>JAWNOM010000038.1:1155000-2483750 GCA_035045965.1 Drosophila aldrichi
CTCCTGCTCCTGTTACAGCAAAATCCATTAAAGCCCATTAGCCAACATTTTCGATGTGTTGACGCTATAGCTGTAAACTAATTAATTAATATCGGAAACCGCATCAAAGAGTCTGCCCAACGAAAGATGTATGTATATTTAAAGTAGCCGCAGTATCAAATTTTTGCTTCATGCCAATTTGAAAGCAATTCAATTTGCCATAAATAAAAACAGATTGAAGCGGCGGCTCAATTGGAATTTAAGCATTTGACATTTGTGAAATGCTCGGACCCGAGGTGGGCGGCATTTAATAATCATAAGAGACCCTTTTGACCCACAGCTTGTTTTTGATTCTTTGCCCCACACGCATTTCGATTCGCATCTGACTATTAGCCCGAAAGTTGTT
This sequence comes from Drosophila aldrichi, assembly GCA_035045965.1. NCBI lineage: Eukaryota > Metazoa > Arthropoda > Insecta > Diptera > Drosophilidae > Drosophila > Drosophila aldrichi. The sequence goes on from JAWNOM010000038.1 coordinate 1,155,386, forward strand.
CGGGTCATAGTGTATGCCTGGCTGTGGTTGAACCCGAGCTAACCTAGTTCTTTGAGAGACAGACGGACGAACAGAGAGACAGATAGTCAGTCAGTAGGTCAAGCCGCTCACACTTACGTTCGCTTGTTGTGAGGTCGACGCGCAGGGCAAGCAAAACAGCCTCAAATAATCAAGTGGAACATATTAATATTTAACCGAGTTGAAGTTGATTTAAAATTGATAACCCCCAGCCAGCCGCATGTCGCACCTGCCATTAGCACACAATTTCCACAGTTTAGTGTTGCGGGGAGTGTTCGACTAGGAGATACCGTGAACTCGGGACAGAGGTTGCCAGAATGCTAGATTGCAAATGTAAGCATAATACTTTCCCCTACTAAGAGCAATAGCTGGACTGAACTGGGGTTCTAGGAGTTCTAGAAGAACAGCATTTATATGATAAGCATATCTGTGTCTATATACTAAATATCAAGACTCTACTACTTACAAAGACAATTATTATTAGAATTACTTGAAAATAAATATATTCCTTATATGAGTATTCATTAGGATGATCTATATACCGAATTTAGTATATCTACTTCAAAGATTTTTCATGTTATGCATGTAAAACCTAGTTGAAATATCAATTTTAATACTTTTTATGGAAAGTAAGCTCAATACGAAATAAAAGAATTTATTTTATACAGTCCACTGTATATACGGATATATAAACAAAATTTCAACTCTCTAGCATTAACAGTTCTCGAGATCGTTGAGCTTACGAGAGCAGACAGATGGAGGTACAGAGTTGTTCTCAGCCGTTTTGCCTCATCAGGAATACTACAGCTTCCTTCACTTGTTACCTTTTCACATAATCAAAATACCCCATTAACCCATGTGCTAAAGGTTTAAAAACAAATCAAAAGTCCTCAGTGACCGCAGACACTTAATAATAATAACAGAAATCAAGGATAGCCCACCTACTGCTAATGGGGGCTTGATTGCATGCCTAGCTGAGCCGTGTCTATAAATTGATTGGAATTTTAATACGCTTAGCACGCCGGACTGGCTCCGGCTCCGGCTGTGGCCTTAGCTGTCGCATATGCAATATATAAATCAAGGGACATAAGCTTGTTAACAACTCGCGGCGGTCATTCCACATGAGCATTAATGTGCTCCACTTCGCCCATGCACGAGCTCCACTGACTCCGGAATGGGCGCTCTAGGCATTTGTGTGGCAGACCGTGATGTGATGTCTTATCGGAGTGCTTCATCAATGTACAACACGGCGTATGCGTGTCGCACAGCCATCTAATTTGTCCCCACATGCCATTAAAACATATTTTAATGCACTTCAAACTACACAGGCAGTAAGACTGAGAGAGAGAGAGAGAGAGAGGGAGACAAGTACAGTCGCCTTGCGACCTTCGGTTTCATGTGCGCTGCAACGGGCTCATTAGTCGATTTGCATTTCAATTAATTTAGCTTAATTGGATTAATGAGATACTTGCTTTTCGCTTGTCGCAGATTTACTGTACGCTCGCCTGTTATTCCAGTTATTTTATTCAAATTTGCATATATCAATTTCACTGCATTGCCATTTAATTGCACAGCTTTTCCCGATTTGACGATTTGTCGATAAGAGTGCGTTCTAATTAAACAAACACTCAACGCGAACCTCAAGTGCGAGAATTTGACTTGTGGCTGAACTAAATGTTCATTAAATACCCAAGTTGGACTACTAGAGAGAGCTTATGTGTAATGCGGGATAGTTGAGAGTTTCAGTTGAGTTAAGTTAGAATTTTATTGTGAGTAGGCCAAGAGTCAAGATTAATTTGAGAGATTTTATCATAACTAATTAATTTTTGGTATTTTTGCACAAGTAAGAAACTTCTAATCGAGACTGCTCGACTAGGAAATCCCCTGAACCCTTCGGATAACTGATATTTCAATAATTCTTCGCGTCTTTCTGACACATACACATACACACACACACACACACGCAGATACATAGACACACATAGGCATACAGTACTTGAGTAAAAGTGAAAGCAAGGAGCGAAGAAGTGCAGAAGATCATTAAAGTTGTGTATGTGTATGCAGCAGTTCTCATTTGGTATTTTTATTTAGGTAAAACGAGGCTAGAATGCTCACAGCAGCAGAGAGCGTTCCCATTGATCACTTGAAGCTCGACTGCAACGAGCTCTACCTGACGTCGGGCTCAACATTTAAGAGAGACAGTGCTTGAGTAAAAGTGGCCCTATATAAAGGGCAGCAGCTGCAGCATTTCTTCAGTCGTCCAGGGTCAGCGCAATCAAAGTGAAGTAGAGTGTGTGATCGATCAGCTAAGCATTAAAGACGTGGAGGAAATACGTAAAGGAAATACGTAGAGGATTACGTAGTGGAATTACGTAGAGGAACTACTTAGAGGAAATGCGTAAAGGAAATACGTAGAGGGAACACTTAGAAGAAATAGACAGACGAATAGTGCTAAATCGACGCAGCTCGTCAGCCTGATCAAGAATATACATACATATATATTTTGTGGGGTCTGCCACGCCTCCTTCTGCCTGTTACATATATTTCAACAAAACCATTATACCCAGATTTCCCACTTTCAATGGGTTCAGGGTATAAAAAGGATGGTAAACCGAACTCAATTTTAAGGGGTGTACCTATTATTTTCATCATGGTTGTATATCCTATGAATATGCTTATACTAGTGCTTATACTAATAAAATCTTTTCCTTCTGCTCTGCCCATAAATAATCACATAGATGTACACATATTAACTAACAATAATAGTTCTAGTTCAATTCAATTTAATTCGAAAAATACAATCTGATAAATGTCCGTCCAAGTGTCTCTGGCCCAAGTGCGAGTAGCGCAGCTCACTCTGGGCACTTTTCAAGAATAATAAACTTGCAGCTGGTTAAAGAAAAACATTTTACAATTACACATTGGAAACACCACTGTTCGTTCAGTTGGGAAAACTTTTTACCCCCCTCACCCTCACCCAAAAAAACTAAGTTCGAGCACGCCCAATGCCAATTTCGTATGTATTTGTGGCTACACGCACATCTTTGCATTAGAGGAACTCTAGGCCAACTGCATTTCATATTGGAATTGTTGCTGCATATGCAAAGCAAAAGTATTAAAAAACTCTCGCCAGCCGCAATTCGGACTCGGATTCGATGTTTGGTGCCAAATTGTGCTGTTGCTGCTGGTGCGAAAAGCCTTTAACTGCCCGAAGAGCACAGAGCAGAGGGCAGAGAGCAGAGAGCAGAGGGCAAAGTTCAACTTTTGCGAAAACAAAGCATTTCCGCTGAAAAATGAGCCAAAAGTGGGACAAACAAATGGTTTCTGCTGCCGTTTGGCAGCCAACTTCAACTTCAATGTTTCTAATGAGCAACCAAAACCAAATCCACTGGACAACAACAGTTTTCTTCTCTTCTTCTTTTTTTGGCAACATGAGCGACAGTCGGGCAACAATGAGACGACAATCACTGAGTGGTTTCACATTGCTCTAGTTGATGATGTGCCTGCTGGCATTACACATACACAGAGTGGGTGAGGGGGAGGGGGAGAGAATGGGGGAGGGCATATAGCAAAAACGGCATTTTTATGACAGCGATGACAAAGTTTTCATACGCTAAACCTATTAAAAACGACTGTTCAGGGTATATTGGTTCTAGGTAGAGGCAGAAGAGGGCAACTAAAGTCAATGTTTACAGTGTGAGCTGAGTTGATGTACCAGTATGTGTATGGATATGTGGTGAGAGGAAATCAAAGAACCTCCATATTTGCAGAGATGAGATATGGATTCTTGTATTACGTAAGTCTATATATAGTGCATAGTTTCTGTTTCCATATCAACAGCTCATTTTAGTTTCTTTTCACTTTCCTGATATTTCCACTAGGTTTCTAAGACATAACTTGAAGATTACTGAGGATGGAGTCAAGAAGTTTGGTATTGTAATAACTTCGTAGTATTAATGATCTACTTCAATATCTCCTAAATAATAAAGCAATAAACTAAGGAATTATAAGTCTTATATGTCTTATATATCTTATATATATTATATGTCTTATATGTCTTATATATCCTATATGTCTTATATGTATTATATGTCCTACATGTCTTATATGAATTTTTTGACTCATATATCTTAGACATACTGCGATAGTTAATGTATGTCTTGTCTGCCCTATAGCAATCATTAAAGCTAAGCAACTAGAGCTCAAGTTGAATAAAGCTAGCTCTCATAGTAGGGATCTATCGAAAGAACAAGCTTAGCTCACATAAGCTCAAGTATGCATTCCTTATATGCTCAACTCTATGCGGGGTACAGGGCATCTCCTAGTCGTTCACTGCCTACGATTCCACTTTAACTTATACTCTTTTTTGGCACTCTTGCCATAGTAGACTTTATTTTGGCCATGTTTACGGATATTAAATACTTTTTAATTAGTTTCGCACACACTCAAAGTGAAAATATGATATTAGAGTGCCTCGAACCGCCGCGACCCGTCCCCTTGGCCCTTGTATGGGTGTGTGTGTGTGCGGCTCATATTTATTCGAGAGCCTCGCTGCAGCTAAGGAGCGTATAAATCAGTGCCGCAGCGGCGAGCTCTCCTCAATATGCGTCAATGCGAGCGTAGTCTCTCAATAAATTGCATAGAAACACACACAACATAACTTTTAGCGGGAAAAGCCAAAAACTTTTTCAATTTGAAAGCAAGCAAAAGCGCAGCGAACTGGATCAGTGATCGACGGGCAGATACCCTGTAGTAAAAGAGAACTGCCGTACGCCTCAAGCCTAGTATAACACTTTGAGTAAAGACTAAGACTCGTTCAAGTTTACTCTTAACTGATTTTATATATCAAATGAAATCCCTCATTGACTCCAACTTTACAGGGTATCGCAAGGGGCTAACCATATGCTAGCTAGGTCCACATGTGTCTGGGTGTGTGTGTGTGTGTGTGGGTGAGTGCTTCAGTGTGTGAAAGTGCGCTTTAATTTGCTGGTAAATTGCGCTCAAAATCCAAATGCTATCCAGACAAATACAGAGCCATAAATTGGCCCAGCCAACGGGGCGTATATGGAGCACCCACAGAGCAAACCATCCAAAGTTAGCTAAAATATATATGTATATACATATATATAAATTTACTCTTTTTTACATACGTTGGGGGGGGCTTTTTGATATAATCAACGTCAGCATTTTGTGGCAAGTGGTCTTCTACTTTCCAGCTCGCCTAACTGCAGTTCTTTTGAAACTTGTTGGCTTACAAACCATATGTGAGTGCATATTCTTAATTGTCCGTTAGCAAATTAGTGAGACTCGACTACATTTGCGACTTTATATATGGGAATGGTCAGACAGAGACAGAGAGAGAGAGAGAGAGTGAGGGAGAGAGAGAGCAATTAAGAGTACACTAATCGGGAGGAAGCGACTAAATGATACTGTGAATCATATGGGAGACCTAGAGTTGCCTGAGAGCTTACCATATGCTTAAGGATTCTCCAATATAGAACACAGATGCCGATTGAACTTGCCCTCTAGTTGAAATATCTTCATCAAACATTCTGGAATCAATGGCTTCCTTTTTGTACTCATACAAACTGACAGACGAATAGACAGACGGAAGAATGGACGGACAGTCGATCAGAAGGAAAAGTGAACGGAAGAATAGATAGAAGACGAGGCGGAAGAATAGACGTTAGATAGACGGACAGACGGAAGGGCAGACGGCTGTTCGGAAGGACAGTCAATCAGGATAGATACGAGCCTATAAGTGGACGGAAGAACGTATAGAAAGCCAGACAGAAGGACGGATAGATACATTGATCCACTGGTCTTTTCATTCAGATCAATCTTATATTTAAAGAATTGAATTCTACTACCACGACATATTCCGTAACTCCAATAATATAATGGAACGGAATAATCTATACTCGGCAGGCCATACGTATACCTCGAAGAGTGTAAGAAGAAGAGTTGTTATGCTTAAGCTAGGCAGCACTCCTAATCAGAGTTAAGAGCTTACTTTAAGTTCACATTTGAGGGCAAATGGTTTTAGCAAAGACCGCTTAAGCACACATTGGCTGCATCTAGTAGTAGCTGGAGGTAGCTATTCCAGGTAACATTATCACCTTTAAAGTGCAGGCATATGGCATTAAAGTGTTAATATATTGGCAACACACAGACTTAACACAATTTAGGGCTGACTGCAACAGCAGCAGGAGCAGTAGCAGGAGTAGCAGGAGTAGCAGGAGCAGCAGCAGCTTATTCTTAAAGAGTATTACAACAAGGAAAAACTGTGCACAGCAGCTGAGGCGATGGCAAGTGGCGTGAACAACTTTGGCCCGCAGTTATGGCCTTGTCTGCCACGCCCCCTACACAACTAACCGCCCCTCTCTGTCGTACTTTATATATATTTGCAATTTGCTGTGCATGCGTTTAATGAGCTGCAGTGAGGCAATGAGGCAATGAGGCAATGAGGCAATGTGGCTGTGGCTCTGCCATTTTGTGGGCAGGTTGGTGAACGCAACGGCCGTAGGGGGACACTTGAGAGGCCAGAAGAAGATGAAGAAGAAGAGGAAGAGACAGCGGAAACAGAACAATGCAGCAGACAACAGGCAAGGCAGAGAGAGAGAGAGAGGGAAGCGAGCCAACGAAGCAGCCGAAAATGTGTAGCGTGAAAATGCGTGGAAAGTGTGTAAATGACACTGAGCAATTTACAATAATTGCCGGAGCAATGTCAGAGAGCAACGGGGCAATGGACAGCGAGGAGCAATGGGCAATGCATTCAGCGTCTGCCTTTAAAGCTCACTTGGCCATGAAGTCAGAGCTGGAAATCTTATTAAAACTTACAGCTGTAATAAATAAAATAAATTTATTCCATTATGTTAACCAAACACGATTTACGGATTATAAAGATGATTTATAATCAGAGCCCAAACACCGTAATCCACTTGCATAAACAGCTACAGCCAGAGACGGAGCCGTAGCCGGAGTGAGAGCCGGAGCCGGAGCGAGAGCGAACGACGACAACAACTAGGCACAAACATGAAGCAACAACAACAAGGAGATGAAACCACGAAAGCCGCCCCTGTCCCGGTCTCGTCCAGGCCTTTGGCTGGTCTTGGCCAGAACATCTCTGCACCTGGAGCTGGGTGGGAGCAAGGAAAACTGAATCGATTTCAATATTTACACAGTGAGGGAGGCAAGAAAGAACTTGGCAGTCAAGTCGCTACCCCAACAACGGCAACGGCAACGGCGTCAATCGAGCGAACACTTGGCGCAAGGAAGCGGAAGTGTATAATTTAAAATTGACCTCAACAAATATAGGGAATTGGCTCAGAATGTGTAAAATATTAAAAATAGCAACATTCGTTTAAGCACTCAACTGCGCTTGACTGCCAAGCAAAACAAATTGCGTTTGATTTGGCACAGCTTTAAATTCAATCTCCAGCCAGGTGAACGAGCAGCGACTATTGCCAAAAAAAAAGGTGTGTGTGTGCGTGTGTGTGTGTGTGTGTGTCATACACAATAATGACTTTGGTTATCTGCAGTGTTACATCGTACCTCAGCTCCTGCTGCTGCTGCTGTTGCTGCTGGTGTTCGGGGTATGAAGTCAATGCGAGTGCGCACATACTTATGTGACACACTGTACGAGCACTCGTCTGATTGTCGGCATCTGGTTTCATCAGAGCTGACTGCGGCACAGCTCAGAGCGAGCTCAGCTGAGATTGAAATGAGGTTTTCTGGGGATTTTGGTGACTGCAAAAACAGAGAGAGAGAGAGAGACAGAGGGAGGGAGAGGTAGACACATGTGCGATTGCCACTGAAAAGCGCATGCTATTTGCATATCATTACTCGATGCGGGTCCATTTGTGTGTGTTTTTGGTTATCTCCACCTGTGTGTGTGTGTGTGTGTGCGTGTCTGGCTGGGTGAGGTGTGTGTGCACAGATTTCCGCGCCATCAAATCGAAACACTCTATAAATCAGTTTGACAAATACACAATCGATCAAGTTGAAATCATTTGCAGCCAACGCGGAACGCAGGTCATATTAAAGCTGCCAGAGGCAGAGAATCATGTTGTGTATTAGCTACGACTTTAATACTATTCATTATCATTATTCATTACTCATTACTCATTACTCATTATTCATTACTCATTATTCATAACTCATTACTCATTATTCACTATTCATTATTCATTATTCATTATTCATTATTCATTATTCATTATTCATTATTCATTATTCATTTTTCATTATTCATTATTCATTATTCATTATTCATTATTCATTATTCATTATTCATTTTTCATTACTCATTACTCATTATTCATTACTCATTATTCATTATTCATTTTTCATTATTCATTACTCATTATTCATTACTCATTACTCATTATTCATTATTCATTATTCATTATTCATTATTCATTATTCATTATTCATTATTCATTATTCATTATTCATTATTCATTATTCATTATTCATTATTCATTATTCATTATTCATTATTCATTATTCATTATTCATTATTCATTATTCATTATTCATTATTCATTATTCATTATTCATTATTCATTATTCATTATTCATTATTCATTATTCATTATTCATTATTCATTATTCATTATTCATTATTCATTATTCATTATTCATTATTCATTATTCATTATTCATTATTCATTATTCTTTATTCATTATTCATTATTCATTATTCATTATTCATTATTCATTATTCATTATTCATTATTCATTATTCATTATTCATTATTCATTATTCATTATTCATTATTCATTATTCATTATTCATTATTCATTATTCATTATTCATTATTCATCATTCATTATTCATTATTCATTATTCATTACATCATTACTCATTACTCATTACTCATTACTCATTACTCATTACTCATTACTCATTACTCATTACTCATTACTCATTACTCATTACTCATTAATCACTATTCAGTTATACATAACCATGCATTACTCATTATTCACTATGCTTTCTCTATTACTTATCATTCATCATTCATTATTCATCATTATAAATTAATAATAATTTCAATTATCATCACATAGCATGCAGTGCCCACCCACGACCCATTTCGAATAGGCTTCTATTCTAGTAAATGTCTCGCTGTTGGCTGCTGCTGTTTGCTTCTGTGAGTTAATTAACTCATTAACATAATCTTAATATCTCATCAAGTGTTCAACAAGCCAACCTTAGGACACATGTACATGCAGGAATGTGCCTCAGTTATAGTTAACATTCACATGTCGTCGTCCTCGTCCTCGTCATCGTCATCGTTGTCGTTGTCTTCCTCTCTTTGTTGTTGTTGTCGTTGTTGTTGCTGGGAAGACCCAGACAAAACATGCCAACATGTTGCATGGAAAATCAGGGGAAACCGCTGTGAGTAATGCCTCGGAAACGGCGCCTGTGTAGCCATGTAATTATTGCATTTCCAGCCAAATTAATAAATTGATTCTCTATCTGTACATCTATATGCTAGTCAATGAACAGCATGATTAGGGACAAGGAGACAAAGAGTCGAGCTTAGCCCTCAAATGGGTCGGTAGAGTCGTATAAAGTTAAGGTTAGACAAGTGAATGAATTTAATTTGATTTCTCTCCCACTCTCTGACCCCAATCTGGGATCTGATCTATGTGCCGCATTATAATGTCACTTGGCTTGGCTTGGGGCGAGCTGTAAATCAGAGGAAAGAAAATTAAAATTCAAGTACATTAAATAAATATCTTAAGCTGGGCCGAAAATGAAGAAAGTCAGCTAATAAATTTTGTAATTTTCATAAGGTATCAGCGTGGGTGGGGGGCAGGCGGTAGCAGGCTTATGTTTACGGGTTTCGAAATGAAAAAAATTGTACGCTAGCCAGGTAAAAGGAAAAAATGAAGAAGGAAAAGAATCTGAAGCGACGACAGCTTGTTGAATACAATTATGGTAGCTCGAGATTGCAACTTGAGGCGCGGTGTCCGCGATGATGAAGTTCCACACTTAGAGCCAGTGAGGGCAACAGCTAACAGCTACAGCTTACTGCTACGGCAACAGCTAACAGCTACAGCGCAGCACAAGTGCCACATTAACAAGCAGCAACAGCGAAAAACTTGGGACTTTTTATTACCCACTCGAGAGAAGGACGCCACGTGCTTATGAGAGGCGAGTAGGCACTGCCTCTACCTGCCTCTACCGCCAGCACTGCCGTCTCTCTCTCTCATCTCTTGCGGAGGAGCGATTAAATTTAATTTCTGCATGGGCGCTGAATCCTTGAACGGGTAGCCAATGTCCTGGACTGCTGCAGCTGTGCCCAAAGGCTGTCACAAAGGATCGCAACGCGAATGGAGGCGGTGCTGTTAAGCAGTCGACCTACTCTTTGGCCGGCAGACAATAAGCAACATAAATTACACACGAAACACAACAGACAGCAATTTACCTATACAAACACACACACTCACACACATACGTATGGGTGGGTGGGCAGCCAGGTCGGACTTCTTTTTAAGAAACGTAATGAAAACGTAAATCCCTGCGTGGCATTTACAACTCAACGCAATTTTTCCTTTGGCTCGCCTACTCGCCCACCAATCGCCTGAGATTACCCCGGACTCATGCTCCATCTTTTTGCACCTTCACTTATCCTGTGGCTTGTATCATACATACATATACTTATACTCACACACACACACACACAGAGGCAAACGTATCTGCATTTGCGGCCTGTTTTTCGCACCTTTTTCCGTGCGCATCGCAATTTTCGCCAAGATCTGTGGGGATATAGCTCACTGAGCTGCCTGAATTTATTATGCGTAGTTTGTGGCTTGAGCGAAGCAGGAGATGGGAGGCAGACGTTGCCTATGCGAACTGCCGAAATATGTGTAGTCCAAGTAAGGCTGGGGCAACCTAATGCTGCCCAAAAATGTATTCCGCAAAATGTAGCCCCAGTCATAAAGATACTTGTCGTCAGCATTCGTCATAACGAATATAACAATTTTGTTATATCCCAAAATCCATTGGGAGTGTGAATGGCTAGGCGGGGTATATTGTGTCTGTTGGTATGTAGACAACGGACAGCAGGAGGGCGTGCCCGAAAGTATATGATTTCTTGAAGAGCGGAGTTAAATTTCAGCTATGCATGCGGCTGTCCATTCATCTGGCCGTTCTTCTAATAAGTCTACCCGTCCATTTTTGGGTTCATCTGTCGTTCCGTACTTGAATCTGTCCTTGCCACTGTTTGTCTTTGAATTTTACATCTCTTTGTCAAATCAAATTGAGTAAAAAATGGGTAAATAAATATTGTAGATAAAAGAAAAAAAAAAAAAAAATAGAAAATAGACATCAATTTATAGTTATCTTCGCATTTCTCTCCCATTAAGCTTGATATATATAATATTTTTTAGCAAATTATTTTTGACATCAAGTTGTAAGTTTGAATAGTTCGAATCTTCTGGGGTTTCAAGATTTGTCCATTAAAACTATGTTTGTAAATTGAAAAGTTGAACTTGAATTAATGAAAGGAAGTTCTGTTCACTTTATATCTTGGGTTGTTTTACATCTACAAAGTATTTGTATATTATATACATATAATAAATAAAATATTTTAATTTAATTTAATAATTTATATAACTTGAATAACATTCTTAAATGGGAATAAGAATAGCAGGAACAAAGCTGTGAGCTGTACTGAAATCTTTTCAGGTTTGATAGAGTTAAGAAGGGCTCGATTTTCTTACTAAAGATGAGACTAGAGTATTCAATTATCTTAGGAATGTTAAGAGTTAAGAGACTAATGTAAGGGGGACTTCAAATAGATTTTATTTGATGTCTAATTATATTATGAACCCATTGAAAATGAATAATCAGGGTATAATATGATGAAAACAGAATAGGAACATCAGACCACATATAACATAGGGTAACTACAAGTCCATCAAGTTGCCATTGCAGCACTTTTACATGTTTTATGTAAAATGTGTGTGTGTGTGAGTGTTTTTTTTTTTGCACTTTTGTAAGTAATTCGAAGCGAGGCAGGTGAGGCGTTTTTGGGTAACTCTCAGCTGAAATGCGTAAATTGCCTGAACGCGCGTTGGTGGCCAACGAAAATGGTCTGCGAACTTTGTCTAATTAGAAAATCAGAGCTGCCAGCAATGGTTGGCTGTGGCAATAGCCGCAGAGCAGAGCGAAGATGAGACAGAGTGTGGGAAAGAGAGGGAGAGAGGGAGTGGTAGTGGCAGTGGTAGTTATGCAGCAAAACCGCATCTATGCTGTTGCAACATAATTCCGTTATGCAGCAGCCCACGCAACGAACTAACCACCCACACACACACACACACACACACACACACACAGAGAGAGAGAGAGTCTGTGGCAGTTGGGAAAACAAAGGCAAACCAATTTACTATGCAACACGCTGCCGCAGCGAGCGAGTCGGGGCGGCTGAAAAGTGTTTATAATTAGTGATTGCGTTTGTGCCAAATCGTTAGCTATAGTTTGTTATTGTTATTGTTGTTGTTGGTAGTTGCTAGTTGGTAGTTGGTAGTTGCTGTTGTTGTTATATTTTTTGTTGCTGCTGCTGCTGCTGCTGCTGCTGCTGCTGTGCGCCACAGGTTGCAATGCAATTAGCAAGCGAAATGACCAAAAGCCGCCGTCAACGCATTGTTCCCATCTAACGACTTGTTAATTAAATAACTCCGTAAACATATATTTGCATTTGTTTGCCCATTACAGTGAGCATTGGCTAACGACAACGACATTCGCATGTATGGCCAAAAGGCCAGGTCAGATGGTCAGCTCAGGTGTTTTTGTTTTTGTTTTTGTTTTCTGGTATCATCAAATTTGGCTGTTGCAAGCGGCCGTCAAACAACGACAACAACAACAACAGTCGACGGTCATTTCGTGTTGACATTAACCCGTTAATTGCATTTCCATGTTTGTTGTCTATAATCAGTTGCTTCGGCTCGAACTTGGCTATAAATGAGGCCGATGATGCCCATTTACATAGACACATTATGGCCTAATGAGCGCAGCTCAATTATGCTCGAACAGTCAGCCAAGCATGGGCAAAGTTACATATGTACATCTATGTATGTGTGTGTGTGTGTGTGTGTGTGTGTTTGTGTTGTGTTTGTATGTATCTCTTAAGGAATTACTTTTGGTTTTTATGAATATGTGATTTTGAAGTAATTTAGGTCTAACATGCTATTTGCATCAATCAAGTCAATAATTAAGAAATCCCAATATTAAAATACTCTAGAGGGTAGAGTAGATCCATATGTAGAGCAGCAAGACAATGTTTCGCCTTGTGAAGTTTAAAGATGTTTCTACGTTTCATAGACAAGTCAAAGCAGTTTGGAGAAGATAATCTCTCACTCTAGGAGAATCCATTCTGAAGACTCTCTCCTAACAAAGGTATTCCTATATATGTACATTTGCTATCCATAATTTCTAGCTAAAGAACACCCCGCACTTCGCTTTCAGCAACATATCGCTCTATCTCTACTCTACTCCCTGATAGTAGCTCTGCATTAAAAAGAGAGATTTCACTATTTCTTATTTCTCCCGCAACATCTTCAATTCATTCCGGTCAGATAACCCATCTCCCATGCACTAAATTAGTCGTATCTCATCAACTCATCGCATTTTAAATGTGTTTCACTTTATTTTATTGTAATTTTTGTCACAGTTCGAAATCTGAAAACTCCCCAGAGCCCTCAATACTCTCAATGCTAATGACGAATATCACAGATCTCTCTCTCTCTCTTTAGCATTTGCTGCCATCTGTGCCGCTGTCGGCAAATTGGTTTTTACATCATAATGAGCCAGGCGAGTGGTGAGTTTTTGTGTTGCGGTTTACCTAAACACGGAGCCCGATGGGGGGGGCTGCAAATGATAGCAAAAAGTGTTTTAGAGAATCTATCAAAAAAATTGAACAGTTTGTGGTGCTTAGCAGGCAACAGACTCATAGGGTTATAAAGTAGATATGATATGATAGATGTGATGTATGATATCATATAAGAGATATGATAGAGTTATTTGTATTCTTGACTAGGACTAGGAGAGTAGTCAGTCTATATTAAACCACTCGTAATCTCTCTTCCATAAATTTAAATTATACATAAATATTTCAATTTTCTACAAATAACTTCAAGCACTAAAACTCAACTAATAGCTAGATAATCAAATAACTTTTTGATTAGCTGTATGCGAAATTGTTTTTATCCTTGTTTCATTTCCGTAGATTTCAACACAAATTGCTATTAGCTAAAGTTCGTTTTGGTTGCTTGCTCTAGGCGTAATAATAAACTCCCCGTTAAGAGCGGGGGGGGCTGGCTTAAAGGGGATTCCCATTGATGTGGTGTTTGGTGTGCTCACTGCAAGCGCTTCAATCTAAATGAGTTTGTTTGCTCTGTGAGCTGCTCTCTGATGCCAATTGGCTCGCAGGCATAATTCAAGCTGTGCCTCCCCGCCCCCTCGATCTCGTTCAATTGAATACTCATTTTTAAGTTGAGTATTTTTGCTGTGGCTCTGCTGCTTGATTAGCCAACACCCACGCATGCAGACGCTTTCACTCTCTCTCTCTCTCACCCTCTCTCTCTCTGTCTCTCTCAATCAAAAATACGCAGTTTGAAATTTTAAATTTGTATTTGCATATAATTTGCATCTCAACGCTCGCATATGTCACAAAATAAACAATCAGCAAAACTCCTGATTGTGTTGCCTGGCGAGCCTCACAGCCTGCTGGCCCATTCTGAGTGCTGTTGTTTTTATGTCTGTACGTGAAGCAAGCGAAGAGAGTATATTGGTTTTCTGCACTGGTCTGACTGATAGCTAGAGATTGCTTTGGAGTAGTTGAATATATTTTCCGATTATTGATAAACGTTGAAATTACAAAATATCGTCCCATGTATAGGCAGCTTCCTCCGCCACTCAATGCCACGCCCATTAAGGCAACTCCAATCTCCATATAAACGCGTATCGTCCAGTCAGTTACGCCCCATTGGCAACCGTCTTGGCCTGTTTCACAAAATTCTTTGTACAAGAATTTTCAATTTAGCAATACGAAAATGCGCTTAAATGTATTGAACTTTAATAAATTACATACAAATTCACTTGGTTCTGTTATCGAGCTGTATTTGTTGACATTTGCTAGAACTTGAATCAATATCAGTTCGTTTTGCTTTTCGGTGTTGTTTTTCTTTTTTCTTTTTTGCCCAGGTTGAGCGAACAATTTGAAGTAAATGTTGATTCGGATGAATTTGCAGACGCTGTTTGGTCGAGTTGAGTCTGACTGCAGCAGGAGTAGCAGCAGGAGCAGGAGCAGGAGCAGCAGGAGCAGAAGCATGATGTTTGCTAAAGAGTACTATACATACATTTGTATATACATATATATATATATGTACAATATATACCTACATGCATATATATTTCTATAGTATATACATTAGAATGTTTTGGCTAGAGTTTGTAACTGATTTCTTGCTCCTCTTCTTCTTCCTCTAGCCAATTGCTGCTAATTGAAATTGATGTTGATTGACTTTTATTGCGCTACAATTATTATCTTTGGAAGATATGCAGTGAGTGCAGCGAGAGAGCATGAAATATGTGAGCGTGGCCAGCGAAACGGCGATATAAACATAAATTTTGAAGAGTGTGCAAAATCGAAACTGCAAATTGTTAATAAAAAGGCTGACAAAAGTGCCTTCAAAGTGGCAGCATATGTATGTACTCCATATGCCAGTTAAGACCCCCTCCGACTGCTGCTCCCCGCCTCCTTCCTGCTCGGTTGGCCCGCTACATGAAGCAATAACAATAAAAGTATTGGCTGGATTTTCCAAATGGTTGCATTTCATAAGACTTTTACTATATCGTACAGCCCTGATGCTCGCTCTGCTCTCTGCTCTCTGTTGTCTGTTGTCTCATTCACCCGCCACCCCCGCACATAGCACAAACTGTCGAAGGGCTGCCATCGTAGATGATAATGTTGGCGTGGCTGTTACTGTTGTTGTTACCCATCAAAAATGAGCCAAGATGGGCATATAAATTTTGTGTGCTAGCATGTAACAGACAGTGGGCGAACAGCAGACAGTGGGTGGCTTCTATTAAATATAAAAATTTATATTTGATGATGAACAGCAACAAATGTTGAGAGCTAGCTTTGACTGTCTGTCTGAGTGTCTGTCTATCTGTCCGTAGCTAAAGAAAATGAGACTGAAATGTAGTACCTCTTTTATCTAATGCAGCTCCTGTTTCTTATAATTAATGGATACAACTTCTATATGCATCACAGATATCGATAAATATCGATATTGATTGAGAACAAAATGTTGTAGATGCTTCTTCATATGTAATTCTTGCAAATTATCGATATCTCTTTCTCTTAGCCTGCCTCATAATCGATAAAAAGGGAGAACAAAGTGGAGATCAAGTGGAGTGTGTTGAGTAATCGTATAGAGATGGACCCGCACTAAAAATGAGTTCAATTTTCGAATAGTTTCCCAACGTATAACAGAATAAATTTTTGTTTTACAGTTTTTGTTGCTTTTCGATGAGGGATTAGGATATGATAAATCGATATTTAAAAATATATACATATGTATATATATTCAGAAAAAATACTAATTGCTTCTTGAGTTAAATTCATTACGAATTTAGGAAAACTAAATAAAAATATACAATATACATATATACTTACAACATTTGAATATTAATCTTCAATAGTCTTCAGATCAAATAAAAATTATTATACAGTTAAATGAATTCTTTAATCTAGATGTCTGTCAAAGCTTTTTTTATGTATTGTATATATGGCAGCTAGGTAAGGGTATATGCTGGTCACTCATCGTCAATTCAAGTGCCCTTAGTTATTTCTTTATCCAGCAATTGCAGTGCAGCTCAGCAGTTTAAAGTTATTGAAGTTTTGTGCAGCGTGCGCTGAGGCGTAGCTGAGAGTTCGCATTCAATCTGTAAATTGCTTTAATCACTGCGCTGTTGTGTATTTTTTTTTTTTATCTCTGGCGAGCATCCCCTTTCCCCTGCCCGCACCACCCGCCGCACCGTGCACACAGCGCAGCCACCCTCGCCGGCAGTCGATAGATGTTGATAAGCTGTGACAAAGTGCGTTTAGATAAGCTCGTGCACGCTTATGAATTCGAACCCAGTCGCTCGATTTGTAAAAGTCCTTAAAAAAAAGAAAATGAAAACTCCTTTTCAATTTCTGATCGTTCGCGCGAGATAATATCGAATGTCAATGTCAAAGTGGGTTAGATGCAGCAACCTCGCTCTCCCTCTCACTCTCCCTCTCACTCTCCCTCTCACTCTCTCCCTCTCCCTCTCCCTCTCATTCTTGTCAGTCTGTTCGTGTTGAAGTTATCCTTTTCGGATGTCCTTCGCGCTGTACTTAACTGATGTCGCTGCTGTCTAGAGAAGTTCTGGAGCAGTTGCACTTAATGCACGACATGCGCGACGTTTTATCAGCTTCGATGGCAATTTTCGAGTGATTTGTAAGCAATTGCTTTGAATTTACGAGACACAGACACAAACACTTTGCTGATGATGTAGCCATCGACGTTATCCCCGGGCACAGCAGTTCATATGCAGCAGCAAATAATGACTGCATACAGCACTGGCTGACAGCTATGTGGAGGCTCACACACCAAGTGGAGTACACAGCTATTGGTCAAGTCGAAACACAACAAGATTGACAATGATTGGCAACAGAGGAGAGGCCTAAGGTGGCTCGTGAGAGGACGTGGATTCCTGTGGAGCACTCTCACACGAAGGTGATAGGAATTTGGAAATCCTTTCAGCATCAGAATCTCCCTTCTGTATTAGGAAATTCCTTCATTATCAGGTAATTCGTTCAGTGTCACGAGATCTCATCATTTGCAGATCCCAAATTACTAGATATCCTCAACATCAGTATATCTCTTAATTAGTATCAGGAGATCCATTCAACAGTATCTGAAGATCCCTTTATTAGGAATCCCTTTCAGACTGCTTTTAGTATCAAAAGAGCTCTTCCGTATCGGGAGATCCTTCTGATCCTATTAGATACCTTTAATATCAGGAAATCTTTACTAAATCAAGAGATGTCTTCAGAATCAAGAGATCCATTCATTAATATTAGGAGATTCCTTTCCACAGATCGCTTCAGTATCATAAGACGATTTCACTATCAGAATATCTTTCGATTATCAGGAGATCTCTTCTTAAGAGGATCCCTTCTATGTCACTCTTGTGATCTACCTACTCTTAGATGATCTGACACTCGTAAATATCAGACTACTACCTGAAAGATCAGCTGGTCTCCAAGAACCGTAGAATTGAAATAAGTCTTGATCTAGTCCAGAGAACCAGTTAAGCACAGCAGTTAAGCACAACTGCAATACAGATGCTATACATCTATATCCTTAAACTCTTCAGGGAAAGTGACACTATCAAGTGCTTCAATTCAGTAGTCTAAGAGAATCTGAGGCGGAGCATGTTGGAATCTGAGCAGGCAAGGAGCTTATATCATGTTGCAATTTCACAGAAGCATGGCAGACGACGTGCTGAGTAGGCTTAAGACAGCAGAGAGCGCCCACGCACACATACACTCACACATACAGTGCGCACACACACATATAAATGTGATTGAGAGATGCTTTGCTCTGCACAGAGGCAATCAACTTATCTCTATTGAAATTGTAATCCACTTTGATAACCAGTTAGCGTGCCACACCCCCATTGGCCCCACGCCCCGGGGAAGAAACAATTTAAGTTAATTTTCCGTTGGCTTTCTTTTTTTTTTATAATTCAAGAAGTTTGTGACCCGAACTCTTGCCTCGAGTTGAAAGAGCAAACCAAAAGCCAATCGCTGTTTCAATTTCCATTAACATGCACAAGCGACCCAGGCCAATAAAATAAAGAATATATATGCAGCAGCAGCAGCAACAGCAGCCACATAAGCAAATATACTAGACTGCCTATATCTATACCTATATCTATATATACACATATGCATGTATGTGTGTGTGCATGCATGTATCCATTGCCAGAGTTTGTATTGACTGTTATTTGTTTTTCTAAACTGCCGCCGAAGTTGAAAAGGTGGTTGCAGCGACGCTACTCCAATGCTCCAATGTTCCAATGCTCCAATGCTATATCTGCACTTAAGTGTATTGAAAATTATTGCAAAAATATAATTGAATTGCCTCCATGCTACCTGCTGGATGCTACAGCTCACCTGCTCTCCTGCTCACCTGCTCACCCCGTTCTGGCCATACTCCAGAGAGTATGTTGGCTTTCATAGCTGGATTAGTTTATGTGGCTTGGCTTTTTGTTGTTTGTTGCTTGTTTGCCCTGTCGCGTCGGAGTTTGATTTATTTTGGGGGGAGGGGCGAAAGCATTTGCAACCCATTTGCTTAGTGCTCTTACAGGCCACAGATATTTGAATGAACTCACTGCTCTATCTTTCTCTTTCTCACGCTCTCTCTCTCTTTCTCACGCTCTCTCACTCTTTCCAACTTGTAACCATTTAAGTTAAGTGGAAAACCTATGCCAATCATCAAATCAAAAACAATCATACGAGAATCATTATAATTTGTGACTTGTTGGAAATGGGAGGAAGGGAGATAGAAGATGGAGAATGAAAAATGTAGGATGAAAGATAGGAGATGGAAAATAAAAGATATAAAATAAAAGATGAATGATGAAAGATGAAGGATAAAAGATGGAGGATGAATAATGAAATATTGGAAATGGATGGATTAATAGATGGAGTATGAATTTTGAAAATGGAAAATGTATACTGATAAAGAAAATAATAAAATGGAAAAGGAGTAGATGGAAGCTAGTAGCTGAAAGAATAAAGATAGAAAATGATATATGACAAATTAGAAGATAGATAATAGAGGATAGCTGATAGATGATAGAGGACAGATGTTAGATGATAGTCGATAGATGATAAACGGTAAACGATAAACGATAGACGATAGATTATAGATTGTAGATTATACTGATACTAACTTACTCGGTAACGTCAATTAGACCCTAGCTAACTACACACATTGTATTACAATTTGCTGGCTATTTCATTGGTATCTCATGTAAGATCAAGGGCGATTCCCAATCTAGCTTAGTTTATAGCCGTGTCTAGACTCTATTTTACAACTTCCATGCTGCAGCTTCCAGCTAGCTTATTTTTGTATAATAATTTATGAGGGTCGAAAGGTTAGCAGTGAGCAAAAACTCGAACAAGAAATCGTTCTCTAAATTACGCCAAACTGGAAAGGGTTGAGCGGGGGCTTAATGGCTTTATGTGTGCCTCGGGGCAATGGCAAATGAGGGGGCATTATGCTGTTGCTAGAAACCAGCTACCACACATGAGAGATGGAGCGGGGGAGGGGAATTGTAGAGGGAGAGACTAAGTGTACGTGTTATATATGTGGAGGCAGCGGCGATAAATGAACTTGTTAAATGAGATGGATAATTTTTGCTCCTATTAGCGATGCTTTATTAATAACGGCTCCCATGGCAGCCAGTCGCTACAGTCTGCTGCTTCACATGAATTGCAATTGGAACAATTTTCAGCCTAAGCGGAGCTACAAAAAATCAACTAGGTGTGCGCTACTGGGGAGGATGTGACTATGAGATACCCAGTTAGTTAAACGCAGCTTGTTTAAAACAATAATAGATAATACCAAACCAAAATACACTTGTTTAATGAAATTTATATGTTTATTTGTATCAAATGTCAAGGAATGTTGAAATTTTGTTTCTATTTCTGGTATTGACAATTATTTAACTGAATTTCTATAGTTTTCAGAAGGGTTAGCTGATATCTGACAAATTTTTACCGTGTCCTTATCATACTTGGAGCCAGCATTCTATATTTAAGACAACAATTTAAAGTGATTTTTCAGTTACGCATCAATAACCAATTTGAAATATCGATATTTACCGATATTACAGGCATAGACTAGAATAGCAAAGAAAACTGATCAACACTTACTGCATCTGGTATTTAGGAAGTTATATTTTATATTTCAAGCTTTTGCCTTCTATAGTTTTCGAGTAGCATAGGCGAACGAAGCGAAGAGTGTGTTGGATCAACTCGGTTTGCTCTACTGATCGTTCCACGATTTCTTTCACATTCTACATAAAAATCTGAGCCCCTTTGTAGGTACATTTAATGAGCAGCTCCTCAGATTCAGATGCCCTGTAGTTTTTACTGTCGAGCATTTGCTGGTGTCGCCGAGCCCTCCAGCTGCTGCTCAGCTGTCCCGCTGTGAGCTGAAAGAGTGCGTCGCTCGCGCTGCGTTATCAAGCGGCTGCAATCGACGCCCCAGCCTTTGTGAGTTTTGTAACTTGTACTAATTTGGTAAGTAGTAAGAGGAGAGTGAGAGAGAGAGAGAGAGTAGTGTGAGGGTGGCGGTCTTTATGAGGATGTCGTGTACGAAGCACATTCATTAGGCCAACAAACCGACTCATTATAGCCGCCTGCTCGCTGCCATTTGACATTGCTGTTTGCTGTTTAATATTTCAATATTTTGACATACGCAGCAAAAGTCAGAGCGCAATTCCAGTTTAAGGACCACACCCAATCAACCCCCTGACCAGAGTGTGTGTGTGTGTGTGTGTGTGCAGCAATAACAACCCTAGACAATCCCGTTGCTTAAAACGCGCCTGACGCTGCGGGAGATGCGCTCGGCGTCTGCTGTTCGGCGTCGGCTTGCTGCAAATTAATTTTAAGTAGGTGGACAGCAGTTCGCAGCGGCTATATTTCTTCATGTAACTGGCAGAGCTCTTATTTTCCTTGCGAAAAATTATTGCGGTTTTTCTTTCGGCATTTTCGACTCCTCCTCTCGTTTTCGCAGCTCGCGCATTTTTTCGTTTTACGTAATGAATTTTTATTGTAATGGCGCATTTGGATTCACTTCCCGACTGCCGACTACCAACTGCCGACTGCCTGCAGGCCAAGTCAGAGCGCTGCACTTTATCTTTAGCTGCTGCGCATATTCATGGTCTTCCCTGGCTGCTCAGTGGAGCATATGAGAATCGCTCATTACAGCATGGAGCGCCGGAAGTAATTCCCTGTTTTCAGAAAGCATTTTACATAAATCTTAAAGATTCATTATTGAATAAGGCTCTCGGAATATTTGAGTAGAGACACATGTTTACATATGTATGAGTAAGTATATGTATAGCATATAAAATTAATTGATGTCCATGCTGCACTTAATATTTATATATGAATTTGTTTATTTTGCTTTTGCCTCTACTTAAAATCTTTAAAACATATTGAAAATCTCATGTGATATTTTTGATATAGCGATTCCTAAAGTAAAGTTAAGCATTCGCAGTTGCGAAATACATAGAGTTACGAATAGTCCAGAGTTTAACAAGAATGAAATTTGGAATATTAAATAGAATGTTGTTTTGAGAACTCTTTAGTAAATATATTCATTACTCTTTTTTCTCATATCCTCAGTTTCTGCTTAATAAATTCGTAGAAAAAATTATATGTCAAAATTTCGACTAAAAAACATTTAAGATTCATTTCGGTTCTATCTCAATATTATATGGGTAGATGAGAACAGATGGGAATTTTCTGTAAAGCGATTTCGCCATTTTAAATTTTTCGATTTTCGATTTTTCGATTGATAATACTTCCATAATCCTTATTCGACAAATACATTCCATTTCAGCTGTTATCATCTGCCTAGCGAATTCTCAATATGAATATAAATCTGAGTATATCTTAAAGGTCTGAAATCATTTTGAATCGAATGACACGCGGAGTCAGTCCGTTTCAGTCTTGCGTCAGTCTATTGAGAAATTGCAGAGAGCTGCAGAGTCAAGGCCATTTGAGAGCGGCGCTGGCCTGGTTGGGGTCTGCGTCACGTGCCGCTCATTAAACGCATAACTTGATATTTTGCAGAGCGAAAAGGCAGCTGGTAGAGTCTCAGGCGCTGATTGCTGGCGCTGGCAACTGTTTGTTACCTTACGGCTGCCAGCTCCGAACTCATCCGGACTCATCCCGGCGTAGTCTTTCTGTGGCTGCTGCTTTATTATGGCCGTCGCAGCTTTTGTTTTGCGTGCGGCAAATCTGTGGCTTGATGCATATTTCAAAGCGGCAGTGGCTGGGGCGTGGCTGAAGGCGGAGAACTGGGGCCAGACCGCAACCCTTCTCAAAGCAAGACGACGACGAGCTGCTCGAGCTGTGCTGAACACGTTTAGACTTCAAGAGCGTTTGAGCGTAAATTAATTAGGCCAATTAAAACATCTTAATTGAGCTGCTGGCACAACGACACCAAAAGTCACCAGCCAAGCGGGCCAGACTCCTGCTGTCACTAGGCATCACTCTTGCGGTCTCTCTCTCTCTCTCTCTCTCTCTGTTTGTCTCTCTTTGTCTTGACTTGGCTTCTATTCGTCACTCTCGCTATATACTATATACAATATACTGGTTCATGAACTGAAGTGAAGGATATTTGTGGCATTGTCCATTTAGCTGTCTGTCGAGAGACTTGAAATGCTGAATAGGCAGGGTCTTAAGTATTCCCGTTTGAGTCCTTGGAATACATTCTATAAAGACCTACTACGTTGGCATATACTGAGATTCATATCAATTTTAATGAGTGAGGGTGTGCCACAGCTGGTACAGTTCTAGGAGACCGGCTTTTGTTGACATTCTCTCCCTACGCGCCTCGAACAAGTATCAGACAGTCAGTCAAACTCGACTACATGCTCTTGACTGCTCTTCACTTATCAACAGCTGGCAGTTGGTATCTCAGCATTGTTGGGCTAACTCTCTCGTCTTTTCTCTCTCTCTCTCTCTCTCTGTCTCTCTCTGTCAGCGTTTATCTTAATACTTTCTGCTGGGCCAGGACTGAATTTGCCTTTGTGCCATTGTCCATGCCACAATTGTGGCAACATTTTGCGTTTTCTAGCGTTTGAGCTAATTGCATTAATTGGCACTGCGATTTCATCGTTGGCCAGCTTTAATTTGAATTCCTCTTCTGCTCTCTCTCTCTCTGTCAAATGAACGGATGGGAATGGATTGGGATTGGCAAATTGAAACGTCTTGATTTAAATACAGCTGGGCACACACTGACGTCTGCAGTTGCTGTGGTTACATTCCGCAACATTAGCCACCGAAAGTTGAACAAGTTTTCACTATCAATATCTAAGGGGCTGTCGCATAACTCCTAAGCTCCGGCACCAACAACAATTGTAGAAAAGAGTTGCAAACAAAGTTTTCGGGAAGCCAGCGGAGTACGGGGGGCGGAGGGGCAGCTAAGGGCCCTCACGATTCCCCAAAGTCACATAACTTCAACGTCAAAGGCAGTCGAGACACTGCACTGAAAGGAGTAAATTCTGTCAAAAGAGAAAAAAACGAGCCAAGACAGAGAGTCGAGTCGAGTCGAGTCGAGTGTCTTCCTTTGTTTTTTTGTGCAGAGGCAAAAAATGGTTAAAGGCAACTTTTCACATTATTTTTTGAGCCATTTCGACCTCATTGAAGCGCAACACAAAACAGCAGCAAGTGCCACCGCCGCCTCCGCCATAAACTAGAGACCAAGCGAACAAGGGCAAAGAAATCTATTTGTGATTTATACAAGGGCTGCTGCCGTTGCCTCTGTCTCTGCCTCGGTTGCTGCAGGAGAGACCCAAAAATTTGTGGCTAGAGAGTGAATGTCTGGACGACGGGTCCGTGTCTGGAGGCTGGCATTGCTGGGAGCACCCACATCGACCGTAAAGTGCAGGGACTGCCGGCAGCCTCTCGATGACGCCTAACGACTTGTGAAGCAATTGAGTTGAAAGCTGAGCTCACTTCGGTAAATTCCTTTAACAACAACCGGGGCAGAGGTAGCATGCCGAGGCGTTCACTTTACGCCGGTTGCGACATGATTGCGTTGCCATTTCTGTTTATGCAACTCAATAAATCAAGTGAAACCCTCGGCCGCTACCGACACCGACCCACACCGCCATCCACAGCTGCGCCCTTGCAATTGTGAGCGTCAAGGAAAAATGGGGCGCCGCGCTGCCTGGCTCCGGGTGGAAAAAAAGAAAACAAAAAGCCAAGAGAGCAGAGAGTAGAGAGCAGGGAGAATGAAGAGAAAGCGCAACAAAGACGCGCCGTAAAAATAGTTAAAGGCCGAACGGGAAACCAAATGGCGAATGGGCAAACGAAATGGAAACTGAAACTGAAACTGATTTCACGCCGTGCGAATATCAATTTCAAATTTGCCAAAGCAAAACCAAGAGCCAGGAATTGCCCCAATGCCCTGGACGACCGCAAGGTGGACGGACCTTCGCGCAGTGTGTGCCACACTTCAGTGCACAGCTTGAGTCACATCAGCCAAGAGAGTGCCGCAATGGGGAGTGCACGACTAGCAGTTACCCCAAGCCAGGAGTTGATAAAAATAACCTAGAATGCCTCTACACAGGTTAAATACTCCTGTCAGAAATGTTAAGTGAACTATGACACCCCAACATAAGAAATAGTTCGATGGAACTCAGGCTCTAGCTACGCGATTATCCTGAAATTTTTAGTATAGACCTACGACAGCCCACTGAACATAATTTCAAAAGTTGAAACCTCTACCATTGAAGTACAGCCCTCTAATGTACTAATTATAAAGCTAATGAATATGAATAGATATTCATAGGCATACAGAAACTATTATTAGTGAATAGAGTCATCAGAAAAACTTTTCCACCACACTTGCCAGTTCTAACCTTAGCAAACCAACAAAAATTATTTATTTATCGATATTATAGAATGAGGTTGAGTTGCGTAATGATAATATTTAAATTTTACTGCGTATGCCATACAGGAATATATATCTTAGCTCTCAAGTAGCTAACCTTTACAGTTTCCGACTTATCTGCATGCGAACGGAGGGACGCCAGGGCGGAAGTACCAGAGACAGACGCACATAGTTAGATCGAAGCAGCACTTTAGCCTTGTGTATTATTTTTATGCTTTCCTTCACGCCCTCTTCCGCCCATTACATCAATTGGCACGAAAACAATATACCCTAAGCTCCCATTTTGAATGGGTACGACGAATCAAAGGGGAAAAGGGCAAGGGCAAGGGTGAGGGTGAGGGTTAGAGTACTCAACATACTTAGCTCTAGTTGCTGCTTGTTGTTATTTGTCTGCCCTGGCGCGCTCTGGCTTTTTATTGCGCGGCTGGCCACGCGTCTAATGAAGTGCTGATTGTACGAGGCGACCCATGCAGCGCGCTGAGGACCCTTCCAGACTTGCCCACTTCAAAATCAACAACAACAACAACAACAACAGCTACGCTGGCCGACTGAGAGGCGAGACGACAGATGGAGCTGCCACACTTTCGGTTGACCTTTCAATAAGATTCAAATAAGTGTTGAAGCCGCTGCCTGTGGCTTCCTCCAGCGTTTGTTGTCCAAAGCGTTGCATGACGCCAGTCACGTGGCTATGAATCTATCTCTGGCTGGCCTGGCCTGGCCAACGGCATAATCCAATTCACGCTTAACACATGTCTCTATAAAGTCTCTCATATGTGTGCGTGTGTGTGTGAGTGCGTGTGTGTGTATCTATAACGGCTTTGGCACGCGGCCTGCACTCGCACACAAATATATCTTCGAACTGTCTCATTGTCTGCGTCGCGTCGCTCGCCTTCCGTTTCTATATTATTTTTATCCGAGCTGCCCGCCGAACTGTAATCTGTTTCTCATAAATTCAAATCAGCAAACGCGCTACATAGAAACACCAGTATCCTTATTGTCTATGAGATTTATGTGTCTGTGGCGGCCATAGACAAAAATATGAACAGTTCATTTCGATTTCTTTTTGTGGCTGGCCAAGGAAACTGCAAAAGGAGTTGATTGGGTTTCGAGCTATGTATATAATCAATTGATCAAAAATCAAAATTTATAGAACAGCAGTATAGTATTACTCTATTGAAGGCTTTGGGTTTCTATGTTGAGCTCGTTTGGAGATTGAAGACTGAATACAGGGACAGCTCTTTAAAGCAAAACTAGAAACTGACGAGTTGCTGGAAGAGAATCAGATTTACTCTATAGAACAACTTAGACATCTGTATCCAACAACCTGGAAGAGCTGAGAGTCAGAAAACAATCTACATATACATAATGGGGTATTTCTCTCTTATATAGTAAACGAGACTAGATTGTATGGCTGGAGTACTTAAACTTTGGACTTCCGAGTAGCGTAAGGAATCAGAATTTCATCTTAGTTTTATATACTACATTTTGACATCTTCTATATAGAAGAACATCGAGAATAACTATGGTATAACGATCATCGAATAAATCAGCTTCGCTCTATTCGAACCTCAAGCGAGTATTACGCAGTCAGTTAGCCCAGTCTCATCTAAGTTATTTCTATTGCGTCTTTTGCGTAGCCAGCACAATCCGTGCAGGAAGTTGAACCAAAAACTTTGTCTGCGCCAAGACAATGGACCCAAACACGCATTTGCAGTGCAGCTCTGAGGGCAGACGCGCTGCTTGCCAACAATTTCAGCTATCCATGTGCTCGAATGTGCATCATCGTAATCATCGTCAGTGCTGAATACTCATCATTGTGTGTTGATTTATGCGCTGTTGGCAGCTAGCCAAACTTAATTACAAACTGTACAAAAAGAAAGAAAGAAACAAAAATTTGAATCGACGCTTTAAGGTGCTCAAAATAGCAGAAAATTGATAAACAATGAAAATTGAATTGTGCGTCTCGTGTTACACAAGGGGTTGGAATCTAGCCAGGGGTAGCGCAACTTCCTAAGAGTTTTTAATCCACGACAAGGGAGTGTGTCTGCGTGTGTTTGAGCACGCCTCCCACCCAACCCACTCCCCCTGCTCAGAGTAAAAAACTTGTTAATAATGTAAACAAACTTTGTACGCACAACCCCAATAGCTACACTCAACTCTCTCTCTCTCTCTCTCTCTCTCTCTTTCTATGCATGCAGAACTGTAGTCACAGCACCCCCCGTTGACTGCGTGAGTCTCGTATTGCAAATACGTTTGACATAATACACAAATCATATAATCGGCGCCGTCATCACACTCTTTGCGATAATCAAATTTAAGCAACTTGGAGTGTTATGTGGAGGGAGTGAACGACTGGCAGATACTGTAAGAGTCTGTGCTGAAACAGATTTTTAATGATTCATCTTCTGCTTGCCTACATGCATATACTGAAAGGCACATATGCCCACATACACGTGCTGACTGAATGCTGTGGTTCTTGCTATCGATATTTATCGATATGATGGCAAGCGAGATGAGCTATTGGAAAAACTTTAAAGCATATGCTGCATATGGCTAATACGAATACCTATATAAAATTTCAAGTCTCTAACTATTATACTTACTGAGTTATAGACGATCAGCCGAACGAGATTATTCGGCGTCAGCTACTGCATACTGTTATATAGGATTTGTCAATTGTCAGTATACCCTATCAATTCATTTGCACTAGGCTAAGGGCATACAAATAATCTGTCTCACTCTCTCACTGTCTCCCTTGCTCTCTCTTCTATTTATTTTCCGTTCTTGCTTTAGTACACCCAACAGTTGTTTGTTTTGCTTGGTTCCTGCTGTCGCGCGAACTTTATTGAGATTTATTACAGCTCATTGGCAGACACTGTTGGCGTTTTGTGGGGAAGCCCCATAGTGTCGGGTCGCAGCAGAAGAGGGATACTGCCCACTGAGCCTTGACTTACGCATATATGCACGGTCATCGAGCGCCTCTTGTTTTCGAGCATTTCATCAGGCTAAGCGAGAATATATTTCATATATGCCCCGCTCAAGGCTCAATTAATTTGGAACTGCCCGGGCGAGGACTCACACGCATAGCACATGCGTTCGTAGGTGTTTCCCCTTCCCCCAGCTGGCAGCAGAGCAGACAATATCGAATTCCAGTCGCAACTCCATTTGACTCCCTAACTGCTTTGCTTTGCTCTGGCCTGTTTCGGTTCTGTTTCGATTCTGGTCTGGTCTGTTCTGTCATTAGGCCAATGGGCGAGGGTCATTAATAGCTAAACGCAGCTCGTTTCAGACTGCGTTTTCATTAATTTTTCGGCTATCTGCCCCCTTTTTGTTAGATGTCAACTTAAAGTCCCGCAAAGGACTCGCCGCATATTGCATTGGCCCGTGGCTTTAGAGCCGGTCTCCTCTGTGCCAGTACAGCCGTGTCTACACGCCCTTTTCCTTGCGGCCTTCTCGCATGCAATCGTAATTTGTTTTCATTTAGTTCAACGCTTTTATTTGGCATTTAGACATGCACACGTTGCAGTCGTCATTAGGCCAAGGGTTGTTAATCCCTTTCCAGCCCTTGTTAGTCTTGTGTAACGTGTTTCCATTTGTATTCTCGTTTTCACCTCCTTTTTTTGTAACATTTTTGGGTGCGCTGTGCGAGGTTTTCTTTATGGATGTCATACAACTTGCATGGTTCAATTAATTATATATATATCTAAACAGACATATATATAGATATACGTATGTATGTATATGTACGTGTGTGTGTGTCTTTTGGTAAATGCGTGCAAGTCACTTTCCTGGAAATTTCGTGTTATACAACTTATTTCTTTCAATTGACAGACAATTGCTGTACATCAGTTTAAATGGAATATACTCTAGGCAAATATTAAAGTGGGGTAGCTTAGCTATATGTTAACGTATGCAACAATTGAAGCTGTACTACTCTATATTTACTCTATATATACTGACTCGATCTATATTCTCACCTATTCGTCCGCCTTTCTTATGTGGTCAGTCCCTCCCCCAATTCGTCAATTTGTCTCTCGCTTCTCTCTTGTAGTCTCTCAAGCTTATGGACAAGCAAGCGGTTAGATGGATGGGTCCAACGGAATATTCATGCCATCCGTTCTTCCACCTATTCATCTGACTTTCTGCTTCTACTTTTTCGTTTTTCTCCCTGCTTCATTCTATTTATAATGATTGACAAGAAGCACGCAGCATCCCTCAGAGTGTTCAGGGTATATCCAAGTCGAGTCTATTCCAATTGGAGCACTCTCACGTGTTTATTTCTTAGGCTCTGCCGAAGGCACATTGCTGGAGCTTCCGTTAATGTACGTCTGTAATGAGCTATTCAAGAACGAGGCTTGATTTCTTGTTGTTGTTATCAGTGACTTTCGTTACCTAAGCAAATATTATTCAACAGTCATTCATACATATTTATATGTATGTATATATGTAGAAGTGTGAGCGCCTCTCTGTGGCATTCATACTAGTTAAAAGCATAACTCGAGGCCTCTCGCTGGAACAACTTTCTTTGCACTTGCTCAAAACAGTTGAACCTTTGCTGAAAAGTGAAAACAAGGCGAGGCAAACTACAGCAACAACAACAACAAGAACAACAACAATCATACATATACTTGAAGCAGTTACGAGACAAGTTTTAGTTTATTTTGAACGGAAGTCGGAAGTTGCTGTTGTAAAATGCAAAGCACAACAAAAAAATAGAGCAAAATATGTGCAGGATATGCAAAAGTTTGCAAAGAAGTTTAGGTCAACCTCTCTCTCCCTCACACTCCCCCACTCTCTTTCTCTCTCTCTCTCGCAAGTTGACAACAATGATAAGCTAAACTTTTTAGTAAGGTGCCCTCAATGTTGAGCCAGGCAGGATTTTTATTATGTCCGTGAATTTCATTGAGACAGCGTCTGAGGTCTATTCCTAAATCTCAATGTCACAATATCAGGTGCGAACAACAAGCATTGAAAGTATATTGGTTTGTCTCTAAAAAAAAAAAAAAAAACTATAAAACTCTTTCCCTTCTTCCAGCTGTCGATTCGCTGTGTGAGCAGTCGAAAGTTCTTGAAGTTTAGTGCACATTTGACACGCAGTCAACCCTCGTGAAGTGTTGTGGGTTCAGCTAATCGCAAGCCACAGTTGAAGAAAACCTTTCAAGGAGTTGCTGTCAGTTGGGCGTAACTGACTGCTTGATACCCGCATGAATCAAAAGTTTTGCTAAATTGACTATAAAGCCTAGGATTAATTAAGAGGTCCGATTGTAAAGCTTGCTACAATAAAAACTGAAAAGTCTATAAGAGGCATATGAAAATATGAAAATTCGAGCCTCTACCTTCAGTAGCAGATAAACCTGCCACAAAAGGAATATTATTCACAGCCAGTAGAATATTTTTATGAACGATTTATATATTATATTATATTAAAATAAATCTGATCTGATTGCAGTGAATTATACCATTCAAAGATTGATTTGTAGAGTAGTTCGATCTTGTTGGATGTATCTCCACCATAAAATCGGAAAATCTATTAGAGAAATCAAATCTATTTCTACTTTCAAGTCTTTACCTTTAAGGGGAAAACAATCGTACAAGAGGAATGTTATCCAAAGTGAATGATCTCTATGTATGTTTTAATATTAAATATTGTAATATTCACTAAATCTCCATCTACATTCCAAATCTCAAGTCTTCATTCCCATGCAGGAGAAACATTAGCCAACTAATAGACTCTCTTAAACAGCACTGTGAGCGGGCATTGAAATGAAACCTACCGAATCATTGGAAACCATTCGACGTGACCATTCCGTATTCCGCATTTCGCATTTCGCATTTCGTAATTCGCATCTCGCTTCTGGTATATTTGCTATCTTAGTTATATCGCCGCCCTTTGCCTTTGCTTTTACGTTTCTTTTTCTTTTTTTGCACTCAACTGCAATCAGAGTGGCGCACATTTGGCTCGCTTCCTGCTTATTTTGTTTCGTCCGCCCACTGAAATCCCAGGCGGCGTATTACCTTTTTATGTTTATGCCCAAAAGTGAGCCGTGCGAGCAGGAACCACCACGCTGAGCCTTCAGCTCGGGCTGCTCGGGTGGGCATAGGCGGGAATTTAAAATGTTCACATATCTGACAAATATCCATTATCACGCCACGTACTCGCAGCTCTTGTTGTTGCTCTTGTTGTTGTTGTTGTGCCTCAATATTCGTAATTTATAGTTGATGATATTGCAGAAAAACGTCGACCCCAGCCTCAGCCACAGCCACAGCCACACACACAATTTTTGTTTTTTTCATGCCAATTTCTGTCTCAGGCCGGACTCACTTTGCCGATTCAGCTTTCGATGCGTGATTGCTTCTTAACAGCGGCTCTGAGGCGGCTGCGAACGTGTGTCCTCGCCCACGCCCCCCGCCCCTGTACTCGCCCCTGCATCACGCTGTCGCCATTGTGCGGCATGACTGTAAAATTTTTGGTCGATTGACACAGTCCACGCACAGCCACATCGAGCGTCCACTTGACTTCGACTCTTGGCCATGAGTTGCAGCTTTTCGCATCAGGCTGGCCTGAAATCTCAGTCAAGGAGCTTTAACTTTCGCAGGCATGGCGTAATGCTTGTAATCTCTGTGCGTGCTGAAAAATCGGCCAGAGTCAAGGCGGAGTGAAGGCTCGATATGTAATGTAAGTTGAAATATGGAGAGACAGATGAGGGAAGGGAGGAGATGAGCGAGAGAGAGAGAGAGTGGGAGAAAGAGAGGAAGAAGAGACATTTAAGAAGAAAGAGAGACGGAGAGAGACAAGCGAGGGATTTTGAGGAAGAAAGAGAAAGAGACAGGGAGAATTTTGGAAGAGATCGTTAGACAATAAGAGAGTAAGGATGAAGGGAGTTGGAGAGGTAAGAGAGATAAGGATAAATAGACAGAGAGAGTGAGAGAGACAGAAAGAGATAGACAGCAAAACATAGATAAGCAAGAGAAAGAGAGAGAGGGCAGAGAGAGAAAGAAAGCGAGGGAAGGAAAATTATGTTTTTAATCTATGTATATAGAGTTTATAGATTTCGTTCATGAATTCCGCAAGTTCCCTTTCCTGAACACCTCCCAACTACCTAGAGTTTCGGTCACTCCACTTCCCAGTCCCTTCCCAACCCATTCCCAGCTCAAAAATTGTGTTTCAGTGCGTAAACAAGTTGTGATTAATGCCGAAAGACTTCCTGAATCCGTTCGACGGCTAGCTAAGCGCAATTCATTTGTCTGCTCTGAGACACTTGGGATTATCGACGTAACTGGCTGGCATATACATATAACTGCAAAATATTACAAACTCAGCATTTGCACTTTAGCCACAAAGCTAATTAGAGTTGAGCAAGCAAATTTGCGCACGTTTTAGTTGCTGCGAAAGTACCTTGGAGATTTGATCTGGGAAAAACTCGAATGATATACATGCATAATCGAAAGCTGCCTAAAAACAGTTCGATGATGCAGAGAGATGGACAGACGGACGGACGGACGGACGGACAGAGAGACGGACGGAGCGTAAGCAAAGGTAGAGAGCGAACGAATCATAGAGTTCGATTTAATTTGGCACGGCAAGAACTTTTGGCAGTTCCCACTTGGATTCGGGTTTGAGCTGTGACTCGGGCTTGGGTTTTGCTTTCCATCTACGTATACGTAATATTTATGTTTCATTTCGCCAGCTGGCAGCAAAAACGGAGCAACAAAACAAGTAATCAAGGGAATCACTGTGCAAGAATCTCAATTGGAATCATGGCGAAGTTTCTGTGTAAGTTTCTGTTAGCTATTACAAATGTTCGTTCATCTAATCTATGATTATCGAATAACCGCAATTTCCCCGGAGCTCTGCAGAGCAATTAAATATATATGTATGTATGTGCGGCAAATGGAACGAAAACAAATCAAACGATAATGAAAATGCGAATAAAATAACAAAATTAAATTGCATCTCAATTGAATGTGTGCAAATAGATAAACAGTTTAGGCATTCAAATGCACAGAGCTTCAAGTTTCTCTCTGCTGGACGTTAGATGTCGACATATGTATTTATATATGTGTGTGTATAAATAAACACAAATGATAGTTGGACAGGAGTAAATCACAGCTGTGGGATACAAATTTGAAAGGAAAGTGCAGAAAGAAGCATTCCCAACAAGTTTCTCTCTTCCAGCTTCCCACTAAACAGAGAAATGCTAATAAAGCGAGACTGACTGAGAAGAGCAGAGAGAAGCATCGCCAATAAATAATTTACTCTGTTCAAGGTTCTCTCTGCCAGTCTCAAACCAATAATAATTTTCATTTATATATAATACGTAATTTATATACTCTTTAGTAAATTGAAGTAAAACAAAACTGAGCCAAAGTTTTGCGGATACAAATTCGGTAAGAAAGGGCCATTCACAGTGGCTAAATGGTAAAGCGTAATCGCGTCAAACTTTTCTCTCTCTTTACTCTCGGCTCGTGATAAATGATTGTCATAAATAAATGCGCACGGTTTCGGTTGCGAGAAAGGCCCAAGCCCATGTAAATTGATGTTTAAGACTTTTTATCGCACGATTTTGTAAACGGCGCGACATTGGGCCCATTACCGAGCGGGTGCAGCCCATCTGACCCAACTACGCCTTCTCTCCTCCTCCTGGTGGCCAACTGCCCAAAAAAACACATTAATCACAAATCGACAAAGCAAAAATTCAAAACCAAGGCCATTTGTAGTGCGCACTTGCTCGGACTACAGCTGCCAATATCATCCGCTGGCACCTACGCAATGAGCAATAAGGAACTTCAATTAGAATACAAAATGGAAGATTTAAGAGTGTTTCGGTAGGGGTGTGATCGACTGGCGGATACTCTTAGAAGTGTATGGCCGCTCAGGCATGCATTCCAGCCACACAGATTACCTAACTGCTGCTCCCAGCTCCTCGCTATGACAAATAGCCTGATTGAACTCAAGTTCTAGACGCACTAGCTTAATGAAATTTTCAGAGTATGCTTACAACACATAAATATGGTTGGGTACATATATTCAAAATTTTACTCTCTAAAGCTATCTTGTCATTGAAGGAAATAAATGAGATATTGTAAGTAAAACTCAAACTTTGTATATTAGAATATATTATATACATATTTAATATCTGCCTGCTAAGGTATTCAAGGTATTCCCGTAATACAATAAGAAAATATTTTTACCAATGACTTATTAGAAAATATCTTGAGATATTGCATAAAAATGTAAATATTATAGAGGTTTAGATATTCAAGAATATGGACTCTAAATTGTGAGCTCGAAGCTTTTGCAGTTCTCGAGATGTGAGTGTTGAAGCAAACAGGCAAACAGAATAAATTCATTCCTTATATACATGCATACTCTATAGTATTTGTCACATCTTCTTCTATCTATCTTTACTAACTGCAACTAATATGCCCCGATTTTTCATTTCCAATAGCTTGAGTTTATTGAAACCACAAAATGATTTTCAAAATCCATTTGAAAGACCTGTCGTACTCATATTACTGATAATAATTTATGATATCAATACAAATATAGATATTCATATAAATGTCAGCATGTGGCAAATACATTTATTTATAGGTGAAAACCAGAAGAGCAATAGACTCTATATACACACACATGCAGATCCATATGTGTA
The DNA here is from genome assembly GCA_035045965.1 of Drosophila aldrichi. Lineage (NCBI taxonomy): Eukaryota > Metazoa > Arthropoda > Insecta > Diptera > Drosophilidae > Drosophila > Drosophila aldrichi. Next base: position 1,190,812 of record JAWNOM010000038.1, read on the forward strand.
CTTATCTATGTATGTGTGGGTGTACTCGCAAATGTTCGCACACGTGTTTTGTTGTTGGGCTGATGCTGTGCAGTCTGGGAAAACAGGAAAATCATCTTCTTAATCTTAATTGCGGCACATTAGCACAATAAACCAAACGAATGGCCAGACATTATCATAAATAAAAGAGCAGGAGCCGACAGGGACTCAAATACACCCCCAGGATGTCCGGCCATATGTGTTGTTGTTCCGGCGCTGCCTCATGCTCCGCCCACGAGGCTTTTATTTTCGCATCAAGTTTTTGCCTAGCTAAGTGCTAAAATATTATTATTATTAATAGAATGTCACAGCCGCTAGCCCAGGCCTGGGCGTGGCACGGCAAATATACCAAAAAAAAAAAAGGAAGAAGCTGAAAATGGAAATAATATTAATGCATTGTTGCATGTCCCATAAAACCTTGGTAGCACTCTCCCACCTATTTGCAATTAGTTCTCTGCATAATTGTGAAGACAAATGCATAAAGTTTATTTATAACAGGAATTTCCGATATGCGAATTCTCCATAATTGCGCATGGACCGAGGGTGAGTGGAACGTGCAAATGTTGCCTTGTGGCTCATATTGATTTGATGTCCAAATCTTTGGGGTGGCAAAAAAATAACAAAACTAACAATTACACTGCGCAACAAGGATGCTGAAGTGCAAAGCATCAGAAGCGAATTTCGGATATTTTATTATAAGCTCAATCGGGTCGTCATAAAGTGTAATTCGCAACATTGTAAAATTCATAGCTTGTTTATTACACTCTGCTACAAAACAGAGCTCTTTCCATGTCATGCGGCTGAAGAGCGAAATGATTTTTAAATAACTTTTGCATATTTTTTTTGCCTTGCATTGTCCAGAGTGGAAACAAATTTTCAATCAATCAAAATGAGGTAAAAAATCTACCACTGAATTTCTTTCGTTCGCACATCATTTTATTGCCGTGCGAGCAAAAAGAGAAAGATTCGATTTGCCGCACAGTGTTGTTGGCAAACAGCAAATAGCAAAAGGATTTCGCTTTAACATACGTGCTTAAATTATGAAAAACGAGCTTTAAGAATATTTTAATAAAATCGTTTGCTTTATGCTGCGGTCAAATTGATATAAAATACCACAAAAATCGGTAATGGGAGTGAAGCCAGACGGACGTGCTTGACTAGGGAATGTCCTCAATGGAAAGCGCTCGTATTCTAGAAGACAGAGAGGAAGAGAGAGAGAGAGTTAGAATGTTAAACTTGTATAAACAACAAGGGGAGAGAAAAGAGAAAATGAGAGAAGGGAGAAGTCTAGAAAAGAGAATAGACGGAAAAGACAATCGATAACTTAAAGTTTGATCCATGTATGGAAACAGACGGCGTACCCAACTAACTATTCCCAAAATCTTCTCGAAGAACAGAGAGAGTGATGACCAGGTGGACGGAATCCTAGAAGGACGACAGTGCAGTTAGACAGACGGATAGATAGAAATACTATCGATGATACCGGGCTAGACCTGAACTTTGGTATCGAGAGACAAGCTCATGGGGGAGTACGGTAAACAGACAGACAAATCTAAGAGCAAACTAATCGATCAGGTTAAGCGAACAAAACCCATCTGGAATATAAAGTATGGACTCAGCCACGCCCTCTTCTGCTCATTACACACACATAACATATATCACATGTCACGCATCAACAGAAACCAATATAGCCCCTCTGGTACGGCTTGAGGGTAGCTGATATAAACAAAAATAGTTACGCAATTATTGTAAAGCATATATATGTTGTGATTAGATGATTGGAGATGAGCTCATATCCGCACAGCCAGGCTCAGGCACAGGCATAGGCAGGGAAAGCCAGAAATGAAAATGCTAAGCGTATAAGTTATTGGCTTTTAACACCTTTTATTTGGGGTATGGAAAAAAACGGAGGACGAGCAAGTTGGGAAAACCCTAGTGGATGGTTTTTGGTCAACCTCGAAGTCACGGGGATGTTACATGAAAAACTATTAGCATTTTCAAATTTTAAGCGGATTAAGTGCCGAAACGAAGAGCTCAACTCAAGGCGAGGCCGGCTAAAATAAGGGTGAACTGTGCCGGCCTATGTATGTATGTCCCATCTGGTTCGGCCCGAACACAAACAAAAAAGTGTAGATGAGCCTTGTCGGCTTTTGCTGAAATTCAACTAATTTGCGGGCATCCGAACAGCTACCGACTGATGGGCAGAGCGGAGAGGGTGCGGGGGAAATTAACCACACTAAAGCAAATAAACAAAAATATATCAAAATAAAAAGAAAACGCAAAAAAAAAAGTGAGAATCTCTGTGAGTGCGGCGGGGTGACGAGTAGAGGCTAGGGGGTGTTTCGCAGAGACTGTTTACATTGCAAAAAGCATTCGAGTGCAGCGCAAACAACATCAAACAACAACAACAGCAACAACAATGGCCAACAGACAACGCACAGATTGGTCATGCAACGCTGGTGGCTAGGACTTTCGGTTGCACGCATTTACCAGGCGACCTCATAGAGGTATGTTTATACACGTTCACATCGGCGAAGGAGAGTATATACGGTATGATATGATTGCCTGCCCATGTAGGTTAGCTAGAGATTTTCAATTGAATATATACATATATTCGTTAAGTATATCTATTTAAGAACTGATTAATTTTTATACACGCTCACTTCAACTGAGGAGAGTATATCGGTTCTCTGTGTCATGATATTTGATATCAGAACTATCTGAACTGTCTGCTAGAGGAAGGGACCTGCAAGAAAATAGAGCGAGAGAGAGAGAGAGGGAGACACAGAGAGAGATAGAGAGAGAGAGAGAGAGAGAGAGAGAAAGATAGAGAGAGATAGAGGGATATATCCGTGTCGATCAGGCCCACGCCCTATGATAGGGTTTCTGGTTTCTGGATCACGATTGCCTTTCTCTTTGTTTGCCTGACTATGAGAGGGTAAACTGGTGTTTGTTCGATCCCATAGAGATCTCTCTATGGCTCGTCTGGCTGCGTATTCATCTCTTAGTCTGTCAGTGAGAACCTCTGCTGATAAACTGATAAGCTTCGTATACTCGTTTACCTCGTGTGAGTAGTTCGATTTTACTCTGAATCACCATTGATCCATCATAGAAATGTAGATCGATTGATCTTATATAGACACACAGATGGGTCTATTAGCTATTATCTTAAGCCACTGGCGCGTATTAGGTAGTCAGTTACGCCCGCCTCGCATCGCTTTACTAGTTGTTTTAATACTATCAGCACTGTTGTCAGCCAGTTCTCTTAAGCCCATGGCCACTCACATGCACTCGCTCTCTCCCTGTCTCTCTCTCTCTCTCTCTCTTACTCTCTCCCTCTCTCTTCAATCGGACTCGCTCGGGGCTGTTGTTGTCAATTGAATTGAATTGTTTTGCCTTTTTGCGCAAATGTGCGGCAATCAGAGCGCGGAGCGTGAAGGCATGTTTGTTTGCCGCTTGTTTATTTGTTTGCCTGTTTGTAGTTCTTCTCGCTGTTTGCCCTCAGCCACCCTCACCCTCACCCACACCCGCACCGTCGGCACCCACACCCACACCCCCGCTGTAACTTCCGGTATGGCCAGTGGCCTACCCATATGCACCTAGTGCCAAGTAAATTGAAATCGACACATAATCCGACATTGGCCTCCTGCGAGTGCAGCTGCGTGCAACAATAACTTCAACTCACTCGCAAAGATAAGCTCAGGCTGAGGCCTCTCGAACTTCTCTTCGTAACTCTTTAAAGTGCAGCACAGAGACTTTAACTCTGTAATAAAACTCGGTTGATTCCTTATGGCATTAAAGCAAAAGTTTATTGTTAATTAAAAGTTCACAATATTTTGTAATTTACCTCTCATCATTACACTCTGCTGCAAAATATGACTTTTTAAAGGGAAGATGCTGATGAGTTGATGTATTGATGAGTTGATAGTGAAAGCAGCTTGGAAAATGGATATATTGCAATTAGCAGAAAAAGAAGAGAAGGAAATAGCGCAAAATGAAAAGTGAGCAAAATCTCAAGGGTAACCTTTAAAGCAGGGAAATTCTAAACTGTACTAAACTGTATATATAAAAATATATTATAATATATAATAGTTATAATAATAAGCAATAATAGAAACATACATAAATCTCTCACTATATTTTAAGACTTTAAATTACATATAGTTCTGTACGATGTGGCATTCCCCATAAGCTGACTTTATAACTGAGAAATGTATCAACAGTCCAGCTAAATAGCAGATCAATAGCTCAAAAACTCTTAAATATATATATATATATCTTCATTAATTCCGAATCTCTTTATTAGAGAATCCACTTTTAAATACCAAATGTTAGGAAATGCCTCCCATTCTTGTCCTTCTTCTCTTCATATTCTCTGCATATCCTCAGTAGTAGTTGACAAAAGCCAATACACTCTTTTAGCTTCAAGTGAATGGACATCGTAAAGAGCTAGCTCGCTTTTCTATTATCTCTTGCTATGCTTTGAGTTTTTCTATAATGAAACTGTCAAGTTTTTCTTGTTAATCCTTTTATTTTTTAGAGAATAACTGGAATGACATAAGCTAAGCTGACGAATCCTCTTTGTGGCACAGCAAAATTGAAAAGATTTTTTTTCGCTTTAAGTTGCATTTATTATATTTTATTTATGCAAATTAACAAAAACAAACATGGGCGGGTAGACTCTGTGTAAGGCGTATAATTAAAAATAGATAATACCAAAATTAGTCCAGAGTCCATCTTAGCTGGAGCCATGCTCTTCTCCAAGGCAACAGCGAAAACAAAAAGATTGGAAAATATTTAAATTAATTCCATGACAGCTTCGCCTAGACTATAAACCTATTTATATCTATGTGTATGTTTATATGTGTATGTATGTATTATTGCTTATAATTTCATTACATATTTTGTCTATTTTTGTTGTTTTTGCAGTGCCAGCAAAAATTTGTCGTTCACTCTATTTTTTTTAATTCTCGACCTTTGGACGCTTCAGTATAATAAAGCGCAGAATGCAAATGTTTCGCTTTTGTTACTCCAGCAACAACAACAGCAACGGCAACAAAATGCTGACAAACCGTGCGCTGTCTTGGTGGCAACTGTTGCCTTATCAGGTTGACCCACGACCCACGGCAGAGCGTGCGCGTGGGGGGCTGAGGGCAGCGCGAATCTGTTTGGTTTTAATTACACGCAACTCTGATCCACAACGCCTCCTGCTGTATTTTGATACTTCGCCGTGCAAACATGCTGCCAGCGCTGCGAACATGTTGCGAGCGAACATGTTGCGAGACGAGAGCTGCCCCTGCGAACTCGAGTGCCGTTGCCTGAGCAGGGGAAATGTTAGAGAAGCCAAAGCCGCCAAGCTGCTGCCTGAGCAGAGCCGTAATACGCCATAAATGCTATACAAATACAAATACAACATTATTTCATAGCAGACAATATAATTTACATTTAATTAAACGAACTGCGATCGCCTTGCCTAAGCTAGGCATTGCCCCTCTCTTGAACAAGCTTCTTCTGACTGCTTGAATTCGCCGCAAACCTAATTTGCCCCGCGGCGAACTTTGGCCACATGACTGTTGAGAGCGCAGCCGATGCGTAGCCTTGTCGCGCTCAGCGTCGCGACGAAGCGTACGTTTGGCACGACGAACCACTTCGCTTCGGCCGCACACGAAGCTTGGCCGAAAGGCGAACTGCACGAATAACGGTAATCGGCAGCACGCGCTCAGCGCTAAAGTGTTTAGTAGAAAGTGAACTCTTACACAAGGCGGACACAGTGAAACGTGACGCGCGCGTATTAAATATCTGAACGGTGCATGCTCAAAAGCAAGCTACAGTTAAAGATACCGTTGCTCTAGCATCCGTTTATGAGTGCGATTGTGCGTGTGTGCGATTGTGGTGTCTGTGCTGCTTACACAGCTGCTAAGATGTTGAGTGGAATCAGCCAAGTACTATGGACATAATACAACAACTTTTGCGAGCGAAATGAATGCATAAATAACTGTGAACTGATAACGGAAAGTGTTTAGAAAGTGCAAGTGTATATCGTAACTCCCCCCAAAGTAGCGCCCATAAAAAAGGTAATAAATATTTATATGAGAGGGCAAAACACCCATAATATCTATATATATTTGTCGATTATTAAAAGTCCTCTTGATTTCTGGCATGTCTCTTGACACTGAATATCACATTAAGGAGTATAAACGTGTACGTGCTAAAGAGACAAAACCAGCCAACCAGCTAGGCAGCTAGGCTGTCTGTATGTCTGACAGCCTACCAGTGTTTACATTTTATATTTTATGAGATAATATCCCCCAACACCATAAACAGAAAAAGGCAGACAGAGGCAGAAATGTGCATTCCTTGGCCACATTCACTGTTGCCAAACAAATACACCAACAATAACTGTGGCAATAAAAAGACGCGAACGTCTTTTGCACTGAGGCTCAGACGCCAACCGCCAGCCGCCAGCCACCAGCCACAAACTTGGCCAACAGACGTTGTAACAAAACCAATTTTCATTGTTTTGCGTTGGCTTAAGGCGGCGAATTGTGTTTGGTGCTCTTTTTGAAGGAGAATTTCCATTCAAGACGCAGAAATTGTTGTGCAATAAAACAGAAAAAATACCAAGAGAAAGGCCAAAAGGAAGCTAAACTGTGCGAAGTGCGAATAAACACATGCGTCGACGTGTGAAAAAGCAAATCAAGTCAGACGGAGTCAAGTCAAGTCGGATATGAACGACATGAAGTTATCCTCTAAAAGAAAATAAAGACAGAGATAGAGCTCGTCAAGGGAGCTACCTTCTAAAAGAGAATTTTATCCGTGTAGTAAGAGAAGTGAATGAGTGGGCTTTAGCCTCAAAAAGAAATCAAGACATAGATAGTGCTGTTGTAAAAAGTGAACGACGTGGAGGTACCCATTACTTCTAGAGTAGCTAACTATGTAGAAAATATGTATTAGATATATATTACTCAAAGCTTATCCCTTTAAAAAACCATCTTCCAAAGACTTACGACACATTCTTAATAAAAAAGGTAAATAATTAAATAATTTATAGAGTTCACGATGAATTAAGACATACTTTAGATAAAAGCCAAGTGCAAAATTTAAGGCATCCATCTCAGAGGCTCCCAGATCCACGTGTTCATGCATAAAGGTACAAAGGCGGGCAGCAGGACATACTGATTGACGGATGGACAGGGGTAAATTGACCCCAATCAAGCATCTACGGTTTCGGTCTAAGCTCCTTTGGTCTACATACATACATTACCGCAAACATTATACCCTTTTCAATGAGGGTTGAGGGTATAAAGAGAAACGCAAACAACAGTAGGCGACTATGTCTCAACTTGGATATTACATGTACTACGACGACTTTTATTCAATTCCAAGATGACGATGGAGACCTCAGGCAAAGGATGTTTGGTCGGAAAAATGGCCAAAGGAAATATTTTTGGCTGCTGCCTCTAATAACGCCAACATACATATAGAGGGAGAGGGAAAACGAGAGAGAGAGAGAGAAAGGGAGACACACACACACACACACACTGGGACAATTACCAGAGATAGATATTTCCATTATGTTCTGTGCGGAATTTCGGGAATTTGAGCAAAATGCTTTGAGGAAGCGCACAAAATAATCCTTAATTATTATGAGGAGCAGCGCAAATTTCGCAATGCATTGCATAAATAAGTCGCTGCCAGCTGTTGGCATTAGCATTAATTTGAGCACCCGATTAGGCGACTCAATTTCGTTTTACGGGCCTAAACCACATTAACGGACCATCGAGGCCCAAGGACTGAAGGACTCACGTTCCCGCTAGCTGTCTGCTTAATGCAATTGATTTGTGTTGACACGTTTTTATTGTTTTACTGCCAGCTAAGAGTCGACTGTCTCCTGCCCAGTTTTAATTCCATTAGCCCAATCTTATATATGCCATAGAGCAGTCTCAATCCCAGGCATTTGTTCGCCTTTGTTTCGCACTGTGTCAGGGCGGGGGAATGTTACACTGCCACAGAAATTGATTGATAATCAATTGAGAGGATTTTCTTATGCCTATAGCAGGCGCACGCCAGCTCCTTTGCTCTAGCTTGTAGTCCCAGCTATACTCGCTCATGGATGAAGCGAATTGGAGTCGATTAGTTGTTGTGCAATGTTTGACCTAGAGTTGAGAGTAGATAAATAGGATAGGATATTGGAAATACTGTACATTCTTTAGTTTTAAAGCTGCCTTGCGTATCTTTTCTTAGTTAAGGAAAGACATTTCTTGAGCTACCCCAATCCAACTTGAGCCCTCAACGAGTATAGGGCAGTCGGTTGCGCCCGACTGAACTGTTCTTACTTGAACTGCCTGCGGTTTGGACTTGCTGCTAACATGATACGCTTTAATCTGGCCAAGACAGCAAAAAAAAAAAAAAAAAAAAGAAGAGAGAGAGAAAGAAAGCATATTGCAATGGTGCGTATGGGTTGGTCATGCCACAAGTTGTTTTCTGTTCTGGTTGTTGGTTCTTGGGTCTCGGGCTTCGGGCTTCGGGCTTGTTGGTTCGGGCTGCGGGGCTCGGGGTGCGGGGTGCGGGTTGGAGCTGGGATGTTCCTTCCTGTTGCTCTGCCAGTTTTCTTTCGTGCCGCATTAAGTGCTTTAAGTAATTTATAAACGCCTTTTGCGAGGCACAACACAAAGGCAATAACAACTATATTGGATTGGTTTTTTGTTCTCTCGCCTTATACTTTTCTTTCTTGGTTCGCTGTTTTTTTCCATCGCCTGCTTAAGCTGCCCTTTACTATCTGCCTTGTAATTGTTGTGGCTTTGTTGTCGGCCGTCAAGAGTTTTATTTGTATATGTGTTAATCTAATGCGATTAGTCAGTTAACTAGCAGCATATGCTCAGCCACTAAACATCGACAATTTCGGAAGTAGCACAGCGAATTCGTACACGAAATCGGATACATTGAAATGTATGAAGGGTCGGGGTCCCTCCATATTTGGGCACATTCACAGCCTATTATGGGATAGAAAGAGAATTCATCTTCACTTTTAATGTAATGCGTGGGTGAACAGATAAGTAACCATAATAGAGGGAGGAAAACTCATTGAGAATAGGATGCTTTCTCCATCGCTCTGACACTACTTGGCTTGCCTGTTCGTTCGATGCCTCAATCTCTGGAACTACAAAAGTCAGACAGTTGATATTAATGACTCTTATTCTTGTTTACCTTTCATAACTAAATCTTATGATTTCCATCCAATATCTCAACCTTTTTCTCCAATATCGATACATTAAATGAGTTTTGTTTGCTTGACTTAAAGGCTATTCGAGTTAGGCCATAACAAATGTCTTATAAATTCAACAGTGTTCATTTTTGGTTCGTTCATGCATTTCAATGGATTATTCATGCTGTAGAAATTTCATTAAGATCTACCAGGCAGATCCCGAGTTCAATCAAGCCTTTGCTCAGAGTGGGGAGCTTCGGCAGCAGCTGTTCGCAATGACTTTGCTTATGTATATGCATGTAAACAAGACGCCTTCAGGATGACTCCTATATCACTCTGACTTGGGTGGGAAGCAATATAAATAGTCAGACCTCGTGTTCGGTTTTACTACAACTCGGCTGTAGTTGTAATAACATTTTTAATTAAATTTCATGCCGACTTTTGAATGTCTTCGAAATGTTTGTGTGCATGGCCATGATGGGCATTTATCTCTTAGCTATTTCCAGAAGCAGGAAGTCGAAGGAGCACAGGAAGGCAAATGTCTGCTGCCAGTGGCAGAAGTAATGTCTTGGCTGCACAGCTACGGACTTGCCTGTCATTATTTGTAATATTTGTTAAAGCTGAACTGAATATTTAGAGGCTGTGCCCAAAAGCAGAATATACACAAAAAAGTAAAAAGGAAAAAATAGGAGAAGAAAAGAATAATTTGCCTACAAAGCAGAAATGCCTAGCAACTGAGAATGGCATTCGCTGGCTGCCAAAAGGTTCGCAGCTGTTGGCTCAGTTTCTTCTTCTTCTTCTTATTGTTGGTCTTCTATTTTTGGTAATGTTTAAGAAGGTAACAGCAGCAGCTGGAGCTTTTTCATTTTGAACTTCTTGCCCGAGACAAAACAAGTTATTTACTTGCAAATTGTTGGCTATGAACATTTATAGCCTGTTGCCTAATTTGCTGGCTTATAAAACTGGATATGGCTGGACTTTAAGCCTCTGTTTGCTCTTTAGTCTCAACTTTCAGACACGCTCACACACAGTTTTGGGCAATTTTTTAGCATTTTTCGTTTGTCTCACTAATTATGCGTCTTTGCACTGCTGACAGCTTCTATGCCAGGAATTTTCCATGTTGCCAAAACTTTTCGCCTACAACAAATCTTTGTCGGGGGCGGTTTCATCTACCGAAACCAGCTGACGGATTGGCAGACAACTTTTCTGCTTCTATGCCGTTACACACCAACGCATATATATGTATGCATGTACATACATACATATTTTATTATAGAAATGTATATTTGCACTTGCTTTTGTTGCATACTTTTCGGGTCCATTCAGAAGCTAGCTTTAATTTATGAAATTTCTGTTTCATTCCCGCTTTTGTTGCGGAGCTCTATTGTTGTAGGAAATCGTCTCGAAATAGTTCTGTTTGCATTTAGATTATTTTCCCAGAATATTTCTATAGCCCCGAAATAAGCCTCAACGAATGCTATTTAACCTTTTTTTTATTTTCCTGTTGCTGCCATTGTGAAGCTGAAAAGGCTCCAAAGGCAAACCAAAATATAAACACAAATGTGCACCTTCATTTCCTTTTAGAGTTTTCTTTCAACTGACACATATAGGATTTTCCTAAGATTTTGCTGTGCTTAAGATGAGTTTTTCTTCTGCAAAAGGCAGCTAATCAAACTGTTCCCGAAGTGCAAATTACTTTAATGTTGACTTAATCATTTCATGCTGAAGTGTGCATCATTGGGGAAGCGTAATATTTGAATATAATAAGCTTTAGTATAATGCTTAACTTTTACAAGTTTTATAACTTGCCTGAACTTATTGAAAATATGCAAATAGGTTATTAGTACTTTGAGGAATTCAGTGTAATCAGGGTGTGGCTGAAACGCAAAAGGATGAAAATTAAAGCTTTAATTCGAGTGACCCAAGCTAAGGGAACTAAGGCCATACCACATGCTTTCGATTATAATGAATTCTTCAAAATACTGATATCCTATATACATTAAAATTAAGGACACACATGTCGATCTCTGAAACTATATGAGCAAGACAGCTAATAAATATTTTCTTAAATATTAAAATTCTTCTCTCTTACCAAAATCATTTCAAATAATCAAGAACATTTGATATCTCCTTAAAGTCATTAAACATAAATATTAAAAATTTCAAGAGCGAGAGAGAGAGAGCCCATCTTCTTCTCTTCTTCACATAAAAACCTGAGTAGCTTGAGTTTAAGTAGCAGAGGCATAGCAAGTAGAGGCCCACTCTTACATAAGTATAATCATAAGCTGTTACATGAAGTTATCCAGTCGGAACTCAAGCAAAGTAATTCTTCAAGTCATAAACCAAAAATCAGTAGGCAAATTGTGGGCAGCTTAAGCTAGAGACGAGAAATCAAAAATAATTATGTAGAATTAAATGCAATTTGCTTTCAAATGAAAGCAGCTCCACACAGAAGAATAAAGTGAGAGAAAGAGAGAGGGAGAGAGAGTGAGAAAGAGAGAGAGAGGTTGTATATGTAATAAATATTCTTATTATTATCTCTTCGCTGGCAGCCTTGAGTCGAGCTGTAGCTGAGGCTGATTCGTGTGCATTGAGTTGAAATGAAATGAAATTCGACTTAAATTCGAGGCGTGCTAGAAAATTTGTATACAGCGCGCATTATTTATTGGCTTCGTGTGCGTGTCGCATGTGCTGGGAAAGAACCCTCCCAGTTCCCTTTTGCCCCTTCTCATTCAAGGCTCGAGTGAAGCTAACTCAGTGCCGTAATTATTAATATGCAAAATTAGGGCTTGACGATTCGTTAATTAAGCTTCTGTTGCGGGCAATGGCTTTAAAAGTGAGTTCATTAGTTTAGTCGAGTGCGTGTAAGTCAACCCGAATTGAATTTCCTATGACAATTTGCCAAGATACTTATAACAAGTCTGTCTGTGTGTGGGGCGAAAACTTCTAATTTCATTAGACCTATCTCCAGCTCGCAGCTTCCCTCTCTCTCTCTCTTTCGCTTTCTCTGCCTCTATCTATTCTATCTATTTGGCAACGTAACGAAAATCAGCCATCGATGTCGAAACTTTCAACTTGTGGCCATTAGCCGTGCCGGAAGGGCCACACATACAATTTATTTTATCGATGCGGCAATAAAACAAATGGCGCACATACTTCTGCCCGGCCATGAAGCGTTCAATAGATAGAGTACAAAGAGTCGACGGAAACTCGGCCAGCCTTTGCTTTGGCCCAAAATCAAAAGCAATAGAAGCATTAAGATTTACTGATATAATTTGTACGCACTCAAGCGTCATTAAGGCGGCTAACTGAGTACACAAAGACAGTGTGGACCAAGTGAGAGTATATATGTAGGTGTAATCGAATAGCAGTTACCCTGTAAAATAAGCACATCAGATTTCCTATAAATAGGCAGTCAGAAGACTCGTAGGTTCTATAGAGAGATACCTCAAGTCCTTGAGGCCCTTAGGCAAAGTCGATTTCATAGTATGTTATCGATAAATTGGTAGGAGAAGGAACCAGTGGACTATTCTTTCTAGATGGAAGGATAGTCAAATAAAAACAGACGAACGGATGGACGGATGAAAAGGGATCGGAAAAACAGACCAACAAGACTAGTTCATAACGATTGTTTATCGATAAGTGGAGTTTGAAAGGAACGAATAAAGGTTCACATCAAGATCGTAAGAAAGGACGATACGAGAGGGATAGAAAGAAAAAAAGGAAGACAGAGCGACGAGACTAGTTCATATCATCTGTTTATCGATAAGTTTAATCGAATTTTAGCTATGAGTAGAGTAGGATATCCAATGGATAGAAAACCGAAAGGAAAGGATAGATCAATAGACGACTTCACATGGATGCAACCAAGCCTCCTTTAAAAAGTTGCCCGTAAAAACAATATACCCAACACCCACCGTTATTATGGAGTATATAAACAGTCGATTGAAATGTATATTAGTAAAAGTTTTTCCCACATCGCGCCACAAATGGCACAATGTATTCGACGAAAAAAGAAACTTATAATTGAATATTAAGACACTTTGGCGTTTAATGCGGTAATTATAGTTAATAGCAGCAAGGAAGTCAACGTTGTTTGCAAAGAGGAAGAAAAGGAAAAAACCCAACGACAAGCAACATGGCCGCCAAACACTGAGCCAAAGTCTTTGGAATGGCCAAGAGCCAGCCAGTCAGCCAGTGAGCCATGCATTGTGAACGGCACAAGGGTCCTACGAGGACGCGACGTGTCTGGTGCCTGACCCCAGCGGGCAAAGCATTTAGCTAACGCCTAAGTAGCAAAGCAAGCAACAGCTTTTGTGCCCCATACACATACACACACGCACGAACACACACACACACACACACATGGAGGGAAAGTTTATGAAAACTACTATAACAAAAGAAAAAGAGAGAGAGAGAGAGAGAGAGAGAGAGAAAGGAGAACAGGAAAAGCGTTTAACAAGTGCTGCTGACAACCAGTACAAAGTCTTGCAGAAAGTTGCCACGTTTTAGCCGGGCCAAGTGAATTCATCACGTTGCATGCGAGTTGAAAGTTGTTTGCCTAAGCGAGATAGCCACAGGGCCACTCCTGAGTGAGTCCTTAACATACGCCCCATTCAGAGCAACGGCGATTGAAATTTCAATTAATTAACTCACAGCAAGTGAATGAATTCATAAGAGACGCATTAGTTTCATTAGCCTTGTTCAATATTTTTATACTCGTTGCGGCAATTGTCGAAGAGGGATTCGAAATACGATACAAATTGTCTATATATCAAGGGGTAGATTGACGACAATCCCAAAATAAACATTGCCATATTGCAATGAATGGTAAACAAAGGCGTAATATTGGAATAATATTGTTTATAGAAAAATACATAGAAACGATAGGAATAAAATGGATACTCTGTTTCCATGTCCGAGTTTTATACAAATATCCACTATTCCTATGAGATTTAGTGGAATCTATCAGTTTCTAAAGATCTCGAAGGTCTGCAGCCTTTCAAGCCATAATATATATATTATTATCTTTATTTTCTTTAACTAAAACTAATTTTCTTTTATTTTATAAGCTTATATAGACAATTTAAAATAATCTAATAATAACATGAAAATAATCGAATAAAAAAGAAAAAAGATATGATAGAAATTGAAGCTCATGTTGAATTTAATGAAGAAGATTTGGAAATCATTTGGATCTATCCTGAAAGCATAACAAATGTGCGCGTATAGAAGCTCAGATTTAGTTCGTGTTTATCCGTTCTAAAACTACAATATCAAATATTGACGGGAAAGTCAGGAAGAGATGCCTTAAAGCAAAAAGCCATCGGTCCCTAATTATTGTGAAAGTCATCGAGCATGATTTCAAGGCTTAGGTGAATCTTTTCTCTTGCTCAGTTTCCTTCGTCTGTTCGCCCTCCCGTCTGCCCTTCACTCACATGCTGCCTATTGATATGTAAAGCCAATCTGACAAGCTGATCTACAAGTTGTTCGTCAAGCTAAACAGTTTCTCTGCCAACACAATTTGTCAAGTGTCATTGTGTGTCGTGCACTTTGAGCTCGAGCTGTCGCTGTGGCTGTAAACAAAAGGTGAGCATTGTCTAACTGTCTGGGCGTGACACTTACCTATCCCATACCCCACTCGCCGACTCGCTCCCGCGCTCGATTTGCGCTGTCAGGTGTGACAGGTGCGCGGTTATTGTGCAGCCCATGTAAATTACAATCCTCGGGCCATTTCTTGCTATTGGCTATTTGTAAGGAATCGTCGAGGAACTTCTTCACACACTGCTACCTGAGGACAGCGCCTGTCTGTCTGTCACTGAAAATTAATGAGTTGAATAGAATAATTACATTGTCTGGCCCGACCTGACTCTCGCCTATCCAGCTCCATCTGATGGGGCTTTATATGTTAGCCAGCCAATCAACAGTTGCTGTTGTTGAGGTCAAGGCTTTTGATAAACAATTAATTAACTGAACTCTCGGCTTTTGTATTTTTATCCTGAACTCATTAAATATGGAAATTCTTGGTTTAATTATTTCATTGCAACGGAACAGATGGAAGGAGGCGAGGATGAATTATTGTAGAGAGAGTAGAGAGAATTCACAATGATGAGTTGACTACAAAACAAAGAAACTAGATGAAAAGAAAACATCTCTATATATAAGATATATACATAATCATATATTTTAATTATATTCCTCTATTTCTTATAGATATATTTCATTTATCCATAAATTTAGTTCTTTCAATATTTAGAGTTCAGTTTGTGTTTCTTATATCTACAGCTCCATACTATATTTTATTATATTCTGATTATTTCTATTGTTCAATTTGCTTTAAATAGAGAATATTGGTTTTTAATGAAAACATTTGAAGCTTGCTAAACAAAGAATTTTTATGCTTTGGCATAAATTTAAAATATTTGTTTGGATTGCTGTTTTTTATGTTCTGCATTTGTTTTTTTTATTTGATTTATGTATTTTGATTGCCATTTTATTTTTTATTACAAATGACATTCAATAACTTTTTTTTCCCAGTTGCCGAGGTCAGCAGGTTGTCAAATGGCTAAAGCAATTTAGAGACGAGTTACGTTTATGTTTAAATGCTCATTGATCCCACAAAATATTTAAATATAAATGTAACCCAGTTCTATTGCAGATTGAAAATATGTAATACTTCAATCAAATATTTCTAAAAATTCATGTTCGAAACGCTGTAAAATCATTTGCTTATTTTAAAGTACTCTAAGCACATTTTAACTGATATAAGTCTTATCTTAAGATATTCTTTCCTAAGATATCTTAAAACCGAATTTTTTGGATTTACTTTGAGTTTCTGTCACAACAAACATAAATCCTTTGTTGACATTACAGAGCAACTGCTCCAACTCCTTCTGGCTGCGCCTTTGCCTGCTGTGCCATCCTTTTCTTTCCGCAGAGATATATTTCGCTGGGAAATCAAGGTTTCTTGGAAATATAAAAAAAAAGGTTTGAAGGGCTTTGCCAGTACTTTAAATTTGTGTTGGGCTTTCTTTGGAAAATGGATTTGTTTGTTAAGAATGTTATGAATGTTATGCCTTATTAGATAGAAATACCTCAAAAATAGAATTTTTACTGATTTCTTAATAACTCAAGAGCTTTATGTGATAAGCTTTCTCTGTTTAAAGAACTGATGTATTATTTGTCATGTTTTACTTATGCCTATGGTATATCTCTGTCATATGCTAACTTCTCTTCAGCATATCCGTAATGAGGCATACTTAAGAGCCAAAGGAATGCATGAGAATAAAGGTTAATTGATTTGGAAGTAGAAGAGAAAGCTCTGTTCTCTGGATACTGCGCATCTAGAGCGCAATATAAATCAGTTAGGTAAAGTCAAAGGCTGGGCCAGTTAACTGCATCAAGCTATTATTTTGCCAAGCCACAAAGGGCTCTCTAGCCTGAGCTTAAGCCAAGTCATTCACTTTATAGAAATCTTTAATAAATATGCAGCATATCGCATAGCTCAGCAAATTTCATGTGTGTGTGTGTGTGTGTGTGCGTTGCTTGGCTAGAAAACTTTACAGACTCAGTACTCAGAGCTGAAGTATGTGAAAGGCATCTCTCTACCCCTCTCGCTCTCTCTCGCTCGATGGCATCTCTCTATGGCATATGGCGACAGCGGCAGATAACCTTTTGAGCCAGCCAAATACTTGAAAAACTGTTGCACTGTGCAGCTTGTGCACATTCGTTTGGAAAATTTTAATAATCTTCTATCAGTTCTTTTCTATTAGAAAGTTCGTAGACTCGACCAGAGATACATATTAGGCCCGTCAAAGTTGCACGCATTTGTCGCCGCATGTGTGTCCCAGCGCTGCTTGACTTGCTGAACTTGCGACGCGAACTTTGAACTTTTAACCTCAGCCAGCGAGAGATAAAAGGCATTTGAAATCGTTTCGATATCACATGCTGCCCGCCATCCCATTCGGTGTCCTTCGCTCTCAGTTCGAATTTGTTGCGTTGCTAATGCATTCATAGGCTGCTGCACAGCTCAGGAGCAGAAACCTGCTTAACGTGACTGCAGCCGAGCATGAAATGAGCTCTGCTCTGCTTATTTATTGTCTTTACCAGACTGAGCCAACGAGCTGCTGCTAATTACGCTCGCTCAAGACTGTGCAAGACGAGTATATTGGTGGGGATCAATGGACGAATTACCTGTGTGAGGGGAAGCAAGAGAATGGATATCTGAAATGCGTGTAATGTGATGTCTGTTAAGGTTGTTGTGGTTAATCGGGTATGGATATAATGGGGTATGGATATATAGGATATAGATAGATAGATAAATAGATAGACAAATAGATAGATAGATAGATAGATAGATAGATAGATAGATAGATAGATAGATAGATAGATAGATAAATAGATAGATAGGTACAGACGTTACTGTATAAGCACATCAAGTTCCAAGTGTCAAGTCTCTGGGCTAGATAGACATACAAGGGACAAGAGACTGAGACTTCAAAGTTTAAATAGTAATGTGTTCATAGCTCTTGCATATGACCAACAGCACGTACTAGAGCTAGAGGATAGTATAGACTTGTACAGACTATTAACATAGGAAATATCTTACTGTTCATAGCGACATCTATAGCTGAAATAGAAAGCGAGTTAGTCTACTCTAACAGATCGACGAAGAGCACTTAATATATGCATATTATATACAGTGCCTTATAAAACATTCAAGCTCTTCAATTTGAAAACTGCAATGTTTAACTAGAAATATATTGAGCAGAAAGCGAAGGCAGATTGAGCAAAGAAAACTCTGGAATAAATAATTAAATATTTACTTTTCTTTTTATCAGTTTGGAATATTTTCAAATGCAGCTTGCAGATTGCTTAAAGGAAATATTTTTGATTTATTCAAGCAAAAACTATTGACTTTTATATTATAGCTATGTACTCAGCTAGGTTAGAAACACAAATGAGTATGCTGCAGTTGGTGTCCCAGCAGAGTGCAGGAGACAGATTAAAACTCAGCTGCTTAAATCGAATCTGAGTCGGGCTCTGGCGAATATAGCAAATAGCTGTTCCAATTTACTCAGTGACTTTTTTTTCCTCTGTTTTGTTTTGTGTGTTTTGTGTGGAGGGAAATGCGATGATGGAGGGAGTGGGAGAGGTGGGGGGCTTGAACTTGTTTGCCATTTGTTTGTCTAGTTTACAATGCAATTAACCCATTTTAAAGTTTTGGTTGTCGGCCACAGCAAACTGACTGACAAAAGACTTGGCTTTTGCCTTCCGCCTTCCGCCTGTTTCTGTTTCGCCTTTATTCACGTCCCACTGGGGCTCATCCTGTGTCAGCGTCTGCTGGCAGAAAATCAGTTTAACCAGCAAAAAACTAATTGCTCAGGCAACTTGTAGCTCGCAATTATACCGCAAAGTGCAATTTATATGCTGGCCAAGAGGACCAAACCAACGAACGAACGAACGGAACTTGGCCAAAAGCGAAAGTCACCAAAAACTTAACGTTAGCCAGCAAATGACTTGAACGAAAATTCTAAAACCAACTGCAATCGCACGTAAAATGTTAATGCGAAGCACTTAAAGATGATGCGACGGGCAGATGAGGCTATTCAACTCTAGGACAGACACTGGATATAAATCAGTTGATCTCAGCGGCAGCGATAGAGGCGACATAGCATTTCAACTAAATTTCGTAAGGCAGAAAATCAAAGTCAAGATCTTAGCCTGAGCAATAAGTCCGGCGTGTGCCCTGTGAGGCTGTGTCATAAATTAAAGCTAAAGGAAAATTACGCGCACAGCATGTGGCCATAGATGTATGTAGCATATAACGAGTAGGAGTGGGGAATGCTCGACTACAGAATACCTGTAGGAGAGAGAGAGTACAGAGCTGCTATCTCAAGAAAATGCCCAAAAACCAACTCTAAGCATCAATATTTATTGATATAATAAGAATGTCGCGAGATATCGAAAGAAAAACAATGATCTATGTAGCGCAGATTAATCAAGAAGAATTATTTCAAAATTGAAGTCCCTAGCATTTATAGTTCTCGAGATCTACGCATGCAGAAAGACAGTCTTAAGGTACCCACTCATTCTCATTCTATTCAAGACTAGAAATACCTCCCACAAAAGCAATACACCCCACTTTAACCATTCATATAGGTGTAGTAGAGGGTATATAAGTCTGTAGGCCATGCAACCATAAAACTGATAACCTTGGCCAACAGCAACGTGGCCTAATGCTGAACCGTCTAAGATGACAATGGCCAATGGACAATGGACGCTGGCTATTTGTAGAGTCTCCCGCTGCGCTGCGCCTCTTTATATGGCAGACTGGACGGTTTTGTTTATGACTCTTTAGCACCACGTGATAAAAGCTTTTTCGGCCAGCAGAAGACCGAGGCCCGACATATAAAAGCTTCCAACTTCCTGCTGACCTCCGTTCCCATAAAATACCTTACATCATTTTGAGTAATTACATGGCTAGCAAAGATACATACATATACGAATGTGTGCGTGCGTGTGTGTGTGTGTGGCAGCACCTCGCTTCAGAGCTGTGCAGCGTACGAAATAGATACAAATATTTTATTGCTCCTCTAGGACATGGAGCGGGGCAGCAACGAGAGAGAACCTTGCGCCGCCTCTGGCTATCCATGGCAATAATGAATACGATAGATAATTATATATATGACGTACTCTTAAACACAAGCGCAGTGACTTTAATGGGTTTGCTAACTGCAAGGGGCCGTAGACTCTGGACTGTAGCCTCTAGACTGTTTTGTTCCTTCGGCTCTATCGGCTCTGCTCGGCACGGACTAATCTAAATTTATAACTTTATTTTTTATGAGCAGTCGCGTATCGCCCGCAGCTCTCAACTTCAAGCTGCCCAAAAAGCAAGGGAATTTTATAGCTTTAAAGCAATTGTTATACCCTGTACTCATAGAAAATGTATAAATGGGGTATAATAGGCCAACAGAGCAAACATTTACCCCATATATAAGTGGAATGCATTGATATAGCTAGGTTCGTATGCCAGTCCATGGCTCTGTTCATAAGGGATTTTTGATCTCGAGAAGTAAAGGAGCTAGAGAGTTAACAGAAACATATATGGGTATACTTAGATGCGATAGTCAGGTACTGAAAATTTCATTAGGATTACACGGCTAGATCCAGAGATCAATCAAAAGTTTTTAACATGCCTACTAGAAGAGCAAGTGCATTGCTTGTGTAATGTATGAAGAAGTCTTTGAATGTTTTCCCACACTTTCAAACATTCCTCATTTTACTCTCTCACACACAAAACTATACACTTCGGATAGGGTATCTTTAAGTCAGTCATATGCCACAAGCACACTCTTAGTTCATTTTGCCGTTTACTTTTTTCGAGTCTCTGCTGTTTTTTGCCCTGCTCGAAAGTGATAATGAAATAATTTGAACTTTTTTGTTTGCTTATTTTTCTTGGGCTTACCCATGGCCAAGGGTCACACATGCAGTGGCCAGCTTTTGGTCCTGCTGCTTGCCCATTACAAAAGGCAAACTCATTAAATTATGTAAAACTTTGTCTTTAAATATGACAGCAGAGCAGAATAGAGCTGGGCAGCGCTGGGCAGACACTGGTCGGGGGTCGTGTGTGCATACATGAGTATGTCCTTAAGAGCAATTCGTTATTTGACTATGAGCTTTACTGTTAAAGTTTCGTTTACTTTGGCCCCCATCCCCGTTAGGCTTTTTACATCCCCCAATATGGGCTGCACATGCTTCTTAAGTTCTCTTTAAGTTTGCACTCCAGGGATTATTAAAAAACAAGCCTTTGCTGCGTAAATAAGCCCGTTTGATAAACGTGATGAAATTCTTAGAGTGTCAATAAAGCTAGAAATTCTTTGAGATGCATATATTGAGAACAAGCAAGACTTGACTTGGAAGCTATGAGATTTCATTTAATTTAAGAATTTTTAAAGTTATTTGATGTTCTTAAAATATAATACATTTAATTCTGAAAGGGTTTCAGATATTTTGTATTTATTTTTATATTTTTCTGAATATATTAGAAAATTGTTAATTTTCTGTTTACATCTAATTAATATATTCAATTTATGGTCTATTTTCAGATAATTTCAAGACTATTTAAACATTGAACCATTCAGTGAAGTGATTTTAAATTACTACAGAACGTAAAGTACATTTTCCCATAGGCAAATTAAGTTGAGTGAAAAAATTATGTAAGGACTTTAAAAAAGCAGAGAGAAGACAGCAGCCAGAGCCACATCGCAAGAGAATTTTAAAAACCATATCAATTACAGTTGACACAACGCGAGACCACTTCAAGCAATTACAACCAAAGGCAGCGACGGCGACAGCAACAGCGACAGCGACAGTGACGGCGTCTGCGTATGCGTTTAGCACTGGAAAACGTAAAACAATGAGAATCATTTTACGTAGCATACGTCGCGGGAATTTAGCGACTTCCTCAACGAGCCGACGCCCCCGCAAAATGAATTGTTCCATTTTGATTGTAATTAGCCTGGCATGGTTGCTACACGCGCATTGCTATGCCGATGCTGCCATTTCGAATCGAGGTAAGCAGACACAAACGAGCCATCTCCCTAACTTTCTCTCCCTCTCTCTCTTTCTCGCTCTACCCTTGCGTTGGTTGAACAAAAGCTGCTCCATGCCACTAAAAGCATGAGTGGCCGCTGGCATTTTAGGTGAAGTTAGGCAAGTGGAAGTGATGCCAGCCCTGTGCCAGAGCTTATGCATTTAACGTGTACAAGTTCATATATATAAATACATTTTTTTTTTCCCATATTCATTTTCCATATTCAACAACATTTTGCGTCAACTATACCCTGTAAATTTGTGTTATGATAGGCAGGAATTAAAAGTTGCACAGCGAAGTAAAAAAAGGGATTACTTGAGGCTCTATAGGTCTTTAAGCTGCAATTCATTTAGAATTCTCTTTATTTATCTTTAAGTATTTAATAAGTATTTTAGTATATTTTTTTTGCTTATCAAATTATATAGTTCTTCCTTCTTTTTTCAAAACTTTTAAGTCTTTCATGCAAACATCTCTTTGGTTTGCCTATGCAATATGCCTTATAGCTGTCATTTGCGTATTTCAAAATTTTAATTTCCTGATTTAAATGTGTAATTTCCTTGGCTTGAAAGCTCTCGCTCATAGCACTGAGATTTGAGTTAATTTGAAAAAATATATGCTAAAATTCCTTGCTTTTGTGAAATCAATATTTACATATATGAAGAAATTTATGCTAGTCTAATTAAGACAGAGATAGAGAGAGAGAGAGAGAGAGAGAGAGAGAGAGAGAGAGAGTGAGAGAGAGAGTGAGAGAGAGAGAGAGTGAGAGAGAATGAGAATGAGAGGGAATTATATGGATATTATTATATTTTTACAAGATAAAGGGAAATATAATTTAAATAAAATTGAATTCGAACATTATACCGGATATCGGATTCTTGTAATATTGTTATACATATTTATTAAAATTCATATATTGTATAAACTCATATGTCAACAGTTGCTGCTAAAGAAAAAACCCAATGTATATCATAGTCGGATATATTTGGGAAAAAATTTACAATTTTTTATAATCTACATTAATATATATATTAACTTATAACTACTTCTATCGAAACCCCAAACCCTACGCCCACTTGCTGGGTATTTCACAGTCCATCATTGAGTTACTTAACTCTTTTTTTTTCCGCTCGAACCACATTCAGGCAAGGCCAGTTGCATTTATGTTTCTGCATAATAGAAAATACGCGAGCACGCATTTTGTGGAACTATCGCGAGCATATTTAAATGCTAACTAAATCCGTGTGGCGTGGCCCTTGAGCACGTTGCCCTAATCGCTCGCAAACCGCTCTGAAGCGAACCGCAGTGCCTGAGCTGAGTAAGCGTGAAAAAACATTAAAACTCCGCTTAAGCGCACACAATGCAAAGCTCTGGCCAAAAAAAAAAAAAGGACGTTGAAGAAATGCGAGCAAAAATTTAAAAATCTCTGATGAAACCTAACAAATGTTTCAGCAAATTTGCCTGCCAGCTGCGAAAGGGAACAGCTGCCAAAATGCGATGAACTTTCAATTCGAAAGTTTATAACGGGACCAGAACCTGGACCAGACGCAGACACAGCATCCGCATCCGCATCCGCATCCGCATCCGGTCCGGCCGGGTCTGCCAGTCGCAAAATTGCGAATTCTTGAAACTATGCCGGGATGGGAAATGCTGGTTACATTGCGCAAATAGTTTGGCTTATCTTGGCCGCAAGTTTATCTTGGTTGACGACTTTGCTTTTCTTCTATTAGGCAATGGAAAACACACAAAATAAATTGAAAGTTCAGGTGTGCGACTTTAAGCATTAAATCTGGCCACCTAGTTCACCTGCCCACCTGCCCACCTGCCCACCTGTCCGCCTGTCTGCCTGCCCGCCTGGCTGGGCTATAAAAACAAATTCACATGCCAGGGCCATATTTTTTAGCCTTAGCAACTTCTACAAAAACCGACCGACCAATCGATAAATTTAAGAGCCCAACATTTGTCTCCATTATCGCTGAAATCCAAGGCGAATGCGCGTAAAACAAAACAAGTAAAGGCCATGCTAGACGATGGGGCCTAGCTGATTGCGTAATACGCGTTAGCAAGTCCAGCATATGTAGAACTATTGGCAGAGTTCTAAGTGTAGCCTAGCTCTAAGACTGTGCCACGCCCACAGCAAAACTCTTGAATGCATCTAGAGGGAAGCTTAACTGGGAGTCTCTTCCTAATCTATATAACAAACTTAGTATGCTTCTCTTATCTTAAAAAAATGCCCATCTCCGTAAGCCGTAAGCCCATTTGCCACGCCTCCAGCTGTCATATTTCAATATCCAATATTCAATTTTAAGATCAGACTACACCCGTCTATTTATTCACTAAAACTTTCAATTTTTACCCCAAAACCTATATACTCCGCCTCACTCTGCGAGCGAGTATCACACACACACACACGAAAAAAAAGAGAGAAATATGTGAAAACTGCGAAGCGCATAAAAGGACCATCGATGCGTGGACCAGCCAGGAATTGCCAACGTTTTTTTTTTTTTTTTTTGTTGCTTTTTTGTCAACCTGTAGGCGGTAGGCGTGGCCGTAACAATGGCACTGAAAAGGCGTGTACGCTGCGACGAAAAAAAAACAAAAACACACAACAATAATAGACGTACACAGAGAGATGAAGCGGGAGAGGGGATGGCGAACAAGTGAACAGCAGCTGTAAAGGTATATCACAGGTGGAAATGTGCTTTTGTCACTGATCATAAATTTTTGAACTAGCTGCGTGAGCGTACGAGTCGCGCCCATTGCGAAAGTTCTCTATTGTTCTTGAGTGTAAAGGACAAGGCAATAAAACGTAGCTATTGACAACGTCAAATATATATATGTGCATGTATAGGAGCGGGCATCACCTCCATTGGGTCATTGGGTAGTTGGATTGCTCAGCGAGCAGTCAAACAGCATTAGCTGAAAAATCCTTAACGTCTGTGTGAGATTTGTGCCACACATTCGTCTGGTCTGACCCATTTTCGTAGCAGTCGGAGCAAAGAAGCACTTAGCACACATCAGCTGACAATAGTTCATACGGTTTGTTGTGTTATTGTAAATAATAGTGAACTGCATCACACGTAGACCTGCCTGAAGACTCCTCACTCTCTTGGCCTTCCGCTTGGTCGGCACGCCCCTTTGGTAGTTTTGTTTGGCATTTTAAGTGATTTCACTTAAATTTTCATAACAAAACATGAAGAGTGCGTGCTCGGGCGCTCGTGTATGCTGAGCACGATGTACAGCAACACTGGCCGAGATTGGATGAGCGAGTGAGTCGAGGTGAGAGGATGAACCTCTACATGCATGTTCTAGCTGTCATACACACTTGTATATATACATCTATTTTGTATGCCCTTTGTAAAAGGCGTGAAATGGGTATGCACGTGAAGAACAGCAGAATGAATTAGGATGGTGTTTTATATAATGCACATATCTCGAGAACTACAAAAGCTACTGGCTTGAAATTTGAGATATATATGCGCATACACTAAACGCATTTAAATCAAAAAGTTTTCTTTCAATAAATAAACGGGCTCTTATAGTATTGATAAATGATTGCAAATTTGAGCTGATTTTTCAATATGACTTGAAAACTACACAAAATAGAGCTCTCTGATAGGATGTATAGGCTTATGTGATCTGTAAACAGCTGAGCATCATAACCATTTTCAGATGATTCTAAGCCACATTGAATAGGAACTAATTTCGAAGAATATAGACTTTTGCTTTAGTACAGACACAAACCTTTGTCTATTATATATCTACCCAGAAAATGTAAGCGAGTTATCTCAGACTATAGTTAGCAGTCGTAGTATCTGAAGACAGTAGCATCTTCACAGGGTATTTGCTAGTCGTTCACTATGGCCTCGCAGTATTCATGTTTGTACAGATTTTTCTACAGATTTTTTTGTGCTGCGAAACCGCATTTTATATGTTTTGCTTTTGTAAAAATTTTTTCATAGATTTAGTTTTTTGCCATACGCACGCCCCTGCAACACACATTCCAGGCACACACACACATATATATACACACCCATTCATGAGAAGCATGTTAGCATAGCAACGAGCGCATAGTCCATATACATACATATATAGAGATTCAGATCCAGCGAACAGGGAACAGGCAAACTGCATGACATGTTGTACGTGTTTATATGCAGTTGTTGCCTTGCCTTCTATTGCTGTCGCTGTCGCTGTCGCTGCTAACGTCGACGTCGACGTCGACGCCTGCTTGCCATCTGTTCGCGCGCTCATCCGTCCAAATGCTGGGCTACGCCCCGCTGTGGTTGTAGTATTATATTTGCGAATCCCTTTGGGTATGTTGGCAGCAATAAATTTTCATCAGTCCTACAACTCTGGCTCTCTTTCTCTTTCTCTTCCTCTTTCCGTGCCTCTTCCTCCATCTGCTGCCGCTGCTGTTGCAGCTATTTTTCCTACTTCACGCCAACCGCGCCTCCATCACCATTAACTAACAAACAGCAACAACAACAACAACAACAACAACAAGCAACGCCCAGCACTTGGGTTGTTGACTAGGCTGGTTCCAGCTCTGTCGCTGTAGCTGGAGCTGGGCAACAAATCTCTGGCTCAGCTGGCATGTTCTGTTGCGGCTTTTCACGAATGCGATTTGATTGTTTGTCATATTTTTACGAAATCGTTTCTATTACTGCCCGCGTGCCTGCCTGGTGGCAGTGCCAGGGATTTGGCTTCTTGTGTCCTGTGCGCGATAACGAAATAAATCTGATTGATTTCGTATTAATAGTAGGCTATATAAGTTTCGAACGGTGTCAGCTGTGCGGCGCTTGTCTTTTCTTATAGAACCAGATTCTGCAGTGACAGATATACATAGCTATAGATATACATACAAATATATCTGTAAAAGGTGATTCTTAAAGCCAACTAAATTTATTTCAAATTGAATTTTAGCTCAAGTTCTTCTCCTGCCGCTCAACGATTAGTTAGGACTGTCGTCCCGTAACAATCTGTGCACAAACTTATTCAAAGTCATTGAACAGTGAATACCCTGTATATAACTATTTGTTGAGTGTAACAAATGGAAGCGGGTCTGTGCGAATCTTGAATTCTGCAACTTTTTCCCTCGAATTGTCTCTCTGCCTATTGTTCTATATGAATATATGCATATTGCATACTAGTTTTCTTACCAAACTGTCTCTCTGTTTTTATGGATATGTTCATATGAATATAAATAAATAAGACTATATAAATTCAGACATTCATATAGCAGGGTTTATATGACCTCATCCACTTCATTGTCGAGCGAGTCTTTAAGAGCACGAAAAGCTCATGTTATCTGTAGTAACTAATCGATACACATATTCATAAAATCGATAAATATCGATATGCACAAAACATACTGGTATGCTCTACAGCTAACTCTGGCGGACTTTACTTCTAAGTCTGAATAATCTAAATCAAACACGGTACAAACATGAAAAACACTCTACTACTGATTCAAATTTTACCTAAATACTGAAATCACTTCTTATCCAAATATATTTTCATTTAACATTAGCTAATATATTTAAACAAATCAATATGGCTCTCGGGTATTTCAAAGTCGTCCATAGCAACATTTCCATTCCTTTCAAATCACCTTTTTAAGGCACGTTCATGACTCATTTCCTTTCCATTCAATGAGCTAAGCTGTCTCAGGGCCAAGCTCCTTTGTAGCGACGAGCACAAAGAGAGCGAAACGTTTCGACACTGCAGTGAATGCTCTGTATGCCTCGTTAGCTCGTACCTAAAAATATGCTACAGAAAATACGAAAAACGAAATTGTTTATAAAGTTCCCTCTGAAGGCAAAAATCAATGGCAATTGCCAATTGCCGAAAGCACATGGAAAATCTCTGCAGTTTTCTGGCATTTAACTTCGCCTTGACGCAGCTGAAGTCATTATCACGGCAATAATTAGCAACGGCTGCATTCACGTTTACATTCTTGAAATGCAAATGCAAATGGCTGTGTAATGACGACAGCACGAAAGCGTTTTTATTGCCTTTTGGCGATAGTCGCAACTGTTGCAGCCACTGTTCAAGCCGTTAAGAGAGTGATGTGAGTGAGGGAGAGGGGAGAGGGGTCGGGGTAGAGGCAGGTAGAGTGCAGCGAGAGCTAATTAACACGCCCATTGAAAGTAATATGCTGATAGCAATACAATACTTTCAAGTGAGATAAATACAGGTGAAGAGACGGTGCTGCTGAACGAGCTGTGTAGAGGTGAGGAGCTGGAGAGCTATAGATAAGGGAAAAACCAGAACTGAAGAGAAGCTGTAGATGGGTGGCCAAACAATTGAGCTGGAAATATGAAAAGTTGAAGTTGATAAAAAAATTTTAAATGAAATTGGAGAAAATAATATGTTTATCTAATATTATAGTCAATTTGACTTGGGGTTCTTATGATTATATGGTGTTCCATCTATGGACTATAATGGTATGTCATATCCACAAGAATGAAAGATTGAAGTAAAGTATAAAGATGATAAAGGGAGTTTAGACTGACTTAGAGGAAATAGAGGCATACAAGAGTATATAGGATAGAGGGTATATAGAGGGCTTTGTTTGTATATAGAGTATAGAGAGTAGCCTATAGAAGGTATAAAGAGAATAGAGGGCATAGAGTGCATAGCTTATATAGAAAATATAAACGGAAATCATTTAAAAAGATTTTATATCATTTAGCTGTAGCTCTGATGACAATGTCTTTTATTGTCCAAACAAAAATACTTCAAATGTATAGAAGATAGAGTGAACTGTATAGCTTGCAGTTGAAATTGCAGTTGTCTAACTTCAATAGCACCAAAACTAATCTGGATGCGTCAAAAGAGCAAAATCAAACAAGTTAAGCTCGAGTCTAGACGTGGTCAAATTAGTTAGCCAGGCGTAGCTTGCTTAAAACTCATATGTTTTTAACACCAGCTCTAAAAGTGTATAAAAATTAAATATTTGAAATGCCACCAAAGAGGCATTCACACACACACACACACACGCACACACACACATGGAATCACAGAGAGAATTGCTATGTGGCACGAAATGTTTGCAGCACGTCACAAAAGTTTCCTGTTGAATTTCCCTTCATTTCCTGCCAAAAGAGAGATTATTATTATATTCATTCACTGAGCCATGAAAGAGCGAGAGAGTGATATAGATAGAGAGAGAGAGAGAGAGACAGTTGCTTGGCACGTTCATTAACGCATCATTTATGGAGCAAACGAAGTCGAGGCGCAACGGTTCAAGGTGACTGGCGGAAAGACGGCCCAAGGACTGACCATTTACTCGCATATCCTTGAAGCAGTTCAAGGCCTTGGCCAAGCTGAAGCGACATCGACATCGACATCGACATCATCATCGACATCGACATCATCGTCTCGTATATTTGCATACTTCCGGCAAACGGCGAACGGCGAAATGATTACCATTATTATTTTTGTTGTTTGCTGTGGCCATAAACGTTGGCATTATGGTTATTACACTACCAGCGGCACACTTTACATTGCCAACAAGCCACGTTCCCAAGAATGGCGAATGGCCGCCAACAGTCATGCGGTTATGGCTTATTTGTGCAAATGAGCTGCTGCAGCTCGTTTATTGTCATATTCCGCTCAACGGCAGCTGCCAGCTAAATGCAAATGTTTCCCTTGGCCCAACAAGGTGCTATGGACAACAACAACAACAGGGTCATATGCTAAGGTCGTCTATTCTATCTAGATTGATCCATGTTCAGTTGAGCTTAATTGTCCTTTGATGTGTGCAGAGCGCACAAGAGAGCTGTCCGTCAGGGCCAGCTGATGCATATAATACACGTTCATGCTTCGAATGAGAGGCAACTGAATTCATTAAGAAATCAAAGTTTATCAATTTGACAGGCCTCACTGAGGGAAGGAAGTCTGCCTAACTGATGAGGCCTCACTGATAAGTGATTTAATTGTTTGTTGTTTTAGTGTATTCATTATTCTGATAAATTCAAGGTTGCCATGATTTACTTAATTTAATGCAATGTTCTAGTATTGGGCAATCAGAAGCAATGTCCTTATGGTTCATTGAGATGAAGTCAAGATTACATTTATATTCATCTATCTAAATGGACTTTTCTGAATGTGACGACAACTGAAAATAGTAAAAATTTTATTATCTTTATCTGCAGATGGAAACTAATATAAGATACCAAGAAACATAAATATCATATGATATATCTATAATATACATATATCTACGATGTATCTATAATATACATATACATATTTATGATAAATCTATAATATATCTATGATATATCTAATGTAATACGAATTTACGGCATTTTCTGTCTTTCGCCTTCCGACTTTCTGCCAAAATTCGAATTGCTTATTAACAATCAGCAGAAACATTGCTCAATTTTATATTATATATTATGCATTAAGAATTTAGAGGTAATATAAAATATAAAATTGACTTATAGAAACCAGAATTATACAGTAAAAGATCTTAAAACAGGGTATACAAAATAAATACTAAAAATAAATAAAACACAGTAAATCTCTGGCTACAGAGGCTACTTTATATAATATATATTATGATATCATATTATATTATTATATTATATTGCATTATCATATTTTGATTATATGAGTGGAGTATGTCTATAGCTTAATCCAATGGCAAATACTATGAAGTAATTCAATAATATAATATATCATATTATGATACGAGCGAGTATGTCTATGCCTAATCCAATGACAAATACTATGAATACTATAAATTCAACAGTTAAAAGTTATTGCAGACTCGTGAAAATACTTAAGATTGGTAATAATGTGGACACTCTCATCATAGTATACTCTATACTCTAGAGTATAAACAAAAACCAATATACTCTCTACTCTCGCCTCTCTAAGCTGTCGCATTTCGTAATAGTTATAGCAATGGAATCGAAATAGATTAGTAAATAAATATTGATCGGCATTAGCGCATAGTATTGAAGGCGTCACAGCTCTGTCGTCATTCGGCTGGCGGCGGCGGGGCCAATGGTTAAGCGCTGAAATTCCATTGCTGGGCAACACTTAGCTCCGGGGTCAATCGGGCGCTGGTAGCGATTCTCATTTAGCGGTCATTACCATACGCAGCCGTCCTCAGCGAGCAGCAGCTGAGCACATGGAGCTGCCAGCGCTGTTTGGCCACAGAAGACCATCGGCTTTCGAGCTGTGCAAAACGCTGAGTTATTTCGTGTTGTCATTCAGATAAGAACAGGAGCAGAAGCAGAAGTAGCAGAAGTTGTAGCAGTTGCAGAGAGTCCTGTGAGTTCGATGGCGCCAAATGTGATTACCCACCTGTATTATTTGGCGCAGGATCTGTACGACCAGCACAGAGACCCGCGCGTCGCCCACCTGCCGCTCACGGGCAACATGGGCAGCGTGCTGCTGATCATTGTCGCATACCTGGCCTTCGTGCTGCACTTCGGCCCCAAGTGGATGGCCAGGCGAGAGCCGTTCGAGCTGAAGTTCGTGATGCAGCTCTACAATGTCGTCCAGGTGGTGGCCAACTCGCTGCTGTTCGTCTACGGGGTCTACTACTCGCTGCTGCAGCCCGGCTACAGCCTGAGCTGCCAGCCCGTGGAGCACCACAACACGACGCCGCAGATGATGAGACTGATCTACGCCTCCTACGGCTACTATCTGCTCAAGTACCTCGATCTCTTCGACACGGTCAGTGAGGGGGGCTCACGGGGGTCAGCTGAGCGCCGCATAGCTCACGTTTGCTTCCTCTTTCGCAGGTGTTCATAGTGCTGCGCAAGAAGAACTCGCAGGTGAGCTTCCTGCACGTCTACCACCACGCCGGCATGGTCTTTGGGGTCTCCGTGTTCATGACCTTCCTGGCCGGCTCGCACTGCACCATGCTGGGCGTGATCAATCTCCTGGTGCACTCCGTCATGTACGCCTACTACTTCGCCAGCTCGCTGGGCGCCGTGAAGCACCTGCTCTGGTGGAAGCGGCACATCACCCAGCTGCAGCTGCTGCAGTTCGGCTACCTGACGCTCCACTTCCTGCTCGTCATTGTGCGCAATCCCTGCCAGTTCCCAGTCATGATCGCCTTCATCGGCTTCATCCAGAACATCTTCATGTTCGCCATGTTCTTCGACTTCTATTACAAGACCTACATACGCAAATCCAAGCCGGCAGCAGTGACTGGGGCCGAGATTGAGATTGAGACTGAGATTGAAACGGAGATTGAAACCGAGACTGAGACGGGGGCGACAACAGCAGAGGCCAAGGCGAAGCTCAGTTGAGCTCGACGGCAACAAAGTTAAATTCTAAGTTTTAAGTTCTCTATGCCTATGCATACATATACATATATTCAAATATGCAGCGGCCTAAGCTCACCTGATATGAATAAACATCGCTTTGACTGGCCTTGAATCGAACGGGCTTCCAAATTCCAGTTCCATCCATTCCGAGTGAGGCAGCGGCCGCAGCCTTAATTCAATCAAGGTTTTCCGAGCAATCAATCGATAATCATTCGATTTCCCACTTCAAATATGGATGCCTACTGCGATGCGGACCATGTTTTTTCAGTTTTCCTCTTGCTGCTTTCTGTTCTCTGTTGGGGTTTTTCGGGTTTTTCGTGCCTTCTTTCCTCTTCTGCTTTTGCCAAATACATTAAAACTTTTCTAATAATAAAGTTCGGCAGCCGAAACCAAGCGTAAATATTGAGAACGGAAACTCAAAAGACATGTTCACCAATAGAGAGAGAGAGAGAGAGAGGGAGCGACTGAGATGGCCAACGTAAATGCTCCCAGCATCTTTAATGGCAATTGTAACAAGCATCAGCTACATCTGCAGCTGCAAAGCGAATGCAAATTTTGTATTGTAAATTATTTAATTTCAATTTGATAGTTCGCAGTTTTTCATCTGTTTCGTTCCATTTGCCTTAATTCCGCCACGGATTTAAAGCGATTAAGAATTTTTATCGTTTTCATCAATGCAAATTTGTTGCCGCCATTATCTCGGCTATAATTTCATTTAATTGAGATTATATCGGCCTTAAATACTTTTTACATTTCCCACATACTATATGTATGTGCATATATGAATGTACTCGTATATGTAAAAGGTATATTATTTTAATGAGATATCAAGAGGGGGAAAATCACATAACTTAAATACCCTGTACTCGCTGAAAGGGTATTTAGTGAATCGATCTCAGCAGATATATAAATCGATAAAGACATCTTCCTCTTTTATCTTATGTTTTTCCGTTCGTATAATCGCTTATCTGTCTAACTACATAGCTTCACATTAATCCGTCTATTTAGTTGTATGGCAATAATATGTACCTGTACCTGTTATCGATATTAATTTATATATAACAGATAATCAATAGTAATCGATATATAACTCGATATTAATCGATATATAAATTATACTCGATATTAATCAATATATAACATATAATCGATATTAATCGATATACAAGTAATATGTAATTTGAAGATCGCAGAGTTCAAGCAATGCAATTGTGATATCTCATCAATTCAAGTAGGGAGAGGTATAACCAACTAAAGTTTTTGATATTTCTAGTCGATTGCCTGATTTCTAAAAAGTAATTTTTTGAATGCTCGCATATTTGACTGTCAAATATATTTACTGAAAATATTATTCAAATCGTATAGCTAGAACCAGAGTTACATCAAGCTATTCTTCATAGTAGGGAATGTATAAAGTGCAATGGTTCCACTACATATAAATATGTATTGGTGTACATCTAGTGTAATCTAAGCATTGTCAACCATGCTTCAGGGTATTCGCTAGTCGTGCATGCCCAACCAGAGCACATGCAACTTTTTTGTCACAATAAATACTTTTAAATGTATGCCCTCATTGCTCGTCGAGCATTTGTAGTTGCCTCGAAACACCTGCGCAATTTTGTTAATTTGTAAGTACATGGAATCGTAATTAAGTGCAATTTGAAATCTGTGACAGGCAAACACGCATACAACAGCGGCAGCTAAATAATTAACGAATAAATCAAAGTAATTAACTTTGGGTCATCATGCAACAGGTTGAGGGGGTCGCAGTCGTATGTAGCTCGAGTCGAACTCGAAGCAGGAGTCAGACACGCACATGTTGAAACTTATCTGTGTCCAGTAATTGGCCGAGCCATGAAACAGTGCGGCACATAGTCAAACGCAATTAGTATTGAGGTTGGACTCGACTAATCGAAGAAGCATGCGAGAGCATTAATAATGCAGCGAGCAGCTAATGCACTGCTAATGCCGGACAAGTTGACGCCCTCGCTCACAGATGCCCTGACCGAGTGGTGTGTGTGTGTGTGTGTGTGTGTGTGCTCGGGCGACTTTGTGTTTGACTTTGACAAAGTTTCCAATCTGCCAATGGGCGACGCAACTTTGATCAATTTCTTCGGCCCTGCCGCTCCCGATCCGCCCGTGACTTGAGTCGAGACTCGGGACTTGAGACTCGAGTGGTTCCATACTTCATTGAACTTTGAACAAGCCAACGCAATCGCCTTCGCCTTCTGTATTGCAGGACAAAGTTTTTACTGCTCGCACCACACACACACACACACACACACACACACACACACACACCTTCGTCATAAATCAATACAGTTGAATTTTTCGTGCATCGTTTGAGTCCATTTGGCTATCCGCACTCGTTTCGAGTGCTGCTCCCCGCAAGGCGCTTGAAGTTCTCCAGACTTTGCTCACAGTCCGAGCGAGCCAAAATATTATAAATTCTGCTTAGTGCGTTCCAAGTCTGTGCTCAGCTGCAGTTAGCAAGCTCTTGACAATACATACATACGTAAATATGTATATATATATTGTAAAACTGAGCAATAGTAAGTCCTCTACTTTAACAAAGTCCTTGCAAGTATGGGCCACTCACAGAAACGCATTTCTGTTGCGAATGAGAGCTACTGTAATGTTTTTTATGGCCGTAGTAGAGGCAAAACCTTGGGGCTGCCAAATGGCTATTGCGAAAATGGAAGGAAAACTACAATAACTGAAATATAAATACATTTTATTTAGTTCCATTTGGACTTCAACCTAATGGAAAGTGAAAAATGAAAAATGCAGTAAAACGATTTTGTTGAAGTCTGTGTAGCGGGCAGCAGAAGGCGTAGCCCAGCCCATTAGTTGAGCTGATCTAGTTCAAATGTGTAGGTCTCTGCCTCAGTGAGATCTCCTGGTAAGTGAATGGGGCAAGTGAATAGAAAGGAGACTGGCAGAGAGAAGGCATATGAGCATATTTGTTCAATTTAGATCTGCAGTTGATATGATCTAGTTCCATTTATCAGATAGTTCCCTGAAAAATAGTTCACTTACTCTCAGTCAGATCCCTTGATAAGGGAATGGGATAAGTGAAAGGAGACTAGCAGAGAGAAGGCGTGGTCAACAGCTGGGTTGTTCTAGTCACATTTCTTCTTAGATCCCCTGTATAATGAACTACCCCCTTTCATCCTTTACTGACCTACATATGAAGTTTTTATTTAGATCAACAAGTGAATAGATCTAGTTCTATTATATTCTACATGTACATATAAACTTAGCTAGCATATTACACACAGCTGCTCTTGACTAGAGTCCAGGTATAGCCTAGTCATGTATGCCCAAGTTTGAGCTCAATTCCAATTGAACTTTCCTCTGCCAGAGACAATTATCAGCTAGTGCTTTGAACTATATGTGTGTTAAATGCATGTGAAGTATTTTCAACTAATAAGACTCATAGGAGTGCCAAATTGTATGATAAATCATGGGCGAATCTCGTAAATAAACAAAGTATTTAATACGAAAAAAGTCAAATGCAAATTGTGAACACCGCAAATATTTTACTGGCGGCAAGTGGAAGTGCAATAAATTTGCTACACGGGCGGATGCTGCAGCTGCAACCAAAAGCTGAAACTGGAACTGAAATAGTAGCATAGGAGCAGAGCTCTCTCCTCATCTCTATGGTGGTTATGGTCGTGGCGGTATGCGACATGCTTCATGCAGCCATTGCTTGAGCTGAGTGGGGCCAGGAGCAGGAGCCGGGCCAAGCGACTTCCTGCAAATGTCAATGTGTTGCGCACCAATATGGTTGCTCTTGTTGTTGCTGGCGCACGTTTGCACCCAAAATGCACTAAACATAAACTAAAAGCAACAGTAACAACAACAACAACAACAACAACAAGTTGCAAACCACACACCCAAAGCAAGCAAACTGTGGACGCAACCCTCGCTGTGCTTAATAACTTCGTTTTTTTTTTTTTTGGCAAGCCACGCAACTGCGGCCAAGCCCAAAACTTTGCAACTCTGTTTCGACCTGGCCCGCACAGCTTCATGCAATTTCCATCGAACCAACAAATATAAATTTATTATTAAAAGTGCGAGTGCTCCTGTCCATAAACTACTCTACTTTAGGGCAGAGTGTGTGCGAAGCGGTGACACTAATGGACGGACATACATACATAGCAAGCATATGTAAAATTGTTAATATGGAGTGGAATTTAAGGAAGAACACTCCAGATGAGACTGCCTAGATGGGAGTGACTATGGAGTGTCAACTATACTGCAGCTATAGATAGGGTTTGTATATGGGAAAGGAGTCGCTAGGTAACACTGCTTGACTTGGAGCTATTCTGGAGCACAAACTTAAAAATAGACATAGATATAGACAAGTCTGTCTGACTGAGAGTTACTTGAGTTTCCATATTTTACCGACATACACTCATATATAGCTGCGTATGAGCAGAGAGCTCCTAGACGGAACTGCTTGAGTAGGAGTTATTCAGGCGCTCACCCAGAATGAAGATGCAGTATGAGAAATTCGTGTCTAGCCCCGACTTCTTGACTAGGAATTAATCAGTGCTTTATGCTCTACATTACCCCATACACATATGTAGATTAATTCGTGAACAGAAGTCCTATATGACATTGATTGATTACGAGTTGTTATAGCATCTTTACTAAGTTTTATTCTTTATACAGTTATAGCAGATAGACAACAGAGGGACTGTCTGACTAGGAATTACTCAACAATCTACACTCAATTGTATACTCATTCATTGGACGAGAATCTCCATAAAATTTTAAAGCGATTTAATGAAAATGCCAAAAATGTTATCAAAAACGGACGGAGAACCGAATGCATGGACAGACTGACAAACAGGTGGAGAGCTAGACATAATGACGGACATGAACAGACAAATAAACAGACGCAGAGACAGGCTAAAGGAACGAACGAAACGGATAAGATAGCCAGATAAACAGACTGACGGACTGACGGTGTATGCACGAACGGACAGACAGCACACAGCAAAGAAACTTGAAGCTAATGTAACTTAATTAACTAGTAAAATATGTATGTGTGTGTCCAACCGGGACACTTACCTATGTCCACAATCACTCATCTTAAGTGTCCGGCGTAATTCTGAGCAAGTGTTGCACTTTCATTTCGCATATTAAGTGAAAGGGTTTGGAAATGGTTTGACCCGTCAGTTTGCTGGTGCTTTAATTTGCTCCTTCTCACATAATTTGGCGTTCTTTTATTTTGTGTGTTTTAATAATTCACACGGTCGCGCGTAAATTTTGACAAAAAAGAAGGAAAAAGCATGGCAGAGAAATTAAAAATACGGCGCAGTGCTATGAAATTGTTTCTGGGGACAGCAGGGAAATGTAAAAGGATTGCTCTGACAGCCTTTCTAATTGCTTTGTTTTACTCCTGACTCTAATTAAAAAATGTACTTTACGACTTTGCCACGCCGCTGCGAGAGGGACGCGTCTCTAATGACAGTCAAACGGGCAAACACCCGGAATCCGGAACCGGGATCCCGGAACCCGAAGCGAACAAGAAGCGGCGGAGCGACTTGATGCTGTCTATAGTATTAAATGAAATTGCCAATCCAAATATGAAAAACCTTTGGAATAACACCGAAAATGACCAGAAACACAGCTAAATTGTTATTTTTCTCTCTTTTTGCTCGCAGTGGGAGCTTAGCATTTGCGCTCATTTATAAGCCGCAATATGCTGAATCTGGGCTAAACCTAATGTCCCGATAAAAAAAGGCAACTGCCTGCATATTTTTCATAATATTTAAATGACGATGATTTAAGTCGGGGCTCCAAGTAAATAAAGACAAAATACTTCGGGCTTTAGCAACTGCATAATACTCATTCGTCTACGGCGTTAAGGGTAGACCACAAAATTTAAGGGTTTTTGAGCAGAGAAGGACAACCTAGCTATGGAAAACTGTAAAGAACATGGCATTTCGATTAGGGATATTCCCAAGAGAGGTATAGATATAAATTTGAGGTAATCTATAGATGCTGTTAGCTGAGAACAGGGTCTGATTCGAAAGACGTTGATATATGAGCTTAACATGATTATATGAGTCTTGAAATACTCAGGAATATTTCCATATTTCGTTTCCGTCTTGTATTCCATCATCAAAGGCGACTTGCACTTACCTATTTCAAATCTTTAGTTACTCTTTACTTATGTAGTGTTACGAAACCAATATACTCCATTTACTACTCGAATGAGTAAAATATATTGCAAAATGCAAATGATGCAAGAATCTGGATTTTACAATCTAATTAGCTAACAAACTTGGCTTGAGGGAAACCTTTTCATAGGTTTTCATTCTGCTTCAATTTCAGCAGAGCTAAGCTATACCTATGACTGAGACGGAATCTCAGCTTTCTGTCTCTGTTTGAGCTAATTATACGTTTGGCCTAAGTGGCCCAGAGATAATCTATAAAAAGAAATGATGGCCAAGCGAACAATCGAAGAGATATCAACGTTTTTTGTATGCTTTGCCAATAGTTTTTTTCTGCTTTGTGGAATTGTGGGATTTGTGTCGAACAGCAGGAGGAGCAGCTCTGCCCAGTGGGCACTCTCGAGAAATCAGGCATTCGTTACGAGCATTTTACTTCGATTAGTTTGCTGCTCGATTTTAGGCCAAGCCATGTTCAGGTCAGCATTCGTTTGATTGCCAGTGGAAACTTTCCTTAAATATATATATTTTTTTTTTTATACACACACACATGTGTATATATGTGTGTATGTATGTGTGCCTACAGGTGCATCTCGTGTGCCTGGTCCACGTCAGTGTGTTTCTGTATTTACTCAATGCTTAGTTGTTGTATGTCCGTAAATTGGAAAAGTTTCCTGGTGCGGCCACATTCACTATTTGTATTTAGTTTTTTGCTCAAGAGATTTAGTTTCAAGGCAGCTTTAATATTCATCACACGAGCAATTTGGAAAAACTGTAGGAGAGAGGGGAAAATAAACAGACGAGGGGGGGGGGCAGTAAGTAGTAGGAGTAGAACAGTCAAGAAGAGAGTATGAGAAGAGCGGGGAGAGCAATACAAATTGAGATGAGAAAACGAGAGAGAGAGAGAGATGAAGAGATGAGATAGAGAAGCGATATGACAGAAGAATTGAGACGGAATAAGTATTAGAGATGAGCTGAAAGAGAAAATGTAGCAGAATTTAGAAAGGCAAAAGACGAAGGAAAACGAATAATATAGAGCAGATGAGAAGGGAGAGAATAGAGAAGGAAAGACAACGGAAATGGAAAAAACAATGTAGAGAAATGAAAGACGCCACCAAAAAGATATAGAGTTACAGACTGATCGAAAAGAAGAAGAAGAGGGAAAGGGAAACGAACAAAAAAGAGAAGAAATAGTCAACAAAAAGCGAACCTAAGAAAAAGAAAAAGAGAATTAGAGAGTTCAAATTCAAGATAAAGAAAATGAAAATAAGACAGAGAAGAAAAGCAAAGCTTATGAAAAGAAGAAGCAGGTGAATGAGAAGGGGGAAATTAATAGACTGAAGAGTAAACTAAAAGGAAAGTAGAGAAAGGGCGATGGTTAGACAAAGAGAGAGATAACCGTAAAGAGAGACTTACTGAGATTTACTTACCCATCTATTCTGCTAAGCTGCATTAAATATTTAACTAAACTTAATTTACTTATTGAGATTTTCACACGAAAAGCCCACACACACACACACACACACATGCACAGTTCATAGAATCGCATTTAAATTTAGAATTGAGTCTCTAATGCGGTCTGAGGAGGCGTCTTTAGCCGAATCAGAGAAATCAGAGTCAGAGTGTGCCAAGGCGTTAAAGTGAGGCACCCCCCTGGGACGGTACTCTGCCATGGGGTGGGCGGGGCCGTCGACTGTCGAGTGTCTCTTTATCGCAATGAGAGCTGCGCAGTTGTCAATGAATTTTCAGATAGCTAGCA
The DNA here is from genome assembly GCA_035045965.1 of Drosophila aldrichi. Classification (NCBI taxonomy): domain Eukaryota; kingdom Metazoa; phylum Arthropoda; class Insecta; order Diptera; family Drosophilidae; genus Drosophila; species Drosophila aldrichi. The sequence continues at coordinate 1,230,872 of JAWNOM010000038.1, forward strand.
ACCCATAACAAATTGAGATGCTAAGCAGCAGCAGCAGGAGCAGCAGGAAGAGTAGCAGGAGGAGCAATCTTTACCTTTTACCTCGACACAATCGCAAGGAGATGGCAACGCGTGCGTATTCATGACAAAGGCGCTATATAAATTACGCAGGCTACAATCAAAAGCCGCCCCCGTTGTTGGTGAAATGCGCTGTGATTTAACGTTTGACAGAAATTATAAAAACAACCGTCGAGGGAGCGGTGGAGGGAGGGCGGCGAGGTGTAACTGCTGCGGGGAATATTCAACGGAGATAACCCGCAAAATTCCAGCGTCCGGGCACATTTTGAAAACTCCGATAATTATGTTAGACGCGCCAGCAAAACATTTCCTTTGACATTGAGCCAAAAATAAAAGAAAGCCAAAGCAGTTGAAGTTAAGCCAAGTAAACCGGGCCAAAAAGCCATTACAATGCTTATGATGACTCGAAGCGCGCTGGAATCACAGAGGCCAACAGCATTTTGATGCGGGCTATACTTTCGGCAAGGTTTATTGCATATGCTGAATATGAATATGAATATGAAACTGGAACCAGAGGGGCGGGCAGTGGATCCCGCATTAGCTTATCGAGATATGCCAGCTGGCGTAATCTTATCCCTTCAGGCTTACTCTTAAAGGAGAGTTGAAAATGTCTTTAAAGGGTTCTTCAAGATGTTCATGTATTTTTATTGTAATGATGAAATCATTATTAGAATACAGATGTATGAATGTGTATAACAATTTCGATTATCATTATCATACTCAACGTTATGAATAATGTCAATCTTAATGATCATATATGTATATTATGATTATTATATATATGACAGTTCATTTCATATACCTTATTATCATTAATTAATTGCTCAATATTACACAGACTATTTACAATGATCATAAACATAACGATCATCATCATAGAACATTTATCATAATAGTTTATTAATAATAATCTTAGAGCTATAAGAATATTATAATACCATCATAATTTAACTTATATTACACTTAATATTATTAACTAACATTAAAATACTCGCCATAAATCGAAGATGTTGAAGAAGAAGAGGCGCAGCAGCAGCAGGTGGAACACTTTACGCTTCACGATTACGACTGAAGCTGGGCTGCTGCAGACTCGCCTTTATATACGGGCGACCCCTTCACAAACAACTTTGATCTCAACTGCTGACTCTCTCTTAGGCTTGGTCTCCTGCTCGCTCATGAAACGACACGTTGGGGTTCAATTCAGTTGCTTGAAGCATTTCTCGCTTACTTTGTTTATTGGATCAGACTGAACACATACATATATACATTTTTATTGATCTTATTGCTCTATAGAACTAATTTGTTTCTTTATAAATAGAATATGAAATGTAATTATTATTTACTAAACGTCTGTTATGTATGTGAAATTCGTGCTCTTTAACAATTTCCATTTTTATCAACTGCTGCAGATTCTGCCAAGTAAATCTCTAATGGGGGTTTTGGGACAGACAGCTCAGCTCAGCTAGTTTAATAGCCGATAACTTTCTGGTGAATAAAGACTTTGTGAAAATTTCAAAAGCCAAGGCTAAGGTTACAAAACAGTTGACAAAGTGAAATGGCAAAAAGTTTAAATATTTTGACAGTTTTCTGTTACATCTTTTACTATCAAGCAGGAGAAAAATTATAAAAAATATAAATAAAATATAGTTTTACATAATAAGAGAGAGTTATATCAAAAATTTATATACTTTGATTACCAACTTATATAAACCAAAAGAATGTGATCTTTCTGGTAAGCCTGGCAAAATATCAGCAGTGCAGTTCGAACCTAGAAAAATGTTTTGGTCTGCTCTCTATCTCTGTCTCTATTAGGTAAATTTCAATGCGATTCGCTGACGATTCCTGCCTTTCAATGAATTGAAATTGTTCAGCTGTGCTTTGTCAAATCGATTGGGACAGAAGAGGCCAAAAAAATGCCAGTTTAATTGCCTGCAGCTGTTAAATTTGTGCCGCATCAACTTAAAAATGCAGACGAAATCGTCAGGTTTTAGGCAGCAGACGTGCCTTTTAATATGCAGAGCACAAATTTGAATAATTTGTCTCCGAATGCTGGCAAATTATAGCGGCTTATGTTTCAATTAAGCAATTTTTGCACATCAGGTGCGTTTTATGGGCGCCAGACGAGCCAAGGAGCAGCAGCAGGAGGAGGGGGAGCGGCGCACAGAGCAAACAGCCAAAGGCGGACAGCAATGACAACTAAGCTCTTTAATGCCGCCAGACGACAGCTGTACACAGCACAAGGCATTATAATAGGAGGACAATAATAATAAAGGCAAGAAGAAGCAGCAGGAGCAGGAGCAGGAGTAGCAGGAGAAGACGAAATCAGTTGGCAGAAATATTTCAAATGAAAAGTGACACAACGAATGAATGGAAAAATGAAATTATAAATTAAGTTTGAAGACACGGGTAAGACCCTTCAGTGCCTGGCTTCAAGAGGCTTCAACTGCTCCAGCTCCAGCTCCTGCTCCGGTTCCTGCTCCATATGTTGCCAGCGGCCAGGGGACATCGACGCATCGTGGGCACATGAGCCAAAAGACTACTTAATGAATAGCCTCGAGTTAATATTTGCCTTTGCCTTGCATTCTTTTTACTTCTCCTGCTTCTCTGCCAATTCTCTAACATTCTCTTTTGCTGTTTATTGTTGGGGCGCAAAAGGAAAAATATTGAAGTTTCCTGTTAGACAAAGTACACAGGCACAGTTGAATAAGCCAGGCCAACCAGTCGACCGAGATTGTCAAACAAAATGGCTTTTTGGTTTCTTTTTTGTTATACACAAACACACACACACACACACACACTCACATATCTTTGCTTGCTCGAGTGTGGGCCGCTGTAAAACATAAGCAAACAATTTGAAGGCATTTGTCAGCAGGCTGCAGCTAATAAAAAATCGCCTCAGGTTGCCACTTCAAAGTGCAGCTGTTGCTTGAGCTAGGGAAAGCAGCAAAATATATTGGCAATTCTTTGGTCATTTTGTGCCCAATTTTTACGGCTTAAAGTGCTCCAAATTTGGAGCGAAGTTTGTTTGTGCGAAATTGTTGAACAATTGTTATACGTGTATAACAGAAATGGCAAAGAAAGCAGCAGCTTCTATTGAGCAGTGTAGCATGGACAGGCTTGACAAGCTATGGCAATTCTCAGAGCTAAAGGAATATTATGGATTGAGCTGAGCTTTAGATATTATAATTTACAGGTAAGGAAATTTAGTTTATGTCGGACAGTGCAACGTGAGCACTTCTAATGAGCTACAAAATCAAGAAAAGTCACTAAGCAAACTCATAAATTTACTACAACTAGCCTCCAATACAACTCACTTGGTAATTTTTTGCAGTGTAAACAACTTTTGCAAGTAATGTGGGCCTTACAAAGTGGTTTGTAACGTGCTTGTAATATGCCGCACTACAATGCTTGGCAGTTGACATGAGCTTTCCATGTTTGCCTGTGTCCATTTTCCTCCGAGTCGGGCATATCCAGCTGCACAATGCACGTTCATTGACTTAGACCACTATCTGTAGAAAAGCTCAACTATAACTGGAATAGTCTCTGATTCTACAAGCTGAACTCTATTTGAATAGCCACGCCCCTAGTATATGGGCATGTAGGCGTATCTACAGAAAGAATCAGGGATCAATCTACGGACCAATGAAGAAGCTATATAAGAGCTTCCTTTCCCCAAATGAACAAACACATATATATGGCTTATATATAACATTTTCAATTTCTACCCAGTCGAGCATGTCAAGCAACTAATATACTCTACTCTCGCTGCATGAGCGAGCATAAAAGTTGAGTTCAAGTAGAGAGCCCTTATTTTACTGTAGTATTAATCGACGCATGTCACTGATTAGCCGCAGGATTATTGTTCATATGCAAAGCATACACAAGCACCTGTGTATATGTATATTTATATAAATTTACATATATACACAGTATGGCATAGGGGTAGCTAGATTTAACCCTTTGATGTGCCAAACAAAAGGCACCATTTGAGCCTTGATAAATGGCAGTCACACACTAAACTGTAAAGGGAGAAATAAAAAAAATAAAAAATATGTTGGCAATCGCACAGTGGAATCAGCCTACGGCGCACGTTAATGAGCAAGCTAAACAAAAAATAAAAAAAAAAAAGTAAAGAGAAAAAAAAACAATACATTATGAATTTTTTGCGTTTACAAATTAAGCGTGCATGTTAAGAGCGAATATTTTATAGAAATGTGAAACGACAGAAGCGACAGGCAGCACAGTAAAGTACAATTATGATGGATAAGCCAAAAATAGCTGGAAAAACAACAAGTAACAAGCGCGCTGCTGGTAGGGAGTGCACGACTAGCAGATGCACTGGGTAGATACAAAGAGAGACAGACAGGGATATATCACGCCCACTTTTTTTGTAGCTCCCTTACAAAACCAATATACCCACAATTCTCAGTGCTCGAGGTATGAAAAAATGGTAAATACGAGGCAACTGTTTTTGAGCTTCTTAATGGAATTTGAAATGAATGCATAAACATTTAAATCGCATGCATAAAAACTTTCTTGATTTCAATTTCGATTCAAAAGTCAAACAAAATGTTTTTGTAATTTGTTTATACATACTTTCAAAAACTTACAATTAGCCTAAAGCAATTTGTTCATTGATAGGCTAACATTTTTGTATACTCAGCAATAGGGATGAAATGCTCGTGCAATTTATTATTTAATAATGTTAAAATAAGCACTTAATTAAATTTACAAAAATAAAAAGAAGAGAAATAAATAAATTACATACGCTGACATAATTAATTATTTATTTAAAGGCAATTTGTTTACCTTTTATGCGAGTTGCGTCAGTGCACTATATAAATATATATATATTTCTTTATATATGTATATTGCATATATAAAATATCCCACTGACTGCAACTGCCACGCCCACAAGTCAATGAAACAACAATTCACTAATTAAAAGTGTAATTAATTTTGCACAGTTTGCATTTTGCTTTAGCTTCTGTCAATGCCAGAAGAGCTTTACAGCTATTTGTGGATATACATACATATAAATAGACATATATATACATGTAAAAATATGTATATACATATGTACACACTACATATTTTACGTGTATATGGACATATGTTTATGCAAGTGTAAAGTGAAATTCAGGGCAACATTCATAGGAAATTCATTCTTCAAAATCAATCAAATTATGATGCTCGCTCAGGTCAGCGAAAGAGTATATCAGTTTGAGCAATGTGACTTGACCTTCCTCATCTATCTGCCCGTTCGCCTCTTCGAACGCCTCGATCTCAGCACCTTTAAGTGCTAGAGCTTTGAAATTTTCTGTAGAGTTTATTGCAAATAATCGATAACTATTATCATTTCTGAGTTATCGATTACAGCCTTCCTCAAACTGACAGCGCGCATCATGCAGTCGGCACTCCAGCTCAGCCATCTTTAAATAATCAAATCAGGCAGCTAACTGTGCGCACATTGGGCGCTATGTGAGTGGTCGAAATTGGTATTTATGTTTGCTTAAACATTTGGCACTGTTTTGAGTTTCATTTGATATGTTATCCTGGAGGGAATATCGCAGCAGCGAAGCAGCCAGCATATACAAGTCTATATGTATTCGTAGCAGTAGTAGTAGTAAGCAGCTTGTCAAGAAATCTGTTTGGTTTCTAGCGGAATGCCCAGAAAGTCTTTGCGAATGGTGCGCTCGCTTCCTTCCTGCCTCGCAACTTATGTGCAGCATTTCGTTTCCGTTTCCGCTTCCCGTGCAGACAGAACTTGGCCAGTCGCCATTGAATGCGTAACACACACACAGATTTCTTTCCCATGCCACACATTCGTGTGTGCCTGAGTGTGTGACCCAGTTTCGCTGTTATTGCCAAATATCAATTTGAATTCGGTTAGAGCCAACAAATAATTTTGTGATAAGCATCGGAATTAAGAGCAATTAGCCACTGCTTGCGGCTATACAAAGTAAACTTGATGGACTTTCAGTTACAAGATGGAGCTAACAAGGTCGAATGGGTGGCTCTGAGTGGGAAAATGATGTGGGAAGAGAAGACATAGTCAAATTAAAGAGAGGCCAGACTCTAGCTGTGCGTTTCTGAGACATAATAGCAGAAAGACGTTAGATTGTTATTATAATCGGTATTATAATGAAAGAGGCTTTACCGAAATCTTACTACAGATGGGAATATGATGTTAAAGCAAAAAAATACTGTTTCGTATACACTAAGCCAAAGAAGCTCGAGATAATCCAAAGACAACCCCTGAAGAGTTATCTAATATGAAGTTATAAACAGAAGTTTAACATAAATCGATTGTAAATTGAAATTGTAGTAGCATGTAGGACATGTCCCATCATGAATACCCGAAATGGATTATGTAGAACATTAATCTAAGGCATCAGCTTGAGCCTATCTGAAACATCACCGAGACACCTTGAACTTGACTCAAAAGAGAACAAACTTCATTCATTCCATTTCCAGATTCAATTTCATTTGCCTTCAAAGTAAATATGTGAGCTCCACCAGTTACTCAACTTAAGTTCATCATTTATAATTCGTGTTTGGCAAATCAGTTCGGCAAACATAATAATATTCAATTTACATTTGCTTCTATTGACAAACTGAAAGTTTGCATTGAGTGCAGCTCTCATTTGAGTTTATCGCTAAATAATGAACAAACAGAGGACGGGCTACAATTAATTTGTTTATTCGCGTCATTAGGGCAAACTCGTTGGCGTCATCAAATGCAATTCAAACAAACAAACCGCAAATTATCCACATTAAAATTTGCGCTGCCTTGAAGGCTGCTTCACGATAATCAAACAGAGCGGAAACTAAAACCGAAACCGAGACCGAGACGGAAAGCGAGTGACCAGCAGCAGGACAAGTAAACAGCATTTAATCAAAAGCTAAAGCAAATAGAGATGGAAAAAAATATCAAAACTTAATTATCAAGAATATTTACTCAAGGCACCTCAATGGATGACTAAATGCAATTAGATATGCGAGCAGCTCAGTTATAAGTGCGAAGCATTCGAAATACAATTCAGATTCGAGCTCTCATATATTCAACTTAGTGGGAGAAAGAGAGAGAGAGAGAGGGAGAGAGAGAGAGAGAAAATGATATTAATTAGCTTTGAATGGCGCATGAAACAGATAAAAGAGAATTGAATTTTTACGCGCCATAGACAGCAGCACACAACAGGAAACAAAGCCGAATCGAGGATGGAGCAGAAATGGACAGAGAAATTGCAAATAAACAGAGAACAAATGCAAAACAAGTAAGAATGCGCCTGGGGAGTCCTACTGGCGGCACAATACTCGCTCAGGGGCACAGAAAGTGAGAAGCATATGCATATGATGTGATGTGAGAGATGTATAAAGAGGGCGCTGATCAATAATGTAATGCTGAGTGATCAGAAAGCAGACAGAGACTTACAGTTTCCTCATGAAGTTTGAAACATATGGAACAGCTTATTGGAGTATAAGGTAGAAAACTCTCTCAACCTATAGAGAAAGTATCAGTAATAATCAAAAGCTCATTAGCTCAGGCTCTTGCTAGTAAAAATATACAGATTTTCCTGAGTTTCCATATACCAGAACTCATGAACTCATATAGACTTGACTTTATTAAAAATATACAATATTTATTACATTATATATAATGAATACATTCAAATATTAGCACCAAATTACACTTAACATACAACTATATAAAATTCCTAGTCTTCTACTCCATATAACATTTATGCTGCTATGAAAAAATATAAAGTTTCGCATAGCTCACGTTCAGATGCACAAATCCTTCAGCAGAGTAGTAGACATCAGATAAAAGCTTATTCATATCGAATTTCAGCTCTGTACCTGTCAACAAAATGACACAAATATGCTCCACTGCAGTGGGCTGGGCGAGCATAATCGTTGAGAGTAAGTTTTCGGACCAGGAACTGAAAATGCGGCACGGAAACGTCTTGTATAAAGTGTGGAACAAATGTTTCACGACAGACCAAGAAGACGAGGAAATGTGAAAAGTTCAAAGACGATGACAGGGAGAAATAAAAGCGGAAAATTGAATGCCCACTAAGCGAGAGAGTAAGACAGAGAGTGAGACAGAGAGAGAGAGAGACAGGATGCTGGCTGGCCATTATACTTTATGCAAATGCTGTGGCAGCTTTAACAACCCAAGGGCAAATGCCCCCAGTTCGTGGCGTAAGCAGACCCCAACCATGTGGCCAATCGCCTGATGTTCAGATAGAGCATGGGAGAGACAGAAAGTAACAAGAATAACAACAACAACAACAAGAACAACAACAACAGTGTAACCACATATACCATGCATTTTAATTTAATTAATTTAAATTCTTAATGCGATATTTTGCCGCCTTCGCATTGCCTAATGCTTTTTTCTCCTGCACTGGCCGCCTCTTCTTCTTCTTCCTCCTCTTCTTCATTTTCTGCTGTCGCTGCATTTGTTTAATGTTGCGTAAACAATTTTTAGGCGTGCCAAATTAATAGCCAACGGCATGCGGCGGCCGACAGCCAAAGCGTCGAATTTACTGCCGAACTCATTAAATGTCATTTTCCAGCCAATTACAGAGCAACAACTTTAAGTCGAGTTCTTTTTTCTTTAAAGTGAAGTTGGCAATTCAGAATGTGGCTAACCAGGTTCACTGGGAAGTTGTAACAGAAACTGCAAAGCAAACTCTTTGGCAGGAGACAGAAAATGAGCCAAGAAAGCGCTGAAGAAAGATGAGACAGACTGTCTTTGGTATATAGAATGGATAGTAATAGGTGAGGTATACATATGAAAATATATGTAAAAAAGATGTGAAGTGCAGTAAAAATTAAGAGAGCAAATACTCAGCGAGCCGGTGTTACAGTTATGCTATTAACAGAAAGCTGTTAACGGCATAACATGGCTAAGTGGGGGAGGAGTAATGCCAGTTCATAGAATCTAACATTAACATGCCTATCTATACATTCTTATTATCTTAAAATACATGTATATTTATTGATAAGTAACGATAAATATCGATCTACATAAGTATCGTATAGATTTTTTATATAAAATAGAAAGATTCTTTAATTTATTAGCCTACATATGTACAATGTATTTACCATTTGAATATGTAAATAATGTAGGATAACAAATTAAAAATTCCTTTTACTCAATACAAACACGTACACGATGTGTATCGCATCGATCTTTATCGATTTTCCATTGAAACCTAGAGTAATTGTATCATCATCATGCTTAGCACATTTATCCATTCACACTTCCACTTCTCAGACACAATACCAAAGCTATATAGATAAGTTACAGCTGGGATTATTTCATTTACTGCTATGTGCACAAGTTCATAAGCAAATGCTGCTAAAAGTTAAGCTAATCTTATCAGCATTTCGATTAGTCGCCAGCGATGAGAGCACAGCGCCCACTCGAAGTGCAGCAATCTATTTCCATTAAGCGCATTCAGCCATTGGCCTAGTTGCAGAACAACAACAACAACAACACAACAACAGGCATAAATCAAAGCAGCATCAACTTGGGATGCAATGAAGAAACTGTCAGAGTCAGAGTCAGAGTTAGAGTCAAAGTTGGAGTTGGAGTTGAAGCTCACCTGGCATCGGAATCAAGCAGAGTTGAGTTGGATTCAAGAAGCGACAAGCGGATGCAGAGCAACTTGGCAAAGTGCATCACGCTGTCAGGAAGCAAGAGTTAACTGGGGGAAGAAAAAATGTGAAGGTGAAGCAGGAGAAGGCGGAGAAAATGGCGTGAAAAGCATTTCACTTGCGGATTTAGCTGAGGAATCTGAAAATTTAATGCGCTGGGCGGATAGATAAATAATGTTATGCAAATGATATGTGCATAAAAGTCAACAGATTCAGCAAACATTGCGCCACCCAAGCCAAGAGGCACCTACTGCCGACATCATCGACAGCATCGAGTACAGTGCACCAAATGACTGGCAGCTTTCAAATGTGAAACCAGTTAGAAAGATGAATAGATTGACTATCAACATGCGAAAACGCTTCACAGGTTCACGGTCTGCGCGCTTCTCGGAACTCTGATGCGGAAGCAAAGCACAAGCTGGCAACATTTGCATATTCCCATACTCGTTCACTTCGAGTGAGTGGAGTATATTTGCCTTTGCATGTGAGTCCAAGTGCAAGCAAACTTGGTATTCTAAGTAAACCTGAGTGCACTCTCGACTTGGGAAGTTTTTTAATAGAATACTGTCTATATATATCAAATACGAGTTCTAAGGTCATCCAATGGAAGCAGAAAGAGAAAAGGCAGGTTAATAAGTCGAAAACTAGATTCAATAATATTATCCTTGAATTCAGCTATGAATATTGATATATCTACCGATATAAATTTAGATTTAACTGTATATATCGAATGATCTGTCGACATCTCCATCAGTCTACCAATCTAAAAATATATCTATCGATCTATCTATCTATCTATTTATCTATCTATCTATCTATCTACCTATCTACCTATCTATCTATCTATCTACCTATCTATCTATCTTTCCATCTATCTATCCATCTATTCATCTATCTATCCATTCATCTATCGATCCATCTATTTCTATAAAGACTCCCATCAATTCACAGTTCATGCCCTGAACGAGTATTGCCAAGTTGGCAACGCTACAAGAGCCATGTTCTTAGGTCTTTGGGTGTCAAATGGTCTGCCCCTCCCTATTAGACACGCCCACATATGTAGATGAATGTGTGGCATTCGACGTTGGAATGACATTGCACTAGTGTTGCCGAAATTGCAGCGAAATTGTGTGCCAGGATTCGCTTGGCAGTCAGCGCTTGAAAGCCGACTTTGGCACCTGACGTTGGCATTTAGTTTTTTAGCTCTCATTTTGGCCTCACCCAGTACCCGGTGCACAGGTGAAAGCGGATTTTGATAAATGCTTCGATGGAGAAGTCAAGTGAGTCAGCCAAAACGGCATCATCTTATGGCAACTGACAGCCGGCAGGCGCCTTTGTCGTGTCATCAGCTACTCTGCTAAATTACGACCAATAAAACTCGAAAAAAATATGGAACGAGAAAAAACACACGTAGAGCTCTGCCTCTGCTGCTTCTTCTTCTTCTTGCTCGCCTTCTGCTCTGGTTGATGAACAACTCGAAGTGGCTTACTATGCGTTAATAATTTGCATGCATTTAATATGCATTTGAAAAATATGTGAAGAAAAACATGCTAGAATAAGGATAAAGAATGAAATGGATGGAGGAGCCAGGGTAAAGGCAATTTAGCTCGCGGCTCTTGTGCATGGAAATCTCAGCTAACAAGCGGACCATTCTCTCCCTCAAGACAAAATGAAAATTCTGTTTTTGCTTTTGTTTTTCTCGCACCTTGATACGGAACATGTTGAAGGTATTTCAATTTTAGCATGCAGCAGGTGAGCTCCAAGGTGAAATCTTTGTAGAGCTTGTCTGTCTGAGAGATCAGTATGTAGATTTAAAGGAATGTATAATGTAATGTATGTAATGTAATGTAATGTATAGGTAGAGTGAAGATAGATAAAGATATAGGATAGAGATATGCAAAAACCGAATAAGGAATGAACAAATCTTAAACCGAACATCAAGTTGAGTTCAAGTAGGAATAATGTTGATTACGAGAGTTATGTAGAATGCATATGATTAAAGTAATTCCCGTTTCCCTCAAGTATGCTCCATCTAAAATGATCTTTAATCAACAATCCGTATCATTCCCTAAAGCATATCTACTTTTGTTTCGCTTCAAATACAAATTTTCTAAAATTTGTCTACAAGAGTATACAATCTTCGTATCTCCAAATCAAATCTAAATTTGCAACATATTTTTGTTATTTTTCGCGCTGCTCGACGTTTCTCTGTGCATAATTTAAAATGCTGTGAATTGCAGATAGAGCAGCACCGTCAGGTGGATGCTAAAGAGAAGTAAACACAGAACTAATAGCAAAACATGCAAAGATGCTGATCGCAAACACCCACATACACACACACGTACACAGAGAGAGAGCCACAGTCACCACACACACAGAGCATATCTGGCCAAAGTTTTAATGAAACAAAATGTGGCGCTTACGTGTGCTGGGTAAAGGTATAACCTGTGTACAGGTGAGCGGGCTCGACACCTACCGTTTGCCCAGAGCATCGCCAATGTTCAGTTTGAAAGGTGTCGTCGCGTCCAACTTTACCGCAAAAACCAAAACAAAGTTTGCTAGAGCCCCACGCCAGAACAGCCACAGGAAATGAGAAAAGATACCAATACAACGGAACGCCATGTTGCAATATGCATATGACTCACCTGTGCGGCGAGGGGGCGGCACCACCTCCAAGGGTGAGCGCGTGCGAGTTAAATGATGAAGCGAATTCGCTATTTTACAACTGGACAGCGTGTCCTTGCATGCTACCTATGTATATGTATATGAAATGAATCATTTTAGGAAATAACACTCACAGCGCGAAACGTATGACAACTAAAAGAAGGTGAGAATATAATTGGGAGCTGCGCTTGACTAGGATGACCCCGAAAACTCGTGTGTAATTGCTATTTCTGTGATATGAGAAAATACACTCAAGGCTAAGGATGGAACTATAGGGAAAGATGCTCAAGATTTCCAAGTAGAGGCTTGCTGAAATAATTCTTAGGACATTCCAACCCAACATTGAAAAGAGGCTGATTGAACTAGGACTCTACACGAACGATTTTTATGAAATTTAAAGATCTGGAGTATGCTATCGAAAAGACATTATTCAAACTATTCAAAGCACGTGCATATATGATAACAGCGCGCATTCCAAATTTGAGTTAAGTGTTGCTTAAAAATAAACTAATTATAATTTTCGATATTTATCAATATTATGAAAACGGAATTATGTATCGAAACAAAATATTATATTTGTATTTCCTTATTTAAGCTAGAAGCTATATTTAAAATTTCAAGGCTGTAGCTTTAAAAAGCATTGAGAACGCTGCTTTCACAAGTCATAGAATGACGAATAGAAATGTTATTTCTGCTTGAGAATACCGCGACTCATTCAAGTCTACTTCTGAGTGTTATATACATTTGCATAACAACTTCAAGTCCCTTTATAGAACCCCTTGCAGAGCATAATAATTGCAAATTCAATTTTGACAAAACGCAAAGCTAGCGTCGCGGTTAAGCGCAAACAAGCATATCATCTGTTTGAGCAGCTGTTTTTCAGCAAAAGTTACGAAATATTTACCTCCAACGAGTAAAAAAAGGCTAGAAGTAACGGCTAGAAACCACACAGAGATACTGTGGAAACTACATGAAATTGGAGCTGCGTGAACACTCGATATGAATGACATTCGCATTGAAATGTCTGCTGGCAAGGTGCGTGCTGCTAACAAAGCCCTTTGGCAAAAGGATGGTGCTGCGTTTTATGAACAAAAGCAAAGCGCTAATACCACATTCACACATCGACACACACACACACAAACAGAGAGAGAGGGAGAGGCAGCCATAGAGCCACAGAGCCACAGCGCCGCATTTTGCCTTGTCGAGCGAAAGCTGCGGAGCTGTGTAGTGTTTGTGCTGGCAGCTCACCTGTCTGCCTACCTGAACACTTCAAAATATGTGAGTGTGTGTCCATATGTGTGTGTGTCTGTGTGTGTGTGTGTTTTAGATAAATTATTCAAGCAACAACTGCGCTTTTTAAAATCGAGTTTGTTGTGTGACGACGCAGACGACAGGCATTTGTGGTAAGCACTCGAGCACAAATCTAAAGTATATCACACACACACACACATGCACGCTGAGCAGGTGTGCATTTGTTTTCGTTAACTGTCTGTACTCTATGTGTGTGTGTGTGACCTAATTCCAGGCATGCAACAAAAAATAAAAGGGATAGACGTTGCAGCTCATTTTTCAGCGCTGAGCAGATACTCAGCGCAGAAGCGTGCAAAGTTAACAAAAAAGTCAAGAAAGTGCAGCTGAACGACTTTGGAATACTCTAACTGAAGGCAAGGGAAGAGACTCACAGTCGAGTGAGATTTTGTGTCTGAGAATATATCGAATATCATATCACTTATAGTTGCCCGAGTCAGCAAAGGTTGAGCAATGGAATTTAGATAAAAGCCTAACAAATCCTAGTTCCAGCCACTCGCCAAAGTTGCCCGAGTGAGCGACGCGGCAAACTGATTTACAGACGAACACACTTAGACTGATGAAAGTTGTTTCAACTTGAACGTGTGCACTCCTTGAGAGTGTGTGCAGTTACAAGACATTATGCAGGGAAACCCATTTAAATGGTTGTTAAATGGGGTATGCTGCTGCTGATGTATGCGTATGTAACAGGTTGATTAAGGCGGCGAGCATTCATTGATATTGAATATCTGATTTAGCGTAACTCGACTGGAGAGTAGAGTCACCAGACCCTTGCTATGGGTACGCCAGTCGAGCATACCCGACTAGAGCAGTCTAAGTTACGTATATCTTTACTGAATGCCTTGCAAATTGAAAAACTGAACTTGCTTGGCCGGGTATACTCGACTATAGCACTCTTAAATTCAACTCTACTTAGTCGGGCATACCCGACTATAGCACTCACAGTCATGCCAAGTTCTGACTCATGTTATTTACAGCTGCTAGTCAGATAAACCCCACTGAGCACTCTTAGCTCCAAAGTAAATCCCTTGCAAATTGAAAAACTCTACTTACCTAGCCGTGTATACCCGACCGAAGCACACCTAGTTACTCCGTCATTCGCATCCAGCTCGACTGGAATTGCTTAAATTCCGTATGCATTTCATGCATGCAATTTAAGGCATGCAGTGCAAGTGTCCAAGGCTCTGACATATTTCGTTTGAGCCACAGCTACAAGGAATAATTCCTGCTGAGAGGCTGAAAGTTTTCTGCTAGCCGGTGTCTTACGTTCCCGCTCTCTATGCTGACAAGAAAATGTTTATCTATTTACCGATATTCATGTTGTTCGCCTCAAAGTAATCCGCCTCAGTCATTACAGCTTCCACATTTTGGACTTTGAAAGGGATATTGATGTTGTGGCACCCGCGGTGAGGTTGAGCACAGTTTGACAGCGACTTCAAAAGAAGTGAAGTCTCGCTCCTTTGATTAAAACTTGGCGTAGCCTCGTCGTGTATCGAGTAACTTAACAAAATAAACTTCACTCTCAGCTCTGTACGCTTCAGCTTTAAAGCTGTGGGCAAATTTAATGCGCACTTCACACGAATTTCCAAGTTATTTGCTTCGTGTTGCGGTCATAAAACGAGCAATGTGCAGCCACAGCACACGCTAGTCGAAGAAAGGTTAACTCCGGCCCAGATTCACCTGCTAGCCAAGTGTCAGCGCCAGAGCAACTAAGATGTTGGCCGTGTCTGGCAAAACATTTCCAATGTCCAGAGCATGTGTCTCTGGGCGTCGTAAAAATGCAAAAGTGCAGTCAGTGCGTATACGCGATCTTTTTGGGCGGAGTGAGGGCGAGTGAGAGAGAGAGAGAGAGAAGGGGCGTCAGGGGAGCACTGTAAGACAAATTTGCTGATGTAGCCAGTTTGATACCCTTTGGCCATTCAAAAAGGGGGTATAATAATATGGCAGACGTGTTTCAATAAGGTATTTATATTTCTGATAAGGTACAGAAACTGAACCTATTCAGTTAAAATTGCCAAACTGAACAACAACTGCGAATGTCTCTAGAGGATGTGAAAGCTTATTTAATCATATTTGATGCAATAAGGTATTTTTATTTTTTATTATGAAACTAAACGCCGTCTGTTCCTAAACTAGGAATGTGGGAATCGTTTATAGCATATCTACATCTAAGATATAGTAACTTATTTAAAAGAGTAGAGCCTTCACTCCCTACTAAACTTGCCCATTGAGATGTCATATTAAAAACCTGAAAATATCATAAAGATCGCATAGCTAGATCCCGAGTTCAATGGGACTACTAGCTACCATTGTAAGGACAGTTATAAGCAGAGCAAAATCAACTGTCACATGTGAGTATTTATACATGCGTCTGTCTTGCAATACTTCTACAAAGAGCATCTCTAGCCAATTTACCGGGTATTTGCTAGTCGTTCACTCTCAGCTAGAAACCAATCCCGAGTTGTTGTTGTTTTTTTGCCAGTACCTGCCTGCTTAATGCCAACAGTCTTACTTGCTCCTCGGGGCGCTTTTTTGATGGCAAACTTTTATTTTTCTTCTCCACGAATCCTGTTGTTGTTGCAGCTATTGTAATCAAATTTGTCACGCTGCGTTGGTGTTTGAGCTAAGAACTTGAGCAACTACTGAAAGTTCGCTTAGGGTCTTGAGGGCAGACTTTAGTTGGCTCGTCGCGCACATTTGTCGCCAATGCGAAAAGGCGAACATGTCTTGGCCAGCTAACTAACTGGCTAACTGGCTAACTGGCTGGCTGTCTCACTGTCTCGATGTCTGGCCTAAGTCAAACGAGCTTAAGACGTCGTTGAAAGTGGCTTAAGGCATTTTCGCCACACCAAACGACGCCCCAAGGAAACCAAATGGCTCAATATGCTGGCGCAGCAGAGTGCGGCGCCGATTAGCGTTGAGCATATCAGGTGGCATCGATACGCGCCTGGGCCGATGCTTACGAGCAGCCGGGGAGTTATGAGCCGGTAGTATGGAAATATATTTTTATGCTAATTGAAAGACATTTCAATGCAGGAATATAAATTTATAGCCGATAACAGCCACCACCAGCACTTCTTCTATCTATATATAATGTCATTCTGCTTCTTCTACTTACAGGTAACAACGCCGGCCAGCCCCTGGCGGCCTCCTCTACCTCGTTGACTGCGGCGCAGCCGCGCTTCCTCTCGCGCGGCCACACCTACCGTGCCGTCGTGGGCGACACTCTGGTGCTGCCCTGTCAGGTCGAGAATCTGGGTAAGACTAACACGGCATATCGAGAACTCAAATAGAAATTCGCATAATTAATAGATCATTATTATTATTATTATTATTATTATTGCCATTAAATATCGCAAATTCCAATCGCATTTCGTTCGATTACCGTAAGCCGCAAAGCCAAATAACAAATATGCAAATATGTTGCTATCCAAAATGTCGCTCTGCATAAATTTTACAAAAACATCCATAAACAATGGCTAACAAATCGAGAGAGCGAGAGAGAGGGGGAGAGTGCAACATCAACTGAGCAACAATGCAAAACCAACAGCTGTCAACAGCTTGTCGCTCGTCGTTTCCCTGCACAGGCCAACGAGCAGCATATTTATCAAATGACAGCTATAAATTTATAAACACAAATCCAATTCGATAATTAAAGTCATTCGTGGGCCAGAGGGAGCTCCCAAAATGGGCGTGGCCAAAATTTAAACGCTGCTTTAACATTAAATGGAACATGAAAATTTTGGGAATGCCAAAAAGAATGATACAAATTATTATTAGAAATTATAATTATTTTAAAAGTGATTAGATAAAAGCAGAACTTTAAAGTTTGAATAGGTAATACCTGGGTAAAAGTGGACTAAATTCAACTCCATTAAAAATATTCGGTCGTATGACCAAATTGATTCACTGAACTTTAGTTTGCATCTGGCTAAATTTCCAAAATTATTAAAAATATTACAAACAAATTTAATGTTCAACTAAAGAATGAAGCGATAATATCAGCAAATGGTTTTCAATTATAGAATAGAGACAAATCCATATTGATTTTGTGTGAATATGAAGAGTAAAGAAGAACTCGAAATTCGTGAAAAAAAAAACTGCATTGCCAATTGCATATTCTATATCTATAGAATAAAACTATGTATATCTAGTTTGTGTAAAAATTTGTTCGTTTAAAACTGTGCTGCCCTCTAAGTCAAGCCCTAAAACTCCTATCTACATATGTAGTACTCTGACGACTCTTTTTAATATTTCCAATAAACGCTGAATCCATTGAAAATATTTTAATCCCTCGTAGGAATTATTTCTAGTTCTGCTCACCCATAGCAGGGAGACAATCTCTGGTGGATTGGATTCGACGTTTCAATTTATGACTTGTTCGTTGATTGCTGAAAATAATTCGTGCAAATGACGCCAAAGTCGACTTCCAGAGGTGCATTCAAATCGTTCCATATGTGAGAAGTTTCTCATATGACAGCTTTCCTGTCTAAGCTTCATTAGGCTCAACAAGCTCAAGTTGGCTTATATCGAGCTGATGCCAGCAGAAGCTACGTATTAGATTTTGGCCATGTCCATTCGATTTGGGCATTGAAGCGAATGCTTCTTGGCTGCGTATTGGCTCTGATTTGCTGTGCTTTAAGGTTGCTCAAGTAAATCCTATTTTCGTTTGCCATTGCGATTCAATGTGGAAAATACTTTCAAGGTTGTCCTTGACGTTAGCAACTTGACTTCATTGGCAACTCGATTTCCTCGTATGGCCTCGATATGCTCTCAAAAAATGCCCACTGCGTCCTAACGAAGGTCAGATCAAAGTTCCGCTTGTCAAAGTTTGGCTTGTAGTTTGGAATTGAATTCAAGCTTTTATTTATAGCTGTACCATATAGATTTTAATTAGTAGAGCAGACTCTTTATCGCTCTTTAAAGCAATATAAATATATTTCACTCACTTTTTCACATAATAAATGTTTAATTGAAACAATGAAACTTGAATCGACTCTCCCAATTGATTCAATGTGATTCAATGAGTATTTAAACAGTTTTTCAACTTTTTTTTACATTAACTTAAGAATTCCACTTTGCTGTTAAACAAACAAATTCGCCAATACTTCAAAAGTAATTTTTATAAATTCACAGAGCGGCCGCTTAAACACCTGTGAAGGTAAAAGCATTTTAAGCATTTATAAATAAATAAAAAATGCACAGAAATCATTTATCATAGGGCGACTCGCACACACACACACACACACACTTGAAAATGACCTAGTTTAAAGGGAGAAATTGTTGCAAAGAGTTTTAATTGCAGCTGCCGTTGACAAGCCAATAAATAAAATGCAATTAACCAACCGCTCGGTCGGTCGCTCGCTCTCTCAGTCGTTCGCCCGTTCGTTCAGTTCAGCGAAATGAAAATAAATTGAACATTGACGGCATCGACGACAATACGACCGAAATCTGTTCAGCCTGTCAGTTATCATTGGGCCATATGGAAGCCGGCATCGGCAGTAGCATCAGCAGCAGGAGATAAATGCTATGCATTCTATCAACAGCTGAAATATTGTCGTTCCACGCATATTTGTTTAAGCAAACACAGTTGCTACTTATTCACATACTTTAAATAATATTGTTGTACTTGTTGAAATGTGCGAATTTAATCAGCTTTCATATTTACTGTTATTGCATTACAATGCTCTGATATGGATATGCCTGACTAGATAAGACGACGGCTTAATGCTACTGTACGTATGTACATATGTATATGTATATCTATGGGTATGTGTGTGTGTGTGTGCATATACACTTGCAGCTATCAGCATGGGTTCTTGGTCTGCTCTGAGTCCCTCACTATGATAGACTGACTGAACTACGCTTCTAGTAATGCAAACTTAATGAAATTCCCAGTTCACCAATGTTTACTTTACCACTTTGAATGAATTCGATTTGCATAATCTGTATAAATAGTAAAGAGCCCAACATACCAAATTTTTTGCATCTAGCTGCAGTAGTGCTCAAGTAATGCTTAAAATACTATGTCGATATATCGATTTTTATTGATATTATGATACAATAATGAGCTATCGGAAAAAGGAAATTAAAATATTCTATACTTAACTTATACAAATATATGTATCAAATATGAAGTCTGTAACTCTTACAGTTCTCGAGATCAAAGCATATACATACATACATAAATATCTGTGAAAGTGAAAGTTGGACGGACAAATACAGATCGCGTTAACTATAGCTAATCAGCTGTTATTTCTATGTCTTCAAGTGCCTATCACACACACTCATACAAAACCGAATATACCCCTTTGAATTCGTAGACAGATTCATAATAAGCAACCTCAAGACTGTTGAATGTTGACTTGACATCTTCAATGAGTGTTAAAATAAGCAAGTCTCGTGACATATGTTTGTGTTGTTGTGTCAACAAGCTAATAGGAAAACAAACATCGATGTGTAGAAGGCAAACATTATTTCAACTCTGACTATTATCGGTGCTTTACTGCATTTAATCCCCAATTAGTCTTTAATGCATGCGAATGAGACGGGACGGTTTAATTGCGCTATTAAATTACCTGCCAACTGCGGTAAATAATGGGGGAGGCAGCAGGCGAAAAAACATGAATTAATTGACACAATTGAGAAAGAAAGACAAGTCGGCCCAGGGCGAAATAGTATTTAATCCAATAAAAGAAATTAAGTATCAAATGGTCGGCGAAGCCCTGCGTCATGCAAATGTTAAAAGAATAAAGAAAACACAGCAGAGAAAGAGCTTGAATGAATAGCTGGGGCAACTGGGGGACTGCCTCAACAAAGTTGTACAGGAAATGCAATTAAACAGTTTAAAAGGTGAAGTCGAGAAATACCCTATATATAGAGAAGAGCCCCTTCCGGGTATCTGCTATTCCCTCACTTACTTCTCTTAGTAGTAATTTCTCACAGAGCTAAGCTCAACTGTTACAAAATACTTGCTAGCAGCTTCAGCTTCAGCTCGTCCAATTCATGTTAAACAAATAAAAAAGTTGTAAAATAAATATTAATAAAACTCCATTTTTATTGGCCAAAATGTGTGCTGAGCTCAATAATATGAATACACTTCGAATGGGGATGGACACAGCTGACGACGAGCTGAGCTGAAACAAACCTTTTGCCCCGCCCATCCGCCCTTTCGCCCTACCTCAACGGCAGAACAATTACGAGCGAGCAATACGAAATTTCAATCCGATTCAATAATAATCAAAGTCATAAAAAGATGATTGTGTGCGTTTAAGTCGATTTTATAGGCGCCCTTTGAGCAGGGCGGGGTATCCAATAAAGGCTTATAAGAGACAGTTTTTTTTTTTCCCCCTTTCCGGAGGTCCCTTATCCCAGCGCTCACCTAAATATTTATGTGCTGTCCCAAGCATTCGTGTATGTTTGTTTGTATTTGTAACAGGTTTATGCCAACCGGCCCCCACAAATTTTGTGGCCAATTCGAGTTGTTGTTGTTGGCCTTTACAATGCCTAATGCAGTTGACAACTTTGACTCTAAATGTATTTTCATCAAATTTCCCAGTCAATTATTATTTTATTCAGAAATAATCGGATTACAACAGCAATTTGCATTGTAACTTACAAAAAACAAAAACGAAAATTTTATGACAAATTTTCGTGAATTTTTCAATTTTATATTTCAAAAGGTTTCTTTGCTGTGCCAAACATGAGTCCTAGACCAAAAACCTTAAGCTGTGTTAGGGTTGAGGTATATACTGGTCACTATAGCATTCTCTTTAAATTTTAGCTCTGCTTCATTATTCAATTCAAGCAAAAGTTACAGACAGACTTACATATGTATCTGTATAGTATATGTTTTAAAGCTGAAACCGAATTACGGTGCTCAAATTGTTCAATGCCTTAGAATGGTTTGTTGATGTGGATGGCCAAGTGGAGCGACTCAGACAATAATAAATAAATAAATTATGCGTTGGGCAAACGCGTTTAACAAATTTATGCTTTGCCAGCCATAAAGAAACGTAAGTTATATAAGATATGCAAAAAGAAATGGGAAAGAAAAAAGGAAAGCACAAAAAAATCTGTTGGCAACATCTGTGAAATTATGTCATTTATATGAGCAAACACACTAAAAAATAGATGAAAACAGCAGAAGACAGAGCAGACAACAGACAGCAGACAACGGACAACGGACAACGGACAGCATCCAATTGGATAGCCAAACAAGAGACTGTACACAGCTTAGCAGACAGACCCAAAAGCGGATAGCATATTAGATAGATGGCTTTATATTATATCTATATATATATGGCCATCTCTTTCTCCATCTCCATCTCGCTCTATGTTTGTCTATGTGGCTAGTCTACAAACAGAACTACAATTTGAACTCTGCTGCCCACTTGAATCTCATTTATTTAGCTTTTTTGAAAGTGCGAGGGCTGACTAAAAAGTAACCAAGTTTATTGCCACTTGAAGCTTAAACTTTAAGCAGCTTTAAGATCTAGAAACTGTTATAGTATGTGTTAAATGAACAACTAAAGTGAGTTCTCCTCGGGAATTCATGAGAATTTATACCATTTGTAACTGGTTAAGAGACTCTGTAGAATACCATTTGAAGCTGCTCAATCTTACTTACATTCTAAGAGAATATTTCATATGCAACTCTACAAAGAAACATAGAAGAATCGAAAGCTTGAAAACTCTGTCTCAGTCGATCTGAGATATATTAATATATCATGAAGGAGTTTCATAAGAAGCTGAGAGAAAATTTCTCAACCATAAATCTAAGCTGGGAGAAAATAATATAAGTTTATAATAAAGAAAAGTTTTGTAGTTTCCATAACCTCTTTCGACCTGTCTGTTCCGTCTCCTAATATTCGTGCAACCCTCGTCGTATAACTGTCTCTTAATATTTGTATTGCGGTATTTAACAATAAATTTTCCAACCAACAACAACAACAACAAACGTGAAGAAGTAGAGCATACGCTGACATTTTTGTTAACGCCTTTTCATATATTTTCTGTGTGCTTCTCTCTCTCACTCTCACTCCCTCTCTCTCTCTCTATCTGGCTCCCTTGCAGGCAATTTCGTGTTGTTGTGGCGCCGCGGCACAAATGTGCTCACCGCCTCGAACATTATGGTGACACGGGATGAGCGCGTTAGACTGATAGATGGCTATAATCTAGAGATATCCGATTTGGAGCCACAAGACGCTGGCGACTATGTCTGCCAAATCAGTGACAAAATCAATCGGGATCAAGTGCATACGGTGGAAATCTTGGGTGAGTTTACAGTTACACACAGAACAAACGCAACTAACTTAGCTTGAAGTGGAGATTCATGATAATATGTTGTCTTCTGCTCTCTAAACAGTGCCTCCCAGCGTACGCGCCATACCCACATCTGGCCAATTGCAGGCACGCAAAGGCGGACCCATTACGCTGGAGTGCAAGGGCTCGGGTAATCCGGTACCATCCATTTACTGGACCAAGAAGGTTAGTATTTGATCTTTACTTGAACAATAGGTCATCGAAGAATGAAGAAATTTGAGAATCATTGTCAGCAACTCGACGTAGCTCTAATAGTTCCATAGCTAAGATTAACCCTAGGACTCTTCTCCACTAATAATAGCTTAAGCTATTCCTTGTATTCCTTGTATTCTAATTGATATTATATGATATATACATAGAAATAAGGAGCTAGACAGCTGTCTGATGAGACAACAAGTTGAACAGAAAATGTAAATATCAAAATATGACAAAGTGTTAAAGTTATCAAGCTGTTTCTGACTTCATTTGTAGGCAGCATAAACAATATAGATGTAGTTTCATAAATAAAATCAAAAACATGTTAATATCACTTTCACATCATTGCAAATGACCCCTCGCCTCACTGAAGCAACCATTTCCAATATTTGCAATGTTAGTTCGACAATGACACCTCACACGTTGTCCTCGAGTTCGAGCCAAAGTGTTAAGCTAAGAACTCGATGTAGCCATAGAGAAAGCAAGTAAGAGTGCGCTTATGGGCAATGCCCAGCTAGGAAATACCCTGACCAGAGCGACTATTTCATTGCATTGTAAACTTCCTTTGGTCGGTCTATAATTGTGGAGGATCTCAACTATCATCAGATAAAGATAAAGCTGGATGAGCAGAGTGAACATATTTATCAGGCAATTTATTAGACAGTTCTTAGCTAGTAGTACTTATATTAGTTAAATGGCATTTAAGGCAGGTTTATGAGTTAATAAAGAGTATTTAGCTTGCCCTAAATGCCATTTGAAGTCAACTTTGGCCCATGTTTAAGGCCCTCGACTGCAGCTGAACAGAAATGCAGACAGAAGAACAACAACAATTGAAATAGAGATTTGGCAACTTTTCAATGAAACAAGTGACAAAATGAGAGGGAAACAGAGAGAGAGAGGGAGAGCAAAGTTGACTATCAACCTTCTGCCACCTGCCTCGTAGCTTCCACCTTCTGCTTGGCAATGCAGAGACAACGTTTGTCTTGCTGCACTTTTAGACATTTCCGTTCGATTTGTTTGCTTGCATGCTTTGCTCTTGACATGGCCAAAGCTCAATCACTCGATGTGTGTGTGTGTGTGTGTGTGTGTGTGCACTTCAAGCAGAAAGAAGCAGCAGACGAAGAAGAAGTTGTATGTCATTTAATTTCGCTTCAATCTAGTGCCATTTCCGGCAACCCTAACACGACCCACAGCATGTAAGTTCGATTTTCTATTTGCTTTTCGAGCTGATATCGACACGTGTTCCCCGTTGGCCCACAACGACACAGCTGTCTCAGCCAAAAGGCAGACTTGGCTACATCTACATGGCCTCTTGTGGCACTCACCCTCACCTCCTCTCTCCCTCTCTCTTCAGCTTGTACTCGATTTGGTTGCTTACAGTTAGCTGTTGGAACAACGGGTTAACTCCTCTGTTACATGTCTTGAAGTCGTTTTCATTCCCTCTTTTTTTCTTTCTCCGCTCTCTGTTGACAACTGTAGTTGACTTTTTGACATCTCGTACTCTCGCCCTCAATGACTTTACATTTATTGCCAAGCAGTTCACTTCTTCATCTTCTTTCTTTCTTATAGAGCGGCACGGGTAAATCGCCAGCCCGAATCGGCGATGGACCTATCCTCACCTTGGACAAATTGGAGCGCCAGCAGGCGGGCGTCTATCAATGCACCGCCGACAATGGAGTCGGTGATCCAGTGACAGTCGATATGCGCCTGGATGTTTTATGTGAGTCTAGCATTGAATTATATATACACAAATATATGTAATATGGATCTATACATATACAGATAAACGTATATTTATATGTGGATATACATTTCATAATTCGACTAGGAAATTTACTAATTATTTGCAAGCAAAATTTTGCTTTCTCATTTAACTACATACGAGTATAGATTTTTTTATAAAAAGTTTCGAATATATACATTTTATATATATTATATTTTTTTTTTCATATTCTAAGTAATTTATGTATATTTTTAATAAGCAGTGAGCAAATGCAATGAAATATTCATGCATTTTTTAATGAATTCAATTGCAAGCAAAACAATAAAATTTTCTCTACTCTGTTATAATAATACAATAATTGAAAGTAAACATATTGAATATTCTAAATTAATTAGAGATTATTGTATATACATCTATTTGCAGACCCACCCGATATACAGGTGGAGAAATCCTGGATACATTCCGGCGAAGGATTCGAGGCGAAACTTGTTTGCATTGTTTACGCTGATCCAGTGGCCACGGTGCGTTGAGCTCTTGGAGCTCTACTATCCATAATGCAGCACATAATCACGTTCATCAATCATAATTACCGTGTTTGTTTACCTGGCCTATCGTTACAGGTGTCCTGGTATCAGAACTCATTTCCCATACAGACAACCGATCGACGCATTATGAATACAAGAGCCAATCGACACACGCTGACCATAAGGCACATACAGCAGGAGGACTTTGGCAACTACAGGTGAGAGTTGGGAAACAACGAGAGAACTTGAAGGACAGCTAACACAGACACACACACACACACACACACACACACACATCAGGCGTCCCTTGGCCCTTTTGTTGAAACAAACAAGTTTGTGGCCCATCAATGTCAGTCTGCCCGAAACTTTGGCCACGTTGACAAAACATTTCACATATAGCCGAGTAAAGTTTCTGTTTTTGCCAATAGTCCACTTAGGGCAGAGTTTAGTTGACTCCACAGCACCCATCCGTCGTCAAGTATCTCAGCTGGCTGACAGTTCTGGCCAGTTTGAACTACATTACCAATAGACTCCTCTTACATGCAGAGTTATTAATGGAGAATTAATAGAGGGAATTAATAGAGAAACAATTTCTTAACTCAACTCTCATCTCATCTCATCTAAATAGCTGTGTTGCTGACAACTCCTTGGGACGCTCACGCAAATACATGGAGCTGTCGGGACGGCCGGGCCCGGCCGAGTTCTATTCGCCCAAGTGGGGACGCTCGTCGGACAGCTACAACTTGACATGGAAAATAGACAGCTATCCGCCTTTGGAGGAGGTGCGCCTGCTCTACCGACGCGTGCTGGTAAGTGAAAATGGACAATTATCAAGTTTACTTTGGGCTAACTTCACTCTGGTATCTATCCCCCTCTCTCTTGACTCTCTTGGCAGATGAACGACACGTTCCAGCAGCCAGGCAGATGGCATGACTTTATACTAACACCCGAGCATCGTCCAGCCTCCGAGCCACTAACCCACATCATGTCGTACACCATTAAGCATCTGCATCCAGGCGCCTACTATGAAGCAATTGTGCAAGCTAAGAACCGATATGGCTGGAATGAGGTAAGTCGGAACTATCATATCGAAACTTTAGTTCGTATACATATAGGATATATCTCTCTATATCATTTTTTATCTATATATTCATATTTCCCTCTTCTTGTTACTTTACTTTCGCCGATCTTAGGTCAGCGATATATTCCAATTTATTGTCGCCAGCAATAGCATGGACATTGCGCCCGAGGATGCGGAAGTTGTGGCCAGCTCGAAGTCGAGAAGCAACAGTGGAGCTCTGAGCAGTCTACAAAATGCTCAGACCCACTGTCTGCTGCAGCTTGGTGCTCTGCTGCTCGTCTTCGGTCTACGGAATAGCCAGTTCGATAGACTGCGACTGGGCTTGGGGTAAGCATGGACAGTCCACTGACTCTACATTGGCTTAGGCTTGCATACATATTAAAGTTAAATTGTATTTATTTGCTAACTACTATGAAAGGGTAGTATATGATAGCTAACACTACACAGGCCAACAGAATTTTTAGTAAACCAGAATCCGACTTCACCTTGCGTTGCTCTTTCATGAATATGAGAGCTGATAGGCCCACTAGATTTTAAAATGTTATTCTATACTGACTCAAAGACTTTGAATATACTAATCGGAGTCTGAGTTTGAATAACCTGAAACATAAATTGATTTTCGAGATATCCTATTGAGATATAACCAAAGAGCAAGAAAATTGCAGTTTAAAGAAAAATAAAAACTCTGAAAACCTTTTAAAATATATTTTTATAGATTCCAGAGAACTTTTTTCTTAGCAGAGCCTGAATCTATTGAACTATTTTACCCACATATAAAATCTCTTCAGCTTTCAAATATATTCGATTTTTGTTATCTAAAATTTTGTTGGCCTGTGTAAGACGCTTTGCAGTTGCTAAAATAGTTTCTCAGCTTAGGTAAAGCACTTTTAATTAAATTTTGTCAATGAATATATAATTATTATTTTTGTTTTGTTGTTTTGTTTCGCATGGAAAACAAACCAAAGAGTATGGGTTTTTGTGAAAATATATGTAAAAATTATGCAAAAAAGAAGAAGAAGAAACACAAAACAACATACAATGTAAATAATTTATCAAGCATTTTGTCAGCGATTTAATTAGCAAAACAAAAAAAAAAAACGAAACTAAAAACTAAAACGCAAACCAAAAACCAACGAGAAATATTAAATCGGAAACATAAAATGCGAAATGCAATATACGAATATAGAATACATATATTTACGTATATGTATGTGTGTGTTTATATGTGTAAGAGCAGTAAATCCATAGTTGGATAATCCAGTCGAAGTAGGTCATGTAAATATGCATTAGATATTTGAATGTGAATTACATTTTATGTATTTCATTAAAGCAAACAGAATTAAAAACCAGGAAAAAAAAGGAGAACTACACTGCGTAAATAATATACATATATGTAAATTAAGCCAGCATTTTATAGTGATATTATTTAGTTTAAAAAATAAATTCATGAATACCAAATTGAAACACCATTGTAAAACGTTAGTCGTAAGATATTTTTTGTAAACAACTAAATACATTTCTGTTTATATATTGTTCTTCTTTTTGGGTTTCTTTTGTTTCGCTCAACTTAGTTTTAAGCGCACTCAATGATCACTAATTTATTAATAGCCTCAAGTTTTTCAATGGACATTTTCTAGTGTTTAAGGAACCATGTTGTACCACCAAAATATCAAGATTACCATAAATAAACCCAAAAATATGAAATAATACAAAATGATGCATTTTACAAAATTACAATTACATGTGTGTAGAGTAAAGCCATTAAGGGCGCTGTATTTGTGCAGCTTTATCACCTAGCGATATACGATATTCGTTTTACGATATTCGCTATTCGACATTCGTCATGCAATATTCGTCACACAATATTTGTTATACGATATTCGGCATACGATATTCGACATACGATATTCGTTTGTACTTGTATATTATCCATTCGTCATAAAGCCACTAAAGTAAATAGGCCAAGCTAACATGTAAGCACATCCGATTGCGATTTCTGAGTAGTTGTACTTGAAATAAAGACAGTACGTAATAGAGCACATCATCTCAATAAGTTCCGGGGCAATAGAAAAACTTCAAACACAGTTTTTTATTACAGATATACGATTTATGATCCAATTAAAGTTCAAATCATATATATAGCTCCTTCAATATCATTTACTATAAGCCAACATGATTAAGTGAAATCGTGAATTATTATTAATTTTCAATAGAACTCTAAACCATATAAGAATCAAGTCACATTTCGAGGTGGCTTTGTGTCACGCCCTGGGCTGATTGAGTAATGTGTTGCAGACATATATTAAATAGATATATATGTTGAAACCAACTTGAGATCATGGCTAGGCATATATATATATTAGCTTTAAGGCATCCGAGGATCGATCGACAACTTTCAGAAAAGTAATATAATATTAACACTAGACTGTACTTACTGCATATACGAATAAATAATTAACCACGAAGCAAAACACAAATGAAAGTGCATCAGATCGAGTTTTCACAGTGCTATTGGTGGCTATGGAAAGCGACACAGAAACGAAACCAGAAAACGTATCTATAAAATTCACTAATTATTAACTAGAACTATGCTAAATTAATTGTGCATAAGAAACATTATAAGAAAGAATCTTTAAATTATTCAAATACAAAATAAAGCATTAGATGTAAAATAAATACAAAGTTCGTAAATTGTTTTATTTTGGCCATGTGGAAATGTAGCATTCTACAAATCTCGGGTATACTCTACATATCAGATTTTTTAAAAGTTTTATACTTACGATATTCATACTAATTATTATTATGTTTTCCGTCATAGAGCTATCAATGAAAATATATCAATGATATGCTATATTTATCATACAATATTCACTCTACGATATTCGATATTCTTTCTATGAAGAATGTATTCACTTGATACTTGTACGATATTCAATATACGATATTCGCTCTAGTTTCCGTATTCCTCACTCGTTATACAGGCAGCTAACACGTAAGTACAACCCATGATGACTCTTATATAGCTGTACTTGAATATGCGTTATATAAATGTTATATGTATATCGTAAAAAATACCAAGAATACTTTTTCTTTCTCACTGTACCTGGCTCAATGCCCTACCCACTCGCACTCGACGAATGCAAAGCAGTGCGAGAGTTCAATTCATATTTACGGTCATGCTATATATATTGTCACTTAAAGCCCATTAACAAGTCTCATTGAAGTTTTCTGATAATTGAGAATGATTTTTTAAGTATTGGCTTTTAGCTACTCTGCTACCATATATATGTATGTATGTGTATATATGTATGTGTGTGTATCTATATAGTATATATTTGCTGCCTCGAGCAGTTGCTAAGCTTCTCCACACAGTGGACAAGGCATACGTGCTGGGCTTAAATTATAAAAACTTTAGCATTTTGCTAAAGTTTATGCATGAAATTTTATAGAGCGCAAAACTACTTGAGCTTCGTTTTTAGAGAAATGCATTAAGAGCGCAAAGAGGCGAAGCTAAAAGGATGGCAAAACGAAGGCGAAGGTGGACTGGAGCAACCCGGAAATTTCTACCTCTCTCCCTCTCTCACTCTCTTCCTGTGTGTTGCCTATTTGCATATTTGAGCACAGGCATGCCATTGCCTATGTAGGTATGTAGGTGGGCGTGGCACACTTGACACAAGTTTTGTGCACATTTCAAACTTTAGTGACCATTATGCATGCAAGTCTCAATATATTTCACATGAATTTTAATGCAATTTTTGCGTATGCAGCTGCCGAAGCAGTCCCACAGCTCCGAGCTAAAATGTCGTTGACCGACCCAAAGCAACTGGAGCTGGAAATCCTTTATGTTGGCCACAGCAATTGCTTCTTCGGCTTCTTTCTTGCATATCACAATGCATAATTGGGACGCCACCAGCGATAATTTGCAGTCAGGGCGAAAAGTTTTTTAGCGCATATTAATTAGCTCGTTTATCATTTGAACACTTTTCTGACAGCCAGCGAGCTGAATTTCAAAGCAATGTAAAATTAATTAAGTGACGCCACAAGCAAAACTCTCTCAGGACATTCACATTCACATTCACACTAACATTCAGATTCATATTCACATTAATGGCAAGTGCATCAAGAAGCAAACTTTCAACACTCAATTGTTAAGTACCCCCGGACTCTACTCCACTCGTAAATGAAATCATAATTAATATTGGTAAAATTGGCAAGACGAGGCGAGGCGGGGCAGGGCAGGGCAGGCCAAGGGCAAACAGCGCCAGCGTCAGAGTCAGCATCAGCGATTCGCTGCGCTATAAAAGTGGCAACAATTTCAAATGGTTTCAGCATTGCATTGTTTCTTTGGCTCTGACAGATGGACTGATGGATGCACTGACTGCCGGCGAGGCGACAAGGCGAGCTGCGATTCAAACTTTTATAATTAAAAATTTTGCATCTTGGTTATTTCATTCAGCGCTTGAATGATTATTTCAGAAGTGAGTAAACGACTACCAGATACCCGGCAGCCAGCTTAGAGCTATTTGCTTCATTACGAGGTTCTTCCTCCTACAACTTGATTATATATTCATAAGTTTCGTATTCATTATAAAAGTATTCATATGAAATTTGGTATTTCTAGCTATAATGGTCTACAGCAACCACATCCCAGTAGTAATATTTATCGATTATAAAGAAAATAGGTGAGTTATCGAAAGAAAATAAAATTCAGCAGCTGCACACGATGGGCTAGAATATCCTTATAAAATTTCAAGTTGCTAGCTCCTATAGTTTTCGAGATCGACGCCAGAATATGACACGAATCAAGTTAAATTATCAGTCACGTTTCTATTCGGCTCCACTAATATACCCCATTTACATAATTTCAAGCGCAAAAAAACGTAAACGAGGGCGAATTATAAGGCTACATGGAAGAAAAACTTTTTTTAAACGAAACTGCGAATTAAATTAATTTTCGACTGATTTAAGCAGATGGAAAAGTTTGTGCTATCAAATGTAGTGCATGAACAAGTAAGATGGCAACGAACGAGAAAACGAGCAAATGCGAAAATGCGAGAATGGGAAAACGAGTGGAACGCTTTGGCTAAACATCGAAGTTGGAACACGTGACACATAGAAGAGCAGCAAACAAAGTTAACTAGCCCGATGTCTACGCCTAGCCATAATTCAGCAAAAATTTACAAGTTGCGTTGGCCCGGCCGGCTCTAAACTAAAGGCAACAGCAAAAGGGCAATGCTTTGGCCAAATAAATTTACATAATTTTACAGTCAAAAGCAAAAGCCGTAAAGGAAGAGCAGCAGCAGCAGCAGCGGCAGCAAAAGACGCCCTGATATTTATGGGCGCAGCTTAATGACGGTTTAAAATGTTGTACGTCGAAGCGAAGGCAAAGATACTCGAGAAAAATACCACATAAACACACGCACACCCAGCCACGCCCACCCACTCAGACAAGCGTTATGGTAAAACAAATCTACATAATTTAGAAGCTGGCTGCCAATGAAGAAGTCAGGCACAAATCAAAAGGCCGCCTACTCCCACCGCCCCCATCTCCAGCAAATTGTTTGCGGATGCTAAGAAAAATTTGTACATCAATCGATTTTGTTTGATTTTTTTTTTTGTATTTTTGCTCCTCTTTTTTCTTGGCTTCGCCTCTCGACAGGCTTTCAGGTCTGTAACACGTTAGCCGCTTGAGATTTTTGCATAATTCATTGCTTTGGTGTTTGGCGGCACTCGAGCGCCTTTCTCATCTCTCGCCTGATTGCCAAGGAGTAGCATTGCCATTGCCTTAGCCGTTGCCGTTGCCATTGCCAAATTGAATAATAAACAATTTAGATATACTCTCACTTATAAGCTACGATATTCGATTTCAACATGAAAACTTACTTTAATGTATTAATAAATCAACGTGGTAAAGCTCACTCGCTGCGGGGGAGAAGGACAGCCAAGAGTGAATCTATTTTGATTAATTATTTGAATAATTGATAAATCTAAACTAATGCAATATATCGTATAATATAAATTATTTAGCTATAAGTAAATATTTAAAATAAACTGAAAAGTCTAAAGAAAATCCAGCTGAATTTTGTATGCTCCGCCCTCTTGAGTTTGATACTCAGCTATAAACTTTTAACCATACCATTCAGATATGGGATTCTGAGAATATAGTCAACGTACCGTACCCAGCAATACTGAAGCAAGCTCTATAAAATCCCACCTTCTTCCGACATCAACAGAGAGTCAACAATCCAAACCAAATCATCTAAAATTGTAATCATATTTCAATAATCTGCTAATTTCTACATAATTACACAGATATACCCTCAATCTCCTATCTCACACAATTTGAGTCTTATTGCTTCTTCTTGTTCTACTCCTCCTATTGGGTCACTCAATACAGCAGCTTGACAGCAATTTACTCCGCACTCACTCAGCTGTCTGTGCTGTTACGAATTATGCTTAACTCGGTTTTCTTTTTAAATGCGAACAAAATAAAGAATCCACAAACAAACTTTCTGTAGGTAAATATATAGAAATGACAAAGCAACAGCAAGAGCCACAGCAGCACGCGGCAAAAGTTCATGCAGAACAAAAGTTTATCTCTTACTTTTGTTCGGGCCAAAACAATGGCGTCGGTCTTGTGCTTGGTAGTATACCCCATTTCGTTGCATAAAATTCAGCGCGGGATCAGGCGACGGAAAACGTTTCGGCTTCTGCCCATTTCAAAATAAAACAATGAAGCTTATGTTGAACAGCCCAGGTGCTGAGCGCGCGTTAAGCGTTTTCTTTTCATTAACATAAATGCCTCAAAGTTGGCCCAGTTGCGAAAAGGGTTCGGCGGTGCGCGAGTTAAATAAAAACAAGCGGGAAACAACCTGAAAAATTCTGTCAAAGATGCTTTCAAGGAAAATGGCTAATCCTTTTTAGCCTCAACTTCAATGCACAGATGTTTTTTTCTTCTCTTCTCCTTTTTTGTGTGCTTTGCCCCTTCGGTTATGGCCCTTCACCTTTCATTATGTCATAAAATATATGCGAGTATGTCCGGTTTGAATTGTATGTTTTTGTGGTTTATATACCCTGCGCAGGTGTTTCGAAATGGGTATATTGTTGTTGTGACACAAAAGTTAATGTGGCTAAACATTTATACATAGGAGATCAAAAGAAAGATAGAGGGAGCTGAGTCCATCTCTCCGCATAGATAAAACATGCGCAGAGAGGGACTCAACTCCCTTAATCTTTCTATTGATCTCGTGAACCACAGAAGCTAGAGACTTGAAATTTGATATAAACATTCATTATTACCATTTGCAGTATAATATAAATATTTTTTTTCGATAGCTCAACAAATTTGTCTAGTATCGCTAAATATCGATATTAACAATTAACAATTGCTTGCATATTTTAGCGGTCTTTTGAGCTAAAGACACAAAATTTGGTATATAGACTCTAGTTATGAGTCTTCAAGGTCTACACATAATTTTTCATAAAAAACAATACAGAATTATCTACAGATTGACAAAACCATCTCATATTAAATAGTAGAGCATTGATATTTGGCATATCAAGAAACATATTTATCATTGATATGCCCTAGATCATAAGTTTAATAGAACTATTTCTCATGCTTGAGACAAGAGCATTTGCTTATGACTTACTAAACATTTTTGCCTGCTCAACATGAGGGCATCTCATAGTCGCTCGCTCGAACAACTCTCGTCCACTCTTTTAGCTGTTTATATTTTATGTGACTTTGGTCATGATACTCGCTCAACAGAAGTCACGCTCGCTTCCGCGCCTTCGCCTGCGTGGTGCACATTTGGCCGGGCATTGCATGCCACTTGGTTTATCCTGCAGCCCGTTGACCAATGGTCGCTTATCAGGCGACAACATGTTTCTACGGAATTTCATTAGACTTTGCCACCCGCCGCTGCCCACCTATTGCTTAATGTCCGGCTTGTTGGCGGTTTCTAGTTTTTTTTTTCCCACTGGTTTTACTATGCTATTACTTGTTGTTGCGCCCCAAGCAAATGGCTAATGGCGTTACTTCGTTAGTCAAGCGATAAGATTTGGCCAGAGTCGAGCTAGCTATGTGGTTAGATCGAGTTTATGTCAAAGTAGGCTAGAGCGAGAGCAACTAGTTGAATGAGATTTCATATTTCTAATCAAAGAGTCGAATCGTAAGCTTTGCTTCCTTTGATGCTGCATTGGCAGCCACTTCAGCTATCTTGTTTGGCTGCATGTTATGGCCATAAATTATGGTATTGCTGCTCATGGCTGCTTGTCACGAGAGAATCTAATTCAAATTGAAGTTCAGCCAAGCGCCGAACACAATCCAATCGCATTACCGCAGTCAGTGGCATTCTTTGACTCGATCCCACGCCCCCCCCGAGCGAGGCACGCAACTGTCACGAAGGGCGAAGGCGACTCGGCCACAAGGCAATTTTATAGGCAATGGAAACCATCATTCACGTTTAAATCAACATTTCCC
The DNA here is from genome assembly GCA_035045965.1 of Drosophila aldrichi. Classification (NCBI taxonomy): domain Eukaryota; kingdom Metazoa; phylum Arthropoda; class Insecta; order Diptera; family Drosophilidae; genus Drosophila; species Drosophila aldrichi. The sequence continues at coordinate 1,265,902 of JAWNOM010000038.1, forward strand.
CTGCACACCTGCTCACCCAGCGATTGAGGCGACGTTTAGCCTAATTGGGCACCAGCCAGGTGACTCTAGCCAACTGATTTACACGACTTGCTTAGCCAGCAACAAAGGCAAGCAAATGTTAGGAAATTCGGATTAGATGCTTCACATTTGCCAAAACATATTCGTGTAGTTAGCATTTTTGAGGGCGCACGCGAACATCTGGAAATTAATTTGACTTCCCGCACAATGGAGATTAATCAAATTAGCATATTATACAGAAAGAGAATACATTACTCGGCCTTATCGCCATCATTTGTTAAGCGCGCTCATCCAAGCCTGAAGCGTCCGCATAATATGTGAATATTCCAAATTATTTCGCTAGCTTTCATTCCAGCCATGATTGAATAGTTGTGCCAAAAGAAAGGAAACTCGGCTGCTTGGCTAGAAGAATTTCCCGCTCTCTCTCTCCCCCCTTCTCTTTAATGGCTGCCTATAATTTATGTTGAATAAACGAAATATAATAAAAATCTTGTCTCACTGTCATTCTCCAGGCTACAAGCTACAAGCTACGGGCAATAAAAATTATTTATGCCTGACCAAATTGTTCACTATCTGATTTATTTGGATGTTGCCTCAGAGGTCAGCGTTGGGCTCTAAACAGCAAAACATTGAATCCAGCATTTATTCTATGCTCGCATTTAAATAAGTTCCCAAATTATGCACCCTCTTCCCCCTTCCCAGCTCTAGGTTGTTCACGTATATCAATGAAAATTACGCATACGCAGCGTGAAGCCATATGCTTTTGTCTTCAAATCGTGTTCATTCCTGTAGACGACACTACAGCGGGAGTGCTTGAATTGAAAGTTCTCTTTTTAGGAATACAACTTATTAATGGCAGTCGGGCATATTTGACTGCATGATACTTGTTCGAGTTATATATTTCATACTAAAACATTCCAACCTCACTTGCTAATGATTCATGATCTTTTTATATGACTTTCAAATTTTTCTGTAAGTCTGAAAATAATTCTCCGTCCTCCGGGGACGAAATGCTTCAACTCTTTCCAGCTTGGACTCTCTACAATTAAAGCATTTTTGTCTGCTCGTCACAAATAGAAAATTGTAAATATCTAACGACTACACGAGAATGTAATTCCAATTCCCAGAACCTTTAAAAATACATCATCAACAAGTTCCCAATGGGCATACCCAACTATTTGGAGGCTAAATTTCCCATGAGTCTCTAGTCTACATATAGCTTCCCAGCTTTATTATTAGATAGCTAATCTAATAATCATGCCAATTCTTATCTTTATACAAGCACATAAGCCAATATACCCATTTAGTAGCCATGAATGAGTATAATACTATGGAATATTTACAAATGTGTGTAAACCAGACGTCTAGCCCCATGGCTTCAATCAAATGTTGACCCTTACTATGAACTGATTTCATTTGATTTGGATTTGGATTTTGATTTTGATTAATAAAAAAGACAAAAGTCTTCTCCAGTGTTGTCTGAAGTAAACACCCCAGCGAAAGGTGACAACAGGGCGGGCAAACACATGCACATGACACGCATATTTAATATGTCGTACGGTTTTTATAGCTCTGCCTTTCTGCCTCAACTTCATGGTTGGCTATGGTCGGGCATGCTCAGTGAAATGCAACATGTGGGGTATATTAGTGAGGAAAGAGTATTGCATATGAGTTTAGGCGAATGATTTTGAATGCTTTGACATGAGCTGAGTCGACTTACGATATATGTCATACATGTCAGGTCTCTCAGCTGTAAGCAAGTATCATGCTGTCGGTAACACCCGACTGCCTTGCCTTGCGTTTGGGGTTGAGTCGTCGATGTCACGTGCTTAAAGCTTATTAGGGCTCTCTCTTTGATTCTCCATGATGAAGTTCGATATGTGAATGTGTGAATATGTGAAATGGCGTTAATGGTTAAAGTCTTTAAGCCTCGCACTGAGCTGAGCCCACTCGTGCATTCACAATATTAATAAATTTACAGTTATTGGAGTTCCATTGGCAATTTATAGCTTCATTTGAGTTGACTTTGGCGAACAGAAAGCTAATTATTACGCCAATAACTTCATTGCGGACGGATAAAATATATCTATTTAGGTAGAAAGAAGAAAGTCCTAAAATGTTTACACACCATTTAAATCAAAACTTGTGCTCAGCCTGAGCGCGTCTCTGCCAAGCTGTTGGCCAACTTGAAATCATTCCGTTTTAATGACCCAGACCCAGACCCAGAGCCAGTCCAGGCTGCGCGCAAACTTTTTAATTACAAACTTCAATTACAATTAATGAGCAGCAGAAGAAACAAAACAAAGGCGTCCACAGTCCGCAGTCCGCAGTCCAAGCACCGACATCAAGGGTTCTGCCGCGAATAAATATGTAATTCACACAAAACTTGACTTCGATCTTTGTTTTTCCCTGCTTGGCTAAGAGAGAGAGAGGCAAACCGAGTCAAGATACAAAAAACAAGCCAGCTGGCAATTAATCGGAAGTGAAGTAAGCCAGAAAACAACTTTCTTATGCAGCCCTTGCTGTGACAGCCAAGTTTCATAGATGATTAAATCATACTAATTATAGTTGAGCTGGTGTTTTTTAACTAGAGACAACATCGAAAGGAATCAAAGTGGGTAGAAATAGCAAAACGGTGAGAATACTAATGCAGATAGTAAAACAGATATGCGATTTATCGATAAGTGGAAATTCCTATCTATTTTCATTGGGATATTTGAGCTAAGATCTGAGTCAAGTTATTCAGAAACACATATCTCCATAGGATACCCCAAATATGTACAGGGCTGTGCATATTCGATGGACGCATCTGGCAACCCTGCAAGGTTGCCCGTACACGACACCACAATACGCCGTAGAGGCTCAAGGCGGTCATTTGGAAAAAATATCATACTCAAAAAGTAATGTAAACAAATCTACTTGAAATAAAATGATTAATAAAATTATGTTTTTCTTTGATTAAATAAAAATTATGAATAAATATGTAAGCATGGGTCCGTCGAATATGAACAATCCTGTATGCATAGCTATCTGAATAAATACCTAGAAATACCTAGTTATCTGAATATATTCCTAGCGACCGATTCTCTTCAAGTCTTATAGCCCTAACTAAAACGTGTTCCCATTTCAAGTAATAGAGCTGAAATGCCTATTTACTAGAAATATTCAGACATATTACGCCTCCCCGAATCGTTGATATTCAATATGAATTTGCAAGGCTTTTCACTTCTCCGAGCATATGCAATTTCATTTGCAAATCACTTTGCCAGCCGCAATACAAATCAATTTGATCAAACACCAGGCAATAAATTGTCAAAGGCCCATCGGGCGATACCCACTATTAGACATATAGACATATATAGATATCTGTACGTGTATATGCTCTAAATTTAAAGCAACTATCAGGCGGAGATTGCAAACAGAGAGCAGAGTGAGTGAGAGTGGTGCAGACAAATGGCAGCCACTGTCGCCTGATCAAACAAATCGTTGTGTGTGACAAGAACTTTGCGTGTCAGAGTCACATTTGACTTTTGTCGTTTCGTGTTTCGTGCCAGCTACATTTTTGGCCTTTTCATACGTTTTATGAAATATTTCTATTTGTTTTAGCAATGCATGCGCATCTGTGTTCACACACACAGACACACACACTCGCACCTGTCTCTAAATGCGAAATTTAAGCTCAAGCAAAAAGTTGCAATATCTTTGTCAAGCAATGACAGAGAGAGAGCGACAGAGAGAGAGAGAGAGAGAGAGAGAGAGAGAGAGAGAGAGAGAGAGAGAGAGAGAACAACCTTGTCACAGTCTAAGAGTGGATTTTAATTGCTACAGATTCCGAGAGAGACTTTCATCTCCTTTCTGATTTTCAAGTGTGTGAAAATCGAGTTTTAATTCCCTTATATTTACGAATGGCTAATAAAAAATTACACGCTATTGAAATGCACAACTGGGTTGGCGATTCGCACGCAAATAGGCATCACGCAGCGTGCATAACACTGGCCAACAAAATTTGGTAAGAGCCAGGAATATATGTATGTGTATATGAATATAGAAAGAGAATATGGAAACAGGTTATATGTAACATATAGTTATATCTATCTATGAATATATGATGCTAAATGAAACTACTATTTCTATAGCAATCTCTTAAGCTAACTACTCTTCAGTTAGTTTCTTCTCCTCTCTAGTTAGATCCAGCCCATATCCACTTAATTTCATCACAGAATTATTTCAGGCAGCTGAAGTATTGGCACTATTGTTGATCTAGTCAAAAATTAAATTTTAAATTTAATAAATAAACTTTTATCACTCTGTTATTGTCCATTATCTGCCTTAGTTTATTTCTAATTGAGAGTTTTAGAAGGCGTCTGACAGCTGTTTAGTTAACTCAACAAAAGACTTGCTGCAACGTCAAAGATGCCCAGATTGTAGCCAACAAAGCGTTGCAATCTCTGCTCAATAGTTCCATTCACTATTCACATGCAACTGCAGCACATCGAAAAAAAAAAGAAAAAAAAAAATCATATTCAAATATATTCAGTCATATTCAATGACATTCTGTTGCATTCACTTTTGCACATTCAACTGCAGCAGAGCAAACTTCATATTCAGATATATTCAGACGAATATTCCCTGACATTTTGTTGGGCTGTGTAATTGGCAGGGCTGCTCCCGCTGCTGCTGTTGCTCCTAGACATTGTATGCATGTTCGGTAAATTGTTTTTCACTGCCAATAGGCGAGCGACATTTACAACAATGGCCTTAAACAAATACTCGAACAACAGTCAGCAGCAGCATCCATTGTTGTGTGTGTGTGTGTTTGGGTGAGCTGGCAAATGGACCACGGTGACGTATACGTAATATTTCATTTCATTTGCACAACACAGCTGGATACACTCATATGTGCGCACTGGATACCGAAACAGAAGTGCGTGTGTTTGTTTACCAGCCCGTTTGCTATTGGCATAACAAAGGCAAAGGTTGCAACGGCACGACGCCTACGAGCATTTTGCGTCTGCGTTTGCCTTTGCGTTTGCGTTTGCTTTTGCATTTACGTTTACGTTTACGTTTACGTAAAGCTTCAACACCGTTATTTATTTAATTGCATTCAATTTGGGGTTAATTGTTAAACAATGGCCAACAACGAAAGCTCTGCAACCACCCTTCCGTCCGTCTGTCCATGGGACGTGCGTGGGCGAAAAAGTTGTTGTTGTTGTTTTCCTATGGCCATACGCTCAGCTGGTCAAGTGTGTTTGTTGTGCAAACAAACACGAGTGCGGTTTTAATTGAACTCAAGTGGCGTTCGCCCCATTCATTCACTTCCACTTCCCCCTTATCCTGCTCCTCCTGGCCAGTCCTACAGTCCAGGGTCTTTCACACACGAGCGTAATCACGTGTGAAGCTCAATTCTTAAGCCCCGCGACCCCATTCAAATACCGTCTCAATTCAAAAGGAATTACCTTCACTTTAAGCTCCATTATGCCCGTATATACACCTATGTATATACTAAATGAAACTAAATATGCGGAATTAAGTCTATTTAGTGGCATTCCTCGTATAGGTAAACGTTCACAAAGGCTGCTCACACAAGGAATCAATATCAATCAAACCCCATTGGAGTCTAGTTAGATTCAGCAGAATACTAAGTAAAGTATTGCTGAAAAATTAATAAAAATTAAAAAATAAATAGAAAATAAAAAGATTATTATGGTTAATATTAAAATAGTTTTGTTATTCTTTGATTAAAATAAAAAAAAAATTAAATAAATATTTAATTAACTTAATAAAAAAAAAAAAATAAAAAAAAAAAAATATGAGAATTTGGACAACCTTGTCAGATTTCGACCTAGATTATAGGAGGTCGAATTTGTTGATTGTTGATTGTTAAGTTGAATGGCTAGACTAAATCTAAATCTAAATCTAGTTGACGTCTGTCAAAACTTACCTCTGAATCAATTCTCATTCAAAAAGATATATCGATCCACAATTTAATTAAAAATATTAATTATCATTCAAAAAGATATCTCGATCCAAAATTGAATTAAAAATACTTCAACTATATTATATGATTCAAAGTTTTATAATGAAAGATTGACAGAGACGATGCGACATGAGAAATTCTTATCAAAAATATTAAAAATAAATATATATTGTATATTAAATTTTTTTTTTTTTTAATTTAAAAAATATTTTGATATATTCAAGGCAAAAATAGAAATATTTGTGGTAGTTAAAACTCAACTAAAACTAGTTTCAGGAGTCCACTAAATATCAGATGATAAATGAAGCTGAAAGATTTCCAACTAAAAATCCTAAAGTTTATTTCGCAAATACCATAATATGGGACATTGATAGTTCTGAATGCCAAGCGATAGTTGTGAAAGTTAAGAGTCAAAATTATTAATTAGTATAAATATATAGAGTTTGGAAATCAAACAGAAAATATGCGAGCTGGACACATGGAAATTGCAATGCGACAGATATCGGATATCATGCAATGTTGTTTGACTATGTGCATTTCGATGCCGTGAATCAAAACAAATAAAACATATTTGAAATCAAATTAAAATTACATTTTGCAACATAAACAAATGTTAAACAGCAGACTGAAACAGAAACTGCTCCTGCTGCTCTCTCTCTCTCTCTCACTCTCTCTCTCTCTCTCTTTGTTGTTATCGTCGAGTTGACTTTCCAAATGTTCATTTATGCTTAAAATAATGTGGTCCCGAAATTAATTGGACGCTAATCGGCTAAATTGCGTTTCGCCTGTTTGTATGCAATTAAATTGTTGGCTAAAGTGAATCAAGATAATTTGGTGCTGCAGGTAATTCGTGCTCGCATTCCAAAACTCAAACAAAGCTCGACTGAGCACGTTACACACACTCGACGCGCCGGCCATAATCCATTGAACACGTTCCGAATGCCCACGCCCACTTGAGCCATACACTCGCATGCCCTGCGCCCCCCTCAAGTGGAGAGCCGATCGATAAATTATTAATAATCATATTTTACCCGAAATGCATTTCTATCGAGATAGTTCTGTAATTTATTCCAACAATTTGTTTCGCTATTCACTAACTACGAGAATACAAATTATAATCAGCTCTAGCGGAAAATTCATATACATACATATATTTCTATTCATAAATTTATTTTAGTTTTTTTCCCTATATGCAATTATGAATAGATGTATATATTAAAATGTGAGCTTCATTAATTGAGGCTTAAGTTCGAACACAAAATCGATGAGAATTTGTTGAAATAACACTTGAAATGAGCGAAAGAATGAGATAAATATAGAAAATGAGTCAGAGAGTGAGATAGACATAAAGAATATGAAAGACATCGATAGAAAGAGATAGATATAGAGATAATGAGCAAGAGAATGAGAAAGTGAAAGAACAGTGATGAGCTATGGCTGATGATAGAAGCTCTACATATAGATAAGAGCTTTCTGCTTTTTAAATGCATATTGCAAACTTACAGTACATCTAGAGAAAGAAACTTTTACAGAAGCTAAGATTACGTCCTATAAATGAAATCGTTTAGGGAACAAGTAGAGTATTTAACAGCCGTAATGAACAGCTTCAGTGTGAAATATCTCTTAAAATGAACTCCAATAAAATCAAATAGAATGGCGATACATAGCTTATCGAAATGTCTCCATCTTTGTCACTTTCTGCACGAGCACAAAATGAACTCGTCTCGATTACCCCGTCAGCCATAAATATCATGTTAAACTGTCTTAAATTCCCATTCATTTTATTTTATTTTCAACTCGCATAGATTATGATCTGTTTATTGTGTCAAGTGTCCCGAGCCTCAGAGTTATGCATAACAGGATAGTTTCATCTCTCATTTCTCATATTAAACAGAGACATTCCATGTGGGCCTTTGACTCTCTGAGGCTTGTTTGGCTGGCAATTATATTAAAGTTCGTTTAAGTAAATGCATAAAGTTTTCGAGACTTGCTGCTGCGCACACCGTGTGGAGCTCGACTCCTGCTCAACTCGACTACAATTGAGCTTATTTCCGGCGGATGTATCAGTGTTTGGCAATTTCCGGCCAGCTTTTGCTTTCACATCGATTTTTCTATGCACAGCATCTCACCAAAAGCAATAAATGTTAATACTTATTAGAGGCCGAGGCATATGCCCAGCGGGCTAGGCCGGACAGCATCTCCACAGCATCTTCGGCTTCCTCATCAATAATTGGCTCTAAAGTAAAATTAATGCCTTTGTTTGCCATCGCTCGCCTTGCCCTAGTGCAAAATAATCATCATTAATAATTGTGTACATAAAATGCATTTTGACAGCATTCGGATATAATTTATATCAATTATTCAAATCATTTCGCTGCTGCTGTTGCTGCTCCAGCTCTCTGCTGGCGCCAAGGCGAGTGCAGCAACTGCAGCTGAAGTCGTTATGCAAAATTTATAATGCTTTATTAATAATATCACAGACAGGCCTCTCTGCCATTGAAACTAGAGCAGGGCAATCATGGAGTGCAAGTGAAGCGTTTCACAATAGCAGCAGACGGTCTCTGAGACAGTTCAAAGTATGTCTTGAGCTTAAACATAAAGGCGCTGCCTCATTGGGAAATACTCTGAACACATACATACACACATACACATATATAGGTAGGTATAAGCATCTAGTCTGCTTACGGGATATATTACACAGCAGCAGAGCTCGGCCTGCACTACTAAGAGACAGAGAGAGAGAGAGAGAGACAGAGAGAGAGAGAGAGATTGCATTATAGTGCATTTCATATCTACTTGAATCATATGGAGTTTCTACAATCATATAAATTTCTCTCAGTTTGCATAAGTAGAAAAACTGCACACCTTTAAGATCGAATATATACATACAGTTTCTTTTAAATACATATTGTACATACCCCAAAGTTTCCTAGTTTTTGCTTCTTCATGACATACCTGCTAATATCCTCGCATCTGTGCCCAAGAAGTAAGTTGGTTCAGCTGCTACCCGTAATATCAAGTGTTTATGAGCCAAGAGAGATTCCAATCATTCATTCATTCAGATTTCCAATCGGTCAATTAATGTTGTAATGTCTTCACATTTTCTTAGCACTACGAAAATCTACTCATTCACCAAGTCATCTCTGTCAAAACTCCCAATATATAGTGCTCATTAATATTTCACTTCAATTAATTATACAACACTGTAGCTGACACTGATATACATATCGATAATATTAGCTTTTGCAGTTATTATTTATTTATTTTTTTTAGTATTATAGTATTATATATTTATGTATTATAGATCCATGTCACTTGTATTTTCATAGAATTAACTGAGCAAACTCCCGATTTGAGAGCTCATTGCCACCCCACTCAATGGTATTATACAACACTGTCTCTGGCAGCGATAACTCCTAAATTACTTCCGAAAAATACTTCCCAAAATACTTCATAAAAATACTTCCACCTACGACATAATCAATGCGTAAAACCTTAAACTAATCCACTCTCTGGGCATTTCCCACAAATACAGGGTATGCCTCATTGTCAAATTAATGAATATTTGTTTGGGTTTTTTTCTTTTGCTTAGAATCTCTCTATCTATTCAAAGGTTATCAATGGCAGCACTACGTCTCAGCTGAGCTCAGTTGATAACAGTTTTCAGTGGACTGTAGCTCGGCTGATCAGGTCTCATTTCAGTGTCGGCAGCCTAGAGCTGTAAGCATATTGAAAATGAAATGTTTATTAATTCTATTCGCGCTCTGCGCTGGCTGCCTACTTTGTAATGGTGAAGGGCTGCTCTCGCGCCTCCTGCATCGAGATGCATCAAAGACAACGACGACGACGACAACTGAGAAGTCCATGAAGCAGCTCTACATCAACAACAACTTGCCACAGCTGGAGCCCCAGTGCATCGGGCACTACGCGTGCAGCAAGAAGCTGACGAATGTGCCCGCGCCCCGGCCCTGTGTCAAATACTGCCTGAAGCGCATCGAGTGCCCCAACCAGAAGGTGGTTCGCGGCAAGCCCAACCAGTGCGTCGAGCTGGACGAGAGCCAGGTCTTGGCGGACTACGAGGCCACCACGGTGCGACCCTCCTCAGCTGCCACCACCGAGAAGATCATGGAGGTGGCCATGATCGACTTCCCCTGCCAGCCGGGCTATCTGCCCGACTATCGTGGACGGTGCCGCGAGATATGGTAAACCTACGCAACTGCGTCGTACTTTATTCAAAATTACTGTTATATAATGAAACTGTTGTGTTTGTAACAATAAAACAAAGCTAAAGCCGAAACACACATTCATTAATGAGCCAACGAACTGGGCGTGGCCTGACGTGACGCCCAACTATTTTGTCAACAATTTAGTACATGAAAACATGTGTAGAAACAGCTCATAAACGGATAAGTACTGGGGCAGGGCAGGGGGCCACAGCGACTGCTTAATACTCGCCTGGATTTTGGCTAGAGTCAAATTTGGGTTGGAGACAGAAAGAATTTCGTATTTATATTGGATCATAGATGGGATAGATCGGTAGAGCAACTCTTAGGCTATGCTATATATAGAGACTCTAGCACAAAATATCTTTTACTACACCACCTTATACAAACTAAAACTATATATTGTCATTCCCGAAAAGCTACGGTTATATAGCTCTTTTGTTGATGAGCCTATATATTCGTAAGATCTAGAGAAAGTATCTAGCTCAAGCCATATTCGAGCAGGCTCTACCTTATACTGTTTAAACTTGATGTGATAATTTCAGATTCTTTAGTTAGATGGGGAAGGAATTATAACGAACACAGCCCAGTTACATTAGACTAGATTATCTAGTTTATCTACCCAGATTTCATGGTAGTGCACCTCAAATATAGGCTCATAGACTATACTCCCACTTTCAGCACTCTCTCCAAGACATCTACCGGACTATGCAAAACCAATATGCCCATTTCATTTAAAAGCACAAGCATAAGTGAGTTGCTCTGTCGGGTGTTGGAAATGAAAGCGCCGCCTTAAGCCTAGCCCCTGGCGGCACCTGGATGACTGGATGACTGGATGACTGAGTGACTGAGTGAGTGGACAAAGTGGACGCGACAGGAGTCGAACTAATATAAAGCGAGCTAATGACAAGGCGCAGACATAGCCGAGACGAGGTCAGCGAGTGCGTCGCATCACGTGATTCGAGCACATTTCGTCATAGAAATTCCGAAACTCTGCGAAACTCGGCGAGACTCTAGTAGAATGGGTGGATTTTTGATGTGTCTTCGTTATGTTAATTGTTTGGCTTTTTGACGAGCTGCGTCGCTATTTGCTGTTATTGTTATTGTTGGCCCATTGTTGTAAGCCATAATTTGCGCGCTTATAACTCTGAAATTTTAACAGTCAACTCAAACGCAACGAAACTTTATTAATTGACTGTGCGAACCACAAACTTTGACTTCATTTAAGCTCATTCTTTTTGTTTTTCTTGATTTCCGCTTCCGTCAAAGCGAGTTTACTTTTGCTTGTGTTTATGGTAATCAAACCTCTCCACCGCTCCGCCTCCACGCCTCTTCGCCACACGCTGAACCGTACCTTAAGCTAAATACCAACCAGCCGACACACCTGCCTAGCCCACCTGTGTCTGGGGCTGGCGTGGCATTTGGAAATTAAACCGCACTCGGCCCTTAAAATTTTATAACTTAATTTTTGCTCCACAATTTCTACCCTTCTCACTCATTCCATCCCACCTCCACCTCTCTCTCTCTCTCTCTTTCTCTCTGACTTGCTCTCCCTCACATTCTCTCGTTATATATGTGTGTGAGTGAGTGTGTGTTTTGTTTTCGTCTCGTCGCTGGTTTTGGCATTTTTGTGAACTTTTTGATTTGATTTTTGCTTCAGCTCTACTTTTCTGTACTCATTCTATACACGTTCATGCATTGACTAAATGGGTATATTGGTTTTGTGCCAAGCAAAGTTTTTTCTCTCTTTAGATCTGTATGAAAATTACAAACTCCTTAATACTCCCCTTACATTCACAACATTAAGGGATACAATTTTTATTATACGTTCCATAAAATATTTAGAATATAAAGACTATAGGCTAGCCTTATATTTATATGAAGGTAACACAGCTACGTTCATTTGACATATGAGAATAAAGGAAGCAAAAATATTCATATTTTCTAATCGAAAACCAAAATATAAGAATTATTCTTAAATGACAAATGTATATAATTGAGAGCAAGTGTTTTAGAAGGTATGACAAATCGGAAACTATGCAGATTCCAACTCATATAGATGGATAGAGTGGTAGAGCTAGAGCTCTAAAGTTTAATTTCAGAGATTGCTTCGTAATTTGTAGAAATGAGGAATGGTAAGTCAGTTCAAATCATAACAGGATTTCATCACTAACATTAAACGGTCCATTTATTAACATGTCTTTAAAAGACAAAAATATTTTAAAAACATAACAATATTTCATTATCACCACGAACAAGTATTAGCCAGTTGCCTACGCTCGCCTGGCAAGCTCTCTATTGTTTTTCTTCTTCACTTTTGTTTTTTTGTGCATTGTTTCTTGTAGTTTGTCGTGGTATTTGTGTTATGCGTGTTGTCTGTTGGCGCACAATGGCGGGAAAGTGGCGCGCGATGCTATAGAAATTTGCCATGCGAATTACAATAATAAAGTGATGAAATTTATTTTATTTACAGGGAAATACTTACGAACATTAGCTGCGCTGATAAGCATGATCTATGAAGCTATATATATATATATATGTATTTGTGTTTCTACATGGGAATTCAAATGAGCTGCGATAAGGGCAGCGATTGTCGTTGGATTAGGCCAGCGGGCGTGCCAAACGGCAATTTGAGTGTGATTGAAAGGCAGCATAACTCAATTGCTTAGCGGTAATTGTGCATTGGCAAGAGATTCAGAGCATTTGGCCATTATGTGTCGTTTAACAAATAGAGAGGCAATTGCAAGTAAGGGTACCCCAAAAGACAGCTGAGCTATGGGGAGGGCTCACTAAGCACATATCCTTAACTTTTTAAATAGTCCAACACGTAATTCCACAATTTTCCACAATTTAATAGCATAAAAGTCACTGTAGATATGAAAAATCTAGCTCGGTTGGAATTCAAACCTGAGTCTTCTCAATGTTCAATTCCTCGTCTGACGTATCGACGTGTCGGCATCACTCCCTCACTTATCCTCTTAGTGACAAATACCCAACTAAAGAATCAGCCAATAGTTCACATACAATTCAATCAGCGTTGCAATTCTATTTATAGAATGCCAATAAAAATGCATGAATGTACGTCTGTGTGTGTGTGTGTGCACACGCATAGCACAAATGCCAGAGCTGTTTGGCTTTGTCAACTGGCCTCACGTTTACTTCAATAACTTTTATGCTATTTAATGCAATTTTATGAAATTTTCAGCATATCATCAAAATGATCCATTGAATATGTAGGTAAATTTAAAAAATTCAAATTCCCTTAAAATAAGCACTACTGTGCAAATGAATTTCGTTTCGATTGACTTCGAAAATTTTCAGACAGTTAAAATTTTATTTATAATTCAAGAAATAGCTCTAGCTATAAAACTGTGGGAGATATAATATAAAATAGATCTATGTCTCTACAGCTGCTTTTGGAGTATATCTTGGCCCTTTTATCAGCCACGCCCTCTTCTGCTTTAATGCACATTCACAGCATATGAATCAAGTGACTTGACTCAACTCAGCAAAAGCCACAAATATTAATCACATTCTCGGAGTAACAAAGGTAAACCTCAATGCGTCTAGTCAGAGCTCTACAAAGACAGTTTAATCTATAAATTTCAGTTTTCATTATGCAAGCAAATCACAATAATACAAAAAACGAATAATACAAAAAACGAAACAAAACCAAAGCATTTTCATTAAAACTCTCATTAAGTTGCGCAATTATTCCAATGTAACTATTTTAATAACACTAATTTACCTTCAGCTTGCAGCTCTCGCTTTTGCCCTATGCCACAAATTGTCGAGAGAGAGAGCGAGAGAGCGAGTGAGAGAGAGATTGGAGGAAATAAAATGGAGAATAAAACTGAATCACAAAACATTCATGCGCTGATGAATTCCTGTTTTGCTTTATGCTTATTAACTGCTTTGTTAAGCTCGAATTCTTTATATGAGAGTTGCTTTTTTATTTTTTTAATAATAGAGCGTGCGGTTCATTAAGGGAGTTGGAGCTGTCGAAGGCGACAATGGGGATGTTTGGCATAATGAAAGTTGCCAAGCTACGATTGTTGTAGAAACAAATTTTATGCTTTGTTAATCTAAAAATCTATTTAATAAAAATATATAAAATAATGGATTTCGTATAGCTTCGGCTTGAAATTGTGTATAAACTAAAGATCGTAGAGGTTTGTTTACATAAATGGCCTTCAGACATCGATTACCGATAGAACTCTCATGATTTATAGATGAAATACAAGTCAAAGTAATTGGGTCTTATGATTTTATAAAAAATTCCTCTGCATTAAAAGATTTCCATAAGATTTTAAGCTTTGCTTGAGTCTTCACATTTACATTAAAGTATCGAGTACATCAAAAGTATCGACAATTCAGAATTCATGAGTGAATTAGCTATAAATAACATAGCAATAACTCCACAACTCTACAATATCATTTGCCAATCTATAAATTGTTTTATTTTCCATTTTAATTCAACTTTAACCCAATTTCAGTTTTGATTCAACTAAATCTAACCAAAATCCACACATCGCAAATATTATTCTAAACATATTTTGCACTCTGACCGAATTTTGAATATATTTCTCTGTGGCTACCAAAAGAAATTAATTTAATATATTATTTTATAACATTCAACAGCAACAACAACAACAACAACAAGAAGCAGGCGACAAAAAACACCAAAATATTTATAAACAAACAACGCTGACAATGCTTAAGCCCTCCAAATCCCTTTAAATTAATTGCCCGAGCAATTATTATAATCCAGTTCACAGATTAACACAAATCCCATCATAATTAGCAATTCAATGAAAACAATTAAATTTGCGAAGGTTTTTTGGGTAAGTTTTTCTCTATAAATGCCGTTGGCTTTAAGGTCTTTTGGGGCTTACGGCTGAGATTTTGATAATTTATGCGAGTTTTGTAATGAGATGAATGCACCGCAATTGAGTTTGTTTTTGCCAAGTAGAAAAACAGGTCGAAAAGATGGTAAATCGATTCTACAAAAGAAAATACAAATTTGACAATGGCATATATAGGATATACAAATGGAAAATGTAATATATTTTCTATATCTAAGAATCTATGACAGCTGAGAAACTTTTACACTTACAGAGTCTACCCCTCACCTTAAGTTTAGCTATTAGAACTATGTTATTTTAATTACATAGAATACTATCTATAGATAGAGTTATTACTGGAGAAATGTCGAATTGCTTTCGCTCAGAGCTTCTCAGAGTTCGCTACATTGAGATTATTTAGAGACTTTGGTTCGCTTGGCGTTACAGGTGACTCAACTGTGTCCACGGTATCGCCGTGCTTCAGCCAGAATGGCGCCAGGCGCAGCATCAAAATGGCGCCCAATGGCGCTGTGAATATAATCGCCAGCACCGAAATGATGAGCACGTTGTTGGGCAGGGACATGTCAATTGTGCCGTCGAATGAGCGAGCCAAATCCAAGGCGACGGGGCCCAAGGCAGCCTGCAAAGAAGAGGGAATGTAAATTACAGAAAAAATCTACGCTGCGTATACGTAATATAATATGCAAGCTTTGCTTGCAAATCGCGCATATGAAAAGCGGTTTCATTTCGAGAAAAGCTTACGTTGCGAAGCACTTGGCACACCGCTTATTAAGCAACATTTAAGTAGTACACAAAGCCCTGGTCATCGCTTTCAGAGATTTTTTATTCATATATATTATTTTCCCGCTGGGTATAGAGGGTAGAGTAGTGCTGAGGCTATGTGTGTAACAGGCAGAGACATTTAAAGCTGAACAATTCCAGGTTTTGTGTTTGTTTATATTTACAGATCGTTATAGAACCTATTCCCAGACACTTTTAAATGGCACAAATACACTAACATTGTCTTGATATTTAGGATACACACTTATTAAGCAATCATAGCCAAGCCCTGAAAATTTCATCAAGATCATACAACTAGAACCTGAGTTCAATCAAGCTAGTTATCATAAGCAAGCATTCACTGAGTCTACAATGATTTGAGCAGCTTCTCTACACAAAATTATTACTAGGTAGTATCTGTTAGTCGCTCACTCCCATCCTTCTTATTACGAATGAGTTCACAATAAGAGAGAGGCATGAGAAAACCGCGCCAACAACAGCCGTTAGTTAGGTGAGTGAATGTAACGTTTTCATTTCGGCCAACCACAAAAAGGGAAACACCACATAAGCGCGTAAGCAAAGGCAAGACACACAAACACACACAATGTGAACAAAATGTCCTCTTGCGGTTCAACTGCAGACAATTGTCAAGAGCTGCTGCTGCAGCATCACAAACAACAACAACAATAACAACAACAACAACAACATGATCATGCGAAAATACGAATAACTTTGGGTTTTTGAGGAAAACAACATAACCCAAATAATGGCTGACCGAGAAAACCATGGGTAAGGGTAATGTCCGGCACCGAAGCCAAACTGAAACAAGTATGATGACTGGCGAGGACTGTGCACGACTAGCATATACCCTAGTCATGTATTTTGAATATATGTGAAAAGTAAGTGTAGAGTCTATAGCTATAAAAGTCTTCAAGCTATGCCTCCAAGATGATTTTTTAACGATATTATGAAAGAGAGCTGAGATATTGAAGAAAAATAAAATAATTATATGAGGTACGACATATCAGAATATATATATACCACCTTTCAAGTCTATAGCTGTTGACATTCCCAAGATCGACGCATTAATATGCTGGCTGCTCAGAACTAGAGCAGCTCATTTCACTCTGATCAATAATATACTTATCTACTACCTTGCTGAGCAATATCCTCTTCTGCTAGCTATGCATAATGCTTAAGCAACCCATTCACCAAAGTCTACAGGGTATATTGAAAAAGTTGCACCATTACATTGTGCCACACTATGGCGTAGAGCAGCCGCAACGCCGTTACTGTTGTTGAAAATGTTAACTTACTTGGACAGTTGCTTTGGGGAAACCGGAAATTGTAATATAGGCACGCTCCCTGCTCGACAGATTTCCGCCATATGTAGATAAATATGCAAAAACTAAGCGTGCCTGCAAAGAAGCAAAACAAATGGAAAAACAAGGTTTTAAATTTGCATCTTAAAGTATTTGACAAAGCCAATTACCAGACTTCCGAGCAATACGAGCAGCACTCCGTAGCCAATCACGCGTCCTTCGAGCACAGCGAAATTGATCTCCTTGCCAATGAGTGCAAACGAGACGGGTTTCAGGAATTTCCACAGCAGATCCAGACGCTTCGGCACACTTGCCTAGAAATTGAATTTTGAATTTTTGAACTCGAATTCACATTGCGAATTGAGCGAGCTTACGATTTCATATGCCTGCAGCTGCTGTGGCGTCATCTTGAGCACCTCCCGCTTCCAGCCGACGCCCGCTATGCAGGCCAGCATAACACAGCCTAGAGGACCTGCCGAGGTGTAGCCAATAACTCGACTGCCCATCACGGAAATTGTGCCGCCCAGCACAGTGAGAACAAAGCGCAGTCCATTCGCATAGACCTAATAAAGTGAAGAGATGGAAAAACATGTGTGAAAATTGAGCTAGCAGAAGGAGAAAACAATGGAGTTACCAGTATAGTTCTTCATTAAATTTCATTTGGTTCAACTTCTCATTATCATTTTCATTATGCTCATCTATGACTTTTACTTTTGAAGGGGGAAACCTAAAGACGCACAGCCAAACATCAGGTTAGACCCAAGGATAGGATATTCTGCTAATATTCTGCAGGTCGACGAGCTGAGTTGATTTGGCCCTGTCCGTCTGTCTATTTCTTCTAAGTATTCCCTCTACGTATTATTTCCTTTGCGTATTTCCTTTATGTAGTTCCGCTACGAAATTCCACTACGTAATCCTCTACGTATTTCCTTTACGTATTCCCTCTACGTCTGTAATGCTTAGCTGATCGATCACACGCTCTGCTTCACTTTGTTGCGCACACCTCCACCAGACCTGGACGACTGAAGAAATGCTGCAGCTGCTGCCCTTTATATACGTAGAGCCACTTTTACTCAAGCACTGTCTCTCTTAAATGTTGAGCCCGTTACAGTCGAGCTTCAAGTGACCAATGGGAACGCTCTCTGCTGCTGTGAGCATTCTAGCTTAGAACTTAAATACAAATACGAAATGCGAGCTGCTACATACACATAGACAACTTTTATGATCTTCTGCACTTTTTCTCTCCTTGCTTTTACTCTCTCTCTTAAATGGGAACGCTCTCTGCTGCTGTGAGCATTCTAGCTTCGTTTTACCTAAATACAAATACAAAATGAGAGCTGCTGCATACACATAGACAACTTTAATGATCTTCTGCACTTTTTCTCTCCTTGCTTTTACTTTTACTCAAGCACTGTCTCTCTTAAATGTTGAGCCCGTTACAGCCGAGCTTCAAGTGACCAATGTGAACGCTCTCTGCTGCTGTGAGCATTCTAGCTTCGTTTTACCCAAATACAAATACCAAATGAGAGCTGCTGCACACACATAGACAACTTTTATGATCTTCTGCACTTTTTCTCTCCTTGCTTTTACTCTCTCTCTCTCTTAAATGGGAACGCTCTCTGCTGCTGTGAGCTTTCTAGCTTCGTTTTACCTAAATACAAATACCAAATGAGAGCTGCTGCATACACATAGACAACTTTAATGATCTTCTGCACTTCTTTTCTCCTTGGGAAGATCCTATGACAAAGATCGTAAAACCTAGCAACTCGTTTAATTTTCTTAACAGTGTATTAAATACTAAAAGTTGTAATTTCTAGTTAAAATAAAAATGTTTTCTAGAACGTGTTGGCTGTAAACGAGACACTTACACACAGTCAGCCACGCCCACACACACACACACAGTGACAATAAATAGAATGTATGCAGGAATCTTAAGAGTGGAGCAGCAGCAAGCGTGGAGCACAGCATGACATTTTTGTACACTTTAGCAATTTTTGCGCTGTGGCAAGTGGAAATGTTGCAGAGGAAAACAAAAGTTATGAGTGCTCTATGTGAGAGAGAGAGAGAGAGAGGGAGAGAGATGGTGGCATATGCATTTCCGTGCAAGTTCAAAAGGCAGTTCAGTGCCACCCATGGCGTTTGATTATGCGCACCATTAGCGGTGTAAGTTGCAGCAATGAGTTTTGTGGCTGCGGCTGCAATGGAAGAGCTGCACCGACTGCCGGCTGCACAGCCCAACGCAGCGCAGCTGTGTCATAAGTTTCCAGGGATGTTGCCGGCAGTAACTGTCGTCGCAAATGTCACCAGCTTCGGTGGCAGCGTCGACAGCGCGTCGTCGCTTTGAATCTAAGTGTATTTTTATGCAAAATGCGCCCAAAATACATTCACACACACACACACACACATGGACAAAGACTCGCAAATTTCTGTTATATATATATTCTGTTATATATATAGATATGTTATATAAAAGCAGCAGAGCAAGAGAGAGAGAGAGAGAGAGAGAGAGAGAGCGAAACTTTTGAGCGCCACGTTTTATGCCATTAAATGCTCTGATTGAGTGTGTAGAAGTGTTCACTGAACAGCGTGATGCAGTGAAAGTCAACTAGAGCTGCGAGGGTGGTCACTGAAGTAACAGCAGAGAGAGAGAGAGAGAGAGAGAGAGAGAGAGATAAGGAATGTGGCACTCGATTAAAGTTTCAATAGCATGCATAGGATGCAAGTGTGTGTGAATCTAGAATCTGGATGTAGAATGAATACTATTCAGCATATTCTTATATTGTGAATAATATTCACAATAATTAACTCATGTTGAATTGTTCTAAATTTCAATGTGTCAGCTGTAAATTTTCCAAATTTGAATTACATCCACTTCTACTTCTACGTCTACTTATACAAGCAAAGCATTACATAAAATCTAACTATCGATTTTTATCGACACTAAGGACTGAATTATCGATAAACTCGTGCTGCGTATAGCATACAGCAAAAATACATTTAAAACTTGAAGTCTCTTTCTATTTTAGACTACTAGAGCGCTACTAGACAAACGGAAAGATGGACGGACATACGTCCTGTCCTACGAGCCGACAGACAGATGGACGGATGAGCAGACAATACATAATTCTATTAATCCAGCTCATCAACTTATTCATTAGATATAATATATCTTCCACACCTTCTTCAACCTCTTTTATACACGCATAAAAACTAAATTCTCATTTTTAAAGAATTCAAGGTAAATAAATTCAAATTTAGGGCTACTCAAGCAGTTCAATCAATCAGTTAGGACTACCTACAACCATTTTGTTATTCTAAAACTATAAATATATAGGATCTTCAGTTTATAGACAGCCAAGAGAACTTCCTCATAATGGAAACTTTACCAAATGTGTTTGCCTAAAATAATTTAGCCTTGTCAACTAAACCATAAACATCAGAAACACCCCTCGCTCATATAGGCATTCAGTGGCTGCCATGCTTACCGCATTACGCGACGGCAAATAGTGTAACAGCATGCCATATAGATAGCCGAAAACAAGTCCAATTCCAATACCAATGGGTCCTTGCAATAGTTTCTGCAACAGCGAGTCTGTAAGCAGGCAAACAAGCAAGCGAATGAATGAGTGTGAGTACCCTTTGCCAGGGGCGGGGCGGACGGGCAGACAGTTCATATTCGGCTGTCACGTACTTGTTGAGAATATCATGCTGATAACGGCGCCAAACAGGAAAATGGCCACGACATCGTTGCACGTGGTCATTGCATAGATGAGTGTGTGAATGCCGCTGTTCAGGCCCAATCGATCCTCCTTCAGCTTCAGCATGACTGTGACAACCACATTCGGCGAGACAGCCGTGATGACCAGCCTAGAAGATAAACAACCCACATGAATACATATAAATATATGTATATATACATTGTTCATATACTTACCCCAGGGCCAGACCCCACAGCCAGGGCATGGAGAGCGTGAAGTAGGCCAGCACAGCTATTATGGCCACCTCAGCTATTGTTGGCAATAGCGTCAGTCGCATTATCATTAGCCACAATCGACGAAAAGCGCCAGCATCCAGCCCCAGGCCAGCCAACAGCATAATATTTATCAAAGCTAATTCTCTGCAATAAACGAGCACAAAGAACACTTTACTGCAAACCTGATAAAAAGATTTACTATTGTTGTTGATTATGCATTTGTTGAAACTATTATACACGTGTATAACAGAATTTGAAAGCGCAGTTAATGTCATTTACACATTAAGGACCGCATTCATAGAGAGCTTAATACTTCAGATTGAATTTAGAATGAGCTTACATATGTATCTTATGGCTCTCTATTAGAAAGCATTTCAAAACTGTTATACATGTATGAAGCAAAAATTTTAAGGTTAAGCTCACAGCAAAGACTGATGACTTTTAAAGTATCTATCTATCGATTATTGTTATACAAGTTAGGATTTATGCAAAACTCAAGTTTTATTTACATGAAAAATCTCCAAAGCAAAACTGTTATACTATATATATACTGTCAATCACATAATTGTATGCGCATATTCTTCCGCATACTATTTTAATCCCTCCCTCACTTACCTCAAAAACAATTCAAAGCGTTCGTAGCCCTCGAAGTTGGCAAAACCCACATTAGTGTAGAGTACGCCGAAGAACAGCATGCCCAGCATGTCGGGCAGATGAATGAAGGTCACCAGTATGCCAGTTATTTGTGCACCCACAAACAGTAATATGATGCGCATGATGGTCGTACTTGGTGCCGCATAGCTGGGCAGTATTGCCAAGGCCAAAGTCCAGAGGCCCAGGAAAATGGCAAACAGCGCGACATGTTCCGAGACGAGACCCCAGTGTAAGACTAAATGTCGCCACCTATATGAGAGAGTAGAAATAGGTAATATATAAAATGAGTTATAGTTCATAATGATAAGCTGGTATCTAAATGAAGGGTATATCAAATCTCAAGAACTACCAGAAGTAGAGATTTGTAACTTTGTATAGATGTCGGGGTATGTAAAACGCAGTTAAACTGAAATATTTTTCTTCAATGTCTCATTTCAATTTCTTTTGATTTTGATAAGGGATTTTAGGATCGATTTGGAGACCCTGGAAAACTATAAACAGACTGTAGAGTATACCAAGTACTCATATACTCTTAGCTCTTATATTTACCTACATTTCCCCTAGCTCACCCAAAAACCACCTTTCGTGTCCATTTCCCGAATTTATAATGGGCAAATTGCGTTTAATTGTTTCCTTTTTAAGGGTATATAAAGCCTTTGGTTCAGCTCCGTCTCGAGTAGAAATGACTACGCAAACAGAGCGCACAGACGCCATTAACTGGGTATTGAGGATAATGCGCCTTGGAGGACTCTGGCCGCTATCGACGTCCAGAGAGGAGCCACCGTTGCTGGCATTCCTAAAACTCAACTACCGTTATGCGCTACACGTGCCAATCACATTCACTTTCATTGGACTCATGTGGCTGGAGGCGTTTGTGTCCAACAACCTGGAACAGGCCGGCCAAGTGCTCTACATGTCGCTGACAGAAATCGCGCTGGTTGTGAAAATTTTGAACATCTGGTATCGGAGCACAGCTGCCCGGCGGATAATGGTCCACATGCAGCACTCGAGCGACTACGAGCTGCAGTCGGAGCAGGAGCAGAGCTATTGGCAACAGCAGCAGAGGCTCTTCAAATGGTATTTCTATTTGTTTCTGCTCGCGAGTCTGGGCGTCGTCTACAGCAGCTGCATTGGCGTTCTGTTCCTGCACGACTACGAGCTACCCTTTGATTACTTTGTGCCCTTCGAGTATCGCAATGAGCGCCGGTACTACTATGCCTACGGCTACAGCCTGATTGGGATGACTGTGACGAGTGTCTCGAACGTGTGCCTCGATGCACTTGGATGCTATTTTCTCTTTCACCTGTCCTTGATCTATCGCCTGCTGGGCTATCGAGTGAGGGGACTGCAGTATATCGATAGTGAAGTGGAATTCAAAGAGAAACTGGCCATCGTTTTCAAGCTACACAATCGCATACGCAAGTAAGCAAGTGAGCTGAGTACAATGTGTCGTATACTTAATTTCTGTTTTCCTTTAGCTTAACTATCCAGATCGAGAACTTGGTCTCGCCCTACGTTCTGTCCCAGATCGTGCTGAGCGCCTTCATCATCTGCTTCAGCGGCTATCGGCTGCAGCACGTGGGCATCCGCGCCAATCCGGGCCAGTTCATATCCATGCTGCAGTTCCTCAGCGTCATGGTGCTCGAGATATTTCTGCCCTGCTACTTCGGCAACGAGGTCACCGTCTACGCCCATCAGCTGACCAACGACGTCTACAACACCAACTGGCTGCAGTGCGACAAGCGCAGCCGGCAGCTGCTCATCGCCTACATGGAGCACCTCAAGAAACCCATCAGAATTCGGGCTGGCCATTTCTTCGAGGTTGGATTGCCCATATTCGTTAAGGTTGACTTCAGATATTCAGCATTCACATGTTTGTATTCCTAATAATCTATTCTATTCTCATTTGCAGACCATGAACAATGCTTACAGCTTTTTTGCTCTACTCCTCAATGCTTCGAAGAAAACTTAATTAGTTTTGTAAATTCTTCTATTGAATAAATAAATGGAGCTAATGAAATGCCATTAAAGAAAAGATTTTCTTTGTCAATTTCTGTACTCTAGTTTTTCAGATATCCATTGATTAAAAATTCCTGACAAATCTTAAGAAGACACAAAGTTGACACCCTTAAGCATGTTGAAATGCTATAGCCATATACTTCCTATGGTTCATGAATATGTCTGTTTATGTCCCAGTTTACCTCTATGTTGTTCTGATTCCTGATTCTGTTTTCTGGTTCTGGTTTTTGGCATTTACTGCAGTAAATATAAGATAAATAATATACATATATTGAATATTGAAAAAATATATACAATATATACGAAGACTCTTCTAATCATGCAACTGCGACTCGAACACTTCCAATGGCTTTAAATATATCACCAAAAATATTTCCCATATTTAATTTGATTTTTACTTAATCTCTGTTAAGAATACTGTTCTATTCTTTACTATCAGTATATAATATATAATTATCAAGATAGAATATTGAGATGATAATCTATCCCGTATATCAATCAAGCATATCAAGGCTAAGAGACTTGCTAAAAACTTTCCAAATATTAAATTTCTCACTAGACACTTTTCATTTGAGACTCCTTTGTGCTTATGCCCAGGTATATACGATATTGTCAAGGCCAGAGTCATCTCAGCACTGAATGGTATTTGAAAATATTATCAGTGAGAAATCGCGTGACTCAGTCAATAAACGATTAATAACAATTAGGGTTATTTAATATGTCAACGAGCTAATTATTGTAATTGGAACTTGGTTTTAAATACGTAAATATGACGAGCAATTAGAAATGCGAGCAGGGCTGGCAGCTCCTGATGAACGGAACTAGTTCATTTTGAACAAAAACTCATATTAATCATTGCAATTAATGTGATTTGGATTCAATCTAGAACAAGTATAACAGTTCAGCTGGGAACTAAAGTAAGCTCGGTGAAGTGACTGTAACGGAAAGAGGGTTGACATGGAGGAAGGCGGAGAGGGGCGACAAAAAAAGAGCGAGAGAGAGAGAGCGACTGTATGGCATCTGAAGTTTTGAATATACAAGTTGTATTTGAGAGGCATTTATAAAATTTTCATGATGTTTAGCCGAAGCCACAAAGTCTATAAAAGCAGCTAATTTCTAGCTGCTAACTAGGCATTGAGCGCTAAGAGTTTTAGGGAAAATGTCAGATACTATGGACCGCATAGTGGCCATACGGAAGATAGTTACAATAAGCCGTTGGTTCGGCCTCTGGAAGTGGCGAAATGAAGACAAAGACTGGCAGATAGTGAGGAAAATCTATCCATTCGTCCTTCATTTGCCACTGAGCTTCACTTACGCAACGCTTATGTGGATGGAAGTGATTAGATCTGAGGATGTGACACAGGCTGGCAATGTTCTATACATGGCGCTGACGGTGTTCGTGATGCTCATCAAGATTTTCAACATCTGGTACAGACGCCAAGAGGCCTTTGCCTTCATAGATGAACTGGAACGGCAGGAAATCTACAAATTGCTGAGAAGTGATGAAATCGTGTTCTGGAAGCGCGAGCAGAGATCGTTCCAGCGCATCTTTTATACCTACATCGCAGGCACCATAGCCGTTGCCTTGACTGGCTACTTGAGCGTGCTCTACCAGGAGTCGTACGAGCTGCCCTTCACCTATTACGTGCCCTTCGAGTGGCAGAATCCGCAGCTCTACTACTATGCCTGGGGCTATAATGTACTGGCTATGAGCTTGTCCTGCCTCTCCAACTGCCTGCTGGATACGATGGGCTGTTACTTCATGTTTCATTTAGGTCTGCTCTATCGGCTCATGAATCGACGTCTGCTGGCGCTGAGGGAAGCACCCGAGGTGAAGGCTTTACCGGAATTGCGACACCTCTTTCAGCTACACAAACGCGTTCGCAGTCTAACCAAGCAGTGTGAAGTGCTGGTCTCGCCCTATGTCGTCTCGCAGATTGTCCTGAGCGCTTTAATCATTTGCTTCAGCCTCTACCGTGTGGTGCAAATGGGCAAGTCGAACACAGGCGGCCTAGCAACGACTCTACAGTTTGTGGGCGTGATGATTGTGCAAATCTTTTTGCCCTGCTACTATGGCAACGAATTGACCGTCTCGGCTAATCAGCTGACAAACAGCGTATTTAACACCAATTGGCTGGAGTATTCGGTGACTACACGAAAAATTCTCAACTGCTATATGGAGTTCCTGAAACGTCCTGTCAAACTGCGTGCGGGCATGTTCTTTGAAATAGGTCTGCCCATATTTATGAAGGTCAGCATAACCCAATATCATCATCATCTATTCATCTTAATTAATTACCCCTTTGTCTGCAGACCATCAATAATGCATACAGCTTTCTGGCCTTGCTCATCAATTTGTCAAAGTAGCCGCTGTGCCACGGAGCTCCTCTTCCTCCTCCTCCTTACACCTCTCACTATCTCTCTGATGTTCTCTCATCGACTTTAATAATCGCCCCACTCGATTCAGTGTTATCTCTAAACCTAGGCACATCAACGCTGCGCATAAAAGCTTAACACCAAGCCCAAAAAAAAAACAGAAGAAGAGTCCTAACCCAGACGAGGCAACGGAAACACTTTTTGACAATACAGCAGACACTGACAGTGCAACATTTGCAGCACATAAAATAAACACAAAGCAAAATGTAATGTATAACAACAATAAGCAACAAGCTCAACAACAAGTAGGCGTGAATGCGTTGGGTGTACACGACTAGCAGATACCCGAACACCGTCTTTAAGGCACACACATAAGCAATACATACTGATGGGGCTCTTTTCCCTCCGTTCTCTACTATGATTAATGGTTTAATTGAACTCTGGCTCTAGATATTCCATTTGAACTAAATTCGCAATGCATGGCTATGACAGCCAAATTTGTATTTGCTTTAAGCCTGAGCGTCTGATATTTGGAAAGAGTTATTTTATTAATTTCTTGGGCGTATAAGTAAGTAAACCAAAATAGAAATGTTCCTCTGCTGGGATAACTTCTTACAAAATTGATAACAATATGCATAAGAAACAAAATATGATAATATGATGATATATGATATTCTAGAATATATATAAAAAGTTTCAAGTGTATAGCTCCAGAGAATGTCGTACTTTTGAATATAGAAAGAATCTGTTCTGTGGGGATAAATGCATGAATGAATGACGGAATAAATAAAGTCGAACAAGTAAAGGTCGAACTAATGAAGGACGGATTAAAGAAGGACGAATGAATAAAGTACCGGCTAAGGAAGAGCTGAAGATCGAATTAAGAACGAGCTCATGTAAGACGAACCAAGGACTAAGGCTACTTCAACTCAGTTTATCAAGTCTATATTTACATATAGACTATAGTCTATATTACATATGTTTATATTACATATAGATACGTAGAGTCGCTTACCTCTTCTGCAGCATTTGCAAAAATCAAGCATAACCTCTTTGGCGCATTCATAGGACTCTAGGGTATATAAAGGATATGCGAATAGCGCGTGCATTGCCAGTGTGCATGCATGTATGTCTAACGGTATTTATGTATGTGTGTTTCTCTGCTTGTCTGTGCCGGAAGTGCATTCAAAAGAGTTAAGCAAAAGCGCATACATATACAGAGAGAGAGAGAGGGAGAGGGAAGGAGAGAAAGGCCCAGGGAACTGAGTCCAAAAATGTGTTTAGGCCCCATCAACCCCTGCAGCAGCCCCTGCTCCTGCTCCCGCTTCTGCAGCAGCTCCTGTCCCAGCTACAGCTACCGCCCCAATGGAGCATTTTCCACTTACCACTTGGGTCCTTTGTAGTGCTCGCCGTGCGCTGCATAACCCCGGCCATTGGTGTCAGTGTCTGCTGCATTCGGCCGGCTATTGTTGTGTGCTGCATTCGGCGGCGGGTTTGTTAAATTTAATGATGTCGGCGTTAAAATTATTGTTGCTGCATTTTGTGGCTGCGTCTCGGCTCCATCGCGGCCGCCAACGATTTCAGACGAGCCATTATTGTCCTGCTCCTCCTCGGAGAAATTGTGTATGTCTAATTTAGTATGTGATGGCTGTGCGGGACAGTCAGCCGCACTCTTCCCATTGTCGCATTGTGTCATCTTGCCGCGCCTGACTGTAAGTAGCGAAAGCGGGCATAAACATGTTAAATACTCAAAATGTGTTGATCCCATTGGGAGAGCTCTAAGTGGTAAGTGGTAAGTGATAAACCAGGCATACCCAGGGAAAGCGACTGCAGCAGGGTATGCTAGTTATGTGTACAAGGTTAGCGGAGGACACAGATGAGGTTAGATTAAAGGCGGTAGCTTTATGGAATCTGGTTATCGAATGGAATGTAAAACCATTTCCCAGAAATTACATATAGAAAGGGGTTTTGTATCATTTAAATATGGAATGTGAATGAAATGAATTCAACAATTGTGAAAAATATTAATCCTCTGTTATGGAAACTTCTAAAATATATATACTATATATATATATACTATATATACTATATGATATAAAATACAAAATTATACTATTTCATTTTTGGGCATCTATTCTATACATCTTCTACTTAGTACTCTCCCTACTCCATACTTTCACAATAGATTTTTCCATTTTTCATGAAATCTATGTCAAACTTTTGTTTCTTAGCATAAGTATGATATTTTATCTATCTGTTATATAGATTGTCTATATGATTATCTTTCCCCATTCCCTCCATATCCAATCGAAGTTATATGCCCTTCAACCGCATTACATTTCCTTCATCCCTTATCCCATTTCCATATCAAACTGCATTATTCACATAGAAACACATCTAAAATACTTTCAACAACAGTTCGACACAACTTACAGGGTATCTCCTGGTCAATCATTCTCTAACAACGCACTCTTTCTTGTTTCTCCCATTGTTCTTCTACTTTCCTGCTGCCTGTCTAACCTGCAACACAGCAAATTGGTTATAAGTGCCAGAATGTTGCATTTTGCATTCATCTGTTTAGCTCATGCATAAGTTAAGAGCGAGGACGAGTAGCAGACGACAGCACGACGACATCTGCCCACGCCCGCGCCGCCCACGCCGCCCTGTCTCATGTTTGAATTGTAAAATTCAACAACGGCGCAGCAGCGGAATACCTCAAGACGTTGCTGCGATGACAGCCAACTCCGAAGATTGCAACAGCGATTGACATTCGCTGATTGCGCTCAACTGCGATGGCAGCACGAGCAGCAGCAGGTGAAGCTTGCCAGAACAGGTAAGAAAGTTCTGGTGAAGTGTATACGACTAGGAGATACCCAGCACAGTTATCGCAATTGTTGAGATTTTAATAAGAATATTGCAGAAGCACACACATACATGAACTCATATGGCATGTGAGATGACAATTGGCTCTGCTCCTACGTATACAAAACAGACTGATTGAACTCTGGTTCTAGATGTAGAATCTTATTGAAATTTTAAGAGCATGAATATGTAATCTATCAGTTTGTGTCTATCTTCGTACAACACTCTAACGTTTGAAATAAGGCTTATTATGTGTGAGTTTATAACTATTTTTACATTCATATTCATAAAGAGATATTAGCGTATGCAATACCAGATATTTTCCCTTTACAAGTCAACTAAAAATATCGATATTCAACGATAATAGGAAAAAGTTCTAAGATATAGTAATTATATATCAACTTTCTCTATATAGGGTATATAAAAATATCTCCCGTTTCATGTATAGAGCTTCTATAGTTTTCGACTTTATCGTATACCCTGAAAGACGGAAAAATGGCGAAATTAATATGTCTCAAGCGATTTAATTTTAATTAAACATATAAACTTTATTGCTTCATCCACATACTATTTGCATCACCTCCAAGCACACCCCATTTACCCACTTTCCCAAGGGGTATTCAAAAGTCTAGCCATAGTTGTGCTGGTCTGATTTGGGTTAAAGTGCTCCTATCGCATCCTTCCGACCTGGCGATGTCAACATGCCACCAAATTGGCATATTTTTGTGCTGACAACAAACTTCTTTGCAAGCTGTCAGCTAATTAGAAATATTTCCAGAGTTTGGCTGGGCTCTCTTGCCGGGAAAGAAATAAAACTGGATTCAGTTTAGTTAGCGAGCAAATTCAATGTAATTAGCACTTAATTCGATTTTCTCGCTAACCGGTTTAACATTCGATCGCTCCCAATCATCGTATTTACATATATTTCGACAAATCAATCTATTTGCAAGTTGTCACCGAGCAGCGACGACTTGTTAATTGATTGCAAATATTTTTTGATGTCGGACTAGGAGCATTCCTTAACGTGGATCACGTGCCAATTTCGGATTAACCTGTCACGCGACTAGTGAAAACATCTAAATGATCGCCAAGGCTGTCAATTAACATTCAAAGTTTTCTAAATGCAAAACACATTTCAATTAATACCAGCCGATAAATGACAAGAGATCAATTAACTTACTGCCAAGTGGAAATGAAAACAACTGAGATCGATTGCTCTGATTGATCAATTGCTGGGGAGAATGAAGAGCAGTGGAAGGATAATTCGATTTACCTTAAGCGAACTTAAAAAGTAGACCCACAAATATGAAAACAGAATGCAAATGAGCTAATATAACTTAGCTTTACTTATTGCTTGTAAAAAGTAGTAGAAGCAAGAGCAAGAAAAAATTGAACAAAACTAAGAAGGTACTAAAAAGATATTGCTTAAGTACACTTGCTTTAACTAAGATTAGGGCTTTCAATAGAAATTATAAAGAAAAACTAGTAAAAACTTAGTGGTGAAAAGGGACATGGAATCATATTGTATAATAAATAGTAAGAGCTGTAAAAACCATCTGTGCATATTCCAGAACAATGTAGTAAAATATTTGAAAATCTCTATATAATGCTAAGAATTGAATCAAATACGATCAAGTTTAATAATCCAAGCATGAAAAGTAGTAAAAATCAATTTTAATTAGTCCTCAATAGAGGCGCAATACTTATTGCTCATTAGAATAGCTAAAAATGAATTCGTATTATTTCACAATGTGTTGATGTTTCACATGATTGACTTTTATATATAAAGCGTTACGTAAAACTTAAGTTCCGCAATTTTATTGGGTTATTCTAAATACCGGGTTATTCAACACTTCAGCGAAACACACAAATTGCACTTAGATTAATTCGAAAAGATTAGCGTAAATCGAACAACTTTCAGACGACCTACCGCACCGAGACGAAAAGATTAAATGAAATACATATAAAAGATGAATAAAAAGTAAATCTCACTTATCTCAGATGAGATGCGCCACAGTCGACGCGTCGCGACGTTCAACTGACAAAAGCTGCAAAACGAATCAGAAACCCCCCCAAGAACATCTATAGATCTGGGAGAATATTTGCGTTTCTCGTTTGTTTTTCCAATATCTTATGCTAATAAAAAACATAAACGAATTTTTCTCTCACTTTTGTTCCTCTCTCATTCTTACTCTCTCTCTCTCTCTCTCAAATTCGCTCGCTCAGTTTACGCTCTGTTAATTTGTGGAGAAAATATAAATAAAAAACAAAACAATTAATAAACAACAGCAAACAAAGTCGCTGCACGAGCGATGCTAAGATATATTAAGCAAATATTAGATTAAATATACAAAAAAAAAAAAAAAAAAACTGATCTCGGCAATAAAACAATTTTAATGCGCTACGGAATAGATAGAATAGTTCAAGTTCACTTAAGATCAAACTTTGTTTACACGCCAATCAAATTCGAATAATCAAATTTAGGCAAATTCGAGTACTCTTAGGGTACGCACTACTAAAAGATACCCTGCAACTGCTCTTGGACTACGTGGCCTTCTATTATTTATTAGATTTGCTTTAAGTTCTCTATATCTATCTATAAGTATAAATCTAGGCAGAAAGAATTAAAAGATATATGTAGATATATATGATTAAGTCTTCTAAATCAGAAAACTTTCTCATTGTCTAAAAGAACAAAGCTCTATCCACATTACATCAAGTTCATTCAAACGGAAAGTCAATTCCAACAGAGAACTATTATCATGTAAATTTTATTGCTTTATGAAGTTTATCAGAATAAATTATTAATGTAATATTATTGCAATTATTTTAAGCAGAAAACATATATATGTATATCCGACTGTAAAACACGCGTCAAGCCTTCAGAATAACTAATTAAAGCCAAGAGCACCCACTGAAAAATCATAAAAATTTATGGATCTATCTAAAGAGAAATCATAAAAATGTGTTGAAAGATATAGCTTGTCAGACATATCACGAATCCTAGAAACACAAGCATATATAATATTTTAAATCAATAAGTTATAAGCTTAGATATATCTCGAGTATCATCATAATTTTGTTAATATATAAATAGTATTAGTACTAAATGATATTAGATAATTTAAAGATATAATATATGGAATATATTCTCCAAGCATCAAGTGTCCATCACTTAATAAACCCTTTCGCTTAGAGCCAATATACTCCTTTCTCCATGCCGAACGTGCATAATATTAATAATTAATGTGAGTCACCGACTCGAATCGGTAATTAGTTAAGAGAATGTAGCTTCTCACCCAGTGACCTGCAAACAGTTCGCAAATTATGTTTACTGGATGTTTGCTTATCAATTAATTAGCCATAATCAAGCGCAAATATTGATCACATCTTGAACTTGCTCTCTGACTCTCTACCCAGGTGT
The DNA here is from genome assembly GCA_035045965.1 of Drosophila aldrichi. NCBI lineage: Eukaryota > Metazoa > Arthropoda > Insecta > Diptera > Drosophilidae > Drosophila > Drosophila aldrichi. The sequence goes on from JAWNOM010000038.1 coordinate 1,298,374, forward strand.
GTGTGTGTGTGTATGCCCCATGAAGTGTTTACAAATTCAATGTGAATTCAACGTTTCAACTGCAACAAATATTTAACATTGCTTAATTAATTTTAAATGTTTCCACTGTTCGCGCTTGGTTAGTTTCGCTCCACAACTCCGTTCAACATTTATGAATAATGTGAGGCGTTGCCAAGTTTTGTGGCAGAGCCATTTTCTCACTTTTTCTACACACTTTACGAATTGTTTAAATGGGGTGTATTGGTTTTGCGTGAATGCTTGTAACAGGTGGAAAAGCATGAAAGATGTCTTTAATTATTATATAGTCAAAGTTAAGATATCGAACCTAGGCGATCCTGAGGTGTTTATATATATCTGTCTCTCTCTTTCTGCTCAATTGATTCCTCTTGATCTCGAAAACTATAATAGTTAGTGTCTTGATATTAGATATATATATTTTTCTTCATTATACGTAGCAGAAGCATATTAGTTTTTCTCGAAATTTCATCGCATTTACTTAGTAACGATAAATATAAATATATTGCGAGTTGATTGCATTAGACTGAAGATGCTAAATTTGATCTTACATATTATTACATATTTGTTGGATATATTCATATGTGATACACATGTCAGTTTCATTAAGATCGTTCGAATGGAATCACAGTTATATTAATCTATTATTCTTGTTAGGCAGTGATTACAGTACAGACAAAGTATCTGTGTGTATGATTCCATAGAAAAACATGCACTACTTGCAATATTAACTCTCTTTCAATATTCAGGGTATCTGCTAGTCGTGCACTCCCCACCGGCGCACTCTTAGTAGTTTTTTCAATGTGACGCCCAGCTTTTCTGTTGCTTGAAATTTGAACATAAATTGCACAAGGTGTCACCTGAAGATAGCAAGGAGTATGTACAGCTGGCTGCATGGAGCAGGTGAGACGGCAAATTCAGTTTGTGGCCTGCAATTGCGATATTTCACAGAGTTGGAGAAAAAAAAAGAAAGATTTTTATGAACTTTTGGGTTTTGCAAGTTGCCAAAAGTCATTAAGGTGCTCTCTCGCTCTCCCTATGCGAGCAACTTTAAAGATATTCGCTCTCATGGTCCTCTTTTTCTTTGTACACCTACATAGACTCTGATTATTACTTTTGATGTCCATTTGGTCAGCATTTACCTGTGCTTTGCCTTAGTTTTTTTCTCATTCTCCCACTGCCATTTTAACTTTCTTCATTTTCCACAACTCTAAAGTGGCTATGAATGAAATATTTTCAGAAACTTTCCCATGCAATTTCTTAGATGAACAAAATTTTTTGATTTCAATTATTGCAAAACTTTATTCATAAACAACCAAATGAACTCCCAGAAGCAGCAGTTACAAAAACTAGATGTTTTTGCTAAATGTTACACATGAAAGACGCACTGAAAGAAGAACTGAGGTTAACTGAACTCTATTCAAAATTGTGTTCTATGCATGTGCTCGTATGATATAATGAAGTCTCTTTTACACGTTTATAGTTCAATTTTCATCATTTCTTTCAATGTACTGCAATTATTGATCAGCTCTGCTGCAAATCATGTTTTCCATACGTAGCTTCAACCACTCAGTAAATCAAAGAAATTGCAAATAAAACTTCAAAAATAATTTAAAGTCGCCAATTAGCAACTGTCATATGAAAAGCAAGGGAATGCTAGGAAATCACGACTAGGTAATACCCTGCACAAAGTTACTTTATCAAATATTATAGATCTCTGATATGGAAACATTGAAAGCTAGTTATAATGAGGTTTACTCAACTAGCTATGCGGAATAAGAATATGAGTATGTGTAGATAACACCTGCTCATCATACCCCATAGCAAGCAATTTGCCAGGTAAATGCAAACGTTTACACTCGCACAATGAACCCGCTTGGCCTCTTAATCGAGACACAGCTCATATTGCTTTGATACGAATGCAGTCAGAGCAGAGCCCATTGCGGACTAAGAACTCTGGCCCCGTCGGGCCAAATGAGTCAAAGTGAAACGAACTACTGTGTGCACAGCTATGTTTGTGTGTCAAGTGAAATGAGGCGGGCATCTGAGTGCTGAAACAGTTACCTATTCAATGGACGGCGGGCTAAAGGTTTTCGCTGATATAGTTACTATAACTATTTATTATGCGTGTGCATGTAAACATGTAAACATTGGCATGTACATGTGTGTGGGTGTGTGTGTGTGCACTTGCATCTACATAAATGTAAATACATCTACGAATGAATGACGCGCAGAGATGCTGAGTTTCATTTATCAACGGTTTGACTGCACGAAGGAAAGTAAATCACTTTTTTATACTCGCTCGAGTGGGTGGAGCAGAAGTATATTGGCTTTGACTTAAGCTGGTAAAAATGCATGTACACATGTAACTTTAATTGAAAAAGGTTTCAGATGAGTTACGAACGCGTATTCAGCAGTCAGGTACTAGCCCACCTGCGACTCGCTCACCTGCTCCAGTTGCTGCTTTAAGTAAACAAGCAGAAAAATTGTCTCGCAAGCTTAAAAGTATGCAACGAAGTTGGAATTTCTCATTTGCTGCCAAAGTTTTCGCTGCGCGTACTAAAAATGTTGTTACAATGCTTCCCAGTTGGCCAAAAACATTAACTGGGCATATTTAAATAGACTTCTGTGTACTAATTTAAATGCGAGTTCTGACGGAAATTATGCGAAAATTATCAAAGCAAAAATACAATCGAGAGGAAGGCAAATGTAAATGCAATCTAACAATAATAATAATAGTTATTTTCCACAAATGCGCAGCTGTAACAGCCAAAAGAGAGCAAAAATTTGGCTCTGATTCAACCTTCGGGCGTAAGAGACTAGGAAATACCCAGTATATGGAATGAACAGTGTATTAACTAAAACATATAATATAATATAAGCAAATCATGTATACTTCACTCACCTGTAGCAATTTTATTCGAAACATTTTTCTTGTTAGTCATATATGAACGAGGGGGAGCCTGCGGTCGCTTTGGAACATTATCTCCTAGCCCAGCCAGAGCTCCGTCAAGCAGGTGCTGGGTCTCGGGCTCCAGATCACTCAGTATGTGCTGAGTGACAGTCTCGCTGGCACGGCGCAACATCTGCACAGGTGTCGAATTGGATTCATGATCGCGCGACACCTTCGCATTCTTTGACTCATCCCCATAATTGCTGCGAAAACTTTGCAGTTCTGGCCCCTCGTTGCTCGCCACAATATCATCGACATCTAAATTGATTACAACTTGAATTCGAATGCGAAATGCTTCAGTCTAATTGTTGAACATAACCTATAAATTAATTCACTCACCACTTTCGCTATCCATTTCGTTCTAACTCATCAAAACAAAGATCACGAAAATGTCTGCGCTCTCTTTCACACTCACGCAATTAAATGACTGATTGGAGATGAACTCACTTCAAATACTCACGCGAAAGAGCGTAATGACGTACGTAAGAAACACCCGAGCCAAAGAGAGCAGAAATGAACAAAACACCGTTATTGGCGCACTATTAATTCTTACTGTCTGTGGCGGCCGCAAAGTCGGCTATGTCCGATTAATTTCGGCAAAACAGATTTTTATTATTTTATTACACCATCAACCGCTTATGTTTGCTCGCAAATAAATTTCAAAGTTAATGCAAACAAATATCACTGAATGTACACACGCTGAATGCGGAACAGACCCGGCGGCAACGCTTATCGACAAAAAACTATTTGCTAAATACATACATATGTATGGACATACAAGCATGCACACGGTCAAGACAATCGAAGTGTAGAGCAAGCGAAAGAACAGTGTCTAATAGTGAACTCTTAAATACCCTATACACATTTTCGATTGTGACTACTCCTATATACATCTAAATGTATATACTTCTATGAAGGCTCTCGATAGCTAAATGATCAATATGTAATATATTTATATATTTTGTATTCATACATACACAATTAGCAAATATTCTTTGTCGTAATTGGTGAATACTCGTGTACCCCGCATAGCCTATTACTAAAGGGTATAACACAAGAGAGAAAAAAAGAGTAAGAGAAATAACATTTGTTATTGAACAAGTTGTTTGCTCATTTATATATATACACATACACGTCCATATATGTACATACATACATACACACATGTGCACGTCGAAATGAATGTAATGCATAATTTTTTTCTGTTGACATTAACATTGTTTTTGCTGTCGCTGCATATTTACAAATGATCAAGTCATACCAATCGATGATCAGAAATAATTAATAAAATAATATAGCTTATGGAATATTTAATAAAATTGACAAACATACATAAAATAGTAAAATACGTAGTAAGCTATACCTACATTTGAATACATACATACATATGTATGAGTACATCTGCACTGAAGAGCGCGCCTTTGATCCCGTTGTGTATTCAGCTGGGTTAAAAATCAAGTAACGTGCATTAAGAGAGGATTGAGCGCAAGAGTGTTAATAGTAACGCGCTCTTTCGTGTGGTTATTTTCATGAGAAGGCCAGAGCAATCAGTCTGGACTCGTCTGTCCTGTTGATCAGTCGTGTCTGGTGAGCATGAATAAAACATGGCGCCCACTTAAAGTTATGCTGTTTTAAATAGAGTGAAAGAGTAAAAAAGCAAGAGAAGTTGCATATACACACATACATAAATAATCAAAGAGAAGCTCTCATCATTTTATTCAGCCACTCAACACAAATATTTGAATAATTCTAATTTACACGCATGCATATAGACTTTAGTTTTTTGCTTCTTATTTTATTCGAATAGTGTGTATTTTGAAATACATAAAAATATGACTGAATAATTGACTGAAATGTATTTCTGATGAAATTTTTTGCTCGCCTTTGAGTATACGCAATATTTTGTCAAGCAGCGGCAGCAATTTATTCAAATGGAACTGCGCTGCGCGTTTCGCAACTACACTAGCCATACCACACACACACACACACTCACCCACACACGTATGCTCCTGCCCGTATATATATGTAGATAAAAGTGAGTATATGTATGTGTATGCATTCAGCTGTAATACACATGCAGATATATGCACTTGTGTGTGTGTGTATGTGCATAGCAGAAACATTAATTTGCGTGCAAGTCAATTATCAGCAGCAGCAGCAGCAGCAGTCTATATGTGTGGTTGTTGTTGTTGTTGTGGTAGCTGTTGCTATTGCTGCTTTTATGCAAATATAAAGGCATGAAAAAATGAAGAGCGTAAAAAATAACGGCATCACGCATAAAAGAGAGCTGGGCGGGAGCTTGAGAGCTGAGCAGAGGCAAGCATTTACATATGTGTGCATGTACATGTATGTATGTGTGTATGTGTGTGTGTGTTTGTATGCTTGTATCTAAATGCTTTTATTAATTAAAAATTCAGCTGACTTAACACATTTAAAATTGTGTTTTCACATATTTGAAATAATACGCAAATATACAAAATAAATGTGTGTGCATGTATGTATGTGTAAATATGATTTACAAAGCACACAATTTATTAAAAAAATATTTTCCTTAAATACAAATCAGTTTATAACTGTTAAAAGGATGCGCAGCTATAAGCCCAGGACTTATTAAATTATTTAAAATTGACTGTGAAATAGAAAAAATAATAATAATAAAAGTATGTATTATAAAAAGAAATTGCAAATTTTTGTATACATTAAATTCTGTATTTGATAAATGTATTTTCCATACAAATTCAGTTCATCACATGTGTTTTTTTTTTATTAAATATTAAATTGTCTCTATAGAGGTTCTATTTTCGCTTAACAATAATATCGAATCCTCGGCAATTGTGCTCGCCCTTGTCCAGCCAGGTGAGATACTCATCTGTGGCGCTTATCTCTGACCAGCTGCGCGTCAGCGGCTGAGCGGGTCCAAACCACTTGAGCTGTTTGCACGGCGACTCGATGCTGGTGTGGAACTGATGCTGCTCCCCATCGAGATGCCAGAGGAAGATCGCATAGCGATTCGAGCTGATCTCCAGCATGGCCAGGAAGAAGGTGTGCTGTTGCACCTGTGCGCCTGCTGAGAGCTCACTCAGGCGCAGACAGATCTGTGCATTCGGCTGGACGTGCAGATGCAGGCGCTGGCCCAGTGTGCCTGAGCTGTGGAGCGTGCCCAGGCCGTGCTCCTCACGCAGATGCTGCAGCAGGCACTCTGTCGCGTCTAACGGCAGTTTCATTGCTGCTGATGTCTCCGGCTGCTCCCGCTGCTCCCGTTGCACTGCAGTTGACAATTTGTTGTCGCCGCTCGGCGTTGACTGGAAAAGTTTCAGCTGTTTGCTGCATGATTTCCCAGTTGGGCAATGATAATTTTGATATTTTTCTGGGCCCAACACCTGCCCCACCGTACCCCAAGCCAGTCCCACATCCAGACCAACTTCCAGTGCGCGCTCTTGCCCATTATTTATGTTTGCAACTTCATTGCTGTGCAATTCGTCTTGATCTTCGTCTGTAATCTGCCAACTTTTCTTACTCAACTTGAACTTTGGTTTAACGAGCATATTGTTGCCATTTTCCAACTCTTGTTGTTGTCGTTGTTGTTGTTGTTGTTGTTGCTGTTTCAGTTGTTGCTCCTGCAGGACACTTTCCACCCTCAGCTCTTTTATCATGTTGACATTATTTTCTACTGGCGCACTTTCCTCATTTCCCATTGGCATTGCCATAACATCCATGGCCGTACGCTTTCCGACACCCTCCCCGGCCACGCCCAGCTGCAACTGCATCTGCAGTTTGCTCGCCTTTTTGCTTTTTTTACTGGCATTCGATTTGGCCAATGCCATTTTTGGTTGATTATGATATTCATTTGTGCACTTGCTGACATTGTTGTTGCTGTTGTTGCTGTTGTTGTTGCCTTTGCTGTTGGCCATCGCATCATTCTTAACGGATTTCACTGCAACAAATACAAAAGTCACAAAGTTATTAAATATATATGCAATTATTCCATTACAAAATATGAAATTATTTGCTATAAATTTATAATAAACTTGAATGTGTGGGAAATGAAAGAAGACTACTATATACCCTATAAACCAATGAGCAGTAACTTCACACTTGCTACACACATACATACATACACATTCTTACACACTCTCTTAGCCCCTCTCTGTCTCTCCCATCAACCTTCTTCTGTCTGTTACCTACATTGTCTTAAAAACAATATACCCGATCTACCATTCAGTCGTCTACAGGGTAGAGAGAAAGTCTCGCACACTTAATTTAGCAGCAATCAAAACGCATAAAGTGCTGAGCGAATGAAACAGCAAAATTCCAGATTCTAAGTGAGTTCAACAAGTAAGCAGAGCTCCCCTCCCCACCCGTAGGACAGAGGACACTCGGACAAGCGACAAGCGACAAGAGATAAGAGATACGAGAGTAGAGACTAGAGACATCAATGTTTTGTTTTCTGTTGTTGCGAACCTGGCATTAACTCCAGTTGGCAAACGTTGCTCGACCCTTATGGAAATGCACAAATTGAAAAATGCTGAAATCTGGCAACAACTTCTTTGATAGCAGAACTCAACAAGTTTCGATGCAGCTGGGCAGTGACAGACTGCAGAGATACTCTGGCAAATGAGTGGAGGATAGGATAGAGGGAGAGAGGGAGGTATATAGAGAGATGAAGAAAGAGAGGGAGATAGAGAGTGAAGGGATAAAATAATATACAATGAATGTATGTGCGAGAGTGAGAGAAAATATGTGACCGATATTTATGTGAGAAAGACTGATAGAGACAAAAAGAGATATAGAACGACAGGCTGACGGCATAGCTATCAAAACTTGTCCATATAGTTGCTATCTAATGGGTATTTAGCTGTAGCGAAACATCTAACGACATCTGAAAAGAAGGCAAACAGCAATTGGGAAAAGCAATGTCAAGCATAAAGAACTGTTGGGCAGGGCAGAAAGCGTGAAAAACTTTTGCAATTTATGCAACATAATTATGCAACAAGTCTCAACTACAATAAAAATCCAATTGGAGTGGTCGAAAGTGGGGAGTGCTCTACTATGAGATATCTTGAAAACTGTGCAGGCCCAGTTGATGTGAATATATAGGTGTGTATGTACAAAAGCCAAAGGATATACCCTATAGACTTAGAGATGAGTGCAGATGAGGGACATACTGAAAAATATAGCCCAGATATAATGCTGATTAAGTAATATATTTGTCTATAAGCTGTATTACCTTTTTAAAAAATTTACAGGGTATACAACAGCCTATCTAGGCTGATTAGCCGAAAACTACGGGATTATACTGGATTGCATATACCTTAAATTTATCAGCCACGCCTCTTTTGGTCCCCCATTATACCACTTTAATCCATCTTCAATAGACTACAGGGTATTACAACTTGAAAAAGTTTTGCTTGAATGACTCTTTGACTACTCTTATTTATTTAAAAATTCACAAAAATGTAAAACAAATTCATTTGGGATTATGTCTCGCACTTCGAGTAGCTCTTTCTTTACCTATATATTCCCAGATTTAGGTACACCTTGATACCTATTTAATTTTACAACTAAACGTAATTTTACAGCTGAAAAAGTTTTGCACAAAACTCAATTGACAAATAGCGAGCCCTTCTAATGGCATCTGTTGTTGCTCTTCTTCTTGTGCTTGTCTCTGTTCCAGTTGCTGCTGAATGGGGATTCGAAGTGAAGGTAAGCCCGCTGCTTAGACTCATAATGGTCCGAGCCAGGACACATTATACTAATGACAGCGCTAATTTGGGCGCCATTTTAGGTAGATTACGACAAGTTGGCCCAAAACTTTTGCCTCAACAACTGACGCACTGAAGACATATTAATAGATTCACTCGAAGACCAGCAAAGAAAAGCTGGTAAGGGAGAGGTCAAACCTACTAGGGAGTGCACGACTTACAAATGCTCTGCAGTGGAAATTTAAAAAAATTATTTTTACTTATCATCTCATCAGGTATCGAATCACGACCTATGTGTTGTCTCTCCAGCACCAGCGCCTCTCCAGTACTCTTCCCCTCCCCTGTCCTCTTAGTGTGAAATACATAACTAGGACAATAGCTAACAGTTCAGTTATTTGTAGAACGCAGGCCTTTGCATGTGTGTGCACGCATTGTGCAAATCCCTTGATGCACTTGACTTTGTCAGTTGCCCTCACGTTTTCCCTAACAACTTTTATGTTTCTTAAGCGATTTTTCTGAAATTTTTAGCAAATGCTTAAAATACTTTATAGAATATTAAAAAAATACCGAAAAATTAAAATCATATTAGATATTAATAGAATTTTACAGTTAAACTTCAATTTGATAAACTGAAACGGCATTTAAAATATAAAAGAAATAAAAATTTAAATTATTATTAAAAAAAAAAAAATAAACTAATTAATAACTCTAGCTTGATACATGTTTAAGATCGACCCAAAGAACTAAAGTTATTTAAAGTTTAAAAGTCATATAATGCAATATTATGGGAATATCTAAAGATTATTATATAGATCTCAAGCTTATACACAGTAATGTGTGGATAGACATTATAATGAACGGACGGAAAGCTAGGCAAACGCATATCAAGCGCTTTTCAATTTTACAGCTTAGATATTCCCTCCCCCTCTCTATGACATACATCTTAACAAAACATCCATGCCCCAAACAGCGCATTCTCGATACGTGCAGGGTGTGGTAAGGGCAACATTTGGCACACTTTGGCCAGGTCGTAGGAGCCATTAAGTAGGGGTAGCTAGAGGAATCGACTTACCGCCATCACAGGGGAAATTCTCGGCGAGCAGCGTAAATAATTTATCCGACAGCAGGCAGCGTCCGCGGGGTCCCAATGGCACTCGGCAGACCGGACATTTTTCAGAGCGATTGCGACAATTATTGCATAGCACGTGCCCGTTGCAGCACTGCCAGCCAGGTGGCTTTATCACCTGCATTTGCGGAAGACAGCAACAAAAAATATGCAATTATTCAATAAAAGCGAAATTTCACATCGTTCCAATCAAAACTTGTTCCGTTCGGCTAACAAACAAAATGTCTGAGATTTTTCAATAAAAGCAAAAATTTATTTCAATAATTTCAGGATGAAATACTTTACTTTTGGAAAAAAAGAAGCAAAAAATAGCAAAATATTACAAGCGGATTTAAAATAATTCCCGCTTTTTAACCATTTTGCGCACAAAAACAGTTTTGCGCTGTTCAAGCGGCAAGCGAAACGCTATAGAACTATATACATATATATTTATATATATGTAAAGAATGAAAAAAATGTAAAAAAAAAAGCTTCATACACAGAAACATGGGATTTGTTCACAAAAAAGTAGAAACAAAGCGTTGCAAACGGGTGTTATCGACTGCATGATACTTGCTGCTGCGCTCCTTGCTTAGAGACTCTTTTTAAATGATTTTTAGGGAGTGGATTATAATGTTAGTATTCTCCTATAAGTAAAGTCTATTATAATTAAGAGGCCTAACATATTTGTAGGATATTTCAATAGTTAAGCGTTCTGAAAAACCTCTAAAAGTCATTCTGATATATACAAATCAAATCATCTATCTCTCTTTATCTCTCTATATCTCAATCTCTCTCTACATCTCTCTTTCTCTCTCCCTCTATCTGTCTTTCTCTCTCTCTTTCTCTATCTATCTATCTATCTATCTATCTATCTATCTATCTATCTATCTATCTATCTATCTATCTATCTATCTATCTATATATCTATCTATTTATCTACCTATCTATCTATCTATCTATCTATCTATCTATCTATCTATCTATCTATCTATCTATCTATCTAACTATCTAACTATCTATCTATATATCTATGTATCTATCTATCTATCTATCTATCTATTTATCTACCTATCTATCTAGCTATCTATCTATCATCTATCTATCTATCTATCTATCTATCTATCTATCTATCTATCTATCTATCTATCTATCTATCTATCTATCTATCTATCTATCTATCTATCTATCTATCTATCTATCTATCTATCTATCTATCTATCTATCTATCTATCTATCTATCTATCTATCTATCTATCTATCTATCTATCTATCTATCTATCTATCTATCTATTTATCTACCTATCTATTTATCTATCTATCTATATATCTATCTTGCATAAGATATACAGTAGAGCATACATCAATAATCCTAGGGCGCATACCCGAGACATCTCTAGTTGAACAAACAATGGCATGCCTGACTATGTCTATACCCAACTTCAAGCCTCTCACTTCAATAAAACATTAAATGCACAAAGCCAATATACCCTTTTCACTTGATGAATGCGCACAGATATCGATATAGAAATTCAATTGATGCATTTTGTCAGTATTTACACACACACACTCAGACAGACACCCATACAGACACAGTTATGTAATTCATGTGGAGTGGTACGTGTTTCCATCTCAGCTACAAATATGCAGCAATAAAGATACAAATTTTGCTTGCAATTGTTTTTGTTTTTGTTTTTTCTTTCTTTTTTTTCTGCTGTTCGCCTTCTTCTGGTATCATTTGGAAATATGAATTTCAAGCTTTACAAATGTAAAGCGATTTGCTTGCAATCAATTTAAAGGATTCCTCCTCAATATTATTTATATAGAACAATAGAATGCAACTGTTTTGAATTACATTAAAGGGTGACCAAAGGGGAATGGAGAATGTATTTGAATTCGTACCTGAAAATGTTAAATTCCTCAACATTTTTATGGTATTTCATGAATTTTCCTATTTAATTTCCATTTTATGAATTTTAATTCATAAATAATTCCTTAGGCCTATGAAAATGTAAATTTTATGCATGTTCAATAGAAATGAAATTTCAATTTTGCATTTTATCCAAAGTCAACAAGGAATCACCACTCTGTTCACTGTCTCAAGTCATTGAGCTAGAAACATGCTTAAGATGTTTAGAGCAGAATATATTTGCTTGTGGAAATATTGAAAATCTAATGCAGCAAATCCTTTAATAACTTAATGGATTTCATTGTTTGCATAGGCAAATGGCACAGCCTATTAACATGCATATACATGTCGTGTACTTTGACGGGAATATTGGCCTCTATATTTGTATGTGACAGGTAGGAGGAGGCGTGGCAGTGTGAATATTGAGTGGAAATTCTTTATGGAGATTAAGAACTGAGTTGGCAGAATCGGCTGAGTATGTTTATCTTTGTGTTCGTCTGTATTAATCAGTAGATCTCAGGAACTACAAGTGAAAGAGACGTGAAATTCGATACATATATAGCTGTATATTGTAGGTATTATTAGTCAAATTCTTATTTACAATATCTCATTTAATTTTTGTAATATCGATAAAAAACATATCATTGAATACATATAAAAGTCTTAATATTTATACATGGAGTTTTTACCATTCTAAAAATGCTATTAAAGTTTCGGTAAAATCGTACTTATAGAACTCGAGTTATTCAGGATCAGAAAATTCCTTAAATTACGTTTGAGGATAATGAAAGTTTTCTGCGCTGATTGCTTATCTATGCATGTGTCCTTTTGTATATGTGAATGTATAGAAAGTAGTGGAAAATGTGATAAATCAACTCTAGGGTATCTTTCTAGTTGAGCACATTTCCTGACTTATAGATTGCTGTCAAATGTCGACAGCTCTGTTCAGCAAAGCCCGCCGCAAGCTGGCTTAAATACGTAACGTAACATACTAAGCGCTATGACGCCTCTTCACGTTTTTGAAAGGGTATTCTGCATAAACAGATTTTAAGGCTAATAAACAAAATTATGCATGCAGTGTTAGCAGCCAAAGCAGAGGAGCGGGACATGCCCAAAGCTTCACTTTATATGTGTGTATGTATGTATGTGCCTTGCCCGTCCAAGGGACATTTTGAGCTCTGGCTAAACTTTTTTCCAGGTTTAATCAATTTCATTAAGAGATAACTTTACTACACATATATGAATGCAGTCCGCAAAAGGAGAAAAAAAACTGTTTCAGACGAGAGCTAACCTTCGCTTTATGCTATCTAATTAATTAAATTTATCCGTTTGCCACCTGACTTTCACCTTAAATAGCCGAAAAAAGGTTTCAGCGTGAACATTTCTGGGCCAGCAGCTGGAGCTGGCGCTGGCCTTTGACCCCAACTGAATTGTATTGCCTGTCATGCCTAATCGGCAATATTTGACTTTTAAATTTCGTAATCAATCATCGCACAGCATGCTCCATATATTTCGCCTAAGTGCCGCCAGCCAATAGAGCAAAACTAATCAAATCACATGCAATGGCAAACATTTATCAAGCAGACGAAATATTTGTGTATAGAGAAAACTCGAACATATGCATGACCACACACACACACACACAGACAGACATACACATACACATTGTAGATATTAATATATCTAAATTGGGTTTCAATAAAATATTTTGAAAAAGAAAAACTAGTGAGCGTGATTTTTTGGGAGTAAGCGACTTTGAGATACCCGAAAGTACCTTTAAATATACTGAAATGCTTATAATATATTATATATTATATATTTACTGGTGACTTCTACAGGGAGAGTAGGCATATAATATCGTCTATGACTGTAAGCTCAATAAAACATAAGCTATACTGCATAGGGTGAGTATAGTTCCATAGATCTCAAGATCCCGAGATTTACAAATTCTATTCCCATAGGAAAACCAAAAAATCTATGTCTGTATTGCTCATAAAATACCTGATCTAGAATTTTAGCTCAAAATGTATTTCTTTAGCACATTACATGAATTCCAAGAGAAACATGATACCCTATTTATATAGGCGTAATGATTATAGGGTATCAACAAGAACTTTCATTTAGGCAAACGGAGGAATGCGGTTAAATCGATTCAGTTGATTGCCCTTAAGAAATATAATACTTTATAATTTATAAACTTTATTTAGCAAGTTTTACAGCCACGCCCCCTACTCCCAGTTACAATATATGTAAGGGAAATGCCATCACATGGCTAGATTAGCTCAGCTTTTGTGCGCCTTTTTCGCTCACGCCTCTTTCGGCCTGTTGCAAAGCCAATATACCCGACATCAAAGAATTACAGGGTATACAATAGCTACTCATGGTTAGACAAACCGATGCGCCAACAGACAAAGATCGCCGCTGCTCGCCACGCCTCCCCCGGGGCGGACTGTGACGTGCACTCGAACAAAAGCGTTATACCCTGCTTAATGGGGGATTCAGAAGGCTTACGTATACGTACATACGTATACATACATACATACATATATAGTTGAGCAGGCGCATATGTTATAGCATAGTTTGTGACGGACGTCAAAGAGAGTTAGCGGGTTGAGGGGGCATTAACTAACAACAGCGGCAACAGTTATTTGTAGTCATGACGGCGGCGACAGGCTGTGAGTAATTGTGTAAACAAGCGGGGCAGTGGGGGGTGGGGGGCTGGGAGAGGGTATATACCTGAGCATCGGGCGATGCAATCAGTGGATGCAACTTTATGCACGGTCAAGTGATTAGCAACGAAAGTTGCGCCGGGCTAAATCAACGCACAGCAGCAGCCGGAACGAGGACAACAAAAGGCAAACAAGCAAACGCCGCCCCCGCCCCCCTCCCGCCAAGTTCTCTGCGAGCCGAGTTCACTTTGGCTAAGTTGTACAATGACAAACTAAAACTAGAACTAAAAACCAACAACTGGCAACTGCCAACTCGCCGCCTCATCGATATGCAACTCACATGCGGAGCAGTCATACATACATATACATACATACACACGCTGTACATCATACTTACATCACAGCAAACGGGACATTCCAGCAGTTGAGCAATATGTTGCAGGCATGTGGCAAACTTTTGCAGCGATTGTTGATTAATGCCGTGCTGCTGCAAAGGGAAGACATTCGAGTATATCAGAGGTTAATCAATTTAGTATTTAGTATTTTTTAAATACCAGACTAAGCTTTGCAAGTACGAAACTGAGTCTGTAATTATGTAAAGGCAAATATTCAAGAAAAGTAAATTTAATTAAGCGAAAATGTTTCGAGAAGCTAACTATTTGACTAAAAGATAGATAGATGAATAGATGGTTAGAAGGACGGATGGATGGATGGATAACCAGATTAAAGAAAGAATGAAAAGAAGAATGGACAGAAGGACAAATGGATAGGCAGACAGATAAACGCATAGATAACCGGTTAGATGCACGGACTGATTTAAGAAAGGATAAATAGACGGATAGACAAAGAGATAAATAGACGGATGAATGAATGAATGTATGGGCAGACATCCATATATACGGATAAACGGATTAAGGGGTGGATAGATCAATATACGGATGAACTGATAACTGATAGATAGACTAGATAAGTAGATGGATCAAAGATTATATGAAGATTAAATGAATGGCTAGATAAAGACATCTCTTTCATCAACGACCAGATCGACTCTGCCTGTCATCAATGATATATATAGGTTAGACTTAGGCAATCTGAAATGAATGTCAACTATGTTAGCCCATCAACCAAGCTACAAAAAAATGGGTAACATTTAATCCAATCGAATATGCATTTAATCTAAAAAACTTTCGCCTCAAGGACACCCATTGAAAGTCTAGTCTGCACAAAAACTCTTCACTCCTCATACTCTCATGAACCAATATCCAAATGTATGTCGATTGCCATGAAACGCATTGAATACTGCAGCAGTACCAGCACCGTATAGACGTGCTGAAGTGCTCGAGCCCATGCCAATTGATTCAGCAAATGATTTCGATTACACATTAAGTAGCGCCCGAACTAACCTTCACCCGAATGCGAGTGCAATTTCTACGGATTTGTGGTGCGAGCTGCCCAAAAAGTGGGTGATTGGATTTTGGACTGTGGTGTACGGTGGGTTTCTACGTCCCCATGCTGGCTTGTCATCTATAATAAGTCGTTCGAATGCTTGTCAAATTTGGGTCAATTAAATTCGTAATGATGCACTGCATACAAATTGTAAAATTTAATAAAACATGTATATTTAGAAATGTTGTTAGCCAGACAGCTAAACACCTGGGCCAGTCGAGGACCGGCCGTGTGAATACAAATGACACCGATGTAGTAAAAGATGCAGCGCCATTAGATGGATGGAAGCTCTAGCCAGACTGTGAAGCATTCAAGACAGATTTATTAATTGCTTCTGGCGTGAAGTGTGCTCTAGTTGGTCGTGTTTGACAAAGAGATACCTGCTGCTTCTTCTACTCTCATGTATACTTGCAAATGAGATTTGAATATTGTGTGCTTGACTGGAAGATACCCTGGCTAGCTGCATTTCCTTCTAATCTTAGCCTGACTGAAATGAAATGAACTATGCAAAACTGAGAAGTTCTATCAATATTTACTAATTTAATGGAAATGAAAGTAGCATTCAAAGAAAAACTTTTAGCGTATACTACGTGTAGTATAAAGGAATATATGTATCAAATTTCATATATCTAGCTTTTATAGTTCTCGAGATTCAAGGAATCGAATCAAAGAACAGGCGATGCACTCTAGTATCTCATCTTCTTCTGTCTGTTATACGTCCGTTCTACCCTAACTCATTTTTTCCAGGGTATATGCTGTAAATTATAATTGCTGACTGGACAAGACTTGAGCATAAGAGAGTATATAAATATTTGATCGAAATCTAAAATGAGACAACTACAAATGAGTAAAATATGTCATTTGCTTGGCATGACTACAGTGAAATCTACATTAATGGACTTTAATAAGTAAGTAGGAATGCTTCAATAACAGCAAAATTCTATTAGGAGCAAAGTTCAATGGACAGGAGGAGTTGCTTCAGGGTTCAACAAGTTCCTTCAATTGCTTTAACTTACCTCAACATGTGCCGCCTCCTGTGGATCACCTGTCGTCGGCTGCAGTCGCCACATCAGCATGACCACGTGATCAGCGCCTGTTAGCCAATGCTCGCGCAATCGCTTAGCCAGCTCGCTGATCCGCAGACCCAGGACATCTCGGCCATTCAGCTGCAACAGGGTATCTCCAATGCAAATGCCACCCAATTGGGCATTCGAATCGCTCTGCACACCGCTGACCCACGGATACGGATCCCAGGGAGCACGACTCAAATTCAAGCCCAGAGCACCGGTCGGTGCCTTGACAATGCAGTGCTGCAGCATAATCACCGAGCTATAAAACAGAGTGAGAAAGAGAAAGAGAGAGCAAAGCTTTAATGTATGTATATAAGTCTATATATATGTATGTATATATGTAGTATATGCTAGGTGTAACTGCGCTCTCTGTTGACACCTTCAAGGGCGCACGTTCAAGACATTTGAAGTAATTTATATATTAGCTTACGCATGCACAGCGCAGCGAGTGGGCTTACCGCAGCCAAGGATGCCTCAACTGTGTGGGACTGGCTGACTGACATAAATTTTGGCTCATTTTCAACACCTCAAATGTGTGCCAGACGTGCCGAAACACACACACACGCACACATAGACGGTCATATGTAATATCAAAACACATCCATATAATATTGAAAAACAAGTGAGAGAGTGGCTCAGACAGCTCCCGACTGGAAGCTACTTCAATGTTTTAAGTTTTCTAAAGTGGAATATCAGCGCATAGGCGAACCTTTGATATAGGTATGGGTATTGAGGAAAGAAATTTTAGCAATTTCCTAAGAGTTTTATGGTATTTATCTACCTTATAAAAATCTACATATAAAACTTACAAATTATATTCTGAAAAACTATACATATAGGGCATATAGAATAGAATTAATATAAGACATTGAGTAGAACTTAAGAGATTATACTATGTATATTATATGAATACAGCTATCAAATTTATGGTCTGTAGTTCTGATACCTTGTTCTCAAGACAATTAAATTTCAAGTGTCTAGCCCCAATAGTCCTGTTGTTATATAAAATGATCTATGGATATAATAGAGTAAAACTAATAATATTATAGTGTGTATTATTATTCCACACTTAAAATCCTTAACTCTGCTAGTTCTCGCGATCGGGCCACAATAACAAATAACAAAAATATCTATATTTATTGATATAATGGAAATTACTTGAGATATTGGTTAAAACTAATAAGATTAAAATACGTCTCTTATATATGAATATATAGTTCAATTTTCCAGACTCTAGCTCTAACAGTTCTCGAGTTCGATGAGTCTAACCAGAATAGACAGCAGACGAATAGACAATATCCACACCAAAGCAACGCAACGCAACGCCCAGCTCAACTGCCATGCCCTCCGCTGCCTCTCTTAACAACCTGCTCACACATTTACCATCGCTACAGGGTATATGGGTGTATGTATATAGAGCGAAATGAATGAAAAGCCGTAGTTTTAGTTTAAGACCCGTTTCAAGGTTCACTTTGGCATGCAGCGCACGTAGCAAACGCTTGCGTACCTCAATCAGCGGCGTTTTCTTTCTATTTATTTTCGGTTCGAGAGGGCGCGCTGCTTATAATGTTTGCACCTTGCCCAAGCACAATTAATTAGCCGGCTGTTGAAAGTTGCCACGAAAGAACTTTGCCTACTGTTCGAAATTAAGCATACGCCGCATTAGCCGCAGTTGCCGCAACTGCCAGGCAAAATAGCGTCAAATTGCGCACATAAATCAAAAGTGGTGGCAAAACTTTGGCATTGCAATCACTGAAACAAATACCAACAAAAAAACCAGCAAATAAAGGAACGCATAACGAATTAAATCAATTAAGATCACCAGGTATAGGCATGCATACATACATACAAACATACATACATACTCGTACATACATCACAGCCGGAACTGAGAATCGACAGTTGCTGTAATTTGTATGAATGAGTCGCGGCGGGCAACGCAAGTTCAAGTACATCAAGTATACGCAGTAGAGGCCGCTCTCAAACAGCATCCGCAAGAGCTGCTGAATGCAGAGACAGCAAACGCGACTGATAAATACCCTGTACACAATCTATTGCAGCTGATGAGAATGTATGAAAATGTATTTAAATTTACATGATAAATGCACTTTTTGGATTAATAATAGCAACGCAACTACTTGTATACCCTGTAAAAAGCTATATAGAAATGCACCATTTTTATTTATTTTGACAGACGATTTTTAAGGGAAGCATATCATACTGTATAGTAATGAAAAATAGTATCATATGTGATCTATGTTACATATTATTTTACATACATACATATATAAAACCAATAGAGAAGCTGAATTTCTTGATAAATGTTTGAAAAACCGTTTATATTCATGAACACACAATGAATTTAATAAAAATGCCAATAGGCCTTTAAATTTATATTGAAATGCTTAATGCTTAATGAGATGTACGACTTATGGACTTATTTGTATACCCTGTATTGAAAATGAAATGTCTCGAAATGTCTTTAGCACATATTTAAAAGCCACACAATTCACATACTTCTTAAAATTTCATATGCTAGTAAACTAGATAAGTTATTATACCCTGAACCCATTGAAAATGGGAAATCAGGGTATAATGGTTTTGTTAAAATAGCAGAAGGAGGCGTGGCAGACCCCACAAAGTATATATTCTTGATCAGGGTAACGATCTGATTCGATTTAGCACTATTCGTCTGTCTATTTCTTCTAAGTATTCCCTCTACGTATTATTTCCTTTACGTAGTTGCTCTACATATTTCCTTTACGTATTTCCTCGATGTAGTTCCGCTACGTAATTCCACTACGTAATCCTCTACGTATTTCCTTTCCGTATCGATCACACACGCTGCTTCACTTTGTTGCGCACACCTCCACCAGGCCTGGACGACTGAAGAAATGCTGCAGCTGCTGCCCTTTATATAGGGCCACTTTTACTCAAGCACTGTCTCTTTCAAAGTTGAGCCCGACAGCAGGTAGACCTCGTTACAGTCGCGCTTCAAGTGACCAATGGGAACGCTCTCTGCTGCTGTGAGCATTCTAGCTTCGTTTTACCTAAATACAAATACGAAATGAGAACTGCTGCACACACATAGACAACTGTAATGATCTTCTGCACTTTTTCTCTCCTTGCTTTTACTTTGACTAAAGTACTGTCTCTCTCAAATGCTGATTCCGTGCCTGTGCATGCGTGCGTGCCTATGTGTGTGTGTGTGTTTTTGTGTTTCTTTTGTAAGCAGAGAGACGCGAAGAATTATTGAAATATCAGCTCTCCGAAGGGCTCAGGAGATTTCCTAGTCGAGCAGTCTCGACTAGAGCTTTCTTACTTGTTTATTCAATAATATTTCAATAAGCAATACTCACTCTTTCGATAGTCGCCGAGTTTGCTCGACTAGAACACACTTAGCCAAACTGTTTATATATATTTTCATAATTATAAAGTGTTTATTACTTCTAGATTTGGCAAGCTACCCATTTAGAGCAATGAAATATCCAATAGTGAGCAACATTCAATTATAAACACACGCACAGACATACACACACACATGCATACATATACATACATATACGCAATAAACTTGCTTTTGAGTTAAACGCGCTTCCACTTCACTTCTTGTTGGCATTGGCCATGAAATTTCTGTGACGTCAAACGCGTTAACGCGTTCGTAATGGAAAGGTAAAGCGAATGTCATAATTAAAGCGAATAAAACTTAAGCAAAGGCATTGCCCAAACTGTTACGCATATTATAATGCGAAATTAATTACTTAATTTTCACAGAAATTTAAATTTCATAATTAATATAATAAGTGGTATTTTTGGTATATGCAATGCTTATATTAAGATAAGATAAAATAAAGTAAACCAGATAAAAGAGATGAAAAACTATCAGACACTTAAAGTAAGAGCTTAAGCGACCTTAGACCTTATAACTTCTGGAGATATTAATTTGGTTACAATATAATACATATGTCTATCTAATTCCGAGACACTTGCTTCAATAGCAATCGAAAGTAATTTATAAAGCAAATCTATCGCAATTCACTGGGTATATTAGACGAGGTCACTCTCGCTTAATCATATACCAAATCAGGTTTCAGCATGCCACACACAGAAAAAACAAAAAGTATTATTACACAAACCCAATATACCCGTCTTCACTGCTTAAACCAATACAATAACAAGCCTAGTTACACACGTGAATGTCTTAAATGATGCCACATGATGCGCTCCAATAATTTCCAATTCGAATTTGTCTATAGATTACAACATTTACCGTTATACGTAATTTGTTTGGTTTCAATAACGATTTGATGTGATTTTTAGCTCAGAAGCAACAGCTTCTAAATGAACTAATCAGTGACGCGCGCGTATTATAACTAAAGCAACGGAATTGTTAGCCCAACAGCTGACACCAACAAAAACAAACAGCTGTTGCAATGTAATGCAAGCAAAAAAACAAAACAACTACAAAATACACATACAAACACACAAACATACATACATGCGAGCACAGGCAAGCAAAAGATATGCAAACAGCCAAACATAAATAACCCTATACATACATACACACACACACTCGAGCACATGCGTGCAAGCGAAAAGAAAAATACCAAAACATACAGACATACATACCTACATAACGGCAAATATTCATGTGAGCAAATGAGTGCAAGCAAAAGATATACATATACACAGGCGCACATGTGTGCACATGCGTGCATATGCGTATGTGTGTGTAAAATTAACAGTGATTTTTTTTTTGCCGCTTTCGTTTTCAGCCATTGACCAGCAAGGCGAGACAAACACAACAGCAGCAAAAACAACAACAACAGCACGCGAACATTGCGTCACCGTTACACAAATGCAGCAACAGCAACAACAACAATAACAAGACGCGAAAAAAAACCCGAAACAAAAACAAAATATAGCGAAACGTTCGACAGAGACCCAAAAACCTCAAACAGTAAAAATTCGCTGCGCGCATGCGAGCAGCGCAATCGCAGCCTACTTCGACAGCAATTACAAATGCATACATACACATGTAATTGTGTGTGTGTGTGTGTGTGTGTGTGTTTGGGTTTGTCTGTATGTGTTTATTTACATAAATATTCATAATAATTGTTGTTTACACACATTTAAGTTAACAAAAGCAACAAATTGTTCGCATTGATTTGGTTCCTGTTCCTATACAATTTGAAAGCTAACGGAAAATAAAATATTATTAAAATAACAAACACTCTTTAACAAAACTAAACATTTTATGCTACAAGTGTAAATCTCTATACAATAGGTATTTACATATGTACATATGTATGTATGTATGTAGTTGCAGTTTGCTGGCGAAAAGCAGAGCTTATGTTATGTTATACATGTGTATAACAGTTTACAATAAATTAAATATTTGGGTAAAATAAAATATCCATTGCCTTTCAAAAATTCTTTCATATTAGTTGGACTTTGATGGACATTTCCACATGTACATGTGTATGTATGTATGTATGTATGTATGTATATTATTTATATAACTGTTTTAAACTTTCATGTACTGTACTTAAGAATTTGTATTAAGTATGTTGGCTAAGTTGCTTATACATAAATATAAATAATTTTTTTTAGACAAATTTATTTGTATATTATTTAGTTTATGAACTTTTATCTTATCTAGAACTCTTATCTTATCTTGATCTACATTTAGAAAACTGCATTAAGTAGCCTAATTCATATGCTGTTATAAATATGTAGACCACTTTTTATATATCCAAAAATTCACTTTTACACATGTTTACACAAGCTTTACTGTTTCGCATAACAGTATATTTTGCTTGCTATTATTCAAAAACATTGTACCACAGAATGAATGATTGTATAATGAATGCCTCATCTATGTATATAAACAAAATGATATTTTTCCGCTTCATATCACCTTACTCTTACGCCCAAAATCTTTGTTGTCCAGTGTAATCTGATTGCAGCAGAGCTTTTCGTATTAAGACACAAGCGCGAAGGTCATTTGCTTCATTAATATAAAGTCTTTGTGATTAGCCAAGAAAGTTTAATGACAGCAGAAGTGAATGAAGAAGCAGAAGTGGAGGAAGAGGCAGAAGAAGATACAGAACACACACACAAATGACATATGTATTCAAATTTAACAGCTGATTCCATGGAATTGTCCACTTTTCCTTCAACTTACTTGATTGCTTAAAACTAATTTATTATTGTTATTATCGAGTGGTGAACAGCACACGCGAAATTCGTGCCGGCACCACAATTCCACTTCCACTTCGCGTTCAGCGTCACCTGCGCAAACTCAAAGAGCTAAAAGCGAACTGTGACTTCGCAGCGCCAAACAAAAGTCGCCGTCGCCGTCGCCGTCGCAGCCGGCAAGCTCAGCTCAGCTCAGCTGACCTTAGCTTTAAAGCGCCATCTGCAGAAAGCTTTCGATACCCTGTGCGCCGTTAAATATTGCGCGTAAGCTGGGTATATTGAGCTTATGCAAATTATATTTTAGGAGTTTTGCATGATTGATCGGGATCTACAGCTATGAAGCTTGTAAGCCTATAAGCATTTATCTCGGGAACTACAAGAGCTGGGCACTTGAAATTTGAAATATTTATCTATTATTAAAATAAATACTCCTGCATAATTTCTTTTTTTCCAATATTTCCACTCATTTTTGGGTATTCATAAAAATAGATGTACCCTTGGTTTTTTGGGCATAACTTGAAGACCATTAAAGCTAGACATATCAAATTTGGTATTTATAATCATAAGATTATAAATATTTATAATCATTGGGCACCCCAATTTACTAAAATATTAGTTTAATATAATTATAAAAGTAGAGAAAGAGAGAGAGAGACTTGAAATTTCGTATGCATGCACATTTAAATACCCTAGTCATTTCGTGCAACCTGCATCAAGATCGTACGATTAGAAAAAGAGTTCAATCAAGCCGTTTTTCATTAAGAGGAGTTCTACAGACGACAAGCGTTGCTTGTGTAAGCGAAATCTGCTTTTCATCTGGCTCAGGGTATCTACCAGTCGTGCATGTACTAAACTTGAATACTCTTCCTCTTACTAAGAAAAATAAGAAGCATTTAATTGTATTATATTTTCATTCTTTAATTAAATTGTTTCATTTGTGTTTTCCAATTAACCTGCTCGACAAATTGAAAAATCAAATTTAATGCGATCCTTAAGCAATAAATATTTCTGGCAGTTTACTGAACTTTGCCAATAAGTGGTTCGCCTTCGGATTAATAAAAACTAATTGTTGTTCGAAACGAGCCAATTGAAGACATGAAATTTTATGCTCTACGCTGCGGTAGCTGTTGCCTTTGACAGTGACAATGATAGATGTTTATGTGATATATACAAATACATATAATGTATACATATGTATTTGTTAAGCAGCTTCTGTCGTCGTCTCCAATTCCAATTGCAAAGCAATATCCATTAAAGCTACAATTTAATTCCCTATTTCATTTAAGAAAACACAATTAAATTCATATTAAAGCTTGCTTCGAGTTCTTAGTTGAGCTTTGATAGACTCTACGTGCCTCATATGCCCTCACTTCTTCCACTCATTACCAGCACTACCAGCATTACCGACGTATGTATGCACATGTGTTTTCTGATACTCGCCCAAGTGCTGCAGCAGAGTATATTGGCTGCATATATATCTCATATAGTTGATAGGGAATAATGGTGTCTAGCCTCATCAAATTCACAAATTCACTCAAATAATACATCAATACTTCAAGTAGAGAGTGTAGGGTAAATAATACAACTATATAATGTTTACAAATAGCTTTTAAAGCCTCGATCATCAAGTTTTATGGCTGAATTTGTAATGAGCTGTAGATTTACAGATGGTTAGAAAATAAGCTACAAACGCCTACCAAAGGCGTGGCAAATCGTAAATATTTATGTAAGTCTGTCTGTCATATAGTTCTTGAACTATAAACTATAATGTACATATATATAAACCAAGCAATAGCTAAAAACTTAAAATATCCATAGGTTTCTCCTTTTTGCCTTGCGAACGAGTATTATGCAGCCGAACCCTCCCGCCTCCGCTTGCTAACAATATATAAATCCGACCAACTGTTCAAATGTTGCAATGACAATTCAATTCGACTCAAGCACTCTTCGACAGCTGAAATATAAATGCTAATGGATTTACCTATAGACTTCCATAGGCCCTACGAAAAGCTCTCTGCGAATGCAACGGCCAACGCTAAACGAGTATTTCATAAGAAAACAAAAAACTCCACATGTGGATGCTGTTTCATTACCAGCACAGCGAGCGAGCGAGCGCGCGAGTCAGTTAGTGAGAGAGAGAGAGGGAGATAGAGAGTAAGAGACTGGGATAGCTCATCTAAACGAATGCAAATCGAGAGTTTAGTATGTTTTGGTGTGAGCGCGCGTTAGGCACGAAACGATTTAGATGCTCCGCAGCTCGAGTAACGCCAAAAATAGGCAAAGAAATAAAGCGCAAAGCGAAACATAACAAAATACAGTTAACCTTAGGTCGGCAGCGAGTGAAGCGCGCGTTACACGTGTTCGGTGCAAGCGAATAGCATACACACAACATCCACAACCACATCCAAAGAGCCAATGGCAGCCAGTCCTGTGGAACGCATTTCGACCGTGCGTCTGCTAAGAATCCCGCGCGCTGCGCCTAAGATTGAGGCATATGGATTTCGTTTGACGCGCAGCAAATGGGATCCATATCCTTGGGTAATGTCATTCATTCGAGCTGCTTCCTTTCACTGACCTAACTGTTATTTTTTGTGTTCTATTGTAGGTGTGTGAGGTGGCCGCTGGCACACCTGCATCGCTGCGCGGTCTAAAAGCCGGCGACTGCATTCTGAAGGTCAGTCTGGTTTATGCAAATATTTTTCAATTCAAATTTTGTAAACATTAATCATTCAGCTAACAATTCTATAGATAGCTAACTTTTACTTGCACACGCAATTTGATATCTCTTAAAAAACTGATTATGTACTTCAAATTTATTTTAACTGTTTACATAGCCGCGATTCGCCACAGATTGCTCTCTCTCTCTCTCTTACTCACTCTGCAGTATCAGGTACTTACGGCAGCCGTTAAAATTTTATGTTACGTTAACAGCTAGCTGTCTGTTGCTTAACAGCGTTGACCATTTAACAGCACCTAAGCAGTGCAACTGCTTGCTCGTAGCACAAAAGAGAAGCAGTTCAAAACAAACAAACAATTATGTGTAAATAGAATACATCTCAAAATTCATTGTTTGATTAGGTTCCACAATAAATAGAAATTGATTCCCGGAAGAAACTTAACTTTCTTTTATGGTTCCAGATTAATGACATAGATATTCTCGGTATGCGCATAGCTGATGTAGCTGAAATAGTCAAGAGCCGCAAGGATCAGGTGACAATTCTCTGCTGGAATAGCAACTGCCAGCTGGACAGCGAGGAGAACGTAAGTGGGAATTACAGTAATACGGTATAATATCTCCAACCTCTCCCAGACTATCTGCTGTGTGCCCATGCCAATTGCCCTGAAACGCCTCGTCATAATTGTGGACAGCATTTTGAGAGTTATCGAGTGTCCCGTTTGCAGATCTCTGATAACGCCGCCAGTTCTGCAGTGCCAGAACGGACATTTGCTCTGCCTCGAGTGTCGCATTCGCACCGAGACGTGTCCGATTTGCCGTGGATACTTCACGCCGATTCGTTCGTCCGTGGCCGAAGAGATATACTCGGTACTCGCGCTGACCTTTGAGCGTCTGCTGCCCCAAGGCAAGTTTCGTCAACGATTCTTCGCCGATTTCACTTTGGTCAGGGAAATCAGCTGCGAACGCTGCTCCCAGTCAAACAGCAGAAAAACATCTTCCGGTTCCTTGAAGCACGCAAAGTTCCTCGACAAATTCTTCAATATTCAAGCGGCACATCAAATAGAGCCAAGTCTGAACTCAAAGGAAATGCACACGGCGTATCGACAGCTGGAGCGGGAGCACGAAAATATATCCAGCTGAAATGGGAAGAATATAAATTAAAATAAATACAAAACTCGAGAAACTGTTTCAGCTTAGCTCAAATCTATCAAATTGAACTGTCAAGTTGATACAAAATAAATTCATTAAAGCAGACAATAGAAGACAATTCAAACCACAAACCACAATAGAAATATATATATATATATAAACGTATGTACAGCATTTACATACATATGTATATATGAATGTGAGGAAACTCTCTTAAACCACAACTGACTTTTCCATGAAAAATCAAACTTAAAACAAGTATGAAAGCTCAAGTCGAGTCCGCTCGACTAGCAAATCCCCTGAACAAATTATTGAAGCAGCAGAGAGCGTCACCTGAAGCTCGACTGTAACGAGAGACACAGTACTTGAGTAAAAGTAAAAGCAAGGAGAGAAGCAGTGCAGCTGTCTACATGTATGCAGCAGTTCTCATTTGGTATTTGTATTTAGGTAAAACAAAGCTAGAGTGCTCACAGCAGCAGAGAGCGTTCCAATGAATGTCAACTGCAAAGAGTTCTACCTCCCGTCGGGCTTCACATTTGAGAGAGACTAAAAGCTAAAGCAAGGAGAGAAAAAGAGCAAAAGATCATTAGAGTTGTCTATGTGTAGGTAGCAGCTCTCTTTTGGTATGTGTATGTGTAAAACGAAGCTAGAGTGCTCGCAGCAGCAGAGAGCATTCCCATTGGTCAGTTGAAGCTCGACTGCTGTCGGTCTCAAAATTTGAGAGAGACACTGCTTGAGTAATAGTGGGCATATATAAAGCGCAGCAGACTTATAGTTGTAGTAGTAGAAGTAATGGTTATAGTAGTAGGACTTATAGTAATAGTAGTAGGACTTATTGTTATAGTAGTAAGACTTATTTAAGAGAGACAGTACTTGAGTAAAAGTAAAAGTAAGCAGATAAGCAGTGCAGAAGATCATTAGAGTTGTCTATGTGTAGGCAGCAGCTCTCTTTTGGTATGTGTATGTGTAAAACGAAGCTAGAGTGCTCGCAGCAGCAGAGAGCATTCCCATTGCTCACTTGAAGCTCGACTGCTTCACATTTGAGAGAGACAGTGCTTGAGTAAAAGTGGCTTTACGTATATAAAGGGCAGCAGCTGCAGCATTTCTTCAGTCGTCCACGCCTGGTGGGGGTCAGCGCAATAAAGTGAAGCAGTGCGTGTGATCGATCAGCTAAGCGTTAAAGACGTAAAGGAACTACGTAGACGAATACGTGGATGAATTAGAAGAACGAGGAAATACTTAACGGAAATACATAGCGGGAATACTTGGAAGAAATACTTCGAAATACGTAGAAGGAATATTTAGAAGAAATGGACAGACAAATAGTGCTAAATCATCAAGAATATATGTATATACTTTGTGCGGTCTGCTACGCCTCTTTTGCCTGTTACATTGCCTGTGACATTTCAACAAAACCATTATACCCTGATTTCCCATTTTCAATGGGTTCAGGGTATAAAAAATTCACTTGCATGTTGCAACACATTCTTGGACCTCTGCAGAAATTATTCAATATTTTCTGCTGTCAATGGCAGCGCTTACAACAAAAGCTTCGCACAAAATACAATATTATAAATATACATATAAATATTGTTATATATAAAACAGTCTTGACATTTGCAACTAAAAGGAAAAATAAGTTAAAGCGCCATAAACAACAACAGGTTGACTAGCAAATACCCTGCAAGCTTCCTAATTGTTCTCTGTGTTGACCAAACTTAACTCCTCCTCCTTACTCCTTATTATAAACTATTTCCTATTGCAATGTTTCTTTTAATAAGTAAAATATATCAAAACTGATTGACTATTATATTATATGTAATGCGCCACAGATTAAATTTGAAGTCGCTAGCATAAATCCATATGGAAATTTTGATATTTACCGTTATTACAAGTACTACTTGTGATATCAAATGAAGATATTCAATTCTAGTTAGCTAACATATGCAAAAATAATCATGTGAAATACCAAGACTCTAGCTCTTATAGTTCCTGAGATCTATGCGTTCATTTACAGATATAGTCAATATAGACTAGGCCAGACAGGCCAGTGCCAGCCTGTCGCTTAAGCAATATACCCACTCTGTCTGCTCTCAATGCGTACAGGGTATTAACAATAGTGTTGTCAGGTCAAGCTGGACTTTAAGTAAGTGTCAAGGCAAGCGACGATATGACCCCGTTGTAGTCAGGCGCAGTCAGTCAGATTGGATTGGCAGAAGGCGTGAACACGGACCGCAGCGAACAATTTTCTGCTGTCTGCAGGACAATACGACGGACGACGGACTACAGCCGACGGACGTCGGATGATGGAGGCTCAGATTAAAACGTCATCAAAACCGGAAGTGGCAGTTTAATTTAAGCGCGTTAATTGAATTCTATTTTGCGTCATCCTGATGCGGGAATTGATTTTCTGATAATGCTTTCTGCTGCTGCTGTTGCTGCCGCTGCTGCTGTTGCTGTTGCTGCTGCTGCTGGCATCGTCAACAGTGAGCAGCTAGCAAAGGCTTCGACAAACTTTAATTACAGACTCTATGGTTCATTATGCAGGCTCAGTGCGCGGCGGCGACATCTAGCGCCGGCAAATGCGAGTGGCAAAAGGAAATTGTGTAAATTAATGTTTTTGTTACACTTTACCTTAATTCGCTTTGCTTTTCGCCTCCCACCTGCTCCACCTGCTCCTCCTCCTCCTCCTTCTCCTTCGTTTTTTTTTTGTGGTTTGGCATTCGGTCTGTGAGAATGCAATCGGCACAAACGGTTTCTAATTGCATTTCATTATCAATTGAAAATAATTATCGTCTCGTAGTAATTGGCAAAAATAAACAAAGCAAGCACTTGGGATATTGATGTATATTCCCTGGCTATACTCTTGCACAATGGGCAATGCTTTGCAGGTAAATATGTTAAATATAGATAAAATATTATGAAATCATATTCCTTAGAATGAGTTTTATTTCGTTTATATTTATTCTTCATTACGATATTTATCATTATGGTGTATATGAGTTGAGCACCTGGATAAAGATTTTAGCTAATGCACTATGTAACACTCGTATGCATATATCTCAAATTTCAACTATCTATCCTTTAAAGATCTTGAGATAGATGCATTTTTACTGAAAAAGCCATTCAACTGCGGAGTTTCTATGCCTTTCTGTTATTATTTAGACTTTCTTCATACACTGCTTACTCATTAGCTCAGACTAATAGCTTTAAAACGGCTAGTTTTAGCCATATAAAAGCTACATTACTTATCACTAACCACAAATCAATGACAAAGAGGCTAATATGTGTTACATAGCGTATACGTGATATTGCTTTCACTATCTCCCTCTCTCTCGCACAATTGCAAATTTGGAAAATCTTTTAATGATGCAGCTGTTACATATAAGGCAAAGTCTTTGCTAAAGTTTTCCAACTGAAGTTGCTGTAGTTAATGCACTTGTTGTTATTGTTGGGAAAAGTATAACGGTACAACATGTGCGGTTGTCATAAATTTAATGTCAAGAAGAGCATTTACCTGCCGGAAAAGCTTCTAATTACGCTCTGGTAACAAGTTTTCGTTGCACATATACATACGTACATCCATTTATGATTTTCACATCCATAATACATACAGATAAGTATTATAGATGTAATTTTGCTTGATGGCAAATGGGAGTTACAAAAAACGGAAACTCATTCGTCTGATGATGGGCGAAACACTGATTTTAAATTCCCTTCTGACAATATTTAATGTCATCAATGAAAATCATTTATTTAATTAAAAACGAAAACGTGATCCCACCTGCTAGACAAATCAGAGGCGAAACGACAATATTGAAAATTGCGGCAAATTGTATGAAATAAAAATAAGAAGAGAAAAAAAAGAAGCAAGCAGAATCAAAAAGAGTGACTCCAGTGGCGCTGTGCACGACTGGCAGTTGCCCTGGATACTAAGCCGTGGTGTAAACTTTAATATTAAACTATATTTAACGATAAGCGCAAAGCCAAACCAAAACTAATAAATGTAAGTATCATGTGTCATATTAAAATCGCTTAAAAATGGAACTCATATTTCGATATCACAGGATATTATAAAAGTATGTTGAGATTTTGGCTGAAAATGAATATATTAAATAGCCTATAATATACAAGAATATATATTTCAAATTCCAAGTCTCTAGCTCATATGGATCTCGAAATATACGCGCACAAAGAGGTGAACAGAGTAACCTAGTTACAATCAACTTAGCTCTTCGAATCCTATTCTTCCGTTCACCTGTTACAGAATCACACAAAAACTTGTAATACCTCGCATGCCTTAATGTGGTCCAGGGTATAAAAAGGCACGATGTCAGCGTAAACTTAATTACAATCCATAGGCGTGTTTATCATTCGAACATTGCTTTCATTTGCGCTTGCCCTGATTATATTAAAATGAATCAATGTGACTTGCATGGGTAAAAAAAACTCAATTATTAAATTAAAATGCGCTGTCGTAGCCGATTTTTTTTTACCTAGACAAACTCAATTTGTGTTAAGATTTGTTAATTGAAACACAAATATCTCTATAAAATCAGCAAAACGCCAAAAGAGTTGCAAAATATGCAGAAACTGTGCGATGGCGACATAAATTAAAATTTCATTGATTAGAAAATTGTAAATGCATGGAATTTCCACGTATCATCGTGTGGCAATCTCACAATTTGCATAATTGCTAACGGAAACGACAAACGCAGAGAAAAAACAGTTAGTTTTGCCAGCCGACGACCAATGACCAATGGCCAAACAGCCTGAGCTGGCGCCTAGGGCCAGAGAGCACACATAAATATGAACAGAACGTAAGCGACGCACAGTGCGATGTAAATACTGCGGAAGGGATAAGCTGAAGAGCGCGCGGTAAGCTCTTTATAGTGTAATAGTATGTATGTGTGTGCATGTGTGTGTGTGCGTGCTCTCATACGAATAGATGAATCGCTGAAATGAAGAGCGCGTAGTAAGCTCTTTATAATGCTGTTTTATGTGTGTGTGTCCAAATGAATTGCAGGGATCACTAAATTTGCAAAGAGCATTTAAGTGAAGAGCGCACAGGGTGGACAATGAAAGACAATGTGAGCGTTTACTGTTGTTTGTGTATGTTTGAAATTCAAATCGCAGAGAGGAAGATTAAAAGGCAGAGAGAGAGAGAGAGAGCAGGTACTTTTGATATTCTAACTGGACATATGCAGCAATCTTAGTTTTGTAGTCAGCTAAAAGAAACCATTGGTCCATTATGTGAGCGAGCTTTCTATCTCTCTCTCCCTCTCTCTTATTATTAGTTTAGCAAAAATGAAGACTTAGCATTGAATAATTAGCTAGAGAGAGGCAAAATATATAGTTCTATTTATGTTTGTATACATGTACATACAGCGTTTGCTGATTAACGCATGTAATTTGAAGCATGTTGGCTAAGCAGTTACGTGCATTTAGCACAGCATTGTGTAATTTTCATAAAAGTCCATGACCTCGGGTCGTATGCAATGGCTGCCTGTGTCCGCGTGTGTTCGTAAATATTTAGCTCCATGGCGCATATTGCTTGCAGTTTTGCCACTCAACAAAAATATATAAAAAAAAAAAAAATACACTCACATACACAGAAACGGAAAACAACAACAAAATCGTCGGGCACTTGTAGCCACAGCATGCAGCCCGTTATATGACAAAGCGAAAGCTCCAAATTGGGCTCCTGCTCATGCTTTATGGATATTTTCGTTTTGACGCTGCATGTTTCCGTTGCACTGCTTTTAATTGCTTTACATTTTGTTGTTTACCATGCTCGTTCGCGTTGGAGAAAGGGGTATATTCGTTGTGTACAATGTAAGTGAAAGTAGATAATTAATATATGCATTATATATAGATAACTGTGTCTAGCCTTGTTAGGGTGTTGTATCGGGAATTAGTATATCTATTGTACGCACTCACTCGATTACTATATCAAGGCCCCTGAAGGTGTATTATGCAATCGGTTAGCCCCCATTACATCGTTTTTACTTGTTATTCTGTGTAAATGGAAGTGTCTCTCCGTCTGTGTGTATGTGTGTGTGTGTGTGTGTGTATCGCGTGTCCTAGTACAGCAATAGTTGGTAATGAAGCCCAGTCTCTGCCTGCATATTAACTAACGAACTCGCGCCGCTTTTAAATGCATGGCGAAGGGAATATTATTACTCCCCCCCGTCAAAAATGTCCCTAAGCCAAATTAGTGTTATTATTGTGATAGTACAACGAATATAGAAGCATATTATGAAAGGTAAAAGCTTTGAGCGTACGAAACAATGTAAGATCATGAATATTACGGGACATCCTATGCCATAGAGAGGTATTAAAATGAAAATTATGTTCATTAATGAAGAGGAAGATGAGAAGGAATGAGAATGAGTAAGGGAAATATAGACGGATAGAGAGGAAACCAAAGAAGGATATATAGAATGGGGAGAATGAGTAAAAGGAGAAGCAAAAGAAGAAGATGAATGAGAGGTAAAACAGAGGTGATGTCAAATTTGAAAACAAAAATAGATAGTGATAGAAACTACCTGATAAAGATATATAAGAATTCAGAGAATAATACAAAAATATCTCAAGTACAAAAAATAAAACAAATTTCTCAAAAAATCCAAATCTTTAAAGATATTTTTTATTTAAGTTATCAATTGACTAAAGCTCTACTAACGATTAACCTCAATATGTTTATATATGTCTGTATATACACACAAATATATATAGGATAGAATATAGAATATTGCCAGACTTACAGCTAAATTTAAAGTTGGGAAGACATTTTCGAATCACTTAGGTGTATGAAATGAATGTTTGGACTTATGGAACTAGCCTTACATCTATGTAAACACTGTCTTTCGTGACTTGGGCCTATAAAAACAATTGACTATTTACATTATATCTGAGATCTTTAGCATAGAACATAAATATTTGGCAATCTCACTCCCTCTCTCTCTCTCTCTCCCTCTCTTATATAAACTGAAGATCGTAGCTTTGGAAATCGTTTTCAATCTGATTATTGTCTAGCGGACTCTTTGGTCTCTTGGCAGTGGGCGGATCGAAGGCATCCGTCAGATACTTGCGCACGTACTCGAACGATACGAATTCGTTCAGCTGGCATTTGGTGTCGCCCGCATCGAAGGCAACACCTGCGCCTTGCAGCTCGCCAGGTAACAACTGCTCGAGTTCATTGAACTTTTGCAGACTTTCATTGTAGCTTTGGTTATTTGGCTCTGGAGTTCCGTAGATGCCAACGGCTTCCGTGTCAGTCGCCGCTTTGGTCATGTAGCAACTAAAGTTGTCGTAGCTGACCGCCGCTTCGCTCTGCTGCTGCTCCACGATGACGATGCAGTTGGCGAGCTCATTGAATTTGATTGCATTGCTGTTGTCATTGGGCTGCTCGGCCAAGTTCTGTTGATTCTCCGTTGCCTCACTGCAGCTGCTGCTGCGCTGCGTCCGCTGCTCAACTGCCGCCTTCGCCGCCACAGCCGACTCCGAGCTGCGCCGCGCCTTAGCCGCCTTGCGGCCGCTGCAGCCGCTGGCCGCTCCGCTCGCCGACTTGCGCCGCATTAGGCCGTGATTCTTGACGTGCTTGCGCAGGCTCGACGGATCCGTGTACCGCTTCGTGCATCCCGGCAGCTGGCATGCATACGGTTTCTGTTGTCGGAAGAAGAAAAATCTGTTATTATTTGATCTATTTGTGCGGGGCGGCTATAGAGGCCCTCCCAAATGTATGCTATAGGCAAACAGAGCTCATGGCTGGCACCCATGAGCACTTTGTATATGGGGTATATTGGTTTTCTTGGGATGTAGGTAACGTGCAGAAGTTAGGCAAGGGAATATTCATATATGCATTATTATTATTATTCATAATTCATTCTAACCACGATTCTTTGTCTGTATCAAGTAGACTCGATCTAAACCTATTCGTCTTCTCATTCTTCTTCTTCTTTATTTTCTTCTTCTATCTCCCTTTTCTTCTTCTTCTTCTTCTTCTTCTCCTTTTTCTTATTCTACTTCTATATTCTTCCTCTTCCTTTTCTTGTTCTTCTTTTTCTTGTTCATCTTCTATCTTCTTCTTCAACTCTCCTTTTCTGATTCTTCTCTTTCTTCTTCTTCTTCTTCTTCTTCAACTCTCTACCTCTCGCATGGGTTTTGACTATATCAAATATATAGATTTAAGCTCTATGAAGAGATATCTGCTTGAGAAGTATACAATAAATGCTTAGCAAAGCGTTACAGGGCATCTGTTAGTCGTTCACATCCTGTTCAAGCACGCTCAAATGGCAAATCGTTGCATGTTGAACTTGTTTATTCAGGCATTGTCCACGTTGACCGCGAGGCCTGCCGAATTGAGCAATAAGGACAGACAAAGCACACACACACACACACACACACATACTCGCTTGTGATTGGCTGACAGTTCGCATTTGGTATGCGTGGAGTGAAAGCAGCTTAAGCCTAGACATAACTCGTTTAGTTTATTCAATTTCTCAGCTGGCGCTGCTGCTGCCGATGCTGCTGCGGCTTTTTTGCTCTGTCGATCTCCGGATGCTGGGCTGCTTTGCTCTCCATTGTCGTGATTGGCCTGGGCACAGGGCGCACTTCCTGGCCACACGTAAAAACTATAAATCAATCAGCCAAATGTGCAGATGTCACAGCAGAGGCCGAAGCGATGCAAGCTCCAATTTTTACCCAAAATAGTACAGCTCACATATGTATGTTCTCTTTTTTGTCTCCTCCATTTGACGGGCCTATGGGCTCGACTAGAGCAAATAAGACCTCAACTTTAAGCTGCACTTGAGCAAAGCTGGAGATGGAGATGGAGCTGATACTGGAGATGGAGATGGCGATGGAGATGTCGATGGCGATGGTAATGCGGCTGCTAGGCGACTGAATGCCGCGAGCATTTCAATTTCCTTTGACACGGATAGCAAATTGCTTGCATATCGTACTCATACACACACAGAGACATGTATATATACATATATATATACATACAGAGTATGTATAAGTAAGAGAGGCGAATGAGGGAAGTGCCTAACTAGAAGTTACCCTAAAGTTTGACTTTCTGACAGCCGTTCAAGCCGATGGTTTTCTTGTTCTTTTGTTCCATAATTAATCAATTCTCCAGAATATGTTCCATCTTAACTAGAGTTCTACATATATGATCAGACTGAAAATTTTAGGACGCAATTATGACATTGAAATATATTTGTCTACCAAAGTAGAAGAATATACTATAGCAAGTGAATATTTGTATATCATTATTATCGTGAATGGATGGAGCTATTTAAAATAAATATATTCTTTAATGAGTGTTGTTATCCCCAAAGCAAATACACAAAATTTGGCATCTTTAGCTTTTATGGTTTTGAAGTTATGCCACAAAAAGCAAATTAGTGTATCAATGCTAGCAGATATCAAATAAAACCAATAAATTTGTGTTTCATTTGGCTTCAAGCATATACATTTCAAATTTCAAGTCTCTAGCTCTTATACTTCTCGAGATCCATGAGTTCATACAGATGGACAAGTCAATTGACTCATTAAAGACTTGTGTATATGCATATACACTCTTGCTTCTGCATGTTACATAAATGCGAGCAAAACCAATATACCCGCTTTGCCCACTGGGATACAGGGTATAATAAAAAACGTATAAAGAGGGGGAGAGAGACAGAAAGATAGAGATAGAGAGAGAGAGAGAGGGGAGGGGAAATGACTACTCACCGTATCGTAGTGTGTTCTTTGATGTTTCGCACGATCCGAGCTGTTGCTGAACGCTTTAAGGCAACCTTTATATTGACAGCCATAAGGCCGCTCACCTGTGTGCGAGCGTTGATGAATTTTCAAATTTTCGAGACGTGAAAAGGCTTTATTGCAGCCCGGAAACTGTAATGAAAAGTGGTTAAAAATGAGTTATTGGACTGCCAACTCGCTCGCTGCACCCAAATATAACAGTTGTATAACAGTTGTCTAGCGGGCCCCAATTTTTTTGTCGTTCGACACCTTTGGGCTTTTGCAGGTGTGCACAGAGAAGAAAAAAAAAGTAGCCTAAGTGCTACGCACAAATCAAGTCATCCAGGCACTCGGTCATGGCATCAGAAAATATCCATTTGAAAGGGAATCGAAAACTTGACACGGCCCACGAAATGCTATTAGTATTATCTCGGTTCCATTTCAAGTGCCTCAAGCAGCGCGCGGCGCACTCTCAGATATCCTGTTTACTTAATGATGTTTATGCTGTCACCGAGATAAATATGAACTCTAGCGAGGGTCTAAAAATATGCACAAGCCACAGATGGCAAAAGGATTTTCATTCTCTGTTTATTCAATTGAATCTCGTTTAATGAAAACCAAAATATTTTCTGTTTTTTTCGTTATGGAAATCGAAAACATTTCTAGAAGAACTGGAAGAATTTTATGAATTGTGCAAAAAATATTTCTAGGAATTGACTGGAACTGTTATGCTACAAAAAAAGTTCTCTATTTATAAAGAGAAGGAGAGAGAATCGATATACCTTAAGAGAACTATTTGATTGGAATTTTTATGCTACAAAAGAGTTCGCCATCTATAAGGAGAGGGAGAGGAAGAAGTAATGGATATACCTTGAATGAACTCTTCTCACTTTCGACAACTTTCCCACCCAAGATGTTCCCAACTCACCGGACATTTGTTGGGCTTCTCGCCGCTGTGGACCCGCATGTGAATGAGCAGCTTGTAGCGCGCATTGAAGGGCTTGTAGCGCCTGGAGCAATCCAGCCAGAAGCAGGAGAAGTCCTCGCCCTTGCGCACATCCACGTGACACTTCTCGATGTGCTCGACGAAGAGATGCTGCTGCTGGAACTCCATGTTGCAGTCGGTCCAGCGACAGATCAACGGCATAGCCTCATCACGATCGGCGTCCAGTGGATCGCATTTCTTGGGCGGCAGGGCAAACACATCGTCCAGATCCTCATCCTCGTCTTTGTCCAGCTCAGCATCGGCAGGTTCATCTGCATCCTCATCTTCATCGTCGCTGGGCGGTTGCTGTTGCTCAGACTTGATCAATTGTTGTTGTTGTTGTTGTTGTTGTTGCTGCGGCTGTTGTTGCTGTTGTTGCTGTTCATTGAGCACCAGTTCGTCCAGCTCCTCGATCGTCCAGATGACTTTGTGCTCACGATTTGGTTTCTCAATGTGTTGCTCTAGGTTTTCGGTGGGAAACTCTTTGGCATAATCATAGATCACTTCGTCCTGCAGCAGATTGGAGTAATCCCCATAGTTATTGCAGATGGGCGCACATTGGGGCGTGCCGAAGGTGGAGTTCATCGAGGGCAGTTTCTGGGTTTGCTCCTCCTGCTTGATCGTCGTCATGTGCTGATCGTAAATGTTGCACAGCTTGGGCGATGTTTCGCGAGTTGTTGTTGTTGTTGTTAGCTCGCCGAGATTGAAGTTGAGCCAGGCATCCAGGTGGGGCGAGGAGCAGGGCGACTGATTCTTCGACTGGCAATTCACCTCGTCATAGTTGAAGTAGTCAATGTCCTGCTGGGCCGTCGGCTGGCTGGGCGCGCTGCAAGGCGTGTAGGGCGTGTGCGGCACCTGTGGCACCTGTGGCACCATCAGGCCATTCACCTGAGCGTAGCCGCCGCCTGGTCTGCTGTCGGCGGTCAGCCGGGCTATATCCTCCGGCTCGAAGCGAAAGACATCCTCGCGATTGAGCTGCGTGTACTGGCCCTGCTGATAGGGCATGCCCGACGGCTCGGACACGGCGCAGACGATGTCGTCCCGATCCTGCTCGGCGGCCGCGTAACTGTTGTAGTCACTGAACGCCGAGGTGGGCGTCTCGCTGGCAAAGCACAGGTGCGAGAAGTCCGGAAATTGCATTTCATCGCAGGTGAAGTAGCCCCCATTGGCTTTACTGTTATTACTCTGCATCGCCAGCTCCCCCTGCCCGGTCGTCGCACTCAGCGGCGGCGACATGAACGCATCATAGCACACACTTTCGCCGTAGACTTTGCCCAGGTTGCCCTTCGTCTGGCCGAAGAGCTCCTCGCACTGGCCGGGTATGCTCAGAGGCAGCTGATGTGACTTCATTGTGCCAGACATGCCGACATCTATCTGTATATGTAGTTGGACGAGAAGGCTTCTCACTTCCGGCACTCGCACTCGCAGTCGCACTCGGAATCGGCTGATTGCCAAAAAATACGTAATTCAACGCGGGAAATCCCAAAGCACACACACACACACGCACACACACGCGCGCAAATCACTTTTGATTCTATTTCAATAATTTTTTTGTTTTTAGTATTTAGTTCTTCTTCTTTTCTTTACTTTCGCTTTTTTTTTTTTTGTGCTGTTCACGCCACCGCGTTGTATCTGACAATAACTCGCAGTTCACTGGCTGCACGATATTTAAATGCCCGGAACGAAAGAAAGATTCGTCCTGAGCTGTGAGGCGGCTATGATGGTGACGGTGACAGCGACGGCGACAGCGACGGCGACGTCAACTGCGACGGCGACTGCGACACCCTGTCAAGATCATCAGCGTGTTGTTGTTGCTAATGTTGTTGTTGTCTTACTTGCTGTTGTTGTTATTGTTGTTGTTGTACTGTTTGCTACTCTTTGGAGATTATTCTCATTTACAAGCAAGCACAAGCGCACATGTGCGTCTGTTACAGCTGCAACACTTTTAGTAAACATACCCTGTAATCCCCATAGAAGTGAAAGGGGTATATGGATTTTGATCAAAAGTAGGTAACAGGCTGAAGAGGGCGTATCTATATATGTAAGTGTGTATATGAGAATCTCTGTGTATGTATCTTTATGTATAAGTATGTATTATCTATATTTCCATATTCATGGATTGCATTTGCAGCAATTCCTGGGTATCTGCTAGTCGCGCACACCCTTACTCGCGTACTCGTGCACTCTGACTCCTGCTGCCGACTCCACCCATTTATTGCCGAGCATCATGTGCGCGGCGATCAGCATACGAACTATATATGAGTCTTATAGAAATTATGCGTGAGCTGTGGAGCTGTGACGCTGCTTGCGCCTAGGCTAAATTTGCTGGCATTTCATGCAGATGTGCGTGTATTAAAAAAAATAAAAAAGAAAACAGGAGAAGAGAATATAAATGTAAATATTCATTACAAAAACACAAAGCAAGAGTGAAGCAGCCAACATGCAGTTTATGTTGAGGCTTGCTCTAAGCTGTGTGCGCGCATTTATATTTACATTTTCACATTTTCACATTTTCAACTGAGCGCGTGACCGAACGGGGACCTTTTTTTTTCGTCTTCAGCAGCGATCAACGGGTAATGGCACCGTCACATACTGGTAGTGCCACTGCCACTGGCAATGGCAATGGCACACATGGTGCAAGTCTGTTTTAGGTTCCAATTCCTCCTTTTTTTTTTGTCGAATGCTTTAGCACTAGTTTTTTATTGCTTCATAATATTTTGTCTCTTCGGGCAGCGCCAACAAATAATAAAAAGACAAGTAGGAGTGATGCTGTGAGAAATGTGCGACTATAAGATACCCTTCAACGTACAAAAATTTATAAATTGAAATAAAAATATACCAATAAAAAATAAATAAATAAATAAAAATACAATTTTAAAAATAAATATTAAACATATTATATTTTGATTAAAAAATAAAAAATTAAAGACAATTATAATTATGAAAATAACAATTAACAGTAAACTCCTTAAAAAAAAATAAATAAATAAATTGAATATTTACAAATAATAAAAAATAATAATTACCTATAAAATTATGAAAAGAATGAATTTTATGAACTCCGTATAATATGGAATAATAAATAAAAATAAAAATAATAAAAAATAATAAAATAAAAAATTATTTATAAATTATTTTAAAAACAAATAATAATAATTTAAAAACAAATTATAGTAGAATAAATTAATTGAATTATTGCCTGGATTCGAACCCACAACCACGTCACTCTCTTTAATCAGCCATTCGCACTCCATCTCTACCCACGCGGCCACTCCAGCCAGCACTCTCTTTCCCTTTCACTCCTATACGGTCGCTACCTGCTGACCATGCAAACACATATCAATCACATTTGCAAGTCTATTTATAGAAGGCCAACCAGAGTGCACGCAATGGGTAGCGTGTATGTGAATGTGTGCACATGCATGGAGCAAAAGCCAGAGCTTTGCAGCAAAGACCAAAAGCTTTTGCCCGTTGACCTCGCGTGTTCTTTGTGCTTCGTAATGACTTTACAGCAAATGAAATGCTATTAAATATAAACTCCTTTAAATATAAGCTTTGTTTTGCAAATTGATACAAATTTCTTGGATTCAATTAAATTATTTAAAATATCTAAATTGTATATGATATTCAATACTTTTTATGCAAATTTAGCAAGAACTAAAGCTCGCTTATCAACAGCGCCAAATTGACTCACCTGTTAATGCAAATCAAGTCGCAGTCACAGCCACGCCCCTTTCAGCCTGTTACATATAATTTAATAAACTAATCATACCCCGAAATTTTCCATTTTCATTGAGTATATATGTATATACATACGTTGACTATCTAAATTTATTAACGCAACTCATTTCCGAAGCAACAACTATTTCATCTGCGGCATGAGGCACACACACACACACACACACACTCACACATATTCACACTCTCCTGGCAATTGGATAGAGTGTTGATGCTGATCACTTTGCCCTGTCCCTGGCCTCAAGTGCTCATGTGTGGCTTCGCCTCTTTTCCACAGCACAGATGCAAATGCTATTGCAAGTGCATGCACAACTTTTCATTTCATTTTCTTTTATTTTCC
Source organism: Drosophila aldrichi (assembly GCA_035045965.1). Taxonomy (NCBI): domain Eukaryota; kingdom Metazoa; phylum Arthropoda; class Insecta; order Diptera; family Drosophilidae; genus Drosophila; species Drosophila aldrichi. The sequence goes on from JAWNOM010000038.1 coordinate 1,340,086, forward strand.
TCCTTTTTTCCGTTTTTTGGCTATTTTTAGCATTTTATCCAGCGTAGCAAGCGGCCTGACAATATGTTTTTAATTTGCATGGCAAACATTTTTGCGATTTTACTGCATTTGCTGTACTATTTCTACGTTCTTATGCTCGCCCATGTTTGGATAGCGGGTGTATTGGGTTTGATGATACGTTTAATGCTAGCATATAGTTATATTTGTGATGTTAAGCAAATGGATTTGCTATATAGACTTATAATTTGGATTATGTGTAATTTATGTAAAGTATGCGGAAAAATCAAATATTTAATTTTTTATTTAAAAAAAAAAAAAAAAAAAAAGTATTAAATTAAGCCTATAAAGTTGTATCAAATCAAAACCAAATTTTTTTCTTTTTTTTTTTTTTTTTTGACTCCCAAACGAGTATGACGAAGTCGGTCAGGTCTGAGTTCAATCTTTCTTAGCTGTCAAATTTGTTAGCGTGACGCAGGTCAGAAACAGGTAATTGTGATTTATAGCTATTAGCTGAGCAGTTAGTCGTGTTTATCTACATCTACATCAATACATCTACAATATATTAACTATATGGACATACTCGTATGTATGTATGCATATTCCTCTTAGTACATCCCATTACTATTTAATTGAAATTTATGTTTTTGGCAAACGCCGCCTGCTGGCGCACGCTCTGTTGCCAATAACAGCTGCTGTTTGCCTCAAGTCAATTCAGAAGCGTTTAACACTCGACATATAATACACATTTGATTATTTGTCATACACACACATACATACATATGTCTATATATACAATGGCAAAGGAAATTGGCCACGCGCCCAAAACATTGTCATCTTTTCGACTCGGTTTTTCTTTTCGCTCGGTTTTTTTTCCTTTTTGGCTTTTTTCGCACAAAGTGCGACAGCTTACATCATTGTTAAAATTATCAGATTGTAGACACATTTTGACATAGATGTCGCACGGCCACTTGTCCAGAAAAATCGTTGCCACTAAGGTAAAGAATAGCAGCCATCGTCAGACCATCGCCCGTGCTATGATCTCATTTTGGTCTGCTGTTGACTTTTATTGCGGATACTTTGGCTATGTGACAAAAGTGGAGACGGGTTGAATTTCATTCAATTCCCACCTATACATATGTATGTACATATGTATATATTTTATAATATCTAAAAGTTCCATTACAGCTCATACTGTAAAATTCTATTAAAAATTCCTGAGTTGATTTTTAAAATTATGAATATTTTTATTTTGAATATTATTTGAGTAACAAAAACTTTTTAAGTATTTTATTTAATTTGTTAAGTTATAAAAAATTGAAAAAAATAGTTATAAATATATAATATTACCTATATACATATATATACTGATATCTACCCAGAATAGAGTATTCAGACTTCGTTAGTTGAAAAAAGTTCTACTTTTCTATGATGGCTGAATGACGCGCGAAGCTGTCTGCGTTTATTAGGAAAAAAAAAAAGCTTAGCCATTTCCGCAGACACATCATTTTTCCAATAATTTAAATACCCTCTAATAGACACTTAAGAAAAGTGGATAAATCAAAATAAAATCCAAGATACGAATGAGATAATTCTAGCTTCCCTTCGTCTACCTCTATAAATACCTATGTAGATATTGTACATCTATACTACATATATTCAAATAATACTAATTTTAAAAATCACTTTATATGTTTATTCACAGAGAGAATTTATAAGATTTACAGGGTATTTCTTAGCCGAAAGCAGCCTAGTCTTCTTATACAGTTCTATTTGAATGGGTTAGTGTTGTCAAAATATCTATATTTTCATATTAAAGCAACATTTTAAAGATAAATAAATAAACACTTAACAATTATCACATCTGTTAAAAAATAAATTAAAATTAAATATAAATTGTTCATGCATTAAATTCGTCATCAATTTTCAATTTTCTATAGAAATTCATTCGCGTGAAAATGACTTGCACCTGAGCGAAATGAATAAATTAAATTAAATGCTTTTATCTATAGAGAGGGTGTATAGGGTATAGAAGTCAACATTGATAATATAATTATTACGTATACATCGATATTCATGCAGATGAATTGAGTTTAGTCAAGTATTTGTTTTATCAATCACACCATCTTTATACAAATCGAGTTTTCAATTTGAAACCTGATCAACTCAAACTTCAACTTAACCAGACTCTTAGTGGATCATAGAATGTGTTTATACACAGTCGGGTATATATGGCTGTCAAAATGTCAAATGATTGCGCTGACATGCATGCCATGGTCGCAGCTAGATGCAGTTGATTCATTTGTCCCCGATTCGTTCACATTTCTGAAAGGAACAACAAATTTTTGGAAAAAGTGTCATTCTGTCACTCCATGCTCCATGCGTCGGCCTGATCGGATAGTACAACTACAACTATGACCTCTTGACATTTTTACAACCCAACAACGGCCGCAATGTCGCACATGTGCGACTGGTTCAAAGGTTCGACTCCAAATTGACTGTATTTATAAACATCTCGGGCAGCGACAGCACAGAACAAGGAAAAAAAACAAAACTATTTTACAAGCAGCCGAACGCAATATAAACGCCCCCAAAATCAATTTTAATTATTCAATTTTTATGGGCACTGAAAATGTAAAATTTAAGGAAATCTCGACTACTTGTTAGGCAGATTTATAGACATACACACATACATATATATAAGACAAAATATATTTATGTAAGTTGCATGAAAATAATGAAGCGTCAATTTGAAAAATATTTCTGGTACCATATAATTGGACTCCTTTGATTACTAACAACTCGAAAAGTATATAGGATTTTGACTTGAATTTCGAAATATATATGCTTCTATACATTATAAGTTTACAATTATTAATTGTCTTCTCATATTTCATTGCATTATCATAGTATCGATAAATATGATATAAGAATGTTTGATTTTTGGCGAATTGATAAAGTACTATATGAGCTATGAATATCAAGTATTGTCTTGTCTAAAAAATAATTATATAATAGTTACTTTTCTCCATTTTTGCCAAAATGATATAGTACATATACTTTTGAAGTATACATAAGTATTGGAGTTCCAAATATAAATAAGTTCTAAAAATTTTTATTAAAATCGCAAAGCTAGAACTGGAGTTACTTGAGAACAAATTAACCAAAGTGAGCAGAACAGGATAAACTAAAGATAAACGAGTGTATATGTGTATTATTTTATTCATATTATTCATACCTAGTATACATTTACCTAAAATAAACCTAAAGTTAGATCTCAGAATATATTTTATTGAGCTGGAGCCCCTTACTAGCCCTGTCAAAAATGTTACGAGCAAGTCAATCTCAATTCAAATCCTTATCAATTAAATGTTTAAGTTAGTCTTAATTTCTGTATTGAATACGCGATAAGCCAGGAAAAGTTCCCACGCGAAATAACAGCAAACAAATTTACGATCTCATCAAATGAGAAAAATATTTACTAGTCAAATGTCTCCCTAGTCGAGGATCGATCGATAATTGGGAGCGGAAGTCCCTCGTTCATTCACAGCCCTTTCAAATTAAAACAACGAAAAGACAAACAAACTGAAGCGCTGACATTGCCACATTCGGAGTTTTCAATCAGCTTGCCAATGAGGCGTACAGCTAAACACGCCACGGACTTCTCTACGGTAAACATATGTAAATCTCACTGTGTGTGTGTGTGTATGTGTGTGTGAATATGTATTCATAGTGTGTCACATGCATAAATATGTGGCATCATTAGCACCTCGGTAATATTGGGGAACTGGGCTTAGAGGGTTGTGAAAGGCTTACGAAATGTTTTAGCTAACGACTACTGATGGAAGCTGGGAAAATAATTATTGTACTTGTTTATATGACGAAAAGAGTATATTGGGTTTAAGCTAGTTCTTAAAATATTTTAAGTCAGTGTCCAGTCGGCCTCTACCGTTAGCAGAATACACATTCATAGCCCAAACGCTACTAGTGGGCGAATCGGAAAAGCTCCACGTATACAGTAGTTCAAGCTCAAAATTTGAAATCCCTAGCTTCATTCATTCGGCTAGACGGACATTGCACAAAACCAATATACTCATTTCACTTTCTCATGTAAAAATGTTCATTTTATTTTGATATGCATAAAAAGTATTTCAAACACAAATCACTAAATAGATAATATAAAACGTTTCATCGAAATCGATATTATACAAACTTAGCGTCGTACTTTGATCATCATCTCAATTTGTTTTTTTGCAAATAATAGAAATACTTTCTCCTGCCAGCTAACCGGAAATAGACTGTGAAGGGAAGACGGAAATTTATTGAAATATAAATATTCATTAGATATGTTACCAACTTCAAAGACTTACTATAATAGACGATATAAGAGGCAGAGGAAATCGGGTAAAAAAACTTCGCGCTCGTTATTTAGAATACCCTGGACGATACGACGAGCGGCACTGGCGCCACTGATGAGTGGATAAAACTCGCTGAACTTAATCGAATCATCCAATTCGCGGACTTCGTTGTTGGTTTGAAGGAACCAGGGCAAAACCGCTAACACCTGGATGTTTTGCCGCCCCTCAAAGGCCAACTCCATTCGCAGCGCCCTCATGTGACCTGTCACCCCAAACTTGGTGGCGCAATAAGCACTGTTATAGGGAAAGGGCAAGATGCCTAAAATCGAAAAAGGAAACGCTTATAGTACAGAGTATATATATAATTTTATAGCTAAGTTTAAGCTTACTGCTGCAGGAGCTTATGCTGACAATGTGCCCCTTGTTCATCTCCTTCATATGGGGCAAAAACAGTTTTTTTGTCTGGGCGGAAAAATAAAAAATATATTACAAGCTTAAACCATATTGTTATCAAAATGCAATTCTAATGAGATTTTTGCATATCTGCCAAAATATACCCAGACTGCAGACTTCACTTTACTTTAAATATCGCTAAGCTCACCCAAAAATGAGATGAAAAGTTGACATCGATCATGCTCTGAATATCTTTGGGCTCGGGATCCATGGGACTGTCGAGCAGTAGAATTCCAGCATTATTAATCAATATCGTTACCGGTCCAAGATCTTTCAGTATATTCGATTTCAGTTCACTCAGCTCGCTATAGCTAGCCGCATTCACCTGGAGAGTTGCCAAAATGATTTCTGATAGCAAAAACTAGATTTATATATATAGGTTACCTTATATGCCTTGCTGCGCACCGAGAAAGCCTCATTGATTAATCGCACTGTTTCTTCGGCACCCTCCAAATTTATATCAGTTACGGCTATATGACAGCCCTGTTTAGCCAATTCTAGGGCTATCGCACGTCCAAGTCCATGAGCAGCTCCAGTTACCTGATGGATAAATACAGATAAAATGTGCTTCAATATTGATCAATATTTTAATAGACATAAATCGAAATCGTAGCCATAATTATTTGCGAATTTCAGGCACGTTTCAAGAGCTTGACTCCGCAGAGTTTATACAATATAAAAATTCTTCTCAAGACTTCAATTGTATTTGAATTTCAAATTCGCATAAATTTTACTTGCAAAGAAAAGAAAACATCGCTTCAATTGTGAGCAATGCGATTTAAAATTGTCTCTTCAAGTGCAGAAAAAGACAATTAGTCAATCCAGAGTGAATGACCAGAAATATACTGCCAAGCCCTGGTAAATTTCGAATGTGAGTCGCAAAGAAACTTATGTGCACTCGCAGATAGAGCTAATCGTAATGCTCGTTAATAAAACAAAATGCATAGCTATGTATGCGGGGATCTGGCTTTGATCTGTGCTCTTGAATGTTGTTTTTATTTTTTATCGTGCATGTCTCGACAGGTGTGTAATTGGCTTAGAAACAAATGACATACGCCTTAGAGTCAACTTATGCATTCTAGCTTATATACTGTGAATCCATTAAAAGTGTCTATAATATAACCGAATTAAAGTCGCGTATTCGACTTTTGAGCCGAGATATAAATGCACTCAGATCATCTTGATCTCGAGAGCTATTAATGCTAGAGGATTGTATTTTAAAATATAGATTAATATAATATTGAAGCCCATCTCAGCCGACTGACTAATTGAAGAAAGTTATAGATGGAGACATTTAAACAGATCCTTGAACAAATCAATTTTAAATGTTTTCTATTTGGAATACCTTACCCTGGAACTGTCTGGAATTTTGCTAAACTCAGACATTTCAATGCTATAGAAGCTATGGGAAGAACAAGAGCAGATGCTGTATATGAAGTTATATATGTTATATAGTTATGCATGTATGTTTGTATGTATATAAGAAGACTGGAATGGGTATATCACAGACACTCACTACCGATGTGGGCACTATTTCATATTATATTATATTATATTATATTATATTATATTATATTATATTATATTATATTATATTATATTATATTATATTATATTATATTATATTATATTATATTATATTATATTATATTATATTATATTATGTTATATTATATTATATTATTGTCCATTACACTTCGTTTTACACCGAGTTCGTTTCACACTTTACACATACCAAGGCCACTTCGTCTTTTAGGCTTTTCGTGGACTTCGATTTGAGAGTGAATCGGTATATCTGATATATCAGTGCAATCAGCAGCAGCAGAGGGCTGGAAAAGAGCAGCACCAATACGGCCGTGAAAGCCTGCACCCTAATCAGTTTATTTGAGAGCGCCATCACTCGACTGCCAGAGAACTTTTGAGATCCGATCAGCGACGCGTTCAATTGACGACTGTTTCGCGGTCTTGAAGCAGTGCGAAAAAAGGCACTGAAATTGTGTTTGTTTTAAACTGACAAACCCTGATCTCTCAATGCAAACTTGAATATTACTTTCATTCAACGAACTAATTATAATTTATGGCTATGCCAAAGTTCGTTTAAAAAGTCCAGATTTAATTTGTACATGAACGTGTTGTAGTCTTTGAATAACAGGTTCTATAGTTTTGGATTTCATGTGTGTCGCGTAATTAAGAATTTCAATTTTTATGTCTGATTACAATGAAAAAATGTATACTAAAACGCAATTAAGTAAGGTATTCTAGCCTCATCACACTTATAGAATAGATACATACATTCAAGTGCTTGAGATGCTGTTGCTGAGCCTTACTCCATCATTCGAAACCCTTCAGTTCAATTCGGGATGCTGTTCAATTTCAAAATTTATTATCAATAACATATATATACGTATTTTACTCGTTTGTAATTAAGATTGCGTTTATGAATATTTGGAATGATGTAGTGGACGAAAGAGAGAGAGAGAGGGAGAAAAGAAGATAGAGAGTACGAAATATGCCTGAATGGCATAAACGTGTTTTGGGTTGATGATAGCAAAACTGAGAGAAGAGAAGAAGAATTCCAGCGTTATCTCCTCCTAAATGTATGTATGTAGAGAAAGAAAGAAGGAGTGAGAGAGGGAGGGCGAGAGAACATTCTTTGATACCTCAAAGTCTAGCTTAGCAAGTCGACTTTATAAAGCAGCAAAGAGCAAGCGCAACTTCTGCTAAGACCTCATCTTATATGCTTGATTGGCAGAGTTTCCCACGGCTAGGCAAAGCCTAACTCAGCAGCTGCTGTGGAAAGTGAAAGTGTTAAGCTGAGTGCTTGGAAAACGTTAATCTAAATTACTTTTTTTTAACATATTCCATAATTCCAACACAGAAAAAATGAAGCGTAACGTGGGTGAGGCAATTTCTCAGCGTCGCTGTCAACACCAAATCCTAAGTGCTGCAGCAGGTCACGAGTGGCTGCTGCGTCTAATCAGACAGCGGCATAATATCCTGCAGATCCTTTCTCCACAGCGCGAGAGCTCAAGCCAGCGGAATAAAACACATGTTTTAGTTTAGAAAGAACAAAAATGAAAAAGACTGGAGTAGTCATAAAAAATAAAAGCAAAACCAAAGTAAATAAATTAGCTGTGCGGCAATTAAGAGCCTAGCAATGGGGGATCAACGACTGCACAATGCTCGTTCACGCATTACATTCTTGGAAAGAATGAAATTTCAGTTTAGAAGGAGTTTCTCTTTAGCTTTTACATTTTATAAGTTTTTCAAGATGAACTTGGAATACGAATGGAAAGCTGTGAATTTTCATTCTTATCTATTCGTCATGGGCATCTATATATAACTTTCCAATCATTCGTAGAGCAGCTTAATTCGAGTATTTATAGTAAATTGCAGGTCTCTAACTACGACTATACATATGAATCTATAAACGATAATCGATATGTAACATGAGTATATATATCAAATGCAACTAACAATTATATGGTAAAAAAAATATAATTACAATATAATCGATCAGAGTATAGATATATATGTAGTTTATAATCGATCTGTAATGATATTCATAGCAAAATGTCATAAACAATTTAATCTTGACATTGTAAGAATTGTTTTGTACTTTTATATCTGGCATATCTATATCTGACTATATATTTTACATAGTATACATACTTTATACATATATAAAGTCAACAGCTAGTTTCAAGTATGTATCTCATATTTATATCAAAGCAACCAATAGACTCTCCTCACTTGACGAACGAGTATGTATGTATATAAAACACAACAACTACTTAGCAACCTGATACAGCAGGACTAGCAGGACGAACAGGACAGACAGAAACGGCAGCTACGTGGTAGCTGCTGAGGGACATGATGATGCTACTGCAAGACACTTGCAGCCACGAGAAGCAATGCAAATGCAATTGTGAATGTGAATGTGAATGTGTGAGTGAGTGTTTCGTTTAGGTACAAGGATAATATTTTCTCACGCAACAGGAGCTGCAGCAGCAGGAGCAGCAGGAGGAGCAGGAGTAGCGGCACTTGAACAGACAGTTGAATGTCATAATTTAACAGTTTGAAATGTGTGGCTTGTTGCAAGGATATGTGTTTTGGAAACAGCACAGCTGGCACAGCTCCTGTTCGCGCTGTCTGTTTAGTTAAGGATTCCCTTCAATGTTGTTTTTTTCTCTCTCTCTCTCTCATTTTTATTTATGTAGAGCATTGCATTTTACAGGAAGGCGTAAATAATGTTTATTATTAACATGGGTTCAAAAAACCCTAAACACTAAAAAATAAAAAAATTACTTTTCTTTTCATGTTTACATATGGAAATGGTTAGAAGGGGGAAACTTTTGGCTAATACTACAACAAATTCGAAATTGGAATGAAATGCTGAAATATTTTGATATTTTTTAAAATATGCCAATAGAGTTTGAGAATGATGAAATACATAAATATTTTCTGATATGGTCTTTAATATACCTTCTTAATATTTCCTTAATATGTTATATAATCTTTAATCTCAAGTAAATTTTAATATAATCTCACATACATATTCCCAATGGTATTTTATTAATCTAATGGAAAAAGTCAATGTCAATTCTTCATTTCCATTTCCCACCTTGCCAGCATATACAAAGTGAAAGAAAAAAGTTTGTACTTGAACCGCAGTATGGGGCCAAAAGTGATCTTCATATCGAGTGGCTTGCCTTGCGCCGCTCGCTCCGCCTGCGCCTATTTTTAGAGCGAGTTTTTTAGAGTTCACAAACCGGAGAACTCTTTTCGTATAATAAGTTCATAAATAGTCAATTTTAGGTTGACATTTTGACAAGTGGAAATTAATATAGCGAGCGCAACAGCAATGATGAAAGCGAAAAGGTAAAAGTAAACAAGTTGGGAATTCCCGACGTGGAGATATCACTTGAATGAAAATTTAATATGTATTAGAAATTGTATTTGTTTAAATTTTGATTTAAGAAAGGTATTTATAAGCAATAAAAAAAAGTAATTTTAACATTTAACAAATCGTCAATATTTTAAAAAATTATTAGGAGAATTTTTATAATAAATATGGTCATTTATTTGACAACGATTTATAATCTATTTGGATAGACATATTAGATTTTGCTTAATACACTTTAATATTGTAGTCTCTAATACGCCTCCCTTTCATAAGTTGATAAAGTGCGCATACCCTGTTTCAAGAAAACATAAGAATAGGTCTAGTCATATGCTGTTTGATATAAAATCATATATATAGTAGATCTTCACATAGCAGAAGCCAAAATGCATAAGAATATAATAGAATCAACAGATGAGCTGCATTAACGACATCAGAATTTAAAATTTATGATATGTTGTCTTCTTTTTTTTTTCTATATACGTCATGAGACACATTTTTTTTATGCTAAACAAGCAGGTGAAATACAAATATATAATTTATAAATATATATGTAATTATAAAACAAGAAATTTAACAAAAATTCTTTAAAAAAAAATAATAATTAATATATCAGACTTACAAAAAAAAAAAAGTAAAAATTTATAATCTAAAAATTACTAAAAAAAAAAAAGTATACAAACAAAAAAATAAAGACGCAATAAAAGCCAAAAAATGTAATTAATTTTGTTTTACATTAAAAATTCAAATATTTTGTATAAATTTCTAATATAAACTCAATAATACAGAGAATAATACAAATAAAAACAAATAACAACAAATATTTAAAGTATGTATATTTGCAGACTTCGCAATTTCTAACCTTTCGTGTCATTCAACGTGCTGAGGTCATAAAAAATGAATTGTACTTTAGAGTCGATGCATAGACAGACATGAAAGCGAACACAAATACACTGAACGAAGAGGTAGACCACATGGAGCGCCAAGCATGAAATGTCTTCGCTCACTTAGCTGAGCTCCAGTGCACATGTGATGCGGGCCAGGGCATAGCCCTAGACGAAGCCGTAGCCGTGGTAGAGGATGGAGTTGAATGACAACCACTAACAAAACAATAAACAAAAAAATACACAATATTCCGAAACAGTGCAAATCCCAAAACAATGTTTGAAATATGCTTATAGAGCAGCGCGCTGCTCGATCGATCGATGTTACGAGCCGACAACTCCGCGGGGGCAACAACAGAGCAGAGCAGAGCGGAGCAGAGCGCAGTGCAGCGGAGCTATTAAACACTCGATGGCAATGAACGACGACTGTAATTGTAACCCTAGCACATAAGTAATTAGTCCCTTTTATTTATGGATCACAATGCCATGCAGCTACGCATGCGCAGCGCATCCAATCGAGCGCCAGAGCCGCCCGAGTTGGAAGTCTGTGCCTCGGCTTGTGTCTCTCCTCTATGTGTCAGGTGCCTGGGGGTCCTCCTTGCTGCAACATTAAATCTAGAAAACGAGCTCAAATTAGATTTTATTTCTGAGTTGCCGTTGCTGCTGCTGCTGATCGTGTACAGTAATGCCGTCCACATATGCAACTGTGAGTGGTTCTTTGATGGGTGCCTCAAGTGCTACCTGCTGATGTTGTTCCTACAAGTGAGTATTGAAAACAATTTTGAAATGCCTTTCAGCTACACAAATAAATAGTGATACAATGCGATGTTCTTATAATAATATTGAAGAAGATTTAGAAGTATTATACGAATCAATTAATGTTTTTAAGATCACTTAATAATCGTATGTTAAGATGATGCTTCCACATTGCAAGGGGGTGGAAAAAAATCACTTGTATTTCGATTTACAGAGTTTTTCAACACTAGTTCTGCAACACTTAATAATCGGCATATGTAGGGCTTAGATTACACTCCCCATTTATTTGTAGAATGAATGACATGCTTAGCTTAGCTTGGCTCACTGAATACCCTGTATAAGCCTGAACTCTGATAATGATTGGCGATATTTTATGAACGATTTTTCACTCATTTCGATTTATCTTTTACATAAACAAATTTATATTCATAATTTTTTACCTACAATTCATAATCAATTTGTAGTGCACCTCAGCGGTAGCTCTGTCATAATGTAGTACAGTAGCTATATAACAGGAGTAGAAACTGTTATACTCTAATCATGCATTGACTAAATTACTATTACTATTCAAACTCGATACATTTGTTTTTTTTCTATACTTTAAATTTAGTATATATATTATAAATTAAAGATACAATCTTAGTAGTATTTTTTTTTAGTATTATTCGTTTTTGCTTTATATAAATAAATAATATGCAAATCTTAGATTAAACAATATTGCCTATAAATACATATGTATGTATATGTAAACTTCTAGAGCTGACTGTAGTCAGCTATTAACTCTCTTTTTCTCCTGCTCTCTCTCTCTCTCTCTCTCTCTCTCTCACTTTCTTCCACTCTCTTTTTGTTCATTTCCAATAAAACAAATGTGAGCTACGCACATCGAAATTATAGAAACGCAACAGCATAAAATCCTGCCACTTGGTTGGCAACAATCTGTGGAAGTTATAGAGAATAAAATATTACAGAAAATGGAAATTTAAAAAATAGTTATATATGTCTATCAAATATTACCTGAATAGCCAAACACTCAGTGCAAATATCTTGGGCACATAGATCATGCGCTCGTTCAGTAGAACTCCTTTAACAATTTTCGCGGCCACATATGGAGTGGACAGGCCGGGATAACTCTTCGAGATGCTAAAAGCGAATGTATTATTATATGGTACATTGCCCATATATAATCCTAAATAGTTACGTACCCCGCATCGCTGAGCAGCGGCAAATCTCCGCTGGTCTTCATCAAGTAGGCGTTGGCCACAGTGGTGCGAACGTAGTCACAATCGGATAGACGCAGCTCGGCCCGTAGAGACTCCATAAAGCCCATGATGCCATACTTTGTGGCTGTATAGATGCCAGCACCAGGCAGCGGCACGAGTCCTATATAGATTATGCACATATTATATTCATATATTATCTTGCATTAGTTTTAGTTTTCATTTTTTCTTCAGACTGACCTGCCAATGCATTGACTGCCACCAAGTGTCCAGACTTTCGTGTTATCATCTTAGGCAAAAACTCTTTTGTTGTCTAAAAAAATAGTTAATGAGTTAATGAGTATAAGTATATCTTTCATATTTCTACTGCTTAAATCACTGCTGATCGGACCTACAATTACTCTTGACCAAATCTACATCTATCGAGTCTATAGCTCTCTATAGTTCGCTATTCATTCTGGAGTCTTCAATCAAAGATTTCAATCATATACAGCTAGACAAAGATCTTGTCCTTCAAAGAATCTCGAATGCATATATGAAACCCACCATAATATAGGAGCCCAGATTAAGCTGCAGGATAGTGTCGATCTCATCGCTTTTCAGATTCGGCGTCGATGTCATTGGCATCAGCGAAGCATTGTTGACCAGAATTTCGACAGGTCCCAGTTCCTTCTCAACCTTAACGGCCATCAATTGTAGTTCGCGCGGCGATGAGACATCGTTCTGCAAAAACAACACCGATTGATCAACAAAATGATCTCATTCCCTGTGAATATCACTCACCTTATATGCCTTAGCCATGCAGCGTGGAATTTTCGATAGCAGCTCCACCGTCTCGTAGCAGCCCTTCGAATTGACATCAACCACAGCCACTTTGCAGCCTCGTCTCGCCAGCTCCAGACAGATCTCACGACCCAAGCCACTGCCACCGCCTGTTACCTAAAAATATGATCATTTTAGTTAGCCAAGTCGATGAATGAATCGGGTTGAATATGAACTATATTAAAAATTGTAAGAAATAAAAATGTTTGGTTTCATTAGTATTTTTTAAGATATTGCAAGATTTTTCCCGAAAAGTCTATATTGATACCTGAATGAATTATTTCTTTTCTTCGAGTATAAACAGTATTTTGAAATTTTAAAATATAATTTCTGGGTATTGAATTATCGTTTGCTGGATAGAGATAGAGTTCAGAGGGATAGAAGCAGCTGAGGATTAGGGCAGCTGAACACTAAATTCAAAGGACGATTTCTTCAGGATAAATAAGGTTTATCTGAAAATTTAAAAGTGGTGAAGTCTTAAGATAAGTAGTTTCAGAAATGTTTTTACTTCGTCTAGAAATTAGTTAAAGAACATAAAGAACTTATAGAGCATAATAGAGCTTAACTGCTTTCAGACTCCCACGTGTCAAAATCTTTTAAAAAATTTAACTCAAACTACTGTTTAGCAGTGATATTTACATTTTTGCATTTTCCATATACCTAAATCTGGTTAGAAGTAATTTAAGCATATGTATACAATTGCTTTATATATGCCCTAAAGCTCTCATTATGCAAACTAGTACAAATTAATTGGCTTTATTTGCAAACAATGAGCCACTCAGCTACGGCATTCACGTACACACATATGTGTGTGTGTGTGTGTGTGTGTGTGTGTGTGTGTGAGTATGTTTAAATATCCAAAAACTGATTATGTTTGATTTAAGTCTAGCCCGTAATTAAAATGATGTGACCCCCATTGGTTGAACGTCAATTGAACACTTGAACTGTAATAAACATAATTTTTATTAAATACACAAGTAAAAGTGCTTAAGTCGGATAGTGCTCGACTAGAAGATACCCTCGAGCTAAGGCTGAACAGCAGATGATGTGATTTTGTTGCTTAATAAATGAAAGTGGAAGAAATGAAGTAAAGATTCAGATTTAAGGGCACTAGCCACATAGATCGAGATCTTTCTGAATGCATATATAGACGGAGACGAAAGATTGGACAAACGCGATACAGGTGGTATGGCTTAACCAAATGCAATGTAATGTTAGATTATGTATTTGATCAAATCTCCATTTGGCATTTACATAAACTCTCTACAGACTTTAACTTTTTACAGGGTATAGAAATTTCATTAAAATAAATGCCCTCAGCTAAAAACATAAAACTCACTACATGGAGACGTTACGGAAGTCTTTATCTGCTTTATCTTAATTTGCTAATAATCGTGTTATCTTCGTTATCTATTTTGCTTCTCTCTTCTCTTTTTTTTTTTTTTTTGCGCATCTTCATTGGATACGAATCTTATTATCTTTGCGTATTCCATTTCTGTTGCCACAGACAACGTCATCAATTTGGTATGTAAACAAACACATACAGATGTACTTGTGTGTGTGTGTGTGCATTAATGGAAAGAAAACAAAAGTGAAGTTGATAATCTTTTAAGCAAAATACGAAAGAAACCTGTTTACAGCACATTCGTATGGGTTAGCTTATATTTGTATCTGTGTGAACGATCGCCAGAATACAGAACAAACCGAGCTTTAATGATATGACGAATACCTGAGAAGCTACTTACGACGACCCACCTACAAAACGGCATACGAATGGAATTTCAATAATAAAGCTACATATTAGAGTGTGTGTGTGTGTATAAGTGTGTGTGTGTGTGTGCATTGCTACATACATTCATCAGTTTTGGCAGCTAACTTGACCTTGCCGTAACGGTCAATTGAGTTGACATACGTTTAAAAATATGCATGCATGTATGTACATATGTGTGTGTGTATGTATGCACGTCTGTGAGAATTATAAAATAGCACTATAAGCAATTGTTCAGACATTAAAGTTACATTGCCTGGCATGAACTGAAATTAACCCTAAATTCATTAACATTAAAAAATAATATAATATTTTAAATAATACATATACTATATATTATATTATATATATGATATACTCAAACTCAATCTTCCAGCTCCCCAAGTTTATAACAAAACTTATTTATTTTTAAATATACGTTGCATTCCTTCAATTGCTTTGAGTATATTTTACTATATTTACTATCCGTTATTCAGCCAAGTTCCATTTTTTAGTTAAACCAACTTCAATTAACCTTTAACTTTATAAACAAAAACATATTTCATCTGCAGCTCTGTATGTATGTATGTGTGTGTGTGTCATAGTGCTGCTTTTATTTGCTTCCCCTCGAGTCATGCCATATTTAGCGACTCATTTGATATTCAAAACTCATCTAAGAGCGGCAGCCGAGTATGGATTGACATCATTCATATATATGTATATACATATGTATGTAAACTCGTTGACTATTTAAGGTACGCATAGCTAAAATACTTTGTATTAGTACAATAGCAATAAAAAGCGAAAAAGAACAAAACCAAAAGCGACGCAATGGAGCCACACCCCTTTGGTGGCTGAACCCCATGACATGGGTGAGATGGTAACTGTAGTAGATGAAAACTGAAATATGCCGTTACTCTAATTAATTTATCCATACACATATAACTGAATGTACAAACATTTGTGCATTGCATATGAAGTATTAAGCAACTATTTACTG
Source organism: Drosophila aldrichi (assembly GCA_035045965.1). Lineage (NCBI taxonomy): Eukaryota > Metazoa > Arthropoda > Insecta > Diptera > Drosophilidae > Drosophila > Drosophila aldrichi. The sequence goes on from JAWNOM010000038.1 coordinate 1,356,223, forward strand.
CAATGTGAGTTGCGGCATGAAGGCAGGCTTAGCTGACTGCACAATACACGCTCAAGGTCAGCGGAGAGATTGGTATATAACAGAAGATGTCAACTGTGGCACGCTACAAGGGAGTGGGGAGGGGGATTAAATATCAATTGTAGTTTTCTATAGATCGTTGAACTGAAATATTTGATATGAATCTTGGTTGTAGAGAGAGATAGAGATAGAGATAGAGATAGAGATTAGAGATGAGCTCACTTGTATAGTAATATAATATAGTATATAATCTTTGGAGTAGTTCAATAGTAGCACAATTTTCAAATTTTTGGGTTTCTAACTGTAAAACTGTTAGAGTTGTAGTACTGAACAAATCATCATATCTACAGCTCTAGTTCTAAACTTGATATTATATACAGATATAAACGATTATATATCATCTAAATTACATGCATGTAGCTTCAGTCGAGGCATGTATGCAAAAGTTCTCACGCTGCCACGCCTCCAGTGGGCGTCTTACCACTGACAGACAGAGTCTAAGCGCGAGTTCATTTCAAGTATTAACATCAAAACCAATATGCTCGTTAGCCAACATGCGACAGCTTAATAAGCTCTTTTAGACATTTTGAGCACACGACTAGAACGGAAAACACCTGGGCGCTGCTATTTAAATGCCCGCCCACCTGTGCTTACCAGTGCCACCTTGCCGCTGACATCCTTCTCCTTCAGGCCCAGGGCGAACAGGTAGTCCAGCAGGTGTTTGAGGAAGACGGCGAACAGCACGAACGGCAGCAGGCAGAGGAAGGCAATAATCTTCAGATTGTAAATGAGACGCGTTGTCTCATCGTTCCGCTGCGCCTGTGCAGCGGTGGGTGAGGGCGTGGCCGATGGAGCAGCATGCGAGTTGGGCGCTCCACTCGATGTGGTGCGCGTTATTGTGGTTGTGGTAGCTGTTTCGACCATGTTTATGCAGTTGCATAAAGAATGCAATTTTTTTTTGCTATTTACTTATTATTTTATTTATTTATTGTTTTATTATTTATTTGATCCGTTAGCGGTAATGTAATCGCACGTGCGTTGTGCTAGCAATATGAAATAAAACTAAAAACAATGCGCTCAACTTTTCGTACTCTTCCCCACACAAACTGCAGATCGCTCTCTGACAACTTTTTCACATTCATATATGTACGTATGTATGTGTGTATGTATGTGTGTATATCGTTGTCGTCGAGTTATCTTGTTTGGTGTATCAAGCTCTGCTCTCTCCCAATGCCAGACGCTTATAGCAGCAATAGGTGCTTGGCTTTGACTTTTTTTTTTCTTTTTGAGTGGAATTGAATGGTTAATGGAAAGAGAGACGAAAAGCAAGAGAGAGAGAGCGAGAGAGAGCGATCGTACTGCATGTGTAGGCAGTTTCACCTGATGTCTTGAGTTCGACTTCACGAGCATTGAACATAAGTAAGCAGTTAACGAAAGCTCAACTGAGCGAAAGTGCTGGACTAGCGTATACCCTTTATGTAAAAAACAAAGACTTTGAGTGATATAAATTGTGCTACAGATATATGTATATTGGTAGGGATATTTATTTGTATTTCCTTTAATATATAATGCAGGAAAATTCGTTAATTTTTTAACTAGAAAGTTTAGATAAAATAAATAGGCGCTCTCTAATAGGGCATGCTTAACTAGAAAGTATACTAAAATGATTGAAATGTGGAAATTAATGAATCTTTAAGCAATTTCACTTATAAGTATGCAGATATGTGCTTCCTCTTGCCTCTCCTTAAGGGAATAGCTTTGTTGTTTTTCATTCGATAGTAATTATAGATATGAGTATGTTAAAAGTCTTCTCAAGTCTTTGACGCTTGAAGTTGCCAAGAGCGATGCACTCATATAATCGCATAGATGATGAAGCTTCTTAAGCATTAGAAGCCCATCTTCATATGTACAGGGTATAAATAGAAGATGTTGCTACTTTACCAATTCTTGATATTTTTAATGCTACAATAACTTATTTGATACCAAATATAGAAATATATAATAAGTACACATACAACATATATACACACATAATAAACATATATATATATATTGGTACGCCCTTGGCTTGTCGCATATTTGTTTCACCTTCGAGTAAAAGTTTGAGTTACTTTTCAGATGGAATTCACTCAGACATTTCGTATGGCAAACAGGTCTGCCAACCTTTCGATGGCGTTGGCTCTCGAACTGGCAAAGAGAAAGCCGTTAAAATTCCAATATTGCAAGTCAAATATTGTAATGATATAAATATAGGTTTCATTATAAATATACTGAATGCACTTACTTATTGATCAAAACTGCATATGGCTAAAGGCAGACGAGAAGCAACAAAAATTTCGAAACATCTGTTTGCTGATCTTTGACTTTTCGCACATGTTCTTTGGCGAGGCGAGTTTTTAAAAAATGAATAATGTACAATTAACAGCTATTTTCGATAAGATAGGCAGACATATAGCAGATGTTCGCTATATTTAAGCCAAGTGGAACTTTATTTTAGACAGATACTTACTACGATGTAGATATGATACTAAAATAATCAAATTGAATATTACACATATATGTATATTAAAACATTAATTATTATAGAAAATGTATATGTTTTAAATCTTTGTATTCCATTTATTACTCATATAAATACGGTATGATAGAGGTATTTATTAATATAAACTAAATATACATAGATCTATATATCTTAATTAAATCGAACAAAAAACAAAGTTAATTTGTATGCCAAATTTGTTATTTTCTATACAAAACTAAATTTGTATTGTCGATATGTAAATATTGTGGTTTGCCAACATTTCCTTAGGAATGATAAGAGAGTAACGCTTAAGACACTTTAAAACTTAATTCCAATGAAGTAATACTAATTATTGTACTGTCAATATTCCGTATTAAGGCAACTTTTGAGCACATTCTGCAAGTGAAATAAATGAATATAATAATTTTAGAAAGCAGTTAAATTCATCTAATAATTACTTTTTAAATTCAGCAAATTATTCACATGCTGACGTAGTTTTGAACTTTGTGGATTACGTAGCGAGGCAACGGCCGCCTTCTCAATAATACCCTCGATGCTCTGCAACAGCATATCCTTCTGCTCACACTTGATGACCAAACGATAGTCGCCGTCCATGGTGCGCGAGATGTGCCAGTCAGTAGGCACAGATGGCATATCGCTGCTGTCGTTGCTGTCGTTTTCCTGCTTAATGTCCTGGGTCATTGTGCGACGATATTTTCTTTTGGCATCCGGTCCATCCACTTCATCATCTTCCGAAGCAGCTGACAATGACTTCACCTTATTTTTCTCCAGCTGCCGCTCATCCATGTTGCGATCGCGTTTCGGACACGTGCAAATCTTCAAAAGCAACACCTGCTGACCGAGTACATCGCCACTGCAAATATAACACGGATTAGTATAAATCGATTTTTGGAATTAGCATACTACATTACTTGCTGTTCTCCAAGCAAAACACTAAGCAAGTTTCTTTGCGGCCAAAGCACGAATTCTGACACGAAAAACTAAACACCAACGTCTGGCGCACGAACCCGCCGCTGTGTTGGCTGGGACGACTCATGTTCAATGGCACAAGTACAGAGTATCTTTCGGAAATACTTTTGCCATCGGCCGTGCCGCAATATGTTGTATTCGGATTCTCGCAGCGCAGCAAGCTTTCCCGCTTAGTCTGATTACCCTTAACTGCAGGAAAAAGAGAAACGGAGTTAGTAAGCGAATGCAGGTGATACGCTTCTATATATGTGGACTCACTGGGATCTGTGCTCAAGTGATTCTGGCAACGCAGCACGGGTCCACTGACATCTTTGACGAAGCACAGAAAGGCACGCAAATTCAAGGGCTGAATTGGCATTTTGGTTTTGAACTTGACATCAATATTGAACGTTTTATTCATGCGTATGTACAGCTTATTCAATGGCTCCGAATACATCCAGTGCGACTTTGGCGGCTCCTCCAGTATCATACTGAAGTTATAGTCTCCATTGTTGTGATTCTCCAATTTGGGCAGCGAGTTTATCTGTGTCTTGATATCCTGCAGCATCATTTCTCGCAAAATAGATTGCTGAAATGTGGAATAGAAATATACATATTTAAAATATGTTTATAATATATCACTACAGGCAAAGGTATTAAGGTCTTGCTTGAGCAAGCACGGGCCTGCATTTGAACTCTATTTAAAGGGGGCAATGATAAAGGCATGCATAACGATGTCTCCTCTACAAGTAATTAATCAATATTACACGATTACCAGATATGTCAAGCTATGTCAAGTCTATTGATTGATTGAAATTCATATTTGGGGCTCAAAGAGAACATCAAAAACTGAAGAGAGTTTAGGCTTGCTCGACTAGCAGATGCTCTACTATGCTCTCAATGAAATTATCCTTATTTATAACGCTATAGTTAAATCTATCATTCAAATAACTAAGTCTTGATATCGATTGATAATTCTATGTACTCTGATATCTAGATCGAATCAACTATGGAGTGCATATATCCGTCTATGACACCCATATCAACAAACAATTATACCCTATTCAACACAATTCAGAGCGTTAAAGGATACAACAATGAATGACAAGCCAATGGGAATAGAAAAAAGTTAGTCTGGATCAACCATTTAACGACAATGGGCTTTCTAGGCATACGTCTATCGCGTCAGCCGATTCATGGTAAAGGCAAGCTCGTGCATGCTTTGCTTATTATCCTCATCATTATGTTAACGTGCTTTGGACTGTTTGCCAATCGGTTTACGTTGCGGGGCCGACAGCGTTTCGTCTTCTCGAAGAAAATATTGGCATATGCCATGTTGGTGACAGCGATATTTACGAGCATTTACGTAAGACAGATGTATAAGGATTATATGAACTCAGAGCTCAATTTACGGGATGCTGTCAAGCTATATAGCTATATGAATATCACGGTGGCGACTATCAACTTTTTCACACAAATGATAATGAGCAAAACGGCTGGCGAAATGATGAGCACAGTGCCCTTATTTCAGACATTGAACGAACTGCATATAGACAGTGGAACTATAAGGAAGTCCGTAATGCTGGCATTAATCAAGGTACTCGGTTTCCCGCTAGTTTTGGAGTTTGCTTTGGTCATGCAACAGAGGCGCAATGAACCGGATGCCTATTGGACCTGGACTCTTTACAAATTGTTTCCAATGATTATATCAAACTTTTTAAACAATTGCTACTTTGGTGCCATGATCATAGCGAAGAACATTGCCGAAGCCGTCAATGATAGGCTGAAAATGGTTGTCGACCAGGTGAATAGTATGCAACTGCCGATAAATAGAGAGCATTATTCGAAATACTACTGTATACAGAGATACTGTACCTTAGCGGATGAGCTCGATGACCTGGCCATTAAGTACAAGATAATATGTGTGAAGAGTACAGAGTATATGGCTCTAATGTCGCTCTCAATAATTCTATCGTTAATTTGTCATCTGCTGGGCATTACGGTTGGAGTTTTTAATCAATACTATGGCATAGCCGAATCTGTCATTGGAGGCAAGCAATTCGATGGATTTGGTGCACTCATCAATTTAGTTTTTCTGACAATATCAATTCTGGAAATAGGCCTACTGACTTATGTGAGCAATGATATCCTACGTGTAATTCGAACCACGGGCACCTCTTTGCAAGAGATCAATTTACAAAATGCCGATTGGCGATTTCGACAAAGTGTTCACGCCTTCGCCTTGCAAATCAATACAATCAAATATAAAATCAAGCCCATGGGGTTGTTCGAAATGGACATTTCTCTCATGACGAGTGTACTTTCAGCTGTAGCCAGTTTTACGCTTATACTGGTCCAATCCGATCTCTCTCAGCGGTTTAAGTAGTCAAATAATTACCTGGCTGAATTGCATCAAATTACCCGACTGCAAATGTAAAATAAAGACAAATTATTTACAATTAAAATTAACTTTTTCTATTCACTTACGTTTAGACCATGCAGAAAAGCCATCGGCTCCATGGGGCTGCAAATATGTATAAATATTTAAATATTCGTTTTTATTGTATTAATAACCTGCTTAACGATTATTTGGCATGCTTTGCAACACTGAATTGAATACTGTATGCCCTTTTGTAGGAATAGGTTCATTTTTTAACACAATAATTCTAATTATCATTATTAAACATAAATATTGTACTTAATCCATGACTTACATATCTTCTATGACATTTTCAATGCTAATATTCTCCTGCGATGAGGGGCCAGCTGCTTCAAAGGTATCCAGCTCGTCCACAATGTACGCGATAGGCCTGTAAATGTAAACGAAGTCTTACATACACAAACACAAACACGCAAGCAGCGCGCATTATGTGCAACAGCTTGTTTAACGCCAAGTCGTTGTTAGCGATTATGTAATACCTTTTCTTCTGTCGAGACATTGTAAATGCAATTTATTTACACTTCCGCAATAAATGTTATCATTTATGTTCATATATCAATTATATTTATTATTGTAAGCAGCAGCGAGTTGATAAATCTCTTCTCCTTACATTTCGTCAGTCACAGTGTGGCGCAACAAACAGCTGATCTACAACTATCGCTTGTTGCTGCCTATCGATATATTGTGCACTTATTAATAACATTCCGCAAAAGCTGCTGCAATCGATATTTGCTTAGATTTCAGTTACTTTTAAATGCATTAACTCCTATGCTCTTTTTATGCACTAGGTTAATGTTACAAAGAGATCAACAAAAATGATTTTAAAATGTATTTTAGTTTATTTATACACACGTGCAGTACCCTTAAGTGAAAAAACAATAACTTAGCAAAAAATTAAAAAAAATATAACAAGTTTAACACAAGCTTTAACCTTTTAACAGTCAACAATATTATGATTACTTAAGCTTAACCCTCTTTTACTGTTGTATCAATATGAACATCATTTGGGGCCACAGTGTCTGTCGTCAAATCAGAAACTGTTGCTGTACGTTTGTTCGGATGCCTGTAAAAATCGAAAATATATTTATAATTATAAGTATTAATTATTTATATTTAATTTAGTTTATATTTGCCTAGTTCACATATTTACCTGTAAAACACATAATGTTGAAGAATGAAAAATATGTCAAAGAGCACTGAAAATAGGCCGAGACCAAATTTGGTTGGATCACCAAATATTGAAGCCCAATCATCTAAGAAGATAATACATCAAATTTTAAGTTGACTATTCTAAATTGACTATTCGAAACAATTTACCATAGTTATGGGCATTTAACAACATTTGCAGCATACTCAGTGTACCGCCAGTAAAATCCAATAAAATGTTACCAATACTCCTAAAAAAAAAATAAATTGATAGATGATGCATAGACAGTTGAATTTCGTAATAATAATCGAACTTACCATCCTTCTGTACTTTTTCTCCTATAGTTCATTAGCGCTTGTGGAATGTATTTAATAATTGTAATCGTCAATTTGATATAACTACAAAAGTCAATGGAACAGATTAGTACTACCATCAAAATTGATATGCATATATGCATTATACCTGCAATAGTATAGGAAATCCAGCCAGTGTATAACAGATCCTATAGCCAGTCCCGCTGATATGATCACAACAAGCGCAAATATTGCCAACAGACCATATGCGACTCTCGATACTCGTTGCTGTCCACGCTATATTATACAAAATTAAAGGAGAAATAATAAAAAAAGAAGAAATCATTAGGCTCAGTCTTATATTATTATACATCATATCAGATAATTACCTCATATCTGAAACACTGTACGATCGTGATGCATGTTGCAAACATGGCGTGCAGTGAGAAGACGACATCATTCAGCAATACCGGATTAACGCCGCGCGGATGTCGTATGCTGTATTCGTTTTGCAAGCCTTTGTTGAAGAAGAGTCCACAATTGAACATGCTGTACAATGTGAATCCAACTATGTTCAATGTTATGAAATCAAAGTTTAGGCCCTCTACCGACTTGCGGCGGTAGTTGACCCAGATCTGGGGATAAAATGACACGGACCAGGCCACAAAATATATCCAGCCAAAGACAATGGAGGAATAGATTATGGCCTCCGACTTGGCCACAAGGACCCGAACAAACAGATTATCAGTGCTGCAAATGAGAAAATATATATTTAAGATTATATTTATAGACATCCGTATATATGTACATATATATGAGTTCGATCCACATACAGTGATGCATCCTTGGAGTTGCTCTTTGCCGTAACCTCCACATGACCCGCCGCTCGACCCCTTACAACAATTTCTTGTTCGTCTTTTATGCCCTTACGGCATGAGAAGGATTCGGGGTACAGGTCCAGATGATTCTCATGTTGTTTGATCAAATCCACATTGACATCTTCAGTTAATTGGTCGCTGTGGAATTTTCAGAAAAATGGATGAAATTTCTTTGAATGCTGTAAGAAAATTAAACTTGAAGTATTTATACTGAGCAATCAAAAGTAAATAATAAATTTACCAATACCCATTGGAGACAAATCATTGGCTGCAAATGTTTGTTCTAGAGTAGAGGTAGGCCTTATAAATTACTCTACAACACCCTTGAACGAGTATCATGCAGTCGTTCACGTCCGACTTCTTACTTGTGGCATCAAGAACTTTTAGAAGTACTTAAACTGTCACAAGAAATTATATAAAGCCATAATTTATTTGCACATTTCTTAACTTTTTAATCGTTTAAATTCATTTTGAAAAAAAAAAACTAAACCAATTTGAGTTTACATTTCTATAGTAACTATTTATGTTCTTTCTGCAAGTCATTTGATAATCATAAAAATATTATAAAAGTCTAAAGTACTAAATAATAAATTATAGAGCAATATAAAATAATACAATAAGTATTATATTAGTGATTTATATGAGCTAAGAGAATATTTACAAAGATTTAAGTTCTATCACAGAATAGATCTGTATACTCCCAGCTTGAGTGTCTCAACTCACCTGACATGGACAAAAAAACTTTTGTTGCCATTTACCAACACTGTCAAGTCGTGAGTGTTAACTGTTAGTACATTGTTGGCTGCTACTCCTGATAGTCCAGTAACTGCAATGCATAACAAAATGATTTTATTTTTAGCATTTGACTTTGTTGAAAGTTAATGAAAGCAGTCAACAGCGACAACAACTTACTGAACAATGCAAGAACAAGCATTTGCCGCAAATAACGAAAACGATAAAACATTTTTTGTTTGTTTTTGTTTCTTTTTTTTTTTAATTTTTTGTTGGTAGTCTTAAAACAGTTGCAAATTAAGTTGTTCCATTACCATGTTCTGTTATCAGCAGCTGAAAAAGAAGGAAATGGCAATACGTGAATGACTAAAAAATTATAAAAAGTAATGAGGTTTTAATAGATTCATATTAATAATAGTGTGTTACCAAAATTAGAAATAATTTTTAATGAACCGCCAAAAAAAAATTACAAAGTTGCCATAAAAAAACACTTAACATAAAACTTAAAAAAAAAAAACTAATCTACAACTTAAAGGTCTTTGTAAAAGCCAATATCCGAAATATAACAAGTAAGAAAGCTCTAGTCGAGACACACACACACACACATAGGCACGCATGCATAAAGGCGCATGGCCTGCAGTATGGGTACTTAATTGTTTAATAACTTTTCTTGTGGGTGTGCATTATTTATGAAACTTTTATATTGATTTGTGATTTTATCATTAATATGCGTGTATTTAGGTGAAACGAAGCTAGAAAGCTCACAGCAGCAAGGAGCATTTCCATTGGCCACTTGAAGCTCGACTGTAACGGGCTCAACGTTTGAGAGAGACAGTACTTGAGTAAAAGTAAAAGCAAGGAGAGAATAACTGCAGAAGATCATAAAAGCTGTCTATGTGTATGCAGCAGCTCTCATTTGGTATTTGTATTTAGGTAAAACGAAGCTAGAATGCTCACAGCAGCAGAGAGAGTTCCCATTGGTCACTTGAAGCTCTACCTGCTGTCGGGCTCATCATTTAAGAGAGACAGTGCTTGAGTAAAAGTGGCCCTATATAAAGGGCAGCAGCTGCAGCATTTCTTCAGTCGTCCAGGCCTGGTGGGGGTGTGCGCAACAAAGTGAAGCGGAGCGTGTGATCGATCAGCTGAGCATTAAAGACGTAAAGGAAATACGTAGAGGCTTACGTAGTGGAATTGTGTAGCGGAACTACATAGAGGAAATACGTAAAGGAAATATGTATAGCAATTACGTCAAGCAAATAATACGTAGAGGGAATACTTAGAAGAAATAGACAGACGAATAGTGCTCGAGTGATCGAGAATATATATACTTTGTGGGGTCTGCCACGCCTCCTTCTGCCTGTTACGTACATTTCAACAAAACTATTAGTTGTAATTGTATATAATATAGATGAATAATAATTAAAATAAAATTTGAATAAGAAAATAAGATATATAAATTTATAACTAAATTAATAAAAATTTGAACAAATATAGAGTTAACTAAAACAAAAGATTAATTAAATTATCTAATTGCAGAACATGCATTGAATACTCTATGGGTGTGGTTTATTTGAGTACTTGCTAGAATTCGCTTAATTGCTTTTATTTACACTTGGAATTCACTTTGTTAAAAACTTCAGTTCAGCAACTCTCTTGTTAACCACACACACATATACATATACATGCATACATAGATATATGCAAATGTTCAATGGTATGTGTAAATGCTAATATATCTTCATTGTGTTAATTGAGAGTCATACAGTCAATAGGCATTCAGGCCACAATATTTACAGGCAATCAATTCTGAAAGGAAATTGAAGATCTGAAGAAATAAAGTGCAAATTGATGCATATTCACAAAAATCAATGATCAGAGTTACAACATGTCTGCATTTTTGAAACTCTCGAATATGCTTTTAAAAGAGGTTCATGTAAGATCCACTAAATATGTACCTACATATATAGGTTACATCGTCAGCAAAAATTAGCAAGTGCTCAATTCTAGAGCAGTAAGAAAGTAGCTCAATGCATTTGTGTTAATCAGCATTCAGTGAAAACAGTTAAGTTGATTGAAATATTGTTATATTCCGATTTGCCTCTACCTAAAGAGGCGTACAATATAATTCAGAGACATGTTTATATTTACTATACAAGCTTAGCTATTTTGACTACTAAAACTCTAAAAGTGTTGAAGATATGGTTTTCTACAATTTTAAAACGATCTCTTGGTTTGTATGGACGTATGTATGTACATTACTGGAAGGGAGTGTTTAGCTTAGGCAAACAACCGAAATATAGACTTCTCATTTGCTAAAATCCACAAGGCAGCCTAATTGTTTGCTTTTGAGAACACAATTTCAGTTATCAACTATAAATTCGCGAATTATCACATAAATAACAATTTTTAAGAACTATTATTTGCTGTACGAATAAAAAAGCGCGACCTATTCGCGCGCTCCACGATAGCTCGAAAAATGAAAGCAAAGCTTTTATACACTTTTTTTTTACACGTTCAAGCCCAACTAACAACAATCTACAGCGAGTCATATGGAGTCATAAACCTAGCACACACACACACACACACACATACATACGCATGTGTGTGTCTGTATGTCAGCACTATCAAAAGACGCTCGCATATAAATGTATCAAGTAACAAATACAATCACAAAAACTCATATGGCGGAGGTTCTACAAATCAAGCCGCCTTGACTATGACATGCTGCACTCCATAAAACAAGTAAAAAGTTTGCAAACGGCTGTTAGCGACTGCATAATGCTCGTTCGTTGAGTAAATTTTGTTGATTAAGCAAAATATTTTAGTATTGTAGATATAGCTGCAGAAGAGAAGATCAGTGATCCATATTTATGTCTATGCCTTATAACTCTAATGTCTCTAATCTATAGATCATATAGATTCTGATAATGAACAAATACGCTTTAGGGAAGTATAGTACATATGAAAGCAATCTATTGAGAAGCTAACTCCCTATGAATTATATTTTATGTGTAATAAAAATCTACAAAAATATATTTTTCAATTGCCAATCTCTGTTTCTATTCTACTTAAAGTGCAGTACTCTATTAACTCTTTCTAAACTCATGCCTGTAATACGTGTAGCCACTTAAGTTAGAGTTCTTATATGAGTTAATGCACATTTCAATTACCCTGACTCTAACTGCAAAGTTTGTATTCTAGACTCTATAATTACGCCCCACTATAACCGGAAAAAATACATCCAGATAAATGGCTAGATGAATAGGAAAGCAAGCTAATATAGACTTTTCGCTATGTGAGCGAGTATTCAAATCTGAAAGCTTATCAGCCCAGCACTTATATTTCAGATTTACGTTACAATTCTTCGGGCAGATGAACGGACATGGGTAAACAGAATATATACGCCATATAAAATCCAACTAAAAACCGGCATACTCTTCTTGAATTTGTGAATGAATATAAATTGGCTAAGCACTTAATGGATCGGATAAAAGTTAAGATGAACGTATTTCTCAATTGTAAAATGCAATTCATGAAAAGCCAATATACACGATTGACTGTCTGAACGAGTGTCGTCTATTTTCAATTGCCTGTTCATTCAGATATTTGTTGATAGCAAAAGCAGATGACTTTGCAAAACTTTGTATACAACATCCTGAATATAAACTTATCAGACTAATTGATAAGGCTAATCGGACTCGTTACAATATGCTCTCGATGCTGTTGTTGTTGTTGTAGTTGTTGTATTAGTAATGCATGTTGCAATAAATTGGCTAATCAAATTGATTGCGGTAATCAATAATGATTCGAACTAAAATTGTAGTCACACAAAAGTTTGCCGACAGCAAACAGAATGAAGAAAGGGAAATAATATAAAAATATGTATTATTAGTTACACTGATATATTCATAGGTTTATATGGCTCTCAAAAATTCGCTGACTTAACCATTTGTTCAAATAAACAATGCAAATAAATTAGCCAATTCTGCTTTTTCCGATATCGTTTTGCAGCCGGATTAGAACTTTCACTTGAAAGTTGGCTAACGTCTGAGAGCACAAAGCGCAGAAATGTCAAAGTATCTAGGCGACATTTATTTCTTTTAACATCTGTATATAGGTATATGTATATATCCACAAAAAACACCGTTTACGCACTCGAATATCGGCGATATAGAAAACTCTCTTACAACTCGAATCGAGAACTCGAAACATTTTCGTGCACAACTTACCAATCGCAAGCTTAAACTGTGCTCGACGACACGCGACTCTCAAGATACTGAGGCACCATACAACAGTGCCCCAACACTTTATATGTAACGAGCCAGAGTGCTGTAGTCGGGTGTGCCAGACTACCAAATGCCCTAGCACGGGCACGCAGAATTAGACAAATACCAAAGACATTCCGCTTTAGCATAATCGCAAATACTTATTATCTGATCTAAATGACAGTTTCAGCATATAGCACCAATATACATACATACATGCATATGTATATACATACATACATGAGTAAGCACATAATGTCACTAGAGCTTTTTATAGATTATAGAGTCGAATGATGAATCTCTCCTCGATTTTAGTAATCATAATACGCGGTATATATATTTTCAATTTCTCAATTCTAAGTTGTAAAACGCTTATCTAATACCGTCGATAACGATTTTAATCGATTAATAAAAAAAATTGATATCGAACACAACTCAAAATTGACTTCGTCTAGTCCTTGCGTCGCCCTCTGACTGTTACATACACTCTGTTAAAAACAATATACCCTTTTTACATAAATGTCATGGGTTTAGGGTACATTGAAGCTCATTTTGATATTGGAGTGATCGACGCTCGGCAAGCGCTCGATCGTTCATCGATTGTTGGAACTTTTGTTGTTGTAACTGCGACGATTCGAGTTCGGTTTTGCGTACTGAAATGATACTTCGTTTTCTATAAATAATAACAATTCAGTAATATAACTTCATTGTCATGTATGTATTTTTATAATAGATTAATTAGTGAGCGCCTCTTGTTGGGTTTCGAGTCAATTGAATATCGTATATTTAAATTGTAAATAGATTTGCATAAATATTTATATTAGATAAAAACCGGAACACAAGCCGTTAAGATATTATTATAAAAATAATTTAGTATATGCTAAGGCAAAAGTCAAGCATGAACTTTATTCACTTGAACTGCAATTAAAGACAGTTGTTCATTTCTACTCCATTCGTTTTAAGGTCGAATCATATCACAGTTTACAAACTGATTGAATTTGTTGTTAGAAATCAAAACGAACTACCCAAAAGTTGGGTAATTTCTGGTATAACTTATAGGGTATATATTCCTGCTACGCAGCTCATTGTAGCTTATTCTGACCCGCAAGACGATTCTTTTCTAAGATTAAGGCACGGCTGTAAGCAAAAATAAAATTGGAATTCAATAAGAATTTGCTGAGTCAACTTTTTGACGAATTTCAAGTCATCAAACACTTACCGATAGCGCTCGTAGTACCCAACGATTGTGCCGAGCTCTTGCTTGAAGAGCCTCACCAACATGCTATCGAAGCCCTCGAGCTCAGGCAGGCTGAACATATTGAATTGCAGCAAGTGATCCTTCGAGGAGTCCGCCTCTGAGTAGACGGCCAACCATTTGGGTATCTCTTCGAGCAAATAGGGATTAGCTGGCACCAAAGCGTTATGCGTATGCGCAGGCGGAGAATACAACGGCGCCTCGGGCCGTATTGCCTTGGGCGGCTCAGCAGACGTGGTATAAACGTAATAGGATGTTAAGCATGGATGTTGCCTTTGGCACTGGCCAGTATATTGATTTTCGTAGTAGGTGCCATGCAGCTTGGAGACAACGCGACGCCATCCAACTGGCAAACCCTCGCGCTCCAGCGGATGATTCCAGTGCGTGGTGTGTGCATTGTGATCAATATAATATTTCCGACCGTGCAATGTGTACTGCGTAGCCCAGCCGGGCGGCAATGGCAGCTCTTCGCTTTCAGTCAACGACTGCTGGGAGGACACCTTTTGCAGGGCGCCGTTGCTATTGCTATCGGCAGCAGTGCCTACAGTCGAGTTGCTAGCCGCAGGCGGCGTCAGAGGTGGCGCGTAGAGCGACTGCACAGAGCTGGAGGCGATCGGAGTGCTGCCAGAGCTTCTGCCGCGTCCACTTACGCTCAGCGATGCGCTTAGGGGCAGTGGTAAGTGATGGTGAAATTGCTGATGATGCGCATGCTGATGTGGATGGTGCTGATGATGTTGATGTGGATGCGTAGCTGATGATGCTGTCGTATTGCTATATATAGGAGATTCGGAGCGCTGTGACTGCGACTGCGTTACACGCATCGAAGAAACACGATAGGGATTCTCGTATATGGGATATGAATCACTTGAATAGCTGCCTATCATGTGCCCACCTAAGTGCTGCTGCTGCTGTCCAAGTGGCGCTCTGTAAAAGTATAAGGTGAATTGCATTAAATAAAAGCGTATTCCAAATATATGTAGTTAAATACCTCATGAGTGACGCATGCTGCTGCATGGGCTGATGCATCAGCTGAGTTGGCTGTGGCATAGCAAATTGGGCTGGCCTTTGCAGCATATTAGCAAAGGAGGCGCTTAGTAAGTTCTGATCGATATCATAGCTCGGCGCACCAACTGGTTGTGTTTGCTTCTGCGTTGAATAACTACGTTGGAAGCCTCTCGTGGGCGTTTGGAGCAGCGGGGAGGATTGCTGACGTCGCATACGCTCCATTTGCTCAATATTAACATAGTTGCTCTGCTGAAACTGAGTATTAGACGTTGTCGGTGGCTGCAGCGTTTGCTGATTATTATTGGTATTCAAGGGCATCTGACTTTGGGCCCGTCGCGCATGGTAATAATCCGGCTGAACATCGCTGCACGAATATGTATTGCGACTAGAGCTGGAGCTGCGCGGCTTGAATTCACAGCTAGGCGATGTGCTCGCACAGCGTTGCAGGGATTTCTTTTTGGCACGTTGATTTTGTTGGTCTGGGTAGGAGGTCCATACATTTATTACCGGTATTTCGGGCGGCGTGTCCTTCTTAACATATTTTCCCACAACGCCTTCTTTGTGTGCCTGCGATTTGTCTTTGCTTCGGCGCGAAAGCATCGTCGGTTTACGATTACACAGCAAAATCGTTAAATAGTTCATGCAACGCCGACGTCGTGAATTAACTTAATTATATATGTATTTTTTCGTTTTCTTTCTTCTTATTTTACTGTTCACTTAACGAACTACTAATTTATGCCTAACAAAAGTATTTTGGTTCTTTGATCAGTCGATGCGCTCACGTGAACGAACAGCATAGTTCAGTTCAGTTAGTTCCGCTACAAATCCTTTTGATTTAGTTAACTTATCCTATAAGTAAACTTTGCACTTGAATAAAGTGAACACAACTGTATAATAGGCAACAAATTAATGAGATTATTATTTAATCAAAATAAAATTAAGGTAATCTATCAAACTAACGAACATAAACTGCTCTGCTTTTAGATTTCAAATCTTCCAATTGGTTCAAAATCATTTTAACAGAACCTCAAATGTATGTTATTCTTCTTTGTTCCAAAATTTGCCTATCGATGAATCGAAATTTATGTTACGTTACTCAATGCTTGAGGTTGGCGTACTCCAATAACATAACGTTAAAATAATAGAAATTTGTTATAACTGGCAACAAAAATATATACATATATGCAAGATCACTTTATTTACTACTGCATTTATATAAGCATGAAGATGTCTCTTATCTTGGTTTCAATTACATGTCAACATAACGATAGATATAATTAATCTTCAGGCAAATTGAAGATACCAAACTCGTTTCGAATTTCTTCACTTTATTTTCGATTTTAAAGATTTTTACAGCACTTCATAAATGTTTATAATTTCAATCAAAACACTTGTATCATGCTAAACAAGATGCACATATGCGCTTAGTGGTGTCCATGGGCCTCAGCCTCCAACTGCTCCTTGGATTTGTAGCCAACTTGTTCTTCTGGTGTGTGGGGCCAGAAAGTGGGCTTGTTGATGGGATCCAATGCGCTTTCGGGGAATGCATCACGATAATCTTCCATTGTCATCTGATCGTATGGTAGCAATGACTTCAAATGAGCAATTTCCTTCTGGTAATTCTGGATGCGCTGCTCAGATTCCTTCTTATACTTGGAAATCTCGCTCTTCGACTCCTCGATTTCGCAATCAACCTGCTGGGAAACAGTGTCCTTGGGGTATGGCACCGACAACGCCTCGTATTGCTTCTGGAAGTTATCGACTAGACCAGAGACGGGAATCAATTTCTTGTAGTATGCCCAGTCGATTTTTGGCGGATTCTCTGGATTGGCCAACACGGCACGCACATAAATGTCCGATTTTGTCTTGAAAGCACCGAAGCTGCTTTTCTGGTTAGCGGGCACACGCTCGGCCAGAGCAGACCAGTTAATCGAGGATTGAGCGATGCGGCGTGCTGCCATTATTATTATGTTCAATTCTGAAAACAATGAAAAACGATGAGAATCGCATGGCAATGACATTAATATATAAAGAATAATGTTCTAAGCTCCCAGATTTTTTTTTTCTTTTCAGCTGTGCACAGAAAATTTGTTCTGCAATAATTATGTAACTTAATTGCAGCACAAAAATTTTCATATTCGGTAAAGCGAGTTTATAACAGGACATTATCATTAAATTCTTTGTATATATTACATTCACAAAGAGACTTCTTTGAGCCGAATTATACAATTTTATTAAGTTTTATTTTACACACGATTTTGCACACCACTTACTTCAACAAGATAATAATTATCGAATCAGACGTCACAAGCAATCGAATATTGCTTGCCGACATCCGATTGCAAAGCAAGGAACTGGTGGATTTTATACTCCCCGCAGCTGGTCACACTCGATGAACACATTTGGGTTATCAATTGCTTGAAAATATCGCATTTAATAACAATATTATTAAAATGCTTAAGATTTTACCTCAAGCATTACAACAGACGCGTGCCCTCTCATCGGCCACTGCATCAGTGACGCGACTTCATCGTTCCGTTTACTGTCGTACTTATCCGACAGTTGTTGTGCACCCAGATGGATCAACAATTAACATTCGATACCACGAGCCCCGCAAAATAATCAAAGTAATTATATAAGATGAAACAAATTTAAGGAAATGATATTTACTTACTGCATATATTCCATTCTGTTCAGCTGCCATTGGATTTAAGTACACTATCCGAAGCGGAGCGTAAGTCGCGTTTGGAGGCTCGAAAGCCGCGTAAAAAGGTCAAGATTATGGACGAAGTGGAAGACAACTTTAATGCGAGAAAGTATATGAAATATATTAAAAATAAAAAATAGCTTATCATATAAATAAAGGCATTATAAAGTTGTTATATATATCATCACTAATCGTTTTACATTTCGTTTAACTAAAATAGCGAATTCCATAGAACGTGTGACTGTATTTTATTAAGTATTTAATCCAAAAAATACTGAAAGTGACTACAATTAAAATCTCCCCGCATTTGTTGGGGTAACTTACGTTGCCAAGTACGGTAACACTCGCAAATTATTTGTTCAGATTACAGACAGAATCGGAGCTTGACGTGGGTTCGCGTCGCGACTTGTTTGTAAACGATTAGCGAATAGTGCAGATATATTAAGCACATCTAATAATGCAAGAAAATATAAAAATAGTAAAAGTTGTCGGCACTTCAAAATAAAGTTATTCAAGCATCATAAAATGCATTGTAGAAAACGTTATAGTGAAATGATGAATTGGTAGTTGTCCAATAAATCTTCATGCATACCCGTATGTGTATATTTGTGAGTGTGTGTGTTAGTTTACAATTGTATATAGTATGCAGTAAACAAGACGAGCGTATTATTTAGTGAAATTTTTGCTTCCAACTAAATTTTGGAGTTATCAAAACGAGAACGCGCAAAAGGTTTTTTGCGTTAAATTTTGTGCTTGTGTTTTCATATTAATACAATTGCAGCTAAATAGCGCAGACAGACGCATACATGTATATGTGCATATGTATACACAGCGTACTTATTGGATTATAAAAACGAAAATAACTGGTAAATAATGTTTGCTTAAGATATTTTATCAGTAGGGAAATAAAAAAATATATTAACAAATTCTTCGGGTGGGACGTGTTTCGTATAGTCATAAATATAAACATTCTTGTTTAATATGCATATGCCTGCGCTTAACAATATTTGTGAAGGCGTGTGCATTCTGTGAGTGTGTGTGCGTCAGTGTGCATGTGCATCTGTGTGTGGGTTTACATGGTACATGTTTCGTTCTCTTTTCTGCTGCATTTTCGTCGGAAGCGGTTCTGCCATAGATGATGTGACCTTTGCCTGGGACAGTACATCAATATTTCCCAATACAATTATATACATATATGAATTGACCACATACTAAAACTAAATATACATCTCTTTTATATGTTATAAATACATATTTTGTTTGTTTACAAATACATATTCATAAGATTTGCTCTGCTTTTACCCCGTTATGCTGCTCCACCACCTCTTCTGTGTACGTGTGTGTGTGCTTGTGTATGTATATGCTTGGAATGCTGTTTAATGTGGATGGCTGGCTACATGCACTTATTTTTGTAAGCAGCGGAAATGTAAAAATAACACACACACATTCTCACAAGCAAGCACACCAACACAACACTTGCGCGCAGACGATGCGGACGGAGCTTAGTCTTAGTGTCTGCTATTTTCCCCCAATACCAACGCTTTTTTCGTTTGGTGGAAAGCCACTTTTCAACGGAAAATGCAAATGCTGCGACAGATGTTTCACTTATTATTATGTGAATCCATTCACAGTGACACTCATACACATAAGCCAGCATTGTGTTTGTTTTCGTTGTGAGATGTTTCTGTTTTTGTGAATGTGTATATGTGTGCCTGTATATGTGTATATACATACATTCATATGTCATATGTGTAGACCCACTATTTGAAGTCAGTGATTCAGTTGGTTCTTATTGGATTTCGGATCGGTGCTGATGGACAAAAACCATTGAAATGTTTTCCAATTCGCATTTTGCACTTGCTTTGTTAGCTGCATTCACTCGGCTTTTGCGCTTTCTTTTGTTTTCTCTGCTATGTCTTCTAGTCTAATTTATCTTCCAGTCTCCATTCTACTTGCAGTTTATGGCGAAATTAAACCAATATGTTAATTGGCGATAGATAACGAAATAGATAACATGCCGGAAAATATGGCGAAGGGTAAATAATGGGGTATTCTGGCATTGTAAAAGCAAAAACAAAAGCCATTTTATACTCTATAAATTTAATTTTTTTTTTTATGAGTTTAAGTTCCTTTGTGGGCCTTGTTCCATTTTCTTTTATATTTGTTCATTTTTTTCACAACTCTTTGCAACGCTTTGTATACGAATTAATCATATTTAATTTACATATTACTTATTTTTCTTTTATTTCACTGCAACAGTTGCTGGGTATTAGATGAGACATCATTTATACTTTGATTAGATGAGTATGTACTTCTGGCTAAGAAAATAGTATGCCGACTGAGTCAGTTGACAAAACAGGCTAAATCTGTACTGCGAAATTGCATTTACTGCGCCTAGAGCAGCGCAATTTAGGAATAGAAAACGCTGCATACGTTGGCCAGCATAGTACAGGGTATTATTGGCAATGGCAGCCGCATTCCTGCTGATGCCTTTAAGGCATGAATTTGCTAGCTGCGCACATACCTAGGTAGCCTTGAACTTTGCATTCATTTCAATGTTATGTGGCCGTTGTGGCACAGCATTTTAGGTAAATTGAATAAAAGAAAATTGAATCATTTATCATATTTACTTTTCAATTTAGACACATTGTGTTAACCCTAGCGAGGCCGCTAACAGAGCTCAAATAAGATAACGTTTAGTTTGCACTAAATGTAAGGGATCTTTCTGTTAGCTAACAGTGTACTAAGCCTCAGCCTGCACTGTTATATAACATAGTAGTCGAGTCTAATAAGAATTTGGCTAACAGTATGCATTGAACGAAGGATCCAGTAACATTAACCTACATAGTCGTCGAGTCTAATAAGTATTTGACAACTGGAAATATTTCGATTGCTGGCAAAATTTTGTATGCCCAATTTGTAGACTTGCTAGGTTATTTTTTCTGCTACTATCTTATCGCCAATTCGCTGATAAAAAGGTGCAAATCAAATTGCTAGATTGTATTGCTGTTGTTGTCGTTGTTGTTGTTATTATTGTTTTTTTGTTGATAATATTTTTCTATTTCTTTTTTCGATTAGAACGAAAACTAACAACAACGTTGTTATGTCATCATTAATCAGGCAGGCGGTTAGCTAACATTCTTTTCCAACTTCTGGAAAATTTTAGCATTTAGTGGCATTGTAAATCTAAAATATGCTGAAACAGCTACTCAAAGTCAATGGCAAAAAAAAAAAAAAAAAATGTTTTACGTAGATTGTTAGCAATGTTTATTTTTATCAGCATTCAAAACGTTAAAATGAACGTGTGTTTAATCGCAATAAAACGAGTGTTCTTATCAAAAGCAAACAGCTCTAAATTTACTCTGCACAAATTGTACACATAAAATTACTAAATAAATAAGTTAATGACACGTGAGAGTGCTTCAGTCGGGAGTGCCGGACTAGTGGATACTCTGAACATCATAAGCTTCTTTCATGCACACATAAGAAATAATATATGCGAAAACATACATTCAAGCAGACGCACACACACACATACGCACGTGCCTATTGGGATTTGCTATGGGAAATTAATTGTTGAATAGCTTGTGTTCCAGTTGGACTTTCCTAATCAGAATTTCGTTGTATGATAACGACATGCAGATGTGTGTACTTGTCAAGTGTCACATGTGCCTGCTAAAGCCTTCTTTTTGCGTTTGCGGTGGGAGGTATTCAAAATCAAAAATATAAAAAATATGTCAGTCCTTCAGAGAGTAAATTAAATTCGTTTGTTCTAACTACGCTCGAAAATTAAAATATCAATTTAATAATAGGGGAATCATTAGAGATTATGTAGCTCATGAGACCTACTCAATATCGATTTTAGCCTGTTTTATGCGCATAATTAAACAAGATAAGAAAGCTAAATATAAACCACTAAATCGACATAGGAGCTATAGCCATTGGGTATCTGACTATCCGTTAGTTATCTTAAGAATAAATTTATCTAGTATTTATTCATTAATAAATGGTATATTACTTTTTTTTTTCTTCCACAGAATTGCAAAGCGCTTCCGATTCAAAAATCTTCCAACAAGATTGTGCCAAACGTAAAATTGACCTGAAAATATCACAGTTGCTGGAGTTTCTCGTCATTTGAGTTAAACCAAATTTTCGTTTTCCGATCGAATTTCATATCTTAATTTATATAAATATAACAATAGGGTTTTTTTTTTTTTTTTTTTTCTTGTCTGAAAGTTAGTTAAATGATTTGGCCAAATTAGTATAAGAAATTGGTGAGCCTGAATAAGAGAAAGTAAATAAGTCAACAATTTAAACGTCCAACATCAAAACATTTAGAATATTCGGAGTTCGCGTGGAGTTCGTGGCCAATGTAATTTACCCACCTGCCAACAACAAAAGAAACGTCAACAGCAACAGCAACAACATCGAGCCCAAGAGCCAACACATCTAACAAAAATACGTCATAGCTGATAATAATGAATCTAAACCAACACAGTGGACCTGGTCCCCCAGAGAGCAGCACCACTACCACTACCACTACCACTAACGCCAGCAGTACCAGCTGCAGCAGCTCTAATAATATTAACAAGTCTTGTGATCAAGTGGACGCATCGCCGAATCTGTGGCGAGACAGCAGCACATCGGGCATGTGTTCAGTGTCTCATAGAGTTGGCGAGCCGGCGGCCGAGCTGTCAGCAGGCGGGGTCAGCAATAGTGTTGCTACCAACACTAATTGGAGTACTAAAAACACCAGCCACGACCATCCACCGACATCTGTTATGCGGACAATATCATCGGACCGCCTGGTCACGGGGTCCTCGTGTCGCGCTCTACGTACTGCCGTCTCCGCATTATATTCTGTCGACGACTTTGTTAAGGAAAAAATCGGTTCCGGCTTTTTCTCGGAAGTTTACAGGGTAAGTACGAAACACTTTACAAATACATACATTATATTTACAAATTTTGAAACCAGATGTTATATTAATTACATTGATGTTATTGAAAACCCCTTAGAAAATAAGTGAGAGTGCTCTGATTGGAAGTATCCGACTATGAAATACCTATACTTATAAACTAACACTAAAGAAAGAAACATGCCTAAGCAGCACATCTCCAAAGGCTACAGGGTATACAAATACAAAGAGAAGTTTCACGCATTATATTTTCGATTGCCATTGATAGATATCTCATTTCATTTCTTGAATTTCATAAGTGAAAAGAGTTATTTTTAGGCCTTTTATATGATAATAATGAGTAAAGAAAACCTAATAATTAATTTAATTTATGCTTTCTAATGCTTCCAATAGCCAAATGCCATAGACAATATTCGCGTGCGAATTTCTCAATGCATCTTATAAATAATATTGCTGTACACAGCCAGCAGCAGTCCATTGCCATTTATGGTATTTAGTTTTTACCATTGTGTGTAAGTTTTTCTCTTCCAGTTACGCATTGACTAATTCACTGTATTGTCTGGAGTGCGTTCACTTCACTTTTCTCAGTTTTGAATCAAAACTTCCCAAAATAACTTTGGTACAAGTCGTTAGACTACTCATCTCATATGTGGGACTAATTGCATTTTAAGAATTATTCAACTCTTTGCTTGATTCATACAATTTACCATATGGAAATGAGTTAG
This sequence comes from Drosophila aldrichi, assembly GCA_035045965.1. Classification (NCBI taxonomy): domain Eukaryota; kingdom Metazoa; phylum Arthropoda; class Insecta; order Diptera; family Drosophilidae; genus Drosophila; species Drosophila aldrichi. Next base: position 1,380,094 of record JAWNOM010000038.1, read on the forward strand.
ATCTATGGAAAGTTAAAGTAGTTACATTTGTAAGAGTCATGAAAATATTTTGAAAGGCATTTCTGATCGTCATTCTGAAATCGCATGACAAATAAATGAAAAATGTCTAATGTTATTTATAGTAGCTGGGAATAATTAGTTACTAACTAGGCTTTGTATTGCCTATAATAAATTACATTTCTATATTGTCATAAATGTTACAGCTAATCGACCGACTGTCGAATCAAAATATGTATATATTTTTTTTTTGCTATAATGATAAGGCATTCAAATTTAAAGAATGCCTATCGATCGTCTTGCTACGTGCTAGACCTTATGTCTGTATATCATGCGGAAATTAAGCGAAAAATACATGAGTTGCATTAATGCAAAGTACAAATAGGCAAATTTTGGAATTGAGTTCAAGGTTTTAGATACTAGCGGCTCGCTAAGGGTAATTCAGGGCAAAACTTTTATGCAAATAGATGAGAGATATTCAGAAAGAAAAGAAAATGTAGTAAGTAGAGTCTTAATAAATCTAACGACTGTATAAAAGTCATTGAAATAGAGATATCCCTTATATTATGTGTAGTACATGGGATTTTCTTTAAGTAATATAATTCAAGCTTCATATATGATCAATCAAAATTGAAGAAAATTATAATATTTCCCATGTTATATTTACGTTTGTAGTTTATGAAGCTTATGTAAATGAAGATTCATTTATTTAGGTGTTTAGACGTATTAGGGTATGACAGAGTCGAGCATTGCCATTGATCTATTTAAATTGAATGCCGTAAAATATTTACAGTTAAACTTGACTGAAGTTGTCAAATCGAGTTCGAACAAAAAATATGAAAAAAAAAGCAACAAAAATTGAAAGGAAAATACATTTGCATAACAAATAACAGAGTTTGGCAAAAATAGTAAAAATATTTAACGCGCACTAATCAGCCGGCAAAAACACTTTCAATAACAAAAGCAAAGCTCCATAACACAACAGCATTGACTACTGAAAACTGAAAACTGAAAACTGAAAACAAAAGGAAACAAAAGAAAACACAAGCAACAAATGCCGCAGCGATCGAAAGTCTGTTAAAGGCTTATATAATATGGTATAACCACACGTTATAGATCAGTACCGTAATCGTTTGTTATGGCCGGCCATTGGCAATGCTTTGTTTTAAACTTGGATCTGCATATTTATATTGTAATTGAAATATCTGTAGCAAATATTTACATACATATATGTATGTATGTATGTTTGTATGTGGAACAAAGAAATTTCATTATGCATCGGTGTGGCCTTGCCCAGCATTAGCATACTAGATCAAATATCTTGTGTTTTTGATGCGACACAATGTTGCCCAAGATCCTATAAATTTCCCAATGAATTGGGAATTTCATCCGTTGTCCGCCGATTGCCAAACACCCACAAATATTATCTATTTCTGTTCTACGCGCGCCTCACGTCGCGTGCTATAAGCCACAATTTCTTCGTTTGCCTACAAATTTTCAATAAATTTGTGAATGTGCCAAAAAAAAATATAATATTTCTCTTTGCTGAAGTCTTTTTTTAATAATTTTGATGAGACAACCAGAGGGCAGTAGGCGGGTATGCTCGACTAGGAGATACCATCGCTTGTAACTTTACTAACAGAAGCGAATTGAGAACGTCTGCTGGAGTTATGAGAGTTATGCTTAGTTTATGAGAGATTCTAATAAGAGACCTGTAAATTTATAGTTAAGATTCGAATCATTCTAGTCATTTCAGATTTTTAGTTCAATGCGTGAAACCAATATGCTCGTTACACTTCCAATGAATGAGCAGAAGAACTCAAGCACACACTTAAAATGTGTGAAAAGTAATAGAGATCTCGATATGAAATTCACGAAACTCCCCCATACGAAAATGTTGTTCGTTCAACATGGTAGAGTAATTTCTTTGTGAAGTGCTCTGCCGTCTTCAACAATATATTGTATTTATGATAAGCTTAAACATTTAATCAACAATATTTCAAATATTTCTTTTTGTTTTTCTAACATAGCACAACAAAAGCAAAAACAAAAGCAGAGGCAATTGATACATACTTTCTTTTTTTCCCGACACGCAATAATTAAAAGAAAAAACTTAATGAATCAAAAACAACAAACATATTCGTGTATGGGAAGTGGGGGTACGCCGGTTATTGTACTTTATGGAGGTCTCATATGTTTATAATTTATATATATGTATATATATATTTATATTATGGATAATTTATTGCCACGAGGTGTTTTCAGAAAAAACAAAGTGAAGAGCCACCAAGCTCAGCTCAAACAACTCCAGTTCAAACTCTTAACAATAAATATTATTTTCTCACATTTGAAATGTGAAATTGAATGAGCTCTGAAGCGCAGCTTAGCTTGTCTGGCATGCCTCTTGCCAACGGCCCGAACTGTGCAGCCAACTGTATTTATGTATACATACATACATATGTATGTACATCGTATGTATCTCATCTTGAATGGGGTAAAAAGCAATTATTTATTTCTTATATTGTTGCCTGTTGCAGCATTTCACATTTCACTTTTCTACATCGATGTTACAGTTAACAAGTGAGATATATTGCCAAAAATACAAAAGCAAGTTTTTTGTTTCTACCTTGAACTCTGTTGAAAGCGGAAAATATTGACTCAAATGTATGCAGTGAAGGGGGGAGAGCTCATCAGCCGGTCTGTTTGAAACTAGAGGAAGGGGACTGAGCTGGAGACTTAAAATTACTGCCCGCCCGTATTATCGATTACCTATTTATACTTCATATATGGGGTGGCATAGATTTTAGGTATTTAAAATATTGATACTCCCACAGGTCCACATGAAATAAGCAGATCTAAGGACTCGAACAGTTGACGATGTTGTCGATTAGCATGCTCATCCTTTCAAGTTATCGATATCTTTTTACATTTGAATTATAATCGAAGCAACAAGTGGGAAAAGTACAGGGTATGGCTTAGCTCAATCATACCTGCCAAATGTCTTAGAGGCAAAGTTTTCGAGCAATTCTTTATGACAAATTGGGCATGACTCAAATAAACGTAATGTTAATGGGTTTATAAAAGTATCCGACCTATGCGTGACAGATTTGGTGACTCAAATCCTAATACCCTGTAAATGGAAAATGCTGACAACTACTTAGCAACGTATTCGAAAAGTACTTCAAAGCGGCATTTGATTCACTTAACAAGAAAACAGATTATAGCTAATAGATTGTGTAAAAGCCTTAATCTGAAGAGCAAATTGCTAGAGTGATATGTGATGTATATATATGTATATGAGCATTCATTTTTTTAACTAAGGGGACAGAAAGGGGAACAAAAACTAAACGAAAAACAGTTTAGCTATCGTCATACACTATCGTCGCATACACTTGTTTCTAAGTGATTGTTGGCTGTGGCAGAGCTCACTTTGGCGTTGATGAGTTGCACAACTTAAAGCAGTGGAAGCATGTCCAAAACGACGAAAAGCAAGTTGAACGTCTAGATACAGATACTAGAGGCAACGCGAAAAAAAAGAAAGAAAGCAAACTGGGCCAAATTCCATTCTGGTCGGACGAATGGCTAACTGTTTAAGTTTTGCTAATGGTTACGACCTCAATCAACTGCTCAGAACTGGGCAACGGTAGCGACACTCGACGATCTTCTTTTCAAATACTGGTCTACAGATGCATATACATATATATATTTTTTTTTTTAGTTGTATTCACATACCATAAAATATTTCTAATTATAGAACCCTGCATAAAGAGGGTAGCGGTAATGAATATTTTTGTTATGAGAAAAACATTACTTAAATTGAAATAATAATTATAAATAGAGAAAATAGAATTACAGTGAATGAGGCAGTGGGGCGCCAACGACTGCATAATACTCGTTTATGGCCCAACAAAACCACTAAATTCGGTAAACAATAGAGAGTTGTTGAGTAAACAAAGCAGAGCAGTTTAGTTCAAGTATTATAACTAGCCGAAACTAGCTGAACTGGAACTACTTTGAAAACTGTTTAGAATACAGTTTTTGTCGAACCTCCAGTATTCATATATTCAATTTGGTTAATCTTAATAAGTTACTCGGACTGAGAATAGGCTAAAATGTGATGCTATAAATATGAAAATTTTTAATAGACAAGAGTAGTGTATAGAGTAGTTAGAATGAGACAGGTATATGTAGGGATCTTATAGTCTCTCTATAGTCATTTATATATGGAACTACTAGTAGAGTTAATAATGAGTACATATAGAGAATTATATGTCGACTATTATATATTGAGAAGGACATAGATAAGAATATATATAAAATCGCACACTTACACCTAAATACATACATGTATACCTCTGTATACTCATTATTTGCTACAAATATTAAAAGTTTAAATAGACAAGAGTAGTTCTATACACTAGTTAGAATGGGACAGGTATATGTAGCGGACTTATGTATATGTAGATGACTCTCTATAGTATTAGATTCTATATCTATTAGAGTCTATATTGAGTACATATAGATAATCATATGTTGACTATTATAATATATACTGAGAAGGACATAGATAAGAGTATATTTAATCGCACACTTACACCTAAATACATATATACCTTTGTATACTAGTTCTATGTCAAGTTTATATACATCTACTTATGTAGGTAGACCTTAAAACCGACATATCTAAGATAAAGTAATTTTATTTTAATAATCTAATCTAATTGATCTAAAGTAAAGTAATCAATCTATACTGGCATAGAGCATACTTATGAGACGAGAACTACATATATTGGGTAGGCTCCAGTGTATAAGACTCTCTATTCAATTTTTAAGTCTCTCTATTCAAGCTGCAAGCTTCATTTGAATACACGAATATAATATAATATATAAATACCTTTTAAGATAAGAATACAAATGTAAAGTATTTAGTTGGCGAATATAGAATATGTCAAGTGTGCCGAATAAAAACGAATATACCCATTTCATCATAGGGGAAACGCGCATAATTAGTCTGATAGGCATGCGGTTTCGTAGGTTCAGGAAACGTTTGAGCAATGCACTTGATTGCCACAGAACGCAAATGTGATTATTTGACATTATGTTTTACCATTTCATTAGTGAAATGACTTGAATGGGATGCTATACGAAATTTGCTTTGTGCAGCGACTTTAACAAGGGGGGAGGGGGAAATAAAAAACATGTTCAAACGAAAATCAAGTTGAAATCGTATTAAATATTTGTTAACAGCAAAACAAAATTGCATGTGGAAATAGTTAACAACAGAAAAATGAAAGAAAAACAAAAAATAAACTCAAGAGTTGGCGATGCAATCGATTTGAAGCGTGGTCAATGCCGCCATATGAAACTTGTTTGGCCATTTGGGAATATCCCCCCCAAATGAGACGAGCAGAGCTGCAAGCCAGCCAAGTAGCCAACTAGCCAGGCTTGCAACCAAATTGTATAGCAGGCGGGTTTTATTTGACTTTTTCTGGCGCTTTTCGTAACCTGCTGTCAGGTTCGCTTCAAATGGACGTCTCGGGCGTTCGACTGGTTTTTTTTTTTTTTTTTTTTTTTTTTTTGAAGCTGCTGCTGTTAACTTTACTGCTCAATCTTGGTTTTTGGCTGTTCAAAAAGGATGTGTGTGTGTTTTTTTTTCTGCCGAGTTGCGGCATTTGGCGACGTCTTGTTGTTTTTTATTTCCGCAATGGCCATTCCTCAACGAGTTGAAAGTGAAACTATCAGCATGAGCAAACAAGTGTTTAAGTAATAGCCATTACCATCACCCTATTCAAAAATGTGAATACATGTGATGCGTTAGGCCATAAGGGGGACTAAGAATTGCTTAGCACCCAAGTCGGGGAATTTAACAAGTTCTGAATGCAGCTTTGAGCTAAAGATCTTGAATTTAGTATATTCTCTATGTAAGCTAAGCAGCTAAAGTTGAGTTATTTTCCTGATTCACTGCAGTTCACAGAGTATTAGAATATTAAAGCTATATTTATATTGTATATGCATATTTCTATTTATATATTTATATATATCGATTCATTTGCCTCTTGGTAATCATTTATTCAACTAATTTTTATATCCTGAACCCATTAAAAATGGGAAATCAGGGTATAATGGTTTTCTAGAAATGTATGTAACAGGCAGAAGGAGGCGTGGCAGACTTCACAAAATATGTATTCTTAATCAGGGTGACGAGTTCACTCGATTTAGCACTATTTCTCTGTCTATTTCTTCTAAGTATTCCCTCTACGTTTTTCGAAGTGTTGCTTCCAAGTATTTCCACTAAGAATTTCCTCTACTTATTTTCTTTACGTAATGCCTCTACGTCTTTAATGCTTAGCTGATCGATCACACACTCTACTTCACTTTGATTGCGCTGACCCTGGACGACTGAAGAAATGCTGCAGCTGCTGCCCTTTATATAGGGCCGCTTTTACTCAAGCTCTGTCTCTCTCAAATGTTGAGCCAGACGGCAGGTCTACCTGCTCGTTACAGTCGAGCTTCAAGTGAGCAATGGGAACGCTCTCTGCTGCTGTGAGAATTCTAGCTTCGTTTTAGCTAACTACAATTACCAAATGAGAGCTTTTATGATCTTCTGCAGTTATTCTCTCCTTGCTTTTACTTTTACTCAAGTACTGTATGTGTGTGTGTGTGTGTATGTATGTATGTATGTATGTATGTATGTGTGTGTGCGTGCCTATGTGTATGTATGTATGTATGTGTGTGTGTGTGCGTGTGTGTGTGTGTGTGTGTGTGTGTGTGTGTGTGTGTGTGTGCGTGTGTGCGTGTGTGTGTGTGTGTGTGTGTGTTTGTGTGTGTGTTTGTGTGTGTGTAGTGTTTGTGTGTGTGTGTGTGTGTGTTTGTGTGTGTATATGTGTCAGACAGACGCGAAGAATTATTGAAATATTCCTAGTCGAGCACTCCCGACTAGAGCTTTCTTATTTGTTTGTTCAATAATTTTTACCAATATCTTCACTCCTATTTTCATGAACACAACTGTGTCTATATACATACATATATCTATTTAATCATCTTCATAATATATATATATATAATTAATAATCGTCTCATGCTGCTTCTTCTGCATTAATTAGGTCACTCATCGCACAACTGGACAGGTGATGGTGCTGAAAATGAATCAACTGCGCGCCAATCGACCGAACATGTTGCGGGAAGTGCAGTTGCTTAATAAATTATCTCATGCTAACATACTGAGGTGAGTGCTTTAATACCCTGCATCACTGTGCAATGCGCATAAGTGGGTATGCGGTTTTGTAACTCCAATTAACGTCAGAGACTGAAGGCGTTGCTCCCCACTCTACAGTATTTAAACTATGTAACTGGTTTAGCTCTTCAATTAAGCAGCTTCAGCTTCTTGACTCTCTGTATAGGTCTATCTGTCCGTCTGTCTTGGGGCTAATTGATAAGTTTATTCCTTGATAAATGGGAGTATATATTAAATATATAGTAATATAATGGAATCTGAGATATTTCCTCTTTTTCATATAATATTCATATAATTTATTTCATTTACTAATTTCCACCTTCAATCTCTTTTCCAGTTTCATGGGCGTGTGTGTGCACGAGGGACAACTGCATGCCCTGACGGAATATATCAACGGCGGTTCACTTGAGCAGCTCCTGGCCAATAAGGAGTTGCCTCTCAGCGCCGCGCAGAAAGTAAGACTGGCCCTTGGTATATCGAGAGGAATGACTTATCTGCACGATGCAGGCATTTTCCACAGAGACTTAACCAGCAAGGTAGGATTGCACTGAGCATGCTCTTAGTTGGCTAATTTCAGCTGTAATTAACAAGTTGATTTCGTTTCTCTTAGAACGTGCTTGTGCGCCATCTGGCAGATGGTCAATACGAAGCTGTTGTCGGTGACTTTGGCTTAGCAGCTAAGATTCCAGTGAAATCGTAAGTACACAAGTTCCCTCAATCTCAAAATGCTTTGATTAACAAAATACATTACATATTTGCAGCGGGAAGACACGTTTGGAGACAGTTGGCTCGCCGTACTGGGTCAGTCCGGAGTGCTTGAAGGGCCAGTGGTACGATCAGACAAGCGACGTGTTTTCATTCGGAATTATTCTGTGTGAGATCATTGCGCGCATCGAAGCTGATCCCGACCTGATGCCGCGCACAGCCTCATTTGGCTTGGACTACCTGGCGTTTGTTGAGCTCTGTCCCATGGACACTCCACCTGTATTCTTAAGGCTGGCCTTCTACTGCTGTCTGGTAAGTACTCTGGATACGCTGTGAGATACGATCTAGTAGCTGAAATTCCCCCTCTCATTGCAGTACGATCCGAAAAGTCGGCCCACTTTCAGTGATGCGACTAAGAAGCTGACACTACTGCTAGAGAAGTGTGAGCAGGAGTCGAGGTGCGCGAGTCCAATGAGCTCGTTGGAGCTAATCAATTGCTCGCCGATCGGCAGTGATATAGAGAACGCAATCACCTTGGCCAACACGACGGCGTCGTCAACTGTCGAAAACATATTTACAGCCCCGGCAGGTGTGCTGACACCGCGCTACCAGCGCGATGTGGATGAGGATGGATTTCGATTCCCCAGTACCGGAATTAGCTGTAAATCAGCCTCGGCAGCTATGCCGGGCACACCCAACTGGTTGGCCGACAGTGCTGAATATGACGACGAACATATTTTGAAGTCGCGCGTTCGTCGCGCCACGCAGAAACTGGAAGCGGAAATTCTACTACATCGTCGTTCGCTCAGCGAGAATATAATACACTTTCCGCTGCATACATCGCCCAGTGACAAGGCGCGATGTCATCAAATGCAGCGGCAGCGATCCTCAACGCACTCGCCGACGCCGCCGCGACAAGTGGGCGACCCGCAAACGGCGACGGTCCTTTTGCCAACGACAACAGCAACAACAACAACAACAACGAAGCTGTCGGACTCACCATTGATAATTCCACTGGTGCCGGCGGTCCTGACGCTGCGCAAAGTCGGTGAAACAATGTGCCTTAAAGATCCGCAATACAAACCATCGACAACGAAGGACCCCAACGGGGTGAAACCGAATCCATTTACGGCGTTAGCGCAGCTCCGAGGCGTCAAGAAGATACTGGGCGCCAATCCAAAGACATACGCAGCCGGCGTGGGCGATTTGTTCAGCTCGTGCTTTGAGATGACAGCGCCGTTCTTCAAGGAGCTCGTCGCAATGCAGGCCAAGGGTGTGGCCACAGGCACGGATCTTGAGCCCAATGCGAGCGGTGCGCCGCCAACAGCTAGCTGTACCGAACCAAAGAGTCTACCCGCATCCCCGCAGCTAACGCGCAAATACAGCGCCATCGAACTGAAATTGCCACAGCGGAACAGCAATGCTGTCAGTGTGGCTAGCGAAGCTAGTGAGGCGCCGGCAGCGACTGCGCTGCCCACACCTGTGCTGACCGACATCGACGACTGCGACTATTGCAACTCCGAGGGCGAAGATCTGGACGGCGGTGGCAATTGCGCAGACGCTGAGTCGAGCAGCGACGACAGCGCCGTCCGTCCCTCGGCCATGCCAGTGGCGCGCAAGTACCGCGCCAACTCCCTCTACACGCATCCGCTTTTTCGAGGCAGCAGCGGAACTATTATGAAGTACAGCAATAGCGAGCTTGAAGTGGCGCCCTTGCTGAAGACAAGTAATTCCGCCAATACATTAACGTCATTGAATTTAACCACAACTGATATGATTTCGGGCAACAATCAGGTTGAGTACAGCAAGGAGCTGTCCCAGAGCAGCTTATCGGAAAAGGATGCTGCCTCGAAATCCCCCCCACCCAAAGAAATCCCAGCTGCTGTTCCTGCACCCACAGACTTTGAGCTAAATGGACTGAAAAATTCGTGCGACTTGCTGTCGACCAAAAGAAATTTGACCCGGCGCGACTCCATCGAAAGCGGCTTCTTCTCCTGCTTCAACGAGGAGTCAGATGCAGCTACCACAAACACCAGCTACACGCGGCAGCTGTGCGGCATCGGCTCGCTGGTTGTTGGCAGCGGCAGCAGCAGCAGCTGCTGCTACGACCAATTGAAATCATTGAACTTGGCTAGCAATAAACTAAAGTAAGTGCACTTAAAGTAGTTGCGCGCCTGCACAAATATTAATCAATTCGTATCTCATTTGCAGTGATAAATTGGCAAGCCTGTGTCGATGCTGCTATTATGCAACGCCTTCATCAACTAGCGCTATGGTGGCTGCTGCTGCCGTCACGCCACAGCAGCATCACAGTGACTCGCCCACAGCGTCGTCGTCCGTGCTGTTCATCGATAACGAAGCTACGGCCATCACAGGTGGTGGCAATACATCGTCGTCGACAGCGCTCGACTCGACGGATGAATTGGACGCCGAAATTATGGCACCGCCCACGCATCATCGACGTTACACCTGTCACCATTCGTTGGTGAGTGGCGACGCACAGATGACGTCGACAACAGCTGGCCTTATCAATCGATTGGCACTTGATTCCGAGATACACTCGCTGCTGCAGCGCAGTCCGTTTGCCACCAATCAGTTGCTCTACTGCAAGAATCGCACATCCTCCATCTACACGGACAGCTCGGACGACATCAGTTCGGACTCGCTGCTGTGGGACGATCGTTCCTTTACCGCATTGCCAACTACGCGGTCCGCACAGATAGCCAAAATTGTCGAGTACTTTGAGAGGAAACGACAGGAATCATTGCCCGCTTCAATGTGCAATCGCAATGGCAACGGCACTGTGGCAGCTGCTGTTGCTGCCTCAGCGCTGGGGTCCAACTATCTGTCATATGATTCACACAGGTATTCGGACTTTAAGCGGCACTTGAGTCCCGACTCGATTTGTTTCGAGCTGGACAAGAAGCCGCAGCAGCAGCGCATTATGGTCTGTGAGGGAGCTGTTAAATCAAAATTATCCATTTTCGACAAGAAAAAGCAACAGCAACAGCAACAGCAGCAGCAGCAACAGCAGCAACAACATCAGCAGCAGCAACAGCAGCAACAACAACAATCAATGGGAAATGGACAAGGTGGTTAGCCATATTCGATAAGAACATCAACTTTTATCTTTCTCAATCGATTTTCAAAATGTTGGCAGTTTTTTAATTTTAATTTTGGGATTGTGTCTAGGAAAATTTCTTGAACATTTGAGAGCTGGATCAGAATATATCAGACTTTGCACATGAATTATTTAGTGCTATCATGAATCATGGTACTCCACTCTATCTGTCTCTCTGTGTCTGGTTTCCAATTCGATTACGATAATTGTTTCACCGATTAAATGTTAGCACCACAATACTACTATTTAACATACACATACATATAAAGATATATTTTTATAATAGAACTAGAATTTAACCATATTTAGGTCCTTTCAAATCATCGTATCGTATGTTCCCCAAATAGTATGTATAAATTTCTTTCGATTTCGGAACATTTTTCTAATACTTTGTACTGGTTCCTAGTCCTATTTAATTTATAAATTTATGTTACAAATCTATGAAAATGTAGTAAATAATTATACATATACATATATATATATTCTGTCTATTCAATTGAGAGAAAAAGTATTTATTTACATTAATTTATACTCATAAGACTTCCAAAAAACAAAAAACAAAGAAAGGCATTGCTGTTATAATTATATGTACATATGTATGTATATCTCTACATATTTGTATTTCATATATCTGCGATCTATTTGAATGGGTCGCACTAAGAGTATATATATATATAATAAAATAAATGTATAAAAAACAGAAAACAACAAAGGCATGCAAAACATACATATAACAAAATACATAATAGTCTTCATTAGGCATATCTCTTTGGCTCCATTTTCTCAGACTAAACTTGGTAGGTATTACCAATAGACGCCAATTCAATACCTAAGATCTGTCTTCCTTGACAAATCAATCGAGTTCAATTATATTACAGTTTAAGTAGATGCAACAGATATTATCAGATATTATTAGAAACTTTAAGATTTACATATGTATTACAAATCCAGTGCGTTTTTGTACATATGTATGTATGTAAGTATATATGTATTGGTGTATGATGTATGTTTTGACATTTTGATATATACATTGGATCTGGGTACAGTGCAATTTAGAAAATATACTTGAGTATATATTACACAAAATATTAAAAATTCATACTCAAGTAGATTATTTATATACATATTTTAATAATTTAAATACTATTATTGTAATTGTCTATTTCAATTGACTTGAACCAGAACCTCCATTTATAGCTATCAAGTATACGATCAGTTGACTTTTAATTCATGGTCTATTGAGTATATAGAAGCGCTATCATTATCGATTTAATAGCACACCTAAGACTGAGTCTAACTTTTTTCAATTTCATGTGCTAGATTCTTAAGAAATAGAAAAAGTGAAAAGCAAGTCATACTGTCTACATAGCGTAAGATGTTTGAGGTGTATAAGATGTATATAAATATAAGTAAGAACAATACAAGCATATGTAATTGAACACTAAAATCGTCCAAGTGAGCAAAGTAGATCATCACCATCCATGGCACATATTAAATTGATATGTAACAAAACAAAAAATAAAAAAATTTAAAATATCTGTATATTGTTTCAACATTGAATTAACAATTAATAATCGGGCACATCAATTATTAACATTGATTTCATTTTTCACATTCATCTTAAAGCATGTGTCAAGGGCGGACACCTTAACTTTTGACTAACATTTGAATTTAAATAGTATTTAAAGTATTATTGTTTGTATAACAGGTTAAAGTTAGTGGGGTTTCCAACCTATTTGATAACTTGCGCGCCATTGTCCCCAGCAATCGATTAGAGTACAGCATGTCGACAACATTGCAGTCAATCGATTATAATCAGCTGTAGGTAACAGCCCTGTCATAGTAATGTAATAGCAGTTTGATAACTTAACAGTTTTATGTTAATAACATACTTTGTCGAGTCCCGCCAATTGTTTCGACTATCGATTACATTGAGTTAGCTTGGCATTGTTGGTCTGTTAGATTTACGTGAGTTGATGTCTTTTTATGTACCGAAGACTCAGCTTAACAATATTGAACCCGAAGAGTTATAAAATGATGTACAATATTCGCAAGCGCAGCTCAATTAGTAGTGACATTTCTTGATATTCGCTATAACCGATATATCGATGTTTGCGGCTATTCCGATACGCACTTAATGCCGGCTAAATTTGTTCAGTGTACATGTGTTTCTTGTTTATAACTTGAAATTGTTTTATTTAATAACAAAAGAATGGAGCGAAGCATGCAAAAGCAGCTATACGGCATCTCCCGGGAATCATCGCCAAGTGTGCGGCGTCAGAGTATGCCAGCGGGCGCTGATAATACTCGAAAATCATATTTTGGCGGCAACCAGGGCCTATCGCCACGGCCAGGCAGCTTGAAGAAAACTGCCTTAAACAATAGGTAAAGTAGGTGATGCATTTATTAACAAAATGTTCTAATATGAAAATACATGTTAACAGTCGCTTGAGCCTCTCCGCGCGCTCTACCACACAGTCCATACCGGGCATTCGATCGGACTACAATGTGGTGGAGAGCTATGGCCATGCCCTGCCCGTGGCCGTCAATGAAGCCCTCACCTTTGCCGGACCAAATGCGAGCGCAGTGTCAGCGAAAATCACGCAAGGAGGCTGGGCGTGGGTAAGTTTCCATTTGCTGTACAATATGCCAATATGTACGTAAAGTCACATTATTGCCTTCCAGGTTGTGCAAGGGCGCCGCCTATTGATTTGGCAGTATAAGGATATGCCTAGTACAGGAAAAATCGGTTCGCCCCCACGTTTAGGTAAGCATCAGCGACGCACCGGCACCTCGGCTCAGTGCCGTGAGCTTACCCTGCCCTTCAGTGATATTGGCCACAAAAGCGAATTGGTTAGCGTGTTTCACACCGAGGGCCAGCAGATGGCCTCTTGCATTGCAGTCTCAGCGACTGGCGACGTGCGCTATTGGGCTTCCATTGCGCACGATAACAACTCCGTGGACATCTCCATACTCACCGGCCAGGAATTTGTTCAGCTGCTCAACCTGCCCACGCAGCAAGGCTATTTGGCTGTCACCTCCACCTGCACCTTGGTCTTTCTACGAGTTGGCCTCACGAATGGACGCTATACCCTGCACCACAAGACGATAAAGCCTGCGACGAGTTTCCTGGGCGGCTTTGGCAAACGGTTCGCTTCGATGCTCATTGGCATGAACAGCGGAAGCGACAGGGATCAGGTAAGCTAACTCGTTTTACTCCTCCCATTCCAACAACTAATTGAAATGCATCCTTCACAGCAATTGGTTGGGATGTGCTGTGAGTGCGATACAGAGAATGGCGAATCCATTGTGGCTGTGCTATCGGATCGCGCCATTCAACGGTGGCGTCTCTCGAACAAGGGCAACACGGAGCAGCTGATGTACGAGGATGTGGATCTCTTACGGAAAATGCGCGAAATGTTGCTCTTAAAGTTTTGGAATGTTCGCTTGCCCAATGATAATGTTGAGATCGAAATGCATTTCATGGACTTCCAAGTGTACAGAGGGCAATACTATATGGTCATAGGCGGTGTCAACCAGGCCCATACACCCCAAATGTACTACGCTATAGGTAAGTTCGCATCACCTTTACAAAACCAACATCACCCACTACAGTTGTGTTACTTCTTTTAGTTGTTGCCACGGCTCAGGCGGATGGAATGCATCTGGAGTGCTTTACGCCGCTGAAGCTGAACAAGTTCTTTAATAACAAAACGGCGCAGGAGTGTCTCAGTGTGCGCATCATTGTCGGACCCTCGCACATGTATTTGTACACACCGAAGGTGGTGTATCCGCTGCTCCTGTCGAATGGCTCACCTACAGCTGAGATTGAGGCAGAGAAAGTGGAGTTCCATTTGCACGATGATCGCATCCTAAGCGCCGCCATCTGCAGCCATTTGCCACTCTTCTTCAGTCGCACACACGGATTGGTCTCCATCACGCCGGGTGACTTTGATAGCACCGATTTGCTGAACATGAGCAGCTGCAATACGCCCGATTTGTTTGCGCCTATCTCGTTCAATGCAACCTTCAGTGCCCAGGATCAGAGTGTCCTGGGCGACAGCACCAATAATTTGCCATTGTTTCAACTGGATCCGGATGACGTTTACAATGAGCTGAACAATGAGGTGGGCCAGCTGAAGGCGGCCTTCTTATATAAGCTGAAACGCAACAACAACATGGTCAATACAATCCTTGCGGATCTAATGGAAAGCATCAACGATACCGATCAGCACGGAGCCCCCCTAGATGCCTATAAATTGGATAGGTGCGACTATACGATAATACCTTATGTAGATGTGTAAATTAACGATATACTTTATAGAATCGTCATCACCATTGCTGAGGACTTGGCTGAGGATCTGCCCATTGCCGATCCGCGGTGGCAGTCCGTCATCGAGGAGCACGATGGCAATCGGCACGCCCTGGGCAGTTCCCGCTCCATGCAAATCATTAACCAGCTGCGGGACAAAAGCATTGCCCTGCAGCACTTCATTGATTTCTTGCACCAGTGCTCAATTTGGGAGAAGGTGCGTGCCAGTTACTCCTAATCTCTCATGCGTATCTAACGATATATCTGATATACTTGCAGCTCAATGCCATACCCTGTGGCAGCAATATCTTGAAACCCACGTCGTACATCCTTTCCGACATCAGTGAAAAAATTGTGGCTGCCATGGCGCTGCGGACGATACAGGGTAAAATGCCGAAGCTGGTGGATGAGGCCATTGATGTAACAGTCGCCCGCTGGGAGGAGCGGCCGCAGGGCACCCTGACATCGCAGGACATATTTTATGTGAAGCTCTGCAAATTTCAGAGTATATACGAGTCCCTGGCCGACATGGCAGACGAGCGCATTGCATCTCAGAATCGCACCACGGCCTCAGTAGCTCAAACCATCGCCGACATCAATGCCGTTGTGCTGGGCACTCTGGGTCAGGTGCTGAGGTTTCGGGAGCAGAATGCCAACAGCTACAAGGTGCCTGGTAAGGCGCATGAGAATCAGCCGTGGACAGCCACGCCAGGTGCCGCCGGTGTGCACGATGCACTCATTCGCCTAATAGAGAATACTGTGCGCTACGCCACTCAGTGCGTCAACGAGACGGAGCTGAAGCATACGCTATATCAGCAGATAATGGAGTTAGTGGACATGGTGCTGGATGCGCGAAAGAACTATTTGGACAGCGTGCGGGATACGGAAAAGCATCAGGTGCTGCAGCAGCAATTCGAGACGCAGCGACGTGATCTCATCGCCACACTAAGTGAGTAGCTGCAGATGATGATTGGGCTGGTGACGATTGAGTCTATCGATATGGTTTCATTGCAGTCAAGGAGCGACAGTACGAGTGCGCTGCCAAGCTGGCTGAGAAGTACCTGGACTTCCCCAGCCTGGTGCTCATCTGCGACGAGACGCAGGACAAGGATCGGCTAGATGAATACACCCGCAAATATGAGGAATACGATTTCTCGCAGTTCGCCATCAACTGGCATTTGCGGCAGCAGCGGCACGCCGAGGTCTTCGAACGCTTCAAGGGCAACCAGACAGCGCTGGCGCAGTTCATGCGCGATCATCCGACGCTCGGCTGGATTCAGCTCATATTTAACGGCGACTTCGAGCGTGCTGCCAAGGTGCTCTACGAGCTGGCCCAGTGTGAGACGGAGTATGTGGAGCGCAAGAAGTCGATGCTGTCGCTGTCCAAGTTGGCTGCCTTCGCTGTGGCCGACGTCGATTTGGCGGCCCAAATTGAGAAAATAAATTTCGAATTGTCGATCATTGAGTATCAGTCGCATTTGGGTCACGATGTCTTGCAGAGCTTCGGCTTTGATCCCGTCGACCAGAAGGTACTCAAAGTGGAGGAGATCATCAATGTAACTATTCAGCTGCTTGGCTGTGAGAAATCGGCTTGTTTACAGTTTCGTTTGCTTGCAGCTCTTTATTGCCGAGGAGAATGAGAGCGCCACCGAAGTCGAGTTCCGCAAGGCCTTGGAGCTGCTCAGCTATGTGGATCAGCCGTACGACTTGCGACACAAGATCTGGTGCGCGATCATTCGGCGCGACAACTGGACGGACTACGATGCGAACAATGCGATCGACTATGTACACAAGCTGCTCTTCTACAAGGTGATTGAGCTGTCGCAGCTGATGGGCCAGGAGGGCGAGAGCGTCTTGCCCCCCATGGAGGACTTCCTGGACAGCGCCGAGCTGGGCGAGCTGCCGCAGCAAAAGTCCTTTCAGTATTTGCTAAAGCTGACCTACGAGTACGTGGGCGACATGTTCAAGCCGGCGGAAGATATGGAGCTGTAAACATTTCATTTTGGGCATTTGCCATTCTCATTAAAGACCTAGACTAAGAAACGACTTTTGATGCGCTCTGGGACAGTTGTTGGCTTTGTTCGACTCGCATTATAAAACATTATAAACTAAGTTGCTTTGTCAGTGGTCGGCGCTGCGACAGTTGCTGCTACATTTGCTGCTGCCGGCGAAAGTAACTCAAGTGTGGCGAACGGAGCAGAAGCCCGCCAAGTGCCAAGTGCCAAGTGACATGCTGTTGGGGGCACCAACTCTTAGTCCGCCTGCTAGCAGCTCTTCAGTTTCGCTTTGATCATGGCAGACGAAACAACGCCGCTGACCGCCAGCGGCTCTGGCTCCGGCTCCGGCTCTGGTTATGTTGCACTACCGCCCTATCAGGGACCCAGCTATGTCTTTCCCGGTGGTGTCTCGCCACGCGCGCGTCCTTCCAAACTGAAACAGTTCCAGTGCTGCGTTACGCTGACGTTTATGTGAGTGCTCGAAGTGCTATTCGCTCAAATCGGAATATAAGCTATATACAGTTTATACGCTATGCTAGCTCTGACTGACTACGGGCTGTACCAAGTGTAGAAACTGAAATTGGATCTGCTCTAAGTGCATTTCACATTTTTACTAGTAGTGTAAGGTCGAATAGTGCCGATTTCTGCAAGTATATCTAGTTCAAGAGTTTGGCTTAGATGTGATATATTTTCCGATACATGGATCGTATTACTATATCATATGGCTAACGAAGCATTCTATTGATTTTTAGCTGGTCTGGCAGCGTACTTATAGCGATTGCATAGCCTGAGACTTTAAGATGTAGTTGAGAGAAGTGAGTTATTGGTTCGTAGCACTCTTTCTAGGTTTCAAGAAATGAAGGACGCTGGCTTCGCATGCTTTTGTTCTGCTATTCATATAATTCTCAGATGGTTAAAGCATATTGAGTATATCATATTATAGAGTCTATAGATTATGGAAATAATAGCTAATGATTGAAACGGTGGGTACTTGGAATAGGTATATATTCTATGTATATATAGTATATACATATATCCGCTCATATTTTGAGCATTAGGCTTCACATTATCAGTATTATCTATCATCAGTAATGTTCAACAAATAAGTATGCTCGAGGAGGTGAGGTATATGGAAATTAATAGAGAGATAAAATGCATATGTGCTATAGGAAAGATCGATTCCAATTATATACTATATATGGAAAGTCAGAAAATAGATAATTATTTAAAAATATATATAAATTATTTCAGATGCCAACAGATCCAAAAATAAATTCAATTTTCATTTAGGTAGGAATTAATGAACATACCAAAGGCAATTCAAATTTCGTCATTTGATAGCAGTGCTAAGGCAACATATCCACTTTAGTACAAGCAAATGTAGGGTATTAAATCACTGCCATTTCAATTGGAAATTCCCATTCCATTAAAGCTGCAGTTTGTCATTTGATAGCCCTGTTTGACCCGGCTTGTTAACGTTTAGTTCGAAAAGGCTTTAACCACAAATCAATTTCACTTTCCTGCCCGCAGCGTCATTGTAATTGCCGCCTTGGGCCTGGCTCTGTGGCTCAGTGGCAGCGGTTACGATGCCAGCAGCAGCAGCAGCGACTCCAGCTTCTTCTTCGTCACGAATGAGTCTGTGGCCGAGATGCTGGCGGCTGTCAAGAGGCCCATACCGGATGAGCCCGCATCGGAGTGGGCGCTGGGTAACGTGACAGTGGACGAGGGAGCGGGCGCTCGTTCGGTGAGTGCGGGCATCAAGGCGCTGGGCGATCGCGAGATTCTGGAGGAGGGACTGCAGCCGAGTGCCATCAACACGCCCCAGTTCCGGCATTATCGCTCCCTCAGCACGAATCCCGAGGCGCGTAAGCTGGCGCGCCGTGGCTACGTGGAGAACCAGGCCACGCTGGACATTGCCCAGAGCTACAACTACACCAAGCTGCCGGGCCGCAGTGACATTGGAGTTGGACCGATAATAGTGCTGCCCGATCCGCAGGTGCTGCGGCTCGACTGCGACTTCAATGAGCGTTACAGGCGCAGTACGGGCGTCTGCAACAACAAGGAGCATCCGCGCACCTATGGCGCCTCCATGGTGCCCTATCGCCGCATGGTGGCGCCGGACTACGGCGATGGCATTGCCGCTCCGCGGACGGGTCATGGAATGAAGCAGCTGCCGCCGGCACGCCAGGTCTCCCTCAATATTCATCGCTCCAGCTACGAAACGGACTCGAATTTCACCGTTATGCTGGCGGTGTTTGGGCAGTTCTTGGATCATGACATTACGGCCACGTCGCTGACCACGGCCCAGGAGGGCGAGTCGATCGATTGCTGTGCGCGCGGCACTCTTGAGCAGCACCCGGAGTGCTTCCCGGTGCACATCCTCGCCGAGGACCCCTACTACAGGCAGTACAACCTGACCTGCATGAACTTTGTGCGCTCGGCGCCAGCTCCGACGGGCAGATTCGGACCGCGCCAGCAGTTCAACCAGGCCACGGCCTTCATTGACGGCTCCGTGGTGTATGGCAACCTGGAGCAGCGGCAGCGGAGCCTGCGCAGCTACATCAATGGCACCCTCCGCATGTTCCTCACCGACGACGGCCGCGAGCTGCTGCCCATCTCCTCCAATCCGGAGGACGGCTGCAATCGGATGCTGATGACGCGCCAGGGCAAGTACTGCTTCGAGTCGGGCGATGACCGGGCCAACGAGAACCTGCTGCTCACCTCGATGCACCTGCTGTGGGCCAGGCACCACAACTACCTGGCCCGGGGCCTGCATCAAGTGAATCCCGAGTGGGACGACGAGCGCCTCTTCCAGGAGGCGCGCAAGATCCTGGCCGCCCAGCTCGCTCACATCACCTACAACGAGTTCCTGCCCGTGCTGCTGGGCCGCAACCTGAGCCAGGCCAAGGGTCTGCTGCCCGCCCGCGAGCAGCTCGATGCGCCGGACACCTACGATGCCGAGGTGGATCCCAGCATTGCCAATTGCTTTGCGGCCGCCGCCTTTCGCTTCGCCCACACGCTGCTGCCGGGGCTGTTCAATGTGTCGCGGGACAACAGCACGCCCGAGGCCATGGAGCTGCACAAGATGCTCTTCAATCCGTTCTCGCTGTGGACGCCGCACGGCATCGACCACGCCCTCCAGGCCGCCGCCAATACGCCCGTGCTGCGCGTCGACCGCTTCTTCTCGCTGGAGATCACCCAGAAGCTGTTCGAGGGCACAGCCGAGGACCGCGTGCCCATTTGCGGCCTCGACCTGGTGTCGCTGAATATACAGCGTGGCCGCGATCACGGCATACCCGCCTACCCCGTCTTCCGCAGGCACTGCGGACTGCCGCCAGTGGACACGTGGGAGCAGATGGCGCAGGCAGTGGACAACGCCACTCTGGCCTCCATCAGACAGATCTACGAGTGGGTAGCACTTGGCCAACTAAGTTCTTGAGTTTCATTTGCCATTTACCCACAGTTCTCCCCAAGATGTGGATCTCTACACGGGCGCGCTGAGCGAGCCGCCGCTAGATGGCGCCATCTTTGGGCCGCTGCTCAGCTGCCTGGTCTCGGATCAGTTCATCCGCCTCAAGCTCGGCGACTCCCATTGGTATGAGCGCAAAATGGGACCACAGAGGCTGACCAAGCGTAAGCCTACGCTGAGATATCTATGTATATGACTCAATTGATTCCACCTGCAGCTCAACTGGCCGAAGTCTACAAGACCAGCCTGGCTGCCATCATCTGCCGCAACTCGGATGGCATTCGACGCGTGCGTCAACATCTCATGGAACGTCACCGCTTGGATGGGAATCGTTACGTGGACTGTGTGGAACTGGAGGGCTACGACTTCGACTTTCAGCCCTGGTCGGAGGCAAACGAGGCGCCGCAGCTGCACAGAGCGAGCTTCACTCAAGCCACCTCCCTAGTACGAGTTTTTGGGGTCAATAACAATACAAATGCAACTCAAGTAACTGTAGTTAATTGATGAATAAATATTAATTATATATGTATGTATATATATATGAATGTCACTTGAGAGAGAGAGAGAGCTAGATAAGATAATAGAACTGGCGTAGTTAGTAGAGAACTATGTCATAGATGAATACTCTTATATTTATAGATCTTATTCAAGCTAAAGTTTCGACTCGAAATCCATTAAAAGCTAAAATGATGAAGCTCCAAAAGAATATTTACTCGTCTTATTGGAATGTTCGTATAGGACATATTCCAATTGGAAAACGAAGGAGTGAAAGTAGTAGAAAGTAGTAGTCCAGGAATAAAATTCTACTTAAGCAATCAGATTGCAATGAAAAAAATCGAAAAATATCTTTGATATTTCCTATTTAATGCACATAAATATAAATAAAATAAACAAATTGTTAATTGCTAAATAATTGAAGAGCTAAAGTCAATTGATTGGCCTCGCCTTATCGCTCATCTCAGCTCAGCTGGGCTGTTCTCAAGTGCAGAGGCTGATGTAATCCCAGGCATGCCGTTGCAGCAGCCAATAATCCATGGAGGAGAGCACAAGTGCTCCACTTACCGAGTGCCAGCTGGCATTAGCCCGGCAGCAGCAGCGTGCCATTGGTGGCCAGGGCGAGTGGTGCGGGTGGCGTCGGAGTGAGGGGTGCGGCCGGCAGGCGAACAGCCGGACAGATGGTGGCCGTGTCGTGGTAGTAGGCCAGAGCCAGAGCAGAGAACAGAGTCAGGAGAAATGTTAGCCAGAGGCAGACGGAGCACAGACGACGCGCCCTCTGCCACCAAGGATCCCAGCCGAACGGCACCAGTTCCTCCAGCGACAAGCCGTACGAATAGCTGTCCAAATATAAATGTGTGTGTGTGTGTGTATGTGTGTGTGCTTGTTAATTATTTAATGCAATGCGACAGTTAAGCGTGTGTTTACTCAGCAATCGTAAAAACGGGCTCATAATCCTTTGCCTCCTTGCTGGGCACCAGAATGATGTGCGGCTCCTGCTGTTGTTGTTGTTGTTGTGCTGCCAGCAGCGCAGTTCTCTCGTTGCAGGACATGCTGTGGCTGTGGCTGGGGCTGTGGCTACTGTCCGTTTGGTCGTGGCTGTCACCTGGGGCGACTAGCGACTCCGTTAGCGCACAAATGAAACTGGCATCTGGCTTGGCGCTGGCTTTGTTTGCAACTTAAATTAGCTTTGTCGCTGCTGCCATTGTCTGCCAGCCTTTGGCATGGGGTATTTCGATTTCGATAGCCAACATGTAACAGCATATAAATTACAATCAATTTTTAATTGAACAAGTCTAATCAAGAGTCCAGTGGAGTCTATATAGAATAAAAGTAAGGAGCGAGCTGATGTAGAAACCGAGGAAATCTTTGATAATGACTGAATACCATTATATAGAGATTAATTTAAAGACTGATGACTCTTTATGCAAGAGGTAAAATATATAGAATATAAAATACATATACACCTCTATGTACATTTACAGTTTTCTTTGAGCTAGGGTATTTCATCAACGTCGCAACTACACTCTAGACTTTTCCTGGTTTTTGTTGTTTTTATTGTTTTACTGTCTCTTTTTGAGTATTTTTTTTTTTTTTTCAGATGCCTGTAAACAACTTTATCGCCAACTTATTGTTGCTGTTGTTGTTGTCTCAGTCATTTTTCAAGTCATCTGCGCGCATCTTCCGCCTCGAGCAGAGATTCGCACAGATTTCTCTTATCGTAGTCTCGCGCGTTTCTTGGTTTCTTTTATTCTAGATCCCATGTAATCTCTTGCATAATAGCAATTGTCTGGCAATTGTCGCCCAGTTTCGCACTGACAGGCCCCACAGATAAGACCCTGGCCCCAGATAAAGCACACAATGTTCCACTTAAAAACTTCAGTTTAAGACAAATTTTTGTTTTATTTTTGATTTTTGTATTTCATTCGCTTGTTTTTTGTTTTTTTTTCTTTTTCTGGTTGGGTTAACATGATTGCAAATACATACATATACCATATACCTATAGACTCTTTGAATAATGCCATGGAATTCCCTAAGTACTAGACCTATTTAAGTATATCTGGTTAAACATCAAGTTCGTATATCGTGCATAAATACGTTTATGGTTAGTTTTCTTTTGGGAGGGGACTTTCACATATTTGGCTAAAGTTTTCGTATATTTTGTGGGGAGATTATTTTCATAGAGTTTATATATATTTATATATAAAGTATAACATGTAGATCGAATCGAAAATTGTTGATCCACTCAATGTTATAATACTTTGAGAGGTTAGTATTTTATTTATCGTAGCAAAGATTTTTGTTGTATCTGATTTACTTAAGCTAAGATGTCGAGAAAATATCCGAAGTAAAATTGTTTTTTGTTTCGTTTTCTGAATTTCTATATTAGGTTTTTCTATAGTAGGTATATTTATAGGGACTAGAATAATATACTTTATCAAAAATGCAATGAAAAGGTTGAATACAAAATACATTATAAAAACACGAAATGATTTGTATGTAGAATATATAATATGAGTAATACATAAATGGTTTTTAGAGACAACAGAAAAAGAGTTTTTCCAACTGAAATAAAAATAAGAAGTTCATATTAGTCAAATTATATAATATATATATAACAAATCTGTTAAAAGTTATTCTATATTCTTTTTTACTTCTTCTGCTTCTTCTTCTTCTTCTACTTTTTGGTAAATCTATTGAAGTACATACCTAAATTCTATATCGGAAGCACTTTACTCGTTTTATTTGCCTTTGCCTTCAAGTTAATCAGATTTATATATGTATATACTATGTATGTGTCTTATGATAAGATTTTGCTTTTTAGCTAACTTTATTATATTTCTCTCTTCTTGGACTGTTCTATGCGATAGTTCTACATTCTATTCGAATCTAACCTGATTCGGTTTGCGAGCTACACGCAACGCCTGTTAACTTCCAGTTTGATTTTCTTATACTCGTTCACGATGTGATAGGAGTATATTAGTTTAGATTCACGTCATGTACGTCTGAAGCAGGAGACTTGGAATTTGCAATATATACTCGTATATATTATTATATTATTAAAATTTCGAGGAAAATTGAGCAGCTAGAATAACAAACATCAATAACTGTTCATTTGTGTGTCAAACCAGAAATCATTTGTTCATCAATTTAGTTGTTTGGAAAATGTGAACGAGTATTATGCAGTCGGACATTCCCTTTATCTATCAGTTTTAGTTTTCGACAAATTTTTAAAATATTAAAAAAAAAAGAAAACAAATCCAAACAAAATTGAAATAATTGAAAAATTCAATTTTAATTTTCATATAACTTAAGAGCAAAATACATTTGCAGTGATAGATGTAATTGCATTAAATACATTTCTCGGCTATATGTATAACTTAGGTTTATTCGATATTAATCGTATATTTTTCATTCTCCTTTTATCTTTAATCTTTTGTTTTCATTTGATTTGTTTGGGTATAGTTCTATATCTAGATTTGGCGCAGTTTTCCCATCAAGTTATTTTAGTTTTCAATATATATATTTGTATATACATTTATATATATTGGTAACCATTCAAAATGTTTTAAAAAAATAGAATAACATTATACAAAAAATACAATTTCATTTAACAAACATTTTGGTGTTATGCCTTAATATCGTAATCGTTAATCGTTAATCGTTTATCGTTTCATATAATGACAAAGTGAAATGAAAGTCTTTCCAAGTAAGTAGATTTATGTATGTAGTGCAGTGTACTTCAACACTGATGGTCGTACTAAAAAGTGCCGCAATTTCAATTGGTCGGAGTTTTGTTTTGTTTTTGTTTTGTTTTGAGTTGAAATTTTAGTTAAGACTACAGAAGCTTTTAGTTGTTGTTGCTTAAAAGTGCGTTGACTAGAAATAGTTGTCGATTAAATATATGTATGTATGTATTTATTATGGTTTATTATTATTATTATTTTTTTTTTTTTAATATTTAAAAGAATACATTTTCTAGGGCTTACACATGTATTAAATTAACAATGGCTGATTGTGACAATTAATGGAGAGACAGTTTGAATTATTTATAAATATATATATATATTAAGTACAGCTATAACAAACAACAACAATGATAATTATAATAATAATAATAATAATAATAATAGTAATAGTTGTAATAATTACTCGAATTGCATTAAGAACATTTCAAACATAGAGACAAGCTAATACATATCTTCATTTATCATATATCGAATATCAAATAACATTTATCATTTACCGTTTATCTGTTATCGTTTATCGTTAAATTGAATGCTGCCTTTATGTATAAATATTGTTCATATATATATATGTAACTGAATGATCACGATGCTTGTTCGCTGAGCCCGGGGCAGCCTTTCTTGTATTTACATTACTTAAAATGAAACAATATATATATATATACCGATATACATATATCTGTTTAAAATAAGCCACACCTAGAAACTAATTAAACATTACAATTTTTAATATTAACATAAATTTTACATCATTCTCAATATTTATATATAGCAGTGAAAACGTACAATATTATCTTTACACATATTAGACTTGAATCATATAAATAAAATTTTCTGTTTATTCATCTCGAATATATATATATTTATATATATATATTCTCTCTCTCTATCTCTCTCTCTTTACAGCTTCGTTACAGCTATTTGGGTTTGTTTACGCGCTTCATAGCATGATCTGTTTAAACCATGATGATATCATATGCCTCCAGCGTGCTCACGATGAGATATACAATCCAGAGCAGAAACAATATCGACGAATACAACCATTTGCTAATCGTGGGTCCACCCAATTCGGCGCGTATCGATTTCGACGATCGTCGGATCATCATAACGCCAATGGCAATGACAGCCTCGCCGCAGAAGAGCGTCACAGCAAAGCCAATGCTGAAATTTTATCTAGTATTAGGACAACTGTTATGGATAGCGATCATTTGCCATTGCTACTTACGTTCCGGGCTCCACATTGAACGTTGAGCCATTGACCGCATGATAGATCGAGGCGATGGACCACGCCAGGCCAATGCCCAGGAATACGTTGACTGCATTGCTGCCCGTTACATTGCCAATGCAATTGTCAGCGGTCTGATCCTGCTTGGCAGCGATGATGCTGGCAAATGTATCTGCAAGGGCAAGGTAAGAAATACTAAATTAAAGAATTGATTTACAGAGAACTCCTTAGCTTGAGAATAAACCAGTTTGTATTCCTATCATATTATAACTGACAATAGCTTCGATTTCTTCTTATCATTATCAAAGATTTTCTAGCTTATATCAGCATTATGTAGATGTCTATCCTAATACTTTCTCGACTCAACACGTCTTTGATAACATGTCTTTAACATTACTTTAACAGCAGACTGCCATTCGATGTTAAATCTATATGGGATTCCACCTAAGTATATCTCATTTTACCTGGTATACTGGTGCCTAGGGCCACAAAGCAAATGGCTGTCACCGAGTCCTTGATGTTGAGCACACAGCCAAAGTAGGTAGCCGCATCTCCGATAACCGCGGTCAGCACGCCAATGACAAATATTGAAATGACAAAGGTGACATAGCCGCCGCAGATATCTGTTGAGGGTAAACGATTTACAAATCAATCGATCGGTGTAAGGTCGCTGGCGCGGTTACCTGTGGGCGGCACAAATGCAAACAGCACCTTCCAGAAGAGGCAAATGAAATGGCTGATATAATCCATACATTTCGGTACCTCCTCTCCCACTTCCTCCTCGGCGTCGAACTCGTGCTCGTCAGCTGGTAGAGAAAAAGCGATACGAATAAGTATACAGATCAAGTGACAGATCTACATATATGAAGATTAAGATAGACAGATACGTATGTACATTTATACAGATAGATATAGCTCACCCGGCACAACAGTTAACGCATCCTTGAACTGCTCCTTCCACGACGATGTGCCCAGCACAGATGAAACGTTTGCCCGAGCGACCAGCTTGTCCACAGTACTCTATGGATACACAGTAATTTAGTTTTATTTTACAATATTACGTATACGCCACACATGACGCACACACACACAGAGCGACACAAGCACACCGGAAACAACAAGCATTTCATTTGGAGATTAGAGACAATTAGGTGCTTAGTTGCACGACAGGTGCTAGCCAGGTGTGTTTAGCTTAACTGCCAACTGTTACAACAATGGCAACTGAGCCACTTTATGCTCTCGTCGTCCTGTCGTTGTCCATGCTATTTTCGTCATTGTTATACCCATTGAAAATGCTAACAAAGTGGTTAATATGGTCAGAGACCTGAGAGCGTTGTGATACTAATATATTGTATAAGTATTTATACAAGTGATCGATAATAATCGATAACACTTTCTTAAGCATAACTCAAAGATATTTATCGTCGAGTCGTATACATAGTATATTATGTCTATATATAGCCAAATTTCTATAGGTCATCGTCTAGTCGACTACCTCTTAGCCCCTCTACAAGTCTTTGTGTGCTCTGGACATTAAGCTGTCTGCTGTCTGCTGTGGTATGTGCACAAGGATCATTAGAATGTCTAACAGTCAGTGTGTGCCTGGTTATGTGTGCCTGTGTGTGCATTAAGTATCCACTTACAACAGATTTCGCAGCTGTCAAGTGCATTTGCAATCTGTTTTCATATCGGAATGTGCTTACCTTGAATTCCGTGCTTTCACGTATGCGGATATATGTTGTGGTCAGCTCTCCGTTTCGTGGCTTGCTCATTAGCAAGATGCGTTCGAGATCTGTTAAATCTTGGGCTGGCTTTCTTTCCACCTGCTTGATTTTCTCTAGTAGTTCATCGTCTGTGCGGACCAAGGTAAATCAAAGTGTAAAACCCAATTAGTATATAGTATAACACACAGAACTCTGGCACTCAACCAGAATTCTTCAGATAAACACACATAGATGTATATATATACACTTATATAATTGCGTATATATACATGTATGTATATGTTCACAAATACACACAATACATAAACATGGAGAGTAAAAGTTTTGCTAATTTTAGAGAATCGTTTGGAATTGAGTGCATTTGCTTGCAGAAATATTTTGTGGATTTCGAATTGCTACAGCTCGAAAATTTGCAATTAAATGAGAAAACAAATCAAGAAAATCTACAATAAGACAGAGACAGACTGACACAGATACAAATACAGATAGAGATACAAATACAGTTACAGTTACATTTACAATTACAGCTAGAATTACAATTAAAATTACAGTTACATTTACAGCTACTGATTGCATGCAAATGAAGCTAAATGAAATGAAAAGCTCTCTTGGAACTTTTGTGAAATGTGTTTTAATGAGTTCTTTTCCATTTGTCTAGACTTTAAATAAGAATATAAATAATATAAAAAATTTAATTACACTAGGTAATACTGACAGAAGTCTATATTCTGATTATGTCGTTTCACTTATATTTCATCCACTTGCAAGAGTGGATGCAGCCTATCGATTACATTAACCTAGAGATCTATATACAATCGATTCACTCATTATGAACAAAAATTCATAATATACATATATACAAAATGATCTGAGTAAAGATCGATTAGCAAAACATTTGAAATTCGTGTAAGTGTACAAAAATATAGATTTTCTAACTCTTATTCCCAAGAAATTTTAGTTATGTTAAAGAAAGATTACGACAAATTTATTTTCACACATTTTTCCCACTGCCAAGTAATACTTTTCAGAAATTCCTCTAATTAAGTTTAAATACAATCCATATATTTTTGAATTTCGCCTAATCAAAAATCTAAAATATAATCAGTTATATATCAAATATGTTAGATATGCTTAGATCACTTAGAATGCATGCATAGAGAGAGAGAGAGAGAGAGAGAGAGAGAGAGAGACAGAGACACATTACAATATATTGCTGATATAAGGATGACTCACGAGTATGATCTCCAGTGTGATTTTCTATAGACAGCGATTGAATACGTGGAAGGTGACAACAAATTGGTAATTTTTTTTTTTTTTTTTTTTTTTTTTTGAGAGCAGGAATATTTAAAACAAGATATTTTTGGTTTATTTATTTCAAATGCAAATACATATTGAATTTATTTTAGTATTGTTTTTTTTTTTTCAGTTTTTTTTTTTTTTCGTTTGCTATGTTCAGTTAAGAAATTTTTATTTAATGCATTCAACCAATACAAATGAAAATAATTTTTATTGCTTTTTGTTTTGTTTTTAGCATTAGCTTGGCTAGTATACCCTGTTTTTATGCAATCGGTGGGGTTGCTCTAACATACACATAAACCAACAAGAGGCTAATACACTGAGAACAATATCTGCTGCGATTTTGTTAAACCAAAAAGCCGTTCACAAAATCAAATTTGGCCAAAAATTTACAACCACACACAGACAAAAAAAAAACCATAGGGATATTCCACAAAAAAAAAAAAAGAAAATATAGAGGTATTAGTCAAGAATATCTTGTGTGCATTTACTTACAAATCGAGTTGATGATTCGGGGCACAAACAGAAGCGGGCACAAGCGCGTTTTACGTCGAGCATAGAGAAGTTTACCAACAAAATGTCTTTAACCAAAACTTTCCCAAAAACTTTATTTCAATTGAAGACGAAACGTGAGCAAAATTTCCATTTACTTTCTGTTTTTCTCTTTCATTTTAACTCTGAGTCAGTTGATCCTAACTTTTACACAAACTCGGCGTCGAAAAAGCGCAATTTTTTCTCACTTTATTTTCTATACATGCGTTACATATATAAAGACTTACACACACACACACAGAGATACAAAATGATATACATTCAGGATATGGACACATATATATCTTCTTATGAATGAATGAATGGTCTGGGTGTATAAATCAAGGCTGTCCAAGGCTACCAACTTTTCAGTGCATGTCTCTTATAGTTCGACAGTAAGGATTACCAAGATTACAAGTAGATCTATAGAAAATTAAAGCATTGATGCAGTCAAAGATTTAAGTCTTTGCTTTGACGTGAACGAGTATTATGTAGTCAGGCTGACCTTGATTTTTCAATATCAGTCTTTCATGATACGATACGATAAGAGTTTCTGATATAATATATATATTTTTTTAAAGTTGTTTTTGATTGCAGCCAAGATTTAAATAATATCTTAATGCGTGTGGAACAAAAAACAAATTGCAATGAATTTCGATTGCATATGAAAAGCCTTTGAGATATGTTGAATTTTTTAAGTTTTTTTCTTTTTGTATTCATTTATTTTTAACTGAACATAAACACTTTACGAGAAGAATTGATAAAAGATGAGTTTGTAAGTGTTACAAATTTACTTTTACCTACCAAAAAATCGATGGAAAAATGATTCCTTATTTGTGTCATCTGCGTGAGGATAATTGCAATGGTTGTTGTTGTTGTTGTTGTTGTTGTAGTTGTTGCAGTGTGTTATCAAATATTACATACACACATACATAGATATTTATATATATATACGGGAATTGGATTAGTTTTGTTCAAAAGTTACATTAATGCATATGAAGTGAGATATGTTTCAATATTAATTATACTTATACTAAATACCAAAATTTATAAATAAATACCAAAAAATGAAGAGTGCTACGGACTGCAGGAGGGGACAATAGGGCAGCTACATACAGTGTTGATATCAATCAAAATGAAAAGAACTAGCTCAATACGTAAATATTGTACTTGAAAGTTAAATTAATAAAAACCATATCATCTCTAATAAATGAGAATGATAAGAATTAATAATAGGAATAATTATTATTGTTGAAATCAGAATGTTTACCATCTAATAACCCAACTACCAACATAGATGCATAACTTAAAAATAAAAATTATGAATTTTAAAATTTCATTTAATATATTTCATATAGAGAAAAGTAGAAAAGAACTCAAACAAAATATTTACATGGCAACAAAATGTTAATTTTAATGAATAAAAAATGATCGAATCATTAATATTTTAAACATATATATATACAAAATAAATAAACAAAAAATTCGAAAATTTAAAATAAATATAAATAAATATTTATATATTTATTTAAAGAAATATATGCAAAAATAAATTTCATATATTTTTTAATAAGCAAAAAAATGTTTAAATTTAAAATAAATAAAAATAAAAGTTTTTAGTCTAAAGCAGACCACCAATAACGTAAAATATCAAATTTTTTCCACTTTTTTTCATATACTTTTAAATTAAATTAAAACTTTTCATTTGACTAATTTATTTTTCTATATTTTGCTTTTGTTTTTAGCATTTTTCTCTCTACACCTATACCGTTTTTATACGCCTAGCAACGAACATAAAAAGGATTCTCCGAAAAAAGGGGAATAGCATACAACATCAAATGAAACACAAAACTAAACTGAGGACTGCGAGAGATACACATACATATACATAATGTATATATATATATACGTATATACTTCTCTGTGTTGCCGAAAATATATAGAAATTTGCGCTTTTTGTTCGCAATTATCACAAATGAAATTTAACGCTAGGCGCTGAACGAAATTCGAGTTAAGAACTTAAGGAATCGTAACCCAAGAATTGTCTTTTTTTTCGCTTCCTATTGTATTATGTTTTGTTTCTTTTTATGGTTTCGTTTTCGTTCGTTTTCAATTCAAATAAAATTAATTAATTGCACAATTCAAGTCTTACGGTAGTGAGCGGAATCTAGAAGCACAAAGAACACAAACGAAAAGAGACCGAAAATAAAATTTATGCAAGGAAATCAAACCAAGTTCAGTTTCTAAGAGTCAAGTGTGGGTGCCAGATGATTGCCTTCCAATCATTCAAATGGCAATTGCCAACAGCTGTATGTGTGTGTGTGTGTGTGTGTGTGTGTGTGCGTGTAGTCTAACTGCGGTTATTGCCTTGGCAACAGCTCAAAGTCTGCCATTAACTTTATTAAAAAAAATTTGGATCCATTTTGTGTCACTTTTTGGGCTACTGGCTCGAGTTCTTCATATAATTTGGTTAACAGTAAATTGAGTTTCGTTTTGGTAAGAATAACCGCGCACACACACACACACGCACATACATATATAGAGAGAGAGATCAGGAAGTGAAACTGTTTTCTTTTTTTTTGTGGATAAGCTGGTTTGGGAGGTTTTTTTCTGCTTTTCAGTGCTTGTAAAATTGAGTTTGAAACTGCTGTCGCAACTTGTTTGGCCAAAACAAAAAAGAAACTCACCTGGCGCCAGCACCGGCTCTCCAATGTTCACCCTGAATTTGACATCCTTCTCGTATGTACTCTCCTCGATGATGGGTACCGTTATGAATTGCCTGCAAGCAAAAGAATTGAGGCACTTGGATTACAATTGAAATCAAATCAATACAATCGCATAGCTTCAACGTGGCCATAACTAACAGCCGCATTGATTAATGGTCGGCCATGCCTTTTGGCTAAATGGCCGTAATCTTGACACTGTACAACGGCATTTGGAAATTTATTGGGCGGCATTAACTAGACTGTGACAAGAACAAACAGACTCTCAGCACCACCCGCAAACCGCACTCGCACCCGCACGCCAAAATCAATTGCCAAGAGCGAAGCAGCTGAAAATAACAAAAATATATTACGTATACGCAGTGTAGTGCTCATAAATATGTGCATTATTCAGACTGTGCAATGAAATGTTTGCTAGCATAAAGAATTATTGTTAAAGCGAGAGGGAGAGCAACAGAGAGAGAGAGAGAGAGAGAGAGAAAGAGAGAGTGAGCGAGATTTGGGAATGTGCCAAGACCTACGCAAATCTAATTAAAATACTCTGCAGCAGAGCATGCCAAACGCTGTAGGAAACTATATCGGATGCATCTACGAATTTATGCAGATCTATATGTATGTCATATATAAGTATATGCTGCATTGGATTAGACTATCAAATTATATGAGCATGAACAAGGAATGTCTGGCATATGCTTTCATATGATTATATAGAGCGTTGCTCGATGTTCTTTCTTCCAGTTCCTTTTTTAACTAACTAATGGACTGGCACTATACTGAATATATATGTTTAGACTTTTATCAAACTCTGCTTTGAATTTTAGCTATACTATTACCTACTCTAAATCAATTCAGAGTAGTCCAGTAACAGCTGCATACAATACCACATTTCTTAACACTTTACCCTCGCAAATCTCTTATTTCTCATATATCTTAGGGCATTTAATATTCGCCCCGGCCTCAACTGGCACTTCTGGCTTGCCTCAGAAATGCCACAAGTTGTTTGCGAGCACATAATTTGTGGGTCCGATAAGGCAGCTCAAAGCAAAAGTTTGTGTGCACCTAAAAAACTAACTCCAAACTGATTAAACTTTATAAAATTAGCAAGTTTTCGCCAAAATGCAATAGCTATCTACTATATACATAAACATATATGTATATGCATAGTAGATATATATTTATTATATTATGTATACACTCCGTAGTCCCTTGGCATTTTCTTTCGCCAATCGCAAACTTTCACATTTGCTTCAACCTTTCACCTTTTCTGCTTATTTCTCATGTTTCTTTTCCTTTTTCTTTTGGCCAAATGAATTTTGCGGTTTCTATTGCTTTTTCTAATTCTGCATTTTGTGCAGAGAAAAGCTACGCTTCTCCATTAAACTTGTTGCTGTGTGTTGGGAGGATGGGGGGGCATGGTACGTGGCTGGTCATGTTTTCATTACGGAAAACAGCTTTTATGAGTCATATAAATGAAATGCGGTTAATATTCACGAATACAAAACAGAGTTGAGCTACTCCATAAGAAACATTTCATTAGTATTCACTACCTAAATTAAGCTCTTTTCACTATATATGTATGTATGTATATATTTTTGCACTGATCTCTATCATTATATGTATATACTTGAGTTCCATTTGCTGCTGCTGCTGCTGCGATTAGATAAGTTTTGCTTTAATTGCAAGCTAACAGCTTAATAATTCGTGGTATTTTTATTTATTTATATTCTTGATTTTCCAATTAAATTTAATACGCTTTGACCATGGACAAAAGACTCCAGATA
This sequence comes from Drosophila aldrichi, assembly GCA_035045965.1. Lineage (NCBI taxonomy): Eukaryota > Metazoa > Arthropoda > Insecta > Diptera > Drosophilidae > Drosophila > Drosophila aldrichi. The sequence goes on from JAWNOM010000038.1 coordinate 1,414,450, forward strand.
GCCAATTGATATTGCAAAATTTATAGTGAAACACTTAAAACCAGCTAATCATCGATAGATGTAGATTAGAGTACAATCTGGAAACATTTTAAAACGTATCTCTTAAATCTTTTCTTTTATTACTTTCAATTTATATATTCATATTAACACTATTTACTTTGTGTATTATATCTGCTTAAGATAGTTATCGATAAATATCGATGTGCTTACTGTGTATCTCTAGTCGATAGCTCATGTGCTTTACATGCATTATTTGTACCTAAACTCGTTTTCATAGCATACAAACTGAGACATTTACTTCTATGCAAAAGAAAAAAATCGATAACCATTTTTGTTTCTACTTTGAATAAAGTCAGCTACTCTTTAATTCACTGCCTTTTATATCGATATCTAAAAACGTATAGCTAACTACACAAATGAATGCGTTAGATTTTCTGTCGATAAATATCGTCTCGTTTACATTTCATACTTTAGATACAGAGTATCTGCTGGTCATATATTGCTATTGTTCCATTATTCATGCTATATCTCTATTTGCTTATAGAAGAGTTGAACAGCGCGACAAAAGTTAATCCAAATACTAGATTAAAATACATATTTCTTGCAGACAGATTTTGTGATATGAAATGGGAATGTTTTTTAACGATTCTTTGCACTGGGTCCCTTTACACGCTTTCTCGTATTCCCTTGTTGCTTTTGAGGTTATCATAAAAATAACTTATTTTACACACATGCAACATTTCACGTGTTCTTTTTTGTTTTTTGTTTATGACGCGAATTCGCAATGAAACATAATAAATCCATAAATTCGTGCAGATGGTCGTAAATACGTGCACGAGTCGAGCCCTGCGGCTGAGGGGGCGGAGGAGGGGATTATCGACGCATTAGATTTGCGCTCGCTTTGACCATGTCCAGTGCTATCTTATCCGCAACGTAATCGGAAGTCGAGCGAGTGGGCACTTGGCCGGCGAAAGGCCAGTGCCAGACGTTGACCGTTGGCCAGTCTTCAACGAGATGTTGCTCCTGTACCACGTCGTAATCGCGATCGGACTGCTCAGTGGCTGCGGCTGGGCAGCGCCGGAGTGCAACCGTAATGCCGAATACTGCCAAGATCGGGCTATGCATCCGGATATGCAGGAGCCCAAGCAACAGCAACAGCAGCAGCAGCAACGCCTGGCGGGCGAGGAGAACAATGCCTATTGGCGAGATCAGGGCGTGCAGTTCATCAAGCAGAAGCTGAGCGAGCTGCCGAAGGAGGGCAGAGCCAAGAACGTGATCATGTTCCTGGGCGATGGCATGGGCGTGACGACCACCTCTGCTGCGCGCAATTTGCTGGGCGGCGAGGAGCAGTCCCTGTCCTTCGATCACTTCCCCTACACGGGCCTGAGCAAGACCTACTCCGTGGATCTGACGGTGCCCGACTCGGCCTGCACGGCGACGGCGTATCTGTGCGGCGTCAAGGGCCAGGAGGGCACCATTGGCGTCAACGGCGCTGTGCCCCGAGCCGACTGCAAGGCCATGATGGACGAGAGCAAGCACGTCAGCTCCATTGCCAAGTGGGCTATGGATGCGGGCAAGTGGGCGGGCCTGGTGACCACCACTCGCGTGACCCACGCCTCCCCGGCGGGTGTCTATGCCCACATCGCGGAGCGCGACTGGGAAAGCGACACGGATGTGGCGGCCGACTGTGGAGAGGATTCCGAAGTACCGGACATTGCCTATCAGTTGATCACGGGCGAGGTGGGCAGCAAGCTAAAGCTCGTGCTGGGCGGTGGCCGCAAGAACTTCGTGGACAAAAACCTGGCCGACTGGGGCAAGCGCTCGGATGGCCGGGACTTGATTAAGGAGTTCCAGATGCAGAGTCCAGGCAACGCCTACGTGACCACAGCGGAGGAGCTGATGGCACTGGATGTCACGAAGCCGGAGCGCATAATGGGCCTCTTCCAGAACGACCATATGCTGTACCACATGCAGGCCGTCGATCAGGCCAGCGACCAGCCCACTCTGGAGCAGATGACGCGCAAGGCCATCGAGTACATGAGCCAGAGCGAGCAGGGCTACTTCCTCTTCATCGAGGGCGGCCGCATCGACCAGGCGCACCACGACAATCAGGCGCGCATGGCGCTGGACGAGACCATCGAGTTCTCCAAGGCGATTGCCGCCGCGCGAGAGCTGACCAGCGAGGACGATACACTGCTGGTGATCACGGCGGATCACTCGCACGCCTTCACCTACTCGGGCTATGGGGTAAGCACGCTCTAACTGAATTATCCCTTGAATCTGCTCACAAATTCCCTCGCTCGCAGTATCGTCACACAGATATCTTTGGCAAGGCGCCGGCCAATGGCAACGACGGCATTCCACACATGATTCTCAGCTATGCGAACGGTCCGAGCGCCGAGCGCTTCTACAATGCCGAGACCAAGGAACGCGTGGATCCCACCACGCTGATAACGGGCCATCATGAGGAGGCCTTCCCAGCTGGCGTGCCCTTGTACTCGGAGACCCACGGCGGCGACGATGTGCTGGTCTATGCCTCCGGTCCCTGGTCCCACTTGTTTACCGGCGTCTACGAGCAGAGCACCATTCCCCACATGATGGCCTACAGCGCCTGCCTGGGCGACGGCCTCACCGTGTGCTCCGAGTCCCAAAGGACTTGAGCGCCTTGCTGCGTGACTGCAGTTCATCACAATTAAGTTTGTGGCTCATTAAAAGCAGCGATTGCATTGGAGCTGCTGCTCCGACTCCTGCCACGCCGCCTCTCGACTTGTCCTTCATGCATATTGTAAATTGAATTAAATGCGAATTTCCTACACTACTCCACAGCCTTTCGCATGTTTGCGGAAAAACAAGCTCAAATCAAGTTTCTGATTACATTCTCGATGCTCAAGCTTTCGTGCGTCTAATTATCGTATGAGCTGCACTCGTTGTTGAATATAATTGAAAGAGCAAAGAAAGAGAGCAAAGGGCGGCCAATCATCCTTTGTCCTTTGCCTCCGAACTAAGACCCTTGCAGCCTGAAGGTGCGTCCATAATTGCTGCTTAATCAAATGCAAAGCTGCTGACTTTAAGAGTCTTGGGCTGTAGTTCTAGAGCGAGATATTGGACATAGATTAGACATGGAATACCAGCGAGTGCTCACTTAAAGTACATAAATCTTTTTACTGCTTATCTTCTAGCTAGAGCTGATAAACATAAAACTCAGCAGAAAATTTCGTTAGCAACAATATTATGCTAACGTAATTACAAACTTGGTGTAGAGCATGCATATAGTCATGCTAGCTCGACTAGCAGCTGAAAGCTCATCAACGTAATGGGCAAAGTTAGCACCTGCCAGGAGAGCGTGTGTGTGTGTGTGTGTCTGTGTGTGTGTCTATAGGTGTGGGTGTGCGGTTCGTGGCATTTGGGATTCCCTTGCGTGTGTGGTTAAAGTTCTGGCCAGCATTTGGGTTAAGGTAAACACAGGCCAAGCAAACACACCACACACACCCTCTTCACACACACACACACACACACACACGCCAAGAATTTGCATTTTGTTTTATGCAAAACTTTCTGACTGATTCGCCTGCAAATAACGAAGAAAATAAAAAAGTCGCGCGGCTGCATTTGCATTTTGCATTTTGAATTTCGTATTTTGCATTTTTGCATTTTTCATTTAAAATTTAACATTTCAAATTTCAAATTTCACATTTTGCATATGAAATCGAAGCGTAATTGCTGCAATTAAAACCTATGCGTCATTCGTTCCCTTTCGGCCTTCGGGTCGTATGAGTAATATCCAATGCGAAATGTATTTGTCAATTTTCTAGTTTCTATTTCCGCTTTGATTGCTAGCTAAATTATATCCGTTAGAGTGTGAGTCTAGTGTGTGTGTGTGTGTGTGTGTGTGTGTTTGTGTGTGGGTGAGCCATTTGCCTTCTTGTGACAGCCATTAAACGTAGCAACCCATTCATTGCCTTGGCATTGGCAAAGCTAATTTCGCACAGTCCATGTCGCCCCCCCGCAGCAGCGGCCTCCTCTGCCCCACAACTGTTTAGCCCGCCGTGCCACTTCCGTCGTTTGATTTCAATGCCGGCAACCAGAACCGCCTCCCACCCAAGTTCTAGCAACGCGGCTCAGTTCTGGTTAAGCACACATGTTATTAAACGACACACACACACACTCTCTCTCTCTCTCGCTCTCTCTCTTTCTTTAGCTTCTATTGATTTTAAGTCGAATTGCGACAATGTCGTCTGGCCATCAACTGCGACTGCGGCCAGTCAGTGCCAATGCTGGAAAAAAGCGTTGCAAGTGCAGCTTGTGGCAGGGCCACATAGTATTATGCTCAGCGACGATGGCCAATTCGGCCAGACGGCCAGCTCAGTCCGGCTGCCGTCTTTGGGCAGCCACAAAAGTGCCTCAGAATGCGAATGCTAAAATTTGAAATTTTATGCAAATGTCGCTGGGTCTGACTCGAGCGAGCATCAGAGGAAGACTAGCTCTCTCTCTCACTCTCACTCTCTTAGTCGTCTCTGTCTGTCTTCGTTGAGTTTTATTCAAATTGTGCAGCTCGAGTCAAAGGAACATCTTTTGACATTTAATCAAGTGACTTGGAATGAATGAGCAAAATTTTAATGAATGAATACAAAGTTCGTATTCGAAATTTCATTCTTGTTCTCCTTTGCTAGCTTTCTCTCTCTATATCCTTCTGTCTATCACTCTCTGTCTCTCTCTCCCTCTCTCTCTCTCTCTCTCTCTTTCTGTATCTTGTATCTTGTATCTTGTATCTTGTATCTTGTATCTTGTATCTTGTATCTTGTATCTTGTATCTTGTATCTTGTATCTTGTATCTTGTATCTTGTATCTTGTATCTTGTATCTTGTATCTTGTATCTTGTATCTTGTATCTTGTATCTTGTATCTTGTATCTTGTATCTTGTATCTTGTATCTTGTATCTTGTATCTTGTATCTTGTATCTTGTATCTTGTATCTTGTATCTTGTATCTTGTATCTTGTATCTTGTATCTTGTATCTTGTATCTTGTATCTTGTATCTTGTATCTGTAGCTGTATCTATTCCTCTATCCGTATCTATCCCTCTATTCGTATCTAAATGTGTATATCCCTCACTTTTCTCCACTTCAACTACCCCAATTACCTTAACCGTTTATAGTCCCCTGGCAATACACACTTAAAGCATACGCAATCGTTCACTATTCCCCAAATAAACTGCGCGTGCGAAGTGGGAAAATTCAATTTGCAGCCACACACAAACGCAACAACAACAACAACAACAACAACAATGCTCAATACTCAATGCTCAATGCGGTTTGCTGAATACTTTAAAATAAAATTACAGTAAAATACAGCAATTTGCATGACAATGGGAGCTTAAGGCACAAGTGCCAGACACTGGTTCAAACTGACCAGCGCCAGACCACTAATGCAATGTCTAACTTTTGCCCTTACTCACACTCACACTCACGCGCACACACACGCATACAAATTGTATTTTTTATTATTTTTCTGGTTTTGGGTAAGGACGCTTGTGGTATATCATATAATCGAATCAAGTTTGCTTTTTGTGGCAGAAACGTTTGCGAAATGAACAAAATGTAGGACCAAGTGGAAGCTAGTTTTTATCACAAATTGATTTCAACTTTGATATGGCAGCGATTGTATTTGCATTTTACGTATAGAGAGAGGGAGAGAGAGAGAGAGTACGAATTGAATAAATTATAATAATAAATATTAAACTATAATGCATAATAAAATATCTAGCATCTATAGAGTATACTATATGTGAATTCAGACTGTATTATGCGACAGCTTCAAACAGTTTGTTTATCTCGTATTCCATATATGCGATATACATACATATATGAAAATGCTGATTCAACAGAATTTAAATGAATTTTCCGCCTCGACTGTCGCCAAGTGATAAAAGAAAAAAAAAAAATGGCAAAGCATCTCGATAGACTCCACTGATTGAGTGTGGAAATTGCATAGCCTGGCTGCTGACAGGACATGCCAGCCACCGGATATACACGTAGACGTCGCACCACCTGTCGATTGCCCATGCTGTGCATTCAATTTCATTCCGCTTCAGGTGTGTGTAAAGCGAAGCGATTTCTATCGAGCGGGAATTGGGAATTGATATATATTGACTGAAGCGGACACAAGTTTGCCAGCACGAAAACTAGATACAAATCAGCGTTCAAATTCCAAGTTTTGTCGGCCTTCAAACTAGGCCCAGCTTGTTGCTGCTGCCAGCCAACAGGTGGCGCTAGCAGTGGCTGTCAAGTTGGCTACACACTTGAGAGCTAGATCAATAAGTGTAGGGCTGCTGACAGGCTCACACACACACACAACACACACACACGCACACACTCATGGAATATGCAAATTATGTTGTTGTTGTTGTTGCTAGAACAGAGAGGCATTTGCTAGCACTTGCCCCAGCATTGCTGCAGTTAACAAATGTGATTTGCACTCAACAACAACTTGAGAGACAGCCAGCGCTAGGGGGGCGTGGCATGGGCAAATGAATGCGTTTGCCATTAGCAAGTGTTTTGCAGACAGTACAAGAATATTGCTGTCATTATTATTATTGCTCTAGCTGCAGCTATTGTTATTGTTGTTGTTGTTGTTGCTGCTGCTGCTGTTGGTAGTATTTAAGTGCACAGTTCAACAAGAACGTCAATTTTATAAATTGAAAATGTAATTGTGTTGATTTTTTCAAGTCAATCAGAAAGGCATCGCCGGCTGGCCGGTCGCTCGGTCGTTCGTTCGTTCAATCATGTATTGACACAGCCCGCCCACACTCATTGAAAATTCATGGAAAATTTCACGTAATTGAGCACCTGCCCCATATTGTCCGTGGGGGGGGGACAGCTTGAATTGTTTCTGCCAAGTATTGGCTAGATAGCAAAATTGTTGTAATTCAAGCGCATAGAATAATTTAAGCGTTTATTTTTAGTATAGAGCGAAGGCAATTGCAGCGTTTCGTATGCCACTGGGGAGTTGTACAGTTATATAATAATTGCTTTTCTGACCACAGGTCAGATTTGAAATTGTAAAGAATATTGACAGTGTTGATTAAGCTTGAGAAATGTGAGCTCTAAAGAGGCTTTGTGGAAATTCTTTAAAATAAAACAAGTAAGAAAGCTCTGGTCGAGACTGCTCGACTAGGAAATCCCCTGAACCCTTCGGAGAACTGATATTTCAATAATTCTTCGCGTCTTTCTGCTGAGGTAAAACGCAGCTAGAATGCTCACAGCAGCGAAGAGCGTTTCCATTGGTCACTTGAAGCTCGACTGTAACGGGCTCAACATTTGAGAGGGGCAGTACTTGAGTAAAAGTACAAGCAAGGAGAGAAGAAGTGCAGAAGATCATTAAAGTTGTCTATGTGTATGCAGCAGTTCTCATTTGGTATTTGTAGTTAGGTAAAATGAAGCTAGAATGCTTAAAGCAGCAGAGAGCGTTCCCATTGCTCACTTGAAGCTCGACTGCAACGAGCTCTACCTGCCGTCGGGCTCAACATTTAAGAGAGACAGTGCTTGAGTAAAAGTGGCCCTATATAAAGGGCCAGCGCAATGAAGTGAAGCGCGATCAGCTAAGCATTAAAGACGTAGAGGAAATACGTAGAGGAATTACGTGAGGAGTTACGTGAGGAATTGCGTAAAGGAAATAAGTAGAGGGAATACTTGGAAAAAATACTTCGAAACACGTAATGGGAATACTTAGAAGAAATGGACAGACGAATAGTGATAAAACGACTCAGTTCGTCGCCCTGATCAAGAATATATATACTTTGTGGTGTCTGTCACGCCTCCTTCTGCCAGTTACATACAAATGTAACAAAACCATTATACCCTGATTTCAGGGTATAATTACAAGAATTCAGAATTGATTATAAATTATACATATATTTAATAATTATTATAAATGTATTTAAAATTAAATTTAATATATATTATATTGTTGTTTATATATTATATATTTTATAATAATATATTTATTATTGCTTTAATTAAAGTCCAATATATATTTTATAATATTCAATTCTTCATATTGAAATAAATTAAAAACTTATAAAATTCCCATTTCCCAATTCTCTTCAATGCCCAATTTACTATGCGATAGCCTAATTAGTCATTACTCAATGCACATTGGCACATTAGCGCCCGCATTGCATATGATGATGGCAAAAAACGAACTAAATTTTATCTAGATTAAAGCTTAAATGAACGTAAAAAAAACTAGTTAAATATTTATGCGATGAAAATAGAGAGATAAGCAGTGAATGCTTGTTTAACAAATTGAGCGTGATTGAAAGCAACTTGGAGTGAGCGAGAGCGAGAGAGAGAGAGATAGAACGAGCAGGAACTGGATATAAATTATATTTGCTGGGGCGCAAATGAACACTAATTATCGAGACAGATAACGAATGCGAAGCGAATGACACGACATGGTAATCGAGCAAACAAATGTTAGATGTTAAACTAAATGCGGGTGGCAATGCAGACAAACACACACACACATACATATATACATATATATAGTATATATTCTATTTAGTTAGCTGTCAAGCTGTAATTAAAATATTCTTTATAAGTCACATGCAGTAAAGCCATCAGCAGCTAATGAGCTGTGGCTGAACGAGTAATCAAGATAACTGAATTAACAGCAGTCAAAGCTGGCAGCCCACATGTGGTGGCTTGGTCTAAGACATGTAGATAGATATGCTGGCTCATAGACATGTAAGTTGATGCATTTCAATATTGATTGCAAACTTAGTTGGTTTAAATAAGTTAGATTAGGCCGAGTTGGTTCTATAGAAAGTTTAACTGCTTGGGTTTCCATATTTGTTACTTAATATATAATAAATATAATAAGTTAAGAGAAAGCTGACGAACTTGATAACTTTTGCTATCTATCTTCACTCTAGATTAAAGATATTTAAGACTGGCTGACTAAGCGCCACAATTAAGTGAAGATGCTCTAGAAGAGAGTGCATAACTAGCCTAAGATTCAAACAAACTTACTCCATAAGGACTTTACTATAAGAAACTTATTCTTATTTTATTCTAACTTGACTAAGTAAAGAATAACATTAAGAACAACTCAAGTTGATTTACACAAATCAAAAATAGCTTAATTTATATCCCGTTTTTCTGCTCATGTTGACATGGCTCAAATGGTCATCAAAGCTGGTCAATATAAATAAAATATCAAATCAAATTTCTATCTCAAATAACAGCGAAAAATGCCCTGGGATAGATGTAGGAGCACAGCTCAAAAGGAAAATATTATTTTAGCTTGCTACATAAGCAAATACAATGATATGGCTCGTTTGCTATGTGTATAAATATTTATGCAACCCACTGTTTCAACATGGAATGTATGTATATAAAAGCCACGCAGCATTGCGTATGAATAATGAATTTCTAATTAAATAATTATTCTTTGGCCCGGCGGCATTGGACGCGCGCCCGTATTAAATGAACGGAAATTATGGAAATCGCTCAGACTACGGCCAATTGCCAATTGCCAATGGCATCGTCAACGCGGCCATAATTAGCTACTTATTGAGTTGTAATTGCTAAAGTTTAACCAACTGCAGCCGAGCTATACGAATGGCGGCCCCTTTGGCTTTGGCGGCCTTAGCTGCTCGATTGCAGCGCGGCATTCATTAGCGTCGCTCGCCTTTGTGCCATTAAAGTTCTCAAAGTTTCTGCATTCAGCTCTGGCCATTTTTTTCCTTTTATTTTGTACAGCTCGCCAAGGAATAACACAAAAGCCAAGTGGGGAATACAACAGAAAAAAAAAAAGCCTTAAACAATAAATTAAAAGCCGAGCCAAGTCGCCCACTTAAGAACAGACGACGCCCCTTCTCCCCAAGGATCGGCCATTGTGTGCGCTTGGCCTGAAAATAAAATGGAAAATAAAACAATCACACACACAAAAAAAAAAGAAAAGTAGCAAAGAAAACGCCGAGTTTTCCAGCAATGGACTGGAAATATTTATTATTGAAGTTCGCGTGTGCTTTGAATAGCCTCGAATCTCGCCCAACCCACAAATGTCGCCGAATAGCCCCGCGATGAACGATTTGTTAACAGATTTGCTTTCGCTTTTTATTACCTAGAGCCATTTTAAGGCCATTTAAATTAAATCTAAAGCTTGCCTCATTTATGATTGTTTTACTCACTTTGTTTTATGTCTCTTTTCTATAAATTCCAAATTGAGTAAACGATGTTAGACTTAAGAGCTTGAGTAACTCTCACTCTCTCTCTCTCTCTCTCTCTCTCTCTCTCTCTCTCTCTCATGCATATCAAAGCGAAATATTTGGAATTTGTTGGCACTAAATACCATTTGAAGTTTGCTTATGAATATTTCATATATTTATAAAAATACTCGGAAAAAATCAAATACATTTTTCAGTTTGCTCAGCTTCTCGTGCAACACTCAAAATATTGCGTATACGCAGCAGTATAGAAAAGTTTTTCATACGAAATTATATGAAATTTCCCACATTAAATTCAAATGAAAAGCTAATGGAGTATTTCAATATCTAGCGAAAAGATTCAACAATATTTTATTTACAAGTATTGAGCATTTTCTTAAACAGTTTTCAATGTTGCGTATACGTAACTTATAATATATATACATAGATATTTATAGTTCTAGTTTCAGTGCTTGTGGTCGAAAAGTCTCTTTTATTATGTCTTTTAATCCAATCGCTAAGCAGACAGAAAATTTGGGTATGCTCATCTAATTTTGTATACGCAACGGTAAGTATATAAATATACATATACATATATGTTTAACGCTGCGTATTAATAATATTGTATTAAATATACACATATATACAGGTGTGTTCGTGAAATGAAATTAGGTTCTGTGTGAAACAATGTATGAGAATATAATGTATGAATATATAACGTATACGTATTTTTTAAATTAATATATTAAAAAGAGAAATTTTCATTTGTAGAAAGTTTGTTAACTTTAAAGCTCTCTCGCTCTTGCTGCCACTATTTATCATAATGATGTCGTAAATTACGTCCATGGACTGGTTAGCTAATGAAGGACTTTCGCTTGTAATTTCTAATAGGGCACACACAGTTTCTGTTTCAGTTGCAGTTTAAGTTTAATTGTGCGCACATGGCATGAAATAATTAAGTTTTAGCCAGCAGAGAGCTGAACCGAGTCGAACTGGCGACGTGAGCTGCTTACCTGAACAAGGACATTACGTCCTTAGCAAGATCAAAGCAGCCATTGCTGTCAGTTAGCTAACATTACACAGAGAATGAGAATGAGAATGCGAATCAAAATCAAGAGCTAAATTAGAATCAGCTGTCAAAGGCGCGGCAGGTGACACACACACACACACACACACACACACACACACACATACGCCCACAAGCTGAGTCAGCATGTGTGTGACCTTTGACATTGAAGCTGCCTTTTATCATTCGCGTCCTTTGTCGCTGTGAGTGACATGTTTTGCCGGGGCGACCACAAAACAGCTAGCAGTTTATTAAGTTGTATGTGACAGCATAAATCAGTGCCACAACACAGCATGCGCCACAAAGTGTTGCCCGGCGCAGAGCTTGGCGAGAGTTGTTTGATTTATTGCAACTGGCAGAAGCATCAGCATTCATATGCCACACATGCCACACATGCCACACATGCCGCACATGCCACACGCCACGCGCTTTTCGCCAGAAGCCAGATGCCACTTGCAAGTTGCGACATCGCAAATCAAGTACTTTTTATTTACTAGGATTGAGATTGGAGCGACTAGAATATATCCTATGCTATTCTAGTTGCTATCTGTTCTATATATGTATTTAGAACTACTTCTAAGATCTATATTGTTATACCACTTACGCCCACAAATAATATTCAATAGCTACCATAAAACCTATACAATAGCATATTCTTCAAATCGATATATATCGCTGTAATCATCGATATTTATGGCTATACTTTAATCATTTGAGTTCAAATCTACAGCTAATATTCTGATCAATAATGTATATCCCAACAACTTTCTGTTTCATATATTTAAAAAACTTTTAATTACGATTAACATCGATTTTTATCGATAACAACAAAATTGATTGCTGCTTAGCTCTACATTATCCAACTTTTATCTATCAGTCAAGCAACAATGTACTAAATTTTGATCAACCTATCATACATCTCATATTAAAATCCATATATGTATGTATATCGATAGACTCTAATGAAAATACAAGTTAATACAAACAAAAGCATTTTAGATACAGTTTTTCGCTTCAGCTCGTTACCCATCAGCAATATATATGTATGTATTTATATTCTGTAGCTTTAATTTGCTTCTCTCAGCTGGGCTTCTTCTGCTTCTTTGGGCCATTTTTAATTTGTATGCAGGGCAGGCAGCAAATTAATTTACCGTTGCGAAAGTTAAACAAAGTCCAAGTGTTGGCCACTTGTTAAATTGTTTGAACAACTCAACAAGTTCGCTCTGAAATTATGTTCAGCGTTCAACTCATTAAGGTAAAAATGAAAATAAGCTGTGCTCCGATAACCCTTTACCCTTTTTTGCTTTTCTTTTTTTTTTTTTTTTGGGTAACGGCGCAACAATTGCTCTCCGATTTCCATGTGGATGATGACTCACACTCACCCTCCCGTTTGGCGCTTCATGTCATAATAACAAGAGGCAGCAGCAAGATAAATATAAACAATACTAACTGAAAGGTAGCTCAAGAACAGACAAGGCCAGGCCAGGCCCGACTCAGCTCTGAGCTGTGCGGTTTGGCCCGCAGCTAAGCAGCGCACACTTCAATATCTTTTTGCAACAATCAACCTAACGACATCATGATAAACACAGGCAACAGCGAGACCAACAACAACAAGACCAACAACAACAAACAATTGACATTGAAAAGGTTGCGCCACAAGGGAACAGAGAAATTTGCTTTGCTGCCTGCCTGCCTGTTGCTGAAACAGTCTCTGCTAATTTATACAGTCCCCAGGAATAACAACAAAAAACTGATATACGAATGGGAAAAGAATCAACTAACCGTTGGGTCAGCCTCAGCCTTAGCCTGAGTCATGCTACCAAGCAGAAATTTTGAGAATATTCCATTTTTTGCATATTTCAATAAAAGTCGAACTTATTTTTAGCTACAACTTTTATCCGCAGCTGAAATATGAAAAATCAATTTAGAATTTCAGGCAATTTTTCGACTTGATTGATAGACTGACAATCATTCCAAACTGGAGTGAATCAACGGCTTTCTAAGTCTTTTAAATTTTGCAACAAATTCAGTAAATTAATAATAATTACAGAAATATCAATGAATGATTGATGAATAGCTAATTATTTATATATATACTTTTTGATTTTGATTGAAGGATTGTTAGATTAATGGCCACGTCATAAAAATAGCTGTAAGAGTTTTCTAAATAAATCGCTGCATAAAGAAGCAAAGGTTAAAACAGAAATTTAATAGAAATAATTCAGTTTTATCTTACGATTGACAATGATTGACTGACTGGAATTTGACACTAATCATATTATATTTAATGACCTATTTAATTTTACCATTTACTGTAGTGATTAATTGATTGACGTTGATCGAAATGTAAATTTATCTTTTCATACCTTGATTGATAAGCTGATTGATTGACGATTACAGCAGCGCTTAAGCTTTTAAAGCAGCAAAGTTTTCAGTTGTCTCTTTTAAAGACTCCGCTAAATCCCGTCCAATTCAATTCAATGCATCCATATATGAAAATGTTGAACCAATTTGTAGCGTTGGCAAACACCAAATCAAATTAGTTAATTAAGTTAACCTATTTCAGCATTCGAGATTTTATTTTTATGACAGATTTCATGTTAGGGAAGAGCGGCAAAAGCTGTGACCACAGGATGAAATTTAATTATAGAGCAGAGAGAAACATGAAAGTAAAAAGGGGAATCGAACGACAACTGGGCGTTGAGAGCTATGAAAATTTGAGATCTCTTGACTTTTCGTTTCGTTTAGTTGCTGTAGAAGAAGTACGCTTTGCCCCAATAATATTCAACTGATGTCTATTTGTAATTCTCGGCTCGTATTTCCCATATGTCGCAGGTGGAGGAGCCCAATTGCCATGAGAACTGAGCAACATTGGCCTAGTTAGGCTGGGGCATTCCGCTTTTTCCTCAACATGCTATTGTCTTTGTTGTTGTTTACATAGATGGGGTATACAGTTAGCACACACACACACACAGACACGCATATGCGGCTCACTTGCCTAGTTGTCAGTCAGTTAAACAGTTGGCACATTCCCCAGCGAATCGCCGTCGGCTGCAGGAAATGCTACTTGTTAGGCAAAAGCCGCACATGCCGCAAAACACACAACATACATGACTGCGCACATACACACACACACACATATACATATATATATATATACTGTGCTGCTTACATGCTGATTTGATGTGGATAACTTGTAAGTTATCTTGGATTTGTAAAAAGCGCCTGGTTGCGGCTGCCTTTTTATGTATACATACACACACACACTCACACACATATAAATAATATATAGCTAGACAGCATAAATTTCAATTTTAGATTATGTGTGCTTAATAAAATATTTGTGCTCATGTGCTGGAAACATGGCAACCCGCATAGCTTACTATGTAGTTCATGTTCATATTATGTTTTTCATTTTTCTCATTTTTTTATTTTTTTTTTTTATTTATACATACATGTACTGGCATCTTCCCCAGAGGAAAAGGCTGCAGGCAAAGGCAACAAATCTTGTGGCCGAGCTCACCTTGCGGCTGGCCTCTAAGCCACATAGACTGCCCCCAAATTGGTCTAATTAACAAATGCCAAAGCCAGAAAACTCGCTGAAAGTTTGTCTGGCATATGTTGTTGTTGTTGTTGTTGCCTTTGTTGTTGTTCACGTAAATCTCAATTAATTGTATTTAAACTTGAGCATTCGCTGACTCTGGCATATTCAAATTGAAAGCTGCGAAAAATTATGTTGCCTACTTTCAGGCGAAGCAAAAATTCAGCTGATTTCTAACTAAAAATGTTTAATATTTATGAATATGCAATTGACTAAAGCCAATCAGTATTATCTACATCTATTAATACATTAATTCAACCATGGAGAAAAGCTATCAAATACATTGAACAACATCATCAAGCGAGCTGTTCAAAATGTATCTGATATTACGCTGAACAGTCCATCTAGGTACTACCACTGTGGCTCTGTATACTTTACATACATACTTTACATACAATCCAAGGTATTATGAAATCAAGATAAAGTAACTACAAATCTATGTCTTCTAAATTTTCATTCATATAAAATTGTATATGCTTTACGTTTTGAAATCATAGATCAACATCGAGCAAATAAAACGAATTTTTCAACATGTGCCCTTCGCGTTAATTATGGGAACTGTTCTAGGAAATTCTTGAAACTTCTCAATCGGATGAAAGCAGCCATATCTCGTGCACTATACTATAATCATATATTTACAAAGAGAGAGAGAGAGGGGAGAATGTTGCAGGGCAGAATTCAAAACATAATGTTCACTTCAGTCGTAATGTTAAAATTTGATTGATATAAACCAATCAGTATTATCTCTCTATCTAATATTATTAAAGTACTAACTGGGCCATATTAAACAAGATCATCAAGCGTATCGAACGGTTAAAAATTGATCTGGTATTACATTAAAGAGTCCAGAGGCGTGATTGTCGCATTCAAGTTTTTAATAGCACCTCTTATGCTACTACTGTGGAGTGTATGAGTGATATTTAGTCTTAATCAGCTGAACGAACGAGTCGAAATGCGAAAAGTGTTTATAATCCTTTTGATGGTCAATCTGTGGCTTGTTTTAATACTGAACCCCAATGCAAGTATATCAATCATTCATCTGAATTAAGAATACGATCATTTTTATGTTTATTTTATAGAATGCTGGGCATATAAAATTTACAAATGTGCACTGCCCCGTTTATAACGAAAGCTGGATCAAAGTAAACGTTTGTCGGTTGAAGGCAATAAGTCGTTACAAGACAACATTTAGTTTGAATGCTACCGTTTTATATCCAACGTATCAAATATCAATAAACGGTCAGCTTCTGAAGAAGGCCAATGGCTACAAGCCCTGGCTTTATAATACATCCGTAGACTTTTGCCGGTTTCTCAAAAAACCGTATAATCCAGTGGTTATAATATTCGTAAAAGCTATACGGAACTACACAAACTTCAATCACACCTGCCCATATGTGGTGAGTCCAAGATCCAATTATATGTGCATACTCAAATTATAATACAAATTATTCATTTAAGGGCCCCCAAATTGTAAGCAACCTTCATGTACCGTATGAAAGATTGGGATTGCCGTTTCCAACTGGAGAATATCTTGTCAAAATAGATTGGCTTTTTCACCACCGAAAACAATTGTCAACAGATTTTTACTTCTCGGTTGACGAAGGTATTTTGAATACAAAGGGAAGTACTATCAAAAGTTAGTCTCAAGTAATCGATTTTGATTAAAAAATAAAGTATATATATATATACATATATATATATATAAACTTATATATATATTAATTATATATGACTGACAAAATAAAACAAATAAAAAGAGAAGAACCAATAACTTGAGCAGATGATACGTAGAGAATACAGACAATACAACAATCTCCAAGCTGTTACAATTTCATTCCAAAATTATTTAGTATTGTAATTATAATTTTGTTTATACTTTTTAAATATTCCGTTTCGATACGCTTCATTGAATTGTTTTCAATTGCTTTAAATATATCTGCATAATTTAGATATTGACATGTTTTGTACGATGACCGTAGTCAGTCAATTGAATACAATCAATATACTTATTGAACCATATATAGACAAAATTGTTTTGGAAATAACTAATTGCCACATTGATAAAGGAAGCAAAATGATTTCAGCTCTTCAAAACCACAGTCGATATCTGACAGGATCTCTGGAAATTTTATAATCCAACAGTAGCAATAAATTAAAATATTTCAGAAATATTCAAACTTCCACTAAACACGTCATTATGTAGTAGGTCTGAAGATTAAAGAAGAACAAAGAACAAACTGATGAAAGTGCAGAGCAGTAGGGAAAAAGATGGAAAAAAAGGAAATAAAAAAAAAAAAAGAAATCTTATATATTTTAATCACTCACCAATTTCAATGTTCATTATTATTCTGATAACATGCATGAATGCATACACTGAATATTGAAAAAAATATACTATAGATCATAAAAAATGTATATAAATGGCTGCAGTTGCTAAAATATGTAGTCATATTCAAACAGTTAAACGAGATACTCGAAATGCGGATGACTTTGATAATTCTTGTGCTATTCAAAGTATGGCTCGTATTAATATTAAAGTCTAATGTGAGTAATTCATACTTTCTAATAAATAATTCGATAAATCATTATTCATATTTCAAGGGTGCTAGGGAAGTCAAGTATACAAATGTTCGCTGCACCGCTCATAATAAAACATGGATTACGATTAATTTTTGTCGGTTGAAGGCACTAAGTCGTAATAAGACAGTTCTTAATTTAAATCTTACAATTTGGTATCCCGCAAATGTGATTGAGGTAAAGGGTCAACTTTTAAAAAAGGCAAATGGCTATAGGCCCTGGCTTTACAATAGTTCTTTGGACTGGTGTCGGTTTGTCAAAAAGCCTTATAATCCAATTGCTTTAGCGGTTATGCAAAAATTACGGGAAGCTAGCAACTTTTATCATCCGTGTCCCTATGTGGTAAGCCGTTCAAATATACATATATTTACAATATATATTATTATATTATAATACTTTTAAGGGCCATCAAATTATTGACGGATATTATATACCGGATACTAAGCTTGCATTACCTTATCCAACTGGGGAATACCTAGGCAAAATAGACGTGTTCTTTTATCACAAAAAACAAGTATCAGTAGATACATACTTTAGAGTCGACGAAGGTATTCTGGACTCATGGAAGGTATTCTAAAATTGTACTTTCATAATCAAAAAGCACTTTTGTAAAACATGAATTAATAAATAAATGTGTAAAATGGTAATAAGTAAGAGCTATTCTCTACACTATTCGATTTGAAAATACCCTGCAAAGAACTTCTCTTTTTTTAGCAGAAGCTCTGCTGACGGTGCAGGTAGAGTGGTTACTGTGTCTAGTTTGCGATCTGTACAATGGGTGGGAAGCAACTGATGACCTTCTCAAGGTCATCAAAGCCTTTAATTAATAAAAATGCACTTCAGTATTTTCAACAGATCATTTCATTAACTTTTGATGACTTTATTCTCCTCTTCTCTTTCAAATGACATGTATTGTCCGTAAATATTGATATAGATAACCATAAATAACAACTTAATAATACATTGAAAGCAATTAGGCGTATGGAATGGTTTCGCATGTGTAAATGCATTAAAAAGGCATTAGCTGTGAACAATTTTGAAAGTTCTTTATATTAATAGCAAGATATTCAAGCGAGCAAGTCGAAATGCAGAAAGTTCTTATAATATTGGGGATATTCAAAGTGTGGCTAGTTTTAATATTAAGCCCCAATGTGAGTACATCATTTATCATAGTTTCGATATTCGATATTCCCCAAGTCTATTTCATAGAATGCTGCGCAAATTAAATTGACAAATGTGCGCTGCCCCGTTTATAACGAAAGCTGGATCAAAGTAAACGTTTGTCGGTTGAAGGCAATAAGTCGTAACAGGACAGTATTCAATTTGAATAATACTATTTTATATCCAGCGTATCAAATATCGATAAACGCTCAGTTTCTGAAGAAGGCCAATGGCTACAAGCCCTGGCTTTATAATACATCCGTGGACTTTTGTCGGTTTGTCAAAAAACCGTATAATCCAATAATTATACTATACGTAAAAGCTATACGGGGCTTCACAAATTTCAATCATACCTGCCCTTATGTGGTGAGTCCGAGATCCAAATATATGGGCATACTTATATAATATGGCAAATTATTCATTTAAGGGCGATCAAATTGTAAGAAACCTTCATTTGACGTACGAAAACTTGCAAATGCCGTATCCAACTGGAGAATATCTTCTTAAAATAGATTGGTTTTTTCATCACAAAATGCAAATATCAACTGATTTTTACGCAACGGTTGACGAAGGTATCATGAATTCAAAATGAAGTAGTGTCAATATTTCATTTTATAAAAATCCTTGAATTATACTTATTCAATTTAACTTTTATAATAGCATTTCTTATACAAATAGAAAATTGATAAAAAAAAAAGAAAAATAAAGATTTGCTATAGAATATTTCTATATTGTATGTGAAAATCTATAAATTTATAATAATTATTTACCGTGACGGCAATCAATATTTTCATAGACCTATAAAATGACATCATCTATTAAAATGACATCACATTACATTTGTCTTTGATCTGTTTAAGTAGTCAGTTAATTATGGATGCAATGAGATACACTAGAGACTAAAGAGCAATCGGAACCATAGGCCTCACTCTGAGAATGATCTCCAGAGAAGACACAAATTAAATGCATGTCATATATTATATGTTCATTTACAGCGTAGATTTTTTTTTTTTTTTTTTTTTTTTTGAGTTATGGGCCATTTTTGCAATGTTGCAAGCACCGCAACTTAAAGCGCTCATATATAACTCAATATAAAAGCGCTTGGCTGCCGCTCATCGTCAGCATTTGACGCAGATTATACAAATTTATGCAACACTGTTGGCACTTTCATTCCATCATCCACCTCTCCACCTGCCCGTCCCCTCCTCTGCTTGGGGCTTTGCCACCATTTTTGTTTGGCATTACACTGCTGACTGCTGTTTTTTACGAGAGCTGACGCAATGGCGGCTTCTGCTACTCCCACTCCTGCACCAACTACTGCTGTTGCTGTTGCTGTTGCGCATTTCCGGCCCCTCAAGCTTTGCGCTCAGTGTTGTTGGGCGCTGGGGAGTTAGTTAACAGTTGCCAGTAACTGTGGCAAAAAGTCGACTAACCGACATGAAGAGCACCGCTCGACTGCCCAGACAAGCATTTGATTTTCATTAAAGCAGTCGTCAATTTGACTCTGCACGGCTACAAAATACCTCAAATGTATTTATAAATCTAGGAACTGATATCTCTCAATATCAAATTAGTCAAAACATTTGCAAAATCCATTAAAATAAAAATGGAAAATGGACAAGAGTATGAGAATTTATTTGTGGAATAATTTCCCTTGTAGTGGGACTATTTTTATGCAACTTTTAGAACGTGATCATAATATGTATATATTCCGAAGCACAAGTCTCTAGAAATATGAAATATATAATATATTAAAATATTCCACCAAAGTCTAAAGATTGAAGAAGAACAAAGAACAATTAGGGAAAAAATGAGAGAATAAAAAAAATTATTATATAGATTAATCACTCATCAATTTCAATGTTAATTATTATTCTGATAACATGCATGAATGCATACAGTGAATATTGAAAAAAATATACTAGATACTAGATCATAAAAAATGTATTTAAATGGCCGCAGTTGCTTAAATATGTACTCATATTCAAACAGTTAAACGAGATACTCGAAATGCGGATGACTTTGATAATTCTTGTGCTATTCAAAGTATGGCTCGTATTAATATTAAAGTCTAATGTGAGTAATTCATACTTTCTAATAAATAATTCGATAAATCCTAATTAATATTTCTAGAATGCTACGGAACTAAAGTATACAAATATACGCTGCACCGCTCATAATAAAACATGGATTATGATTAACTTTTGTCGATTGAAGGCACTAAGTCGTAATAAGACAGTTCTTAATTTAAATATCACGATTTTGCATCCAGTAAGTGTGATTGAGGCAAACGTTCAACTTCTAAAAAAGGCAAATGGCTATAGGCCCTGGCTTTACAATACTTCTGTGGACTGGTGTCAGTTTAACAAAAAGCCTTATAATCCAGTTATTATAGCGATTATACGAAATTTCCGGGAAGCTTGTAACTTCTTTCATCCGTGTCCCTATGTGGTAAGCTTGACGTTCAAATATATTTATATATATATATGTATTATAATACTTATTAGGGCGACCAAATTATTGACAAACAAGCAGTGGATACTAGGCTTGCATTACCTTATCCAACTGGGGAATACCTACTCAAAGTAGACGTGTTTTTTTATCACAAAAAACAAGTATCAGTAGAGACATACTATAGAGTCGACGAAGGTATTCTGGACTCATGGAAGGTATTCTAAAATTGTACTTTCATAATCAAGAAGCACTTTTGTAAAACATGAATTAATAAATAAATGTGTAAAATGGTAATAAGTAAGAGCTATTCTCTACACTATTCGATTTGAAAATACCCTGCAAAGAGATTCTCTTTTTTTAGCAGAAGCTCTGCTGACGGTGCAGGTAGAGCGGTTACTGTGTCTAGTTTGCGATCTGTACAATGGGTCGGAAGCAACTGATGATCTTCTCAAGGTCATCTAAGCCTTTCAGATTTGAGACTGCGATTAATTAAGTGTAAAATGCATTCATTTTATGTTGGACAACGAGCTATTTACTCTAATTGCATTCATTTTGCCACTGGGACCAAAGTTTGTGCTACCTGGGCACACACGTCGTATACGTAACACGACAAACACACCCCAGAGAAGTGAGCTTGAAAGGCGGAGACGGAGTACTGTTGCTCCTGTCGGAGCTCTTAATGCCAAAATGGGCTTATATATTATAAATAGGCATACGTAAATCGTGATCGACTAACAGATACTCTGTAAAAATACAATTGTACAAAGGATTGAGAATGAATATGATCGACTATCAGATACACTGTAAAAATATAGGCAATAAAATAAAATAAACAGTTAACAGTTATGTTGCTTTTATCTAGCATCAGACTTATACAATTTTCTATATTTATAATTTTTTTTTTTTTTTATTTATAAAATTTTCTATAAATGAAAATTTAATGTGACTTCGATAAATTTAAATTCATATTATGAAATCAATAAGTCAAATTTAATATACTAAATTTTTCAAATTTCTTTCTATAGGGTATACGAGTAACCCAATGCGCAGTAAGCCCTGCCAACTTGAGTGGCTGTAACTGCCTGGTGATAGCGTCCAGGGAATATGCCGGATGTAAAAGAGAGAGAGAAAGACAGATAGCGAAAGAGAGAACGAAAGTAAATGGGAATGTGTATAAAATGCGAGACAAACGAGGCAAAGAAAATTGAAACGTTTAAAACTGGGCAAATAATTGCCTTAAGGCCACATTGAGCAATGTTTGAAATGAATGAAGCAACTGCAGCAATGTGGATGCCACTTGACACTGACAAACATGGAAAACTATTTGCACAATGGAAATGACAGCAGAATTCAGCTGCGGCACAGCAAACGGCAGCTTAACGACCATTATGAGCGTCACACAAAATGGCGCCGACAGCGTTGCCACTTCATTTTTTTTCTCCATTTTTTTTCTCCATTTTTTTTTTCAGTTTTCTGTTAAAGCTGTCCCCTGGCGCTTGGCACATCTAATTGTCTGCTCCGGTTTGTGGCTTATTATCAAATAATGTAGAACCACAAAAATGTGTGCTATGTGCCAGAGAGAGAGAGAGTCCGACAGAGTGAGAAAGAGAGATTGACAGGGGAGCGAGGGCCAGAGGGAAATTCACATAGCTGTTCAAACGCAGCAGACAGTTTTTAATAGACACCGCCCCATGGCGCCGCAACAATTTATGCAAAGCTGCAAATCAGCGAAAAGATGAAAAGAAAGACAAACGAGAGGATAAACAAGCGCATAAAGACATAGAGCAGGAGAGTTATTATGCTATATATTATATGTGTTTACAGCGAGAGTTAAACTTTCATTTTGTACAGCTTATTTTGCATAATTTATATTGCATACGAAAAATCGAGTCATTTGTTGTGAATGAACTTCAACAATTTATTAAATTTGCTAAAAACTTTATTAATATACATATTTACCTAATGAAGAAACGTTCATTCGGTTTATGGTATGTATATCGTCGTTATTCACTTAAGCTAGACAAAACCGAAATTGAGCTGACTTGAGCTAGCAAATGCTGGAAAGCCCCGATTTACAAATTGAACCCGCAAAAGACAATAGGGTTTTCTAGTTTGTTATACTGAAAACGTGGTCGAAATAAAATCTAAGTTAAATTTGAAATAGAAAAACTTTTGAGCTACAAAGTATGTATTCAAAAGCCAAAGTCTTATCAAATACTTTAACCAAAACTTAAACGCAATTTCACTCTTTAGGCAATACTTGACTAAAACTCTACCGGAACTTTACAAAGAACTACCCGCCTCCTTCTGCCTGCCACATATGAATTCCTGTCTTGGAAGGGTTCGGGAGGGGATTCTTAGGAACAATATGGTAAAACTTTAATAAGGCAGACTCTTTAAACAACAAAATCTAGTTTCACAATGAGTTTGAAAATCCCATGATATTTACTGTAAGTTCTTCAAGCCTCTACAAGTTCTCACATATGCTAGCTTTTACTATTAGACTATTATTATTATTGCAACTTAACAACAACTGGTTGACTAACTTTATATTTATGTGATTCAAGATAAATATATTTTCCTAACGAACTAATTTTACAGAATTAATTAGATTTTGCACTTTGACTTTAACAAAGACATCGCACGCAGCTTGTCCGCTTATATATATGTCTGTGTGTGTGTGAGTGTTGGGATAGAGGGTAGTAGTATATGTATGTGGGTGTATGGGGTTAGAATTATATGGTTATGTGGCACGCAGCATGACAGTATTTGCCACAGCTGGTAGGCAAACTCATGTAGGTAAATCGACTCAACTCAATGTCCTGAAATGCGTGTGTATGTGTGTGTGTGCGTCCATGGGTGAGTGTGCGTGTATGTCATGTGTTGTTCACACTAACGAAAGCCATTTGCAAGCAATGTGAGCAGGTGCCAGGCGCTGACAAAAACAACAACAACAAGATTAATGCCAGCTCCAGTTCCGGCCGCCCCAACTTCAGTTACAACCTCAATTTCAATGCCACGCCCACCAGCTCAACCTAGTTTCGTTTTGAGGAATTTTTGGCGTATAAACTTGCTCTGGCAGTTGCCAACTGACGCAGCAATTAAAAGCGCAAATTATTTCGACCTTAATCGATTCACACAATTCCCCACACTGGCGAAGCAGGAATTCCGTATCGTCCCTACACAGACAGACACACACTCACACATTGACGCACGCATGGAGAAAAACTCCAACGGGAATTGGCACTGCGTGACATGTATCCAAAACTCCATTCGACAGTCGACGCGATGAGCTTTAGCAACGGGCACGTTGTCTGCCAATCAACTGTTATTAGGTTAGGCTATTGCCGTCAATCTCAAGAGTGGTTCATGATAGGCTCGCTCGATATATGGATGTGAATAAATATACAGACTTGAGTTATCTTATGTTTGAATACAAATTATTATGTCGACAGCTCTTATGGGCTAATTAATAAGTCAATAAAATAGAGGAGTCTTATATATTAGAAAAGTTCTATGCGTCTTTGCTCCCATTGATTTGGTTCATTTAAGTGATGCTCTTACAATAATATTATATATACTCAAATATATACAGATCATTAATTATATGATGTAGAGGACTTCGATATAACATTATATAATGAAATCATAGATATCAAAGGTACAATACAACAATATAATATATATATAAATATTTGCTTTTAGACTAAAAACTAGAAAGTTCATTCACGAACAATTTTCGATAAATGAATGTGGTAAATTATATACAGAGAATAGAAATATATATATATATATATAGAACCGAATCAGTTTAACAAAAATTAGTCATGATTCGCAAACGGTTTTCTTCAATCATGAGGAATAGAACATTTTATAAAGTATCGTAAAAATAAATATGTATATCATTTGCATATATTATAAAGATATTAATTTCCCAAATACTCACTCAGTCACATTGTTTTCGAAAATCAACTCGCCGCGAACCCCATGATAGTGGCGTCCACTGATCGCAGTTTCATCCTCGGACCAATAGGGTACAATAACGGTACCTCGAGCACCAGAATATCGCATTACGGGCAGAACATAAGCTCCAACAGATTCGTTAACCTCATGTAATGCATCGCCAAATGCGAAAATTCCGGCATGATCATCATCCAGTATCATAACGGTGGCTGTATGTGGCACATAAAGGCTAGCATTGTCAGAGGGATTGAAGAGCCGTATATAGAAGCATTCGTCCTCCTCGAAAATATCATCATCGATGATTTCGATCTTGAAACGCTGCTCATCGACGCCCGGCGGAAAATTGAGTATACCACTTTTGCCAACATAATCAGAGCCGGCGGAGGCGGTGCCATCGTAGGTCTCGAAATAGACATGCGAATAGCCGGAGATATCGCCACGTCGCACTACACGCACCTCGAATTCGCCACAATTCTCCATGACCGTATAGTGTCCGGGCTCAAAGTAGATCCGGGTGGGTACGTCATCATCGTCGTCGTTATATGCTTGAATCTGGGCCTTCACGTTGGTCATATCTTCGTGAGCACGCTCTTGAATCTTACGCATCAGATTGCCGCTGCCGATGAGCTTGCGCGTGGCCTGGACGCGATAAAAGGCGCGGGACTTGTTGCCACGGGTTATCATTTGCTCCTGTGCCATCATTTCAAGATGCTCCAGATCAGCATCTGGATACTTCTGCCTCAGCTCCGACAGCAGTTGTATATATTCCATCCTGGCCTCATCGTAGGCATGCGCGCTCTTACTCATTTGCAGAAATTGCTTGCTTGTTTGCTTCGGATCATCTGCGCCCATCTCAACGGAATCGTGCTCTCCGGCCACAACAGTGCCACGTTGATTCATTCGATAGTTCTTATCCATGTACTTGTAGAGGAGCAATCGTCGCTCCGCTATGTACGCCCACAGAACGGTGGCTGGAAACATGAGCAGGGTGACCACGCCCTCCCACACCTCAATGATGCCCGGCGAGATGAGCGACAGAATCGCCCATAGCCAGATGTAGGCAAATATGGATAGTACGGCGGTCACAATGAACACCCGGAGATGCTTTATCCGCCGCTTCTCGCCCTTCGGTATTAACACCATGCAGAGAGCAATTATGACAAACAGATTGTATGCTGCGGAGCCAACAATTGTGCCCGGCCCCAGATCTCCGCTCTCAAAGTTTTTCGCGTAGATCTCAATAACGGAGAGTAGAATTTCGGGTGCACTCGAACCAAGTGCCATGAGCGTTAAATTTGCAACAGTCTCATTCCAGATGCGTACACGCATCGTCTGCTTCTCACCCTTGGGTCCGCGTACGACCACATCTCGTTCAATTGAGGTGATAGCCTCTATTGATGCCATAAAGCGATCCGATATAATCGAGACGCCCACAAACAAATAGACCATTAGCATAAAGTAGACGAAGCCGCGGATGGCACGGTCGCCAATTGAGATTTTACGCTGAGGCATCCACAGTGGCAGCACCAGACCCTCCGAACAGGTGCCCAGCTCCTCCACCTCAACATCGGTTTTTACTGTCGTAATCTCGTCTATAGTCGGATCGACCTGACGGACGACACGTCTGTGGCTGGCAGCACTGCTGGTTTCATTCACAGTCGAGTAGAATGCCGAGTCATCTACAGCTTGGCCAGGGGTTAGGGCAAACGTGTGTGCCTTCACATAGAGCAGGAGCAATAGGACAGCGAAGGTGGCAACTGATCTAACGGTTCTTCGTAATAGCTGCATTGTTTTGTTTCTTTTTGTTTGGGTTTATAAACCTTTCTGGAAGTGTTTCGTGTGTATTGTCTTTCACTGTTACTGGAAGCGTCCTTTTCTTCTATTTTTGTGCACTTAGTGAAAAATGTGTTGCGGTTTATAATGTTCGGATCGTCCTGCGAAACGGCATCATCGCAAACGCAGTTTTAAGTAGATGTGGCAACTCTGGCGCACAACTCACGTTGCTCCTGTTGATTCCTGGAAACACAAAACAAATGTATTCATTAATGAATGTGCTTGGAAAAATACCAGCTCTATTTCCTGTCAACATCATCTGTTGCTAAATAATATTTTTGCTTTGAATAAGCCGATTTGGTTTTATTTAACTTTTCCAGATGGGCGAAAAAGTCATTGCCAGAGTTTTTCGCTTTGTATTTTTCTTTCCCGCCCCTTTCAACTCTTTTGTATATTTACACGGAACAGAAACTAAACATACACAAAAAGAAAAACGAATTGCGATATATACTGAGAGTAACTGAAACTAAACATAGAACATAAACAAAATGCAGTACTAAGGGTAAACATACAAAACGGACAAATAGGTAAGGTACGACCACAATATACCCTATGAAATCTATACCTAAACATACCAAATTTGAGTTAAGTTAGTCATTACTCATTGGTCATTAGTCATTACTCAG
Source organism: Drosophila aldrichi (assembly GCA_035045965.1). Lineage (NCBI taxonomy): Eukaryota > Metazoa > Arthropoda > Insecta > Diptera > Drosophilidae > Drosophila > Drosophila aldrichi. Next base: position 1,441,937 of record JAWNOM010000038.1, read on the forward strand.
TCGTCATTAGTTATTAGTTTTTAATCATTAGTCATTAGTACATATTTAGTGGTTTCTCAACACACATAGTAAATGCTTGGCATCTCGCCTTTTTCTATGGAGCATTTTCTATAAACACCCATCTATTAAATTAAGAATATTTCTTTTGATATTTTTGTAATAACAACTATATTTGCTATGGGTACGGGCGACAGAATAAACGCTGGACGAACTGAGGCAACGGACCGGTAAATATGAATACGATATGAAATCGATAAAATGCATAATGTAGACAATGTCAATAGCTACAGTTCAGTAAGAGAAAGCGAGAGAGAGAGAGAGAGAGAGAAATACTGGGTATGGTTGTGTGTCTGTGTGCATGTTGAAGAAGATGGAACTGAGTGAAGCATAACGGTAAATGCATTACCAGCAACAAGCACCAACTTGACTGACAAGCGAAACGGACAAAAATCAGCAAAGCGAATGGCAAAATAGAACGGTTAAAATGCAACGAGAGAGACTCGGTGAGAGGGACAAACCAACACAAGAGCGTCAAGGCAGAGTGGGTGAGATAGTAGGCTATATTAAGACATACATATGTACATACATATGTAATTGTTCTAGACGGCTGACTTGCTACACGCTCCTACATATGTATGTATAATATAAATTATAAATATAGAAATAAATAAAACTAAATAAATAAAACAATAAGCATATATCTAAATATTGTGTAAAAGTAGACATGACATATGTATGTACATATTTCTAGCTCAAACAGTATTATTATTATTATTTGTTGCAATTTGTAAAATTTCAAATGCTTCAATATGTTTTCAAAAATAAAATTAATTTACTTGTGCTTATCTAATAAAGAAATTCATCAGAAATTAATTATGCAAAATATTCGTTTGCTTGACTCGCATCCAGAACTAATATGCAGCATAGTTTTTGTCGTAGGGGAAGGGGTCGCTTGCATTAATTTAGCAATTACAACGGTAAAATGTGCCAAGAGCTAGTCGTTAGGGAATGGCGAGAGCAGAATTTGCAAACAGTCAGACAGTTAGACAGACGCGCCAGGGAGAAAAGAGAGGGAGATGAATGTCAATACACAGACACGCAGGCATACACAAGAGCACTCACAGACACACACACACACACAGAAACAAACACTCGGGCATTGCTAGCCAGCCCGCAGGCAAGTGCTCAGTTTTTCCACCCGTTTTTCATTTCAGCAGCAAATTGCATTTAACCGTTATTGAAAATTTTGTGCACGTCGATGCTTAAAAGAGATTGCGAAATTAATTGAAAATCTCTCGAGCAAACACTCAAACCTATTATTATTCAGATAGTGCGTGCTATATGCCAGCACGGCAGAGATTTGTCACTTTACATAATATTTATGACCACTGTGCATAGTGTGTGAAATATGTATTTAAATATAGCACATCGTTACAAGGCTCAACGGGTTCCGTTTTGGGCTGCGATCGCCAGACAACAACCAACCATACGTTACGTTGCTTGACGTTAGGTTAGCACTTACGTTAGTTAGGGCTTACGTTGTTTTATCGGCACGTTTTCTATTGGTTTTGGCCTGACTCGAGCTGGGCAAACATTTCGCTAGAAACAAACGTGTAATATCGAATTCTTTCCAATGCGAAATTTCACTATGATTGGAAATGGCTACACTCGAGGCACTGAATTCATCTGCTCTCCCACTCGCAATCACATTTACAATCGCGTTCGCGTTCACGTTCGGCAGCCAATGTACAACTAATTCGCCAAAAACCCGCCGCGTGTCGCCTGCGCTCAACAAGCGTTGTCCCAAGCGCTCATAATTATTTTGAATGCCCTACACTGATTTGCGCAGCTCGATGTGTTTGTTTATCATTGAAGAGCTCATTAGCAATAGGAATGAACGTATATGGACAATGTACATATGTACATACATATGCCTCTGATATCCAAATGATTATACCTAAAGCCCAATTGAGCACTTCATTTGTATAGATTATACATTAAATATTATTATAATATTATGTTATACATATTAAATATTTCTATATATTTTATATAATTATCTATTCAATTGCATCTATTATATTGAATTCTCGAGTTTGTCAAGTGTAGGGCATTTGTCGATTCATATGTTTTCAACTTTTCCCTTGCACCACAATTATTAACCTATGTCTTTGTCTGTCAAAATATTCGCCGTTATTTTAGCTGTGCATCGTTTCGCATAGTTTGCTTTGCTAACGCTCTCACTAACGTTCTCACGCTCTCCCTCTCTGCTCTCTCTCCACACTCTCTCACACTATAATGCTCTCTTAATATTCCACGTTTGTTATTGCCTTGTTTTTGTTTAGCATTAAATTTTGTTTATTATTGTCGCCTCTCTTTACATTTCTCTCTGTCTCTCACAGGCAAAAGCAAATATTTCAAATCTGTTTTGTAGCACCTTTGGGTCAACTACATAACATGTAGTTCTGGCAAATTGCTATTTCAGTGTATTCGGCAGGCGTTCCGTATCTTAATCTCAAACACTAAACATAGAACTCAACTAAACGTGGAGCTCTTCAGCAACCCATCTAATAGTTGGCTCAACTATTTATGTGTACCCTGCGCGTTCTCACAGTGGATATGACAGGTTGATTGTGATCTCAGAAAACTTCATAACATTTATCTAAATGTACACATGGTATATGTAATATTCTTGATCAAATATGTATGTACATATGTATGTATGTATCGATATATATCGTTAGATGTAGTCATGTAAATGGAAAGTACAGGCTGTGTTTATAAATTTTAAATTAGTATATGGAATAAACTAAACTGACTTTTCGATATTCGATATATATCGTGTATGCGATATATTAATAAATATCAAATTGGACACAGAATTTCTATTAATTTACTCAAAATTGATCTAAAAATAACTTATTGAAACTAAATCTATGTGCCTTTTGTATACTCATAGAAAGTAGTTCAGATACAACTGTATCAAGCAGGGTAGCGTCTAGTCGGTCATTCTAGCATACTCTCCTTCTCATAGTGCTTGCCACCCAGCTGTGAAGCATGCCCGCGTACGTAGCTACTTATTTTTTGTTTTTGCTCTTCTGCCTACCCTTCTGATATATTTTTAGACAAGTGCACACTAGACACACACACTCACACAAACACACATTGACACACCGTAAGTGATCTCTGCAGAAATATGTATGTATGCGTATATTTATGTATTTGTTTTCTACTCACTTGACCTTTCGTCAGTTCTTTCTTGCTGTAGATTGCGGCACCTTTTGGATGGGCTCGAACTGATATGTATGGAGGTATATATCTGGATATGAAACCGCTTGGCTGCCAATAACCGATTTCAGACTGAATGATTTATTGGCCTATAATGCGTTTCACATTCGAACATTTAAAAGTTGGCATTATTGTGAATTATTTCTTAATCGATTCACTTACAGCCGCCCCCAACAACCGTACCCCTCTGTGCCTGCTCCAGACTCTTGTAGCACCCACTCCCTCTCTCTCCCTCTCTCCCTCTATCTATCTCCCCGTCTATGTGGTCTCTTGCTGGGTAAGTCCTTTCACACAGTATGCGCCATGGGCCCCGCCAGAGAAGTTTTTAAAGATGAAGAAGAAGAAACTGGACACTTTAACGATTTATCTGATTACAAAAGGAATTTACACAAACTTTAACCTTAAGCTCAATTTATATGAAGTGTATCTCAAAGGCGATACGCAACGAATCTATCTTTTAATATCGCGTTCTATTTGGCGATCCGCACCAAACTGGTAACAGATTTCGACCTCTATATCATATATAGTTGTATTTCTATATACATAAGTCTTTCTATATTAATTCTGGCGACGTGATAACCTCAAGCGTTCTTAAATTTGATATCAATGCGACAGGGCAATTGATATAGTGAATGTTTCGTTATCACAAGAGCATTATACAATCGGACACTTTTGACTTACCACTGCACAAGTTAGAGTTGAGCGCGTGTCGTGACACGAGAGTCGTGTATGTCATAAAATTTGCACGTATTTCATAAAGCCTTCTCTAGCTGTCTGACAGTCATTATCTCTATCCTCTACTCCATGCTCATCTATATACTTCTTATCATCTCTAGAACAATCGTAGGTAAACGCTATAGCGTCATCTAACAATAACGTCATCAAGCCGTCGATATAAGACATATGAATTTATAGTATTAGTTATCTATGTTATATATAAGAAATCGCAGGTATATTTCAGATTAGATAGATGTGGTCAATTTTTCCTATACGTCAATGATAAGACAATGTGGAACAATTGATAAGATATTATTTATAAATGCTTGACTATTAGTGTAAGTTATTGTGTACTATATAGATAATTTAAAATAATTAATGCAATGCCAGAATTTGTATGACAAGAATTTCAGTGTGTTAGCTGATGGAATTCAATTCGAAATGGGAGTCTGGATGTTGTGAACGGGTTTAAGGAGGCGTTGTGGAACTTGGAACCCATTTATGGTCTAAAACCTATTTCAATATATCAAGCAAATTCGTTATGATCGATATTAATCAATAACAGAAATCGTCTTCATTATGATATTATTATATCTATGATATTATTATAATACTTGTAAATCAATTTCTAGCTCTACCGCTCTCTCCTCTATCTTTTGTGCCATGGTTGACCACCTCGGCGCACCTTAATTATTTACTAGCCAAGGACAGGTTCATATTTTGTTAATTGAATCATTGGGGCACTCACTAACTGCTCAGGTCTGTCGCTCATGTGCGGTTATTTTGGGGACTTGGGCGAATTTGCATGGCCAATTAGACTAAATAATTGATTAACCGTCTCTTTGGCAACGAAAACAAAGAAGAAGAAGAAGAATATAGCTTAAATGCTGCCTAAATCATTTAAAGTCGTTCCAGAAATGGCAATGCGCTTAAAATATTTATCATACGCCACGTTGACCGCAGTCAAAGCAAGCGCACACAGACAGTTTGGCCTAATTGTGATGGAAGTCTTTGGGCTCAGAGCAGAAGCCAGTGTAAGCATATATCAGACAGGCACTGTCAGGCACTGGGCTTTACTGTAAATTACCTTAAATTCTTGACACAGCTGTCCACCAACAACACCTCGCAGCAACAACATCATATCCTGGCCAAGCAATCCTTGTACTTATAGCAATTCCATTTTCACACTGCTTTTCATATTGCTCGCTATTCGTATTTAATACCCTGTAGTAATGTGATTGGAGAGGGGGTAAACCCATTACAAATAAGCCATGCTTAAGCCACTTGTAGCTGAGCGTGAAATCTTGAACAAATGATTGGATTTTGCACATAATATAATTCCAGTTAAGAGGTTTAACGGATTTATTGATGGGCCGATTGAATGAGAGATGGAGTCGGTAGTGGGTTGGTTAATTAATAGAATAAATATGGGAGTGTAACATGGTTGCTTGATTGAAGAGATACAATTTCTATATGATTATCTAAACTGTGATTGACTGATTGATTGATGTTGTACTTAACTGATAGACTGATAACCAATAAAATGAAGTTCAAAAGCTACTCTCTCAACTTATCAGATTCATAATTATTATCTAATTCATTTTCTAGATATGCTGTGCCGACTGATTGATGAAGTGACTGTTGATTCAAACACATATAAAATTATTTTATTTGATATGATTTAATTTTTTAATTTATTAATATTTTTTAGTTTATTGAACCATTCTTATTTTAAAATTTTAGATATGTTTTTCATATATTTCTGATTGTCTAATAGTCATAGAATAATATGTCCATATACATGTCCCTTTTGCTTATGATTGACTGATTGAAAACCAGCAATGCTTAAAACACAAATCAAAACATTGAATTTATGATAAATTTTATAATTCGTAATACCTACTAACTAGACATATGCATATATCACAGCTGATTGATTGATTGATGCCTTGATTGATGATAAAAGCACACAAGACTTAACAGTAGCAACTTTCTACGATTCAAGTTAAGAGAACTTATTTTATGCACAGTTATTTGTGTATGTCAAATTGTGTTTTTACAGGGTATCTGCTCAGTCGATCAACTGCAGCTGGCATATTTCTGATTATTTTGTTGTTGTGGGCGCCAAGTCAGACTCTATATCCTTGGCAACAGGAGGAGCTGGAGCTTTTGGGGACAGCAGATGAAATGGTTAATGCGAGAGTAAATGGAGAATGAAAGAGGAAAGCAAGGAAGAGGAAGAGGGGAACGTGAAGCGGCAGAGGCAGCGGCAGCGGCAGTAGATTCAGCTCTGGTAACAGTTGCTGCTGTCAGCGCATTTTCCTGTTGCCGTTGTCGCTGCTGTTGGGGTTTTCTTTTTTTTTTTTTTATTTATTGGCGACAGTTTTGGGCTTCATTGTTGCTGCTGTTGTTGTTGTTGTAGCGACAAGAACTTTGATGACGGTCGTTATGAAAGTCGTCGATTCGGAATGCCGCTTTGTCGCCGCACCGATTCGTCCTGTTCCGTCTGAGCTAACCGACGCCATCTTAGATGGATAACATTACCGTTGACAGCTGAATGCGTGCACAGGATATATTCAACCAGGCGACCCCGACCCATCTCCCACGCCTCATATCCTTGCCAATCACAGGGCATACGCATACATACACATTTATTTATTTATTTATTTTTTTTTTTTATATACATTTTCACGCCTCTTTATTCTGGTGTTCGGAGCTAAACTGTTTATTATTTAACAATATCGCCGCTTGTGTACACGTGTGTAGGTGAGCGCTTATTTATTTATAACAGTACTTTGTAACATTTTAAACACACACACACACACACACACACGCAGGAACACACACAGACACGTGCTAAGCGCTTGCAAATGGCAGCTACAAATTTTAATAGTTTGCTCCGCAGACAAAGCCTGACAAAAGGTTCTCTCAAGACAGCATACATACATGCATCTGTGTGTGTGTGTGTGTGCATGTTCCTGGCATGTATTGTATGCATAGCTGTTGTAAATATAAGCGAACCGTGGGGCGCTAACGCGGAAGCAGCTCTTAAAGCCGGCGCGCGGTAAAGTATGCTACACTTTATGAATTGTGGGCGTGTGGCCGTGTGTGGGTGTCTGTGGGCGTGTGTGTCTGGTGTGAATTGTGTGTTTGTCATTAACAATGGTTATCAGCAGCAACAACTGTTTTCCCTCACTCATTGTACGCACCCGAACTACATACATATATGTATGTTTAGCTAAAACTTGACTAATTAAATAATATTTTTTTGGCTTCATTAAGAACACACACACACACACACACACAAACACATATGCATATACTATTAAAATTGACTTTGATTTGATTTGATGCTCTATAGAAAGCTCTATAAATTGCTTATCTGTGTCTCTCTCTCTCTCTCTCTCTTTCTCTCTCTCTCTCTCTGTCTCTCTTCCTGCTGCTCGTCTGTTTCATTTCGTTATGATTTATTGACACAAGCAGCTGGCACACGGAATTGCTGCAGCGCTCATAACTCACAGATGCCATTCGATCTGGACACAAATATTTGGCATTCTTCAGCGAAATGCTTAACGATTAAATACTTCCTAAACAGACATAAGAGAGACATGAAAACTTTAAAGTAGAGCTCTAATCTAGTTCAGCTTCGCTCCAGATTTCATTGCCTCTAGCGCTAAAAGTTAAAATAGATCCCATATTGATCAAATAGGGTAAAACATTATAGCACTACCAGAATTTATTTTTGTATTCACAGACACTATAGACTGAAATGTACTAAAATTTCCAACTCATTTTTCTTTGATCATACACTTAAGTATTCTTACATATTCCTCCACATAAATAGGTTTCCTCAACCCTCTCAACTCATCTCCCTAGGTACAGGGTATTCCCAATCAGTCCCTATTGATTAGTTTCGCCATTATCCAAGTCTTTCCGAAAGTTGGCCAAGCATTTGACGTGCCAAACATTGTTAAGATAGTTGTTAGTTGTTGGCTGCAAGCTGGCCGTAACCTGTCAAGGCATATTCGGAACTATTTCTGGACTTGGAGGCAAACTATTTGCTAGCTTGTTCCATTTTTAGAGCCACAGCAGAAACTTTTGCACGCTCAACTTTAAATGGAAAGACTGAGCACAGCTTACACCTGACCCACACCTCATAGCTGATAGCGATTCATGTGTGGCTATGTGTGTGTGTGGCTGTGTGTGTGTGTGTGTGTGGGTGTCTTGAGCAGCCGTTTTCAGTGCTATGATAAATGATGTTCAGCTGTTTTGCTCTTTTTGCGAAAAACAAGCAACTATTGTCCAACGGTCAATCAATCAATCAATCAATCAATCCCTACTGACGCTGCAATCAACTGAGCAAATATTTTGCTAAACGACTTGGTCAACAGCCAGTTGTTAGTCTGCACGTTGAACCCACTGGGGGGAGAAGCTTAAATATTGGACTTTGTTTCGGGGGGGAGGCTCATGATGTAGTAGCTATACTCTGCAGTATAGTATGAAAGTTAATAGGAAAATCTAGTCATGTGCTATAAATATACTGTAGAGTGAGTCTTATGAAGAGAAGAGAAGAAAACACAGAGAGAGAGGGAGAGAGAAAGAGAGAGAGAGAGCAAGAGATAAGAAGCTTGAGCTTTTGGAATCAAATCATAACTAACGCATCATAAAACACCTTAATAATATCGATACATATCGATTATGATTCCTAAAAAGTAACTCGATTACTATACATATATTACAACAAAACTCTTAATAATTGATATGTGGATTACCTATAAAGCACACAAGATTTCTGAATAAATGGATTTCTAGATGAGTTTCCCACTTCTCTAGATCTTGCTGGACTTTGAAGCTATACGCTAGCTTAATCTTTTTGTACCCCATCTGCTTTGTTGATTTATTCCCATGTATTCATTTTGCATTTCGAGGTCTGCAATTATCAAATGCCCTTAATACTCCCACACTTTTTTCATATCGATAAATATCGATTTGCTTCATTTGTTTCATCCATATTTGCCAAGTAGACTTCCTTCTACATTTACCACTTTACACAAAAGCTACTTTACCTTCGCTTGAAGTCTTTCAGAAGTAGAGTAATAACGGTTTGATAAATACGTACTCATTCCTTAACCAGAATGCTTTTAGCCCAACTCATTTGTCAGGGTTAAGGTATTTTCTAGTCGAAAATCGGGTTGTTGCCATAGCGCACCTTTGCCGTACTCGTTGCTGTGCAGCCATTTGGCCGTCTTTGCAATATGTTTACAGAAGCTAACCAAAAATCACACAGGAACATCAACATCAACATCAGCATTATTACGTTATCAGCCACGTCAACGTCATTATGAGCACATGTGAGCACCGAAATACCTACAACATTACTTACATTGTGTGCGGGTTTGGGGGTAGCCATCCCTACGATAGACAAAAGCAAACTAAGAATGTGCCAGAAGCATAGAAACTAGGTAATATATGCATATACATACATATACATATATCTATTGTAGTCTTCCAAAACATAAACTTAAACAAACTCACTTTAATATGTTTTTGTTAAGCACATTTTATTGTGAATTTTACATGAGCTCCACAAATTGGGTGCAAAATATCTGGCATCTATTCAAGCGAAAATTTATTTCATTTGCATTCTCTGCTTTAGAAATTCAAATAACACATCCTCTTAAGGAATACTTGACTAGAATATTCTCAGAACTCGCACAAAGTTGACTCGAAGCATTTACTTGATTGAATTGCATTGATAGATTGTGTCCAGTGGGCGAGCTATAAAAGCATAATTTATGCGAAATATCTCGAAATAAATTCAATCATATCTATCCTTTGCCCAATAGCTCATATTAAATGCAGTCCATTAGACGGCTCATTAAAATGGACAGCCCGTTGCGGAGAAGGGACGACGAGAGGGGGATGGAGAGTGAGGGAGAGTGAGGAAGCGAGCGAACCGTAAATACATGCTGAACTCATTGATGAATAGAAATTGTCAAGAAGTGGAATATAATTTAGCTGTGTAGACTGTGAATGTAGTATCAAATTGAACTGTAGAGTTCTCGAGCTGTGCTAAGAAAACTGATGTGATATGAATTTGAAGAACATACGGAAATATATATTGGGAACTGGAGTACTTTGAAAATCTAGATCTAGTTTTTGTGTGATGGAAAAATAGTAGAATCTGCCATATATAGCTGATGTATAATGATTTTAACTTTTATTTGTCTATTCAGGAGGAGTGAGCGATTAGAAAACATCTATCTCCTACCCATATAAACTCCCTCAATACATAAATATATATACATTACTGATAGACTTTAGTCTGCTCTCATCATACCCTACATGGGTTATTTCCTCATATAGGGTATTTACAAGTTATGTCAGCGCAAAGTTCATATAAAAGTATTCAAGGAAATTTCTCGCCAATTAAAGTGAGCAGCCGGCTTTAAGACACAAAATTTCTGTAAAGTTTGCTGGACTGCTCATGTGTGTGTATGTGTGTGTGCCTGTTAGGCGGAAAATTATCATTTCCCTTTGCCTTTGTGTGCGCATTGAGTGAATTTTCCGGTTGACAGAGAGCACACACAGACAGTGTGAGTGAGAGAGAGACAGAGAGAGAGAGAGAGAGGTGTTTCCTAATAATTGCTTTGTCTTAATAACTTGACTCTGTTTAGGTTGGGATTATGACTCGAGCACACCTCGCAGAGGAACAAGAAAATTAAAGGTTTTCACATTGGCGTTTCGCCCTTAACCTTCCCCGCACTTCCACTGAAAGGTGACGAAAATGTGGGCCCAGCACCTGGTGCGTGTCAATGCTGATTCCAGATATTATATCTTTCAACCGGTATTCGGATCGGGATGGCTCGTATCTTCATGGCTTGTTCATTTCACGGCCAACGAAATTTATCTTTTGTTTGGCATCGACTTTGAGTTTGGCTCTCGTCGCCTTTTGTGCCCTGACTTTATGGGATTTTCATGCTTTTAATTTTTGCGCCTTCCCTTTTATTTTTCCTTTTCCTTTTATTTACAGCTGCTTTCATCATCGTCCCGAATTTAATTGCCTGCCTTGTAGAACTTTATGAGGAATCATCAGCGTGCGATTGTCCCTTTTTTTATATACACTTCCGCTGGGCGCTAATCTAATACAGTCACGATATGTGCCCCATAAACCGAAACAGCAAATACTTCCCCCCTCTCTTATAGAGTTTTATATGTCATATCATAAACATATTTCCAATGATGTCAATATATCATAACTAGGCCAACAAGCTGAAGGTCCTTAAATATTCTTAAATTTGTTTTCTATTCTTTTCCTTTTATTTATAGATACAAATTAATTTGTTTTCTCTCTTCTTAATTGATTTGAATACGAAATCCATTCACATTTTCCAATTAAAATTATGTCTTCAATCAAAGTCGAAGGTATTTAAATTCCTAAAAATTCCTAAAAATTCCTTACAAATCACTGATACTTCCTATTTCTATTTTCATTTAGTTAGTGTATTGAATCTTCGGTTATTTCTGCACAATTCACTTCTTGGCTTGGCCGCTTTGTGCCAGCCACCTTGACGTTTGGCTTAAAGCAAATCCTCATATTTTTCTCATCATATTCTATGTACTTTATGGCTTCGGCGCTTCAATCAAATAGCCAGCAGAGTTTTCATGCCAATTTTTACGAGGCGTATGCGCAATTTCGGCCCACACACATTTAGCATAGAAATGAGACTGCGACGTGTGCGACGTGTGTGATATTTCACTGTCAGAATTTTGATTAACTTTGCAGCTCTTGAATGCAGCGAATGCAGTTTATTTTCATTCTTTTGGGTGCCCCGAGTGGAGCTGCAACTGCAACTGCAACTGGAACGAATTTGCAGCTCGCTTCTTGCGTGCAGCCATTGGCCATTGCTCATACGCCACGTTGGCCAGCATGAACTGAATCTCTTTTATTGCTGACATCTCTCTGCGGCCGCCCAAAGGGGCGTGTCTATGCTGCATATGCATATGAAGCGAGCATTTAGCTACGACTTGGCCATGGCCACGTGTGGCTCTAGCCACATTAAGTATTGAAGTGCAAAGCTTTTAGCACTAAAGTGTTCCGCTTTAAGGCGCTAAGCTACAGATGAGAAATATTCTGGCAACGCCCGCTGCGTCTATAAATATATACATATATGTATTTATATAATATATATATACACTGCGCGTCATCAGGTTAGCGCCCCCCTTTACACTCAACCTCAAAGCTAAATAAAATCTAAACCATCAGAGCTCCATCTTTGAAATTTTTTTATATTATACTCCATTTATTTCTCTTTAAAATACAAAAAGAATGGCTACTGTAACAATAAGGAATATTTTTTAATAATTTTTTTTGTAAAATGTACAAAAAATATGTAACAAAAATTTGGTCATCAGATTAGCGCCCCCTGCATTAAATTCAATTTATTTAAGCTAATGACCAAAAATAACACCGGTATTTTAAGCTATTGTTATTTTTAAGTAATATTAGTAGTGCGTAGTGCCGCCATTGTTTAAAATTACTTCAAAAATTCGATTAGGAATGGAATTACAAAGTTGTTCAATATAATTCAAGGATATGGTTGACCAAGCGTGTTCAATACCTTTGATTAACTCTGTCCTTGTACTATATTGCCTTCCGGACTCATATACTTCCCTGACCAACCATCCCCAGACGTTTTCGATGATATTAAGGTCGGGTGAGTATGGTGGCCACTCCATGAGATCAACTTTTTGGCCCTGGATCCAGGACTTCACGGATCGGGCGGTGTGAATTGGGGCATTATCGTGCTGGAAAGTCCACTGCATGTTTTGAAAAATGTTTTGGAAATGTGGAAAAGCAGTTTTTAAAACGATGTTATAGTCCTGTGCGTTCATACGCGATGTCAAAAATTGAAGCTTGCATGTGCCGTAGTAAGATATTGCTCCCCAGACCATAACCCCCCCCACCCGGCAGTATAACCGGTCCAAGTGATGTTCTTCTTTGCGTGGGTCATGGAAATAATAATTATAGCCATCAGCTCCTGCCAAATTAAATTTTTTTCATCTGAAAAAAACAACATACTGCCATTGGGTAGACCACGTCATGTGCGCTCTGGCAAAACTAATGCGCATTTCTTTTCTCAGCATATTGAGTGGTGGTTTTTTTTTTAATTTCAGTCTCTTTATGTTATTAGCTTTCTTAATTACTCTTTGGTCCGTTGATAAGCTCGCCTTAACACCGGTTTTTTCGCTAATCTTAGTGGTTAAGTCATGGGAATTTGAAGCTTCCCGAACTATTGCTCTTCTATCTGCTTGTGAAATCACTTGATTATTGCCGCCTTTATAGTTTTTTCCATAGTTTTCCTTATTTTTAAGAAAATTGCCAATTGTTTTCCTGTGTTTTCCTGTTTTTTCAGCAATTTTATGGAAGGATAATCCAGAATCAAAGTATGCCTCAATCTTTGATTTTTCATCAAAAGATAAAACTGATTTTTTACCCATACTGTACATTTATTTAAAGATATTGAATACATTGAGCTTCCCAAAAAATTTGGTGACTGTACTTGGCAAAATAAGCAAGATAACTAAAATTGCATTTGGGGGCGCTAATCTGATGACGCAAAATAAGTGCACGCATTCTTTGCGAAAATAAAGAAGAATAGAAAATAAAATATAACGGTTCTTCTCTGGCGATTGATTTTATTATGAGAGACATCTCATATGTTGACAACAAAATCAAAAAAAAAACTACGAAGTTGCGTGCAATAGGAAAAGAGAAAAAAGCAAAAGAAGATGAGTGTGAAGGGGGGCGCTAACCTGATGACGCGCAGTGTATGTGCGTTACATGATAAAGGAATATTGTGTATTCCATTTTCTATTTATAGCCGAAGCTGTTGCTTTGAGGTCGGAGCAAAGTTGGGGCCCGCAGCCCAAAGCTGAAACTTGTTAAAAGCCCTAAGCTCAAGCAACCACAAAATTTGATTGCGGCTTTTGGAGTCTAGGTTTACTAAGACTTAAATCAATTAAAAGGCAAGTAAGATTTATTCGGGAGTGCCTGACTTGAATCCCCAATACCTGCTTTAAGCTTTGCTTACATAACAAACACACCAACAACAACTAACACAACAACAAATACATAAGCATTAGATGTGTTTTTCCTGAGCTTTTATGGGCCTGACAACTTAATTGTTGCATAAATTTGCTTCTAATTGGAATTTCCTAATGAAATTTACGGAGTATGATAATGAATTACAAATGCCTAAATTTTTGTGGAAGAATGAGAGGTATCTTAGAGTTCGAATTAAAACTGTATATAAATCTGCATATTCAAGAAACAAGTTAAATGATCGATTCTTATCGATAAAAAGCCAATGATGCAGAGATGATGCTATTTATGGCATATAGCAAATATTCTTGTAGAATTTTGTTAAATTTTTCTCATTATATCCAGACTTATGCACATATATCTACTGTAATATCTTATACAATTAAAGCTGCATGTTATCAATAACTTAAACAGCTGCATAAGTATAATATAATTATTATAAATGGTAAAAAAATTAAATACAAATATGTATTTCTTAGTATGAGAATTAGAACCAAAACATTTTTCAGTTAAATCATTAGTTAGTTTCCTCGACTTATAGACGTACTTTAGCTCTATTAACCTATATGATCTAAACATAAATATTGTAATAAATTTACCTATTCCATTTATCCAGAATAGATAATCGACAAGACAACAACAATGTTTATCCTCATCAACACAATTCATTCGAAATTCAAATTGCAAATAATTTCCTTAGACATTTCTCTCTCAATCAAATAGACTTTTTAATATTTAACCCTCAACTTGAACTCAATTAAAAAATAAACAGTTATCGATTGCAATAGTTGAGTCGAATGTTTCTTTTTTTTGGCTGACATTTTAAACAAATTAAAGCTGACATACGATTCATTCCCAGCCAAGAACTTTATGGCACCTGGGCACGATGGCCAGTTAAGGGTCGTAATCGCCATCGATCCGGGCCGCAGGCAATTGCAAATGTCAGTCCGGCTTTCAGGCATTGTCCTGGCCAATTGTGCGACAATTTCCATAAATCGAACTGGCATTCACCAGCCATTGAAAAGGCGAGAAGAGTGTGACTTTAGATAACTTTGGCCGTCTAGTTGCTCGTCGGCCACTTGACCACTCAGTTCCTCCTGCTCATCTCCTCACCTGGTCGCACAAATAATAGCCGAAGCGAGCGACGCACAATTGAGAATGAGTCGAGCATTTGAATAGTTAAATACCAAACAAATTGAAACAAAGCGCTCGCAATGAATGAACTTTCCGATATGAGTACGCACACTCGACCTGGTACACTGAACAAAAAAAAAGGAGGCAAGTTTAAAAAGAAATTTTGTATGTAGCCTTTAGTTCGAGTTGGATTTCTTATATGTTTACTTCAGTTTAGGTTTGGGATAAAAAATCTAAAAAGAATTCTAAAAATCTTGAAATTTATTTGGGCATCAGCTATAAATTTAAGCCGGACGTACGCTAAGAAACGGAGTCATTATAACTATATTTTATTGTAATACTACCCGTCTCTATTCTTCTCTGCGTATATATGAATGCAACGTTCTCATATAATATAATTTTATACTAGCTTTTAGACATTTTCAAAACAGATTCTTAATCAGTATTAATTCGTTTGGGATTTGAATACTCTTAAGAGAACATAGATATATATACATATATATAGAAAATATTTTTCAACCAACTGATGGTTCTCTACAAAAATTTTCCTTATTCGAATGCAAATATTCCACATAAATGTTAAAACAAAATGATTGAGTAACTATTCAAATACACAAAGGTCTAAAAGTCACTCGTTTTTTTCGCACAGTGCACAGTGGTCGTGTGCTCAATATAAAAGTTGAGCGAGGCAAATGTCTGAGTGACAAACGAAACGACAGACAATTTGACTGATATGCGTATTTATATTGAAAGAGCCGCAGGGACGATGCCGACGTGGATGGCGGGGCAGGAGCGTTAAGCAAGGGCAGCGAAAAAGAGAGAAAGAGAGAGAGAGGGATAGGGAAATTAAACAATAATGAAAAGTGTAGGGCATGCCGGAAACGGAAAAAAAGCCAAGCCAAACGGAACTCAAGTGGCGAACAGCTGCGCAGCGCCGCAGCGCCTCCCCGCACCACACCTCGCCTATTCCAGAGTCCAGGACTGCATGCAACTTCATTGTCTGTTGCATTGTCTCGCAGCTGTATGTGTGTGCGTGTGTGTGTGTGTGTGTCAACGATTAGGTGCCACAAAGGGCAGCTGAAGACAATGTGGTGCGTGCTGCATTCACAAAGACAAACAGCAAAAAAATAAAATAAAAATAAAATGAAAAACACATGACAAAGCGCCAGACAAAGTCACAAAAAAATAAAAATAAAGAGAAGAGGAAGAAAATGGCCCAGAGCAGCGACTAAAGCTTAATCGATAGCAAAACGCAAAACGCAAGGCAACAAAAATAACAATAATAACAAAAAACACTATAATGAGTATGCTTGAGTGAAGTGTGAACGACCAAGACATACGCTGGAAATGGTATATAACACTCATTAAGACATATATTTAATACTAAAAATATTATAAGCTGACTATCCTGGACCAAATAATCATAATGCTCAGTAATTAATAAGCAGAATATCCAAATCTATCGATTTGCTATGTCAGCTATATTGTTAAATTGGTTTTCCTACTATTAATCTGATTATTTTCACTTTTATAGCTATCGATATATATCGACTTAATAGCTAATTAAAATATATATCGGTTTTCCTACTATTAATCTGATTATTTTCACTTTTATAGCTATCGATATATATCGACTTAATAGCTAATTAAAATATATGCTTGATATATTTTTCAAATGTGAATTTTATCAGTTATATAACTATCGATATATATCAGTTTAGCAGTTATTATTGTGATATATATTTATAACCGAATACTGCTAATTCTTGTTTTTTAGATCAAACCCCATCAATAATTGCTTTGATTGACCTTTATGTACATATACAGGCACAAAACTTGCAAATATCATAATTTTAACTTAAATAATCGATTAAAGAATTATCGATATTGCTGATAGTGTTAAAGATTTTGCCTATGTTAAACAAATTGTATGTACGATATTTATCGATTGCCAAATTAATATCTATGCACGCATATGTATATGTGTATACCCCATTTTTAAGCACTTAGCATAGATTGCAGGGTATCTAAGAACAACAAACTAGCAACTGTCACGCGCTCGCAACAGCTCAACAGAAGCCGCAGCCGTTGTCAAGGTAAGCCCGGGCGTATGCGTAATGGGCTTTTTAGTTGCGTTTTTTTTTTTTTTTTTGTCTTCTTTATTTTGTCAATGCTGGCGCCGCGAACAGTTGCAAGTAGCTGCTGCAAGTAGCTGTCTGCATAGAGAGTTGCATAAATTACCGGCTAGTGAGCATTGAGGCGCCACACGACCTGCTGCAGAAGTGGCTGCTGCTGCTGCTGCTGACACAAATTCTGATGCTGCTGCTGCTGCAGGATACACACGCACGAGTAGCCGGAACGACGGACCAGCTGCAGCCTCGGCCGCAGAGTTGGCCAAAAAAAAAATAAAGAGACGAAATTGGCGTTTTTATTTTTTCTGAGCCCCGGGGGCTGTTGAACTGCACCAACGAAGCAAGCTGAACTCTTTTTTTTTTTTTTATACCCTGAACCCATTGAAAATGGGAAATCAGGGTATAATGGTTTTGTTAAAATGTATGTAACAGGCAGAAGGCTGACGAGATAAGTTGATTTAGCCCTGTCCGTCTGTCTGTCTGTCCGTCTGTCCGTCTGTCCGTCTGTCCGTCTGTCCGTCTGTCCGTATGTTTGAACGCGTCGATTTCCGAAGCTATGATAGCTAGAGACTTGAATTTTTTTTTAAAATGACCATATATACAGCGCGGATGTCGAGTTTAGCGTTAGAATTCGATAAATTATCCCGTTATATTTTTATCGAATAAAAACATTCAAGTTCAAATCAGATGCCAGTACAGATGCTAGCGGCGCGTCATTTGATCATGAGGTCTCGGGTTCAAACCTCAGAGCGGTCGGAGTTAATTTATGTTTATTTTCTTTTTTTTTAATTTTTTTTCAAAATATTTATACATATGTATATTTATTTAAATGAGCTTACTATTCAGCCACAACAGTTTTTCTATAAGTGTGCACACATCCATTCAAAGAAACAATTTAGTTTTAGTTTAGATTCGCTAGATGGCGCTGCAGCAGTGAATGTATTACTGTTTTGCCATCGAACTGTCAGTAAGTGAAGTGGCGTAGTGAATAGCATCGCGCCACTCAATCGAGAGGTCTCGGGTTCGAACCCCAGATCGGGCGGAATTGTTGTTTAATTTTTTTTTAATTGTTTCAAAAATTGAAATTTTAACCACACTAAATGTGAATATTTATTAGTTTGGTTCAGGGTAGTATCTAGTCGAGCACTCTCGACTAGAGTTTTCTTACTTGTTTTGAAAGCTTTTCTTTCTTTTTCGTGTTCGCGTCTGTTTCACTTGAGTCTGCTGGTTGTTGTTATTGTTGCTGATGCTGCTGCGGCTGCTGCTGACGTGTTATTGCACATTTTTCATCTCACGTTTGCCAAAAAAGAAGCGCAGTTATATATGTATGTATATATGTATCTGCATATATATACATACATATATATGAATTGTAGACAGTACAACAACAACAACAAAGAGAACACAAATTGCCTGCCGGTCAGCAGGTTCAAATGTCGGCGACCTGCGAGTGCTTCTACTGCCTCACGCTGTTGCTATCTCTCTTGCTCTCACGCTGCGTATGTGTCCTGGGCTTATGCTTGCGCCCAAAAGTATGCAAAGGCTATTTAGCCTAGTTTTGGCTGCACATACTGTTGCAGCTGTTGTTGCTGTTGTTATTGTTGTCGCACGCAAGCACGCACAAACACTTGACCAAACGTATGCCCGAAATTGAACCAATCAAAATTTGCTCAAAGCTCTTTTGTTGTTGTTATTTTCAACGGTATGCCTGCGTGTGTTTGTGTGTGTGCCTGTGCGTGTAACTCTTCTCACTTGTAGTAAAAATAGTAAAACACTCGCAGCGTTTGGCACTACTAAAAATAGTAGAAGCGCAGCTAACGGCTTTTATCATTCACTGTTGTTGTTGTTATTATTGTTGTTTCTAATGGTTGTTATTGTTGTTGTTTTGGGCTGCGTCGTTCGTTGCGTATCATGCGAAAACGTGACACGCTCGTGCACCGGATAATGAAAGACTGTCGCTATCGCAGTCACTGCCGCCGCTGCCGACCCGAGCACTACAGGCCGAATAACCCACTGGCCGACTGCTGTAGCCGAAGATGAAATCGAAAACGAGCTCGGCTTCGTGGCGCAAACGAATGTTACAAATGGCTGAACATGAAACGCGGCCATAGATAACAAAAGGCCGAACAAAACACAGGCGCACAGGATAAGAAACGTTTTGGCAATGGAACACGCGCAGCGATAACAGCACTTTGCTCTCTCTATCTCTCTCTCTCTCTCTCTCTCTATGTTGCCCACTCTCTATTAGTGCGCTCTCCCAATGCAGCTGTCTCCGCGGCGCATTGTGTGCAAAGAGGCCGTCACGCCAACATGTGGAATGAGAGGCGGGCTTGAGCAGTCGCCTGCCTCCCCCTCCCAGTTCTTAGACAAGCAAGCTCGCAAGTTTTTGACGCCCGTGTTAAGTCTATTGGAAAAGAGGTGTTGTTCCTTTTCGTATTTCGCGTGTGCGCTACGCCAGTGCAGCATATGCAGTTTGACATGCAACTTGGTAATGTAGCGAATCTGAGAATTTCAGTTAATGAATAGAAGAAAACAATTGTGAGCTGTACAGCTTTCTGGTAATTATTTTAATTATACAGAGTCTATTATTCTCTAGATTATATATTATTTGAATTTTAGAAGATTTTTTTTTTTTTGTAGATAAATCATTTTTTGGCTTCCTACCTACTGGCTATAAAAAAGTGTTGTAAATTTAAAAAAAAAAATCCCATTCTTTTTTTGTAGCCATAATTTTAGTGTATCCAGTACTTAAAGTTACGCCTCCAATTGACATGAAGATAATCGTCTTATCTATAACAGTTATCTTTAAAATATTACAATGCTTTAAAGTAATTGTACTTGCTGTCTGCTTAACTGTAATTATCAGAGCTATAGACACTTATTAAATACGAGCACACCTTTTTTTAAGGTTTTTGGGTTGACGCAATTTCTCAACTGTTCCCAAAATAAAAAAATAAATAAATAAAATGAAAACACCCGCGAAACATCATCAAAATAAATAAGCAAAACGGAAATTAATAAGACCCAAGCGACCCTTTGCAAACAAATTCAGAAAAAGGACAGCAACAAAAAGCAAAGGGAAACAAAAATTCAAAATAAAATACTTTGTTAGCGCAGTGAATGCTGAATGCCCTTTCCAAATAAGAATAATTAATTTTATCATCAATTTTCAAATACATGGTATTTTGATTTTTACTCTAGCAAGCTTAACAAATTAATATCCATAAGAATATTTCTTTACATATACAATGACAAAATCATATTGACTTCTGTAGGCGCATGAAAAGAGAGAGCAAAAAAAAGGATGACGTCCAGTTAGGCGAAATATTTTTAGAGCGCGATGCTGTGACTTTATCAAGCTGTCTCCTTCTTTCATATTTCCTTTCTGTGTCTGCGCAATATTATACACACACATGTAAACATACACATACTATAATAGACAGCATAGCTACGCATAGCACAGCACAGCACAGCCCCCTCCACGACTGATCTACTGGGCAGACGCGCACAGACTAATTTGCCCAGCTGTGCTCGTCTTCTGTGCTAAGCGGACAAACTCACGCACACATTTACGTTCGAGAGCACGCACACCGCACTCCCTCACTTTCAACATAGCGGGATCAATCCAATGGGAATAAAAGCTGCTGCTGCTCTCACTCCTTCGCTCTCACTCTCTGCGCTTAAATGCCTACACACTCGAAAAACGCGAGCCCCAATTGCTCCTTACTCCGTTAGTAAATGAAATACAACAAAATCTTTTTTTTTTTTTTTTTAAGTTTTATTTATGTAGTTTTTTATTTTAATCATTGTTTAAATCTACAAATACATTTACAGCGGAGGGCGAAAGAACAAAAAATTAAAAATGTTTACTCTCATGTTTATCAATTTCTTGTTTTGTTGTTGTTGTTGTTACATATTATATCGTATGCAAATGTTATGCCATAACTGCTTGTTGCTATTCGATCCAAAGTATATTTTGTTCTTTTTTTGTTAATTTTTATAGAATTTTTATAAATAGTTTTTGTTGGAGTTATGAATTTTTATATATTTTAGTTTTTATTTTCGTTTCACATCAACAACAATATGCATTGTTATTATCTTTATTATTATATTATTATTATTATTAATCAATATAATTTGTTAACAACTAATAATAATTTTGTTTCGTTTGTCATAACTAACATGCCATGAATTTCCCATTGGAAATCATTAAACAAAAAAACTTTTCTTTTTTGTATTAAACAAATCAAAAAACTAGTTGAAAAAGCAGCGGCGTATTGTTTCTTTTTTTTTTATGTGATTGACTGACTGCCTAACGGACTGATCGAACGATTTGTAGAAAATGCTTAGCACATTTATTTTACAAATTTTTCAATGAGTCGAAATTTCGTTGATTTTCCACTGAGGCAGTCAATAAATTTATATATTTTGGGGTGTGACTGATTGATTGACTGTTGACTGAATTGCTGAATATCTATTCAGCAGAATTTCTTATTCACAGTTTCGCAATTAGCCAAAGTCACGCCCCAACTTTTTTTCGCAGTGTACATGTATGTGTGTGTGTGTGTGTTAAGCGTAAGTTATACGAGAGAGAATTGAAAACGAAAAATGAAACACAATACTGTTATACTGCTACTGCCTTGGGCGTGCCGCCATTTTGTTTCGTTTTAGTTTTTTGTTGTTTTTAGGCTGTGCCGTGTTAACACGTTACAAACATTCAAATTTGTGGGCGTGACGCTGTGTGTGTTAGTGTGAGATTTAGGTTGGTTTGCTTTTGTTGTTATTTTCGTCGTGTTTTGAAGGGGGCGCTTAAAATGCACACAAAGCATAAATATTTAATTTATTTTTATTTATTTAGTTTTTGTTGTTTTTTTTTTTTATAAACTTTTACTTCACATATAACAAATTGTATTTCGCTCTTTAGC
This sequence comes from Drosophila aldrichi, assembly GCA_035045965.1. Taxonomy (NCBI): domain Eukaryota; kingdom Metazoa; phylum Arthropoda; class Insecta; order Diptera; family Drosophilidae; genus Drosophila; species Drosophila aldrichi. The sequence goes on from JAWNOM010000038.1 coordinate 1,464,238, forward strand.
TGATAGACTGCCAAATACCCTGTAGCCAGAGCAAGGCTGGGCATGCCACGTGCCGTTATTCCGTTAGCCAGCGTCGAGAGTTTTTTTATATAATCAAATTTCCATATAATATACATATGTGTGTGTGTGGTTGGTTTGTATATATATAAACAATTATATTAATTGTGTTTGGTTTTTCTTTTTCTCCTTTTTATTTATTTATTTATGCATTCGCTTTGACTGCTTGCCCCACAAAAATTTCCACGAGTTGTTGTTGTTGTATCTTTGCTTATTTTGTAACTACGCTAATTTATTCATTTGTTTTGTTTCGTTCTTTTTTTTATTTTTTTTGTCAAAATTTTCGGTTTTTTCATTTTTTATTAATTTCTCTAAACTTCTTATATAATTTGTCTCTTCATGCGTGGTGTGTGTGTATGTGTGGGTGTGTGTTGGTGTATGTTTTGTAGAGTATGTTTATATATTATATTAGTTGCGCTTTAGCTTTGCTTTGCTTCGGTTTCTAGGCGCAATTTCATTTCTCTTAAATATTTGTATTTATTTAGCATTGGATTTTTTTTTTTATTATTATTATTTTTTTGTTGGTTTTTATTAAATAATTTTACTAAAAACTTGTTAGGTTATTGTTGTTGTTGCTGGTTGCAGTTGCAGTTGCTGTTGTTGTTGTTGTTGTCGAAAGTTGTTTGTTGTTCGTTTTGTTGTAGTTTTTACTTTATTTGTTTTTATTTAAATCTTATTTTTAGCTTTAATTTATAATTTAAATGTACTTAAATGTTTAAAATAATTATCGCTTGCATTTTGTTTTTGTGTTTTTTTTTTGTATTTTTTTTTTCTCTTTACTTTAAATAATTAAATTAAAATTTCAAACATATTGCAATATGTTTCTTTTTTTAGCTTTTGTTGCACAGAGTTCTGTGTGTTTCGCTGTTGGTTGCAAGTTGCGGTTGTTGCTTTGCTGTTGTTGTTGTTGTTGTTGTGTTAAATAAACAATTACTATTTGTTGCCTTTGCTGCGGGTGTGTGTGGATTGTGTGTGTGTGTGTGTACGTGTATGTGTATGTGTGTATGTGTTTAATAGTATGTCTCCTGCTCCAACCAGCCGCCGGGGTTGCGACGCAAATAGAAACGACGAGTCTCATCATACACAAAGATGGCCAACATGAATGGAATGGCTGGGAACCACCAGACGAGTCTGTAAACGATAGCCGAAAGAGAATATCAGTTTAGTATATTCACTTTTGCACTCATCTATGTGCTTTCACTCACTTCAGGGGGTACATGCGCAGACCCTTGTCCATGCCGGGGCAGTAGGAGAGGAAGGCAGCCAGCACCGTTTCGAAGACGAGGCCAAAGTTGAGGGCCCAGTTGCGCATGCCCTGGTGGAATATGGAGTTGCGACGCGTCTTGCAAATGATCAAATCGGCCCACTGTACCACAACAATCGATATGAAGAACGCGGTGTGGCAGGTGTATTCCAAGGTCTTGCGATCGCGATAAGTCTGATAAACGGAGGAGCGGATACAAGATACATTAGTAATCAAAACCTCATATTATGACCAAGTCAGCCAATCATATAATATGCATAGATCTACTCACCCATTCCTGACCATACGAATCAGTTAGATCGTTGACGGCCTTGGAGTCCCACATCTTACGGATGCCAAACAGTTTCATGGGCAGGAAACCGTTCTCAGCCATAATCACAAAGTAGACAAAGAAACCGGCTGCTGCCTGGATCATGCCAATTTGTCCATAGGCCATGGAAATCAATCTGGATTTTCAAGGAACGCGTAACAAACAAACGAAACGAAAGGCAAATAAAATTAAATAAGTTACAAAATGTGAAACTTTTTTTTTTCATTCAAATTTTGTGTGGATTTGTTGATGGTATTCTTTTTTTTACTTTTTTTTTAGTTTTTGTTTTAGGTTGTAAGACAAGTCTTAGGGAGCATTAAAGATCGGGCATTGAAGCTAGCAGTTGCTCAAGGTTTTTGTGCGTAATAAAATTTAATCAAGGGAAAGTTGGGAAAAATTATTAAAGATTTATAGAAATATTATATATAATTATTAAGATTTTTAAATTGTTAAAAAAAAATATATTTTTATATATTTTTAATCAAAAGTTTAGAAGAAAAACTTTTTTTTATATTTTTTATATATATTTAACAAACAATTAGTTTTATTACAAAAAAAAAAAAATTATAATAATACAAATTTTGCTAAAAACCTTGAGCAACCAGAGGCTTTTAGCATATCATATTTCTTCATATGATATATAATTTTGGTATGCAATTCAGATATTCAGAGTTAGTAACTTTATAGAGAATGCCATTTTACCTTTAAGCTCTTGAAAATAAATTACTTTCGTTACTTTGAAGCAAATGTATGAAATTGTTTGTGTTTGACTTTACAGAATATAGCGTGGATTGTATTATGTATTAGATATATATTGTCTTTTGGTTTTTTTTTTTTTTAATTATTAGTAAAGCGCATTTTTAGTTAAGCGTGAGAGCGCAAAGAATCGTTTTCTTTGTATGTTTTTGGTTTTTTTTGTTCAGGTGAAAAGCAAAGTTCTTATGGTTAGTTTCTACATTTTGTTGGTGCTAAAACATGCAGCTAGACATACACTATGAACATATATTACAGGGTATTTGGGTGCCAGAACACATGCAAGTAGCGAGCTGTATCCAAAACTATAAAATTAAAATGCAGCTAAAGTTTTTTGCTTCTTTTTTTTTTTTTTTTTTTTTGCTTTTACTTACGCTTAAACAAGTTTCTGAAGGAACAAAAATACATAGAACAGAAAAAACACAACTTATCGATAAACATATAAGGTATACATAGACTTAAAAATAAATATTATAATAAAACCAAAATAAGACGAAGTAAAGTCCATTTGTTGTTGGTTAGAGAACGAGCCCACATAGAGACTTACTGCGAGGACATTGCGGCAACAGACTTGGCTATATAGTGGCTATATAAGAGTGTTTAACTAGGTAGAACGCAACAGAAGCTTGATTTATATACATATATATATATATATATATATATATAGTATTTGTTCGACTCATCTACTATATATATATATATGTATATATATTATTTATAGAACGCACTAACTGGGCTAAAAGTAACGGCAGAAAAGCTTCGCTTTTTTGTCTGTTTTATTTTGTTGTCTAAGTTATGTCGTTTGTGTATGTGTGTGTGGGCTATATCTATGCAGCAGCTATGTCCCAGAACAGGTTCTAGAAGCGTATTATCAAACTGATAACCCTTATAGATATAAATATGATAGATTGATAAATCATTGATTGTGCGACTAACACACAAAACATTGATGCACATTGTTGATAGAGATTCAAAAGAAATCAAAACACAGATTTTCCAAAAACATTTAACACACATGAAAATGGGAAAATTGGAAAATTTTGTAAAAATTAACGAATAACAATTTTTTAAAAATTTTCATATACCATATTGCAAAGATTTTTTCTTTTGTTTTTCGAATTTTGGAAACACAAACGAAATTTTTAGTGAACAAATCAAATTTGTTTTCATTCCACATTAAGAGCTCAAAGAACGAAACCGAAATCATAAAAGATGTTTTTATATATGTATTCTGTATATATGTAATATCTTTGAAAAGTGTTTAGAAACTTTGAAATTTGAGAAAAGAAAATTTAACGAAATAAAACATTGAAATGCTTAAAGCATTAAATGCATCAGCAAAACCAACAAACACATTATTCAGTCAATAGTCTTGCAGAGGAACTATTATCGATGGAGCTCAGATATCTCTATATATATTATTGATGCCATAAAGTTGCTTTATCTATTCTGTATTCTCAAATTGATCTACTTTAACCCATCTACAAATACCTTAAATTTGTATATTGAGATCTTTGAAATCTTTGTCTGTTACATTCATTATACATATTATTGATTATCTCAGTTATAGTACCTCAGTCTCTTCATATATATAGTCTCTTCTTATACTTACTAAGAACCAGAATCCTATGATAGCAGGGAGATCGAAATACTATATATCAGATATAAAGCTAAGAAATTATCAGTCAAAATTTAAGAAACTTTTTAGATATATACAGTATCACTCTATCTATAGTGTTTTAGACAGTTTTTCCAGCTATTCAGTCAATTTGACCTAAGCTGAGTTGACATATTCTATTAATCTAGTTCTATATGTCATTCCCTATAACTGCCAACTCATATATCAATCTGCAAGATTATTGAAAATTCGGCTAGCCGAACATCCCAATATTCCGGTTAACACCAAAATTTCGTGTGTGTTCTTTTCAGAAATATTCTTCAGATAGTTGGCCAAATTGTTCGGTTGGATTTGAGGTTGGTCAGGTTTTGGACGTTGGATAACAGTTGTCACACACACACACACAACTCAAACAAAGGTCAAACGAAGGTCGAATGTCAAATTTGAAACATGTTAAAAAAGAAGAATAGGGGTTGCATGTTTTTTTTTTTTCATTTATCTAAAATTTGTTTAACTAAACAACTAAACGTAAATATTCTTAAAGAAATTTTTTGTTTTGGTTTTTTGTGTTTAAATTCCTTATCGTTAATGATTTGTCCTGACCTGCGGTTTACCAAGTTGTCGCGGTATGGATCTCTCGGCTGACGCTTCATAATATCGCTCTCGGCTTGCTCGTAAGCGAGTGAAATGGCCGGTATCTTGCGGTATTATATTGGTATTTTGTTTTCGATATTTTTCAGTTTTTGATTGTTTTGGTGGTACATTATTTTTAGTTTGTGCAATTTTTGCAAGTATATTTTTTGATTTGAATCAAAAAGAAAGACATAATAAAAGTTGTTTAAAGAAAAAATTGGTGTAAAAAGGGGGAAAAATACGAAAAAGGAAAAATCTTGGTTAAAGTTTGACGAATAATCTTTAGCTTGGCATTATGTAGGTATATAATTAATACTTGTTACATACTAAAAAAAAAAATTATTCATATGCGCTAAGATAGGTTTCTCATATACATATACATTTTAGTTATATATAGTAAGTACTTAGATAAGAGATAGAGGTTCGGTTGCATTCGGTAGATTGTGTCAGTTGGTATTTTTTGATGGTATTTCTGTTTGGTTTCGTGTTTGGTGTAATTGTATTTAGCTTCTGCGTACTTACGAAGCTAAAATATACTACACTGGGCAGCAAAATCGAGCAACCGAGTAACAAAACATCGATTCGTTATAGAGTTACAAGAGTGGAGTATTTATGTCAATATATATAAGTGTGTATATATATAGAGTTTGCTTAGAGCTTAACTTGCACTAGATTTGGTATCTTTATTTATATATGTATGTATATATATATAGTTAAGACTAGGAAAAACTTGAGCCAGTTGAAGTGTTTCACACACAACAACAACAACAAAAGATGACAAAAGAAAGTCGATGTAGATTGAAGTCTGATGAGCTTGATTGATTGACTGACTAGGGTCTCCACAAATGATTGACTGATTGTGATTGACATGGCTTTGATGACATTTAACTACTGCTAAAGAATGCATAAAATATACAATATACAGTAGTTAGAATTAGAAGTAGAAAATAACTCGTAGACTAGTTTTATAGTTAAGCCTGACTCTAGTAGTATTAATTAAATAAGTTAAGTTTTCTCATAGTATATAAAGTTATATATGTAGAGAGATCGAAACTAAGTAGTATACAACGCGTTCGGCTTCATCAGCTTTCAGCTGTGAATGGGGCAACGTAGAGGGACTTACCTTCCTTACAGGAAATCAGAATCTCGATTCAGGGTCAAAATTGATGACGATTGATGGTATACAATAAACAAAATTAAGATTGAGTGGAACAAGCAAAGAAGTTTCTTGAGCACCCAGAGTAGAAATTGATAGAAAAATATTTATTTATATATATGTTTAGAGATATATATTGAGTTAAGCAAAGATTATATGAAGAAGAGAGTTGGAAAAAAAGGAAGCAGCTAGAGCACGCCAAATCGTTTTGATTGAGTGTGATTGAGCGAAAAGTTGTAGACGAAATATTTCCTCATGTATATTCCAAGTGCAGTGCATTATGCATAGAGAAGATCGTTCAGATATATTTTGATATATATGTATATTTGTACATATATATATGTATCATACGAATAAATCAAGTAGTTTTTCTTTGTGTGTTTTTTTTTTTTTTTTTTTTTTTTTTTTTTTTTTTTTTTTTTGTTGACTTTGAGTTTGTTTTTTAAGATTTTCAAAAAGAAAATGAATTAATTAAATTGTAGCTATTGTATATAGATATAGATATATATGTATTTATATTGGAATACGAGTAAGCGCATAAAAGTTAGTATTATATCATTGCATAATAATAAGAATCTAAAGAGAAACTAAAGAGAAGACAAAATTAATTTCAATCAAATGAAATTGAATCAAATAAATTGATAAATTGAAATCATACTTTCGAAAATATTTGAAGTGTAAATGGCCTAAAGCCCAGTGAAGAATACTCGAATTAGTAGTTCAACTAGATCAGCTCGAAGTGCTTGTCGGAATTGAGAATATATATAAAGAAACATATATATATTTATATTGGAGAGTGTTTGAGCTATAGTCGAATTTTAAACTAGAGAAAGTATATGAATATATATGGAAAGATAATCAATAATAAAGAACTAGAGAGAACTGTTCAAATATTACGTTAACATTTAACTAGCTGATACTCAAAAGAGAAATAGAATGAGAGAAGAGAACATCGAAGAAAACATAAAACATTTAACAAAAAAAAAATAATAATAATAATTATATAAAACACTGCTAAACATTTAACATAAAATGTTGTTAGAAAGAGGGAAAGAATAAAAATAAAAACAAAACATCAGAAAAATGAAACATTCAAATAAAAAAAAATAAAAAACAAATAAAAGTTACTTTAGGCTAAAAAATTGTTTAGATATATTTGAAGCTAATTGAAAATAGAGTTTTAAATAGACGAAAAATCAGTTCATAGTAAGAACTTTGTTTAGGGCTGAGCGTACTTTGCTTTCAAATCTAGACCGAAAAAAAATGTTCTTTGAGTTTACGTGAGTTGAGAAAAAATTGTAAAGAAATTGTTGTTCATTTGCAGCTCACTCTTTTACTTTTACTTTTACTTTAACTTTTGACTTTTAGTTTTAGTTCGTGTATATATATAGAGATTTTTTTTTTTTAATTTCATGTTTCATTTTGTTGTAGTATTGGTTTTGATTGTTTTGTTTTCTGTTGTTGGTTTGCTGAGCACAAAGAAAAACTTTACCTTTCGTTGACGAGTTTATCTTGAAAGGGATTCCTGGGCTGGCGTTTCATAATATCAGATTCAGCCGTCTCATAGGCTAAGGAAATGGCTGGCACCTAAACGTGCGAGCGTTTTTTGTTTGTAATTTTGTTTTTTTGGTTGTTTTTTTCAAAACACAAACCGGATATTTGGAATAAAAATAAAAAAAATATGATAAATTATGCAAAATTATGTATCACCATCTCCCTCTCCCTCTCTGTCTCTCTCTCCCTCTCTGTAATTTGGGCAACGAGAATGCGACCAGTGTGAATTCCATTGACGCGCAGTTCACTTATAGTCTATATATATAGATATATCATATATTATACTTAAGATCTGGCTTAAAGCTAACTTAGCAGAGCATTTCGATGAGTTTACAGTGGAAACGTGTGGCAAAATAAATTAGTCGAAGAATAAATTAAATTAAAACTTAAAATTAAATTATAAATATTTTTTTTGTTTTAATTTTGAAACATTGTTTTTTTTTTTCGTTTTGGAATACGGTTAATATATATGCATGTATATACATATATGCTAGTATTTGCTACAGATTTTTGTGTGCAGTTAATTTTGAATATATATAATTTTTTTTTTTTTGCATAGAAAACTAAATATTTAATGCCAATCAATTAATTGTTTAGAATGCTCAAATATGTACGTGAGAACAATTGTTAATTTTGTTAATTAAAAATAAGATAAAAGAACAAAAAAATAAATAAAAAAAATTGTGAATCAATTTGGCAGTGAGTGAAAACATAAAAACAGTTACAACCAACGCACACCAATTAACACTTAGAGCAGTTTTGAATAGAGGCGAATTGATATTTTTCTTGTTGTTTTTGTTTTTGTTTGCAACTGTACTCAATTTACACATAGGCCAATTTTACAATACAAACGAAAAAGGAAGAAAAAATATTGTTGGAAAAATATCATGTTGTATGGAGTGAAAATGTAAACGAGAGCCAAGAAGAACGGCTAGGTCAAGTGCTAATAGTAGTATGTAGGATCTATGTATATGGAAATGAAATGAGGTAAACAGTTATCGATACATGTATGTATGTATATCGACCAGGTTTAATGTATACATGAGTTGAAATTGGTTTCGAGAACAGCACATCGATAATTGTTAGGTGATTATATTAAACAAGAATCAATGCGTGATTATGTTTGAAATGGAGACGATTTGAAATCGGATAGGCATTATGTTACAAAATTCGCTCGATAGATGTCTATCGGTAAATGTTAAATGATAATCTAAAAGGGAATTTATGCATTAAAATGCTTGAAGTTAACAACGTTTTTAAAGGCCACATGTATATGCTACAAAAATGACATCGATACACTTTGTTATCGATAAATCATAATGTAAGGAATAGATGAATTAGAAAGTGGAGATGAACGGTATTTATATATGTATGTATATTTATGCTACAAAACTCGATAGGTGTTTATCGATAAATGATAATCTTAACAGTTAGTTGTTGTTTAGTAAACTTTGTTAGTTTGCTTTTTGTTGTACGCTTTTGAGAATTATTCTCATTTGTTTTTTTGTTTTTGTTTTGTTTAGTTTTTAACGTTTATGCTAATTACAATCCAGCCACATACACAGACATCGATTAGTTATAGTTTATGATGTTTGCGCGAGATTATTTTGTTAAGTATTACTTTCATTCTGTTTGTTAATCATTTTTAAAATGTGCATATGTGTATGTGTGTGTGTGTGTGTGTGTGTGAGTGTGTGGGGTAGAGAAATTGACTTGATTGGCACCTTGAGTTCACTAATTTATCGTTGAATGGGTCACGTGGCGGACGCTTCATAATATCGGCTTCGGCATGTTCGTAGGCCAATGATATGGCTGGCACCTGGATTTGTGGATTATTGCAGTTGGTAATATTAGCAAAACGTTTTCACAATTCAGTATACAATGTAGCTCACATAATACAGATCATACAGATTCTGTGTGTACGTGTGTCTGTGGATTCGACTAGAATTGAGAATTATACTAAACGAAATACTTAAACTACAAATAGGTTCATTAATTTTCTGTTGTTGTTGTTGTAGATATTAGCCTAGTGCTTGGCAGCTAGCTGGCAAACCTAATTGTTAATTTACAGCTTAGTTGGGGACTGTTTGTTACCGCTGTTTACCTCTCGTTGACTAGATTGTCCACCTCGGGATTACGTGGACGTCGCTTCATAATATCCGCCTCGGGTCCCTCGTAGGCCAGCGATATGGCTGGTATCTGCCCAGCAGGCAGCACAATTTTATTCAATTTACAACACACGTTATATATACATACAGTTATATAGAGAGAACAATAACTTAAGTAGCTAACTGACTTGACTGCGAATGTATAGATAGCTAGGCATAGTATTATCATTTAACTTGCTCGAAACATAGTTAACACTAGAGGTAGTCCGAGGGCTAAGCTGGAGGCACACTTACCATGTCAGTTCCCAAATCGATGCACAGAATTGTGACGGTACCGAGTGGCAGTGGTATGTCGCACAGAATGAAGGCCAAGAAGGGCGAGATTTCGGGTATGTTAGAGGTGAGTGTATAGGCAATGGACTTCTTCAAATTGTCAAAGATCAAGCGACCCTCCTCAACACCAGTGACAATGGAGGCAAAGTTATCATCCAACAAGATCATGTCAGCGGCCTGCAAAAGATTGTATTGGAAAAAAAAGATTATATTGGATAATGTTCCCAGTTCCGAAAACAATTCTTGGCCACCCACCTGCTTGGACACATCGGAGCCGGCAATACCCATAGCAACACCAATATCGGCCTTCTTCAGGGCAGGCGAATCGTTGACACCGTCACCGGTGACAGCCACAATGGCGCCCATGCGCTGGCAACCCTCCACAATGATGAGCTTCTGCTGGGGCGAGGTACGGGCAAAGACGATTTCGGTGTGATAGCGTAGGATCTCATCAAGCTGCTCGGACGACACGTCACGCAGCTCGGCGCCATGGACAACAGCAGCCTTAGCCTCACGTGGATTGACCTCAGAGATGGGTATGTTGAGACGCTGCGCAATATCCTCGATGGTCTCGTTGCCCTCGGAGATGATGCCGACTGATTTGGCAATGGCTTTGGCAGTAATTGGATGATCGCCAGTGACCATGATGACCTTAATACCGGCCGAACGGCACTTGGCCACGGCATCGGGCACAGCGGCACGTGGGGGATCAATCATGGACATTAGGCCAACGAAACGCAGATTGTCAATGGGGAAGTTGATGTCGTCGGTGTTGTATTTGTAGCCAGTTGGGTACTTATCGGAGGGCAGCATGTAATCACAGAAGCCGAGCACACGCTCACCGAGTCCACCGAGCTCCATGTAGGCATTGTTGAACGCCTCCTTCATCTCCTCGTCCAACACCTTCTCCTTGCCGTTGATAAAGATGGTCGAGCAACGTTCGAGTATACGCTCGGGTGCGCCCTTCATGACCAGCAGCATACGTGGATCGTTGGTATCCTCGGTCTCGTGAATGGACACTTGATACTTGTTGGTGGAATTGAATGGCACCTCGGCAATTTTGCGGTTGCGCTTGCGAATGTTCATCACATCGCCGAGAGCCAGTTCCATGCACTTGAGCAGAGCAGCCTCGGAGGCATCGCCGCTGACTTCCTTCTTCAGAATTGGGACACCATCCTGACCACCTTTGAACTCGGCACGGTTACAGAGAGTGGCAATGCGAGAGAGCGCCTTGAATCCAGGGCTGGTTCTATCGTATTGAACACCCGACTGATCCTCAGTGGTATCGGCCTCAATGATCTGGTTATCGAACCACATATGGGCGACTGTCATGCGGTTTTGGGTGAGTGTGCCGGTCTTATCAGAGCAGATGGTGGAGGTGGAGCCCAATGTTTCGACAGCTTCCAAGTTCTTGACCAAACAATTCTTCGATGCCATACGCTTGGCAGTCAGGGTCAGGCACACGGTGACAGTGGCCAGCAGACCCTCCGGTACGTTGGCGACAATGATACCGATCAAAAAGATGACGGCATCCAACCAATGGTAGCCCAAAATGAAGGCAATCACAAAGAAGGTGACGCCCAGGAACACAGCAACGCCGGTGATCAAATGGATGAAATGATGGATTTCCTTAGCAATGGGAGTCTCGCCGGTATCCAGACCGGAAGCCAAGCCAGCAATGCGACCCATGACAGTGTGATCGCCACAGCTGATGACGACACCCTTGGCAGTGCCCTCGACGGCATTGGTCGAGAAGAAGGCTAAGTTTTTGGTCTCCAAGGGGTTCTCGTGCGTGAACTCCGAGCCACGCGATTGCGGCTCCGATTCACCAGTTAGCGAAGAGTTATCCACCTTAAAGTTGCGCGCCTCAATGATGCGGATGTCGGCGGGAATACGATCGCCGAACTTCACCTCAACAACATCGCCCAAGACGAGATCTTCGGCGCGCAGCGTCAATTTCTCGCCCTCACGAATAACAGTAGCGAATTGGGGCACCATGTTCTTGAACGATTCCATAATTTTCGAACTTTTCGATTCCTGCAAGTGAAATTAAAGAGAGAGAGAGAGAGAGGGAGAGAGAGAGAGATGAGTAAAAATGGATCATGGCAGAATGCAGATTCGTATGCAGTTTACCTGGTAGTATGAGAAAATGCCTGTCACAATGACCACAGCGGAAAGTACAATACCCAGATACAAGTTATCGTCGGATGGCTCCTCGCTGGTTGTCGCCTGAATGGAATAGGCGACAAAGCAAAGTATAGCACCGATCCACAGCAGCATGGCAAAGCCGCCAAACAGATTCTTGCAGAACTTCACCCATTCGGGTGTTTGCTTGGGCGGTGTTAGCGCATTGGGACCATCACGTTCCAGATTCTCCTTAGCCTTGGCATGACTCAGACCCTGTATATGAATTTGAAGGACAAGAACATTTAGCAAAACTAATCTATAAAACATTGCATAACATTTCGCTTACATTTTCGGGATGTGTCTGGAAACGCTGGTACATTTCCTCAGGAGAGATTTTATGATGGTCAATATCCAACTCCTGTTTGAGATCATCCAAGTTCTCCTTCTTAGCTGCTTTGGCCGGCATCTTGCGTCTTGACTGTTGACCAAATTGTTGGAGAATAAGTAACAAAAATTAGTATCAAATATTGAATAGGTGCATTTGGTGCATTTAACCCATAAAGCCAAGACAAAAATCGATTTACTTCAAGCCAGAACCGATTCGAAGAGCGTAGAGACCATAAGCCAAATTTTGTTGGTTAAGAGAAAAGATTTGCTGTGTTGTGTGTCATTGTTTTTGCTGTTGCTGTTGTTATGACACGCTTTCAAACTTACCCCATTCAGTTAGTATATAGATAGATATACATATACAGTAGAATCCGGTTATAGCGACACTCAAGGGACCGTCGTTTTTGCGACGTTATAGCCGGATGTCGCTATAACCGTATAAGTTTGCTCAGAAATGTTTGTCTGGGGACCAGATTTTTCGTCGACATAACCGGTTGGACGCTTTAAGCGGAGTCGTTATAACCGGATTCTACTGTATATATATATATATGAGTTATCCAGAATATGCCTAAATACTTGTAATTGCTAATTGTTAAGCGAGCACGTGAGAATATTTTGTTTTGCTGCGCTATAATCTACAGCTAAAATATGCATGCAATAAATTGTACAATTTGACGCGTTTATAAACGCGCCAAAAACGCGCCCAAATTATGAATGTCACGTAAAATGAAAAACGAAAAAATGTGACCAAATAATACTGAAAAGCACTTTTGAATACCCTACGCAAATTAATTATAAATAATTCTATACTAGATGCATATAGACACTATATAGACTATATAGCCTAGCTATATAGATAGATCAACGCCAGCTGTTGTCTGGTCTGCTGTGTGGGGTCTGGCAAACGCCTTTCTTTCTTTATCTAAATTTAGTTGCGCGTGACGTCACAAGTGCGAAAATTTCAAATCATTGAGAAAAGCCCGCAAACTGGTTGAAACCAGTTTCAAATGTAAGCTCAACAGGTTGTTTATGGCAAAACCTTCTAAAGATTATATAGGAATTGTTGTTAATTACAATGTCAATGTCAGACAAGCCGCTATATCTCTGTATTTGATTAATAGATTTGGCAAGAATTATATACATTAACTGGCTAACTGCGTTTTATGTCAGTATATCTAGTCAGATATATTCGTTGGGTATACAGCTATATGGTTCTGTACAGATTTTGAGTGTTCTATATTTAATCTGGGGCGATCTTTCGCTGATTTCATTTTAAATGTCAAGCACGACAAATAAATATTGGAAGCATGCCCAAAAGTACGTAAAGTAGAAATAAATAAATACATGAATTATAAATGTAATTAAAGCAACGGAAATCGAAAGATGGAAATGTTTTAAGTGCAAATAGAGAAAAGGAAATTAGGCGTGCGCTAGTCGAGCATAAACGACTAGTAGATACTCAGAACTCATTTGGGAGTAAGTTTAAAGATATGGAATAATAGAATAGAACAGATAAAGTAAAATTTAGGTTATTCGGAAAAGATTTAAGCTTCTCTTCCCTTTAAGAGCAGAGAGTTTATATACAAAATTTGAATGTATTAGCATTTATAGTCTTCGAGTTATATTAAAAAGAAAGTACCATTTAAAATAGAGTTAATCAGATAGGATATTTCTATAGAAATAATAAAATTTAGTAGTATAATATATTAGAATCTCCAACTCTTCCAAACGCTCAGTCAGACGGACCAATAAGTATTCCAAATTTTATATATATAGTAATCTGCATATATACAGACCCTATAACCCATATAACCCCATTAGTTCAGAGTATAAAAACCCAAATAAAATTTAAATTAGACCAAACACAAAACAAAAGCATAAACAAATCGAATTAATACATGAATGTGAATGTTTCGTACACAGACACACATGAATATAAATGAGTATGTTTACATAGATGTCGGTGTGTGTGTGTGTGTGTATGGGGGGGGGTGGTGTAAAACAAAATAGAATTGAAAAATTTACCTTGAAGTGGCCATCGGCTGTGCGATTGTCGTCATCGGTTGCAATAACCGTGGCGACTCGATAGGAGTCCGCTCTCTCTAAATGCGGCTGATATTGGTATTTGGATTGATGGATGTTGATTGATGTGATGGACGTCAACGAAATACAAATCAAAAACAAAACGTAACGTAACAATGCAGAAAAATAAAATACAGATATATAAATCAATGATCAAATGATAACAACAAGCATTACAGATGAATAATATTGAAAGACATAGAACTATGAGTAAGGTTATGATAGTAGCTTAAGAACTATAAACTAAATATATGATTATTATTCATTTATGTTCTAGCATGAACTCATCTATATATGAGCTGTGAATCATGTCAGTTTTAGTGAAAGAAAATTATTGCTAGGGACTGGAAAGTGGAATTGTAGCAATAAAGCGCGCATGTGCCGCATGTGCGTCTGGGAAGGCCAGCACAAGTAATACCCTACACTTAAGGGGCTACGACTTCGGCTCTGACGTAAATTATAGAGCACCCTATAATGAGTTCGCCTTATCAGCAAATGCGCCAAATATGAATCACAGCGTAAGCAAATAAATAGAGCATTATGAAATTTGGAGCAAAATAAATAAAAAAATAAATATATGAGAAAATTATCTATATTTGAGCGAACTATAAATACTCTAGGGCAGACGAATTTTGATATATTTTTTATATATATAAGATAAATATATACATGAAATATTGGGTGATATATACTTGATTTGGGCATAATATTTATGAATTATACATAATCTATGTGATATCATGGGAAAGGTAATAAGCAAGAAAGCAGAAGTATATCGAAGATAGATCGATTATATCTATATAATCATGTATTTGGTATATAGTATGTTTACATAATATACTCTATATAATTATGAACTTATTCACATACATACATATATATGCTTTATGGGCACTTGGCAGACTTATGCAATCGTGAACCTTTGAAAGGCCATCAAAATAAATAAATAAACAATTCAACAAAAACAAAGAGAGAAATATATACATATATATTTACATATACACATATATCTTTAGTCTCTTTTTGATAACTCATGCAAATTCGTAGGAGCATGCCAAGTAATTAAACAAACAGAGAGTAAAAAAAAACCAGAACGAGAACATGAACAAGAATTCGTGAGCGAGAGCTACATATAATACATTTGGTATACGTATGCTACACACATCTATATATCGATATATGTATGTATATTCATATATAAATAAATGTATGCGTATTGCTGGCGTGGGATCAATGTGCCGATCAGTGTAAAACCTGTCGTGCGTGCCGTGCCGGCAAAATCAGTTTCAAAATCGTTGTGTTTTTTTTTTTCAGGTTCACTTGAGCTCTTGAGTTTGAAATAAATGTGAGATTTTTGCATTAGCATTTCTGGGCATATACAAATTTTATAGATCAGCTCTGCTTACGCACTTTTTCTATATATTTGTGTTAACTTTGTCTCGTACAAATTCGCTTTTTGCTGCTGCTTAATTTGCACAAATTGTAAATTGGTTTGTTCTATCTGCTGTGTTCTAAGTGCTAAACAATCTGCATGGAAAAGAATTGAAAGTAATATAGGATTATGTTAGTATCATATATGTATATATCTTAAATGTAGACCTAAACTTAGTTTATAAACTTAAGGCTGGTGCAAACAATTGTTAACATTTACGCGGGGAAAGGGGGTCATAAATGAAATTTCTTAAATTAGAAAATTTCAGGAGCTTTTCTCCTGCTATAATCCATCCATTCGGGTATTTCCTAAGCGGACTCTGTCGACCCTAACCTTTTTTAGCTCCCACAGTCTTTAAGCACTGGCGCTAATTTCTATTTTCCTAAACAAATTAAATTAATCTTCATTTAATTTAATTTTTTTTTTATATATATATATTGTTCAAGTTTAGTCGATTGTTAGTCATGGTTCGATAGATTTGAAAAGCGCCCATAGAAAATCGCGAAAATTGTGTTTGCAAAAAAAACGAAACGAAAAAGCGAACTGAGCTGATGAAAAGCTGAACTAAACAATTAGAGAAACGCGCTGGATGGGGCCAGCCCCCAGGATGTTTGGGATATAAATCAAAATGCGACAATAGCACACACATATACACTCACTCACACACACATATATACACACTCACACACTGAAAGCTGTTTGCATAACGCAGCCAATTAAGCTGCCCAGATACAAATGTATCTCACAGATACGATTGTATCTGTATGTACGATTGCCCCAAAGCATTTGGCGCGCACTTTTTGTCGCGCAAAGCATTTGCCATTTTGAACTTGAATATCAATTTACAACAAATGGGCATAAAACATAGACAAAAACAAAAAAAGAACAGTTATCGGATGGATGCAAAAGTCGAGAGTGAGATAAAAAAAAAAAAGAAATTGTAGAAACTGAATTGACAGCCTCTCTGACAGTGCTCGGGCAGACAAATAAAACACGGCACGCTAATTGTTCAATCAATGCAAATACACAGATACAGTGGGTACACACTATAGTGATACCAACAAGGCGAATCTTGTGATTCGACAAGATTAGAGATCAAGTATTGGTAATTTGAGTTAGCAAAGAAATAATTTACTTTACTTCTGCTGATTTACTTAGCGAATGAATACTGTGTGCATGTGTGTACTAGGTATAATCCGCAATAAGTCAAGCAAATTAAGCCGCACAATGAAAACGACAATTCTAAACAATTTCAATTGAAATTTTTAGCTAAGCGAAAGTGCATATCACAGCAGATTTATAAATCTAAATCTGTCGCTCGCTCGATCTTGTTTTAGAGAGCGTTTTAAGTTAGTCCCAAAGCGAAATTTCAAATTATTTTTATTCAAATATTACATAAAAGTAAAGTTATGTCACCCGAAATCAATACACTCTCTATGCACCCTATGCATACAGAGTATGTTCGAGCTTATCAATGCGCATCGCTTGAACTTTTGCATGGGGTGGACGGGGATCAGTTGTGATGGGCACTCATTTCGAAACTGTTCCAAACCAGTTACAAATCGTATCTAATCTTATGTACCCACGCGCTCGTTAACTCGAGTGGAAACACGTTTTCTTTTTACCTAGGGCTAGCCAGATATCTCACATTCCTATGGGCCAAGCTTTAACAATCGAATGCTAATTGTTTAGCATGCTTTGACTGCGTCAGCTTATTTCTTAATCGTTACAGAAATTTACAGAGCTTTAGTTAAATGTTAAATATCTTAATTTAACATGCGAGCAAATATTGTTAAGTCCATACAAAGTGTTTCCTCAGTTTACAGAAAAGTAAATTTAAATTGCTTGAATCAGAGAATCTGAGATGATGGGCGAATCATCACAAGTCGTGAATAACTTATTAATAGCTTTTAAAAATAATATTTTAAATTTAAATATTAAATAAACTTAGTTTAAAGTAAATAATGAAATGAAAGTATATATTAACACATTCGATATGAGATAAATTCAATATATTTTTTCTTTTTTACCCACCTTATAACTCATTACGTTGGGAATATGTTGATGAAGTAACGGTAAAACGTGAAACAAATTACAAAACTAAAAAATAACGCAGACAATACTGAAGAACAAACAAATGAAAATAAGAACAAGCAAAAAACAGTTAAGAAAATATGGATGATTTTCAGCTTATGCAACAATCTGCAGGCAAACCGCAAAAAAAAAAAAAAAAAAGGAAAAAAAAAAAAAACGACGACCCTGGAAGGCAGCAGGAGCCAGCGCAAGGCGGCAAAGCAGCAAGTGGGCCGACCGCATTGGCTGCAAAAGCCAATGGAAACGCAGAGAGCATGAGCATACATGGGAAATTGGAAATAGCAGCAGAACTGGAATACAAACTGCAGCCAGCAATAGCAGCAGCAGCAGCAGCAGTGTCAGCACCAGCTAGCAGAAGGATGTGAACTCAGAATAGACAAGAGCAAAAGCGCAAGAGATTGAGAAAGAGAGCGAGAGAGAGAGAGAGAGAGAGTCGTGCGTTTGCGAGTGTGTATTTAGTCGTGTAGTTGTGAGTGCAGAGAGGCGCGTGATTTTCGAAATAGAGTGCAATTGCCAGCAGTTCGAAAATGAGCGCCACAAATGCTCAGAGCACAGAGCAATGAGCACAATATGTAAGGGCTATGTGAAACGTAATGTAAAAGGAAACATAGTTAGTGTTTTTTTTTTTTTCTATTGCTTTTTAGTCCAAGATGCTTTCTGACTGCCCATTCCAGTACAAAAGCGCACAGAATTATGAAATAACCAACGGCGGGTGGTCGTTATATACATATATATATGTATATATATAGGGGCAAACAGGCATCCCATTATGATTTTTTTTTGGGGTGGCCAGGAAATTGCTACTATTCCAAAATGAAATCGCCGCAATTGAATACAAACGATTTCATTGCCACACACAGTTAGACAAACTGACGTACGGTGGGACAGGTACATATATAATGTACATGAAAATGATATATGCACACATACATATACATATGTGAATATGTATGGATGTGTTAATTTTGTATATGGCAAAATCATATGTGTGCCAAATCAAATTGCAATTGTGAATGCATCAGTTGGAAAAACCAACACACACTCTCTCCGACATTCACACACACATCTACTATAAATACACTCACAAATTATTGTTTATTGCAATTATAATGCTCATGTAATTCTGCAAAGCACTTCAACTAGCATATACATACACACGTACATATATAAATATATATGTATTTGTACATGTGTATATCACATACGTATCCATTACGGCTGGCTTGAAGTTTTGGAAAATCGATTTTGTACAAGGACGTTGTCGTTGGCTTTTCTCTTTTCTTCTTTCTAGCTGTTCTCTTTTCTTCTTTTTTCTTTTAGTGCATGTAGTATGTAGTATGTTCTAGGGTCTTCTGCTGCAGTCGTAAGAACAGCAACAACAATAACAACAGCAACGATAACGACAACGACAACAACAACGACAACAATAATAATAAAAGGTAAAGAGTTCTTGTTAAATGATGGATATGTCTACCTTTTACACGGCGAGGGCTATTACACAATATCTTTCCGTTGCGGGGGTATTTCACAGAAAACTACCCCGTTTCAAACTAATTTTTGCACTTCAAATGCTGCTTCTTAGACGAAACAACAATAACAAATCACACACGGTTTATTATTTTTTTTTTTTTAACACTCGTTAAGCTGTGAACAGCTTAAGAGTTTGGGTTTTTTTTGTATTTCTATATGTATTCGTATCCTGTGTGCTTCTTCTTTGGCTTTATCGATGCACAGTTATTGTGTAAGCAGCAGCACACCAGCGCTACGAAGGCGGCGGGCAGAGCGGAGAGCTGTAGAGCTGTGTACTTGTACTGGCGCACACTGGCTGTACCACCCGACACACAGAGAGACGAGAGCTCAGTGTAGCTACTACAGTTAGACCGACCTTCCTAGTTCGGTAACAACGCTCGACTGAAAATTGTCATGCATGCCGCGAGTGAATAAGCTTTCGTTTAGCGAAATTCTTGTTCTAACGCAGCGTCGATTTCGAATAATTCGCTCGGAGCTTTCGTCTGCCAGATGTTTCGCTCCTCTGCCGTGTACATTCGGCTGCATGCGTACATATGAATGTGTGTGTGTGTATATATATATGTATTAGTGAAGCTTTCGGAACTCTCCCACAACGCAACGCAACGCGCGAATGTATGGCAGTGTGACAAGTGAGGCAGGCAATGTGCACAGTGGTGCGAGCACTTCGAAACTGGAGCAGCACTTAGATAACCGAAAAGACAGACAGAGAGAGAACGAGAGACAGTGAGTTGGAGAGAGGTAACTGGTGCGCAGGAATGTGTGTCAGTCAGGCGATTTTCGAAACAGTTCGAATTTGCATGAATTGTATAAGCAGGCTATATGAGTAAAAAAAAACCACAAAGGACACAGCTATATTTTGAGTTTTCGGCATTTACTGCTCACATTTATCATGTCCTCAACTTTTAATCGTTTATCGAGCGCCGCCAGCGATGACGTCACTGATGTTAATTATACAGTTACACACAGTATGTCAAGCATAGCCGCCATTCTTCAAAAAAGGGACAAAACGGCACATCCAAGCTTAATATAAATGTCAGCAGTTACTGCTGCTTCTTCGTTTTATTTTCTTTTTGGTTGGTTGTGGGGGGGTTGTTTCGAGCGAGGACATCTTATGCTTGGCAACTTTTGCTATTTTGGGTGCTTCAGCTCGATTACGAATGCGAGTAAGTCTAATTACACTAAATGTCAGCAGCAGCAGCAGCAGCAGCAGCAGCGGCACACACACAGACAAACAGACACATTGGTTAAAGTAACACAAAACCCTAACAGAAAATCAATAGAGATATCGCAGCGAAAAAAAATGAGAAATACTGGCTAACTGGGTTTCAAGCTACAGTAAAAGCAGCTTAGCTAAAATTAAACCAAGCAAAGGCTCTTAATGATGAATTACAGATTTGTGGCTTGTGGAAAGTGGATAGCTTCTAGATAAGCACGAAAATGGCCTAGAAATGTTATATAGAGCTTTCCTATACAGTGCTCACTCGTTAATTGCAAACGTTTTAGTTTTCACATGCCTTTGTAGGAAATCTATAACTAAATTTTGGATATTCCTATAACTTTTGGAAGACTTGTATTACTTATATGATCATATTAAGTCATTCTATAACTATCACTATTATAATTTGCTCTACCATCTACTTTAGCTTTTGAGTACCAAACAGAACAATTTTCATATTGTAACACACTGAAAACTTTTTATTTTTATATTTTTTCCAACTTTTGGGCACTTTTAGCCCATTTAACAGCTTCATATATTCTGTAACTTTTCTTATTACATAACATTTGTGCTCACTTAAAAGGCCAAGCTAATAAACAAACAATAGACGCATGGACTTTAAGTGGCCGTCGCTGCCGGCGCCTCAGGCCAAATGGACTGTGCAAGAGAGAGGGAAGCAAAGAGAGAGAATGCATGAGGAGCCTTTTCTTTCTTTGTCCTCTATGGTAAAATACAACTTATGTAAGGACACAACACACACATATACACACACTAAATGCTCTGCGTGTGTTGGTAAAAACTTTGGCACGATATATGCAGCTGTGACCCCAAAACGAGCGCCACCCCGTCCTATAGAAAGTAACTCGTGAATACAGTTGCTTATGTAAATAGTCGATAGTTGGCAATAATGTCCGAGGTTCAGCTGACAAATGGTCAAATGACAAGGCGACTCGAGTACTACAACAAGGTATTACCACGTTCAGCACTTTGACGTCAGCAATTCTATATACAATAGATTAAAATTGTCTAGAGATATGCGGCTATATCTACGAATACCTATTATACTGTGTATCGCATATCTTGAATCATTCATCATATTCGCCTTTCTGTTATTGGTATTGCAATTGAATTACACACACACGCACTGTATAATAGATATATGAACAGATATATAGTTAAAGACCTATGTATTTATGTATATAAGTATAAACTGAGTCAACTTAAGGGTTGGCACTAGCAGTCACGCCTGCTGCACGTGTCTGTGGCACACAACTCACACGACACGGCACTTTCAGCATGTGGCAAATGATCTAGTTTCGAATGAACTACTTCAACAAGCCCTGAGCCCCATCAGGACTCGTGCCACCTCGAAAATAAAGGAAGTGTACCATTCAGCAGTTCTATTAACAAGTTAGATTCGTAGAACTGTGAAATATTTGTGTATTCTGCTTATAGATACCCTCTAAAAAGCATATTGAATATACATATGTATTACTATATTTTACAAATTTTTTTTATTGCAATCTATTCCTCTTCAACTGACTATTATATTCCATAATATTTGTTTTCATGATAATAATATATTTCTTTTTCTTTTATTTTCTGCTCTTTCTTCTGCAGTAAAAATATATTTATAGAACCCTATTCATCTGTCTGTTACAGGGTATCAGACAGTTTTTGCTAAATGAATATTTGGAAAATCAATAAGCCAAAGAAATTCAAATGTTGTTAAGCATCAAACATACATACATATATATGTATGTATTCAGCGTCTGGTATTTTGTATTAAATATTCAATTATGACTTTTAAGCTAAGCAAATAGTTTGGTTCACAATGGCCACATTGTTGCAAAGACCTTTGATGATATAACCAATTCATATGTTTTGAATTCCAATTAGTGTAGTTCGATTTATATATATACTACATATATATATATTTTTTTTTTAGTTTTTTCATCTTGTTTTCTATTGCCTATGCTGTTGGCTGCATTCGCACATTACGTATACGCCGCGTTTGCCGTGTGAAAAACGTGCAATCCACATTGGCGGAACGTAGCTAAACGAGCTACGTTAATTACTACAACAACAACAACAAAATGGAACAATTCTATTGAGGGGAAGGAAGCTGCCATTACAGAGCTGCTCAGTGTGAATTGCTTTGTTACAAATGTTTGAAGATGGGCAAAAATGTAAAACATGTAATAAAGTTACATTCTAGTTTGACGGAATATAAACATTGAATTGAGCTAATATTACAAGAGATATACGATTAGAGAGCTGAGGGATCAGCGATATGAAGTTGACTTGAGCTTGAAATGAGAATTTGCAACGTTCTCAAATTGAGAAACATAAGAATAACAAAAGGTCATACCTAATAGTTGGAATATATGGACAATAATATATACATATATGCATTTGAATATAGCAAAGACAATACATATATAGATATAGATGTAAATATACTTATCCATACACTTGGATTCTTATGGCAATTGCATAAGCGCCTGGCGGTATATTTTGTTTAATTGTGTTCATGACCATGGCAAATGACAGCGACACAAATCACAGACAACAAATACAGTGCAGCATAATCAACATAGAATTGTATGTATGTATATATGCATGTATGTATGTACATATATGATGCGAATGAACTATGGCGCTCGGACTTGGTATTTTGTACTTGAGCACTGATTAAAATGTGTTTTTGCCATCGCACAGCTGGATAGATGGTCTATGATGCCACTGGATGTAGCATCCACACAGATACAGATATAGATATATGTATATTGTAGATCGTCTAGTCGTTGCTCGTAGGCGTTATCACAATAGATTTACGAGTGTAGCTCGCTCGCTTAATTTGCGCTATTCAGCATGGAGACCTCCAGTTAAAGAAACGAAAACCTTAAGACAGTCGCCTGAATGAAATGCCCCCGGAAAAAACCAATTGGCCAGAGTCGTCGGCTTAATATATATATATATATGTATAAAGATCCAGTCAGAGGCAATGGAAAACGTGTGCCATAGACTCACTGACTGACTGGCAGACGGAGAGACAGATAGACAGACAGACAGGCTGTTCGCCTGGATAGTTTCTCGCTGCTGCTGCTGTCTTCTTGGTGGGCGGCAGGTTTTCGTACATATCGCTGCCTTTTGAGTGGCGCAATAAATTTTAATCAAAATTAAAATATGTGTGCATACACACTATATACATATATATACACACACGCACACAGAATCAACTAAACAAAGTAGTCGCACACACATTGATACCCTCCCTATATAGTAATATGCACTCAGCGCGTGTGTGCTCTCTTCTTCTTCATCTGCTTCATCATCTACACGTCCATTGTGATTGGATGGGAAAATTTTTAGATCTGACTTAGAAACAGATTTCTCGGTCTTTCTACTCGTTATGAATGAAAAAAAAAAGAGTTTTTTCTATTAGTATATAAAGAAATGAGGCATATAGAAAAAGTAGCCTGAGGAGGATATTGCAAGGACATAATTTCTAGGTATTTAGGAAATTTATACAACGATACAATCAATCTCTCTTTATCTTGTGTTATATCTCAATGATTCTGCTTTGTTTCTGACTTCTCATTCTCCCCTCTCTCTCCCTATATCTCACTCTCTTTCGCTCTTTTCCCTTCCCTCTAAACTGTTCTTGAAACACCAACTAATTATTTGGTATATACTAAAGCATTTTCTTGGTTCTAATCGAGATCTGTCTTGTTGCTAGTTGGTCGAAAATCCCATTTAGAGAGTACTTAAAATATCTGCTGCTGATAAGTCATATTTGTTTATCATAAAGCACGTTTAATTAAGCTTATAGGTAGCACAGACAGCTAAACATGATAGCCAGTTATTTCCAGAGTATTTGTGTGACCCACACGCAGAGATAACAACTGAGATAGAGATATTCTGACAAACAAAACAAATTAGAATACAAATTATAGCTCAACAATTTCTGATCTAGCTTTCCCTGCGAATGAACTGGAAATTTCCACTTGATTGAAATACCGAATAGAATTCTATTGTTGTTGTTTATAGACAAGTATTACAAATAGACTAACTTAAAGGTATACTATGTCTACAACTAAATTAGACCAATTAACTGCTTCGACTGATGGTCATGTGTGGGTTAACCTATTTAAGCAGACTAAACAAGCGACAGTCAAAGCCAAAGTCGACAAATGCTGACACATTCTAATTGAGACACACACACATACACACACACACGCATATTCGCAACAACATCTCTAGGATTGTAAATGGTGGGAAAATGGAATTAAAAACGCATTAAGAGACCGCACAAATTGAAAGACAACCTTGTCCATATCCCGTTGAATTTTTGTGGCCTGGAAACCGAATCACGTTTCTATAGTTTATATTATTGCCAGATTTATATAGATAGAGCTTATCTATTTATGACGCAACTAGTTCGAACCAAGTGCGCAAACCAGTTACACTCAAGTGACTCCGCCACACATTTGACTATTGTGGAAGACGTCTTATCACTGATTTCGATTCGATTGTTTAATAACAAAAATAATTTAACAGCAATCAAAACAGTTACTTACGTTCTAACTTATCGTAAAGAGATTGTCAAACATGATAAATATTATTTATACTACACTACGTATGTATATGTGAATATGAGATACTGAAGTTAGCAAAAATCGTGATTTATTTGTTGAGTTGTTACTATACCAGGGAATGTAATACCAAGGAATATAACATATTTTGAAGATACTATTGGCAAATAGATCTATTGCATGCAATATAATATCTTTGTGTATATTTATTTTCACTCTCTCTCTCTCTCTCTCTCTCTCTCTCTCTCTTGACTCATCTCTCTGTGATTATTTTCGATATATCTCTAACATTTCTTTAGCATTGTATATCAGTTCTTCCTCTTTCTCTCCCTCTCTTGCTTGCTGTCCTCTCTCAATCTATCTCTTTCTCTCCCGTGTCTGTTTTTCTCCGACATTTCTTTCTTCTTACTCGTGTTCGATCTCTCTCTCTCTCCCTCTTCTTACATAATAGATTTTTTTTTATGCATTCTACTTTCTCTCTTTCTCTATTTTCTCTCATAGTTCTTCTCTGTAATTTTTATTTATTTCAACTTTTCTCTATTTACCTCTAGTCTTGCGCAGTCTATTCTCACGCCGTCATTAATCCTTTTATAAACAATAATTTTGTTTAATTTCGCAAAATAAATGATTGTCAGCAATATTATCATTTTCAGAATTATTCCATAATATTCTTCTTCTTCATCTCTTTTATGTGATTTTTTTTTTTTTGGAAGGAAATGTGATGAGTGGCGGCGATCGACGTCAGCAGCTACTCGCATTGAATTGTATTTAAATTATAACAAATTGCGGCCAGGCACATCTTTTGTATCTGTAGCTGTGCACAGAAATGTATCTGTATCTCAATCTGTGTACATGCATATGTATCTACAAGTGTAAACATTCTATCCGTGTGTTTAGCAAGTGTCACAATTTGTTCGTTGTGTGTGTGGCATTAAATTAAATAAAAGTTTAATATGACAATTTATGTAGCTGTTGCAAAGATGCCAAGTGCGACCAACTGTGCCACAGAAGGCGACTTATGCACAATTGAGATACATTCATGCCCAACGACTTTCCGAGTTGTCTTGCATCAACTGCCATGTCAATTGTTCGCATTCTCAATGTGAGATACATACATATATATATAAATATATATATTTCTATATAGCACTACTAAAGTGGGCATTATCAATTTTTTACATTCAACACTTCTTAGACAAGGCCAAGAGGCAAGCTGTTTGCGTGTGTGTGCGCCATAACATCTGTGTGCTTATGCCATCAATTTTATTTGATACCCTATACACATAGCAGTTGAAAGTATTCATGTAGTAATTTCTTTCACTTTGCCTCTACTTTATCATTCCAAGCCATATCATCATCATTGTGTATTTGCCTGCTTGATATATTGTATTATATACTTTGATGATAGCATACTTCCATGTAGGGTATGCGTTAGTCGAGCATTATTCGCCTATTCATTAAATCTCCCATATAAATGTTCCTCACTGTGTTTAAATGCAGGAAACTAGCTAGCCAAGCACCTACATATAGCCAGAACCTTAACTAGCAGAGCATCTGTTAGTCGAGCACTCCCTACACACAATCATGAAAATCGATTCTATTTCAATTCTTAGCAACAGCCATAACAGTTTGTTTGCCCTCACTTGATTTGGCCCAAACATCTGCAGTTTATCATAAATATTTAAAAAGTTCGACTATGGGCAAAAAGTTTATTTGTTATGGGTTCTCTTTTCTCTCTCCCCCTCTTTCTCGCTTGCCAATTGCGAATTCCTTAGCTGTAAATCTCAACTTGAGTGATTGACTCCCCCACAAGCAATGCTCACAAATTGCGGTAATTGTTCTCGTCTGATGCCATCAACAATGCGTGTCTATCAACTGGAAATGTGTGTGTGTGTGTGTGTGTGTGTGTGTGTGTGTGTGTGTGTGTGTGTGTGTGTGTGTGTGTGTGTGTGTGTGTGTGTGTGTGTGTGTGTGTGTGTGTGTGTGTGTGTGTGTGTGTGTACACACAGTTCGAGTTTAGTTGTGAACTACAGCGAACAGCAATTAGCTTGTTTGAACCGGACAGAAATTAAAAACTTTGCATAAGCTCTGCAAAGTATGCAAAAATTTATTTTCTTTAACTCTTAAGTACCTTAAACTACACATATCGACAGATAGAGGTGGGGTATATCTAAGTATAGCTGAGTATATAAGCTACAAATTTGTCTCTGTTTGACTCACTGGAACTAGGAATGAATCTTAGTTGTCAGACATAATAAAGATTCATATTAAATGCGATTTCAAGAACACACTTCTCTTATAGAAGTAGCTGTCTGTCTATCTAACTATAACTATTATCTATACTCGGATTTTCAACTTGATATACTTAACTTTTTCCTCACTGTCCTCTTATATTTTACAATTTAAACTTTTAAAATCAGTCGAATTGTTGACTTTATTATCAGACAGTGAAATATCATATGGCTCGATGCACATGTAATATATATACATATATCATAAAATGTCTGGTCAAGAAAGATACGTTTGCTTTCAAATGATAAGATAAGTTGAGCATATTTGCACTTTACTTCAATTGCAACTCTCTCTATATGAGACAAATGAGTAATATTTGACTAAATTCTCATAGACTAGATTTATCTAGAGCAGCATAAATACTCTAGCCAGTAGGGAAATGGCAAATAAATCTGTGAATTATCATAGAGAGACTGTAAACATGAAATATGGATAAACATATACCTCAAGCAGATTCTTAAAAGACCTTGCATATATGTATTATTATTATATATTATAGAGAATCTAGCCATCTCTTATAGATTTCAACTTTAAACTATCGTTTCAACCTCATATGACTTTTAGCTAGAAGCGAGTACATATCATGCTATAGCTATACATATGTCACATCATTGCTCAGATACTTGACCCAGTCACACACACAGAGACCATATTTGAGCTCTTTTCATTATTCTTAATCTCTTCTTCTTGCCGATAACCGATGGGCAAACATGACAAAGTGTTTCAAGAATTTGTCAAAGACTCTCCCTGTCCGTCCGCCTGTCTGCTGGCAGGGTCGTCACAGCGACCTTTCGCTTGAGCTGCCGCCGTCTCGAGGTGCGTCTCATTGATTCGCACTGCATGAGAGACACTGTGCAGGCGTCGCAGAGTGCA
The DNA here is from genome assembly GCA_035045965.1 of Drosophila aldrichi. Lineage (NCBI taxonomy): Eukaryota > Metazoa > Arthropoda > Insecta > Diptera > Drosophilidae > Drosophila > Drosophila aldrichi. The sequence continues at coordinate 1,492,655 of JAWNOM010000038.1, forward strand.
GCCGTAGAGTAAATCACGGCAAATGAGCTTATCTACAGGTGTCGAAATCGTGTTGATAACACTGAGATAATTATATATGTACTCTACTTTACTTTAACAAGTCAGTTATGCAATTGTATAGCAGTGGAAATCATGTGGCACATGCATCACACAGGTAGCACATGAATTAGCAGCGGCAGGTGCAAGTCCTTGTGCACAGGTGCTCGAGCACCTGAGGTGCAATCAATTGGCAAGGCAACAAGCAGTCAACATCTAATGAATAATTTACAGATATATGTAAAGCAGGTCACTATAGAGTTTGACAGACTACAAAACACTCTCTAACTGAAGAAGAGCAAACATAGCTGTTAATTTGCATATGTATATGCAAGTTAACATACAAAATGTGAAATGTTAACATAAAATATTTCTAACATAACTGTACGTAACATAAGTCATATTTTTAACAGAATTATATTCATCATTTATAATATTTTTATAATAATAATAAGACAATTTATAATAATAATTACTAACAATAATATTTTTATAATTAAACAACTTTTTGTTGTTTATTTAAATTATTGAAATAAAGCTTAAGTTATCTATAGGGTATTTCGAGAGTCTCTAATCAGCGGCTCAGCTGCTCATCTGTGCTCGAGTTCAAAGCAGAGATCGTTGCGGCATATTTGTTATTTTTTATGTCTTTATATAGACAATTGATTAGATTTTTATTGGCATTTATAATTGAATTAAAGTGCCGTTATTAATTTGTTGACACACTTTGATTGCAGCACCGGCTAAAACAAGACACGGCACTGGTAAAGCCGCTGCAAAAATTTTATTTTCCAGTATTTTCCAGTTGAATTTCATTTTCTATTATCGCTGTACGCTAAACGACCCCAGCCAGCCAAGAGAGAGACGAAAACAACAACAACAACAACAACAACTGAAGCAGCTAATCAGTATTTTGATAGAGTCTAGACCAGCCCCCCACATGCAATTAGTACTTAGTTCATAAGTATTCGTATAAAACTCTAGTAAGACTCAAGTCAATAATAGTGCAGCAGTGGGTCAACAAAATTTGATTCAAATTTAGTTAGCAGTAGAATTATAACGGAATTTTTCGATAGGGTTTTCGATAACTGTAGATCAAGATATTTTTTTGAAGGAATATTATAACAATAAGGGATTTCAAAATGACTGCTATGTTATCAATGTTAATTGGAAATTTTTAATCTATCAAAGAAGCAGTTATAATTTTATTCTCCCTAACTCCATTTCAAGAGTAAAGATTCTTTTTCCTTTAGTATAATTTATTCCTACATTTCGTCAACTTTCTGCTGAATCTTTTTGTACTCCTACAAGATTTCGACGGCGTCTAATTTCATTCTCTGATTCATAGAGCAAAGCTCATTCGATAATTGATCTATTTATATAGAGCAGACCACATATTAGTAATTAGCATAGCACTTACTATTTTGCGGTATATACTTATGACGCACGATGACCACATTTGAATATATATTCGGCAATAAAGGCAAGAGTCGAGACAATTTAGCCAATTATTAACTAACTTTATTTGTCCAAACACTCCGTCAAGCTGTGTATTAGAACCTAATATCATCACATGGTTACGCCTATAACACGCCCAGTTCAAATATATTTCGCATGTTATCTAGAATATTCGCAGGAACAGCAGAGGAAAGGGATTCAAGGTATATCCTAGTCGAGCCCTGCCCACTATATCAATTGCTCTTATTCTATATACTCAAAGTTCTAGGGAACAGCTCTATCTATATAAAACAGCAGCCAAATTATCTGATTATAGTTTTAGTCTTGATTTTTTGTGGCTTTGCTTCCCCCTCGAACTCTCTCTCTCTCTCTCTCTTTCCCTCATCTAAATTGATTCAAATTGAAAGCGCATGACTCAGCATGCGAAATAGTAGTCAAGGGGGCTGTTAGGCAGGGGGCGTGGCTGAATTATGCCATGCCATGCGGTAGCTAAATTATGTTTCGACTTGCAAATGCGACCGATGTGCGTGAAAAAACATAAATTACAGTAGAAACTCGAAAATTGGAACAAATTGTTCAACGAACTAAGTTTTTATTTTGTTTATGTATACAGATTGACGAAGATTGTTGATACTAGTAATCGATGGAAAAATACTTTGACTAAAAGCAGATAAACAGTCTAGAAAAACTTGAATAATAATTAGTTGATATCTAAAAGAGGTGTCAACAAATAGAAATTCACCACGAATATAGTGAAAATCATAATTAATTTCTGAGAAAATTGTAGCTATGTTCATACAAACATACAAAGGACAGAGCTTAAGGCCATTAAAACAAGGTTTGCTCCGTAATTAAGTCATCGGACCGACCAAAGGCAACTTTTTGATATGATTATCAAAAGAGAAGAGAAGAGAAGTGCAGAAGGAAACAGAAGACAAGAGGAACAAAATACATTTGCTTATAATTAGCAGGGCATGACGCGCCCCAATGACACCGATTCCGGAAAAAAATGATAAAAAGCTTCAAAGAAAATAAGTACTCAACAAGCAACAGAAAAGCGAGAGGCGAAGAAGAAGTAGATAAAGAGAGAAAGAGGGTTGTTCCGACTGGGTGTCTCTTTGGACTCGGACTGGGCTGAGATTCCAATGATAAAAACATGTTTCCACTGAATCTGAGGAGTATTGTGCACGGAGGCGTGGCAGTATGTCGATTGCATGCCAACAGTGGACAGAGAGAACAGCCCTCAGCTCATTGGAAATGTACCGGTTATGTAAGCCATAATACGAGACAAAAAGCAAAAAAAAAAAAAACAACCAAAAACTTTTCCAATTTGGAAAGCAAAAAGCTTTAAATTCTAGGCAACACCATAGAGGCAGAGCAGGCGCACTAAAGCAGGCCGACTGGAAAGAGTAGCTGAGCTTTGCGCATGAACTGAGCAAAGAACCAGCAGCAACAAAATGTGCCCGTAAGCGAAAGTGGCGGCCAGGTGAATGCGAAGAGTGCGCTACGTATGAAGCGATTCAAACTAAGCCGATCAAACACGAACCCTCAATCCGAATGCCAGTGAGCACCACACCTGCTCATGAGCTGACTCGGAGAGAGCAGCGAAGAGAGTACACGGCAAAGAGAGGGGGAGAGAGCAGAACGAGCAAGCGAGCGAGCGAAAGAGAGCTAATGAAAAGAACGTAAAAAAAAACAGCTCGCTTCAAAGGCACACTGGCCCAACTTCATATTATTGATCATGTTAAAAACAAGAACAACAACAGCAGCAGCAGCTCAGCAGTATTTAAGCTGCGTCAGCTAAGCCATCCAATAGGATTAGATGAAAAACGTTGCAACGTCTCCACCCAACAAACAACAACCATAAACAAATTAATAAGCCTGGCGTCGCCTAAGGGCGTCGGCTTGCTGCGTACACTACCAACAAACCAATAACACACTGACACACACACACACACACACACTCACACATGCAATAGTTTCGATTTTTCCATTAAAAAAAACGCCCGCTCAGCACTGTTGTTGTTGTTGTTCTACCATCAAACACACACCTCGAAAAATTCGAACACAGTTTTAGCAAACTTTCAACCGGACTTTTGCTCATTTTTGTACACACACTTATCATAACATATGTTAACAATTGTTTGCACTATTTTTTAAACTTAATTAACTTAGTTTTATTATAAAATTTTAGTTTATTTATTGCGCTCAGCTCACCTCGTAATCCGACCTTAACGCCATGTTTTATCGATATAAAATTTTCTATCGATTGCCGAATGTTAATTGCTGCTGTATTAACAGCGATGTGTTGTCAGGCAGCTGAAATGCGCTTTTAACAGACGGCAAATTTGCGTTAACAGAAATTGAGAACAAATCATGCTTTTAATTCTTCAAAGCATTATTTTAGGCTGCATTCATAACAGCTACAGTTAACAGATACGAAGCTGCCAGAGTGTTAAAGAGAAATACTGTCTTACAGTGCCGTAAAAAGTTCTTCACACTGTAAACGCTAACAGCAAAAGCCTTACCCGTTTGCTGTTAAGTAATTTAAATACGTTTAAAATGAAACCGCGCTTTGTTTATTTGAGCTCTAATAATTATGACACAACTCCAGCGAATACTCATAGCCCAAAAAGGTGGCCGCATTGAAGGGTATTGCACGCGCCAACAGCATCCAACTGCCACGAAAAATACTCCGCCAGCCATACGCTCTATAGTTGACCTGAACACAATGCATTATGCCCCGAAACTTATGATTCTCATCCGCTTGCATTATGGTCTTGACCACATCGAAGGGTATCACGCACACCCACGACAGCACGCCCGCCCAGGCGCCGGCAAATGTTGTAATCAGCAAATTGATATTAATTGCATTCGTTGGCTTTCGATGTTTGCGCACAAAATCCGAATTTTCCATATAGTGCGACGCATGGCGATAGACCAGCATATAGATGCCATAAGGCAGCACATCCCTAGGAATCGAAAATATATGTATTACAGACTTGGCTAAACTTGAGCTCACGCCACTCACCGGCACATCATGGGCAAGAGTCCGCGATATAAGCCCGAGATGCCATCGTTCTTCACTATGCGCTTGAAGGTGCCGAAGGCTGTTCTACGCTGGCCATAGAGGTAGTCGTTATAGTCTGAAATCCAAGAATAACCAGTGTTAACACTGTACACGTCAACCACATTCCCATTCCATACTTACAGCAATGCGTCTGCAGTCGCACCTTGATCAGCTCCATGGGACACGCGATGAAGGACTGCACGAACCCAGCCACCGATCCGGCCAGGAACATGTTGTGATACTCGAGCTGCTCCCGCTGGTAGTCACTGTGGCAGACGCGCCGCAGCTGCCTCAAATGGTTGCCATAGATGCCGAACAGAATCGAGTTGATGGCGCCCGTCGACATCAGCGGGAAGAGCATGCCCCTGTAGTAACCGTTGATCTTTAAAGCGTTGTCAACTGTTTCCTAACCGAGCGCCAATCGCTTACCCCATTGTTCCGCTTGTAGATTTGATGGATGGCCGTCACGACGGACGTGTTCGATGCCTGTTGCCATGTCTTGATCGTGTCCAACGGATGGGCCACCAGCACGCCGCAAGCACCTGTTTTCAATGTTTGCATTGTTTTTTTTTTTTTTTTTTTTTTTTTTTTTTTTTTTTTTTTTTGCCATAATTCAAAAATAGTCAACAATAATAATTTTAATTAAAGAAAATACAAGAAATTGTAATTAAAGGGCGAATTGCCAAGAATTTCAATTGTCTTTCGCTCTCTATTTCTATCTCTTACTACAGCTGCTATCTCTGTCTCTCTAATTCACTTTCACTCTCTCAATCTCGCTCTCTGTCTCCTTCTTTCCTTAACTCTCCCTAGCTGTTTCTTCCTCTCTGCCTTCCTCTATCTCTCTCTCTGTCTTCCATTATCTATCCCTCTCCATTTCGACCGTTAAAAATACGCCTCGGATCAGGGGCGCCACACACGTGAACTTGACCGTGACGTCGCTGTCGGCAGCTACAGTGCAAGCGCACTATAACGAACAGCTTGCAACACATATAAAACTTGGCCCAATCTAAGGAAAACTGATCGGAATAACAGCATATATTAGCCACAACTCGTCCAATTAGCGTCTAACCAATTATTCACTAACTTGGCTTTCACTGTAGCTGTCAGAGCCGCCAACAAGTGTGTTCGCACGAATGACGCAATATTCGCGCCACATTTAAGACATAAAACCCTAAACTGAAAGAATCTATGAAACTTACCACCAACACAGCCGGCCACAAAATCACAATAGTTCTCCCACTTCATAGTTCTTCACGTTTTCTAAATGCAGTTGCGCCTTTGGAATTTCAACTCCTTTTATTGATTTTTTTAAATTTTGTTGCGATTTTTTGACGACTGCATTTGGCAGCGCGAGCTTTGCGACTGCAATCCAATCGGAGCGCTGTGGTGCAGCATGTCTAAAAGCTTAGCGGTGCGGTGAGCTTTGCTGCTGTCAAAGGCTGAATGTTATGGTGTTGAATCTACTATGTTAAGTTGAATCTACTATGTTAAGTGATCTGTCTGTGCAGTAGATCACTGTTAAACAACTCAGAATAGCATCACTGACCAAACAGTGATAGCACTACATTGTGGTGACTGCTTGACTTGCTCTCAAGCTCTGCCTGCTACAAATGAAAAATCCACAGGCCATGTATATATATACATACTAAATGTCATCGTTTTATTGTTGTTGTTGTTGATTGATCTATTTGCCTCTCTGTTGCTCGTGCAGTCGACAGCAACTGCTTAGATTACTGCTTTACCTACTTGCTGAAAGCAACCAACTAAACATATTTATTTTATACATATACATATTCATATATATATATATATAATTTTTTATATATATTCATTTTCATTTATTTTCTCATAATTTCTTTATATTTTTCGCTTTTTTTTTGTTCTGTATGTATTTTTTTTTTATTTTTATACTCAGCATAAGATTTTAGTTCTTTTGTTTTTAACGTTTTGGGGCGAAAAATAATAAACAGAAAAATTCGAAAAACCTAGAGCAATACAAACCAAAAAAAAAAAAATACCATAGATAGGTTATATGATGTCTTTACAAGTCTAGAACATAAGAAAATATTTCACATTTTATAATTTATGCAATATGTTTTAATATTTGTTAAAGCGACTTATATAGTTTTTTGTTTTTTTTTTTTTTTTACTTTATGATGCGACTTTATTTTTATTTTTATATATATTTTTTTTTTAGTACAGTATTTTTTATTTTTGTTTCTTTGTCTCTAAAAGTACTTAACGAGTTTTGCTTAGACTTTTAGCTGGCTAATTTTTTTTTTTTTTTTTGTTTTTTGTTTATTTTAACATGCTTTTGTTTTTATTTTTATAACTCTGCTCCTTTATTTTATTTTGTTTTTAATTTTTTATACATATAAATACATAAGAACTATATTTAATGGTTTCAAGTTTAAGAAAGCAGGCTAAAAACATTAACTCAAAGTGCAACAGAAAAAAATACAAAAAAAAATCACAAATTAAAAAAAAATATATATAGAACAACTCCTTATATAGATATACATATATGTATGCATATATATACTATGTGCTCTCATTTATCAGGCATTTTTAACATATCTTTTCTGTGTGTGTTTTTTTTTTTACAATTCTATATTTAATATATATTTTTAATATTTTATTAATTTTTTTTTTTTTTTTTCATTTTCACTTGGCTTTTCTATGTGAATTTTTAACATTAACTAAGAGAGTTTTACGCGGCTGCTAGACAGGATATAGTAGGGGGCGTGGCATGTGACATGTGGCTAGAGCATTTTATTTTATTTTATACTCATTCAGGAAAGTGAAATGAGTATATTTTTCTTTTTTTTTTTTTTTTTTTTTGCTAAACTTTGATTTGTATAGTTAGTTATGCAACTTTCTTTTTTCCATTAATATTTTAATCTTATATATATATATATATATATATATATATATATATATATATATATATATATATATATTATTTTTGTAGTTTTTACTTTATTGCTTCCCTAGAGCTGCATTGGAAAATTACTCTGCCATTTGTATATAGAGTTAGTTGCCTAACTGTTGCAACTTGTGACATGCCAGCAAATGAGTTTTCTTCTTCTTCTACTTTGAGTCTATTGCTTTTGAAATGTTTTAGTTTTTTAGTTAATTTACTCTCTTTGTCTATCTCTCTAATATAAAGATGCAAAACTTTTTCCTTTGTTTAGATTCATTTATTCATATACATATATGTATGTATATATGTTTTTCGTTTTTGCATATTTTGTTTTTGTAACTCTTCATATGTTTGCATATCATATTTTACGTTTCACAGACACAATTTTATTTATCATATATACAGCTGCAATCGAACAAAAATAATACTTCAACTGAGCTGGAAATGTTCAATGAAAAAAAAACCTAGTGATAAACCCAACATCTACATCTAAATTAATAACAATTTATATTCAACTTCGTTTCACATTGTTTTCAAAATATTGAGCTTATCACCAGTTCGTTTCGCTCAGCATTTCCTGCTCACTTGCAGCACTATTCATATGACCGCAGCTGTATATGATGTATATATATATATATATGTATGTATTGTATGTTGTAATTTATGTTTGTTATATTTTGCAACTTTTGTTTAATGCATGTCTAGATACTTTATTTTTGCAATGGGCGTGAAATTAACATATATATACATATACATTCAATTATATATATATATATATTATGCCTTTGATTATGTAAATTTGTTAAATGTGTGTGCCATAGATGAGTGTCTGTCTATATATTTTTTAAATTGATTTTAGAACAGCGGCTTATTGAAATTCTTATAAAATTATTTGATTTATTTTTTATTTGAATTTTTTAGTATTTACATAGAATTTGTTGTTTTTTCGAAATTGTGCGCATTTTGTAGAAGAGTTTGAAAAGGACAGAAAAAAGTCAAGAAGAAATTAGTTTTGTTTATATATATATATTTTTTTTATTATATATTGGTATTTTTAGTTGTGCCGCTGCTCTAAGCATATTCCATAAATATGAAATGCGTGTGTTTGTGTGTGTGTGTGTTGCCTAGCTTAAGGTTTTGCATGAGTTTCAAACTATAAACTAACTTTGACTTTAATTTTTGCATGTTTATTTCGGTTTTATTTGTTTTTTTTGTTAGCCTACAACTGTGTTTTTATACAATGCATAATTTTTGTTTGTTTTTGTTTTTCTTTTTTAAATCATTTTCAATTTTTAGTTTTGTATTTTTGTTTTGTTTTTAATTTTAAACTTACAAGAGACGCTACACAAAACATATACACATACATTCCAAATATATATATATATATATATATATACTTGTATATAGATCAGCATTTGATGTATTATTATTATTAATATTATATATGCATATGTAAAAGTTGTTCAGTTTTAATTTTTCTCTTCGCTTGTGATGAATGCCGCTATATATATTCATATATATATATACTATATATATCATATATGCATATAGTTTTTACTCCAGTTATCGAATTAGTTTTGGAACAGTTGTTTACTTAAATTTCCTTTATGAAAGTTGATGACGGCATGTGCAACACTTAAAGATAAGTAACAAAGTTTATTATTATTATTTTTTTGCATAGTCTACAATATATATATATATACACACACACACATATATGTATATATATGCATGTGCATGCATGCATACGCATTTTATACAAATGAAGTTTTCAGTGGGTTTTTGCCTATATATGTATATATGTAAGCTGAAAGTTGGACACATACCAGAGACTGCTCGAATTTCGAATTCTTCCGAAATTAACATAATATATATATATATGTATATATATAGTTATATAGTTTATACACATTTAGAATGCTTGTGTGTGCACGGGGAGCGCGAGCGTTCAATAGAAAACGTTAACTAGAGTGTTTATTATATATATATGTGTCTGTGTGTGTGTGTTTGTTGTGTCTGTGTGTGTGTGCTATTGGGGCAGCTGTTCTAGGCTAGCAACACATTTAGTTGTTTATTTTGTTTTGTTTCTCTGCTATATTTATTATTTTCATTAATAATATTTTCAATGCGTGTTCTTAACATTCATCGAACATTGAGGCTCGCTTTTCTCTGCTTCACTTTATTCAATCCGTTTTGCTTTTATTTCTTTTCGCTTAAACCTAATTAATAATAATTACTTTTTCTCATCTTTACTTTTTCTTTTTCTTTCGTTTTTTTTTTTCTTTTTGCTTGCTCTTGTAATATATATATATATTTATATGTATTTATAATATGTATGTGTGTGGGTGTGTGTGTGTTTATTATTATTATTATTATTATATTATGTAGAATTTTTGTTGCGCTCCTCTCATGCATTTAGTTGTAGCCACGCCGCTTGCAAAACTCACAACGTGTCCTGCCGACTTGCTTTTGGTGTCCTTGTTAAACGAGTATACAAATTAGTTTAGTTTTCATATTTATTATTATTATTATTATTATTATTATTATTTTGCTTTTAAGTTTTTAGCATAAGCTGCATTTTGTTTGCTTAGAACTATTTAGCGCCAGCTCAACAAATGTTTATACTTAATTCATTTTCTTTGATTCTTTTTTAATTTTATATATGTATATATAGATGTGTGTGTGTGAGAGTTTGTGGGTGTGTGTGGGTGTGCGTGAGCCGGCTGACATTTCATGCATGTTGTGGTTATTGTTGTTCGTGTTGTTCTTGCATTTAACTGTATTGTGATTGTTGCTGTTGCTCCAGTTGCAGTTGTTGTTGCTGTTGCTATTATTGTTGTTGCGGTTGCTGTTGTTGTTGTTTATCATTTAGTTTCCAGCGCGCTTCGCGTTGCATCTGCTTAATTGTCTGGCTTCTCGGATTTATTTTTTGCATTTGCTGTCGCAGGATTATTGTCAGCGGCAACGCTGTTGCTGCTATTCGACTGTTGCTGATGAGAGTTGGCTGTGTTTGATGACGAACCCGACGTCGACGCAGCAGCAGCTGCAGCTGCTGACGCCGCCGCAGCGGACGTTGCGCTGTTCGCTGTTGCAGCGCTGCCGCCTGCGGCGCGCCCGCTGGAACGATTCGATTCGAGTTCGTGCAGCTTCTTCCACAGCTCCTCACGATCGCGTTCACGTTTCTTTTCCCTGCAAAAGCGAATTCAATTAATTTAACAATGACTCGCATTTATTTATAAATCTCATTACTTTTGCCTTTCCGCCTTGTAGCTGGATGTTAGCTCATCGAATAGCTTTGAATTCATTTCCATAAACGTTTTCAATACATTGTAAACAAGCGCAACAATCGTTTGATTCCAATGCTCCTTGCTGATGCGATAGAGCGCCGGGAACATGATGGGCATTATGACAGGATTGTTCTCCTCAATAAGCGACATGGCATATTCGTTATTCCACAGATATAGAGCACGTTCAGCAACCTATACAGATATATATTTATATATATTAATGCATTCATATTTAAATCAATATGTATTTGTAGTAAATTACTTGAAAATGTGGACTCGATACGCATTTGGCTATCTGACGGAACAGCGGCTCCTGTATTTTGACAAACTGTGGCGGATCGATCACATCCAGGATCTCCTCAATTTCACCCAGGAACATCACCTCCTTTTGGGAGCATGTCTTGGGCCAAAATTTGAGCAGGCCACGCACCACCGGCTCGGTGAGGAATGGATCCTTCTCTAGGAATTGTACAATGCAATACGCCAGCTGTGCATGATAGAGCGACAAACACTTGACTTTGTGCAACGGCAACAGGACCTTAACCAAAAATTGTTTATGTTCCGCCTTCAATGGCAAGGCAAAGCCGTTGATGATGCTGCAAGAAAAAGGGTTCAGCTCTATAGTCCACAGTTAATTGAGAGATCTCATTCATTTCACTTACCTGCCAAGAATCTCGAGCAGTTCACCAACGCCATTGAAGTGCTCCGTCTCATAGATGAATTTCAAGAATATGTTATTGATCTGTTTTCGTATAAAAGCACGTAAGCCTAAGAATTTTCCATAGATGCGATGCAAGACCGTCTTCAGAAAGTCACGCTCTCGCGGATCCTCCGAATCGAACAGTTCCAATAACTGTAAAAATTTCATTGATTTTTAATATACAGTGGGTAACATTAATATTCGGTTTTTTTATTTTTCAACTTTAACCGCCCATAAAACATGTAATATGAGTTGAAATTAAAAAAGTGAAAATGCAAAATTGTAGATTGAAGAATTACCTTTCCGATGATGTATATATCAATATACTAGATTTAATATAACTAACCAAAATTATACATAAACCGGAAAAACCCAAAATTTGGCGTTACTTTAATATTCGGTTTTTTCTTTAACAACTGACTATATTCGAGTTTTATTAAAACAGGTTGACATTTAACATTTTATATGATATCTATTATATTTTAGAGTATCCCTTAGATGTTTTTGTATAGTTGTTATAATTTTTGTTGTGTCCTTTGAGTCGATTTTGGCCCACTCTTCCTGTAGCCATGTCTTTAAGTAAGATATTGAAGATATCGATGCTTTGTGACCTCGGAAATCTTCCTGGCTTCAAAATTTTTTTATAGAGGTCAGGTCTGGGGGCTCGAGAGGTGTTTTCAAAAGTTTTTGGTAACTGCACATTAACCAGGACTCGATTTTGTGGGATTTTGTTTTGGGTAATTGTGCTGTAACAGCTTAAATGTGTCTACAATACCCATTTTTTCAGGAAAATCAAAGGTAATCCTTGACTAATTGCTCCTGAATTGAGAGCTGAGCTCATTGCTGACCATGTAAAATCCATGGCAACTCAAAAAATTAGATGTATCATAAACGAAACTTGGGTGCAATGGCCTAATTACTATGAAAATCCCATTGCTCACAAACCGCAACCGGGAATGGCCGATATTATTCATAACAGAGTACACCAAAGTGTACCAGATTTGGTAAGGGAACGTAATATTCCTTGACGATAGCATATTCAACTTATTCGGAAGTACTAATGTGCCGTAAACTTCATATAGAGCTGAACAGATGTTATTTGTCGCCAACCGTATAACAAGCTCAAGCTTCTGTCATGGTTTGGGTCTTTTTTACCACCAACAGAGATGAAAATATGGGTTTTTTGGATGATATTTTGAATTAAGATAGTACTCTTAATCATTTTAATCTCAATCATAATCAATTTTAAAAGAAAATGGGAAATAATCGGTTAAAAAATGGGTATTGTAGACACATTTAAGCTGTTACAGCACAATTACCCAAAACAAAATCCCACAAAATCGAGTCCTGGTTAATGTGCAGTTACCAAAAACTTTTGAAAACACCTCTCGAGCCCCCAGACCTGACCTCTATAAAAAAATTTTGAAGCCAGGAAGATTTCCGAGGTCACAAAGCATCGATATCTTCAATATCTTACTTAAAGACATGGCTACAGGAAGAGTGGGCCAAAATCGACTCAAAGGACACAACAAAAATTATAACAACTATACAAAAACATCTAAGGGATACTCTAAAATATAATAGATATCATATAAAATGTTAAATGTCAACCTGTTTTAATAAAACTCGAATATAGTCAGTTGTTAAAGAAAAAACCGAATATTAAAGTAACGCCAAATTTTGGGTTTTTCCGGTTTATGTATAATTTTGGTTAGTTATATTAAATCTAGTATATTGATATATACATCATCGGAAAGGTAATTCTTCAATCTACAATTTTGCATTTTCACTTTTTTAATTTCAACTCATATTACATGTTTTATGGGCGGTTAAAGTTGAAAAATAAAAAAACCGAATATTAAAGTTACCCACTGTATATGCGCGTAATATGAATTTGTTGATTCAGTTTACCTGCAGCACAAACTTTTGATCGATCACACGTTTGCCAATGGTCGCCTGAAAATCTTGGGATTCCAAAAAGCGCAAGAACACCTCGTATACCAGCTGCAAATGGGGCCAAGACGCCTCCAGTGTTGGATCATCCTCCTCTGGATCGAAATCCGGATTTTCACTAGGCGGCAATGTTCGAAATAAATTGCATGAAATCTAAAAGAAAGAATGGAGGAAATGAGAACGTTTTCATTCACTAGGACTGTCTCTGGTTTACTTGCTTCCCCTTTACTTACCATGCGTATTATTTCGGGATAGACCGGCTCCGTAAGCACGCCGCGACCATGTGTTATATAGGTGGATAGATCATTGAGAGCAGCACGTTTGATTTCCTTGCCCTTCAAGTCCGTCACAGGATCCATAAAGTCAAATGATACGCAACACTGACGTAATTTCCGTATAAACAACTCCTCCTGTTCGAGGCTCGAGCAATCAGCTAGAAAGACAAATGTTTTTTGTTATTAAAAGATAGTTAAATTTGTAAACATTGATTTCTTTATGGAGTCACCTTTTAGTGGCGGCAATTGCTGCAGCTCAACATCCTGAGAGTTTCTGTAGCGCGAGGAACCTTGACTTTTTTTACTCTTCTTTTTGAGCGAACGTTTGGCGAACGGGTCGATTCGATCCACAAACGTGCCCGATGACATCTTTTCAGATTTGGGTTCGTTTGTATCGATGGCGGCGGTCTCCGTGGCTGACTGTGTGGTATTCAGCTTGCCGGCTTTGATTCCAACGTTTGACAATTGAGATATATTATCGGCTGCAGTGCCGGTAGCACGCCTAACCACGCCCCCACGCACACCCACGCCCACTCCCTCGCCCACGCCCGCGTCGCCCTCGTCTTCGTCCTCGTCCTCGAAATCAGTGGTGGTGCCGCCGCTGCTGCTGCCGCCGCTGCCGAGAATTGCGACTGGTTTCTTGGTGCGCGTCTTGCGTAGCCAGCCAAATATTTTATGTGTTATGTTGGCGACTTTTGCCGTTGAGTTTGGCGTCTTGCAATCCTTTGTGCCACGTAATGCACGACCACGACTCCGACTACCTAACGGTATGCTGGGCACTTCCTTGAGCTGTTGTTGTTGTTGTTGTTGTTGTTGTTGCTGATGTTGTTGTTCCTGTTGTTGGTGATGTTGCAGTTGCTGTGTTATGTTGATGGCGGCGTTGATAGTATAACGACTTATCTTGGCATTTAATATGCGTGATGCCTGCTCAAGTAGTAGAAGGTTCGATTGATATTGTTGTTGTTGTTGTTGTTGTAGTTGTTGCTGCTAGCAGCTTGATTCCTTGTTGTTGCAGTTGTTTTAAATTCGTTACACTGCAAGATCAAAATAAAGTTGTTTATTTATTAATATATTGATTGATTGATTCAATAACTTGCCAATTAACCTAAGATATGATTGACCAATGGATTGATTAACGTTTGTTTGACTGTTTGATGGACGTGTTAACAACAGATTGATAGACCATTTGATTAAATGACATGCTAACTGGCACTTGACAGACTTACATATCAATTGATTGACTGCTTGAATAGAACACACATGAAAAGCTCATTGACTGACTGACTGATTGACTCGATTAATTAGTTGATTGAATGCTTATAATGAGCTCATTTAGTTGATTGATTCTACTAGGTATTGTTTACATTAGCCAGGCCAGATGAAAAGCTTACTTGACTGACTGATTGATCGCTTTCCAATTAACCAATAACTGTTTAGTTGATTGACTCGATTAATTAGTTGATTGAAAGCTTATACTGAACCCATTTACTTGATTGATTCTACACACTGTTCGCTAGGACAGATTGAAAGGCTTACTTGACTGACTGACTGTTTGATTCTACATCCTAAAGTAACCAAAGCAACGTCTGCCTGATTGATTCACTGATTTGCTTAACGACTAATTCATACAATAAACTGATTGACTAAATGAAACACATATAAATGTAATACAATATAAATATATAAGACATGTTTGTTATATGCTAAACTGTTTCATTGATTGATTGTTTGATTGACAATCAATTCATTCATATAACTGAATATGTGAATATATTTATATATATACTACATATATAAGTTATTCATATAACAACAATTCCACAATTCTAACGTAAACAACTTGAAAATACCAACTAAACAAATATATAGGAAATAATACCTAATAATCTAATACCTAATTGCAAATCTAATACCTGCTGCAACTCACCTGTGTATTGTTTGTGTGTTGCTTCGTTTTCTTTTTCTGTTCTTTTCTTTAGTTTTCTGCTTTGTTTGATTTTTGTTCAATGGAGGGATTGTTGCATTTTTTATATGCGCCTTATTGCGGTTCTTGTTGTTGTTGTTGCTGCTGCTGTTGTTGTTGTAATACTCGCTTAGCTTCTATGTAGCTTGCTGCTCTGAATGGCACATCAATTCGTTTCTGTGTGTGTGTGTGTCTGTGTGTGTGTGTGTGAGATAGAGAGACTATTGGAGAATTTGCTATCAATAAACAAAAAAAAAAAGAAGCACTGATCACATATTCTCACACTCGCTCTCACGCTCTGAGTGTGTGCGCATGTGTATGCGTGTGTGTGTGTGTGTGGGTGTGTGTGAACGCGCTCTTGCCTCAGCTAGGTTTTTCTTTTAGTTGAAAAGTTCTTATTAGTTTTGGCATCACATGCACTGCAATTGAAAGAAGAACAAGAACGGCATTAATTCATATGAAAAGTTCACATTAAAACAAAAAACTCAAATCGATCGAACACAAAAATGTCAAAAGATAACATCGATTAAGGATAAGGAAGAGCAACACAGCAATTGGGTGCAACTGACTGCATGAATACTCGCTCACAATACAACACTAGCTGTAAATTAAATATGTTTGTATTTTACTGAGCATTACACTCTAATGCATATCTTTAATATATACATATATATTCATAGTTCAAGTCTTTAAACATTAAACAAAATTCATAAAAAAAGCCAATATGCTCTATTTAATTTCAATCACAAGTATAGCAATCATTGTTTTTTGTTTTTTTTTTTACTTTTATTATTTTGCTATCTAATCAAAATACTTGACACTTCTCCATTTAATGCTCTTGCCATATAGATAAGAGGCAAAGTTCTGATTTCAGTTGTCATTTTCATTTTTTTTTGCTTTGCTAATTATGCGAAACAAAAAACATTTAGGAGTTTTTTTTCAGTGTACCCTCCGATATTTATATTATAATTATTTATAAAGCAAGAATCAGTTCGGTATTAAGATTAAGAGAGAACCTACGAAAATTATATATTTTCCTATAATATTTTTCTCTAGTTCTATGTCTCTTTGCCTTTTCCCTTCACTTGAGCTTCCACTATGCACAAGTAAAAAATAAAAAAACAAACCGCAACTGAGTCAACTGTCAAATGCAATTTGCACTTTACTAATTGAATTTAACATCGCGTTGATTTCATCTCAGGCTGCAGCTAAGCCCAACTAAATTTACAGCTATAGAGGAAAGTTAGATTACCCCAGAGCTCTCAATACTAAACGCTACTGCAAGTTCAATAGACTTTGTCAGATCGATGCTATATACTATATTATGGCACTAAACGAACTGTCACGATTTATCGTCTGACTTTATAAATACATTGCAAGTGGAATAAATTTCGTGTCTGCTCGTTAATTTTAGGTATTATTAAATAATATATATATACTTGGAAAATTTAAAAAGCTTTCCTTACATGCAAAGCAGGCAAAGTTTACTTTAAGTTGCTCGGAAAAGAACAAAAAAAAACCGACTCAAATGAGTTTTAGCTATTAACAGAGTTTAGACAATGCCATTTAGTTTCGCAATTGTCTAGGCTTTGCCTAGGCTAGAGAAATATATGTATTTGCATCTCTGTGTTTGCTTAAGAACAACAAACGGAGAATTGCACAGCACAGCGAGTGGGAGAAAACCCAGTGGAAACATGTTAAACATGTCTAACACACGCACGCACACACACAGAGACAGAGAGAGAGAGAGAGAGAGAGATAGTTGCAATTGTTGGACAGGGCGTATGAGTGTCGTCGATCGACTTTGACTTCGACTGGCGACAGCTGTTGGGCCTTTGGTATATGGAAAAATGTTGTGGTGAGGCGAGACAAGAGCCATATGAGCAGTGCGGTGGGCGACTTGATTCCGTTTGACAAACGACCAAGTTTCAGTACTGCCCGGAACTGTGCAAATGCTACGCCCCCTCCTTCTCTCCCTCTCTCTTTCTCTCCCTCGCTTTACAAAAGCTATCAGCGCAACTAGAATTGTTCGAAATGTTACAGCTGAGTTTGCATAGCTGTATTGTGTGTATTGGCCATTGTAAGGATTCTCATTTGTAGCTGCAATATATAGAAATATATATACACGTATATATATCAAAGTGCATGTGTGTGTAAGGGGAGAGAGAGAGAGAGAGACAGGCTGCATGTTGGCAAAATATTAAATGCATTTTACACTGACTTGATTCAATTAATTTTCATATTATGTGGGCGTGGTCTGAAAGGGAGAGCGAGAGGGAGGCACGCACCACACTCTACCGGAGATTTAATATAAGTGAAATGAAAATGAAAAGGAAACCCACTATTAACGGTACTAGCGACAGCTGGGGACACAATTACGAATACTATTAAGGGGGCACCACACAGCAAGATGGGGAGGAGTCAGCAATTATTATGTTATTTCCACACACACACACCCAGCCACACAGACACACGAATACAAAAAGAAAACAACTTTAATGTTACCTTGGGGCTAGCCCAAAATGTACAACAACAACAACAAAAACTACAAGTTGCAAATAGATTTAACTATATAGATACCCTGTAAAATATATGTATATAAAAAAAACTACTTAGTCAGGTAACTAACAAAAAATTAAAATATACATATATCAAATATTTTGCTTATATTACTTTATATTTAGTATTAAAATTTGTTTTATTTTTAATTTGTTTATATTTTTACTTTTATTACTGTGTTTTTAAATAATTATTATTTAATTATTTTTGTGTTATTTTACATTATTTGTAAATTATTTTTATTATTATTATTATTATTATTATTTTTTTTTTTTTTTTTTTTTTTTTTGGTTATCCAAATTTGTTGTATTTTTATTTTTTTTTTTTTTTTATATTTATTTTACTGTTTTTTTTTTTTTTTTTTTTAACAATTAATATTTTATTATTTTTGTATTATTTTATTTTATTTGTAAATTTTTATTTTTTTTTATTTTTTGATATTTTTACTTTTTTTTATTTTATTTTTTTTTATTTTTTGATATTTTTACTTTTTCTTTTTTTTTTTTTTTGAATAATTAATATTTAGTTATTTTTGTATAATTTTATTTTATTTGTAAATTATTTTTTTTTTTTTTTTTTATTATTTTACATTTTTCTTATTTCTTTTATTTTTTAATAATTATTTACATATTTCATTTTAATTATTTATGCCTTATATAGTTTTAATTTTTAAATAATTTATTTTATTGTATTTTTTTACATATAAGCTAATTGCGAATTCAATTGAACTCACAAACTGTTTCACCAATTTGCCGAATTGTATATTAAATCAACAATAATTATTGTATTTAACTCATTATGAATCATTGCTCATGCGCTCCATATACATATGTATGTATTTATATACATATATGTATATTAATTTCTTAATTCTAACAATTATAGATTAAATGGAGTATATTAAGTGCTCAAGTGTTCTCAAGAGCTGTTCGACGCCTTTGCATAGAGTTCAAGTACTTGGCTACCTTGATAGTCCATCGCATTTCAACGCTCGCCTGACTATATAGAGCTCCTCCTATATATATGCTGCTGACTAATCTGGCTGACTGACTAACTGTCTGTCTGTCCGTCTGTCTGTCCGCCTGGTTGGTTGCCCTGCCCATTGGGTGAGAACGCGGTCAACAATATGTCGTCTAATTCGTGCATGTTGTACAGTTGTTTTTATTGTTGTTGTTTTTCGGTTTTTTTTTTTTTTTTTGTTACTCTCTAAGCGTCTGACCTTATGACTTTATTAGGCACACACAAAAAAGAAATATATGTATATATATACAGGGCATAGAAGAAGTAGAAGAAAAACCAAAATAATGAGACAGCTTTGCTATTGCTGTTTGAGAATGTGTGTGTGTGTGTGTGTCTGTGTGTGTGTCGGGGCATTTTTCAAGATTTTCCTTTAGCCGTCATCGTTGGCGTTGCTAATGACTAAGCCAAGCAAACCCACCCAACCGATGATGGCCTATCTCTATCTACCACCCACTCTCTCTCTCTCTTTCTCTATTTAAACCCATCTCTCTCCCTCTCTCTCTCTCTCTCTCTCACTCTGTCTGTTGTGTGCTTGCTTGGCGCGTGTCTATTGATTTTCCATGCATAATCGATATATAAATATTGCAACTGCCTACAATTTTGCCAACTGTCAACTTTAGCTATCATCAATATGCAAAAGACCTGAGCTAGCCTGAGCAGCCACAGCGACTGTGTCACCTGCTGTCGTCGCCCCACCTGCCCACCTGCTGTCCACACCTAGTTTCAAGTGTCCGCTTTCTTATGTGGGCCCTGCCAGCAGTTTTGCTTTTCTTATTATTATTTCCACACACACACACACACACACACACGCACACACAGAGACGCACACACTCTCTCAGAGAGCGAGCAAATATTTAAGGAATATTTATTTTTCATTGGCTGATTGTGATTTGATTGCGTTTTCTGTTCATTCTGTTCGTTCTTATTTTCGTTTCGGTTTAGTTTGTTTTTTTTTTTTTTTATTATTATTGTTGCTATTTTTGTTACTATTCCATTTGTTTAGTGCTAGAGTTCGAGTTGTTTTTGTTGTTGTTGTTGTTGTCGTTGACACTGAAAACGTCAATGGAAATCAACGTGTTTTGTTTTTATTATTTTTCAATTGCTTTTTGAAATACTCGTTTGCTGTCTGCCTCTTTATTATCTTTTTTTTTTCATTACGTGTTTCCTCTGAACGCCCTATTCCATGAGCAGATTGGGGGAATTTTTTATATGTATATTTATAATATTTTGATGTATATATGTAGTACATATTATGTACTGCATAATTGATGTATATGTATATTTTTCATTTTAGTTGAAGAGTGATAAAATATTTGTTATTTGATATTTAGAGCTGTAAAGGATACTTTGCTTGTTAAGAATGTCAGATTAAACATATTAATAAATATGTTAGTATAGTATTATATTAATATAATTATATTAATTATATTAATATAATATATTATTATGATATTATATTAATATATTGAAAAATCAAATTGCCAACAATTTAATACAAAACTTTTCTTATCTGTTCAACTATCGTTCCCTCTCATAGTAAATTGAAGTTCAATTTTTCGTATATTTAGTGGTAAAAAGCTTAAACTTCCGATTTATGTGAGTTATCGAAAGAACAAGTTATAAACTACGTTTAACTGTGTATAGAGAAATATGTGTACAGTCAACTCTCGTTATTTCAAAACTGCGATATTTCGAAATTCTCATTAATTCAAAGTAATCACAAGTCCCCTACAAAATCTCTTTAATACATCGAACATTCGACAATTCGTAGTAGTTTAAGGGTCCCTTAAATTCCGAAATAACGAGTGTCGACTTTATATATCAATAATTAGTCCCATGCTTTTGATGCCCACAGACGAATAGATCGATGCAGCTCGTCATATTCATCAACAACATATTTATATGCTTTATGGCTTGCCACGCCTCCTGCTGTCTGTTGCATATATTTCCATAATAGCAATATATCTTGAACTGTCATTTCCATTAGATGCGAGATTCAGTGTGATTTATTATCGTTTATTATGATTTATTATCATATTATTATTAGCATTATTATTGTATAGTTATTATTACTCTAATTCGCTTTATTATTATAATTAATATCATTATTATTATTATTAATATAGTTGAGGCCAAAAAGAGTTCTCCCGTAGTATCCCATATGAAAGGACGTATTTTATACTCTTTAATTATGCTTAATTCGAGTTAGGTTTTATTTCTTCTGCTTCTCATGTTTTGTTTTTGTTCCACGCTCGCGACAAACTGCGCACTGTTTATTTGCTTGGCTAGCTGCGTACTTGGAAATCATGTCTCAAGAAATTGGCATTGGCTCTTGGGCTGCTGGAAGGGGTAGTAGCTAGGTGAGGGGATTGATGGAGGCGGGGGGTTTGGGGTTGGTTTGTAAAAGCAGATATAAACTACGCAGCAATATTTTGTGCACGTTTTTGTAGCGCATGTGGCACACACACTCACACAGGCACACATATGTGACACACACACGCTTGCACTTGGCACATGGCAAATCCTGACAAGAGTTCAGGGGCGTTTCACAAGTAACTTGGCAACGGGGCGTGGCAAGCGCCTTGCGTGTTGCATCCGCCGTCCACCAGCAAGTAAATTGCACAAAGGAAAATGCGCGTGTAAAATGTGAAAATGTGAAAATGCGTCAAGAGCTGCAATTCCATTGAAATTGACAGCAGGAAATGGAAGGTGAAGAGGAGTACGAAGGAGGCGCATGCATTGATGGTGGGCGGATATGAGTGGGCGTGGCAAGTACTTCACATGTTGTTTGTTAACCGATTTGTCCGGCTAAATAGCCGGAGAGAGAGAGAGAGAGTTTTTTTATATTTATAATCGATTTACGTCTGCTTCCGTGCAACTCCAGCTAAGCTAAGGCTAGCGTGTTAACCTTGACCTTTTAGCAACATTTGATCACTGAGCGTGCCCCAGCGCAGCATCGATAAAGGCTGTCATTAAATCAAATCAATCAAATCAGTCGCATCCCACATCAAGCTGCTGCACAGCAGGCAGAGCAAAAGTTTATTTCGCATGCAATATGCAAATGGCAAAGTACAGTGATAACTCGCATGTGATGGCTTCTACTATTAAAGCCATAAATGTTTATAATTTTGTTAATGTTTATTATTTGTATAAACTACTAGTATTTATTATAATGAAATGATGTTTAATTAACAGACATTTTAATGTTAAATACAATATTTAAATGCAACTTTAAGTTACATACACACATACATACACACATACATACATGTAACGACTTAAGCTGGTGTCATCAGAATAGAATAGAAGCATTCTAATTAGCGACTGAACGCTGTAACTGTATGTGTGTGTGTATAATGTGCTGTTAAATTTACATAAAGTGAAAGGAAATGGAACAATAAGTTTTATAAGATTTCAGCAGCAGCAGCAGCAGCAGCTGCTGCACACCCTTATGCCCCACATCCTCCACACCTCCTCTGTCCTAGCTATCGCCCTATGCTTAAGCTGTGCAAAATGAATGCTGCAACTGCAGTCGATGAATCGAAAGTTTTTCCACTATATATATGTATGCATGTGTGTGTGTGTGTGTGCCTCAAGGCGAACAGCACATTGCAAATGACTGAGGGGGAGGCATAGCGCGCGTAAGAGAGAGAGAGAGAGTGAGAGAGTGAGAAGGAGCAACTAAGGAAAATGTCCAGAGTGAGCTGCAGTGACAGTTCTGGCTTGGCTGTATATGTATGTGTGTGTGTGCGTGTGTGTTGTGGGTGGGTGTTCGCTGATGGTCTGCCTCAGCGCTGCCTGCTTTGACTACACTCATTTTTTTTTTTTTTTGCTTTCGCAGTCAGAGGTTTTTGGGGCTTGCAGCCGCCACTCGACATTTGCGGGGGCTGCATTTTTTATTTGTTTTGGTTTTCTTTTTTAGACAGCTCAGAGCATACAAACAGAAACACGCACATACACATACACACGTTCCATACGACATTCCTCCCCATTTTTTCATGGGAATTAGGTCAGTTGTTGCATTTTAGTTTGCGTAAAACCTTGTATACAGCTTGAGCTTCAGAAATACAATTAAATAGTTTAAGATATTAGCTAATGAATTCAAATTAAAATTCAAACTTTATCAAATATATATAGGAATTCGAATACATTTAATGAAATTATTTCGATTATTGGCAAAATAATTTAAATATATTTAAATAAATCTAATTAATGTTTTTAGTCCAATAAATAAATAATAAAAAATAAATAAATTAAATAAATAAATATTTGTTGTACTTTACTTAAACTTTGCTCAGCTACCTCAGCTACATTTAAATAAATTTTCATATATTATTATTACATTATAAGATATTAATTTATCTTTCTCTTCTTCACTTGATTGATTGCAAATTTATGTCAACTTATTTATTAGACCTTTATTAATTTACATCCATCTATCTATCAGTTGCACCCTCTCATAGTATATCATGTTCAGCCGCCTCTTACTCTTACGATTGATTCTTTTCTAATTCCATAAATAGACTTTCTTTCACATATCTAGTCCCACTACAAATAAGCCTCAGACTGGGCTATGAAGGTTACAAAAAATCCAAATGCAGCACTCAAACTAGTCAATAGTCAAATAGTTCAGCATATTCATCAGCATTTCTATTAGCTTTAGGGCTTTATCGGCAAGGACATTCTCAACAGTTGCAAATATGCAAATTCTCTTGCTCTTACTCTCTCTCTCTCTCTCTCTCTCTCTTTCGTTCTGTCATTCCTGCTGTATTCTTTTCTAGTGACAAACAATTTCAATTTATTGATAATTTCAATTTAGTTCACAGCATATGCCACAAATTGACGCACTAGCCACCCGACACACGGCACACGGCACACGGCACTCGTCCCTCGTCTGCTGCTTCTGGGCTAATGGCAATTAAAAGCGACGCAACCAAATAGTCAACGACATGGATAAAAGACACGCAATGGCAAGCGCCGCAGTTAGAGTGAAAATCATCATAAAAATAGCAACGAAAAATACAGAAATTTCTATTTAAAGGTGAAAAGCCAAGCCACAATTCTAATTATAAGCCATACACAATCAGAAGCTTTCCTCAGAATAGATTAAGAATTGCAATTATTACTTTGGACTTCAGGTCCTCAGCAATTATCACCTGCTTACATAAATAAAAGTGAAAGCAAACAGCAAAGAGCAACAACAATTGCATCAGCCACAATTCAATTGACGTGTTGTGTCTTATGTGTGGCAGGCCATATTAAATAAAACATAATTGGTTAGGCCAACAGCTAGGCAAATGTCGAAATCCTTCAACTGTAAGCGAAATGAAAACGAAAACGAAAGCGACAAAGCAGAAGCAGAAGAGATGGTAATAATAATAAGTAACAGACAGGCAAATACCCTGGCTTTCCAACTCTTCAGTCAGCGCTAATACAAATGTATAAATATACTTTGCTACCTTTTTGTTTTTAGCCATAAAGCATAAACTGGTTGTAAAATAACTTAAGTTTATTTTCATAAAATACTAAAAAAAGGCAATGTTGACAATAATGAAAGAAAGAGACAGAGAGAGAGAGAATAGGGCATAAAAACGGGTTTAGTTGATAGCCCTTAAGCCGCATCGGACGTTAAATGAGTTCGAATTTCTGAATATCACATAGAAAGGCGCTAACGAAAAAAATACAAAAAGCAAAGCACAATCTGTAATATTCTTTATTGAGTAAATTAATAACTAATATTTACTAATTAAAACGCCTTATACGCCTAATAAGAATAACACGAAACAATATCTACAACTGAGAGAAATATGATACAGAAGGAGAGAGAGAAAGAGAACTGACACGGCACGCAAAGAATGAGAGACTATTGAAATTAGAATTCGCAACTGAGAGAAGCTGAAGCAAGAAACAACATGGAAAAGAGAAATGGGAACGAAGAAAATGCATTAGAAGTAATTTAAAGAAAAACTTTACTAATGGGAGGCATATTCAGAGAGAATTTCCTTAAATCTCATATAAAATTCACATGCTAGGGAACCTAGGACACAAGTGAAACTTATTCAAAGGTAAAACAAGAGAAAATTAGTTTCTTGAGCACGGCTCGTTCATTACTTCTTGCCTTTGTTAACTGCAGGGCATTAAGCAGGCGCAAAAGTCAAGAGACAAAAGCAAATATCAGTAAAAAAAAAAAAAAAAAAAAAAGTTGTTTTTTTTTCTTCAATTTAATTAAATAATGAAAAAGAACAAAAACATGAACCTTTCAAACTGTCGTAGCTATAAAGTCAGAGACAAAGAAGAGAGAGAGAGAGAGAGAGCAATGTTTGACTAATTAAAAATGACGAACAATAACAATAAATTCGGAGCACATAAAATGCAAAATTCGTTTTAGAACACGCGCCAATCTAAGCATTTTTTCTATAGTATAGAAACTATATCACAAAAGCTTGCCTTATCGCTAGCAAATTTCGCCATAGGTGAGGGGCTATAGACACCAAATTGTCTTGTCTGTTTATATATGTATGTATGTATACCAAATTCATATAAATTTCAATATATTCTACACTATATATTCCATATGTGTGCATAAATATTGTAAGCATTTATCTATATTTATTCTTCGCTCTGTTGTCTGAATTTGTTGAAACTTTTTATACCCCGAACCCATTAAAAATAAGAAATCAGGGTATAATGGTTTTATTCAAATATATGCAACAGGCAGAAGGAGGCGTGGCAGACCCCACAAAGTATATATATTCTTGATCAGGGTGACGAGCTGAGTCGATTTAGCACTAATCGTATGTATACATATTTCTATAAATATTCCCTTTACGTATTTCGAAGTATTTCTTCCAAGTATATCCGCTAAGTATTTCCTCTACTTATTTCCTTTACGTATTTCCTCTATGTAGTTCCGCTACGTAATTCCACAACGTAATCCTCTACGTAAGTCCTCGACGTCTTTAATGCTTAGCTGATCGATCACACACGCTGCTTCACTTTGTTGCGCACACCTCCACCAGGCCTGGACGACTGAAGAAATGCTGCAGCTGCTGCCCTTTATATAGGGCCACTTCTACTCAAGCACAGTCTCTCTCAAATGTTGAGCCTGACGGCAGGTCTACCTGCTCGTTACAGTCGAGCTTCAAGTGAGCAATGGGAACGCTCTCTGCTGCTGTAAGCATTCTAGCTTTGTTTTACCTAAATACAAATACCAAATGAGAACTGCTGCATACACATAGACAACTTTAATGATCTTCTGCACTTCTTCTCTCCTTGCTTGTACTTTTACTCAAGTGCTGTCTCTCTCAAATGTTGCGCCCATGCCTGTTTGTGTCTATATATGTGTGTTTGCGTGTGTGACGCGAAGAATTATGGAATTTTGTTTTTTTTTTATATGTGTGCTGCGCTGCTATAAATCACGGATAACAGTTAATAACCGATTTGGTTGGAGTTTATTATATTGCATATAAATATATACTATATGTATGTACATATATATGACATATAGTATATATATTATCATCATTATTTATCTAACTTGCAAGAGGTTTTATGGCCAAATAGTTTTTGATATTTATTATTTAGTTTATATATTCTACACATATTTAGCCGCCCCAGGGAGAACGTATTACTATATAACGATTCCTGAATTGTCTCCCATAGGTAAAAGCACCCAGTCGAGCACTTCTAGACATTCATTCTACGTTTCTTTGTTTAAGCTATATCCGATATCCGATATATATAATGCTTGTATTCCTCAGCAGGATTTTGATCGTGTCTGTATTGTTGTTTGCGTCTGTCTACTGGCATAGAAAGTAAACAACTTTGGCAATTTATAAATATACGAATATATACAAATTCTTATCTGATTGTTCCCATATACCTACTGGGAGCATAGCTAAATTGGGTAATCTTGATGTTCCCAAGTTACGTGCAGTTCTCTCGAATCTTGAATCTCGTATGAAGATTATGCAGGTGGAACAAAGTTACTTTAGCTCAGCACAGGTATTTTTTTTTTTTTTTTTAATTCTTAATCATGATAAGCACGCAAATGAGGGGCGGTTTGTAGGCGTGGCTGCCATCCAGCAAGCTAATGAACACAATTCACATAAGGCCTATGCGACAGATAAAATTTTAGTTAGATAAGATATAAAGCCCAATGCCAAGCCCCAGAGGCGTGGCACCGGCTAAATAAACACAATAAATCACAAAGGGTAAAAAAAAAAGTATTTAAAAAAAAAAAAATTAATTAAGAGCCAATGTAGCTAAGCATAATTTAATTGAATTTAATTTATTTGTTCTGCTTTAAGCAACTGAGCTTTTTCTTTCCTCAATCATTTCAGCTCAATTCTAATTGCACTTGACTTTTGTGCGCTCTCTCTCTTTCTCACCCTCTCCCTCTCGCGCACATACTCTGTCTCTCTTTCTCTCTCGCTTTTTTCACTTAAATTCAAGGCCATTCATGATTTCATGCAGCTGGCATTTGAGTAAGAAAACATTTTAAATTATTATTTCTAAAAATAAGCGCATATTAATTTAAGCAATTTATTCTCAAAATAAGAATTGCACTTGAAGACGAAGACGAAGACGAAGAAGAGAAGTTTTGTTAAATGTTATATTAGGCCAAATGTAGAAAAATTTGCAAACATTTTTCCACATTTTCCGTATTCAAATAGCTGCCACATCTAAAATTAATTCACGAGCTGAACGTCTGAAGGAAAAACGTCATTAATTGCGTTGTGTGTGTGTCTGTGTCTGTGTGTGTATACGTATGTGTGAGTTTGTGTGTTAATGTCTGTTCGGCTGTGTTTCGCTTAATAGCTTTTCATAGCACTTATGCATGTCCGTCTGACAGCTGATTTTTTAGCATGTTTCGCATAGCGTTAAAGAGAAGAGAAAAAATGCAATATTAAATAGCAGCAAGGCTAACATTGGAGCATGCTCAAAGCCCAGTTACCCTGTAGTCTACATAGGATCTTTTGTATCTTAGATCTGCATACATAAACAATTAGAAATAACTCTATTTGAATTTATGAAAATCACATAGAAAGGCGCCTTTTTTTTATTGGTATTTTATACAACGAAAACTAAATTATTTGCATACATTTTTGTATAAATTTCATTTACCAATAAGCAAATTTATATTATTTACGATATAAACATGATCGAAAAGCAGTTACCAGAGTGGTATCAAAAAATGAATGAATCAAGAAATTATATATAAAATAAAATAAATAAATGCAATGAAATATTTGTAATACAATATTTCTTATAAACATTTTTTCATATTACGTATAATTTGTAAAAACTTTTTCAATTAATGAAAAGCAAACAACAAACTGATTGAATTCCACTGCGTTGCGTATTAATTCAATGGAAATTGGATGTCTATATGTATGTATGTATGTATATATGTATATGTATATAGCTGCAATTTGTTGAACTTATTTCGTTGTTTATTTTTGTCTAGAGCAATTCAATTGCATATTTCTCGTATTGGAGTTGAAAGAAATATGTGCATTGGATCCACACACACACACATATACCTATATATGTATATATACATTCAATCAGAGGCTGAGTGTAAACAAGTGCACAAAGAACGAGTGTGAAATGAAAAATTGGGTCGCCCACAAAATTAGGGAATTACGCTCTTTTTATGTGCAGGCGCTCAACACAGGTACAACAATAAGCAAACGAACGAAAACAAAAAGTAAAACAACAACCGCATATTGTGCTGCTAATAAAAAATAAAATTAAATAACAAAAGCAGAACTGCAGCGAAACACCGATTACAAAACAAGTCAAAAGAATAAATAAGAGTAAAACCGACTGGATAATACTCCTCCAATTTCAGCATCGAATCTGAGATTCTATATGTTTATAGTAATATCTATAGAGCAGACATCAATTGACACTGAAGTTGTACAGTTGTTTACGAATTGATGATATTATTTATGATATTCTCATATTGCTTATGTCTCGTAAGTTCCTCCTCATAAGTATACAATGGAACTAGATACAGGCTAAGAAATTTGTCCAATTGGATTTATCGCAAGATCTTGAGCTGTACAAGACAAAAAGGAAAGCAAATAAACAATTTAAAGCTAATTAAAGCTATACGCATTGGCATTTAAGGATTTTTAATCATGTTTAGCCGACTTTAGTATTTAGCTAATTAGCCATCATTTGAGATAAACTACAATTAAATATAACTCTTAACTGAGAATTCTTCAAATGTATATCCTAAAATCGATATACCCATTTAAATTATCGTTTGTATGTCATCTCCATATATTTCCAAATTGATTGCGCAGCTAGCAGGCAATAAAAATAAAAATAAAAATCATTTGCAATTGCTAATGTCAACACCTGCGAGCCAAAGTCACGTTCAAAGTGACGACATCTACAAATTTTTATATTTTCGAATGCAATTATTATAAATAAAAATTAAAAAGAAACGCAATAGACATAGATAAATTGATAATCAAATGGGACTGTATATGCATATATGTGTGTGTGTGTGCTCACTCACATATACAGTTTAATGTACTTCAAGCACATTTCACACATATGTGTGAAATTTTGTACGGATCTGGCAGCGCTGAACGTTTTCAGTAACAGCTCAATCGAAACTTGTTAATTGGGCGAGCGCAGGTTCGTCATTCAGTCAATTAGAACCCGTTCTTTTTGTATTCCAATTGGAATTCAACGGAAATAGAACAAATGGCTTCTCAAAAAATGGAGCGCGCTCTGCTCTGTGGGCAGGTGGCTACTTCCGTTCCACATTCTCCCACATATATTTTATATGTAAATAAATAATTAATTTGACATACCTCAATATATTTCAATCAATTATTTGTAATATATATATATAAATATATCATTGCAAAAATGATTTTATCATTACTCAGTACAAAAACATCAACACAAGATTTAATTTTACGCCCGAGCGACAGAATTGCACTTTTTTTTCTCGCATTTGCATTAGCGTGTGTGTATGTGAATGTGTGTGTGTGCGTATGGGGAGAGGGCAGCAAAACAACACATGTAAATTATAAGCAACTGCGCGACTGCGACGGTTACTGCGACTGCGACGTGGGCAATGGTTACGGTAGAGACGACAGCAACAGCAACACCGACATAGACGGCGACGGCGACGGGTGGGCGTAGGGCAGTCGTCGCAGAGATCTTGTTAAAGCGAATACGATGCTAAAAGCAAATGGCGAAAAGCAAAACACAGCAGCACCAGCGAATTATGAGCGTGCGTATGTATGTGTGTGTTTGAGTGTCTACCGCTTGCATGTGTGTGCGTTGGCGAGTGTATGGTAATAATGTAGGTGAAATATAAGAATCAAATACGAACACACAAAAATGCCAATAAGAATGACGACGTGTGCTAGCAGCAATGACAGGGAGAGAACGACCGAGAGAAGCAGAGAGATCGCCGAATGAATTGAAAAGAGACAATTTAAATATTATTCACTCTACACATATAGGTATACATTTGTTTGTATGTACATATGTATGTATATATACATTTATATATTTTGCACGGCAGTTAGGTAACGTTTTGTCTATATGAGTTATGCTCATAATCTTAACACATTCTTTATTGCCTGTGACACACACACACACGCATTTACTCAACACACAAAATCACAAACACACACACACAAA
The DNA here is from genome assembly GCA_035045965.1 of Drosophila aldrichi. Classification (NCBI taxonomy): domain Eukaryota; kingdom Metazoa; phylum Arthropoda; class Insecta; order Diptera; family Drosophilidae; genus Drosophila; species Drosophila aldrichi. The sequence continues at coordinate 1,523,578 of JAWNOM010000038.1, forward strand.
CTCAAAGCAATGCTGCTGGCTGCTCTGCTCTGGCTGCGGGTAGCCAACAAAATCGATATTCTAAAAATAATATACTTTGAAAAGTAAAAAATATATTTATATGTACATATGTACATATATACATATAAATGTATATATACATATCTACGACATATGTATGTATGTATGTAATTTTGAAAAAGCACAAACGAAATTCAATTGTTGCCGCCGGCCCATTACGTGCATTAGCATAAATGTGTATGTGTGCGTGTGCGCGTTTGTATGTATTGCGTATGTAGCTATTTCAGTGTGGACACACATACTTCAACATTTAATTGCATTTAGTTGTAGATATTGATATTTGCAAAATATGTTTAGCTTTTAAACAGTTCTTTTTTTTTACATTTTTTCTTTGCTTTAATTTGCTTCTTCGCACTCGGTTTTCTTGCGCCCAACCGACGACGACAGCGACGTACGGCAACTAAAACGACGGCGACATCGCTGCCGCTGGCGCCGCTGCTGCTGCGGCACAAAGAAAGTCGTTTTTTTTTTTCGGTTTGCGCTCTCTGCTACTGCTGCTGCTGCTTCTGTATGCATGTATTTGGGAGCGTGTGCGTGTGTATGTGTGTAAGTGTATGACTATGTGTGTCTCCCCTAAAGCTCGAGAGCTCTACATCACGAAACGGAGACCAAAGCAAAGACACAAGAAATAGAAAGAGCACTTGGGCAAACGAAGAACAGAAGAAGAGTAACAGAAAAAAAAAAAACCGTAATAAGCGGCGGCTATATGAGTTCTTTATTTTTTTATTCGCACAATACGGCAACACTGATGCCGACGACAGGTGAAAAAGTGCAAGAAACAACAGCAACAACAGCTGAAGCAGCTGCAATCGCGTTCTTCTTTTTGTTGTTGTTGTTGGTGTATAGTAAAAGTAGCAAAAATTTGTAGTAGAGATAATATGTTGGGGTTGTTGCTTTTGTGAATCACTAACACTACTACAAGCACACACACAAACTCACACAAACACACATTTATATATGTATAGTGAGCGAGCTCCAAATGGCTCACCAGTGTATGGGTGTGGTGAGTTTGCAATGAAATAACATCTGTACATGCATATGAAACACTTTTTGCTTGCTTAAATGAACTGAAGAACAGTTGCAAAACACGGAAAGGGAGGCACTTAGACATGTATTATTCTAAAAATAGTACATCAAATGGGCACATAGCAAATTTATATCAAGCCAATTAGTTACAATTCAAGTAGAGCCGGTTCGCAAATAAAAATGTTTAAGTATCATCCTGGCAACAACAACAGCAATAACAACACTCACCACTCACCACAAATGATGATTGTTTTCCGCTCTCCCGTGCTTATGCGTGAGTGTGTGTGAGTGTGAAACTGCGCGTACTCTCTTTGCTCTTTCGCTCCCACTCGCTCATAGAATTTGAACACAGGGCACAGTTATTTTGCCTTATTTGCTTACTTCAATTTTTCCTTTTTTTTTATATATAATTTTAGCACATTCCTGACAACGTTGTCTGGATAAGCAATAGGTTTGCTGATATAATCTGATGTACGTTAGGACACCACGATTTATATTTTAATTAAATTCACACCTTTAATTTTTGGTAGCAGCGCAGCTGCCGTGCAAAACGCGGCGCACGTACACTCAAAGCGGCGACGACAGCGACAGCAGCAACGACGACAACGACGACGACGACATTCGCATTTTTTCACAGTGCGTTTTGCGTTTGGTTCAACTTTTTTGTTTTTCGTTTGTGATTTGCACTGACAATGGCACACGCACCTGCCACTATTTCAATTGAAAATCATTCCTGGCACTTTCATGTACACTTTGCGACTATTTAGTGCAGCCGGTGATAATATTTTATGCCAAAAAATTTCAATTTTGTCAAGCGGCAACTTGGGTTGTTCACACAGACACAGTAGAAAGTGACGCCATCTTTAAAGGGGTCGCAATACGTTCAGTCTGGTGCACAGTGTTGATAAATGCCAGCTAAAAAGCTATTCGAGGACATCTATCGATATGTTGGAAATACAATATTTAATAATATATATATATAGATAATATGCATAGCACATCAAGAAATTGTATATAATGTCTGTGGAAGTAATAATAAAAACAGTGCATGTCATATTTTCATAATTATATTTCGTTGATGTGGAAACATGATTATGCGTCAGTTAGATGGCAACCCTTATTTCGATGACAAATAATCGACTGGCAAAGTGAATCAGAATGAAATTAACGAAACCCAATTGATTGGCTAAACGGTAAAAAAAAGTGTTTAAATTAAGTTAATTAAGAGCAAAGTGGAAAGAGAAACTCTGCGTGTATCGCAGCCGACACAAGCGTACGCTTGAACAGTTTTTACGTATAGTGAAAGAGAGAAACTCGAAACAAAGCCATGTCCTCGCTCTCCGCCTCAGCGGAAAATGTTTCCACAATGGGCATTGGCGGCGGTCCCGATTCCAGTTCGCATCACGGCTCCGATGGCGGCGGCTCTAGCATGTGCCTGGAGCTGGCTCTGGAAGGCGAACGCCTCTGCAAGGCAGGCGATTGCCGAGCGGGCGTTGCCTTCTTCCAAGCAGCCATCCAGGCGGGCACCGACGACCTACGCACCCTCTCCGCCATCTACTCACAGCTGGGCAATGCGTATTTCTACCTGGGCGACTATGCCAAGGCCATGCAGTATCACAAGCACGACCTAACTCTCGCCAAATCCATGAACGACAAACTGGGCGAGGCCAAATCCTCGGGCAATCTGGGCAACACACTCAAGGTAATGGGTCGCTTCGACGAGGCGGCCATCTGCTGTGATCGCCACCTGACGCTCGCACGACAGCTCGGCGATCGCCTATCAGAGGGCCGAGCTCTCTACAATCTGGGCAACGTTTATCATGCCAAGGGCAAGCATCTGGGTCAGCGCAATCCGGGCAAGTTCGGCGACGATGTCAAAGAGGCGCTGGCCAAGGCCGTCGAGTACTATCAGGAGAATCTGCAGCTCATGCGCGATCTAGGCGACAGAGGAGCCCAAGGACGAGCCTGTGGCAATCTGGGAAATACATATTATCTCCTGGGCGACTTTCAGGTGAAGTTGAATCACTTGTTTCCACTCAATCCCTCTAATACTCTTCTTCACCTTTAGGCGGCCATTGAGCATCATCAGGAGCGATTGCGGATTGCTCGGGAATTCGGGGATCGTGCGGCGGAGCGTCGCGCCAATAGCAATCTAGGCAATTCCCACATCTTCCTCGGCCAATTCGAGGATGCAGCGGAGCATTATAAGCGCACGCTGGCCCTGGCCATGGAGCTGGGCGAGCGCGAGGTGGAGGCACAGTCCTGCTATAGCCTGGGCAACACATATACGCTGCTCCATGAGTTCACCACGGCCATTGAGTATCATCATCGGCACTTGGCCATTGCCCAGGAGCTGGGCGATCGCATTGGAGAGGCGCGCGCCTGCTGGTCGCTGGGCAACGCCCATTCGGCTATGGGCAACAATGAGAAGGCATTGGAGTTCGCCGAATCCCATCTGCAGCTGGCCAAGGAGCTGCACGATCCCGTGGGTGAGAGCACGGCGCGCGTCAATATATCCGACCTGCGCAAGCTGCTGGGCTTGCCGGAAGCGGAGCACTCTCCCACACAGGATGACGAGCGCTCCAGCGCCTCGGATCATTCAGCGAGCGGACATCAGTCGGATGGCTCCGAGAATTCACAAGGGCGCATGGTAAAATGGACTAAGCTCAAGCATTGTCTCAGAGTGTAATCAACTGATATTCGTTTGCAGGTTCGAGTGCGTCGCCAGAGCATGGAACAGCTGGACCTGATCAAGATTACGCCCGATGGCAAGCGCCTGCAGGAGGAGAAGCACAAGGCATCAAATGCCGCCGCCCACACCAAAGCCAAAGAGGACGATTTCTTCGAGATGCTCTCGCGTTCTCAGTCCAAGCGCATGGATGATCAACGTTGCTCCATCAAGTTAAATAGCGCCGGCGGCGTGGCCGGCGCTGCTGGTGCTGCCGCCTCCACGGGTGCCACACGCAAGCCCTTGGTGCAGCAGAACTCCCTGTTCGTGGACCCTACCAATTTGCCGGGCTTGAAGTCGCCCTCGTCGGGCGTTCCGCCGGCTCTGGGGCATGCGCCATTGGCACGCAGTGCCACCATTAATCAACAGCCAGACGATGCATTCCTGGACATGCTGATGCGTTGCCAGGGCTCCCGGCTGGAGGAGCAACGCTCGGAGCTGCCGCGTCCGAATGTCACCATGGATGTGGAGGCGCCACAGATGCAGGCGCCAGCCGCTGCCGGCGCCGGAGCTGGTGGTGGTGCATCAGGTGGACAGTCGGGCAGCAGGGGCACCACAGTGCCCGACGAGGATTTCTTTTCGTTGATCATGAAAGTGCAGAGCGGTCGCATGGAGGATCAGCGTGCTTCCATTCCATTTGGCGGCTTCAGCAATGCTCAGCGAAATGCCCGCAATAACCACAACAACAACAACAACAATAACAACACCAACAGCAACAACAACAACGCTGGCGGCTCAGCCGGCGCCAAGTAGATTGCGACCAATTGTCCATTTAGACTCTCTCCAACAATCTTTATATGTATTTTTTAAAATCATCATTTCGTTCTAAGAATTATAACCAAAAAATATTTTATTTTTTATGCAATCGCGCACACACACAAAAACTCACTCACGAGCATGTACAGTGAATACTCTGCGAAGGAACAGCTAAAGTTAAGGCTTGCAAACAATTTTACTGGAATTTTTATTTTGCAACTTTTCCAATTTATTTGAAATTAGGGCGCAAAAAAAAAATGTATTGGAAATATTTGGAGGAAGAAAATTCAACTTCTTTATTTATATTTAATGAAAACTTTAATTATAGATTAAAAACTAAAATCACTTTAAATGAAGCAAACTGAATTGAAAAAAAAAAAACTTACATAAAAACTGAGGAATGATAAAAGGCTATATAAATTTATTATTTTATTTAACTCAAAGAAAGGAAAAAGCTAAAAATAATTTAAAGATTTGAAAATGTGTATATCATAAATTTAAAAATTAAAAATTGAAAAAAGTGTTAGATTATAAATTAATTTATATTTAAGTTTAAGCCATTCCAACAAACTATTTTGAAGGGTAGTAAAATCATAAGTTTAAACAACTTTATTAAGCCCATATCTAACATTTAATTTAAGTCCAAAAATTGTACAACAAACTTGAATGAATAATTTAATATAATATTTTCTTTTATGAATATTATACATATTTATTTTTGTATACATATATTTTCCTAATCATGTCAAAAACCGTAAGAAAAACATTTTTTGTATGCGTCATATACTTGTTAGCCTTAAGTTCACTGGGCAGAGTATTCACTGTACAACAGCTCATCATATATTATTAACTCTTTAGCACACTTATACAATACGATATTCAGAAATGCATGCTTCTTAAAACTAAACTAAAAAAATGAAAAAGAAAACTAAAGAATACCAAGTTTTTTAAAGATATTAATATTTCAATTGCATGTTACTAGTTCTTAAGTAGAAATAGTCCATAACGAACAATAGATGTATACATACATATATATATACTTTCTTTATACTTTGCTACACTCTCTTTTGAAGAATCCTCTAACTCTACGTACGAACTTTGAACATATAAGCAATGGCATTTCTATACAAGCCCCAATTCCATTTGTAACTATGAGTATTATATTTTTGATCAACTAACATACATATATACATACATATATTTACATTCATATACTACAATATATCATTTGATATCATTTCAATTATATACATATATTTTTTTTCTCGAGATATTAACGGAACGTTGGGTCGCTGCTCTTTAAGATCCAGCGCCGTTTTAGCATAGAGCCTACTAAACACTTATACAAATTCAAATACACACACATATACATCTATATATATATGTATGTAGATATATATATATAGAATACGATTACGAATATCTATTTAATGTTTACACTCACACAAACAAACACTGATTGATTTATTGATAAAGTGAAGCCAAAATTTATGAATGTTATTGAAGCGCATGCATATTGATTGATGATGATTGATCGCATCAGATCATTCCAATGAAATATGTGTGCCACAAACGTATTATTAAATATTAAAATCAAAACTGTTTGCTGACTAATTTGTGTTTATTCTCTAAACAGTTATAGAGTGCGATAGGATCTAGAAATTTATAGGTATATCCGTGATTATATGCCGTGCTTGAGCTGTGGGCGGAGTGTGGTTGACTTGATTCATAGTTGGAAGAGAACTCTGGCTATATATAAGCACGATTAAGGCAGACTAGCGACTAGAGTCTTACTAGAGCCAAGCATGGAGCAGTCGGATTTGGTTAGGATTACGCCGGATGGCAAAAGGCTGCAGCAGGAGAAGGAGAAGTCGTCAGATGCCGTCGCCCACACCAAAGCTAAAGAGGACGACTTCTTCGAGTTGCTCTCGCGCTCCCAGTCCAGACGCATGAATGCTCAACGTTGCCCCATCAAGCTGAAGAGCGCCGGAAGAGTTGTCCGTGCTTCTGCAGAGCTCCATTGAAAAGTCACAGAAACTTCGTTCATAAAGCTTTATTCATAAATTAGTCGTCTTAAGTGTCTAGGAAATACATAGGTATATGTATGTATGTGGTATAAACTTTATATGATATGTTGGCTTGGCTACCCCCAATCAAATCTCGTCTCCTGCGCCAACTCCAGGCGGCCCGAAAGATTTATTTACAAATTCTTTGCACTAACTTAAAAACCAAAATCAGATGAAGAAGCAGATGTCAAAGGCTGCCACGCCTCATCTACGCCTTCGCTGGCTTCATGCTCTCCGGCAGAGTGTCGTCCAGCACAAAGATGGGCAGAGAGTAGTCCGTGGGCTTCTCGCATCCGCCCGTCACGCCCCCCGCATAGTCGTAGGCGTTCTTGTGGATCGAGCCGGTCTTGTGCCAGCCGCGCTTCAGCATCACATAGACCACGAAGACGCTGACGAGGAAGGCCGAGCAGCTGGCCATGACGAACATGGCCAACTGGACGGACTCATCGGTGGCTGCGGTGGCCGCCTGGGCCACGGCCGGCGCGGCGGTGCGATGGATGAAGTGGGAGCGCGTCAGGTCGGGCTGGAAGCGATTGCCCAGCAGCCGGAAGCCACCCGACTGAATGGCCATCTCGATGGCGTAGGCCATGTCCACCTTGGATTCGTTGTGCAGCTCGAAGCGCACGATCACCGAGCCGTCGAAGTTCTCCTGGACGCGCAGATTCTCCACGGCCGAGCCGAGCAGCTGTTGCAGCTCCCGCCGTATGGCATCGTAGACGTTGCGCACGCTGCCTCCGCCGTGCTCCGAGCTGTTGCTCATGTGCAGCTCAATGGCGACGGACTCGATGGGCACGTGGCTGCAGTGCCGCTCGCCCAGCTGGAAGGTGTGCGTCGCCGGCAGCTGATTGCCGGCGGCATCGACACACCAGCAGCTCCGCTCGCTGCACTGCAGCGGCTCAAAGGCGCCCGCCGCATCGCAGCTGACCGGGAACGTGGCCGTGGCGGCCAACGCACGGCAGCGCGTCGTGTTCAGCTGCATGGGCGCCGTCTCCACGGATAGCTGCGAGTCCAGCAGCGAGTGGCTCAGCTCCACGCTGTGCTCTGTGGGCTGTAGGCGTGCCTCCACCTCGGCCAGATCCAGATCCATGTCCAGGCTGTTCACGTCGTTCAGCAGTGTCAGCTGCTCGATGAGCTGCTCCATCAGCGGATCGGCCGGCTCCAGCTGCTTGCGCGCGCGCGCCTGCCGACTGTTGCAGATGGGCTCCGTGTCCCGGGTCAGAGTGCCCTTCAGCGGCGCGCCCTTGTGATCCGCGCACCAGCAGACGCCATACGGACTGGCCAGCTGCGCCGAGGGAATTTCCGTGCTGCTGCTGCTGGCAAAGGCGCGACTGACAATTTGAGAGCTGCTAGTGGCGGCCAGTGCTGGCTGCTTGCCCAGGCACTGCACGGGACTCCAGTGGCCGGTGATGGGATCACAGCGTGGCTGGAACCAGACGGAGGAGTGCCCAGTGCGCTGGGCAGCCAGGCTATTCTTCAACTTAAGACGTTCGCAAGGCGTGAGCACTAAACAGAGAGAAGGAGAGAGAGAGAGAGAGAGATTAAGTATACCTTCATTAGGTACTCCTTCGGTGCTTACCTGGACAGACGGCATGGCAGGCGAGCTCATTGTGGAAGAGATTCTTGGTCTGGCAGGCGGGCGCGTCCGCATCTATTTGAATGGCCAAGCACTTGTTGGCCTTGGGACTGAAGCGATAGCGTGTGATGTTGCGTCCACTCTGGCCGCTGGCCAGGCACTGGGCGTCCATGGACTCGAAGCAGACGTCGCGCGTCTTGGAGCAGCAGACGCCGCGATTGCTCACCGGATTCAGATGGCAGGTGTGGGTGGTGGGGCAGCTCTCCTGCTCGCTGTGCGGGCCGCAGGTGACGTCCTGCTCGCCCTGCTGCAGGGGTTTGCCTTCGGCGCAAACGGAGTCGCGCCTGGGCACACAGATGGGCATCTTGGGACAGGGCGTGTCCACGCACTCGACGCTGATCAGCTGGCACTCCTCGTCGCTGGCGCAGCTCAGCTCGTCGCAGTAGTTGCGGCACTCGCAGGTCGGGCAGCCATTGTCGTCCATTTGGAAGCCACTGTCGCAGCTCGTCGAGCAGTTCTGGGGGCTGCACGCATAGCTTGAGTTCGCTGTGCAGGTGGGCGTGGCGGGTGCTCTGACACGTGTGCCGGGCATCGGCTCACCCTGCTCGGTCACACACCAGCAGCTGCCGTCGGGCGTGCACTGGACCTGCTCCCATTTGCCCGTCTGCGGATCGCACTGGGCGATGCTCATCTGGCGCGCCGGGATGCCCAGCTCGGAGCTCTGGTGCAGCTGTATGGACTGCAGGTGCTGGCAGGCGGTCTTCAGCTGCGGCTCCACGCACTGCGTGCCGCAGCCGTTCGAGCAGCAGCGGCGCGTGCCCTCGCAGTGGGCGTCCGTGCGGCACTCGTAGCTGCAGACGTTCGTGTCCAGGTTGTCCGTCGGGCCGGGCGGCACCAGGTAGGGGCACTGGCCCGGCTTGCGGGGCAGGCAGGCCGGCACCGGCGGGCAGTACTCGCCCTCGCAGCTGACGTCGACGATGCGGCACTCCTTGCTCGCACCGCAGTCGACGTTCTCGCAGGGATCGCGGCACTGGCAGGCCGGGCAGCGGGTGTGCGGATCGAGGCTGAAGCCGTACTCGCAGCCCATGCGGCAGGTGAGGTCCAGGCAGTCCAGTTGCTCACGCAGCTGCTGGCAGCTCTCGTCGCTCACGTTGTAGCCCCTCGACTTGGGTATCTCGGTGCCGAAGCTGTCCACGCACCAGCACTGCTCCACCTCCATCTCGACCAGGTCCTCGTCCGCCGGCGTCGTTCGCTTCGCTGCCGTCGCCACCTTCTTGAAGTCCGTTGCGAACAGCTGCTGCTCCACTGCGCCCACGTCGATCACCTTGGCGCTGCGTCCCATCCCGTGCACTGGCACTGGCGGCACAGCTCTCGCTCCTCCCGTTGCCACGTGCACCTTCAGCGCGCTGTCGTCCACCCGGTAGAGCTTCAGGCGTTCCGTGTCGCGGCGACTCCGCTTCGCCCCGGCCAGCAGCATGCGCATCCGCCGGATTGTGTTCTGCTCCAGGATCTGGCGCTGCTCAGCGCGCGTCACGCGAATCTTGCGCAGCTCACACTGCCTTCCCGCATAGTCGCCCTCGTCGGTGCAGCGCGGCGCTGGCATTGCCAGCTGCATGCCCGCCTCGGTGCCCTCCATGCGCTCCGAGAAATCGCGCAGATATTCGCACACTGCAAATGGGAATGGAAGGGGGTCATCAATCAGTAAGGGTGATTGATTGATTGCCTGACTTTATTTTCTTTCTAACTTACTGGTTTGCTGTCTCGTCGTTGGCTGATCCTCTGATGGTTCCGTGGCCGTCGTCTGCTCCGGCAGCGGACAACAGACGCTCTCCGCCTCGCGATGCAGCTTGGTGCACTTGTACTGCTCGGGGCACATGATGTGATTGCTCATGGAGCGACCCTGCTTGGACTCCGGCTCGGGCTCGAAGAAAGCTGTGGGCTGGAAGCTGCGCGCCTGTCGCTCCTCGAAGCAATACATGACCTCGCCGCTGGTCGTGTCCGTGAGTGGGGTGCCGATGTCACAGGGATTGGAGTAGGCCAGGTCCGGTTTGCAAACGGGCCAAGAGGCGCACAGCGAAGAGCCGGACTCACAGAGAGGATCCGTGGCAACCTCGCAGTGGGAGCCCAGGGCGCACTTGAAGCCCTCGCAGGGCTCCGAGCACTCACAGGTGGGACAGCCGTTGTGGTCGTTCTGAAAGCAAGATATGAGGAGATGCGTGAGCGAGTGTCTAGCAATGGGTTCTCCAGTTGGACTCACCTTGAATCCGTATTCACAGACGGCGGCGCAGATGTTCGTGTCGCATTGCTCCATTTGGAAGCTGCGCGCATACGAGCGACTGATCATGTTCTCCCAGCCATCGCAGTTGACTGTGTTGGCAGCGCCCATGGACTCCTTGATCTTGTGACCGGTACGAGGATCCACGCACCAGCAGACGAGTCCGTTGCGGGAGCACTGGCGTGGCGAATACTGTCCGCCGGGTCCGTTGCAGTCGGGCACATAGCCGCGCCCCTCGCGCTCATTCAGTGCCAACAGATCGGCCAGGGCCTTGGCCTGATGGCATCCGGTCATATTTTGCGGCTGCTGGCAGTTGAACTGGCAGCCCTTGGTGAAGCAGCACTTCTCCAGGTTACGGCACTCCAGGTCGTGGCTGCAGGGCGCGCCGCACATGTAGCCCGTGCGTTCCGTATACGTCGATTGCTCGGGTGCCGGACAGACGCCGGGCTTCTGGAAGGTCAAAGCACTGGGACAGCAGACTCCGTAATCGTTTCCAGACTCCACTAGGCACTGGTAGAGCGGCGGACATTGCGGCTTGCCGGCATCCAGTCCACACAAGAAAGGCCTGACGCTGTCCTCAATAGCCAAGGGCAATCCGGCCGGACAGTAGTTGGCCAGGGAGCGCGCCTTCTTACAGGTGGGCAGCGGCGGGCAGGGCTCCGACTTGCATTGCACCTCCTGCAGCTGACAGGTCTGGCCACGCGGACACTCGAGGCCATCGCAGGGGTCACGGCAACGGCACACGGAGCAGCCCGTTTGTGGGTCACGCGCGAAGCCGGACGGACAGAACATGCGGCAAGCGGAGGCGGCACAGTGCGCCGGCTCCTTGCACTGAACGCCGGCACGCGTGGCATTTCGACTGCCCGGCAGCTCCACGCCGTACTCATCGATGCACCAGCAATCCACGCCAGCGCGCTCATTGGCGCACTGCACGCTCTCGAACTCTCCGGTCTTCCTGCAGCGCGGTATGCGCACGGCGCCTCCTGCCGGTTGCAGCGCCTTGGCACGTCGCGCCTCGGCCCGTCTCAAATGCTGACAGGCTGTTAAATTAGCTGCAAGTAGAGGGTGGCAAGAGGGCAAGGGGTAGGTGAGTCAACGTCAACGTCAACGGGGGCGCTTGGCATACTTTCGTGTTATTCAACTAAGCAAAAGCAATGAAAAAACCCAACTGCAAAGTCGGTTTCACTTTTTGCGAACGTGACGCGTTTATTGTGAATGAAGCGACAAACGGACAGCAAAGTGTAAGCGGGTGCAAGTCGAGTATGCCCGACTAGCAGATACCCAGCGAAGAGCCTCGACGAAGGCAACTAGTTAAATGTCTCTTTGGAACCTAGCCTAGAAATTTATGAACAATAAATCCATTTGATTTTTGATATGGGAACTATATTAGACTTACTATAATTCAATTTGGAAATCAAGTGCACAATAACTACTTACTCTGAACTATTACTATATAAGAAATATATCCAAATAACACTGAATATAAGCTAAAATAGTTTGTAGCTACATATCGATATTAATCGATAATTGTATGAGATGCAAAATGTGACAAAAACTTAGTTAGAGTCAACACTCGAATGGATTTTGATTGATCAACTGACTCCAAGTAGTATAGTACACTCAAAGAGATCGATCGATATTTATCGATTCATAAGAAACTTTCTGATACAAAGAAAACATGGTTAATGCATCCACTTGTCATAAAAGTTTATAATAATATCAACTGTTAACCTCCATAAAAATCAATTTTTAATGAGTGGAGTATTCACTTTATCGAGTACAGTACTCACTATCGACTATATGGAGTATATATATAGTAAAAAAACTTATTAAAAATTGTGCACAACTGGCAGCTGTTAATTGTTGTTGACTGTTATTTGTTGGTTATCTCAGGGCCACTTTTATTTGTTTGTTTTTTTGTTTTGGTTTTGTATTCGCATTGCGTTTGCTATTGGCCAAAGCGGCGTATGCGCAATTAACTGAAATGGCCTGAACCATTAACGCCAAGCGACGAATGCTTTGCTATGAGCATTCTACATAAGGCACAGTCATTGTCTATTGCTCGCTAGCTCGCTGCTTATGTAATTGCTGTGTGTAAGGCACATCATATAGATAGCTCTTAACTAATACACTCGCCCCCACCCCCGCTGCAGTCTTCTTCTTCTTTTTCGCGGTTTAGTCTTATACGCAACGCTGGCTTTTGGCATTTCGCAAAAGTCGAGACGACGCGCTCGCTGAGCTTCAGTTAGTCAGCCGTCTGTCCAATCGCATTTGGACAGTTCACGTAATGCATTCGAAATGCATTCGATAATGGAGCTGTTGACGAACCCAAACTGACCCTCGGGGCACATGTGAATAGATCATCTGCCAGCGGAAGTCATCTCTGAGCTAACTAACTATTCGAGTAATCAGGAAAGTGAAAGTTTCGCTTTTTCTTTGGTTAAATTCAAGATCTTCAGTAAACCCATTGTACTATATAATACGTAATTGTCTCTCAGCTCAAATCTTTACTTTATAACACTTTATATAACCATTATCTACACAAAATTTGTTTGTACCTTTGAAGTTTCATTGTATAAAACTCATCAGGCCTAAAATATAAACTTTCGTTATAGATAATTTCCATCTACATATACATATGTATATAATTAATGACGTACAGCTGCAGCTTTCTTCTAAGTTTAGATCACTAAGTACTGCAATGATATACCAAATTCTACCATTTTTTGCAGGCGAGCATAATTTATTGACATTTTTTAAGAAAAAACTAGATTTGATTTTTTTTCTATGTAGAAATATATTGGGCGCGTTGAATCCGATTTAAACTTTAATAGGCTTAAAGTTTTTCGAGAGTTTTTTTTTTTGCTGAATTTACTTAGCAGTTACAATATATGCTGGGGCATGTTATTCTCGTATCTCTCTTTCTCTCTCTTATATGTAGCTCAGCCTAGATTTCTCTGGCCTTCCCTATCTATATATTCTCCGCCACTTGTCCTTCTCTCTCGCTATCTTTCTCTTCTGTGCATACCTGAATATTCACTAACAATAACTCTATCTTTATCCCTATCTCTATTTGGCGCTCTATCTCTCTCACTATCTCTTTATCCCTATGCCTCTCTATATATCTTCCACTTCGCACTGTGTCATCCCTCTATATACATACACACATATGTACATATGTATATCTATCTTAAAAGCATGTTTATTTTATTGTCATACCAACATCCGGCTTGCATTTTCACTGCTATGTTAATTGCTAAATTTTTACCACGATATTATTTTTTGCTTGCTTGCCTTTTTTTTAGCTCTTTTCACCAGAAATTAAATGAAAGTTTCTGTGTTTTTTTTTTTTGGCAGCTCCTCGAGTTGTGTTTGTGATTTTGGTATTTCGATCGAATGTCTCACTTGGCTTTGGCATTCGGTTTTCGCTTCATGAATGAAAACAAAAACCAATTAAAAGAAAAATGATAAAAGCGGCGGCAGCGGGAAACGTGATTTATTCTACATTGCGGGCGAGCGAAATCAAGTTTGTCGCCTAAGTCTTTCATACGCAAGCGTAACGAAAACGAAAACAAAAGCCGCATAGACAACAGCCGGCCGAGAGCCCCCCCAGGCTCATTCGCTCTGACCGACTGACATACTCATACCGCTTGCTTCCTCTTCTAGCCAGCTGTGCGTGTGTGAGTCTGTAACGGCTTTTCGGCCAGTCTATTTCAAGTTCGTGCTTCGAGTCTCGCCGTGGGCCCCCGGGCTAAGCGCTTTTTAATGATGGCCGCGCTATATTTAGCGCCCGTTCGCCGTGTTCTACACGAATTTCCCAAACACGCTAATTGCCGCATGCATTTTGCAACATTTGCAATTGGCTCTTAACGATCCAAGCAACTTGCTCCACATAAACAACTCGGCAAACGGGGTTCATTGACTGACCAAAAAAACACGACTACAAAAAAACTGAAGAAAACTGAGTCAAGAAACCAGAAAGAACGGTTAAGTAAAGTTGGACGAACTCAAAATACTCTTGCAGATAGTTTGTAGAGCAGCGGCATGGACAGTGACAGCCATAAGTATTGAAACCCATATGATACACTGAACCCATTGAGAATGGTAAATCAGCGCATAGCGATATAAAGCAGATAGTAAAATGTAATAAAGTATATATTATAATAACAAGTATATTCTTGATCTGGGCTTAATAACACTTAGAGATCAAGCTCTTCTGTTCAGCCTAAATAGAGTTTATATAGACATGAATATAGATGGAGTCTGAGTTTTTGACCTCTTTGAATACACTCTCTAGAGGATTCGTATATTTTAGTAATACATATTAGATTAATTTGATTTTCCTACAAAGAGTTTAGACTATCAAAACTTTCCATATTACCTAAAATAACCCTTAGTAATCCTAAGTGCACAATGACTTGAGCAACAACATTTCACTTTTAACTCGACAAGCTGTTATCCCAGATAAATTCAACGGACATATATACATATCATAATTTTAGACCTCTTCGCTGAGTTACAACTGCATCTACCGAATCGTATGATCCCCCCCATTTTTCGTATGGCGCTAGCAGTCATTGACTCTTGCTGCCTGCCTGCCTGCCTGCCATGCGTGTGGCATGCCGTTGCCCGTTTTATCCCTGCCACGCCCACATTTTCAGTGTGCCACTTACCAGTTGAGCGCTTGCCCTGCGCAGCTTGCAGCGCGAGCAGCAGCAGCAGCAGCAGCGAGAAGAGCCTCAGCCAGCGTTGTTCACAATGCAGCGGCATTTCGAGACGCAAACATCCAAAAAAAAAAAAAAAAAAAAGTTGCCAAAAAGAGGTGGAAAAAGATTTCCTGTTTTTTGTGGCAGCAGCTGCAAAAAAAAAAAAAAAAAAAGAGAGTTAACATTAAGTACAGCTATGCAAAGGTGTGTGTGTGTGCGTGTGTGTGTGTGTGTGCTATGTTGTGTGTCACGTTTGACGTCACACGCTGGCATTGTGTTTCAGCGACCGAAACCGGGCATGAGAAATGAGAAATGAGAAATTCAAATTAATATTCAAAACAAAAAAGCAAAAAAGCAAATATGCATACGAATACTTTCACTAGACGCTGTGCTTATTGTTTTTGTTTTTCATTTGAGTGGCTAAAGAATTCATTGGATATGAGCTGGAAATTGATGGCTGCATAATATTTAGATGCTAGACTATTGCGCAATGGGTAAAGCGGAAGCCTTAACCGATGCGAGGGGTTACGAACAATGCTCGGGTCACGGGCTGCACTCATCATTGTCTGCACGGCTCATAATATTTAGCAGTTGTTGTTGTTGTGGTTGTTGTTGTTGTTGTTGCTACCATTGAAGGCGAGTGATTAATCTGCGCTTTCACTTTGCCAAGCATCGGCCAAGCAAACGGCAATGGCAGCAGCTGCCAGTGTATACAATATATTTGCCAGCACTGTTGAAATTCACTTTTTTTTCTCTCCCTCTCTCGCTCGCTCCTCGTGCGTTTTCCGGTCCATTGCCAGCAATGATGACGACGCGTCGCTCAGCTTTAATCACACGACGATTTATTTTCACTAATTATAATGCACACAGCAGCAGCAGCAGCAGCTGGCCTAAACAGCTGATCGGCTAATAAAATCCAATTGGAGTCGAAAAAAAAGTTCGTTGCCTAAGTCATTTGTGTTTTGTCTGTCGTCTTCGCTTTTTGTAAGGTGAAAAGTGTTTTCTTGGGCACTTGAAAATATGACAACAACAACAACAATGACAAACAATTTTTTGCTCTGAACAAAGCGGCACAGCCTACAACAAGAACAACAACAACGAAATTTCAATGCGGAACTAGCTAAAAAAAAGGCCAAAATTTGTATAGAAAATAATTTGTAGCTATTTTCTTGGGAGGCTGGCCTCGTTTATATATCGAGTAACACTCTAGTGAAGTTCAGTAGAGATATCATATATGTACATATATAAAAGTAGGAGAGTAGTATGTAAACATGGACTGCTAATGAGCATTCTAAACACTGAGCTAGCTAGCTGAACTAGTAATACTACTTCCAATAACTAAATGTCTCAGCACTCACTTAAGTTATCAATATAATTAGCGATAAAAATGTTTAATAGGGCTTGCCATTAATTAGGTATTATGTTTTAATATGATTTCAGTTACATATATAGATCTATTTGTATTTCTTATCATTTTAAGTTTATTTCGTTTGATAATTTAAGGATTTTACATTTTATTAGACTATTTCATAGAATATATGCTTAGATTATAGCATATATTACCATTCCTGACTATTGCTGATATAAATATTCATATAAATGAATATATGCCCATATCTCTACATTTCATATCTCTCATAGTCATATTATATTTCTTGCTAGACTCAAAATAATTACATTTAAAAATGTTATTTTTTCTAAATTTAACTTTTCTTTAGCAGAACTTTTAACAGAACTTTTATAGATCTAATATAACCTAAGTCTAAACGTATTATATCTCATACCCCAAACACAAACATTTTAAGGCTCCCACAGTTTTTTAGCCCACATATGTATATATGCCAAGGGTATTGTATAGTTAGACTCTAATTACTCTCAGTCAACTGTTCTTTCCAGTTAGCTATTTTTTTTTCTCCAACTCGTTTGGGCTATTGTAAGGTCCCACCTTAAACCAGGCCAAACAGCATTTCGTTCACCTGCGAGATTTTCCCTCATTTGGCTGCAAAATGAAATTTCACGCTTTGCTTGAACTTGAGGCGATTTTTTCCCCGTTGTTCGCAAATGTTTTTTTGCTGTTGTTTTTTTTTAGCTTTTTTTTTTAGAGATGCAAAGATTTCACCATGGCCAAAAAGTTAACTAAAATCAACTGGCTAAGCTTGAGCTGCTTGTCATTGAAATTTCTGCAGGCACTGTTAAAACATTGTTGACCCTGTCACATTAGCTGCTTTGCTATGCTTGGCCTGGCCTATCCCTTGCCGTATGACAGTTACTAGAGTGTAAAGTTTAACGATTGGTGAAATGAGGTCACATGCCAAACAGCTGTTGGGATGGGCACACCATATAGTGAGGGAAAGGGAGAGAATCCCTTAGGACAGGTGCTGACAGAGAGAGAGAGAGAGAGAGAAATTTTCTAACCGGAACTTTAGAAGGAAATTCATTGATCAAAGTACTTGAGCTACAGCGAAATATTAAGTTATTAGATATGAGAGAGAATATTGAGAGTATTGTTGGAAAAGCAAGGAAATTATATAACGGAGAGATTTTTTGAACAGGCTCTAAGAAAACTATCTACTAGAGAATCTTAAGTGCGGGAATCTTGATCTATGTGTAATCAGAATTTCGTTAAGAGACAGAATCTTTAATTTTAACTATTACCTAAAAATGAAGTCCCAGCTGGGTAAGACTAAGAATTATTAATCAAGTAAAGCTGAATTATAAGTAAGGAGAAATAAGGAAACTTTATCCGTGCACCTAGATAAATGTATTAGTTATGAGAGAGATTCTGTGAAATTTTGTACTATTAGCTAAAAGAGAGAATCTTTTCCCAATTCTCAGAACTCAATTAATCCAACAACAATTAGCTAGGTAAAAACTTGGACTCGTAGCTCTTCGCTAGGAGAAAGAATATTTGGCCAAATAATAACCGAAATAATGCCAGCCCAAGCAATTGAGGTGTCTGTACGCCCAGACTTTTTTAAGCATTTGAAAGCTGTTCCAAATTCGTGCCGAGCTGAATCATTTCTTGACTTTTTGGCTTTAGTTTCGGCTACCTTTTTTTTGGGGTTTTTGCACGGTTTTCTGCTACAGTTATTATTGCGTGTGCACTCGCTTGCGAAACGCTTCCAAGTGCTTAAGTTTTCCACAGTCTAACGGTGCTTCGCTGGGCTTTAGCGCAGTTAAAGTTGGGCTTTTAAATTTTGTTTTTTTATTTCTTTTTCGGCCGAGTTGTAAATTGTCCATATCGCGTTTTGGACCTACCACTGCGCACTGCTGCGCCCATTTACAAAGTTTGTTTATTATTATTGGGTAATAAGCCTATTTGTGTTGATTTTTACCACTCTTAATTACAATATGATGTCATCCGGCTATTATATTTCCAGCGTATCGATAAAGTATGACGAACAAAATCATAGATTGTCATATGTGCCCAGAGTGGGCTCAACTTTGCTTGATAAACTACTCTGTAATTGAAAACTTTATGCAATTTGGATTGTTTTTTTAAGTTGAAAATTGAGAGCAAGCTGAAATCGGCTTAACTCGGATTATTTCTGCGTTGTTTAATTTATATGTTCAGCTTAGGCCTTGAGATGAAGTTTGATGCAGCTTGAAACATAACTCTTTTTATGGTAATTCATGTATGAGGAGATAATAAGCAGCTTCTTCACATGTTTATTTGAGTCTCTAGATATAAGTTTTTCATTGTCTTTTTTCTTTTTTCTGAATAGTTAATTTTTATAACATTTAAATCTATTTCAGGGGTTTCAGGCTATAAAAAACATTGCAGATCTAGCAAATTTGATATTAAATACTTTTGTTTCCTATAATTGTTTCTATATTGTTTTAAATTTTAAACATTTTTATCGTCAATTCAGGCATATATGCGTAGCCAAAAATTTTAAATAATTTTTGAATAAAAAAAAAAAAAAAAGAAACTATTCCAGACTTTCTATTTATAAACAAGTTGGAACGGCTGTAGAATGCCCATTCAAGGCGTGGATATAAAATTTGTTGATAGATCTTTGAGGATTGTAACAATAAGTCTCGTGCCTAATTTGAGTAATCTAGCTATAAAACTGTAGAGGATACAGTTCTATCTGATTTTCACTTTCCTGAATGAGTATAAAAAATGTGTGTAGATATAATTATTTTAACTAATTTTGTACACATCACCTTTTGTTAATTGATTTAAATTATACAATAATAAGCTAATAAATGACAGCTGGATTATTATTATTATTATTTTTTGAATAGTTTTAAATCTCATTTCTTTAGCTGCGACGTTCGTAAAAGTGCGCAAAATATTTGGCTAAAAGTTCGAATCAGCTATGTTTGTTTGCTGAGCTAATGCGTTGCTTGTTATTCATTATCGAGTACGAAACAAAATGCCAGCGGGTCGCCTTGAGCCAACCAAAAAACAAAAAATAAAGAAATAACAAAAAAAAAGAAACAGAGTTTTGGATATGGATTGAAATGTTCAAGATTGGCAGACGACATATTTATGAGTGTGCCCATAAAAGTTTCCCAGTTTTCGATTTCAGTTTTGCGGCTGGACGGGGGGGCAAGGGGGCGAAATTATTGCTCAACAAACCTGTCGTCCAATCAGAGTGCGGCTAATCCAATAAAAAGTGAAACTATTTCTAGTTGCGATTTTGTGCTATAATCCAAATGCACTTGGCTATTTGTATTTCTTTTTTTATATATTTTCTATTTGAATTTTTTAGGTGCTGGGCTTTTATTTGCGATTTTCACAATTTCACTTGCACAGATACACAAACAGACACAAATATATGTACATATGTATAGATGCACATGCACTCACACGAAGACAGTCTCGTAAATTTGATTTTCACTTTGGATTTCTTTGAATTTCTCTCGTAACGTATTTTGAAATTCGCGTGCGACTTGAACGGCGAACAAAGCTCATTTGAGCCAGCGTTGGCACAACACCACAGCTCATAGTGGTGCCCAGCTCGTTATGGTGGTGCTCTGCAGCTTTGCTCTGTCGTTGGTTCGATCCAACATGTTGCATGCGAATTTCGAAAAGAAAAAAAAACAAAACTCTTAACTGACGCATGTGAATTTTCGGTTTCTTGTTGGGAATTTTGAAATTGGTTTGAACTATTTTTTGTTGTTGTTGGTAGTTGAGTTTTGAGTCGTGTCGTGACACGAACATGCACGACTCATGCAATGGAAGTTCGATGGCAGCTTAATGCTCTGTGATTCAGTTGATTGTTTAGTTTTTTTTTTATTTAAATAATTAAATTTTAATTTAAGTAATTTTAAATAGGCATTTATTATATAATTGTGATTCTAATCATAATGAATAATTAGTTATTTATTATATATTTATTTTCTTTAGCTACAAATTTAGCTGAATTTTGGGTATTTGGTTAATCATATATTTATTTGAGGAACTGTTCAATTCCAATTGGAATTGGATCTTTTCCAGCTCAATTTTCAGTCTGCATATTCCAGAATTCTCTTATGCCCTCTGCTAGTTTGGAGTAGTCAACTTCTAATACTCGTCCATTTTCACTCTAAAGGTGCGCCGTCTGCTCATTCATACACGCACCACCACACCACTGCACCACCGCACCTCCCATGGCAATTGGCTTGATTCATAGAGTTCAATTCAAGCGTTTGCTATGTACAGCAGTTCGTCAGGTGCGTGACAACCTTCATTGGCCAACTATGCCGACGGCCACGACGGGGTAAACCCGAGTTCCATCCATTGGCTGACTCAGTGTGACGTCTGCAGTGGCGGATATATGTCCGAGATCTGATCTGAACTGATCTTAGCCAAGGGCAAATCTTTAACACATTTTCGATTCAAGTTTTTGCTGCCAAAACAAATCTTTTATTTTCGGGTTTTTTTTCTCTCTCTCTCTCTCTCATTTGTTTTGAATCAACTTCCGCTTCGCTCGGTTTTCGCACGCTTTTGCCATATTTCAATGACTTTCTTCTTTAATTTCATTAATAAAAGCTGATCGAGCCATCATTAAATTAAGTGCTGTCTGTGTAGCTCCGTCTCACAAAAGATATTACCAAAAGTTATGGCAGAAGCGGGAAAAGTTGAAAAAAAAATGCTTTAACAATAAATTTATATTTTCGGGTGGGATTTTAATGATCTACGTTTTTGTATAGTGGGTATATTCGCTTATACATGACGCTTGTCGAACTTAAATTGAGTGTTTTCAAAAGAGATTTTTTACTCTCTTTTTCAGCATTTGAGAAAATTTTGTTAGAGAATACATCTCATTGTTTTTAACTCATTAAAGTATAGGATATGATATCGCATATAATGCGATATTATTACAATGTATATTAAACAAATTAAATTGCCCTGCCTTGTTTATCTACCTTGATGCTAAATAGATATTTTTTATAGAATTATAAATTATATTATCTTCTTTACATCTCCTTCCTCTTCTTCCTTCTCTCTCTTTTTCCTTTACTATATCTTTCACTCTGCTACTTCCTCGATCTTACCCTATCTGTCACTTTCTCTCTCTCATTCTGGCAGTCTTCTGCGCTGACTTCTTCGCTCTCTCTATCTCTCTCTCTCTCTCTCTCTATCCCTCACTCTTACTCTCTGTCTCTCTGTCATTTCCAATCTTTTTTGTAGATATTATACAAACATTTATTTAATACTATCCTCTTAGCTACCCTCTCCTTATTAGCCTCTCTTTTTCTCCCTCACTTCTTCTTTCTCTCTCCCATTCTATTTCTTCCTCACAGCAGAAATTAGACTTACCTTTACTTAGCCTCTTACACCCCACCCCACTCTCGCTTTATATCATAATCTCTCTCGCTGTCTCTCTCTTTCTCTCAATGTTCACCCTCTTTCATTTAGGACACCTTCCCACATTTAACCCAACAGGAAACAGCATTACGAAGCTATGCAAGCCAACCATACTCTGATCCATCTCCAGCTACACAGCTTAAAGGCCACGCCTTAAGTGTGCCACGCCCCTGACTGTTTGTCATCTGGCGTGTGTGACGTCTTCGTCAGGCGAGTGAAAGTGAAAGTTCTGTGCGCCGGTTTTAAAAGGCCAACACGAGCTGTCGCCGAGTCGGTCAATATCAAAACGATGCTAACAAGTTTCATAAACACCCAAATCATCAATAAAAAAAATATATATATATATCTGGAATATATTTAAAGGTATGGTAAATAAAAGCCCTTGGCATTGCATCATTTTGTTCAGTGTTTTATTTTGTTTATAATAAACTAATTTTTTATATATATAATATTTTTATATATATATATTTATTAATGACTTTTAACTAGTTGTTGTTTTGTTTTCTGTGTTGTCAAAGAATATTTGATTTAAAACTCTTGTAGAACAAACAAGTCTTGAGTTGAGTTTGATAATTCATTAACTTTACATTGTGAACTGTGCACTAAAGAAGGAGCAGGAGGGAAGGGAGAGCTGGCAAGTATTTAAATTAAGAATAAACAATTCTAAATTCGATTTGAAAACATGTTTGATGGGTTCAAAGGAAAATGCATGCAGCAAATTACTTTTGCTTGAATCTGAGTTATTTTTCTTTTAGTTATTTTTTTTTTAATATCTTGTAACAGTGTTTGGATTTATATATATAGTATGTATATATATATATATATATATATATATATATACATATACATGTATTAAAATTGGTTGACAAGTGCCTTTTGATTCTGTTTTTTTTTTTTTTTTTGCTGTCTCTAGTTACAAAGTGCATTTCATTTCATCTGTAATTTGTTGTTGTCCGAGTGGAAACCTTAGGCTTAATTTTGAGTTTTTCTGGTTGTTCGAAATCGAAAATTTGTTTGTGTTATTTATAAACTTTTGTTATTTAAATTTGTTAGTTTAGTTTTGCTATTTTTGCTTTCTTTTTAATTAAAATTTAAGTTACATATGTGATTTGTTATTGGGCGCATACATATACATATACATATACATATATATGCATAAATTACGTATAATATATATATGTTTTATATTTACATTCATATTTTTCTTGTTCGTTCTCTTTGCTCTTTTGTTGTAAATATTTGCACAGAAACAAAATACTATATTAGTTTTCAATTTTTTGTTTTTTGTTTTTGTTTTTTTCAGTGTATTATTATCCATTATGTATGAACACAGTATTTAGCAGATTTATGATTTTTGTTTGTTCTCAACTATCTGTTATAAAGATCACTTGTTTTTCTTCTTCTTCTTTTGCTAAAAATGATTTGAATGTCTTTTTGTTGTAACTAGCAAAAAAAAAACGAGTTAATTTAAGTAAAGTAAAGGGAAAACATAATCAATTGCTTAAATAAATTCTAACAACACGCTTAAGCTATATACATATATATCTGTATATATTTATATATATATATATCTGCATATATATATATAAAAAAATGTATTGGATTTTACATATATTTTGTCTGCTGTATAAATAATAAATAATAAAACATTTACAACTATTTTGCAACGCTACGCACGACCTATCAACTATATCAAATTGTATATATAACTCCGTATATAAATATGTCCTTTTGCTAAAAATTATTTCTTGTTATTATTATTATAGTATTCATTAATATTATTATTAATAATCAATTAATTATATTTAATGTTATCATTATTAATATTATTTGCATCGTACTCTCGTATCGCTCGTATTTTTAAGGTATTAGACTAATTGCATTAAAGTAGTAATAACTGCGGATTATCAACTTGCTAGCGGCGCGTGTATTGGCTTATGTGTGTGTGTGTGTGTTTGTGTTTGTATATGTGTATTAGATAAAGATAATCTGAAGCATATATGCTAGTAATCTATTATCTAATTGTACACACTATATCATAATCATCATGTGATTTTTTTGTTGTTGTTTTTGTTTTTTGTGTATTTTATTATGTACAACTATCTGGATGCTGGCTCTGCTTGCGCTTCGATTTTGGCTCCTTGGGATGCTGCTCGATTGAGGGACGACGCGGATTCCCAAGCGTGACTAAAGCGCTCGCCACGGCCAGCCCGGCCGACTGACCGGCAGGTGCTTGCGATAGGCCACCTATGGGATAATGAACAGAATAAGTTAGAAGATGATTTGATAGAGTAATGCATATTAGGTCTAGGTTAAATCGATATAGTGATAGTATAACAATGTATATATACTGCAAATTATACAAATTTTAGTTTTCAATATGAACATTAACAACATAATATCTATTATTAAGTACACACCCGTGGGCAGCCGGACTAGAAGCGAGAGCACTGCGGCTCGATTGCCATTGCAGGGCTCCAAGGCAATTGGACTGGGACACTCCTGCAAGAGGGAAACGTTAAATATGCGCACTCTGAACACTCTAACTACCCGCCCACTCACCTTCTTGCGTTTCTTCGACATGTTGGCAATGCCCTCCAGCGTCAGGCTCAAGTCGATTGTTTCGCGTGACTCAATGTCAACCAGAACCTAAGGGAGAAGTATATTGTATCATATTCAATTACAGGGTATTTTGCGCTGAGTTACCTGTGAGAATGGTCGACTGGCCATTTGCTCCATTTCGACAAAGAGACGCTGCCGCCGACGAAACATATCGTACTTCTGCTTGATCTTCCACAGCACGGCGGCCATGAGCAGGAGCAGCAGAAAACAGGATGAGAACGTTATGAAAAATTGCTGTAGATTGAGCTTGGGATACTGTGAGAACGCAATCTGTATCCAGATCGGCGGCTGAAAATCATGCACAAAGACATAGAAAGTCGTTAGCGAACTGTTGTCGTCGCTTGACTGGCCAAATTGATACTCGGTCTTGGGGAAACGATGCCGGAACGTCGAACAGTTGATGCCAACCAATATGAGGCGCTCCGGCATGCCGGCCCGCTTCACCGATATATCCATCTTGGCTGGTACGCTGCACGTGATGGTGAAATCGGCATCGATTTCGGGCTTAGCCGGCGAATTGCGGAAATTGATTTGGGTGAAGTGACGATCCTCCTTCTTGGACAAATTGAATGTGAACTGATAGTCGATGGTGAGCTCGTAGTAGCAGGAGCCACGCAACGGGTCGCCAATATAGTGATTCTGCGAGTCACACTTCTCGCAATGATCACCCACAATGCCCTTGGTGTTGCAGTAGCACTTGCCCGTGTCCGGATGACAGTAGTCGCCCTGGTTGTTGCACTCACAGCGCTGGCACTCGCCGCCATTGATCGCATTGCCCCAGTAGCCAGTGCGGCATTTCTCGCAGTGTGCACCGATCGTCAGATTGCTGCACGGCTGCTCGCAGTGCTCCTGATCATTGCACGATGAGTGACCGTTGCAATTGCAGCGTGGACAGGACGTAAAGAACCAGTGGTTCAATGCGCATTCCGTTTGATCGTACGGTGACAACGCGCCGCCAACCACGCACTTGCCCAGTCCGGTGTTGGAGCCGTTGTCACACCATCCACACGCCGGATCATCCAAGCACTGCTGGCAGCTATTGTAGTAGCCGCACTGGGCACTGGACAGCGCCGTGGTGCTGCCCGCACTCAGCGCCGTTATCGGCGCCGTACGGCACTTGGACGTGAACGTGGTCCACTCACGGCACTGTCCATACGGAAAACTTGCCGTATACGCATTGCGGTCGACGCACCGCTGCTCGTTCTGACACCAGATGCACTCGTCCTCGGTGCAGTTGTGGCAGTTCGTCTGCGACGCGCACGTCGGCCGACACAGGCTGTCGTCGTGCGTGCTGCGATTGTAGGGCGCGCCCGAGGCGGAGATGTGACTCCGACAGCGATTCTGCTCGGCATCCCATTTGCAGGCCGCATTCGACATGCAGGCACGGCAGCTGTGCAGCTGCTCGCATATGGATTGCACCAGCTTGTCCTCGCTCGGCGGGCAGCTCTCCAGGCGCTTGGCGTTGAGCGGCGGCGCCGCAGTCACCGCCGGCTGGTGGTGACCATGCTGGCCGTGCTGCGTCGAGGTGGATGAGTCGACGAAGAAGATCGATGCCACCGACGTGGTCTCGCGGCAGCGCTCCTTGCTGCACACTCCGTTCCCGCAATAGGTGCAGCCAAAGGTGGTCGACACGCACGAGTGGCAGCTGCTCAGCTCCTGGCAGCGCAGCACGTGATGCAGGTGCTCCGAGGTCATGGTGATGCGGCTCTTCGACGGACACGCCACATAGTCGTAAATGGCCGAGCGCTGCACCCGCATTATGTTGATGCAGCGCATCAGCTGGACATCCCAAATGCATTTGACGCCCGGCCGGGCGCTCGTGCACTTCTCCTCCTTGGTGTAGAAGCTGCACTGGCCGGCATCGTAGCGCAGCATATCATTCAACATCTGGCCGTTGAAGCCGCCATAGATATACAGCGCATCCTCAAACACCACCGAGCTGTGGCCGAAGCGCGCCAGGTCCGCCTGCAGATGGGCGGGCATTGGATGCATATGCCATGAGTCGCAGTACACGTCGTAGATGAGCAGATCCTGGCTGTAGCACTTGGCGCCGTAGCTCTGCGAGGTGTCGTTATGCGTGTTGCCGCCAAATACCATCATCAGGCCCGGATTCACGAAGTTGGCCGTGTGCAGCAGACGCGCACTGGGCGCCGACGACAGCAGCGTCCAGATGCGCGTCGACGGCTCGTAGGCATACAGGCGGGAGCTCAGCACTTGGCTGGCATCGCTCTCCGACACAATGCCGCCATAGACGTACAGCTTCTCGGTCAGCAAATCGTAGGCGGCGCTATGGCCGTAGCCGCCCTTAACCACATAGCCGGAGGTCTGCAGGATCTTCCATTCGCGAGTGCCAAAGTTAAACTCCTGCACCGTGTTGAGGTAGCCGTACTGTGGCGAATGCCCAAATATCACCACCATGTATTGATAGTTGTTCTTGTCCCCATAGCCGGGCACTAGCGTCGCCGTATGGCCCGCCACGTGCAGCGGCCCGCACATCGCGTACGTGCTGTTGCACGGCTCCGTCTTCACCGTAATATTCTCCCACATCTTGGCCGACACATCGAAGGACCAGAGCTCATTCGTAATACCCTGCGATTTGACGACGCCGCCGTACATGAATATCTTATCTCCATACATGACAGTGGAGGCGGCATAGCGCTTCTCGGGCACCGCCGTGCCATTCTCCGCATGCATTGTCTCCCACACATTGCCATTGAAATCGTAGGTGCTCATTAGCTCGCCCCGGCCATATGACTCGCCACCAATGATGTGCAGCGTGTCGCGCCAAACGGCGGCGCCGTGCGAGGCACTGCCCGCCGGAGCCAACGAATGCTTTGGGTGAACCGTGCTCCACACTCCGTGCGCTCGCAGCTGACTGCAATCGTCGCCGCCATAGCCATCATTGCATTCACAGCTATGGAATACGAAATATTACAGTTAGTTTTTATCTGTACGACTATTATTGTTATTCATTTTATTCATTTACCGCTCCTGCTCTATCCTGCATATGCCGTGGCCCCGTGCCTCCGAGCAGTTGTTTGGACAGGCGGCCACATTGCAGGCTTCCCCTCTGTACATGGGATCGCACAGGCAGTCGCCATCATGGCACGTCCCGTGCCCGGAACACTCCAGGTCTGTGGGAGTAAGAATTTTGTAAAATTAAATGAGATAATGGGCAAGGTTCTTAAACTTATTTCATTAGATATTATAGATGTCTATTGTAATAGTATAGTAGTACAGCACAGCATTAGATAATATCATGTAGATAAGTATAAGCCATCATAGTATAGTAGAATAAAGTTATGTAATTTGAAGGTAAAAAGGAGTAACTGATAGTCTATTACTAATGTATAATGATATAATGGTATAGTATAATATAGTGTACTATTATAGCATGGTATATCTGTAGGTGTATTTTCTAAAATTTTATAGCACGTACAGTATTATGTTTATCACTAAATTAATGCTCTATTTATTATTATGACTATTGTTATTTACTAATACATTTATGAGCACATCAGTATTTATATTGTATACACGTATTATACTAGATTATCATATCTTACAGTCCTCTACTTACTACATTCTCATTTCCTACAATAGAGCTTACTCATTTCTGATAGTTTCTAACTGTGTTTATTTCTAGTTAATTTTAATTTTACACATCTTATCTTTAGTATTACGTAATAAACTTTATCAAGTCCGATGTAGAATGCATTTGGTTTTCAGTATCATAATATACTATTAGGGAAACACACGGTAATTATTTGATAACTTATAAAATGGGGAAATACCAATGATTATTAAAAGAACAAAAATATAAATAAATTTATATAGTTTTCAACGTTTTCTAAGATTATAAATAAAATATAATTTGAAATACATAACTTAAATATTTATAGTCTGTTCTTAACTCTTTAGAAACGTTTCATCTTATCATTTTTACAGGGTTTAGATAGAATCCTTATTTATGTAAACATAACATGAATCTTTCAAGATTTCGTAACTTCCTTGGGATTCTCAACTGTTTTCAATCCAACTTACCATCACTATCCGTTGGACAGCCATTCACTTTGTATGTCAGATAGAAGCCGGACATATTGTATGCATCATCGCTGAAGAAATGAAGTAGAGCTGTGCCCGATCGGGCGATGACTTGCGGCACACGGCGTATGGAAAAGTTGCCCCGATACATGAGGCCGCTGGAGAGCAGAGGGGAGAGTGAGAGATTAGTCAGACGCTCCAGTTTTGCTAAGCGATTTGGTGGACTTACCTGAAGACCGCAAGTAGGGGCGAATCGACGCTATCACCATCGTATATATACAAATGATCCCAGCCGCATTCCGTGGCGAATTCGCGCAGATGTATGCGTATATTGGAGGGACGCGACGGATTCGGGCTGTGGCGTCGACCCCAATGCGGATGATGTGCATCAATTAGCCAGCTGCACTTGACGCTCACCGAATAGTTGCCCCAGCCATCGTGTATGGTCCCCATGGAATGGTACATGCTATAAAATAATTGCAAATACAGGCATGTGAGAGAGTCTTTGAGGTAATTAAGAGAAATTTCAGAGTGTATCAATCTAGAGTTTTAAATATCATACAGTTCTTGGGTAATGATAAATATATCCCAAAATCGATATATATCGATATATATATGTCTGTCTATTTCCATACATTGTCTACGAATCAATAGGCTCGCTATGTACATACATACTTTCAAAGAGGCATTAAAATGCGCTGAAATAAATCGAATTTGGATGGCACTCGACTGTCGATTCGAGGCTCACAATTACATATGTAAATTGTGGCCAGATGACGTGAGCTCGATCTGTGATTCCCTGTCTCCCTCTCTCTCTCTCTCTCTCTCTCCTTGTGTCGACCCACTCGTCTCTTGACTCTTTCAAGATAATTGAATTTGCGAGGCAACGCAAATGCAAGCTTCATTCAATTGATGCACACAATGAGAGACAGTGTGGCAAGTGGCATGTGGCATGTGGCATGAGAAGCGAGCCAGAAGCACCGCAACTGCCGCAACGCTCTTTATTATTGTTATTATAGTAAAACCGTCCAGCTGTCCAGCCGTCCAGCTGGTCTGTCTACGCGTCCATCATATCCGTTTAAAAATAACTGCTTTCTTTTCATTTGCCAACAGAGAGACACAAGATATGCTTATTACATTGCCGTTGTTTATTTTCTCAACTCTCTTGAAAACAATTAACTGAGCCAAGACAATATACATATACAGTATATATAGCTGATGTCTTGATAGTAAACCTTCTGCCTGTAGCATAGCTCGGCTGTTTTCTAAATTTTAAACAGTCAAACTCAATAGATTGCAGTTCAGAAACAGCAGAAAGTTAGTCAAAAATGATATATGTGTATATGAGCATATATATATTTATATATACAGATCTATATGTATGTAATAATGGCCAAGTCAGGCTTAAGCAGCGCATAGAATGTTTTATTAGAATTGTTAATGCGCATTTCCATGGACACTCACGTCATGCTCGAACGTTTTCAATATGAACTTCAACAATATAAACAAATAAAAAACGTTGCAATCGGGCATGACTGACTGCGGAATACTCGTCATTTGAGTTAACTAAATATAAATGTTATCTTAAATTAATATTACTAGTATGTTCAAGAGGTTAACAGTGATGCAATGCTAGTCCCAAAAGCATTCGGACTTAAATAACCCTAAATCTATATAAAGTACGCCTTTCAGAGTTAGTATTCGTATTTATATATGTTCTATTTAGTTATAAGTTCTAATCTAGCTTCTATAACGCCATAAATAATAGAGCTAGCGGATATTTGTGTGTGATAATTCGTAGTACTTTATCAGAAGGGGATATACACGAGTATGCATACATATACTCTATACTTCCATATGTATATTTCTGTATATATGTATATAGAACTAGAACTAGAACTAATGATTTGAAGTTCCACATGCAAAGGTCGAGAATTCAATTCCTTTCAAATGCAGAGGCATATACATATATGAAGAACTTTTAAGATAAGCACTGTACAAAACCAATATACTCTCTTCACTTCATGGATAAGTGTAATCAGTTTTGGTTAGTACTTATTATTACCTTTACTGTCAACGGTGAAAGTGTGACTACAAATTTACATATTTTAAATAATAATTTATTTTATTATCGTATATTAAGAGAAGCATTGAACTTTATGAAGAATTCTGATTAATCACTTGGAATTTTGTTTTCTGTCACATGGATTTATCGAAATTTCGTTTCATTTAAATAATAAAATCGATAAATATCGTTTTGAGTTACAAATATGTCTAAAAATTAAATTTATTTTATAAATACTCCAATTAACATGTTGTATTTCTATATTAGTGATAAATATGGTTTTATCGATTTTTCTATGGGAAAATATCTGCCTATCAAAATAAATGAAGCCTATGATTCTGCAGTCTTGCTTGATAGCGATTATAAAAGTATTCAGTATTATACATTTATAAGTCAGACAACTATATGGTAAACATTATGATATGATATGGTGTTCTAATCCGCACGCTTTCACATTTTATCTAGCTAACTGCCATAAAAGCCAACAGCTGTATCAGGTTTCAGCAGCGAAATTAACGAACGAAAAACCAGAGCAAAGTGCATAATGAGTAAAATAAATAGATGCTCTAACTAGCTTTCGTATGGTATGTGGTTGTAATTCACAACTAATTAAAATGCAAGTTTTTTGCAATTGAAACAATTAAGAAAGCTCTGGGACTGGGTGCGGCTCAGTAGGGGATACCCGGAATACAGGAATCAATCTACAATCTCCAGTTATCGATTGCTATCGGAAATATGATGACTATTCGGGATTCCTAATAAATATGGGCACATAAGGCCCTTAATATTTTGCCTAAGATGTATCGCTACAGTCGTATTCCTGATTGGGTCAGGCTATAAATTAGATTAGGAGTCTTAAATAAGATAAGCAAGTTAACAATATGTGGATCGAAGGTGAATGTATAACTAGATTAACACATTTCTTGAGAATATTATATTTGCTTTAAATATTTTCTATCAGAAGTTAAGAACTTAATCTGTTGTTATTGAATTGTATGATGGACAATCAATAGACTCCATTGAGGAATTTAAAAACAACTTTCTTTATATGGATTATGGATCATAATTTCCAAGTTTAGCTTCAGCGAGCTGCAACACATATGGCAAACAGCTCGAAGAAGAGAAGCTGTCTAAATGTAGAAGAAGAATTGTCTGCCTGAATACTAAACAAATACGAGCTTATATAGCAAAGAATGAAGTGAAGAGAAGGGGAGAAAGAGAGGGAGAGGGATAGATAGAGAGACAGGTGCGCTGACGCTCTGATGGGGCAAAACGCAAACGTGATAACGCCTTTCGCTGTTGATAAGCTTGGCCAAATTGAGGCTATGCCATATCAGCTGTAAATCACGAAACTATATATATAGAAGCTATTCATACATATACATATGTATGTGTTAAGTGTAGCTTTTGCATTCATATCGTAACAATGGCAATCGGTCAATGGAGACAAGAGCAGCTAAAAAAGAAGCAAATAAAACAGAGCAAATGGCGACAGTTAGATAGAAGCCAGAAGAGCACTCCAGAAAATAGCTAACCGACCACGTAATGCTCTACTTTTACAACTTAATACATGCACACATACATATATAGCGAATCTGTAATCGCAGATTTACATAAGCATATGCAAAGTCTGTAGATGCTATTGTGCATTTGGTAGACACAAAAAAAATGATGACACACTTTAATACCCTACATATAAAAATACTATGTACCTATGTATATACCAATAAAGTTAACTGTTGAGTTAAGTACACGGCTGTCAAGATACAGAACGCCCTTATCGAGCGCACTCTGTGCAAATACCCGTTATTATGAAACATAAACAAACTGTCTTATGAGCTTTGTGAACTTTTTTCTCCTCTGATTAGAATAAAAGTTGATTTGTGCTTGAGTGAGTTCGCAGTCGCTGCTGAAGAAGGCGAAGAAGAAGAACTGATGGACGAAGACAGGCTCAAAGCCAAGAGTCAGGTAATTAAGGCATGCACTCTGATTGGAAATGGTAGACGAAGACGTCAGACGTGCGCAAGACAGAGACAGAGACAGCGAGACAGTGGGAAAGACTGAGCGCGTCAGAAATGGGCGTAAGCGCGTAGAAAGCACACAGTTTAACGTAAAGAATGAAATGGGAAAGGCGAAGCAAACAACAACAACTGCGAGTAATGAGTGCGAGTATGACACTGGCAAATACCCTGTATGTTGATTGTGCTTGTTGGTGGTTTGGTGGCATACCAAACGATTTGCCCAAAATAATAAAATATCATCACTTTTTCTATAACTTTTTAAATTCTTAAGCCAATTAGGTGTATAAAAAAAGTTTGTATCAAACTCAAACATGTCACAAACTGTCTTTAGCATACCAAACTACCTCTTCACATGCTAGTGTTCAGGGTATTTGAGAGAAAAGAAAAAGAGAGCTGGAGACAACAAAGTGGAACCCGTCTAACGAGAATGGGCAAGAGCTCAAAAAACTAAACCGTTGGTTGACACAAATCAGACAAAAAAAAAAAAAAAAATAAATAAATATAGAGTGCAAAAGCTGATTGAATAATACAATTTTAACGTTCATTTCGTCTAATGTTGTTGTTGTTGTTGTTGTTGTCGCGGTGAATCATACGGCGACAACGATAACTGCACTAAACTAAAAGAGTGAAAGAGAGGGGGGCTATGGAGAGGTAGGGACAGAGTGTTTCATTACTAACCGTACTTTGCCGCCACAGAACTGACAGGCAGGTCCCTGCCAGCCATCGGCACAGATACACTGTCCATCGAGGCACTGGCCATCGTTCTGGCAAGGATTCGTGGTGCAGTTGTAGGCGCTGGCGCTATGTAAGCCACTGAAGCAGCCATGGAACAGCAGCAGCGAGAGCAGCAGCAAACATTTTCGCCTATATTTTGCGTTAAATGTGGGTGTGTGTGTGCTGTCGCAGACTGGGCTCTGAGGATGATGCAGATGTTGTTGTGGATGTTGTTGTTGCTCTTCTTCTTCGTATTGTTGTTGTTGTTGCTGTTGCGTGTTTATATCGTAGACTTTGGTATTGTTGTTGTCGAGTTTGGAGCAAAATGTTGTGGAAGACGAACGTTGTTTGGTTTGTTGCTTTGTTAGTATGTTGGCGGATGAGAGCTTATGCTTATTTTCCGCATGCTCCACCAAGCACATTTTTCACTTTTGCTGTTTGGCTTTTTTTTTGCTTTTGCAATTTGTATTGAATTTTCACACACACGAATGCGACTTTTTTGATTTTCGCAGCGCTCGCATTGTGAACAGCACAACTTTTTGCACAATTGCAAATATAATGCCAAAACGAATCACCAAATGCGCAGCACTTATCAAACACCAAAAAGGAACACACAAAATTGCACAACCTGATGGGCAAATACGTAAAGGAAAACAGTTGTATTAACTACTCTGAGCAAAAACAATATGTACTAGTCGATAGTGCTGTAAGAGTTATCGACGACTCAATGTGGCGGCCAGTCGATCTCAGCTGTTCTCACAAATGTGCGTCATTTACAACACTTAAAATGACGATAGGCACACCTATTGGTAGATTTAAATAAAATCTTAACTGTTGATAAATTTAGTAAATTTACTAATAGGATGTTAACAAATGCTCTCACACATTTCCTTCTTGAAAGTTTAAATATTAAACAGTTTTAGGAAGTTAATATATATTACAAGCAAATACAATCCACAATTATCGATGGTCATAGAATATCTATGCAGCCCTCATTTTCATTTGTTCTCTGCATTCTTACAATGCAAATTGCAACTTATGATTATGTTTGTCACAGTAATATTTTTTGCTATAATACTACTAAAATTCACAAACACTCCAATATTAAAAAAAAAAAAAGAATTAATTGGCCTTTGGAGTAAAGTGTAATTTTTTTTGAATTGGATGCCATGTAACTGACTCACTGCAACTACAAGCGAACCTATCGATGTAAGAACCGGTACGTACACTGTTCGTTTTGTTAGTGCAGCCCTCGCGTGCGTTAGAAACGCAGGCGAATAGTTCAGCTCGTTAGACCTGCATTACTTTTGTATTTAATTAGTGTAATTTTCTGACTGAAAGTAGCATTTATTTTAAAAGAGTACGGCCAAATGTGATGCTGTGAAATAAAATCAAAATAATATGGTTAGCGATCGCCCATTGTAACGGACTATTTAGAGTGAGGTAAAAAATCAATACGCTCGAAATGAACAAACGCCGCAATGAGCGTACACAAAAGCGCGTAAATTCCGTTAGTTTGACAGTTACAGTTGCGGTTTCAGTGATAAGAATTTGAGGATGCATGGCGCATGCGCGCTCTTCTTCGCTCAGCTCAGTGTCGAGCTGGCTTTCCCACTATATTCCTGCAGAGCTCGTGCGTTCGGGCAGTCGATGCTCTGAACTCGAGGTGCACGGTGCCCGCTGTTAATTGCTAACGGTTATTCGCGTCTGTGCCGCTGCATGTGCGTGCCAGTGAGTGAGTGTGTGTGTGCGTGTGTGTATGCGAGCGAATGACTGAGTAAGCGTGTGTGTGTGCGTGCGTGCCTGTGTGTAAAAAAAAGAGAAAAAAAACACAGCCATTTATAGAACATTAGCTTTAACGATTGCCAAAAACACAAAAACTGAAGTGCTGCAAAACGATAATTAGATTTGCAATAAAGAAAGTAGGAAGAAGAAGAATCACAGCAGCCGCGCTCGCAGTCGTTGCTGCCGTCGCCGTCGCCGTCGCAGGTGAGTTGTGGAATTTTTGTTACAATGCAGCTTTGTGGATTTTGGGTGGTGGATTTGCCCGCTGGCACAGACAGACAGAAACAGAGCCGAATGTCTATACATGCGAGGCGGGTGTGTTGCTGCTGTTGTTGTTGTTGTTGTTGGTGTTGTCGTCGCTGCTGTTGATTACGTTGACTACTTAACGTATTTTGTTCACTCTACTCGATTTTATTCTCAATTATCTTCGCTTGTTGCAATAGAAATTGTATGCACGTTTATTCGATTAATCCGCACAATCGATTGGCATTGGATTCTTTTACATTTCATATGCGTTATTGAACACACGAGCCTCAAGGGAGCGTCCCACACACGACAACAACAACAGTAAAAGTGGCTGCAATTTTAATGTGTGCCGTTAGCTCGCATTTTTGGTCGCTAAAAAAAAAATCACACACACACACACACAGTAACACTAAGGCATCATTTAGCATGCAGTGAGCAGTGGGAGCTGCCAACTGCTAATTTGCATATGTGTATGTGCATACACACGCACGTTGCGTCCGGCAATTTCTCATTTTGCATAATTTCAATGACGGCGCTGCTGGCGCTGCAGTCGCCGATAGCGCCAGCGCCAGCGTCTACGTCTACGTCAACGCCAACGCATGGCCGCCATTGCTTGCTCTTGATCCGCTTTTTTTTTTCCGCGTTCTCTTTGAGAAATTATTTTTAAATTTGTTGCGTTGTTCTTTCTGCTGTTGTTGTTGTTGGCGGCTCTCAAGGCCGTTACATTTGTTTTATTTATTTTCTATGTTGCTTGCGCCGCCGCTGTGTTGTTGCTGTTGTCATTGTTTATTTCTTCTCTTCTTCTTTTTGTGCTTTTTTTTTTGCATTATATAATTTCAGTTGCGTTGCGAGGCGACGCGTCGCTGTTTGGCGGTTTCTGCGGCAAGTTCAAGTGCAATTTGTATATGTGTTCAAGTGTCCATGGGTGTGTGAGTGTGTTTGTGTGTGTGGGCGAGGCGGCGTTTTTGACGCCCTCTTGCGGTTGGAGGCAAATGTTTTGCCAATAGTTTTGCCAATGGCAATAAGCGATTGTTGTTGTTGGACATTTTGGTTATTTTTGCATAGCTTGGCCAACAACAACAACAACAACCAGCAATGGAGAGAAAAGTTGTTTATATTAATGTAAAGAGGTTGTTGCTCGACTTGATAATTCCCTGTGTGAATTGTTCTCGGATTTTGGAACATAGACGGTCATACCCTAGTTTACCCCTTATCTATATTTGATTTCCTTGATTTTAGCTTATGCCTTGCTCCAACTTTTTACAGAGTATGCTATAGTCAGTCACATCCCACAATTACATTTCAATGTGAAGAATTTTTCATTTCCATTTTGACTTTGATAATCTGCTATAAATTTCAGATAGTTGTCGACTCTCATGCAGCTATTAAACGTCATAGATTACAGGGTATTACGGGGCGTATGCACGCAACAACAACAAACTCCAATTACGTTCATTCGTGTGTGAGTCTGTGTGTGTGTGTTGTTAGCGCCGCTGAGGCGCACAATTTTCCAACTTGCGGCATTGGAACATGAAACGGGGGTTGAGTTTTGGTTTTGGTTAAAGTAGAAACAAATTATACGATGCCGCCCTCGCCCCTCATACAGCTTCGGCTGTTTCACAAAAAAAAAAAGAAGCAAACCCCGCACAAAGTCAATAAACAAGAGCCAGCAACAACAGCAACAACAACAACAACAATGGCAACAACACTCTGTCAGCTTTTATATTTCCCAGTAGAACGTATTTAACCTACCCGACAAACAGACACAGAGCTGAAAGCCCCCATCTCCGCAGCGAACAGCCCAGCAGGAACAAAGGACGTTCTCCTCTCGCTTCCGCTCGCATTCTTCTCCTTATTTGCCAGAGTTGTTTTGCTTTGCTGTCATTTATTTCGTCATTTATGCAAAACTTTATTGCTTTCTCTTGTCTTGAGGGCAGTTGTTGTTGTCGTTGTTGTATTTTATATTTTTTCTTTCGCTTTGTTTTATTTTACTTTTTTTTATTTTGGCAGCTGAGCTATTTGGCCATTGGCCAGTTGCAGCTTCAAGTGCGACAACTTATATGCAGGGAAAGTTTGCTTGGAACCAGTGCTTAGACTTTGACCCTCTTTGTAGCGCCCTCTGTTGCACGTTTGCTGCACCATAGCTGCTGCATTCCACAATTTTTCAATGCTTTCGATTCGCATAACTTTAAAGCAGACTCGTTCGCTTTGGTGAGTTTTCGTTTGGAAATGTTTTTCATATTGTTCATTGGCGTGTGGCTAATGAAAGGTCAGAAAGGAACAACTTCAGACCAACAACAAGTAACAAGAAACAAGAAACAAGAACTAACTGTAAGCGTACCTCAAGCGTATTGCAAATTAGCACTTGCGGCCGTTCTTAGACCGACTCGGCTGCGCTTTGAACTCCTTTGAGTCGACAGAAGCAACAACAATCAGAGTAAAAGTTAAGATAATTATGCACAAAGGCGCAACTTGAGACCAAAAGCGAGGCGTGACAGAGAGAGAGAGAGCGCGCGACAGTGTGAGGGTGGACTGAAGTGCGAGCGAGACAGCGCAAGAGTTAGATTCTTGTCGAGGTGCCTGGCATCTAGGAATTCTGTGGCCACATGCAATCAACAACAACAACAACGCACACGAAATGCTCTGCAAAAAATGTTTGTTGTTGTTGTTGTTGTTGCCTGTGCCTTTGCCTCATGTTTTGTTATGCATGGCTGCATTTTCATTACGCAGCGTTGAACTAGTTTAAAGCAGCTCAAGGACACGGCTCGACATGCCTCGCTTGACATGTTGTCATCAAATACAACAACAACAACAACAACAACAACAGCAACTGTGATAGCAATAAGTACAACATTAATCAAAAATCTAGACACGTTATGAAAATTCATAAAACTTATAAGATTTGCTGACGAGTTAGTCCTGCCTCATGAGTTCCATGAACAGAATAGAAAGTATAAAGCTCAAGTAATCATATTTCTATATACACATTTATATAGCCATATAAAAACTTGTTTTTTTTTTTTTAGGTACAATCAAATATGATTTATGAATTGAATAAATTGTACTCGGAGCTTGTATCTATATCTATTATCATTATCATACCATTATGATTATTACTATCATTATCTTTATTATCGTTATCATAAGTACTATCATTATTATTATCAACATTTGTATACTCTGAACCCATTAAATGTGGGAATTTAGCATATTTTAGTTTGGGAATACGTTGAAATTATGGCCGTAGTATCTTTGCAACACAATTTTTATATCTCTGGCTTCTCTTTCAATTCGCATAGAAATTGCATATAGAAAGCTCAACAAAAAAAAAGAAAACTTACTCAACAATTAATTTCCCAACAGCAAAGCCCATAAGCGCAGCAGCTGCGTAAGCTTCACAGTAGGCGACACGCGTGCTTTGGTGTGCGTGTGTGTGAGTGTGTGGAATGACTGGAATAGGAGCTCTGTGCAGGTAGATGGGTATCTACTAATCGAGTATTTCCGACCAGAGCATTCTTTGTTGTTTATTTGAAAAGTTTTAGTTTTCATTTCTTTGCAAAGGTGAATCACATAATATTTTCTAAACAGTCGTTCTAGGAAGTTTAGTAAATGGTTATCAAAACAAAAACAAACTGCTGAAGCGTAATGCGTTGAAATCAATTATTATCTTAATAACTGAATCGATACGTCAATAAAAACAGGCAAATGCACGACAACATGTTTATTGCGACTTGCACTGAGAGAAAGTTATATGAGACGAATTAGATTTTATATACATATGTATATAAAATTTATCTACCATATAAAATAGATCAACAAATTCAGGGAGAGATGGGAACATAAGAACAATAATACATATACATATATAATATTTATCGATTATTATTAATTCTTTGTCAGACACATTTACGTATATGCCCAATTGCTTAACATTTTTGCAGTGTACTTTGAATGCCACCAGAGGCACTTCATTTGCGCCTTTAGGCTTTCAAAGGCATTTAGCTTAACTTGGCTTGCTGTGCTGGGCCCAAAAAGAAAGAATAAGAAGAAGAACAAACGAAACAAAACGAAACTAAAACATAAAAACACAAAATAAATAAGCGCCTTAAATGCGCGCGTACAATGGGGCGTATGCTTAATCCCATTTAGGCAGTTTAATTGCAACAGCGAGAAAGTTGTGCAAAGTAAGAGTGAGTGAGAGTGGGAGAGGGAGAGGGCGAGAGCATTGGAGAAAGCAAAACTTATGTGCAAGCCTTTAATCTAGGGGATTATATATGCGCATGTCTAGGTATGTATTTGTGTGTGTGTGCTTGTGTTTGTGTGTGTGTGCATATGACAGTGCTTCCACATAATTAACTTTTAATGGCAAGGCCGCGGCCAACAGCAAAAAGTGTTGCCTACTTCTGAGCGTTGCAGCAAACACACATAACAGTAAACACTACGAGGCAGTGACAGAGCAATTAGATAAAATATATAATTAATATATAAAAATTGGATTCTATATTTGAGTTATAGCTTAAAAATATTGCATATTCGAGTAATATATCAACTTAAATTATTTTTATAATTTTTAATTTTTCTTATAAATATTTGAAACAAAAATAAAAATTCCATTTACTGTCTGTTGCATGTCAAGTGAAAATCTGTTTGCCAGAAGTAAGTGAAAAGTTTAAGCTTGAGCTGCAAAAGTTTTCGTGTTCGTTCAGTCAAGTGTTCACTGTACTTAAGTGGCGGCTATTTTTGGCTAGTTCCTTGGCCAGCCCAAAAGCGTCAAGGACAAGGCAAAGTTTGTTGTTGCTGTTGTTAGTTGCACATTTCATGTATTGCTGCACACCTGCACACCTGCAGCGAAATTGCACGTGTGGCACGTGGGGCATGTGTCATGTGGCAAGTGTCTCACACTACTCTAGACTCTGCTTGACACTTGGACAGTTTTTCGACGTCGCGCTCATGAATTTTGCTAAAGGTTTTCTGCATTAGAGGTGCCTAGAACCGCAACTCAAACGCCATAGACAGCTGCAGAGGGGCGAGAGAGCGAGGGAGGAGAAGCAGTTTAGGCAAAAGAGAGAGCCAGAGAAAGAGAGAGAGAGAGGGTGAGAGAGCAGAGCAAGAAATCCCTAAGACTGAAACAGTTTGTGGGGAAACTTTAAAGTAGCTCACAAAGATTTGACTTGATATGTGAATGTGAATATGTGTGTGTGTGTGTGAGTGTGTGTGTGTGTCTGTCTGTCTGTCTCTGCACAAAAGTGGCTAAAAAACACGTACCAAATATAGCTCGTGGCATATGCGCATTCATACATTCATTTGCTTTGACTTTGTTTGACGGTGGGCGGAGTGGGCGGACTTGAGTGAATTTCACAAGGGGGGTGCCGCGGTGCTTTAAAGCGCCTTAGCCAACGGCATGCCTGGCTTGTAATGGAAATTTAATTGTAATTTAATACAATGTCGATTCAGAAAACTAGCTGGGCTTTTATCTGGCAGCAGGCAAAGAGCAAAAGGCAAACAACAGCAACAGCAACAACAACAACAACAACGAAAAGTTGTCCCTCAGCTGTTGTCGACATTTGGCAATGTCAGTCGATTGTCAATACAGCCCGGCACCCCCGGGGCGTATACGCAATCAAAAATTGTCTATCTGTGTATATCATATGACAAATTCAATCAGACAAAGCGCACGACCTAATTGAAGTGTATGCGTTGCCAGCGGCCCAAGACAAATGTTGATGTTGACTTAATGCCTAGACATATACACAGGCAGAGGCGCACACGTACACGCACACGCACACAAACACACACTCATATATATACATATATAGCTAGTCTAGAGACAAGAGAAGCTCAGCAGCTTATCAATTATTTAGACATATTTTGAAACATTGTTGTAGTACTAAGTGAGAGAGAGAGAGGGAGAGAGAGACGGAGACAGAGACAGCATAGATAGCTACACTTGATAACTTTTTACATTATTTAAACATCTGCCAAGTGTAGTTAGGCAAATAGGTATGCTAATTTCGAGATACCTTCGCAGAGTGCGAATAGAGATTCATATATGAGCTAAACTAAGGTACGAACTCAACTGAGTTAGTTAGAGACTAAGAGAGAGAGACTAAGATGGCTAAACTGTATCATATGAGCATTGGGCTAGTATCAATGCTAGTTTAGTGCGTATAGTTAGTAGTGTGGTATGTAATATCTGTACTAGTAGAGTACTTAAACTAGTAGAGTATTTATACTGTATTTAAGGTAACCATTTGCGATAAATAAAAAAAATGTTTAAATAAAAAAAATTGTAAAAAAAAAACAAATAAACAAAATTGTAAAGAAAAAAAAAACTTTAAGTACAAGAAGAGTTTTGTTGATAAGAGAAATTTAGATTTTAAAAAATTTAAATAAAAAAAAAAAAAAAAAAATTTTTTTATAAAAAAAAAATTTTAAATAAAAAAAAATTTAAATAAAAAAAAAATGTTTAATAAAAAAAAAATTTAAATAAATAAAAACTAATTAAATAAATATAAAAATAAAAATTAATTTAAAAATAAAACACTTCACTGAATTGCTCTGCACGTACGACTGACCCCACCGGGTCTGGACGACTGAATAAATGCCGCAGCTGCTGCCCTTTATATAGCTCGACTTCCACTCAAAGCCTGAGTGGCACTCAAATTTTGAGCAGGGCGCCAAGTAGAGATCGTTGCAGTCGATCCAATGGGAATATTCTCTACTGCTGCAGGCATTTTCTAAACTATCTCCTGGAGTTCTTCTGCATCCCTTGCTCTTCTTAGGAGAGAGAGAGAGAGAGACAGTGAGATAGAGATAGATGTAGATGCGCTCTTCAATCTATGGAACACTTCGTGGCATAAATTGTAATTAGTTTTGTTAGAGCATGGAAGAGAGATTTTTTTGCATGCGTATGTGTAGTTGGAACAAATGCTAGATAGGACATGCACATATGCATATCTACATACATACATGTACACATGTATATCCTGTTGGAGCCTGCGGAAGGGAACTTTCTACACTTGCCGCTAATATCCAATTAGCGTGCGACGTTCGGTGTGCCGGAAAGTGTGCTTCAATTTGTCAACCCCTATGCTAGATAGCAAGCATATGCCACAACAGGCACACACACACACACACACACACACACGCACACAGCTACGGCTGGCCTGGCAGCTGGCTGATAAGGCAGCTTCCATGGTATTAGGTTTTATTGTTAAATTAGTTTATTGGCTTGTTAAACTAGAAAGCGATAATCAACACACGCTTCCTCCTCTCATTTGCAGCAGCATGTGCGTGGCAACAAATCAGTAGCATCAACAATATTAACAAGAAGAAGCAGAGGCAGACGCAAGGAGAAGCAGCAGCAGCTGCAGCGTGCATTGTTCTAGCCAAGAAGCGGAAGCGCAAAGTGCTTTTTGGAACGGCATAAAATGCATTTACACTTCGAACGGAACATCAACACAAAATGCGACTGCACAATACTCTCGCTCTCGTGGATGGGCAAGGTGCCAGATGATATACCCGAGGTAAGTTCATAGCAATTTTAATGGTCA
Organism: Drosophila aldrichi; assembly: GCA_035045965.1. NCBI lineage: Eukaryota > Metazoa > Arthropoda > Insecta > Diptera > Drosophilidae > Drosophila > Drosophila aldrichi. The sequence continues at coordinate 1,566,620 of JAWNOM010000038.1, forward strand.
ATAGCTATTAGCAGCTGATGGCCTCAACGGCCTCTGACGGCCTCTGCCTTGGTCGTTTGTTGTATGTGGGGCCGTTAATTTCAGAGGCCATCCTTTTCCAATATTAATACAATGGATACCGACAATGTCCATTAAACTGTCCGAGCACTTTAAATTGCTGCCTGCCGGTGTCATTAGATGAGCTCAGAGCTGGGCAGTGTGGGGAGGGGGGGGAGGCATAGCCATAACCAGAGCCACAGCCACAGCCATATGAGCGTGACAATATATAAAATAAGGGTATATACATTTAATGGTCAAAGCCCTGGCATTAGCTCTAAAAGCTCGTGTAGACAAATAAAGCACGGAATGTGTAATATTCGTGCGATAGCTTAAGCCGGAGCATAAAGAATATGTTTAAATATTCAACTTGAAAATTGATAAAGCAGGTCTTAGAATCTATTAAGAGGCGAATTTACGTGCGGACGAATTGAAAATGAAGCAAAGATAAAGTGAAGCAGGCATATTGGTTATACACAGTGTTTGGTTTTGCTAGAGGTAGATCTAAGAATTATACTGGAAGAGAAAGTAAATATTTATAGAACTTGTTCATTACTTTGCTATATTATAAAAAAGTTAACATTACTAGAAACGAAATATACATATTTCAAATTACAAATAAATTCTAGAGCTGCAAGTCTAGTTTTATATAATCATAAAAAAAACATTGACAAACCTAATACGCCCTCACACTCGTTTTGAGCAGGCATAGAAGAACGTTTACCAAAAGAAAACCCTTTGTTCTCAACTATAAATAGCGCAACACAGTCAAGCCTATTCTATTTTGTTGGCGCAAGTTAAGTTGTTACCTGTTTCACTTGGTTTTTCTCACACCCCTAAAACTTTCACAGACTTCAATTGATATCGATTGGGGTGGGCTGAGCGACAGGGTTTTACAGCAGCGATTGCATTAAAAATGAATAAACGGAATATAATGACGTTTTTAAAATGAAGGAGGGCTAGGCTTATATACTCTATGTATACATACATATGTATATCTTTATCAGCTTGATTGAGCTGTCATTCCGTCTGTCTTGAAATATGAAGTGAAAACGATAGTAGATTAAATTCGTTTCAAGTCATTAACTGAATGGGTTTGCACCTGTGCGTGAGTCTGTATATTTCAACCGTTCTCTAGACATATGAGGGTCCTAGATATGGGTCTTCCATATATGTCATCATAAATCTCCTTCTGGTATATAGATTCTGTTAGTTTTCCTAGATACACGTTCTTCTAGTAGTTGATTCATTCGGCTAATTTTTAATAAATAGTAAAAACGATAATGTTATATAATAATCGATTAAAATCGATATTGAACTTTTGCTAATTGTGTGGGCTTTACATGATCTGAGACCCTTGGTAACCAAATATGTCATTAATTTTCGATTTAAGCATACGTAGATGCAATCGCTTTTCTTTTTGAATACTTTAATCATTTAAGTTTATATATGAGGGCAGGTTGTACTTGGCTCACTTAGGGTATCTTCCAGTCAGTCACACTCGACTGTCGCACATTTACTTGCTTTTTTACGCTCGAGTTCATTTGCGGTATTTCTCAAGTGTTGGCGAACAATGGCAACCGGAAGTGCCCGTCTCGCTGGATTCATATCTATATTTAGGACTTTTCAAATTGATTTGATGTGTGCGAGCTCGACTTTGGTCGATGCTTTGTGTCGGCGCGGGTGTCTTAAGTTTTCCAATTATTATGAACTTTGCCAGTGCCTGCCTGCATCAATACAAATGCCGTATAATCCTTTTTATATTGAATATAAAAATCCAATCACGTTCGATGCCCCGACGTCTGGGCCTCAGCGTTATTCCTTATCCTGTGTATCCTGTGTGTTCTTTGTGGCGACTGAATTCAAGTCGAGTGGGCGCCTCAAGTGCGGCGAGTGCCCGCAGCTCCAGTTGCACCTGCCGCCCGCATATCCCGCACCTCTTCGTTATATGCCTGCTCTGGTTATCGGCCATTCGTCGTCCGTCTGTTTGTCTTTCTGTTTGCCCATTCGTCTGGGCAAATGCTCCATGTGCAAGCAGCTCACTTGCTAGCGATTTATTTAACAGTTTTCAATTTCATTTTCAACACTCGACTGTGTGTGCGAGTCTGTGTGTGTGCGTCTGCGTGTGTATGTGTGCCTGTTACGTGTGCGGTTAAGGCCACGTGTCAGGGTTTGCGCGTGTCGATTCTTGTGCCCATTCTCCTACCCATTCGACTGCCTCTAGACTCTAGCCATTTCCATTTCCACATTCAATTCCATTTCCATTCCCGCTTGCCAGTTGCATGCAGCCTTTGGTTTTCTTGCCATGCCTTTGCAGCAATTTACGGCCGATAAGCTTCTGTTCTTATACCCTGTAACCATTAAGATACGTGAGCACAGGGTCTTTACATATTCCATTTGCGAAGTGGAAATCTTGGCACAAAAAAAGCGCATAAATAGCTGAAAGACGGAGAGAGAAGGGAAAGTACAAACAGAAATAGCAAGATATAATAAAAGAGAGAAAAAGTAATGAAATTTGGAGAAAGAGAGAGAGAGAGAGAGAGAGAGAGAGAGAGAGAGAGAGAGTGAGAAATTGTAAACAGAGATTATTTATTTGCAATGTTTCACTTCAACTCAATTCCAAGCTATATTTCCCAAATTGACAAGACTATCATAGAATTCCAGAAGCACCTACTATAGGGTATCATTGAGTCTATCATAGCTGAAATTCATTTCATTTACAGCATCTCTTGCCGTGGTGCTAAGCAGTTGACGCTTTCAATTCGTTAAATGTGTTCGTCCGCTGGGAGTTCTAACTGTGATGTCGAAGATAATTCATCTCAGCAGAAGGCCTCGCAAGCTCGAATGTCTTTAAAAATTCCCTTAGCGCCTGGCATTACATCAAAGTATTACTTCAATTTATGAAATATACATATATATATATATTTATATATGTATGTATCTATATGCAGTCATGTACATTTGACTTTGATGAAGGCAACTCGGACTTGAGCCTCGCTGTCGTAATATTTTAACAGACACTTTTCATGCTCGGCGATTTGAACTTTAACTTTGGCTGACTGATTGCTTCTTGCTATCTCGCTCTTCATCTCGCTCTACCCTCTCTCTATATTTGTGCTGTGTCATCAAAGCCAAATGTCTCTGGCGATCATAAAACGCAGCTCCTTAAAATCCCTGTCTGTCGCCATGGCAATCAACTAGCTGGCACAATAGACAGCGCTTGACTGTGGCAACTGCCAAAGTCAGCCTCGAGTCAAGTGCACAATGTGCGCTGCATATATGGAGACACATGACGGCCCGCCCCCGCCACCCCCTGCCTAGCACACATCCCTTACTGTTTGCTCTTTGGGGGTGGCAGCCATCTCAACTTTCGGCGGCATTTTGGCATAAATTGACACAACAAACGTTTCTGACATGGCCCAAAAATGAAATCGTAAAACGAAATTCAATACCATTGAACATTGGTATACATGTGTCTGTGTGTGTGCGTGTGTGTGCGTATGTGTTTTAGTTTTTGCACAAAATCAAAATCCAGCTACTGTAACACATTGCATAATGGCATTGTCATTTCCAACGTGGACATTATGCAAATGGCTGAAGAAGTGAATTTCAATGTTAATGTCAGTTATACCCTGTAATAGATGCAAATCGAGCTGTATCTGTATCTGTATCTGTATCTGTATCTGTATCTGTATCTGTATCTGTATCTGTATCTGTATCTGTATCTGTATCTGTATCTGTATCTGTATCTGTATCTGTATCTGCATCTGTATCTGTATCTGTATCTGTATCTGTATCTGTATCTGTATCTGTATCTGTATCTGTATCTGTATCTGTATCTGTATCTGTATCTGTATCTGTATCTGTATCTGTATCTGTATCTGTATCTGTATCTGTATCTGTATCTGTATCTGTATCTGTATCTGTATCTGTATCTGTATCTGTATCTGTATCTGTATCTGTATCTGTATCTGTATCTGTATCTGTATCTGTATCTGTATCTGTATCTGTATCTGTATCTGTATCTGTATCTGTATCTGTATCTGTATCTGTATCTGTATCTGTATCTGTATCTGTATCTGTATCTGTATCTGTATCTGTATCTGTATCTGTATCTGTATCTGTATCTGTATCTGTATCTGTATCTGTATCTGTATCTGTATCTGTATCTGTATCTGTATCTGTATCTGTATCTGTATCTGTATCTGTATCTGTATCTGTATCTGTATCTGTATCTGTATCTGTATCTGTATCTGTATCTGTATCTGTATCTGTATCTGTATCTGTATCTGTATCTGTATCTGTATCTGTATCTGTATCTGTATCTGTATCTGTATCTGTATCTGTATCTGTATCTGTATCTGTATCTGTATCTGTATCTGTATCTGTATCTGTATCTGTATCTGTATCTGTATCTGTATCTGTATCTGTATCTGTATCTGTATCTGTATCTGTATCTGTATCTGTATCTGTATCTGTATCTGTATCTGTATCTGTATCTGTATCTGTATCTGTATCTCTATCTATGTCTACAGTAGTTTTTCTAATTTCCTTCATATGCATACCACTGGGTATATACAAGTCGATCAATTCATATTGCCCGGCAGCTCATTAAATTCATAAATTCATAATTTAAAGGCATAAGCGTGCTGTGAGTGGCTTTCCATAAATGCGAATGCTCGCAAATGCTTCGCTAAGCCGTTTTCAGAAAGTATTTTGCATATTTATGGCGCGCTCGAAAGTATGCTACGATTTGTGCTTAGATCTTAGATGCCATAGGATTTAAAGAGACGGAGAAAGAGAGGCAAACGGATAGAGCGAGAGCCAGAGCGAGAGAGATTCAACATTTTTGTGACCGTGTTGTCAACTTTTAATAGGGCCAATAAATTGCAAAAGCCGTTACATAAGCCGCATCAGGCTAAAACGCCAGCATTCTTGACTGAAGGACGAGATGCCAAATGCTTGGCATCGTTTAGCTTAATTAACTGTTGGGCAACTGTTGATGAAGTTCGTGTTGCTGCTGTTGCTGTTGCTGTTGTCGTTGTGCTTTACTTTAGCTCCTACTTCTGTTCACTGGCTCTCCTATTCTGATCCTGGCCGGTGTCGTGGTCTTAGCCGACTTAACTGTAGCTTCATTAGGCAAAGCGCTAAGCATCATTAATAAGTATCTCTTCTACTGCTGACGTTGACTGTTCAACTCAACTCTCAGCATTTGCTAGCTCAACATGTCTCGCTCTCTTCCCTTCCCTTTTCTGGCTCTCTCCCTCTCTTTCTAACATTTCCATTTGCAACGCTTTAATTACACACCGTAAAAAATAATCGAGTTCTTAGAGCCATTCAATCTGACCCGCAAATGAGCGCTTGGCCACTGACCGGCCTGCGTCACAGGGTATTCCAGTGCTAGAGCGAGAGACAAAGAGACCGCGAGAGAGCAAGATAGACAGAGGGGGGCATAATACCTTCTAGTTTGTGCCGCTAATTATGTACACTAGACTGTGCTTATGCTGGGTTTGGCTGGCGGCATTTCATTTTCTTTGCTTATTTGTTTCATTCCATTTCGTTTCGCTTCTTTTGCTGCATATTTTACGGCACTTTTGTTTAACTATGTTGGCATGGGGAGCGGTGGGGCGGTTAACGGGGAGAAGTGGCTAGCGCTTTATTTATGTTTGTTTCATTGCGCGTGTTTTTATTTAATTTCGCAAAGACCATTAAAATGCCAAGCAGCTGTTGTCGCTGCTGTTGCTGTTGCTGTTACTGCTCCTCTGGTTACGTCTCTGCGTTTATTATATTCGTAATGAGTAGAAAATACCTAAATGCAAAGGTGGGTTTAGGGGTATATTAGTTGAGTTGATATTTTATATATATGTATTTAGATAAATTTACGTAGGCGATAAGTTCACTCATAAACGATTATGGTAACGATAAGAGTCTATTCTTATATTATGGAAAATATATAATTTTCGTTCGACAGCATAAAGTTCAATTCAACTCTATTTCTTTCTCAATTTATCTACAATTAAATATTATGGGCGATATTGGCAGAGCTCTAAGCGAATATTGTTGTTTATATTGATTACATACGCCTTTTTCAGTCACCACTGTTTTAATTGGCTGTAACATCGTAGTTTACTTCTAAAAACGACAGTTATCGATATAAAATTATCGAAAAATACATCAAATTCATTGTATAATTGCATTCAATTGTAACTGCTAAGAGAACCATATGCTAGCAATACTATACAAATGTATCGATAATACATGTGATATCGATAAGTCCATGAAACGGGATGTATATATGTACATATGTAAATATTACTGCATTTAAATTTGAGTTCTGCAACTAACAGACAGCCTAAGAAGCATTGAAAACATAGCGCTGTGTGCCTATCGATAAATATGTATAACTAGCTTATATGACTTTTATTCTAGGTACTAAAACATGTACGCAACACAATACCATTTGATCGATTGTATAACCAATTTATAGTTATCGATAACTTTGATCGATTGTATAACCTATTTATTGTTATCGATATTTCAACTAATATTCAGTTCATTCCAAATCCTTTGATTGGATGAGAAGACCATTCAACTATTCAATGCACGCTTCGATTGCGTGGTATCTCCTAGTTGTGCTCATTCACAGTGCCTACAACTTTATGTCAGTTGCTTGTTTTAAAGCAAAACTTTGCGTTAAACAACCCTGAACAAAACTTGGGCAGAGCATGTAACCAAACTCATCTGCTCGCACACACACACACATATTTCTCTATATATATAGAGCACTGCTCACGCGTTATAAATGCGTTACGTGTGAACAGGAAGCAAGCCACCCCCCAGTATTGCCCCAGCCCCTTCTGGAATCTCCAATTGCCATGGCATAAGCTGATTTAAACATGACGCCCGAAGGGTTTGTGTTCGGCTTGTTGAACAGGTGCCGATTACAAGTGCCAATTTTTGTTGTTGCCCGTTGCTGCCGCTGCTGCTGCTGCCAGTTAATTGAAAACTTTTTTAATTGTTTTTTTTCTCCCCACGTGCAATTATTTTTGTGGCCTAAATGAAGTCGAATTCAGTTTAGGGACCAACTGATTTATTGCCAAGTCTTTGGGGCGCAGCCGCCTGTTGTTGACAGATTCAATTAAGCGATGGCACGCGCTAAGCTCAACGATTCTAGTTAGCTATTCTGTCACTCTTTCTCTCTCGCTCGCTCTCTCTCTCCCGCTCTCTCTTTGGGCCTTTAGTTCAATTGCATTGGCCGTTAAACGTTTTAACATGCATTGAATCAGCTCTCATTTGGTTTCAGTTCTAAAAACTGTAATTCTGTGTGAACAATATGCGCACACACATACACGCGTACTCATACACATTCTCTCTCTCACACACACACACACACACACGCTTACATCTGTCCAGCTTAAGCTTCGGTTCGCTTCTAGCTGACGTTGTGGCTTTCAGTTGTGGCATTGATTGGTTTACCCAGCATTTTGTTTGTTAGCCTTGTCGTTGGTGCTGCCAATGTTGTTGTTGTTCTTGTTGTTGTTGTTATTGCTGTGTGTTATATGTGGTTTTATGGCACTTGCCACATGGCCGCATTGCCACATTGCCACAATGTTCGCCCACATCCAATTGTTGCACTCCAAATCAATCAATTATGGATGTGACCAAAGTTAACTATAGCAACAACTTTGCCTTCTCCTACCCTATCTCCCTCTCTCTCTCTCTCTCTCTCTCTCGCTCGTTGTGCATGCAACATTTACTGCGATAATTTTGTTGACTTTCGTCTTCTTCTCTTCTTCTACCTCTATTGCCTTAGCTTTCAGTCATTGCGATTCATATTTTTTCATTAAACTGATTGAAAAACGAAACTTTTTGTAATATTTCAATTTTGCTTTGGATGCTCGTTTCCCATAGAGGTTTGATTTGTGGTTTGCTCCTAAGGGAATTCAAAGCATTTCCTTGGAGTAAAGCGTACGAAGTATATGAAAATATTTATATTTTTATTAAAATATGCAAATAAATATAAAATAAAGTAAACACAGTGCACACAATAGCTATAATCAAAGCTTGATAGACTGCTGAAGATACATAAATTAATGAGAATTACATAGAAGGGTACTTAAAGAGGGTTAACTTGTGCAGGATCTAAGAGATTCTATATATATATATATATATATATATATATATATATATATTTTTTTTTTTATAATATATATAAAATATAATATATGATTTGGCAGAAGTATATATATTTGCTCGATCCTTAGAGATAAGTAGTATCAGTTGAGATTTTTAAAAAAAACCATGGCTTATTATTATTATTATATATATTCATATAATTTTTCATTGTTGCCTTTCTCTGCTCATATTTCGCTCAGTTGGCGCTGTTGCTATAAGCTGCTTTACTTGTATTTGTTGTCTGCTGGGTAATTGCTCAAAATCGTATTCAATGAGCGAAAAAATATGCGCTGCAGTTTGAAGTTCCGCTGCGGCGTCCTTTTGTTGCATTACGCATCCGCCACGTGCGCAGGGATCGAAAAAAATACAAGACGAGGCAGAAATGTCATGTGAATTGGGAATCGGGCAACTGGGGAGCAAGGATAAAGGGTAGCGCGTCTGCAATATGCAATATGCAATATGCAACATGCAGCATGCATCATGGGGGATACGGTATACGGTGTACGGTATACGGAATACCGAATGCATATGCCAGCTGACATAACATGTAACTCATGCTCCATTTGTCAACGACGGCAGCGACATGCGAAAACCATTTGCAGCTCTGCTGGTTGCTGTTGTTGCTGGCATCAGTCTTTGATTGCTGTCTCTGTCTGTCGCTGTGCGTATGGCCGTCTCTTTTCAGCCGTCTGTGTCTGTGCGCTCTATGCTGTAACAAAAGATGAGTTGCACTTGAGCATGCTAAAATGCGTTATTAAGTGCATAAATATGCAATGCGCACAGCCCTCGCTCGGCGAACAATGGGACCCAGGTGAAACTGGGCTGGGGCACAGGTGAAAGCAAATGTGCGAAGAGCTTTTGAAATTTAATAAAATGCAAATGCAAAGCCTGTGAAACAGACATGTGCAATTCAAAACTTGCACAGACATGTGCTTAGCCGCCGCCACCCACTCTTTGAACCCAATGACCTCTACCCCTCTACCGCACCATCTCTCTCTCTCTCTCTCTCTCTCTCTCTCTCTCTCTCTCACTCTTTGCGCACGCTAATGAGTCGTTCCACCCTCCGCCCATGTCATTCATTCCCTCTTCTGTCTTTAGCCTCGTCACAAAGGTAGCCAAACGACAATGAATTATGCAGCATGCCCAAGGATCAAGAAAGGATGCACTGAAGCGGCTGCCCCCAAAACAAATTGCGGTAATGGCAAATACATGTACACTATCACGTACACACACACACACACGAGCTTAAAATACGTTTTTAATTATTTTAAATGCAAATTGTGCAAATAAACTAAGCGAAGCAAAAAAAAAAAAAAATTGAAACAAAAAGTAAGCTAAGAAAAAATCAATAATTCCAACTTTTGGGCTGTGCTTGAAAAAGGATCAAAAGGTAAGCACGTGCACCATGCTAGCGGGCAGGTAGACACTCATATAAAATGTACACACACACACACACACATGGCAGTTGTCATCGTCACGAAACACATACATAAGTTGCCCTGTGGCTTGGAGCAAAAGATAAAGGCAAAAAAATAAAAAACATGAGACGTGCTCAAGCTCTAGACACTCTGTAGTCAGAGCTACCCTGAGCCCAAGGGCCTTACCTTTCAAAATGAGTATCCAAAAAAATTGTAATATTTGAAGGTTCAAATTGCAAAAACATATTTGCTTGGATTGAAGCTATTAAAGTTTTTTATATTTAAATTCCCATTCCTCAGTTTAAGCTCTCAAAAACTCTGGTCAAACGGATTTACACAGTCCTTAACAACTTCCTCTTTATAGTTACTTGCAAGTATTTATTGCCTTACGACTCTACAGGCTAGCTTAAGCCTCAGCCTGTTATTGGAACTGTGAAACAATATACATCCAATATAGTACAACCATAAGCGACCTGTTCATTCAAATAAATATTATTGACATCCATGTGGGTTTGCTTCTCACAGGTGCTAATCTATGCATTACTTTTAGTATACCTTAGTGAAAATTGAAATGATTTTCTTTGTCATCTAGATTAATGTTGCTTCCAAGTTTTCGAAATAGTATTTTAAGTAATTATATTATATGGAACAAGATCTAACTACGACATCGTTCTGATGTCGAGGCTCTATGAAAACGAGAAAGAATGTTGCTGACGTGCGTGACTGACTGCATAATACTTGTGCATACTCCCAAGACAATTAAAAGAATGAATTCAAAAATCAATATTTGTGATTGATTGGGTCGATTGGGAAAATCTTAGTACTTGATAAGGCGAGGCTGTTTCGAAGTGAATGTGTGGTAGAGTTAAAGTCTTAGACTCTAGCTCTAATAGTCGCATTACACAAAACCAATATGCTCTCTTCAGTTCGTGAGCGAGTATTACTAAAAGGCAGCACACACAGCCCTTTTTTTCTGTACGATGCTCAAGCATCAGAGCCTTCGAGACCCTCAAGTTGTCTGCCCTTAGACCTTGGCTCAGGGTTCTCAGCTGTCGACCGTCGATTCTCGATTCCCGGCTGACGGTTGCCAGCCAAGCCTTTCACACTTGGCCCAAGTGGCAAAATGTTGTTACGTGCGCATTAAACCATATTTTAAGTTATTAAGTTATTGACAAAAGCACACGTCACCCCTTGCATATGTGTGTGGGTGTGTGTGGGTGAGTGGGGTTAGGGGAAGGGGGTACGCCCATGGCTGACAGTTGTGCTGCCAGGCCTGACTATGCTGTAGGCGTGGCTATGGATGACACTTGTGCGCTGCTTATACACAGTTGTTTACAATGCCAATGCCACGCCTTATATCCACACACACACACACACACAGCCATAACGGCTGAAATATATGTGTCTGCACATAAAAAAAAAAAAAATAACTGTAAGCGCGCACGCATAAAAAGAAATTTTCAATTTGGCCCAAGCTGCCGCCAACGGCGCCTGCAGCCCGGCACTGCCCTGCCACGCCCCTAACCTTTTTGATATTTTTGTGTGCGCCTTGAAAATTTCGCTTAACATTTTTCGTCTGTTGCCAAAATTTGTTAACTTTTTTTTTGTAAATTTGGCGTCTTTGAATTAAACATAAATGTGGCTGGTCCCTCTGGACGTCTGTTGGCCATGTCGCTTAGCCACGTTTATGCCACTGGCTTCTGGCTTGGACATTTGTATTTGGCTTTTTGTTCGCCCACATATTATCTGCGTTTTATTACCTTTGTTGCCAGGTGCTGCAGTTGGCCAAAGTTCAGTCGCTGCCTCATTGAACATGGCTGCCGAGCTGCGGGGAATTGTTTGCTTGCTTTCAAGCTAAACAGTCACATATAAAAGTATGCCATCATTTATGTTATGGGTTATTGAAATCAGATTGGATGAGCGATTCATTTATATTTGCAATATGTACATATATTTCTAATCAAGATGTGGATTTCTTTGGTATATGTTAGCTCCATATTCCATAACCATATTCGACGAACCCAACTGGCAACTCTATGTAAATATATATTATATGTCTATGCCTGATCCTAGCCTAAGAGCTCCACGTTTATAAACATATATCGCTAAATTATATTATTCTTGATCTGTTTATATAATACGTAAACTGTCTTTAGAGATAGCTTTATCAAAGGATTTTTAAATCCCAACTAATATTTTTTCCCAGCTTTTCCTTAGCTTGATTCTTTTTTACTATTTAATATTTATATTTTAATGAATGCATTATATGAATCAATAAAAAGAGTTGCTCTTTGCTCAAGTCTCATGTAAACAGCTACCTATAAAGCAGTAAGTCACTTTCTACATCCTCCCCATGTAATTCCCTCACATGTACGGGTATTTCGTCGTCGTTCACTGCCAACAGTTGCAATGTTGTTGCCTGTTTTATTGCTGCGCTGTTTGCCTGCAAATGGCAGGAAACAAAGCGCATAACATACAGTTTTTTGGACATGTTTTAGAGCAGAGCAATAAGCCAGAGGGTGGGTGGTGGGGGATTTGCTGAAATAGTTATGCGAAGGCATCTGCGATTGCCCTGTGGTCGGTCGTCGCCGCACTGGACATGATGGCCTTCAGAGTACCAGCAGCATCAACAGCAGCAGCAGCCGTAGTTAATTTTCTATATAGCCAAAGAGAAAGAAGATGAGGTTTTAGAACTTTTTACAGCATGTAAGTGAAACGTGGGAGGGAGGGGCAGTGGGGATAACAAGCAAATAAACAGTTGCCTGTGCTGGACAACTGCTAAAGAAAAACGAAATGTGTGTGTGTGTATAAGTGCGTGTGTGTGTGTGTGTGTGTGTAAGTGTGTTGTGTACATACGTCAGCAGACTTTTTTCACTTCTTCCATTTCCTTTTGTTTGCGCTGCCAAATCAACCACCGCAGTCGCAGTCGCCGTTGGCGTCGCAGTCGCAGTCACTGTTGACGCAGATAATTTGCCGAGTTAGAGAGAGAGAGAGTGAGAGCGAGAGAGAGAGGGAAAGTGAGTTTGAGTTAAGAGAGCGTTGCGGGGTTGAAGCGAGTGCCATGACCTACTTTTGCCACAACTTTTTCAATTTGTTTGTCATCGACTGACTCTCTCTGTGTGTGTGTGTGTGTGTGTGATAGACTGTTAACTTGGCTTAAGCCAATTGCCTTTATTTGATAAAATATTACAATATTTGCAAATGTGTGCACCTAATCGCTACTAATTTAAAGCTTTTACAATCCTTTTAATTAACTAACATGTTGCAAGATTAACTATGCAACAGCAAAGAGCATCAGGCCCAGCATCGCATAGAGGCGCTGTGGCATTGCCCGCTGCTGTTCGAGCACAGCATTCGCAATGCTCGCCTGGGGCGCATGATCGGGCACCATATCCTCGGGACGCATGGGCGCCACAGTGCCATCCTCCTCGGAATCATCATCCACATCAGAGTCCAGCGACGATTGCGTCGATGTGCCACCCGTCATCAGCAACAGCTGCATGCGCTGCAACGGAGTCAGATGAACCGTGCGATCGATATCCTGCTTTTGGGGCTCCAGGAAGGGCTTGTATTTAGCTGGCGGACTGTCCACGCCTCGATAGCCGTACACAAACATTTGCACGAACAGCGAACTGACGTTGAAATCTGTTATCGTTGCCTTGATCGTGCTCGCCGAATAATGACTGTACTCGGCCACGGGCGGCATGTAGTTCTCAGCAGTGGGTACCTTATCCAAGTAGTGCTGAGGATCGGAAATTAAAAAAGATTAGCGCAGAAATATGGAATTTATCGCTAGCCCCACTCACATCGAAAATAACAAACTTGATGTAGGTGATGTAATCGCTGTCGATGTAGTAGAAAATGACGGTTTGATTCGATTGCGTTTTGGCATCGCCCGAAGATGTTTGATATGTTTCAAAGATCAAGTCGTCACCTGTGGAAATTAATAAGACGTTAAATAATATAATATATAGGGTTATAGTAGGAGACAACTAGATTCTGTTGGGTCTAAATTTAAGATTTATCCTCAAGCAAGCAAAACTGCCTATCGATAATTATCGATATACACCGAATAATGGGACATTGTGTCAATAAAATGAACTAAAACTTTTCTAAATAAACTGAGCATTGAAAGCTAAGAAACCTTAACTAGTGTAAAGTAAAGTGTTATCGATAACTTTAAAAACTGATCTGTGAATTATATACTTACAATATGATAAGATATACGCATAACTATACAAATTAAGACTATTAAACTATAGCCTATTGAATACTGAAGTAAAATATTTAAGGCTTCCCAAAATCAGGTTAGAGTCTTTCTATTCTTTAGCAATTTTGTTGTGTATGAAGCATATAAAGTTTATCATAGTTTCTGATATAGATTACATACTACTAAAATCAATTCATAAGTTGACAGCCTATTGAATATTAATCAATATTGGTAAAGAGAAAGCTATCGATAACTTTAAAGATGATTCTCATATAAATATACACGCATGAGTAAGAGTCATTTATGAAATGAGTTTGACTACCTTAAGTCTACTAGTCTACTTACCTGCTTGCCGTTCTCCAATCTCAATGATCTTGTCCTTGTGCTCAAAGTCCTCGATAAAAACGGGCGCATCGGTGCTGCCGTCATCAAACTGAATGGTCTCTGCATCCTCATGGCTGAGGCTCTCGAATGGCTGGCTTATTTCCTCGACCTCCTCGTAGTCATCGTAGGGCTTCACTTCGCCCTCAAAGTGTGAATCGCGATTGAGCAGCAATGCGGGATTCAAATTCAAAATGGTCTGGTTAAAGCCATAGATCGTGATGACCACATCAAAAGAGGCCGACAGATTTTGGCTCTGTTCGAATTCTTCCTCGAATTCACTCTGATTGCCGGGGGCCACAAGGCTAACGAGGCCCACGATCAATGTATCCACATAGCTCACTTTCACCTCGGCCGAAATGTTCTGCAAATTAGAAAATTTGAATTCATTTGATCGAAAACAGATACACTTCTAAGCAATCTTTCCATTAGTCGTCGACCTAACTGGGTATTCGATCAAGCGTAAAGAAATCACAATTTTTACCGCACCTCGTCGATAAAATACACAGCATGCGAGTTCTGAGAAAATCTGCAACATATTTTTCTTAGTATCTACTGTTTACAATACCTATGTATATATATTATATATATATCTTGCGAAATCTCACGTCATAAGTGCCTAATTTCGTTATTGAAAATACATTTTAAATGTGAAATAAAGCAATGCCTCCGCACCTCAGGGACTTTACCCATTCGCTGGCTAAGTAGCCGCGCCAAATGTGCCAAATTTGCAGTCGATTTGACACATGTACTAGACGGCTATATACTTGTCGAAATACCTTAACATTTATGCAGTATACTTTAGCACTAATAGCGTATGTAACGCTTTATATAAGCAGCTTTTGGGAGGTTTTTATCAAATTTTATTGATTGCATTTATTAATCTCTTTCTATAAGTTTCATATGTTCGTTTCAAAGCTTGGCATTGAATGTATGTGGATTAAAAAAACATTTTTGATTATGCTTAAAAGTAATACTGAAATTTTCTATCATCTTTGATTATCTCTTGTTGACAATTGGATGTTTGTTTCTACAAGTTTTACATCAGCATGTTAAACTTCATGGCATTTTGTAGATGTATGAAAAAAATTGCATATTGTATTTGAAATTAGAAATGTTTAAAAGTTCCCGATTGCCGATTTTCTTTGAATGTGAATTAATCAAGGCATTGTCTCCCATTTATACTAAATAGGCAGAGTCTTAGGAATAGCCTTAGTTCTGATCACTTTCTTCAATAGATATCTTGCATATGAACAGATCAGCAAAAATATCTCTAATATTTATTTATGATTTACTATCATAAAACTAGTCTTAGACTTTCTGTCTCACTGTTCATATCAAAAAATTCAGCTCCGAGCAGCTGAGGTCTAAGAATTCCGAGCTGTCGCTATATAGTTAGAGTTATAAATATAGTCATACGTATATATGTATATGCTACAAATACACCAAATTATTAGGGTTTGCCAAAAGTATGCAGTTTATGGTCTCTCAAATTGGCAGTAAAAAATGCAATTATAATATTGAAATGATGTGAAATGAGCTAAATAATCCATTTATTATATAGTAAACAGTTAAATATATTTTTTTTAGAATTTTACAGTTTTTTCTTTTAATATACCTCATTATAAGCGGGCTGTTAACTTTGTTATATTTAACGCCAAAGTGGAAAGTTTTTGTAGCTACATCTGGTAACGACAATTGGTATTGTATATAAGCAATTTGGACTTTAAATAATACGAATTTTTCATTTTATTTGTTTCAATTTCATTTTTTAATTAGCCCGTCTGCGACTCGAACTAATAATCCAACTTGTTTCTAATGCCATAAAATTGGCCAAACCAAAATTTTATGCCAAACATTGGGTGGCGCGAACTAAATGTATAAATAAATACATATCTGTATGGCGTGCTTGCTATTTGTTGTCATTTAGATAATTTGTATTTGCTTTTGTTGTTGTTTTAGTTCATTTCGCTCTCACACTCTCTGTATCTGTCTCTGTCTCTGGGCATAGTGCGGGAAAAGAAGCAGCAAAAAAACAAAAAACAAAATATAGTTCGTTTTCTATTTTAGGCTGGTCATATGCAAAAATAAAAATAAAAATAAAAAAAACCAGAAAGGAAAAATAAGAAACAAATTTGAGTTTACTATAGAAAGTGCTTGACTTGCAAATACCCTGAGTTTTGAATTTGTGACTAGTTTTGAACTGAATGATCTCAGCTATTATAGACCTTGAGCTACTATGCTCAAGGGAATCTATAGTACTTTTGGGTTTTTCTGTGTATATAAAAAACAGAAATCTATTAACTCTTAAGAGCCTTGCTTTGCTTATTTGTGCTATTATATATGCACTCTATGTGTTTGAAATTTAGAATCTTCGTGTACTTCTTCTGGTTTATAATTCGATGTTAACATGTGTATACATTATAATTTATATACATATGCAGTCTGCAATTTGATTTGTTTATACTTGGGTAATATCTTTAGACAGCTCTCTTTTGATCTCATATATGAAATACATAATTGAATAATTTTCGTGTTCGTTTGGGCAATGTCTGGCAATGGAATATATTGTAAATATCAAGTTCCCTAGCTTCTGCTCTTAATACGAATTTTAATTTGTTATCAATTTTAATTGATTTCACTCGCCATAGCAGTGCTAATCCACCCCATAAAAATAATACAACTTCTTTTAACATAATCATTATACCCCACACTGTTACATACAGTGTGTTTAGGGTATACGAATTTCAAGTCTCTAGCACTTGTAATTTACGAGCCGTCTATATAGAGCGAATCGACTAGATCGACTTGCCTAGTTGCAGAGAAGTGTGTATATATTTTATACACTCAACAATGTTGTCTGTTTCCCTGTACTTAGACAAGTCGAATGTGCCCCATTTAATGCTATACGAGTGTTCCATTGGGCTCTGTCAAAAACTCACTTCCTCCGAAACGATCTCAATGTAGGTGATGGGCTCCGCAACGTTGTAGTTGAAGGCGACGCTAGCCGCCTGTCCAGCGCCCGCCGGACGCGAATGCTGCAAATCCTTGAGCAACAGCTGATCGTTGGCAATGCGGCGACCGACGCCAAAGTAACGCTTGGCCAGAATGCCGCCCTGGGTCAGCGATATCAGGAAGATCAAGACAATGGTACGATACATTTTCGTATGCAATATAAGGAAAAACAACAACTAAAAGGGGAGACACATGCTCCACCTATAAATCGGATAAATGTGTTCTTCGAACTAGTCGCGGCAAACGAAGGCGTGCAACTGATGTCAAAGATTTGCTACGAGTGGAAACTGGCTGCCTCAAGTGTTGACTGATCTACACAGAGAGAGAGAGAGAGAGAGAGAGAGAGAGTGCGACCGCATGAGAGAGCAGGAGAAGAGACAGATGGAGCGTGAGTGAACATGCGCAGATCTTAGATGCGAGTGAGAACGTGAGGGCGAGCATGATATGCCCTGCAGCTGCTCCTCTCTCTCTCTCTCTTTCTATCCTTCTCTCTCTTTATGCACTTTTCTCTATTGATTTAGCTGAATTCTTGTGCTTAGCAGTCAACTCGTGTACTTGACCCCAAAATTTGTTGTTGCTGTTGCTGGCCCTCCCACCAAAATGTTGTCCATGCGACCCCCAAAAATAGAATCGCGTTGACCAACAACCTTTTTGCATTGCGTTTAAATCTGTCACAGTTGATATATATATATAGATATATACCAAAAATAGGTGCAAATTAGCATGTAGCATAAAAATTCAAACAAAAATATATATACATATTATTAACTTGGCTAAGGATTAGAGTGTTTAAGCTAGGAAGAGTTGCGGTGTTGCTGAAGCTAAAATGACTTATTTTATTAATAATAAAATTAAAAGGAAATTTAAAAGTAATAACTTGTGTATTATAGAGAATATACGGAAGTGCTTGAAAGGCAAAAAAGAAAAAGTAATACTATGGGGCATACCCGACTGCTTACAATAAATGTTTTACACTGCTTCTCGATTTGCCCATATTAATAGATCCTTATGTATTACGAAGGTTAATACTGATGGAAGTGGAAAGTATATATAGTTTTTCCCTGATTTGAATCTTCAGGTGAGATTATATATGTTGTGGACAACTGATACGCTCTTAATCCTTTAATGAACAAGCACACCTTCAATTAAAATGATATCAATGAAATATAAAAACCGCAGAGGGCTCTTAAAGAGCATTACAGCTCAATTATGCTGCGTATTTATTTGGCTTTAACAATTATGGAGCAGAGCATTAATTAAATTGCGCATACGCCACGTGCGACCAAAAAGTTTTTATTTTACCATATTTATATTTAATTGTGCAACAAAATGCTTTTAATTGATTTATTTCTGTGCGCTGGAACTTTATGCAGTTTAGTGAAATTATGCCGCTGAGCCTTATTAACGCCGCTGGGAATTTCAATTAATGCGAAACAAAGAGCAACAGAAAGAGAGAGCGAGAGAGCGAGAGAGAGAGCCTTATATTGAAAATTGCATTAAATTAATTAAAAGTTTGTGTGCGCATTGTGTGTGCGCAGCACTCGAAGTGGAGCATGATGAAATGGCACAAGCAACAAGCAGCATGCAGCATGCAGCATGCAACATGCAACATGCCACATGCAACAAAAGCACTTTTTGTGGCCAAATGGGCAAATCTGTGTAGGCGCCAGCTGCCCAAGGCTAAAATCGGAAGCTGTTGTCATTGCAATCAAAGCAAATTTCCGCATTCAGCAACTTCAATGTAACAACGCCAACAAGTTGCAAGTGGCAAGTGGCAAGTGGCCAATGGCATTAAGTGCCCAGCTGATGGCTTTCAGAGTAGTGTCGCCGCTGCCTGTTTATGAAATTCAATTAAAGCATTTATGAAAATTGCATTAAAAGCTGTCAATAGCAAAACATCAAGTTACGCCGGACACAAGGCTCGACTAAAGGCCGCAGGGCACACATAGAGAGAGAGAGAGAGAGGGAGAGGGAGAGAGAGAGATTGATTGGCTTAGCGCTGAAAACGATTTTCATTTCAATAAGTCCATTATACTCGTTCACTGAATGAGTGTATTCGTTTCTGCAAAGCTTTGACTATTTTTTTTAGGGACTTGCAATTTTCTTCAACTGATGAAATTTGAGTGGAATTATTATACATCTTGAAAACCCTGAAACGCCTTTTGGTGGCATTGTAAATTGGTAAACACATTATAACTGTCACATCTACATTTATATGTCCTACATACATATGTATGTATATGCAGCTGAGTGCTTGTGCTCATATGTCATATTCATATATGAAAATTTAATTTTTAAATTGAGTAAATTAAACAAATTGTATGCATTAATCAAATGTAGCAGGCGAACATTTTAACATGTTTTCCATTCGGAATGCTTCGTTTGAAGCGCATGTTTTTAATTGTCCCAAAATGAGTTCGTGCTTAAATGCTAAAATGTTTTTTTTTTTCGCTTTCAATTCATTTTTCGATTTTTATTCATTTCTTGTTTTGGTTTTATGGCTTGAGTGCATTTTAGTTGCGTTTATTAAACATTGAAAAGCACTAAAAATATTCAAATATTGGCGATTTGTTGCCTGGAAATGATATAGCCATAAAATAGCTATCAAAACGTCGACGCATATGGGTAAATGTTTCAGAAGACTTGTGGAAATGTATTTAACTCAAGTGTTGCTTGGATACCCTGGATGTCAAGAGATGAGGGGGGCTTGATTATAAGATCTGAGAGACAATATTGAAGATGGAAAACGAAAAATAGCAGAAAGTAGATAGATGAAGCAAACTGAAAATAGAAGATAGAAAATTTAAATAGAATATAGAAAGTAGAAAATAGATGATGGAAAATATCAAAATGTAGATGGGAGATGTGAAAAAGAATTGAAAAGATGTTTTATACGGTTTACAGAGCGACAGATTTATTTATTATTAACAAATCCATTCAGAGCTCATATAACATCATATAGCCTATCCGCTTCCAACAGATTTCCTAAGTCTCAATTCTCTACTCCTCATATTCAGATGTACTGGGATCTATTACTCTATGTATAAAGCATAAGATTGTCTATACTCATTTACTATTTCATAGTAATCTAAGCATCAAGATATATAAGATACATATATGTAGATATGAAGACCCATAGTCTCTACAGGGCATCTTCTCGTTGAGAAATCTCTCGCCCCTCTGTTTCATTCTCAAGTGTTTATATGTGAATTAAATGCAGATATATGTAGATGTTTAACATATTTATAGATAAAGTATATGTGGTTGAGATCGCTGATGGCCAGACGCCTATTTCGAGTGGCCCAATGAAAGGTTAATAACACTCCACAAATAAATGCGATTTTAATGTGGAGAAAAGGCGCCGTCAATGAACGCAGCTCGTTTTAGCTGCAGCAATTGATTTGTTGAAATATTCTGTTTATTTATAATATATTTAAACGAGAGTTATTGTGCGTAAATTGCATTTGCCTACACACACATATACGCAGACTCATGCACATCCATCCGTATAGATCCAGCTAATGTCCATTACGTAATTGCATTTGATGGCGACGTGCATCTAACGAGCTAGTAAAGCAATTAACGTGTGCCTGTGTGCGTGCGCCTGTGTGTGTGTGTGGGCGTGGCTTAACTGGAATCAATAAAAAAAGTTATGCACGCTGTCTACGTTAGTCCGAGCGGAAATTGCAAAATAAATTGTTGTTTTTCTCTCCACACTACGAAGTGGGGTATCATGTTTTTTTCTCAGAGATTCTCTTTAAGAGTCACTTTTGTACTAGTTTTAAGTTCAATTGAACTTGTCATTAAAATGATTAAGTTGTTTACAAGTTTAATTACTCCTGAAGGATTCTCTATGCTCAATTGGACACTTGATTCATTTCGTTCAAATCGTTCATGAACATGATGTTCTATTGAACTGGTGAGTGTTCAGTGATTCAGCTGTTCATATGATGATCTACGATACTCTTTGTTCAGTTAGTTAATTGAATCGTTTTGAGCATTGATATATTTTATTCAAGTACAGCTCGAAGACCTAATGCTATATACATTTTCCATATATATATCTCTAAACCACGCCCATTCCCTGTCCAAAATCTAGAGTATCTGCCAGTCATGCACATCGAATAAAATCATTTTTGTCCTGACATTTAAATTTGAACCTCGCAAATTGGATTTTTCCGGGGAACCAAATTTATTAATACCATTGACCATTTTGGCTTAGCGGGGATTAGCCCACTCGGGTCAAGTTTCTTTGGGGCAACGACGGAGCGAACGAAAGGAAAATTGAACTTTAAGGCTTATCACCTGAAACCTGGCACCCACCGCTGGGGCAAGCGACGCGAGGCGAGGGGCCAATAGGCGCTCAAATGTAGGCCACACTTTGTGAAAATAATCAGCAAAGCATTTGATGGAAATGCCGCTGAAAAAAGTTTTAGTTCACAAGCTGCCAGAGGAGTGATGCGGCCCTAGGGGGTGGTGCGGGTGCGGGTGGTGCAGCGAAGTTTCTCAATAGAATTCTGGCTGCAGGCTGCAGATAAACAGCTCAAGAGGCAGATGCGAAATGAAGTTAAAGTTTGCGTGCCCCGAGTGCTGCACTGCAGTATACCCTGTAATTGGTTAAGAAGTTTAGCTGGCAAGGGGAATTTGTAATTAGTTTCATAGAGTATACCCTGGAACTAACTTGCAAGTGGAGCTGTTACGTGTCTTGTAGAAGCAAAGGGAATTCATAATTAGTTTGGAGCTAAAGTTGACTTACAAGTCTTATTAGGCTAGGCTATCGAAATGCAAAAGGACTCGTGCATACCCTGTAATTAGTTTAAGACAATCTTGATCATAATGTGATAGATTATTATTATTATTATAATATTATTTTTGAAGCATTCATAATATTATCATTGATCGTAAAAGAACTTAAAGCTGCTCAGCTAAAGTATATCCATTAAAACGTATATACATATGTATATGTGACTATATATGTAGAGCATGTGTGCCCTATTAGATATGCCCTGTAGCTCTCTTGAAGGCATTTCAATTAGCCTAAAGATAACAAGTAAGAAAGCTCTAGTCGAGACTGCTCGGCTAGGAGATACCCTAAACCCTCCAGAGAACTAATATTTCAATAATTCTTCACGTCTTTCTGCTTACAAAAGAAGCACACACATACATAGACACACATAGACACACACGCATAAACAGGCATGGGCTCAACATTTGAGAGAGACAGTACTTGTGTAAAAGTACAAGCAAGGAGAGAAGAAGTGCAGAAGATCATTAAAGTTGTCTATGTGTATGCAGCAGTTCTCATTTGGTATTTGTATTTAGGTAAAACAAAGCTAGAATGCTCACAGCAGCAGAGAGCGTTCCCATTGCTCACTTGAAGCTCGACTGCAACGAGCTCTACCTGCTGTTGGGCTCAAGATTTGAGAGAGACTCTGCTTGAGTAAAAGTAAAAGCAAGGAGAGAAAAAGTGCAGAAGATCATTAAAGTTGTCTATGTGTATGCAGCAGTTCTCATTTGGTATTTGTATTTAGGTAAAACAAAGCTAGAATGCTCACAGCAGCAGAGAGCGTTCCCATTGCTCACTTGAAGCTCGACTGTAACGAGCAGGTAGACCTGCCGTCAGGCTCAACCTTTAAGAGAGGCTGTGCTTGAGTAGAAGTGGTCCTATATAAAGGGCAGCAGCTGCAGCATTTCTTCAGTCGTCCAGGCCTGGTGGAGGTGTGCGCATCAAAGTGAAGCAGCGTGTGTGATCGATCAGCTAAGCATTAAAGACGTCGAGGAATTACGTAGAGGTATTACGTGATTACGTAAAGGAAATAAGTAGAGGAAATACTTCGAAATACTTAAAGGGAATATTTAGAGAAAATAGACATACAAATAGTGGTAAATCGACTCAGCTCGTCAACCTGATCAAGAATATACATACTTTGTGGGGACTGCCTTCTGCCTGTTGCATACATTGCAACAAAACCATTATACCCTGACATATGAATATAAATACGTCAAATGACTAGGAGAAGTAAATACCTAAATATAAAGCTAAATTCACGACAGTGAGATACCCTGTATTCGACAAAAAAATGCACATATAAACAAGCTAAGCTAGTCGTAGCTCATCTACCCCATTTGCAATGTGGAACAGATACGGGGTGTTAAAGGGAGCATACGGACTGCATACAAATATCAGTTAAGTGGAACAGCAGAGCAGTCAAAGGCAGCCACCTGCCTGCAGCGTAATCCATTTAAGAGGCGCATTTGCCGCATTTGACTGTCAATTGACGGCTGCTTAGGCGAGCTGCCAAGGCTCATCCCGTCGGCAGCTGTGCTCAGTGCGAGGGAGGGAGGGAGGGATAGAGATTTGATTTGGTTTTGATTTGGCTTTTATTCAATGCTTGCTCGCTTGTTCGCTTGCCTGCTTTCAGGATGAGGGCTGGAAGCTGAACCGCACCAACTACTATCAGGAGGGCTGGCTGGCCACGGGCAACATACGCGGCATTGTGGGCGTCACATTCACCACCTCGCATTGCCGCAAGAACATGGACTACCCGCTGCGCACCAACTACAATCTGCGAGGTCATCGATCGGACGTGAGTGAAGCGAGCACTTTGGAATCGAATATAAAATAAATCAGAAGTAATCTCTTGAACTATTTCGCTTGCCGTTTCTTTCAGGTCATTCTGGTCAAGTGGAATGAGCCGTATCAGAAGCTCGCCTCGTGCGACAGCTCTGGCATCATCTTTGTGTGGATCAAGTATGAGGGTCGCTGGTCCATCGAGCTGATCAACGATCGGAATACGCCGGTCACGCATTTCTCCTGGTCACACGATGGTCGCATGGCGCTCATCTGCTATCAGGATGGCTTCGTGCTGGTCGGCTCCGTGGCCGGTCAACGCTATTGGTCGTCCATGCTCAATCTGGAGTCGACCATCACGTGCGGCATTTGGACGCCCGACGACCAGCAGGTGTACTTCGGCACCACCCAGGGTCAGGTGATCGTCATGGATGTGCATGGCGCGATGGTGTCCCAGGTGCAGCTCTCTAACGATGTGCCCATCACGTCCATGGCCTGGTCCTGCGAGAAGTTCAAAATGGAGGAGGGCGAGGAAGCCGAGCCCGGTGTAACCAATGCCGGTAAGTGGAGGATTAGTTGACTAAGTAGACTATGCAGCAGAGAATCATATCAGCAACTGAAATTTTAACCTGATCATCAATCATTTGAGCAAATACTTAATCAATCAATCCATTAGTCCCTCAGTCATCGTACTTTGGCTATTCCATGCTCAAATTTTTTACGTTTCAATAATTGATTGATTGATTGATGAGGAATCAATCAATCAATTATTGAAATTTTAAAGATGTAAGAATCTCGAGATGAAGCCTCCACGTTGCTACATCTAGAGCTCAATCATCAATCAATCAACCAATCGATCAATCAGTCAATCAATTAATACTTAATCTTAATCACCTGAGATGGATATTGTATTCTAATTTGTTTTAATTTGATCTGTAAAATTGTTCAATCAATCCATTAATCAACCAGTCAATCACTCGATCAATCAAGATATAGTTTTAATCATTTTGAATTTCTATTATATCATGCAATGCAGTTGATTGATGTCTGAATCTCTAAATTGTTCAATCAATCAATCATTATTTAGTATTTGTCAGCTGAGAATTTTACTATATTATGCTAGAGATAGAGATTTGTCTATGTCTCTACACTGTGAAGTCAATCAATCAGTCATCAATCAAGCGCTTGCTAGTTCTAATTTTCCTCCTTGATTTCAGCCAAGCGCACTTTTGTGCTAGCGGTCAGCTTCCAGAATGGATATATCTATTTGCTAAAGTCGTTTGACGACGTCTCACCCGCACATATCAACACCTGCCTTAATGGCGCCCTGGGCATGGTCATGGAGTGGAGCAACTCACGGGAGCTGCTCGCCGTTGCCGGCACACTGCGCAGCAATAGCAACGCCATGGGCCTGGATGGCAAGCTGGAGCACGAGCTGGGCCTGGGCACGCCGGCCGGCAGCTGCTACTACAACAACCTGGTCAAGTTCTACACGGAGTCGGGCACCTGCCTCTACCAGGCCCACATACCCTGCAGCACGGCCACCGTCTCGGCCATCACCTGGGGCCACAACGACAAGCGGCTGTTCATCGCGACGGGCACGCAGGTGCACATTGCCTGGATCTCGCGACGCGTGGCCTCGCTGCAGCTGCTCTGTCGGCTGCAGATCCAGGCGAGCGTTGGCTCCGAGACTCTGTTGCCGCTGCTGCCGTTGCCCTCCAGAATCAAATCGCTCATTGGCAATCTGTTTGCTCAAACCATAAGAGTGAGTGAGATTCGCTATATACATATATGTACATATGTGGAAAGACTTGAATCAATCTTCTCTCTCTCTCTCTCTCTCTCTCTCTTTCTGCTCTCTCCTACAGTGCTGTGTACCTGATCTGAAGTCGCTGCGTGACTTTGTGTCGCGCCCGCCGCTTTGCTCGACTCGGCTGCACTGCACCATGATACGGCATGATGATGACTCCAATCTCAGCTCCGGCACCTGTTACACGCTCTACCTGGAGTACTTGGGCGGGCTGGTGCCGCTGCTGAAGGGCAAACGCACCTCCAAAATACGTCCGGAATTTGTGATCTTCGATCCGCAGGTTAATGGTGAGTGCGAGAAGATGCAGCTACTATGTAGTTATTCCGCATGGTGATCATTCGATGGCATTGCAGACAACTCGCTGTACTTTCAATACGCCGCCGAGGCGAAGAGCAGCTCCGGCTCCAGCCAATCCACCACGACGGGCAACAGCGGACGCACCGACTCCTCGGACAGTGACTTCGATGAGCGCTCCTCGCGCTTCGGCTCGCCTCGAACGCCGCGCAAGCGTCGCGTGCGCGCCAAGCGGCGGGCCCAGAACGGCGACCGCACGGCCAGTGGCAGTGGGAGCAACACTCTGGATCCGGACAGCCTGGACGAGCTGGCCTATGTGGATACGCTGCCCGAGGTAAGGGTATAGACGAATTGGGGCAGCTGGGGCTCTTTGGCATGCGTTAACTTCTGTGCACTTGCCCTTTCTCTCCAAGCAGGAAGTCAAGCTGGTGGAGGTGACCTCCAACATCTGGGGCACCAAATTCAAGATCCATGGACTTGCCAAAACCGTCCCAGCCAATTTAGGCCAAGTAACATATAAGACGTCCCTACTGCATTTGCAGCCGCGTCAGATGACGCTGGTGATCACGGAGCTGCGCGACGATTTCCCCACTGGACCCGATCCCAGCTTCAATCCCAATCTCTTCTCCGAGGACGAGGAGGAGCACAACTTCAATCATAATCATAATCATAATCATAATCATAGTGCGGATGCCGCAGTGCCTCATGTGAGCGTGACGAGCGCCGCTCCGGATGCTGCTTCGGCAGCATCAACAGCATCAGCTGCAACAATAGCCGCATTGAAGCCGCCAATTATGCCGCAGCGTCGCCTCAACGATGGCGCCTCGGCGCCGCCCATTGCGCCCATGTCGCCACGCCCGAATCGCATACTGGCGCGGCATAAGAACTCGCACGGCCTGACTGTGAATGGAGCTGGTTCCGGCGGTGCGGTGGGGCTCAGTCCGCTGGCGCGTGCCGAGAGCTACGACGACGACTCGTCCAATGAGTCGCAGGAGGCGGCAACAGCCGCTGGCACTGCCACCACCGTGCTGTTGCATCAGGCGCCGCCCAGCTGCAGCTCCGCCTCGCCCTCGCCCAGCTGCAGCAAGAGCATCACGCGTCCCAAGACGATCAGCAGCTTCAAGAACAGCTACAGCCGCTCCAGCTCCAACTCGAGCTGCCAGTCGCGTCACGCCATCTCGCCGCTCTACTGCGACGGCTCGGTGCCCACGCTGCAGTCGCCCAAGAACGCCGTCGCCCCGTCGGACATCATATTTGAGCGGCCCGCTGTGCCGGCGGCGGGCCAGACCACCCTGATGTCGTACTCGAGCAATGCGGACTACGCCAACAATGTGGTCCAGGTGAAGAACGCGCTCATGTCGGAGTCGATGCGCACGGCGAACAGCCACGTGAATCCGGTGCCACTCAATCTCAACTTGAACCTGGAGCGCATGGATGCGCGCGCTGTCAAGTGCTCCACAACGAAGCGGCGCGACATGCTCTACATAGACGAGGAGACGCAGTCGCCCACGCCCACAACCGCCGCCAACACCTCAGCTGCCTGCTCCAGCATGAAGCGCACTCCGACTGTGGTTTCCATAGCGCCAGCGCTGCCCGACTCCATAACGCGCAGCTGCAGCGTTGGCTATCTGGACTCGGTGGCCATAACGCCCTCGGACGAGGCTCTGTCCGCTTTGCGCAAGGATGCGCCCAACAAGCGTCTGATCCTGGTGGACAAGCGTCGCAATCGCCATCGCAAGCGCCAGCAGCAGCAGGCGGACGCTCGCCGGCACAAGCTGCAGCAGACGGGCAAGTCGAAGAGCTTGGACTCCTGTGATCTGCTCTCGCTGCAAACGAAACTCTCCAGCAAGGAGCACGAGCAGGTGGTGCGTAAGCTGCAGGAGATCTCCGACAGCAGCGCCTGCAGCAGCGCCGCCAACACGCTCTGCTTCAAGTGTCGCAACAACATGAATCCCGCCAGCGTCTGTAAACGTTGCCAGCCGTCGGCTAATCTGGCGCTGGACGAGATTACCACGGTGACTGTAGAGCCCGCCAAGGAGCCAACACCAGTCGCTGCAGCTGTAGCTACACCTGATCCGGCAGCCGTGCCGATCAAGGCGCCGCCCAAGAAACGCTTCGATGTCATCACCAGCTTCACGGACAGCCCGCTCTTCACGCGCAAGCATCGCTTTGGCTATGGGCGCAGCAAGGATCTGGCACCGGGCAGCAGCACTGAGAACTCCACGCCGCTGCTCGCTCGCAAGCACGAGAACAGTTTCAGTTTTGTCAAGCAGCTGTCGGAGGTGCGCTGGCGCCGCAAGGAGACGCCCGCCAGCCAGCAGCAGCAGCAGCAGCAGCAAAGCTCCAGCAATGCCAGCACACTGGAGCGACAGCAGTCCGAGACGAGCAGCACAGCCTGCGGCACGGTAGAGGCGACGCCCGTGGAGGCCAAGGCATCGGTGTCGCTGCATACGCAGGTGGGAAATGGGATTGATGGATATATATATGTAAGATTGATGGTTGCTTTCATTTTAGGCCTTGACCACCTTGGAGAACATCATCAGTCGTCTGCGGGACCTGGATGAGGGTCGCCTGACGCCGCCGTCGACGCCGCAGCGCTTGCCGCGCAGCTCGCCCGCCTCGCCGGCGGCCAGCAAGAAGAACAAGCGCCAGCAGAGCAACTCACCCATTCGGCACATACTCAACTCGCCGCTGCTGAATCGCAGGCAACGCAAGAAGCCGAGCATCATCGAGAGCTCCGACGACGAGGGCAATCAGACGAACGGCTCGGGCGAGGAAATGGGCGGCAGCACGGGCAACGGCAATGGCAAACAGTATCGCGACCTGGAGACATTCCAAAAGGCGCAGCTGCGTCAGAAGGTAAACTTCAAGTTAAATGCGTCCAGTGCAAATCGCTAATCGAGATTCTCTTCCTCTCTCTCTCTCTCTTTGGGGCAGCTGAAGCGCGGCAAGATCGAGCCAAATGGCAGCGCCAGCTGTGCCAATCCAGCGCCGGTGCGACGCGAGTTCGTGATGCACAACAAGGCGCCCATGTGGAACGAGATGAGCCAGGTGTATCAGCTGGACTTTGGCGGACGCGTCACCCAGGAGTCGGCCAAGAACTTTCAGATTGAGTTTCGTGGCAAACAGGTGGGAAATTTGGATTATCGCTATGAATTTTAGCTGCCCAAATGATTGATCATCAATTGACATAGTATATTAACTGTACATTCCAATCTCTTGCAGGTGATGCAATTTGGGCGCATTGATGGCAATGCGTATACCTTGGACTTTCAATATCCATTTTCGGCGCTGCAGGCGTTCGCCGTGGCGCTGGCCAATGTGACGCAGCGCCTGAAGTAATTTCGACATTAAGAATATACCAACTGTTGTATTATCGTAAAGCATTACAGACACAAACACACACACACACACAAATATATATATATTTATATATGTACAACTATATAGTACTTATAGCACGCCGCCGCAGCAGCAGCCGCCGATCGCAATTGCTTTAATATGCATATTTTTTATACTATACTAAAGCAGGTCAAGCAGGCGCCTTGGCTTTATCATTTGTAAATATGTATGTATATGTACTTAATTGTATTGTGGTCTTTAGGTTTCTGAATGCCATATATATATATTATTGTGTAATGTTGTATCCCCGAGAGGATGCGATCTATGAACTCATACCACCATTTAATTGAAGGTTTAGCAATTTGATATTGGTGTGCAACAGAAATGCAGCAGCAGATGAAAAACTCACAGTCCGATCCATTTTTTGTGCAATATTTGTATGACAAACTTTTTGGCTTAAGTATACATATATAAATAACAAAACCAAATGAAATGATCGATGATGTAAATGTTAAGCATCATTATTGATCTATGATCTATTTTTAAACGTATGTGAATGAAAACGATTTTTCAGTCGAATTTTTTAAACTAGTTTGTACAAGAGCAGCCTTTTTTGCATTGAGAGCTTCGTTTGTTTTCGTTAATTCCTTCTCGACTTAGGTGCAATAACAGCAATTCCTTTTGTTAACAATTCTTAGCATATAAGAAGATATCATTAAAAACAACAAATCATATATTTAACTATATATGTGTGTATACAGCAAATATCGCTTGAGAAAAATAAAAACATAAGAAATCGCTTGGCCTAACATTTCTAGCAAAAAAAAAAAAAAAAAAAAAAAAAAAAGGAAAAATGGATGTGTGTACGAATACTTAATACTAGCATATTTTTTATATACGATAAATTAATTGTGAATGTTAAACATATAAGAAAAAAAAAAAAAAAAAAAACATTCTCTTACACAAGAAATTTTGTGCTTTTCCTCTTAAAACTCTTTTTTGTAGTTAGGCTTAATTTCAAGACAAATTCGTTATTGTAATTGTTGTGAATATTGAAATAAACTCAAAAACTCGAATCGTAAACGATTTCCAATGTGCAACTAATTAAATAAATTATATATATACATTTCATATATGTGAATAAACAAACAACAGCAACACACAAAAAAAAGTGAACAAAACAAAACTATAATTTTTCTAATTTACATATAATACAAGAGATTGACTTGTGGAATATTGCGTCTTTTATGCTTTATGCCTTTTCCTTTTGTTGCTCTATTTCGATTTCAGCTTTCTCCCAATCGGGTATGGACTTCTCCTTTATGCTCCAGGCATTCGTTTTGGGACCTTTTGTTTCAGCTACAGAGGGATAAAGAAAATAATTTAGCATATATGTATAAGTAGATATAGACATAAATCATTTATAAAATATATTGTTTACAAGTCTTAAAGCGTTTGACGCCCTCTTGCATATCCTCCACCATGGACGCAGAGACTTGCATTATCTCATTGTTGATGGCTGCACGGAAACCGGGTCGTGCGTAGACATTCGCATTTTCCAGCGTCGCATTTCGATCGTGCTGCAGCGAGGCCATGGGAAACTTGGCAATTGAGAAGGCTAAATTGACGGCCTGGCCCAGGGCTGTGCCTGTGGCCACGATTCGATTGACCAGGCCAATGCGTAGCGCTTCATTTGCATACACTCTTCGACCCGTCTCTATGATATCTACAGCATTCGAGTAGCCAACGGCAGCAGCCAGGCGCACAGAGCCGCCGTCGCTGAGCGGCACACCCAAGCGACGATTGAAAAAGCCTAAAACGGCGGTGTCTTCCATGACGCGCAGGTCACAGAGCAAAGCCAATTCGAGACCGCTGGCCACACAAAAGCCGCTGATGCCGCATATAATGGGTTTGCGTAGGTGCCGCCTGGTCGGACCCACTGAGCCCTCATGGCGCAGCAGAAAGTTGAGACTGCCGCGTTGCGCCTCCGCTTCCAGTTCTTTCAGATCATATCCAGCTGAGAAGGAGCCACCCACGCCGTACAGCACGCCCACAGGTGATGTGTCATCCACCTCGAATTGATGGATGGCTTCGCTCAGCTGTGCCGCTGTGGCTGCATTAATGGAATTGCGCTGCTGCTCCCTGTTGATGCCGATTAATGTGATGTTGGCATCTTTCTCGACCAGTATGCTGGGTGCTACACTCTGCTCTGTGTCCGCATAATGAACCGCACTCAAAGAAAATTTCTGTGCGCTTCTAAATAAATCTCTGCAGCTCTTAAATCGACTGAAAGCAAACAATTTATGCATTTCAGCCAGAAAAACAAAACGCTATGTGTTGTGCAGCGTTAAAATCGATGATTTCGCTGGCGCGCATTTCAACACTGCTTGTCAGTAGCAAGAGCAACGCTGTCAAAAGAAGGCGTGTATGTGTGCACGAGCGTGTGTGTGTGTTGGTGTAAAACAAAAAGCGGATTAAAAGAAAATATAAACGCTGCTCTGCCAGTTATATATTTATTTATTTCTATATAAAAATAATAAGAAAATAGTGTTAAAATTAGTCTAATCATCGACGTGTGTGTGAGTGTGTGTGCCAACGCGTTGCATGAATGCGTGTATTGCATACAAATACAAAATACAAGTGATATAAGAAAAGTACAAAAGAGCTCGATTACAATACGCGACTCCAATCTGCAGCCGCAGACAAAGGATAGTTAAGAAACGGTATTAACCTGGTTATATACACATACATATATACGTTTGCACACATATATACATATGCATATAGATGTAAGCATGTGTGCGATAAACTGCACGCAAAATGTGAACGTGCGGCAGCTGCTGGACTGCGGTTGCGGCGCCTGCTGAGAGCAAAACAACAACAGAGCGAAAGTGACGAATGTCCAGCGCTGCAGCAGCGCTCGACCATAACAATAAGAAAGGCATAGAAGATAGAAGTAAATGGAAAATGAGAGGGGAGGGACAGGGAGAAAGAGAGAGACTGCTGACTGCTCCAGACTGCTGTTCAGCCAGCACTTGCATTGCATGTGAATATCTCCTCCGCTGCTTTTTCAATGCAACTGTAATTGAATTGGCATTACAAATTACGGTTAATATCCAGCCTGTCTGTATCTAAATGTGTGAATGTGTGTGCGTGTGTGTTGGGGTCGCCAGCGATGCCACCGCCTGCATTATTAGTGCTTAATTGTGTCTATTTTTAACAATGTGCGTCCGCCCAACATTTGGGCGCATTGTCTGTCGGCTGTTGGCTGGCCTGTGCCCCTCCAGCCCGTTGCGCCGCCCATTCAGTTAGGCTGCTCCATAGGCGCCCCCGAGGGCTGTAGTCGACCACACTATTGCCATTTTGCTAGCTTACATACAATATGCGTGCGTGCGTCTGTGCGTGTGTATTAGTGCGCGCGTGTGTGCCTCTGTCAGAGAGAGTGAGAGTGAGCGAGAGCGAGAGGGTATCTGAATTTTGTGATGAAATATGTAACGTGCTGAAACGGGCATCCCTGAGACTACAAATGTACAATATAAATTTATGAATAATTGATGATCAAAGCGTATTAGAAAATGTACAGCAGTGGACAGAGATTTAGAAACACTTTGAGGTTATACCTAAATCGTTAAATTATAAAGTTAATATTAGCACAATGGGTATAAGGAGTTATCACACCTTTACAATAGTGAGCGTATAATTATGAACACTAATTAAATAACAATTAAATATATAATATATCTTGAGTTCTTTATTGTTGATTTACAATGACATTATATAACTTATCACAAAAAAGAGTGTCACTAATTATATGCCCACGACTGTATGTCTC
Organism: Drosophila aldrichi; assembly: GCA_035045965.1. Taxonomy (NCBI): domain Eukaryota; kingdom Metazoa; phylum Arthropoda; class Insecta; order Diptera; family Drosophilidae; genus Drosophila; species Drosophila aldrichi. Next base: position 1,599,704 of record JAWNOM010000038.1, read on the forward strand.
ATTGCTTCAGGCCCACAGCTAAACTACATACGCATCATTGAGTAAGGGTATTCGTCTGTTTGTGTTGCCTAATTTCTGCTATTACTTACTTTGTATGCTGCTGTCTTTAACCGCATCATGATCTATTTTCGTAAATTTTATTTGCGAAAAAGTAAAGCGAACTCTCAAAGCGTGTATAAAAAAAAAACTTTCGTTTTATTATGTTTTACGGCTGGGACACACCTTTTGATGGGCAGCCTTTGATCGTATATATAGATATACGCACTAATCGTAATTAAATTGACAGTGTGTGTGCAGAGATATACAGATATCTATATACATACATACATATATCTTGCACTGTCAGATAAGATATAGAGAGTTGGGTATATCGAGTTTATTGCCTCAAGTACAGCTTAATTAATTGAATTAAATGCGCACGCATTCATTCAAAGCGAGATATTCTTACGAGACAAAAGAAGAAAATAAATGAAAAGAACGCTCACATTCACATTCACATTGACAATCACATTTCGCTCTTTCAGCAAATACAGTCACGACTCGACGATGTCAACCGGAAGACCCATAAAATGTGTCGTCGTTGGTGACGGTACCGTCGGAAAGACTTGCATGCTAATCTCCTACACCACAGACAGTTTTCCCGGTGAATATGTGCCTACAGTGTAAGTGTAACCCTCGAGTGTAAACTGATCATTGCTAATTATAATCGATAATCTCTTATGCAGCTTCGATAACTACTCAGCACCAATGCAGGTGGACACAATACAAGTGTCGCTGGGTCTATGGGATACAGCCGGCCAGGAGGATTACGATCGCCTGAGGCCGCTCTCCTATCCACAGACAGATGTATTCCTGATATGCTACAGCGTTGCGAGTCCCTCATCGTTTGAAAACGTCACCTCCAAATGGTATCCGGAGATCAAACACCATTGTCCCGATGCGCCCATCATCTTAGTGGGTGAGTATCTATCGACTCTATCATCTCTTACATCTGTCATAAACTGCCTTTACAATTTTTGCACAGGCACAAAAATCGATTTGCGTGACGATCGCGAAACGTTGAGTGGGCTGGCCGAGCAGGGTTTGACGCCGCTTAAGCGCGAACAAGGTCAGAAGCTGGCAAATAAAATACGCGCTGTTAAATATATGGAATGCTCCGCCTTAACCCAGCGCGGCCTCAAGCAGGTAAGTGCGGACACACCTTAGCGGCAAATGTCATCGACAGATGATGATGATGGCGATTTCCATTTACCTAGGTGTTCGAGGAGGCGGTGCGCGCGGTGCTGAGGCCAGAGCCATTAAAGCGACGCCAGCGAAAGTGTTTAGTTATGTAAATAAGCAACGAGGAAACCGACTGCGGAGAATACTCAGCAGAGGAGAAGCGTAAACAGTGAGACAAAGAGATGGAGAACCAGAGAATAACAACATGAAGCGACCCTCATCTCTAACTAAGCGTGAACAAATCAACAATCAGCTGACGAACAAGAAAGAAAGAAAGAAGAAACTTGATTCATTGAACATTATCATTTCCTTTAACATAAGCAAATAGTTTTGATTCTGTTTAAGTTGAATATTTGATTTAGGTCATCCATTTGAAAATCGCATGGCACAAAAAGAACAAAACAAGAAATCCCTCCTTATTAGAACTAAAGTGTAACAAGATGAAAGCAGCAGCAGTTAAACCATATATAATCCATATTGAAATCTAGTCAATTGAATCGAATCGAATGTATTAAATAACAGCAGCAGCAACAAATTGTAATGAATTGAACTAAACATAAACATAAAGGAAACTTTGGTTTCGCATATCAGAGAATATTTAAGGAATTCCTACTTTGTTTGTTTATTATGAAATGTATTATAATTATAAAGTAGCCCGGTTTTCTGGTTTCCTGGTTTTCAACAATAACCAAAATACTTGACGATGAGCTCTTAGAGAAACAAATACGTGGAAATGAAAAAAAAAAAAACACGATTATACGATATTTTAGCTTAAAAAAAAGCATTTTTCTACTATTTGTAATGATCTTAATTACTTGATGCTCTTTTGAAACTTGTAACAACTGTTGTTTATTTTAATTTATAATTACTTATTTATTGTCCCTAACTTTAATAATGCAATGTAAAAACATAAACAAAAAACAAAGGATAGCGAAAATGTGTAAATGTAAAAGGCAAAAACTGCATTTAAATGTGACTTGACTCGAATCAAAAAAAAAAAAAAAAAAAAATCAATGCACACAATTTTTGTAAACAACTCGAGTAGCATAGGGCGAGCAACAATTTTTTATAACAATTATATAAATATATTAAAGAGAAACAAACTAACGAAAACTCATGTAAATTTAAAGCAAAGATCAATCTACTTACGAGAAATCGTTACATATATATAGTATATATATACAAATCGCTGTAATTATAATAAAATCAGAAAAAAACTGTTGGATTTTGTGTGCTCAACCATTGCATAGTTATTAAATATTTCATTTATTTATTTAAATGCCACGTTTCTATCGATTTGTAAACAATTAACAAATTTTTAAGTTTTTTCTTGCTTATTTTTGTTTCACTGTGCCGTTAACAATTCCATAGACATATAAATATATATATGTATATAGAGGAGATCTTTCTGGGTGCAGCGTGTTCTTGGTGGTGCTGTGCCTCAATATAAACGGAAGGGCTTTGGATGAACTGCCTGGCCGGGCCTCTTTTTGGCGCCCGCACTCTTGGGACGCTTCGGCTCCGAGTTGAGCGACGGCATCGATACGGATAGGACGAGGCACTCCGCCGGCAAGGACATTGATGAGGTTAAAGTTGTGGCACGCTGTATGCGCGGCGCTTTCCAATACTGTATGAAAAGAGTAGCACGTTATTAGAGTGTTGCAAAATGCGATTAGCTAAAGCTGTAGTTAATTCAAAAAGAAATCAATAACTAAAATAGAAACTTACAATTTACTTTTGTTCAAAGTTTCAATTCAATGTGTTTCAGTTTTGTTCTCTCACTTTTACCAATGCGATCCAAATGTGGTTTGATACGTGCGTCGTGTGTGTCTGTGTAGCATTTGAAACGCTTGCGGCGTGGGCGTGGGCGTGGTCGTTGCATTGCATACATACGTATATAGCTATATATATATATATCCGAATTATCTGCCAGAATTGAAAGATACTAAGTGCAAACAAAACGCCAAATTCTTTTTCAGATATATGTATGTATTTTTTCCTCTTTTTGTTTTTTTTTTTTTTTTAAATGAAAAAAGTTTTGTTTTTATTACTTTCGAAATTTGCATTTTTTTTTTTTTACATTTTTCATAAAACTGGGAAAGTGTAAATAAATTGTGAGAATGATGCATATTTTTGTTTGACTAATTATTAATGTTACAAATTATAAAATTTTGTTATATATGCATATATATATATATATTATTTAATATGAAGTTCAAGTATTGAAAATTCACTTTTAATGGGGGTTTTTTATTGTTTATGTTTTTTGTTTTGTTTTGTCTTCAACACTTTTAACTACACGTAAAGCACACAGTTAATAATCGTATATATATATATATGCTTGTATATATATAGTGTGTTTATTTGTAGTATATGAAATATATATATATATACTTTATTTGTTTTGTTTTATATAGTTTATGCATTTGCCTTGGTATCTAAATTGATAAATAGTGCATAGATCAACTAATCATATACTTTATCTGCTTCTTCTTCGTTTCAATACGCTGCAACTGAGTAAGTGTGTGTGGGTGTGTGTGTGTGTGTGTGTGTGTGCTTGCACAATCGTTTTTATCAAATTTTATAGTAAATTCTCGTATTGTGTATTAATTATTGCATATATTTGATTTTCTTTTTTTGTGTAACTTGCTTAAAATTAATTTTTGTCAAATATTTGTTTGCATAGTTTTTTCTTTTTCAACTTTAGTTTTAAACGAAATTATAAATTTAGCTCAACATGCATTGATTTTTGAAATTTGTTTTTTGGACTGGATTTAACTTTGTTGATTTAAATTTTCATCAGCGCCGCTTGTTGAAGCCGTCATGGATGGTTGTGGACTCTGCGTTCAAGATAAAAATATAAACGCATTTAAATAATCGCATGAAATTAAAACTTAATAAGAAACAAAGATAAAACAAAATCATGGTGAAGAAAAAAGAACAGTATAAAATGTAAGGGCAAACAAAGGATTATGATAAACGAGCACAGCAAGCAATTTCCATATGAATCACCGGGACACCTTAACATGTATGGGCCTTGGGTGGATCGAATTCAGGTTCATTTTGGTTCGGTTCGGTTCGTTTCAGTATGGTACGGTTTGGTTTGGTACGATTAGTCTATCCAAAGACAATACAAACTTCAACTTGAGTGACGTCAAACAACAGAGCAAAAAATACATAAGGTACATAAATGCGCTCATAATTTCGACTCAGCGATTGACTGGAGTGAGTAAAGTAAATTAGTCCAGCAGCAAAAGTCAGAGCGGTGCAGTTGGTGTACTTCTCTATGCACTACTCACACATGCACATACACGTAAGCGACTCGCTGAGACGAGAGAGCGGGAGAGAGCAGCAGCAGCATCAAACGGAATTTTGTTCGTGTGGCTATTGAGTTCTAAGCTGAGAGAGAAAGCAAATGGCATTGTTGAGTGCTTTACGCTGCAGAGCTTTCAATAGAAATGAAGCTCTCCTACAAGCAATGTACATATACATACACATGTATGTACTTATAAGAAAGCTTTTTCATATTCTCTTTTGCTTTTAGCACTTTTGCTCCTATGATCAATTTATTTGAGTGTTTTGTGCACCTTCTTCTGAGTGCTTTTTGAGTCGCTGAAAGGACTTCGGCTGAAGAGTGATATATCGGAACGGGAATTGGTTCGTTTTTGAGTACAAAGAAATAGAGATTCATAGAATGAAGTCCCAGAGTGTGAAAATGCAGTAAGTTCTACTAGTATTGCTACTGAGTCATATGGTTTGAGCTACTTTCATTGCTACAAACCCATTCCATTTCGAAAATTGCTCAATTGCTTGGAACGCTCTTAATGCTGAAGTTTATATTATCTTTGATCTATCACAGCACTGTTAAAAGATAAAATTGTTCAACTCGACACGCAAATAACTTACAGGACTTCAGTCGTGAGATTTTTACGAAAGTATATTTTTATAGCATAAAATCGCTTCATTTAATGGACGTAATATTTCTGTAGTACGAGTATACTTTTTCTTTTAATTTTTTATTTTTTATTTTTTAATTTAATGCACTTTTTGATGACTAAGACTAATAAAATGTATACACATATTCCTATAAAAAAAATTGAAATGATAATTAAATAAATATTATTAATCATAAAATATAAATATTCAATCTTATGTAGATGAGTTAAAGCCGAACCCAAATAAATTCGTATTTTCTTCATTGAGTGTATTTGATGAGGGATTCGAGAGAGCAAAAGCATTTTGCACGTTTTGTTGTTGTTTTTGGTTTTAAATTTTTAAATGCTGGGCAGACTTTCACAATCATCAGAGATAATACATAATACACACATATATAGATTGAGCATATATAGCTATATAGTCTAGGTTTCAGTAACTCCGTTATATATATCTTTTGTTTAATAAAATATTTGTACTATTCTACATAGTATAAAAAAGTTTTTTGACTCCTGCCATAAATAATACTCTTTGTTGGTATTTCTTAAGTTATGTTAACAAAACTTCTCTTACGAGTGTTAGGTATTTTTCTTTGGTATTATTTATACGCTTGCCAAAAATGAAAATCTTTTGGAAAGAGCATAAACCAATTTCAGCTAGCCGAAATTTGCTTTGTGTTCTAGACTGTATCATAGGGTATTTACATAATTTAAAATAGAAACTCTTGCAAACTCAATCGAGATTTTCTTTGTTTTTGTTTAAGATTTTAGCTAATTTTTGTTGTTTATAGTTTTAAACCTGTTTTCGTATTTTAGGTACAGCTAGGTAGTATATTTCTTGTGTTTTTTGATTATTGTTCTAAAATATTTGTTGTTGGTAATGTTTTTACTTAAAAAGCGATTCAAATATATCGTTACACACACAGTCAGAGTTACAAAGACCGAATTCTAGATGAATGGTCGCAACCAAGCGACCCTGCGCCGCAAACTACAAATTCCAGATGAAACAAGAGACGCGAGTTTTGATATTCGGTTTCGAAATTCGAAATTCGAATTTCGAGTGAGAGCGAGAGCGAGAGGGCGAGAAAGAGAGAAAGAAATAGAAGTGAATGTGTGGAAAAAAATGTTGAACACGCCTTCGAGCAGTTTTTTCTTCTTCTTGACGTTATATACTCGTTCACGAATTTACGGTGCACAAGTTCAATATGCTTAGCTGATTAGGTAAGAACATTCAGTTGATAGTCTAACAAATGATTAGAGTCATACATCAGTTAACAATTGTAAATAGGGCGAGGCATATCGGAATAAACTGTATTGTTTTAGAGGCTTACAAGAGTCAAAAGTAAACAGCTGAGTGATCATGTACGCCCATTGAAGGCATGAGAACACTACATATAATCTATGAAATTTAAATTAAATTGTTTTCCTTTTATTCGTGAACGAGTATTCTGCAATCGACGAAGCCCGACTGCAATGATCTAAACATTTTTCATTTAATACATATCATGAATATGAAGAACGTTTTTCTTTTTGTTTTTAGAGAATTTAGTTAACGATATTCAATTTCTTTGTTAATGCATCTCAGTTTTGAGTTTGAAAGAAATTCATTTTTAAATGTAAAACTATAAAAAACTAACTTAAAATATTAATAAAAAACATATAGATCAAAAATTATGAAAATAATACACCCACTATATGATATATTGATTGCGCTACAAAAATACTTGCTGTATTTATATGTTGTATATATAAATCAAATCGCAGCTAATCGGTTGCTTATTGGATTAATTTGTTAGAGATAAAGTGAAATTCAAGTTAGTTCGAGCTTTATTTTTGGTAGTATTTTTTGGGTGTTTCGTAAGCGAGTGCTGTATATAGGTTTGCAGTGCTTTTTTCTCCTAGATATTGCTTGATCGTATGCCATTTAAAAATGAAATAAAAATTACAATTAAAAAATGAATTTCTTGAGCTAAACACAAAATGGGATGGCATTTACAAATTGATGTAATGATGTCTAGATGTATTGATGAATTGTTTGTGATGAAATCAAATGCAAATTACAAATTAGATTTGAGAAAACTGAAAAATGATAACCAAAATGAACTACAAATTGTTATTTGGAAACTACTTCGATGATTTCTTAACATGAATTCTTTCTTTGATCGTTTTTTACCTGTGTTGGTGGTGTTGTCAGTGCAACAGAGTGTTCAACATTTTTCAAATAATCCTTATCATCGAATATCTTCTTCTCACCGCCACCGGGCTTGTGCTTAACATTATCCAAAGATCCAACTTTGCTTTGTGCCTTAATTTCTATTTTTTGCGATTGGATCTGAAATGTAGTGTCAAAGCCACCAACAAAAATGCACACAAAATTCATTAGCAACGATTACACTGTATAGAGTAAATCTTTCCATTATATACATTTCTAAATATATACATTTTCGATTTGCGGACCAATTGTTGTTTTGAATATTCTTTTTTATACATCAAATACCATGAACAATATTTACAGGGAAAACATTTTCTATATTGGTGTTCTAGAGCAATTCTTCAAGAAAGTGTGGTTAAGTGATAAAATACTAAAAGTATCAAAAGTACGTAGAATACAAAAAATAAAAATATTAAATAATTCAATATTTATTTATAGACAAAACTAGTGAAAAACTTAGTTTTTATTAATATAAAATACATTTTTTCGATATACATTTAAAATAGTTTCAAGTTACTTACATCCTTCGTATTGTTATCCTGGATTTTTTGTATTTTTTTGTGAATATTTGTTAATAATTAAACATAATAAAAAAAGATTTGTATTCAAGAAATTTATTGTAACTTCAATGGGTTAGTTAAAACAAAATCCAGTTGAATAAATCAAATAAAAAATTCACATATCAGATTATATACAACAAATATCACTCAGAGAAAATATGTATTAAGAAAAATTGTTTAAATGTTTTTGGTTGTTAAATTTTGTATTTAGTCTGGTATTTTTGACAGCTCTTGAAAGCAGAAATTTCAAACCCTACACACGCTTATAGATTGAGTCAATACATATCTATTATAAGCCAATAGATTTTTCTCTGAGTGTATGTACATAAAACTGTTTCTTTTTCTTTATAAATCCAAAACTAGAACCGAAACTGCCATTGGTATTTACAAAGTAAGCTTTAGTTACAATGGAGTTACCCAGGTGTGGGTTAGATGATGATTTTGGATAGTTCTTAGCGTTACGTACCCAGCTACACCCAATCTTATTCGTCTGCATTATACAAATTGTCATCCAGACGCGCATTGTCCAACAAACAACGATGGCTAACTATTTTTGAGCCCTCGCCAAAGACAATGTCGTTGGGGTATTTCTTGTACGAATAGCTCTGCGGATTTTGATAGAGTTTTCTTATTTGGATAGATAGATGTGGATAGATTGTGTTGAGCGAGTCGAGAGCATGCCAAAAGTAACTAGATTGCATAAACATGCTCCCCCATGCCCCGTGCCCCATTTCCCACATGCCCCACATGCCCCACATGCCCCCATGCCAGTTAAAGTCAACTTCTAAGACACCAAAAACTAAAATACTTAACTGCTTGGAAGAGTAGATAAATCATAAATATACACAAGACTCCGATTTCGAGTCGAAATTAAATAAATAAAAAGTAGCTTCAAGTGCGCTTCTTGGCTTACCTTAATGTCGCCTCCGCCGGGCTGATGCTTCACGTTGTCCTTGGAGCCGACCTTCGGCTTGGCCTTGTCCTTGAAGTCCATCTTGAGCGACTCGATCTTTTTGTCGCCGCCGCCCGGCTTATAGGACGCATTGTCCAGCGAGCCAATCTTTGACTTGGCATTCCACTGCAACTTTGTTGTAACTATCTACAAATTGTTTTCGGTTTTGTTTGTTTTTGCATTTTTGCATTTGGTGGTGATTTGGTGGTTCGATACAGATACAGATATATGTACATATAAGATATATAAAACATGGTTAAAAAAAGTTAAAACTACTTCGATTGCAACAGTTGCTGCTTAGTCAATGTCAATGCACGCGCTCAGCTTGAAATTCGACTTATCAGATTCAGTTTGATATTGTATATGGTATATAAATACCGTTTATATATTGAACGATATTCTACATAAGGCTAGAAAATTATGCTGCTAAGTGCCTCGACTTATTCGTAATTTGCATTTCCTACAAGATACCAAATTGATTGCATCACAAATATACAGTTAGATATAAATATATGTATATACAGACTATATCTTGAATCGCAAGTCGACCGTGAAATTGAATTTCTATCAAAATGCTTGATGTTCATATTAACTTTTTTTGTTGCCTTCTCCCAATTGCAACTACGGTAAATAGAACTAAGAGTGCGTTTATACGTAGTGGACTAGGCGTATACCCTGTACCTTGCCAAGGAAGTACAGCCCTAGATAACTTTGTTAGTTTGAGAGCTTAATGACCTTGATTTACCACAAAATCATTTTAGAGTGCGACGTATATAATATAATAATATAATCTATTCTACAAATACAAATGTATTAGTAGAAATTGGTTGTCTTTCAGATTAATGGAGCGAATTGAAGGAATTGTCACGGAGAAGTAGGTTTCAAGTATTAAAACAACTAGATTTTATATAGAGCCAACAGTCTCGAGTTACAGAGATATTTTCATTTATTTTCGTTAAGGAAAATTTATTAAATGTTTATATACTAGCTTTTCTCTTCTTCAATTAAAGATGGATATTGAATTATGAAGACTAATATATGTACATGTATATGTACATATTTCCTCATTCCAAAGAAGTCAAGCTACATATAAAATTTTTAGCTTTCAGCAATGTCGTGGGTGGATATTTATTTATACATGATTGATAAGGATTTACCTATATATCTCATATATATGTATATATACATAATATCTGAATAGCTCTATAAATTTCACTTTCACAGCCTCCGTTGAAATACTTTTCAACATCCAACACCCATGCCATTGGTACAGGGTATATTTTGCATCAAATAAGACCTTAACCGTCCCATCTTTCAGAGAGACACCCACAGTCGATTTTAGACCAATTAGGACTTACCTTCTTCTCTCCACCCTTGGGCATATATTTGTCATTCTTGGCTTCGATGCGTGGTCCAGCTTTAATCTCAATTTTCTTCGATTCGATTTTGACGTTGCCGCCACCGGGCTTATAGGTGGCATTGTCCAACGAGCCGATTTTAGAGCGTACCGCCTTCAGATTGGGCGATGGTGCATGACCGACCTGTATCTTGTTCATTGGAACTGAGGGCAGATTGGAAGACAGTTGAGCTACGGTATAGATTGCGATCTACGCGACTACTAACCTTTCTTGGGTGGCTCCGGCTCAGGGGTCTTGAGCAGCAAGCGATTCTTTGAGGCGCTGCGCGACTTGGATGCTGATTTGTTAGAGGGCGTGGCACTCGGTGGGCGCGATGTGCCCGTCTTGTCCGGCTTCGAAGAGCTCGACGTGGGCGTCTTGACCGGCGAACTGGGCGAATTCGGTCCGTTGCGATCCTGTGTGTGGCATGAAGGGGGGAGAGAGAGAGAACAAGAAAAAGCACAGTGTCGGTACAGTCATGTCTCACTCTGTTGGACAATGGGCTAGAGCTTTACAATGAGATAGCTGGCATCTGCCAGCACAATCAAATGCATGTTGTCGAGCCTTTTACTTCGGTACGTCGGAATTACTCGGTCAAATATTTACGACCGCCAATAACTAGGTTTATACGGCTCTATGCCATTTATGACTCTGAGTCTCCATAGAGAGAGCGCAGCCAGCTGGGACCGTGGCCAGCACGACAGGATTCCCATTGTTTTATCGATTGTCGCGGCCTCCACGGCCAAAACTTTGCTCTTTGCGCTTTGCATATGAATGAACATATTTTATTTGCGAGGTATTTATAGAGACAATCCCCCCAGCTCCAACTCGAGGCCCAATCACGAAATATGTAGGAATATGACTAACCAAAAAACGAAAAAAACGAAAAAACTTGCCGTGTTTCGACTTTATCAACTTGGCACACATAAATCGCATTACATTTGGCAATTTGGTGTACAGTGAAAGTTGGCTACAACGAACTGATTACTATTGACAACGCTATGAAGTGGAAATTTTTGTGTTCATAAAAGTCTTGTAGATTTGTTATACTACCCCCTTCTATAGGGTATATGAAGAGTCTTAATAAACAATTTGTTGAGATTGGGCATGAGAGCTAAAGGGTCTAAAGGGATTTGCTTGGTATTCTAAGTAAATAGCTAAATTATGCATAAATATATATATGTTTATGATAATCATGTTCAGTTATTGTGGGATATATAATGGAGGTGAATCGCTATGTATAATGCTAATTAGAAATGTAATAAAGTCAAGGCTACAGGAAGGCAAAGAGATAGAGCTAGTAAAAATATACTGAAGCTATTATACAATTTATATGATTGTACAATTCGTATTTGTAGTATATGTTCCTTAGTATACTATAATATAAAGTACTATATAAGGTCTCTCTCTTTCTCTCTCTTTGCGTACCAGATACTAATATTTTCATAAAGAGCTCAATTGTGTTTACTGTTATATTTTGCAATCTCCAAGGCTCCACATATTCATATATCGTATAGGCTGTGAAGATGACGAACATCTCTGTATAGATCTGTTCGATATGCCTTCCATACCTAGAGAGAGGTTGAAGTCTTCACAAATTTGAGGTCTGTTCGTTTTAGTATAGTTTGACTGTATGAAGTTTTGTGCCTTTCAACACTGCGCACCTGTACAAATTTCGTAGCTTCTCACAAATGACAAACACACACACACATATATACACAGATAAAGAACTATATCTATAGGAATATATGTTGTATACGATATTTATATATATAGTAGATATATAGTTAAAGGCAAATTGAGTTATCTTCTGGCTAATGCCGTTGCGACCAACTGCCGTCCGTAAAGCTAAAACTTGATCTGAACTCTGAGCGCTGTCAAAGCGAGAACTTTGGATGAATAGCAGCTGCTGCTGCTGCTGCTGCTGCTGCTGGCGCTGACTAATGGAGCGTGCCACGGAGCCACAGAGCCACAGAGCCACAGAGGTCGCTGTGCAGGCGGAGGTTGCAGCCATTTACAGATATTTATGATTTGTGAACATAACGATATTGGGAACAAGAAAATATTAGTTTCACTTTGTTGAAGATGAAGCTTGAAGAGCGTGAATAGGTGAATATGAAATACTCTAGGCTATAGCTAAACTGGGGTATATGAATGAATAGGCGAGTCATTTGTTGAGCCTAAGCATGCTAAAGTAACATTGTTTCTCATTGCAATTAACAATTATTATAGCTTACTTGATCGAGATTAGGGAAAATATAGAGCGAAAAATATAGAGCTAGACTGGCTCAATTCTTGAGTCTGATATAAAACACAAATTTGTTTTGGCTACGCTCACCAATATGCTCCATTTTTAATGGACCAATCGGTTAGGGTATGAATAGTTGTAGGCGCTGTGAGAGACATGTTTGGCGGTCAACGGAATTAAATTAATTTGCAGTCAGTTAATTTCCTCTCAATTAAGAGCAACACACCAAAATTTTGATAAACTCTACAAAAGACCAAGAGCTCAGAAACTGAAGCATAACCCGTTTTCATAGATGATAGAGTCTATATGGATTTTACTTCGAAATGAAAAGAATATTAGAAAATTGTTGTGAAAAAGTAAATGATAGGGTATGATAGAGTATGTTAGGTATATATGTACATATATATAATATAATGGTATAATTCTCGGTTGATTATAATGCTAATATTCCCTGTCCTATATAGATAAACTGTTGTGAACTGAATCACTGAAGCTGCCTCACTTCAGATCGCCAGCATTTTCTACTCCGAGCGAGCATTAGACAGTCGTTGCTTGCTTGCTTGGCTTTTCGTGCCGGAAACTCACCTTCTCCTGAGTGGACTCATCCACGCCGCTGTCATTGTCACCCTCTGCAAAGACGAAATAGAAGCTCAGTTAATAAAATTGGAATCAAGTTTTTTAGTCTATCAATTTTTGTTCGAGGGGAAATGGCTTCATTAGGCGACACGCCCACATTGAGCTGAGCGCTTACTGTGACCGCCCAGCGATGTTGGTGTGACATCGAATGGTGGCTCCGTCTCCTCCAGCAGCGGCGAGCCCATGGGATCTGGCTTCATGCTCTGGCTCTTGATGGGGGTCTGGGCTTGACCCATGATCACGTCATCGTCATCCTCGTTGTGTAAGCTGCTGGCAGAGGGTGGGCGTGGCTGCTGCTGAGGCTGCTGAGGCTGCTGATGCTGCATCTGCTGCTGTGGCTGCATCTGTTGCGGCTGTTGCTGCTGCTGAGGCTGCTGCTGATTGTAGAGCTGCGGTCGAAAAGGCGCCTGCAGCGGCTGGCCGGGCATGGGCCTGGCGAACGTGGGGGGCGGACGCGTCATATTCTGTGGCGGCCGCTGCATGGGCCCCTGCCCCGACCACGGAAAGCCACCCGGTGGTCTGGGCCCAGCCTGCGTTCCGGGCGGGCTCAAGGGTCCGCTCGGATTGGGCAGCCGGGCGGGCGGCATGCCCGGACGCATATTGAGCGGCGGCTGTTGCTGCTGCTGCGGCGGTCCCATCAGCAGATTGTTCTTGCTGTCCGTCGGACGCAATGGCGGCGGCATCGGTCTGCCCGCCATGTTGGGCGGCAGCGGTGGACGCGGTCCCATGGGACGTGCGCCGGCAAAGGGTGGGCGTGGCTGTGGCGGGCCAGCAACGGAACGCATCTGCACAGGTAAAGCAAACGTGGAATTGGATCGTACAAACTCTTTGTTGCCGTTGTTGGTGTTGTTGGTGGTGCTGTTGCTGTTGGTGGTGCGCTCGTTGACTCTGGGCCGGCTATAGTCGACTTGAGCGTAATTGGGATTGACCACACGCGGCCCCATGTAGCGCTCAATGTCTGTGTAGCCGGGACTCGGCTGCTCCACATAGGAGCTGCCCAGCTGCTTGGCGGGAGCAACTTGCTCCGGCTGCTCGTCTGCTGTGGTCGGCTTGTACATTTCGTGTAACTGGAGACAGCTCAGCTGGAGCGAACCTGACGCCTACGGTGCTGGTGCAGAAATGTGCAAGTGTCGTGTAATCCAATACCCAACTGGCTGTTGCTGCCAGCAGGCTAGGAGTGTGAGCAGGAGCAGGAGCAGGAGTGGAAGCAATAGCAATAGCAATGGCAATAGCTACACACATCATTTGCATACGTGTGTGCTAATGGCCATGTGGGTGGGTGTGGTGGTCGTCTGTCTGTCTATCCGTCTGCGCTTTCAATAGCCTGTATCGAGTGGAGCTCTCGATTTTGATGGCTGCCTTCCTTGCATTTGTTTACAGTTTATTGTTTTGGTATTTGGCGCTGCTTTCGGTTACCTCTGTGGCACATTTGTCATGAGCCAGCGCTGGCTGCCTGCAATGTGACCCAAATCGTTCGCCTGTCGCTTATTGATTCAACAACAAAAAATGAAGCCCAAAACAAAGTTCGACAATTCTAAGACCGCGCTCCAGTCAATGCGCCATTGGCCAAATTGTTGTTTGATTTTGTTTTGCTTAGGCTTGCCAAAAAGGGTTTCTTCTCGGTTTCGGTTGCCAACACAAATTTGTTGCGACATGTCTGTCCCCACCGGCCTCTCAGTGGCGTGCCACAGCCCCAGTTACAGTTACAGGCGGATTGCCCAAGGTCAGACCGATATTGTCTACGAATATTAATCATATCTATTGAACTATCGAAAACGGTTCTCAGCTACCAAATCGCGCCAAATTCAACTCGATTTCGACAAATCCCGGTTTGACTCATATTATTGTATATAAGATTGCGGCAAATAAATAAGAAACATAATATTAAATAATTTTATTTAATAAATTTTTCGTATTTATTTGCCGTGAGCATAAGATGATTTTCTAAAATCGTTTTCTTTTTCTTTTTTTTTTCTCTTTTTTTTTATAACAGCTAAAATTCTAGCATTTCCAAATTGTAAGTATATAATTTTCCGAAAAGAACAAGAATAGACCCTATTATTGGGTTTTCTATGAGATAAGCAAAACCGCAAGTAAACCGCAAATATTTTGTGGACAAATTCTAAATCTCTATAAAATATATACTTAACTATATTTGTTCTGTTCATAGAGAGTATTGAAATAAAATAAAATCCTTCAAAGGGCTCCACAAATTTATCTTCTACATGTGCATATTTGGAGAATTCTGAGCGAAATTGTGAGCCGGAACCGCTTCTATTCATATATTGAATTATGTTAAACAGCAAAAGAAATTGCCAACTAAATTGTTGTCTTTGGGCATAAATGAAAATAAATTTAGCTTGCGTTTAGTTGATTTTTGTTGTTTTCGCGATTTAACTACAATTTTATGCTAAGTGCAAAAAGCCGAGTATATTTGCTTATATATTTATAGATAAATAGATTCGTACAGACTTACCGCATCGGTTTCACTCATTTTAATGTGTTTGGTTCGAGTTTTTTGGTTTTGATTGGGAGTTGTAATTTAAGCTTGGGCTGGAGCCGAAAACTTTTGCATTTAATCGATAAAATTACAATTGAGGAACTACAGAGACTTTAAAAGAATATATTATATATATATATATACTATATGTCCATATATATGTATATGTATATGTTTATCTATATCCGATCTAGAGCTGAGCCTTGTGGCTGCTGGCGCGTCGTGGCCTTCGCACGTGCAAAGTGGCAACTGAGTGAGTGGCAACAACTGCGCTGAGGCGTCACGCGGTTGCAAGACAGCCAAGCAAGCCACCTGCTCCCCCTAACCACTTAACAACAAAAATAAAAAAAATAAAATAAAAAAAATTCGAAAAAAAAACAAAAGTCAGCCGCAAATTAGTTTGCCCCCAAAAATGATTTGTTTTCTGCTGCAGAAATTCCATGTCAACTGCCACACAAAGAGAGAGAGAGAAAGACAGTGGGAGAGTGAGAGTGAGAGAGAGAGGGCGACAGTCTGTCACAGACAGAAAGAGAGAGAGCACGAGTTGTGGCCCACTAAATTGATTATCAGCAATTGTCGGCCGGGGCTGACGGTACGTATACTCGATGCCCGCAATGACTGCGCATTTGCCTGGCATAAATGAGGCGAGGCTAAACTTTTGCGGCTTTTCTAAAACCTTTTTCTTTTCAATTAGAATTTTCTCGCTATTGCAAATGCAAATACAAATGCAAATGTGAATGTGAATGTGAATGTGAATGCAACTGCAACTGCAAATGTTAACAAACTTTTCAACAAACTCAATTGATTTTTGTTGTCAAAGTTTTTCTGTTTCTTTATTGTTCTCGCACAATCGGGCAATGCAGTTGGGCGATTTTATCACTCAGCCATGCACTGAGCGAAACATGTGAGTGGCTTCTATAAAATTGTAATTCCTTATGAGTTGAGTTTAACTCGAATTGGCAAATATAAAACCATTTGAAAAAATAATTTATTTGAAATCATTAATCATCATAATTTAATCTTTAAATTTGAAATTATCGATCAGATCAGATAAAATTTTAAATATGCATCTGCTGCTCTTATTTCTTAAGTCGCATTAACTTTACATTTGAATGAAGTTTTCTGAATTTTAATGGAAAAAAAAGAACTTTTGCCTCAACTTGAAATGAATTAAATTTTATTGAATTTTAAATTTGTATTTACTTTTATGAATGAATTTTAATTAAATTTAATTTTAATTGTATTGAATTGCATTGCATTTTAGACAGATTTTTTAATTTAAAATATAATTTTTGATCAACAATTTTTAGTTTTTTGTTTTATTATTATTATTTGCAAGCTATGTTTTTTACTCATTTTGTATTTTTTCATAAGGAAAAAAATGTTTGTTTATAGATTTTTAAAAAATATTTTGTGTTTATGACTATTATTATTATTATTATTATTATTATTATTATTTCTATTATTATTATTATTATTATTATTATTATTATTATTATTATTATTATTATTATTATTATTATAATTATTATTATTATTATTATTATTATTATTATTATTATTAAAGGGTTTCTTCTCGGTTTCGGTTGCCAACACAAATTTGTTGCGACATGTCTGTCTGTATTATTATTATTATTTTTTTTTTTTTTTTTTTTTTTTTTAAATTTTGTAATTTAATTTGAGCAATTGTCTAGATAAATTTTCTTTTGAAATTCGAAATAAATTGTTTGTGTAATTTAGGAAAGTTATGTTCAATTTAAATATAAATAAATATATATTTCAATGTCGAATTGAACTCTATTTCCGTTACATTTAAGCTAGATCTCTAGTTCTCTCTCTCTCTCTCTCTATTTGCCCACAATTTTCTCTCAGTGTAGCTGTAATATGGCCTAATGGCCACTTTACAGCACGAACTCAATTGTTATCATTTGTTGCAGTTGCCCATAAAGAACAACAACAACAAGAACAACAACAGCAACAACAACAAACTGCAATTTTATCGATTTTCCAGCTTGGCCAAAAGGGCATTAACTGAGCCGCGTTAAGGCTAATGCACTTTGCACTTTGCACCTTTGCACCTTTGCACGATTTCACTTTGCAGCTCGTCTAAAAAGTTTAGGCGACTACGGATACACTTACACACACTTCAGTTTAACATGTATGGTATAAATATTTGGTTCTGTTTTCTTTCTTTTTCGTGTTGTTCTTTTATTTACTTTAAATTTTGTCGCTCAGTTTTGATTCTATTTGGCTAAAACGTCAACGCCGCGCTGCGTTCTGTTTGGCGCGAGTGTTGAAACTCGACTGCTTTTATTTGCTTTGAAAAACTTTCGAATTACAATACTTAGAATTTGTTTTGGTTATGCATGTGTGTGTGTGTGTGTGAAAGCCTGAAATGTCCTTGCGCAGTTCGAGGCTCTCGCTTTGGCCGCGTCTTGGCACACACACGGCGTATACTCTATTCGGTTCGTCTATCCTATTGGCATAGAAATTTATTAGTGGGTCGCCCTAACCAAATGCAAATCCAACACGCCAACAATTGTTAGCCGTCCCCCCAGTTAGCCGTCCCCCTTTAGTTGCTGCCCACTTTCTTAGTTTTTATGCAAATCTCATTTGAGGCTTGATTAATTTTATGGGCACAAGGAGCGCATTAGACGCGCCTCTGTGCATTGCCCGCGCCAGTTCCTTGATTAACGGCGCTGTTCAGGTTTAACATATACCGAAATACGTGCATGTGCGAGGTGCGTTCGAATCACAATGATGGCTGAAACTCAAAATGGTAGTTTCTTGAACTCAAATAATATGTGAAATGAAAATATGCTGATTCATTGATGGGCAAACATTAAAGGTGAACAACATTTCGAGCAGATTTATTTTAGAGAAGAAAATGAGAAAGTTGAGTGAAGAAAAATTAAGAATCTATCTAGCAAGTGAAGAAAATATGAGAACAAAACTAGAAAAAAAAAAAAACTTCTTGAACTCAAAAGAGAAGAGAAGACAAAGGAATCAAATAATAAACCTGTAAAGAGATTATGAAATAATGAATGAAAATAATGGATCGAAAATGAATAGAATGAAATGAAATCTGAAAAAGTGAAGAGAATAAATGTAGAATCTCTCAATAGGAAAATTGGATAAAACAACCAAGATGAACAAAGTGTATAGGGTCGAGAATTTATGATTTTCAACAAGTGTAATACAAATTAGATAATAATAGAACTGAGAGTACATCTAGAAGCTCATCACATATTTGTTGTATACTTTACATAGAGAATTTGTAAGTCTGTTACCATTTTAGTTAGTTGTTCTATAATCAGTGGAGTAAGTTTAGCAGCAGCCCTCGCTGGCATGTATGTAAATCGCAGCTGGACTGCGCTACAGGCACCGCCTGCCACGCACTGGCATTGCCATTCGGATTCGAACTCGATTGTGAGCAGACAATTTTAGTGGTCGTTGTCTATTATTCAGGTGTTGTTGTCATAGGTTTCTTGATTTGTTACTAATTGTTGTACATATTATATTTAGAAGCGAGCAACACGCAAGGCTCTCCCGTTCAGGGTCTCCTGCTCATGCTGCGCAGGAATCGGGGCCGGGCTGGGCAGGGCAGAGCGAGGTTAGACGATGTTATTTGTGTCTGTTGCGTGGGTGTCTATTGCATGTTGCATTAACTTTAATGTCTGTGCCTAGTTAGGCTTTGTTATCGTTATGTTTAGTAGCCCATTCGATTGTCAAGGTTATTATGTCTGCACCTAGTTCGCTCCTGCTCTTTTGCATTCGCTGTACGCTGTGCGGGGCTTAAGGGCTGGACTTGGCAATTGCTGACTTAGCTAATGACCGAGGCTTAGTGGCTTACGAATTTCATTTTCTTGCACAAATTGATGCACTGCTAGAAATTTTTGGACCAGAGTTTATTTATTGTGTTTTAATCAGTTCAATCTAGGTATTAACATTTAAATTGGGTCAGTTTTAAGTTTATGTCATGCGAAAAACTCAGCATTTTCAGTAATCTATGTAATATTGATATCTGCATAACGTATTTATACATACATACATACATTTTTAGACAAATATTTTTTTTTTATAAATACATACCACCTTAATGAAGCCATTTCATAAACAAGTTAATTGTCAAGTTTTCAATTACCTGTAAAGAAAATACATTTTGCATTTCAGTTTAATTATTGTCAATTAAGTTAAAAGCGCCGCACAGCGACTTTTGTGCGCACTAAAACGAGATAGTGCATTTGCTCTTTGGGTTCGTGTCTAAATAAATGTGCTAAAAACTAAAAATGCTGTATGGAAAGCTAAGCGCTAAGGGGAAATGTGTTATGCTGTAACTGTACACACACACGTACACACCCAAGAGAATCGGCCGCACACAAATACCGGGGGTGGCTCTGCCGCTGCCGCTGCCGCTGCTCTATTGCAGCTGCTGCGGATTGTGCTTCTGCTGCTGTTGCTACTGTTAAAGCCGCCAGCAGAGTATTTGCCTCTCTTTCACACTTTCATTCTGTATTCGGCATTTGCTTTGTTTTTGTTTTCCTTTTGGTTTCTGTGTTTTCTTCTTTTTTGGGGTTGCGCTTCTGTCGGTATCTATCGGCATTTTTGTTGGCTTCCCTTGACGGACATTAGTATATTTGTATCTCTATATAATATACAATGATATACCCTATCTACGTATGTATTGTATATTGTATATACATATACATATGTATGTGGTATCTCTCTTAATTTTCCTTTCACTAAGTTCATTGATTATTTTAGCTGTTTCATATTTTTGAGCAGATGCCGCCAAGTGCCACTTGAGGAATCTCCCAAGATGAGTTCCTCAATGACAGTTCTCTATACACACGTGTGTGTGTGTAAAAGCTTTGTGCCACTGCGCATGTATGCGTTAACAGCCCCTTAAAGGCTGCGGCGCAATAGATGAATCATATATGTCGTATCTGCCTTACAGGCATTCCTGCCTAAAGCTAATCCCTTAAACATAAAATCTGCTACAGCATGAAGATTAGGGACTCGTTCAAGGAACTAAGAACTTGGAAAGGACTTGAAATATGACATGAAACAGATATACATATATATATTGGTAAATTTTTTGTAGATCTTTTGAGCAAGTATTAAACTGTGGGTAACCTGACCCGTGGGTAACCCCCATGTATACTTAATTTCATATGTATTTGTTTATTTTTAAATATATGTATATAAATAATAATAATAATAATAATAATAATTATAATAATAATAATAATAATAATAATTATTATTATTATTATTATTATTATTATTATTATTATTATTATTTTTATTTTTTTTATTTTTATTTTTTTTTTTTTTTTTGGTTTGGTTTGTAAAAATATATTATTGTGTGTTTTGTTTCCCCTAAAGATTTTTAACAATTAGTTCTATATTGTCTTTTGATACAGAATTATATTTCATAGAGGTATATATATATATATATATATATATATATATATATATATATATATATATATATATATGTATGTATATATATTAATTTTATTTATTTAATTTTATTAACTTTATTTATTCTATTTTCAGTTTTGGTATCTATCTTTTTTATTTATTTGATTTAGATACTTTTAGTACACAATTAAGATTGATATAGATAATACGATAAGATATCTAGGGCCTTAACTGACTTCCTAACAAATGTATGTAAATGAACAAAGACATATACATACATACATATTTAATTACTCAGCCCATATCTAGCTGTCTCTATCTATAACGTGGGCAGTTCAAACTTATATTGTTTTTTTTTTTAGATCTTTTATATTTATACTTAATAGTTTCAAGTTGATCCATGCCTTGTTTGGCTGTATTTAAAATATGTATAAAAAGTTTTCCCAAGGAAAATAAGTAAATTAACTTTCACTTCTGATTCTCTTATCTACCTCAATAAAGTTCTTTCACTTTTCAAACAGCCTGCGCCAAAAAGTCAAGGGTATTTCAAGCGCATCAACTCTAACTGTACTTAAGTGTACATATATTCAGTTAGCTGTTAATTTATCAGGTAACAATATTTATAGCTTCTCCGACAGTTGTACCTAAAAACATTTGTAGTTTTGACGCACTTCGATTATTGATTGCCACAAAATGTGGCAACTGCGTGGCACGCACGCAGCGCTGCCCCAAAAGGCGGCCAATCACAAATATGGCCAGGCCATAGCGAGAACAACAAATTATGCGACAACAGCGATGCCAAATGCGGCAACATTGGGTAACCAGACGATCCACCTAGAGGCGGCTCGAGACGACTCGAGACGTGGCAGCTAATCCAAGCTGTGCAACGATCTCTCTCCCAGCGGCAGTGGCGAAAGTGTTGCCCGTTGTTGGTGGCCATAATGTACCACATGAAATCTGCAAGCATTTGACCGAGTTTAATGAACTGGTCATGGGCTTGGGGTGGGCGGGGCCGGCTGGGGCTGTGCATACTGTTAAGGGTTGAGTTGGTTTGTCTGCTTAGGGGTGGCTGCTATTGCATTTTGCGTGCCAAGCGACACTTTGTTAGAGAGCAGAAAACAATTAAGGCAACACCCAAAAGGAGACACACACACACACACACACACACACAGCCCTTTGATGTCTTTATTAATCAGTGGCTACAATTTTATTGATCAAACTTTTAAATACTAAAAAAAAAAAAAAACTTATAAATACTTTAAATTAATTAATAAAGTGTGCAAACTCTGCGGCATTTCCAATTAGCATTCACCTGGCACACACACACACAAACACACAAACACACACATGACAACTTAATAAATGTTGTTTTGTGTGCGCTTTTCATATCAATTTGTTGCTTCGCATCGAGTGCAATTGGATAAGCCCTAGCCCCTCGTAAATAGATTTGTGGGGCGCCACTTTGCATGCAAATTATGTTAGCATTAAGGGTCATTCCACACACACACACACACACACACACACACACACACATATGTATATAAACATTTTTTCGTTTTGGCACAGTTTTCATTCTATTCTAGTTCTGCTCGTCGTAGCGTTGTAAAGATCAGCATAAGATGTGTTTGTACCGCAATAACAGACTTTTAAATACTCTGGATATTTTGCAAAAAAATAAATACTAAAATGAATGACTATCGAACACCCTCAGCATTACAAATAGCGACTGTCACACATGCTGGACTTATGATAATTTGTATAGACATTGCAATGACTGACTATTGAATACCCTAGACAAGTCAAATTATATATATAACCATTATAATGACTAACCATCAGATACCCTAAATGTTTGTTATTGTATATTGGCATTACAATGACTGACAATCGGATACCCTAGATGCAAGTTCATGATAGATTCCTTAATGATTTCCCCTATAGAAAATCAAATCGATACAGATTCGGAATCTTTTTAGGAATTTTTTCTTTTTTTTCAAATTATTTTTCTATTCATATATTTTGAAGTTTGTATTCCTTACACATTCCGTAACAATAATTCACTTACTGCATCAGTTCCAGTTGAAATTTTGATTAGGCCATTATAATTGGATTGGACAAACAGTTATGAAAAATGTAATAGAAAGAATATTGCAATATTTACAATAGTTGCAAATCGTAAAGCGAATATACAAAATGCACTTAATCATCATATTTGCCGTAGTCGGAACATTATATGGAACGATTAAAGCTGAGGTAATATCAAGGATGTATTTATATACCAATAACACTTATCGATAACTATGTGAAATGCATTGCGTCAATACATGACGATTGCAGAACGTAAAGGAACTGCAGGCAAAATTGAATACGCTGGAGAAAGAGAATGCAAATCTGAAGGCAGAACAGGAGAAGCTCCAACAACAAGTAGCCACATATGACAGAAAGCAGAAAGAAATCGCAGATCTAGAAAAAGGAACTGACGTTTGTCAGCCTAGTAGCAGAGCAGATACGGTGAATGCACAGAATGACAATGCCACGATGAACAGCGATGCTCTGCCCAAGTACTTCAATAAAAACCGTAAAAAGTTTCGAACGCCAGAGGGTCACAGACACTTGGTTAATTGCCTGATCAACCTATCCACTCCGTCCAGATATAGCTGTGTGCCGTACATACACTTTACGGGCGCCAAGACTATAACGATGCCTGGCATAAAGCCAATTCACGTTAGGTGCGATAGCGCAACAGCTGGTTCCGGCTGGCTGATCATCCAGCGCCGAATCCATGGAACCGAAAACTTCTATAGAACTTGGGCGGAGTATCGAGATGGTTTCGGGCAGCTGAATGGGGACTCCTTTCTGGGACTAGAGAATATCTATAAGCTAACCAATTATCAGAGATTCGAACTGTTTGTGAAAGTCGTGAGCTTTAAAGGTAAAGTTAACTGGGCCCGTTACAGCGATTTTCTCATTGGCAGCGAGGATGAGTCGTATGTGCTGAAGAGCGTTGGCGAGTTTGCGGGCACTGAAGATGTTCTATCGAGAAATGTGAACAGTAAGTTCTCCACCTACGACAGAGAGAGCAATCCCAGCAATCTATCGCAAAAGTTTCACGGCGGCTATTGGTATATCGAAAATGGTTTGCAAAGCAGGTGATTACCTATCATTATTGATTAATTATTAAATAATTATTAATTATCTTACTGCTTATCAATTAGCAATCCCAATGGCAAATACTTAAAGCATCCGAACCATTACACGTATGGCATGCATTGGGCAACAGGAGAGAGCGAGAAATCCGTCAAAATGCTTATTCGTCCAGTACTCGGATGAGACTCTCATTAATTTGGCAAAATTTGTGAAAAAGAAACTCTTACAAATAATAAAATATACAATTAATCGACCGAGAATGCCTATTGTGAATCAAGATTTGATGCTTCATTAAGACCTTCAAATATTGGACATAAAAAGAAGAGACTTTTACAAGCATTTAGCGACTCAAAAGCAATATTTCTTGTCTAATAATGCCTGACTTTGAATACTCTATATACAAATTATTTCCGTGACAACTGTCAGGATGTTGGATGGAACTTAAGATGAGAATATGTAAAATGACCCAAATTTGAATGTAAAATATTCAACTGAAACGCAACGAGATCCATAGAGTTTTTAATTTATGCTGCATGTACGTAAGGAGTAAGTGTTTAGGTTTATCTATTTATTTATTTTTTTTACTAATAAAATCGACTATTTCATAGCTTTGGCATGTGACTCAGGAAGTCACGAAAAAAAAAAAAGTTTAATTTTTATTTTCATGTTTTTTTAATTTTTAATATGTATTTTTTATACGCCCTAAGGCCTCAGACCGGACGTTATACTATTTTGTTTGTTTGTTTTAAAATCTGTCCATGATTGGAACGAATTACGTTAAAAATGTTGTAGGATATAGTTTTACGCTTCATAACAAATCCGTCGCAGCTACAGTTGAGCCTAAGCATATTAGTATCAAGTGCCTCAATATTTAGTTATTAAAGACACTTAAGGAGGCAATTCAAAATGAATAAAATCATATTCTGGACGCTACTCGTATCGTTTCTGGGATTTATCAAAGCTGCTGGCGAAGCGGTAATAGCGGCAATGCCAATTAACACTAGTATTAATCTGATAAATAATTTACATATAAATACAAGTTATTATATCTGATACAAATCTATATTCGTTGCAGCCCGCAGAGAAGGACGTGCAGGCGCTTTTGGATAAAGCGACAAAGCTTAATGATGAGCTGAAGACAAAGAATACTAAGCTCAAAGACATGGTAAAATCGATTCAAGAAATGGACAGGAGGATCAAAACGTTAAAGGAGAAGGTCAAAAAGTGTGAACCGAATGACCTTAATAGAAACGCAAATGTTCCAAAGGACAAGCGCTCCCCACTGTATAAAGCCTTGTTGAGACGAAATCCGAATTTGAAATTCGAAACAGTTCAAAAAGAGCTTATAACCTGTCTAAAAAAATAAACAGATAATCATAGAGCTCGGGCGATCTGTCAGCTAACGCTCAAAAGATTTTCATATCGATTTGGCATTATTACTGGGTGGACTCTGGGAGTCTGCTGGTGGTATCCTTTCTCCCAATACATCATATACAGTAGTATCTGGATATAATGACGCTCGGCCGACCCGGCAGATGCTAAAACCATTTAAGTTTGTCTGGAGACCGAAATTTGCATCGCAATGTGTATATACCCAAGTTCTTCAAGCTTGTCTATATCGAATTCTGTTTGGAGCTGAAAAAGTGATGCATGAGTCTGAGCACAGAATAAAATTAAGATTAGGACATTATCCACAACTGACAGATCTAGCTATACTCGTAACTATGAAAATGTGGAAATATTTAGTTTTAGGACTTGCTCATGGACAGAACAAAATACAGATAGAAAGAGCCAAACAGATACATATACAGATAGATAATTAAGGATAGAAAGAGAGAGAGAGAGAGAGAGAGAGAGAGAGAGAGCAGTCTAGGGTATTTCCTAGTCGAGCACCATAACTCTTACCACATCAATTTTACAGTTGTCTCCTCTCTAGTTTAAACTGAAAATATATCTCTAATATAACAACTCTAAAAGTTTAATAATTTCCTCAAATCGGAAAAATTGACAACTCCATGAGTTTCAAATCGAAAGGTATTTTCAATTTTTTTCTGGGCAGAAGCGTAAATGAAGAATATATAAATCAATTAATCGTCAAGCAAATTAATCATAATCTCCATATATGGGCTATACGCATGTCTACCTAAAAAGTACAGCAAAGATTTTCATAGATTTTTGTGCTTCATTTACTTTTTGTCGGCAGGGCGTGGCAGCAGAAAGAGCAGCAGTAACAACACGAAAACTCATATATGGCGCTAAATGTCTGGAAATTAGATAGATTTTCGTGTTTTAATAGCGGATGCCACAGCAATTAGCAGAGACTTCTGAAAAACTGAGGGAATTCCAGCACTTATGCGGCATACTTTGTTAAGAATGTGCAGGAAGAGTATATTGGAGCTACAGAGGATGCAATTATGGATATATAGTTATGGATGTGGGCATCAGATAGAAATCGACGCATGCTTTCTAATCGGATAGCCTCCTTTGCTAAAAGAATGTAAGTCTAGAGCGAAGGAAAGTGCAAGAGACACCAATTCTCGCACAGCTGGCTTGCAAAATTGTGTTAATTAAAGACAAATACTACGTAAGAAGTGTAGCTGACCATATTGCAGTCAAAGTTATCTATTTATAAACAAAAAGAGCACACTCGCTCTCTCTCTCTCTCTCTCTCTCTCTGTCTCTCTTCCTTTCTCTGTCTTTTCTTTGCGTCACTTTGCTCACTCTTACGATTCACAAGGTGAGAAGCACATAGAGAGGACTTATCTACCGCGTGTGCAAATATAGATTGATGCAAAGCGTTTCGCTAAGCTATGTGTATATCACCTGTTAGCAGAGTTCAACATTAAATAAACATGAACTCGGGTAAAACAAAAAGTGAGCAAATAAATGAATGTTGAATGAATGTAAAATAGTATCTGAAATTGCAGAAAATTTCGTTTGCCTCATGCTTGAAGATGCAATCCAATTATGGACACTACTATAATTATCGCAATTAATCTATTTTAATAATATTCCTATTCGTTAAGAAACTTATTGCTCCAGCGATATTTTCTTTTCTAAAACTAGATCAGATTTAGCTATACCATTACAAAGCAAATCAAAGATGGCTTATAGACTATTAAGCTAATATTCATTTCATAGCTACATATCTATAGCAACTGATCTTAATCATAAATATATATGTACCTTTCTATACATTTGTACATATATACATATGTAGTTAATCAATATATACATCGGTATGTGTTGGCATATCACACGATATTATAATAATGCCTGCTGTAAGGGTATTTGTAATCAAAGTATATTTGAATTATAGATTGTATATATAAATATACGTGAACTAGCAGTTCGGACAGAAGTAGGTGACGTTGACGTCGACGCGACGATGACTTCATGTGAATGAGACAGCTGTGTAAATGAGAGAATGAGAGAATGCGGCACTGAGAGAATGAGTGATGGAGAGCAGGAGATAACTGATAGCAATCAGCAACAATATTTATTTCTATATGTTTGTTGTTGCTATTAGTTTATGTTATTTAGCACTAAGATAAAAGCGCACAAAACAATAACAATTGTTGTTGTTGTTGTTGTTATTGTTGTTGTGGCTATGATTATTTAACCGAGCCGGTTTGCACTTGCGTTGAGCATTTGATTTAATCAGCGTCAGAGGTGACATAGTGAATGGGACAACACAGCGAGCACATTGTAAAAGTGGGAGTGAATGAGAGCGAGAGAAAGAGAGAGAGAGAGAAAGAGAGAGAGAATGAGTGAACGAGAACAAATGAAGTTAACATTCAGAAGCCAAAAGCTAATATACCCACTTCAAGAATATGAAACGAGGAACACCAATTGCAAACCCAACAAGAATATGTTTTACTATGATTCGTGGCAATAATTTGATTAACTATGTCTAATGGAAATCTGCAAAATCATTAAACAAAAGAAATTCTCATAAAGACAATTTTATTTAGTTTTACTTGAAGTTTCGTTTTCGGTCATATGATGATCATATTCCTAGGCAGATTAGGCCCAACGCATGCGCTTAGATGAATGACAAAGACATAAAGATACCATCAGCGAAACTAGCTTAATTGAAACGAGGTCATCTGCAGAGTACAGACCGCAAACAGTGAGAGCAGCAGCATCAGCAGCGGATGGTGATGCGGTTGACAGCGAGCGATGCAGAGCTGAGAGTAGGAGGAGCCGAGCAGTTCGACTGAGCAACGATCAGGGGAAGAGCTAGAGGTAGAGGCTAAGACAGAGGCAAGGGCAGAGGCTTGGGCCTGGAACTAGAACTAGGTAGAATCAGGAGATGAAGCGGGAGCCAGTATGAAGGGCAGAGGTAAATGTTATACAAGCAGGGCCGGGATCTGGGGCAGGGACTGAAATTGCAGGCAACGGCGGCGCTGCTCGTGGTGATAAACGATAACTGAAGTTGGTGAGCGGCAAACACAGGGACAAGGACAGACGCATAGGCATGATTAGAGACGGTAGCTGGAGCAGAAGCAAACGGAGTAGCATGCAACGCTTAAACAACTTCTGCTACTGATAACAACGGATGCTACATGCACAATGCATGCGAGGCACAATTCAAACGTAGCTGACAGGTCGTTGCGCCCATGCCACATTTGCCAGACAATGGTTGCCACATCCTGTGGCACATCCCGCCCGACTGATGCCCGATTATAGCGGGCTTAACTGCTGAGTGCCCGCTCTTCAGACACGAACATTAAGCACAAACAACTCCTTTTCAAAGCCGCTCGACAACTGTGCAAACAGCTACAATGAAAATGTTGTCCGAGTATTGCAAGAAGTGGAATGCACTAACTAATGTCTGACTTGATGGGTATTAATGTATGTATATATATACTCGTGACTAAACTCCAGTTTACATACGAGCAAATTCAGATTTCCATTGATTTTTTATATTAGTGAAAGATCGATAAATATATATATATATATATGCATATATGTATGTCGGCTTAAGTCAATTTAAGTTAAAGCAAAAATACTGAGCAAAATATTACTGAGCTCAGCTTGTCTTGAAGAAAATTCAATTCTCAATGGATTTTTCATACAACTACATCGATATATCGATATATACAATTATATTTATATATATATATCGGTTCAGCACATATTCAAACCCCAAATTAGCGGACCCTTCTTTAGGGTATACAAATCTATTTGCACAACAGCTCAAAGCAGCCAGAAAATATGACGTGAGCTGGTGTTGGTGGTGCGCTGGCGGTGCTGTTGATGGCATTCGTGGTGCATGTTTGGCCAACATAACCATCAGTGTGCCGGCGTGTGCCAAACACTTTGACTAATTGAGCGATAGATACATATGTATGTAGATACATATCGACGATTCTCTGCTACTGCTCTTAATTGATTTTCGGCGTGCTAACATCGCGTATGAGTAATGAGTGTCAGCTCACCTTTTTGCTCTTGACCAGCGCGTGCCGCGGAAGCCGGCTCCAGCTTCTGTTGCTGTTGCTGCTGCTGCTGCTGTTGCTGCTGTTGTTGTTGTTGTTGTTGTTGTTGTTGCTGTGGCGTTTCCTGTTGCAGCATCACGGGCTGCACTGGGCGCGTTTCGGGCATTGTGGACACCGCAGCTTCCAGCACAGAGCTTTTCTCCATGACATCCGCCATATTGAAAATGCCTGTATGTTTATATATGTATGTGTATATTTATATATGTATATACGTTTGTATGTGTGTTGCACTTAGTACAGGACTCTTTTTTTTGTGGCCCGCCGTGTGTACTCTTTTCTGTGTTAAATTTAATATTTTCTGCGCCACTTTTCACACTTTGATTTCGCTTGGCTTTTGGAATGCTTTAGTTGCGTTCTTTTATTTTTTAAATAGTAAAGTCGCAACTATATTTTTTAGAATAACTATATTTAACAATGACAATGCTGATATAATTTTGTTTCTTTATTTTTTATTTTTTACTTTTTGCACTTTGCTCTGCTCAATTTTCGGGTATTTTTTTTTTTTTTTTTCTTAAATTTTGCCAATGCAATTTTGCTGAGAGCGTTTGGCGCTGCGCTTCGTATCTTTTGGGTTTGTTATCTCGTTTTCAACTGATTTTCAGTTCGGTTGAAATTCCTAATTAACGTCTGCTCGGGCAGAGGCGCAAGCTATGCGAAAGCTTTATATTTAGTACACGCGCAGGGGCAAAGCTGAGAAAGCTTTTCCTAACAATAGGACAAGCGCCATCTGTCGGCTTTCTGCTTAAGTGTGTTTCACTTTTTCAACACGAACTTTTATTTAATAAATTTGTAAAGTTGTGTAGTTCATATTTAATTTCTTTACTTTCATTGTTTTATCAGAATTAGTTCTGACCTCAATTATTTAACTAATATCAAATATCAACATTTTTATTTCAATACACGCAAAGTATATTGCTTCAGATTAACTGAAATTGCGTTTGAAATAAATAAAAAAAAAAAAATAAATAAATAAAAAA
The DNA here is from genome assembly GCA_035045965.1 of Drosophila aldrichi. Taxonomy (NCBI): domain Eukaryota; kingdom Metazoa; phylum Arthropoda; class Insecta; order Diptera; family Drosophilidae; genus Drosophila; species Drosophila aldrichi. Next base: position 1,630,414 of record JAWNOM010000038.1, read on the forward strand.
AACAAACAAAAGATTATATATTTCAGATTTACTATTTAGTACATTTAGATATTTAATGCCTTATTTACAGCATACATTAAAACATTATTTTTATAGGAAATTGAAACTGACATTAATTTTCCAGTTAAAAAAAAAAAGGTAAAATATTTAATATAGAGTAAAACAATTCAAAAGCATTTTTTTTTTTTTTTTAATATATATATTAAGTTCATTAAAATGCGAAAAATAAAACACAAAATTGCACAAATTTTACTTATAGTTAGTACATAGAGAAGCCCCACAGTACTAGTACTTCAATCACTATGAACAACTGTATAAGCTACCCTCGTATAAATGGCAAAAAAAAAAAAAAAAAAAAAAAATAGATAAATTTTGTATGAATTTTAACAACATTTTCAATTGGATACTTGTCCACTTTCCATTTACCATCGTTGTTTATGCTGAAGAGAGTCTTTCTGTATATTGTATACATACATATATACATACATACATATGTAGGTCTTCACGTCCTATTCCGAATTGGGTTAGAGTATAGATGGCTAAAGACCTACAAATGCACTGATTTTGCCAACTTGCTTATTTGCATCTGTTTTAAAGCTGAATAACCGTAAAATTTAAAAAATAAACAAAATAAACAAACAAACAAACAAATAAAAATAGAAATCATCAAACAACAAAATAAAATTGTCAACGAAACATTTTTTCATTTTTTGTTTTGTTTTGTTTTTGTTTTTGATTTAATTGATTTGTTTTATAATTTAAATTTTTTATTTTTTAAAAAATAATATTATCTTGAAGTTCAATTTTTTGCAGTTGTAGTAGCAGAAGTAAAATTTAATTAAAATAATATACGAGAGAGAGATAGAGAGAGTTAGCGATGAATATAACATCTATGGAGAATGGCTGTTTGCTATAAATTGATTGTTGTTGTTGAATTGTTGTTGTTGTTGTTGTTGTTATATTTATAGCTGATCTGGTCTGTCACACATTCTGGCGAGGAATGCTATAAGATGAAAAAGAGTTGTTTATTTTATTAGATCTGTATTATATTTATAGCGAGAGAGAGACAGAAAGAGAGAGAGAGAGAGAGAGAGAGACAGTCGATCACAAAGAACAAGAGAACTTACTGTTTAGTCGAAGACGACGGGATCGCTCATCAAGCGCTGGATGAACTCTGCAGAAGCGGTTCATCGATGTCAACATACAGGTGGTGGTGCAGTGGTGCAGTGGTGCAGTGGTGCAGTGGGTCACACAAAAGACACGCACATTGACAGAGTGGGTGGGAGAATGTGTACAGAGTGCATTTCATTTGAGTGTTTGAGTGATAGGACAACAAGTTGGTGTGTTTGTGTGTGTGTGTGTGCGAGTGTGTACATATAAAAAATACAAATAACATTATGTAGCACTGACACATAGACAAACGGATCAGATAAGAAGTTAGGCAAGTTCTACTTACGAGAGTATGGGATCATGCCCTCATCATCCTCGGGATCCATGCAGTCAGCGAACAGAGTCTCAACCTGCTCATCATCCAGGGACTCACCTGATAGCAAAAAGTAATAAGTTAGTGTCAATTATAGTTAAGAGCTACAATAGATTCCATTTACCAAGAGCCAGCAGGGCGTGCTGCAACTCAGCGAGCAGCATGGTGCCATTCTCCTCCTTGTCGTACAGTTTCAAGCACTCAATGAAATCCTCATAGCAGCCCTGCTCCTTCTCCTTCTTCACTTGCGAGTAGATGGGCAGGAATTCCTCCAATTTGATCTTCTTCTCGTTGCGCTTCTTGGTGCCGCCCATTTTCTCGATCAAAGCGAGGGTGGGGTTCAAGTTCAGAGCGCGCAGAGCATCGCCTAGATCAACGGCATCGATGCCCTCACCGGGGGAGCCCATAACTTCGAAAACGAATTCGACATCTGTGCGAAAGGATGTTTGAATAGGAGCATGATTAATGAGAATTGTACCAAATTATAGTACATCGATAACCAATTTATTGATTTGTTTTGAATTCAATTTAAGACATTTTAATTATTTATTTATGAAATCATTTGATTGAGGTCAAATTCAATAACCCTGAAACTAAGGCTACGCACATTTTTGGTCATCATTCACATTATACAGAATGTGTGTATGTGTGTGTGTGTGTGTGTGTGTGTGTGTGTGTAGGTGCGTGTGTGTATGTGGGCGCATTGCCAAAACACATACTTCATATACATATACGTATACGTAATTCGACACTCGAATACCTCAGCATATTCTATACACACGCGCACACATGTACAATGCATATAATATATATATATGTATATTTATATATATATATATACATATATATATATATGTGCATACATGAATTTGTATATGTATGTATCTGCTCTTTGGCAGTGCGTTTCAACAAAAATAAATTTGTTGAAATAACTTGGCCAAAATTAGATCGTGCGCTCTTCTCATAGATCTATATATACACATATGTATATATATTTACACAAAATTTTCCATTGTTGTTTCTTAGAATTTCTTGAGATTTTCTGGGTTTAAGTATGCATTGTTATAACATTCACAGTCTTTTCAAAGAACTTTTACTTCCAGTTGATAACTATATACATATAGCTATCCATATATATATATATATTTTTTTTTTTTCGCAATGATTACGAAACATTTTTGCTGAATATCCATCTCAGATCCATGCGCTTCTACTTGATATATGTATATGTATACGTACATGTACATGTATATATGAAACTATTCATGTATAACACGCGCACACATTATGTAATCACTTTTTGTAGATAAAATCACATTTGAAAAACTTTACATTGATGGACGTATATAGATGATGTCCATATCATATTATCTAGTTTTATTTCTAGCTTCAAATTTCATATTTTTAATATCATTGATGATCTTTGTGATATTTTTTTTGAGGTTAGAATTGTATTCCTTTGTTGTTTTGTATTTTCTTCAACTTACTTTCAACTTCACGCTTTGGAACATCAGCCTGTGTGTTTGAAGAGTAGAAAAAGAATTTTAGTTTTTATTTTATTTCAATATATTTGTATTCACACAGGGTTTTAAATTTTTTTTTTCATTCCATTTTTATTCAACATTTTCTATTATTTTTCAATTGGTTGATTTCACTCACCATTTTGTCTATTGAATGCGAAAAGCAACTGTATCGCGGATGAGCTCGGTCTCGACTGAACGCTATTCGTCAGTGGCCGCACGGCAAGATAATGTGCTAAGGTGATGCTGACCAGCTCACACACACACATATATATATATATATATATATATACATATATTGATAAACATACATACAGATCTAGAAACATATGCAAAAGAATTTACTTTCATCTGGGCAACATTTTCCAATATACGCTCTCTCCCTCTCTATCTGTCAGTCAGTTCTCTCTATCTCTCCTTCTCTCTGCGTGTATGCTCTCTGCTACTTATTTCTATTTTTAAGATATATGTATCTATATATGTGAGACTTTTCCGATATATGTGCCTGCAAAATAATAATCAGTTGTGGCATCGTGTTGAATATCATTTGATGTTAAAGATAATATCTCAAGCGCTTATTGTGTTTAGCCAGAGATAATGTATGTATGTCGCATATATATGTATATATGTATATATGTACATATATTTAGTATCTGTCGACCCTGATAGTCTGTTTGTCAAGCGAAAATCGCATTTTATTGAGTTTTCTCTCTATCATTGAACGTGTTCTCTTGGCTCTTTTGTAGTTTCTATATATACATGTTATATGCCTAAAAAACACCTGAATAGCTATCAAAACATGTAATTTGTTTTAGTTCTTTTTCGGCAGTCATCCATCTCACTCGCACAATATCTCTAGCTCTCATCTACATAGAAGGCGTATTACTGGGCATCCCATCCAATCGTATTTCTCTCTCTCTCTCTCTCTCTCTCTCTCTATCCCCCCCTCTCGCACAACGAAATTTTTGTTTTTTTGTTTTTTTTTTTTTTTTGTCGGCTCATTTTGAACCCGCGCTATTTATAAAAACTATGACACAGATACACCAAATTGTATTCAGAGCATTCATCTACAACGCATATCCGAACTATATTGCTATATACACACGCGAGTATTTGTTTATATATGTATAAACATAAGCATACATACATATATAGCTTTAAGGAAGTTTGCATTTGCAAGTCCATTGCATGCTGATTGAGCAATCAGCCCAAGAATTTGGCATCTAATTGGCAGCGTTGTCCTTGGTGGGTGGTGGTTGCTGTGTTGACCCCGTTTTGGGCTCAACAGCTGTTCAAGCCAAGGCTTTTGCTGCGCAGCCTCAGAGTGGGCAACAACCTGTTGTTGCCTGTGGCATAGAGGCCAGAGGTTTTCATCATACGTGTTGCTATTCGGCAGCTTGTGAGGGGCCGGGGCTTATCATAAATGTTGCTCTCAGCCGCGCCAACATCTGTTCAGTGCTCGGACGCTCGGCTTATGAATGTGGACCAATTGTGCGCAGTGGGAATTGCACTGCTCATTGATAAGAATTTGTTGTGGATTGTTTCACGTAGAGCTCTTAAAACACACAAAAATAAATGCAGACGACAACGAATCCACAGTACACGTTTCAAAGCTAACATGACTAACATGAAAATCTTCCATATAAACTGGCATTTAATACTCTGTAATACCCTCTTCTAGGCAAGGGACTTCTTATCTGATAATTGCAGATAGAACTATAGTCGTATAAACGTGTAGAATAAATAAAATCCCCGTATAAACTATCATATGATTTCCTGTAATACCCTGAAATATTTTAATCTAGTACATTTTATATCTGAAAGCTAAAGATAGCAAAGTAGTCGTATTAGCTGACATATGAGAAAAAGCCTGTATTATCCTAATCTAGCTTGGGGAATATAAGCAAAGGAAAACTTGTTTGACATATTTCATTAAATAATAAGTATATTTGATGTTCAACTCCCAAGACTTGGGCTATGAATTGATTGCATTGGTTTACTATTTATTTGTACAACGGTCGAATCATCATTTTTGATGCTTTAGTAAAATGATTAAAGTGCCAATAAAAGCCGTCAGGATAGTCTGTTCCCGGCTGGTAATATTTCCCATTAAGGTTGCTAGAAATAGACGAATCATTTAATATGTGGCAACACTGTAAGGGTATTGAGGAGTTACCTTGCACAAAATTGATTACTGATATGCCAATAGCCACTATGAAATTTTTTTGAGTAATTTTCATTGCTACTTTCTCGGTCATAAGTCGAAAATTTCTGACCCACATGAGGGAACAGTTTATCTACGATACCTGTAAAGTTGCCAAGACTTTTAAGATTGTAGCTTTCAGACTCGGGGCCTATAACGAAGTTATCGTATCGAGCCCAGTAAATATAGTCCGTAAAATTTTGCACCAAGACTAACAGCTCGTGTTGCTGGTAGTTGGTTAGACGATAAATAACCTCCAGTCCGAGGAAGAACTCTCCTGTCTGATTCCCAAAGCCATCTCGATATTCAGCCCAAGTCCTATAAAAATCCACCGAGCCGTCGAATCGGTTCTGGATGACAAGCCAGCCGGGTCCATTAACCTGAGAATCGCATAAACCGTTAAAGGATATTACACTGCGAATAGTAAGTGTACTTACATAATCTGTGATCGGTGGGGGATTTAAATTCACAATGCAATGGTCTGGGAGAGTATCCCGATTAAAGCACTGTTGGTAATATTTTTCTTGAAGGCCTTTGGTAACCAGCGACTGTAAATTCTCTACTCTGGCCTGAAGCTCCGACAGTTCACTCTGAAGAGTCCATTGAATTCCAGTTGGATTGGATATTATTATCTGTTGACAAATTTGGTCCTGCAGATTCCCGATCGATTCGTTAAGTGTCTGTATTTCTGGGTACCCCTTCGATTCATCATTCCAGGCCAATTGCAATTGCTTATCTTGTTTCTCCAGCATTGCCTCGGTTTGTTGCTGCGCTTTCCAGCGATTTTGCATATGCGAGAGACTCTAGACCGCCAATGGAATAATATAATATTTGATGTAACTAAGATAGGCTCACACTCAGCCTACCTCGCACTGAGCCCTGATGGCTGTCAACGATGTTGCCAAAATGGCAAAAATTAACAAAATTTGCATTTCTCAATGCGCCTAGTTCTTCGTCTTTAGAGCTGAAAATTAACTGAAAAAAAAAAAAACACTTTTCCTATGCTATAAACTAACTCTTAGGCAATTATATAGCAATGTCAAGGTGGAACTGTACCGTATTGATTAGTTACAACACTTTAAATTTGTTTAATAAATCGTAAGCATTTTTCAATTTTTCTATTACTTTATGTTCTTATGGAGGAGTCAACAGGGTTAATGGCAAATCATCTTGACTGTAGCTAAGCAAAGAATCGTCTTTTATGTTATAGACCGCGACAAGAACATACAGAGCCCAACGCCAAGGATATGGATTAAAAAAAAAAAATAGAAACAAATTTATAAAAAACCATCTTAGAATTGTTAATTTTAGCGCCTGTTATGGAGCTAAAGGCATACAAAATCTATGTATAAAACTAAAACGATAGCAGAATACATTAATAAAAAAACGTATTTCAATAATTAAGAAAAAGTTTTAAATATGAAAAAAAAATAAATAAATAAATTAACAAATCAAACATTAAAATCAAGTAAGTTATCTTTATCTTTCCTGAGATCTCTCCGTTCATATGAATAGACGACCATCATGAAAAAGATATACACTTTTTGGGTCTGCCATCCTTTCCTCTTTTTTTTTTTTTTCATGCAAAAACAGGTGAGAGAATTTAAGAGAATAAGTTAAGTTTTTGCTAGTTGGCTTGGTAAAACATAGCCTTCTAGGTATAGAAATAGTATATAAGTATTTATAAACAAAATATACATGCATATGTATATCATCATATATCTTCTATTGTTCTTAACAATTAATAAGAGCTAAGCTGATATCAATCCATTTAATGGCTATCTATAGTTTTTTGATGGTCAACTAAATGCCAGACTTCACCCTTATACATAACAACAACAATAGCCACAACAGTAACAATAACAATGGCCTTAATGATAAGCAGACAGAGACAAACAGAGAAAAGTGCTGCTGACAGCCGCACATGCTGCGTATACGCAATTTTCAACCCTCACACAAGGAGACGGCGACTGTTTGTCATCAACGACAAGTGCGCCAAATAAAACAGGGTGAGGCAGACAGACAGAGTCGAAAACAGAGACCAAGCTGAAGCCGAAACTGAAAGCCATCTGTACAGCTCTTTGTGTAGGAGAAGAGTATAGAGTGTTGGCAGAGGCTAAGACTATAGAGTTTTGAAACATAAGCCTAAGCTGAAACTGAGACTGAGTCTACAGGGCATGCACAGCGTATATATGTATGCCTGAAAACATACATGAAACTAACAGCTTGAGCTGTTGCAGTTCAAGACCAAGCACCCTGTATGCCTCGGTTTCCCTTTTGTCAGGGGGTGGCTGTGCGTATACTTAATATGTGTGTCGCTGGCAACGACGAGCAACGAGAAGGACATGACGACGATGTGAATAGCTCGTCCTGTTAACGAGGCGACTCTTTGTCCCAGTTGCATCCGAACGCTACAGCCGTCAACTTTATCGAAAGCGGGCAACGCGCAAATCAAGGTACAAAAATAAGAAAACCCCAGCAAAAGCCATGAAAATTTTGCCATAAAAAAAAGAAGAAGCAGCTAAAGTTAATGCTTGCCGCAGCAGATTCAATTTGAGCAAAAGAAAGTCAAGTGAAATAAATTTCGCTGGCAATTGGCGCTGACTCGAGCCGAGCTCGAGTTAATTTTATCGCCGACAAACCCTTTGCTGGAACTATTTATCCTTTGGGTGCGGTCGCAATTTGTTTGAATTGCTGGAAATAAAGTGCGAAATTAAACGTTTGATTTGAGTGCGTGTCAAATGGTTTGACAATGGCCGAAGCGTAAAGAATTTTTTGTTATATAAGTGGGAAAAATGTGTGTGAAAGTTTCGCTTGCACTGAAAAATCTATCTGCATGTATACCAAAATGAAATTTCAATTCTGTATCTATAACTGGGACGACGCGAAGCTGCGGAGTCTGCGTTCTGCGCAGCCTTCAAAGAGCACAGCTGGTGGCTGGCGTGTGAGTGTGTGTACTGCAGAAATTTGCTTTGGCACTGACCTAGACACCGCCGGTTGACTCTTGTTGAGCCTGCGCACGCAAATACTTGTTGCATGCAAATGCCATGGCATTCCTCCCAGACCTCCATCCAGCCCCCTCAAAGCCACTGAAGATGTGCAAGTGGGGTATATTGGCGGAAGAGGCGATTGGACTTGGAGCATATGCTATATGAATATTGACAGTCATGAATATTGACAGTCATCTCTGTTGAGGGTGTATTAGCCAAGAAGAAGAGGCTAGAAGGAGCTGAATATCTCTCAAAGTCATTATATTTAAATGGGGTATACTGGCGTGGGACTAAAGTAGAAGGAAATGAACACCGTATATATAAGGCATATATTTTTATTCTGATTGATTTTGATAAGCCAAATACAATTGCAATATAATTTTATTTTATTTATTTATTTATTTCTTAGTATCATTTTATAGCAACATATTTAATGCCTCAATTTCCAGCCGTAGACTGGGTATTTTGCAGTCAGTCAGTCAGTCACTTACAGTCGACTTTCGCTTGAATGAGCTGACACTGGCCCAATAGTAGCATGTCATTAACTCGAGTCTGTCCTTGCAGCTGCCGGCCACACGATGGTGACCAATGCGACAAACAACAACAATCTGCAGGCGAACAACAATAGTTCGACGCCGAACAACAACAACGATGACTTTGACATTGACCAGGACGATGGCCTGCAGGACCTCGGCCTGCCCGTCTCCGTCCAAACGTTCCTATGGCGCCAAATAGCGCCCTTCATCAGGCCGCGACTGGGCAAGCTGCATGAGGCCAGCTGCATGGTAAGTGTGTGTCAAGCAAAGGGGGAAATCGAATGAAAAATAGACGAATAAATTGAAATGAAAGCGAAAAAAAAAGTAAAACAAACAAACAACTAAAAACTTGGCTAAAAAAAAAAAAAAAACAACAACAAATACCCTACCAAAGGTGCCTACTACCAAGCCTCTTCTTCAGTGGAAACTAACAAAGTATGGGAATCAGTCGAAATGAGCAGAAATTAACTTTGGCCTGGCCGAAGCTGATATACCCTTACAGTTGACTATGAAAATGGTGAGAAACAGTAGTCTTCTAGCCATCTCATGTCCGATGTCCGGTTTAGTTATGAATCAGAAAAATGTCTGGAAAGCCTTAAAGCACCTTACAAGAGCTTGTGCATAGCTCATTCTCATACTAGCTCTTCAAGAAAAATGAGAATCATATGAGATTTAATTATTTTGTTCAAATACTTTTCTTACTACCTATGGTTCTCTGCGCTGCAGTTAACCATCATTAAAGGGATCAAAAGCTAGTCAGCTCGACAGTTGCAGAACTGCCCAACTGCTAGGTTCCTTCTAAATCCTGCTTTATGTTTCATCTACAACAATCTATGCTATCTTTATATCTATCGATTTTAGTTAATATTTCTTATGCAATAGCTGTTACTTATGGCAGCTTTAGTAAAATAAAGCGTAGAAGAATGCTGTTGATCTACTTAGTTTGGCTTGACATTTCTCTAATTATTATATATTGAGTATGTGTCTCTTACATCAATAAATATCAAAACGAATACGGAACAAAGCGTATATACTTTTTATACACAAATACAAAATTTCCCCAGCAAAAATTGATTTAAAAATAATTTATTTTAAGTATATATAATATATGTATTATATATTACATATGCATACAAGTTTCGATCTAAGAAGTTCATATGGAATCTGAGAAGTTCTGAATGATATTCATGATTAACAATTAGTTATCAGTGTTAAATGGAACAATAATATATGAGATATGGGCAACATTTGAATAGAAAATGCAGGGGTATATATAATGAGTTGAATTGAATAAATAATTAATTGATTGACTGATTGATTGATTGATTATGATGCAATTGTGCTGTAAATTCGCTATGCGTGTTTTTCTTTTTGTTTTCTTTTCTGTTTTTGTAAGGATGGACTCTATATAACTGTACCCATTGGCACAATCAATTGAACGTCATTTATATACAAACATATATCTATATACATATTTAATGTATATAAATTATATATACATGTATATGTTTATATGTATGTTATGATTTATACACAGTATTCAGTTTATTTTACTGCTCAAAATTCGAAATTTTGAATATATGAATTTGATGTTTGACCTTTTATTATATTTTGTTTTTTTTTTCTTGTTTTTTTTTTTTTTGTATACACCTTCTTGCATACGACTTTTACAATTTCTTTTCTACTAACACACGCTCTAACCACTAAACACACAACAACCACGACCACGACCACGACCACAACCACAATCAACAACAATTATTATGCTTTTAACAAACAACAAACTGTACAAATGAACATTGTAAAATCTCTCGCAACTTGTCTAAATCTGAATGTAGTTTTGTCAACACGCACCGGGACACCATGTAAGTTATAAATGTTATAAATGTACATAACAACTAATACTACTACTACTTACATATATATCTATAACTAATTGCGATAATCTAACTCTTCTGAAAAATAACCATTTTTTATTCTATATATACTTTTCTTTTTCTGTTCGTTCTGCATGCTTTGAGATCTGATTTGCAATGATTTGTATAGAAATCTTATTCTGCCTAATACCATATATATGTATATAGCTTGACAAATCGTTATATATATCTTTGTGCTTTATCTTTTCCTCGATCCGACTACGTACACATATGCATAATAGGAGTCCAAAGAAGCTTGTAAGGTATGTATATATGTTTTGAATTAGTCCTTCACAACTCCTTTTCACGCTTCGCTCTTTCAGTCCTTCGAGAAGGTCCTCGTGCAGAACATTCAGTTCGGACTCTCGCCACCGTTGACCAAGGCCCTGAGCGCCATACCACGTTGGCGTCTGCTCCAGGGCGCCCTGCCGCATGTCATGCACGCCTGCGCGTCGCTGCTTTACTGTAAGTCCTTAGGCTCTGCGCATGCAATAGGAAAAGGGTATATTAGTTGGGGACATACGACAATTGAAGATATCTAATCAGAGGCTACCATTTGACGTTAGACTGCCAAGACTTGGGCTATGAATTGAGTATACTTACATCAGATTCCGTGACGAATTACTAAAATAATTTCCTTCTCCACGCTCTAAAGCTTTCTTCGATCTACAAATTTCGGAATTTGGGATACACTCAACTATTATTGATAGACTCTACAGAACAGAATCAATATAAACACTTCGGCTTCTAATTGCACTTTTTATTTAGTTTTTTTTTTATTAGTTTACTATTTATTTGTACAACGGTCGAATCATCATTTTCGTTGCTTTATTAGAGAGCCTAGTGTACCAGTGTATGCCTGATAAATCATCCACCTCCGTTTGGAAATATTTGCCATTAAGGTTGCTGGAAATGCAGGAATTAGCTAAAATATGGCAACATTACAGGTCTATTGAGGAGTTACCTTCCCAGTTGAAAGCTATCGAAATACCAATAGCCGCCTCGATATTTTTTAGAAAAGCCTTTAGGGCTATTTTCTCGGTCATAAGTCGAAAAATTGTTGCCCACATGTGCGGCCAATTTTTCTTCCATACCTACAAAATTACCCACGCTTATCAGCCTGTAGCTTTCAGACTCGGAGCCTATAACGAAGTTATCGTATCGAGCCCAGTAAATATAGTCCTTAAACGTCTGCACCAAGACTAACAGCTCGTGTTGCTGGTAGTTGGTTAGACGATAAATAACCTCCAGTCCGAGGAAGAACTCTCCTGTCTGATTCCCAAAGCCATCTCGATATTCAGCCCAAGTCCTATAAAAATCTACCGAGCCATCGAATCGGTTCTGGATGAGAAGCCAGCCGGGTCTACTTACCTGAGAATCGCATAAACCGTTAAAGGATATTACACTGCGAATAGTAAGTGTGCTTACATAATCTGTGATCGGTGGGGGACTACCCCGATTAAAGCACTGTTGGTAATATTTTTCTTGAAGGCCTTTGGTAACCAGCGACTGTAAATTCTCTACTCTGGCCTGAAGCTCCGACAGTTCACTCTGAAGAGTCCATTGAATTCCAGTTGGATTGGATATTATTATCTGTTGACAAATTTGGTCCTGCAGATTCCCGATCGATTCGTTAAGTGCCTGTATTTCTGGGTACCCATTCGATTCATCATTCCAGGCCAATTGCAATTGCTTATCTTGTTTCTCCAGCATTGCCTCGGTTTGTTGCAGCGCTTTCCAGCGATTTTGCATATGCGAGAGACTCTAGACCGCCAATGGAATAATATAATATTTGATGTAACTAAGATAGGCTCACACTCAGCCTACCTCGCACTGAGCCCTGATGGCTGTCAACGATGTTGCCAAAATGGCAAAAATTAACAAAATTTGCATTTTTCAATGCGCCTAGAGAAGCCTTCGTCTTTAAAGCTGAAAATGAACTGAAACAAAGCACTTTTCCTATGCTATAAGGTAACTCTAAGGGAATTAGATAGCAATGTCAAAGTGGAACTGGAACCGTATTGATTAGTCACATAACTTGTAATGCTAATTGAAGAATCCTCTATCTACTTAAAAACAAGGTCAGGCGGAGCTTTCTATTAACTGCGCTATGGAAATTATATTATATGATTTGGGTAATCATATTTTCATGCACGCTTCGCTCCTTCAGTCCTTCGAAAAGGTTCTCGTACAGAAAATTCAATTCGGACTCTCACCAGCGTTGGTTAAGACAGCGATTTCTTCCGTCTAAGCTCAACTATTATTGTCAAGACTCTAATATGAAGTAAACGAACTGAGCTTAACTCAGATCCCCTACATTTCATAAGACAACGGAACAGAATAAACAATCATTCTAGTGGGTTAATTAAAGCACTTCGACTTTTGCTTGCACTTTTTATTTCGATATATATTTCGACTTTATATGATTGAAAAATATATTTCAATATCGACCCACCGGTCGAATCAGCATTTTTGTTGCTCTATTAGAGGTCATTTTGTACCAGTGCATGCTTGATATATCATCCACGTCCGTTCGGAAATATTTGCCATTAAGGTTGCTGGAAATGCAGGAATTAATTAAAATATGACAACATTACAGGTCTATTGAGGAGTTACCTTCCTTTCAGTAAGCCCTTGTAATACCAATAGCCGCCTCGATATTTTTGAGAAAAGCCTTGATGGCTATTTTCTCGGTCATAAGTTGAAAAATCCTTGCCCACATGTTTGGCCAATCTTTCTTGCATACCTACAAAATTACCCACGCTTTTCAGCCTGTAGCTTTCAAACTCAGAACCTATATAAAAGTTATCGTATCGAGCCCAATAAATATCGTTATTAAAAGTCTGCACATAGATATATAGCTCGTGTCGTTGAAAGCTGGTCAGCCGGTAAATATTCTCCAGTCCGAGGAAGAATTCCCCGCTCAGACGCCCAAAGCCGTTTAGATATTCAGCCCAACTCCTATAAAAATCTTCGGAGCCATCAAATCGGTTCTGGATGACCAGCCAGCCGGGTCCTGCTGCCTGAGAATCGCATAAAGCGCTAAACGGATCCACACCGGGCAGAGAAATTGTTGTTATGCCCGAAAAAAAGCCTAAGTCAGCGCAGCTAGTGTGTGGTCTTAGCGGAGGATTCGTGGGTGGCGGAGGATTTGTGGGTGGCGGTGCCGTCGGACAAGTTGGAGGTGGCCTTGATATTTGCAGCTGATTGAAGCACTGTTGGTAAGAGTTTAGAGCCATATTCGCTTCTTGAAGCATATTGGCAACAAATGACTTCAGGCTCTGTGTGCTGGATAGAAGGTCCGCAAGTTCATTTTTTAAAGACCATTGGATCTCATTATAATTGGGCTCAACTACCACTTGACAAGATTGTTGCTGAGGAATCGCGATCGATGCGTTAAGTGCCAAAATTTCCGGGTCTCTATTCGGTTGACTATTCAAGATCGATTGCAATTCGAAAACTCGTTTCTCCAGCTGTATCTTGAATTAGTCCTTCACAACTCCTTTTCACGCTTCGCTCTTTCAGTCCTTCGAGAAGGTCCTCGTGCAGAACATTCAGTTCGGACTCTCGCCACCGTTGACCAAGGCCCTGAGCGCCATACCACGTTGGCGTCTGCTCCAGGGCGCCCTGCCGCATGTCATGCACGCCTGCGCGTCGCTGCTTTACTGTAAGTCCTTAGGCTCTGCGCATGCAATGGGAAAAGGGTATATTAGTTGGGGACATACGACAATTGAAGATATCTAATCAGAGGCTACCATTGCAGGAGCCTACGACCTGCAGATTATGATGTACTGTCATACCCTGTACGAAAAATTGACGATGATATCTTTTGATTTGATACATTCCTTGCCTGGCAGCTAAAGATATATATTGAGTCGTATAAGCTACGTTATGGTTTGAGACAGTTCATTACATTATTCATTTGACGTTGGACTGCCAAGACTTGGGCTATGAATTGAGTATACGTACATTAGATTCCGTGACGAATTACTAAAATAATTTCCTTCTCCACGCTCTTTCTACGATCTAGTGATTACGGAATTTGATATACACTCAACTATTATTGATAGACTCCACAGAACAGAATCAATATAAACACTTCGGCTGCTAATTGCACTTTTTATTTAATTTTATGTTTCGATTCTATATGATTGATTACATTGATTTACTATTTATTTTTACAAAGGTCGAATCATCATTTTTGATGCTTTATTATAATATGTTATGTGCCAATGAAAGCCGTCATATCTTGTTGGTTCTGTCTGGTAATATCTGCCATTAAGGTTGCTAGAAATAGACGGATCATTTAATATGTGGGAACACTGCAAGGGTATTGAGGAGTTACCTTGAACAATTGTATTTTTGGCGATGCCAATAGCCACTATGATATAATTTAGAGTAATTTCCATTGCTACTTTCTCGGTCATAAGTCGAAAATTTCTGACCCACATGGTTGATCAGTTTATCTACGATACCTGTAAATTTGCCAATACTTTTAAGATTGTAGCTTTTAGACTCGGGGCCTATAACGAAGTTATCGTATCGAGCCCAGTAAATAAGGTTGTCAAACTGTTGCACCAAGACTAACAGCTCGTGTCGCTGGGAGTTGGTTAGACGATAAATAGCCTCCAGTCCGAGGAAGAACTCTCCTGTCTGATTCCCAAAGCCATCTCGATATTCAGCCCAACTCCTATAAAAATCTTCGGAGCCGTCGAATCGGTTCTGGATGACAAGCCAGCCGGGTCCACTTACCTGAGAATCGCATAAACCGTTAAAGGATATTCCACTGCGAATAGTAAGTGTACTTACATAATCTGTGATCGGTGGGGGATTTGGTTTTGGATCGCAATAGTCTGGGACAGGACCCCGCTTAAAGCACTGTTGGTAATATTTTTCTTGAAGGCCTTTGGTAACCAGCGACTGTAAATTCTCTACTCTGGCCTGAAGGTCCGACAGTTCACTCTGAAGAGTCCATTGAATTCCAGTTGGATTGGATATTATTATCTGTTGACAAATTTGGTCCTGCAGATTCCCGATCGATTCGTTAAGTGCCTGTATTTCTGGGTACCCCTTCGATTCATCATTCCAGGCCAATTGCAATTGCTTATCTTGTTTCTCCAGCATTGCCTCGGTTTGTTGCTGCGCTTTCCAGCGATTTTGCATATGCGAGAGACTCTAGACCGCCAATGGAATAATATAATATTTGATGTAACTAAGATAGGCTCACACTCAGCCTACCTCGCACTGAGCCCTGATGGCTGTCAACGATGTTGCCAAAATGGCAAAAATTAACAAAACTTGCATTTTTCAATGCGCCTAGAGAAGCCTTCGTCTTTAAAGCTGAAAATGAACTGAAACAAAGCACTTTTCCTATGCTATAAGCTAACTCTAAGGAAATTAGATAGCAATGTCAAAGTGGAACTGGAACCGTATTGATTAGTCACATAACTTGTAATGCTAATTGAAGAATCCTCTATCTACTTAAAAACAAGGTCAGGCGGAGCTTTCTATTAACTGCGCTATGGAAATTATATTATATGATTTGGGTAATCATATTTTCATGCACGCTTCGCTCCTTCAGTCCTTCGAAAAGGTTCTCGTACAGAAAATTCAATTCGGACTCTCACCAGCGTTGGTTAAGACAGCGATTTCTTCCGTCTAAGCTCAACTATTATTGTCAAGACTCTAATATGAAGTAAACGAACTGAGCTTAACTCAGATCCCCTACATTTCATAAGACAACGGAACAGAATAAACAATCATTCTAGTGGGTTAATTAAAGCACTTCGACTTTTGCTTGCACTTTTTATTTCGATATATATTTCGACTTTATATGATTGAAAAATATATTTCAATATCGACCCACCGGTCGAATCAGCATTTTTGTTGCTCTATTAGAGGTCATTTTGTACCAGTGCATGCTTGATATATCATCCACGTCCGTTCGGAAATATTTGCCATTAAGGTTGCTGGAAATGCAGGAATTAATTAAAATATGACAACATTACAGGTCTATTGTGGAGTTACCTTCCTTTCAGTAAGCCCTTGTAATACCAATAGCCGCCTCGATATTTTTGAGAAAAGCCTTGATGGCTATTTTCTCGGTCATAAGTTGAAAAATCCTTGCCCACATGTTTGGCCAATCTTTCTTCCATACCTACAAAATTACCCACGCTTTTCAGCCTGTAGCTTTCAAACTCAGAACCTATATAAAAGTTATCGTATCGAGCCCAATAAATATCGTTATTAAAAGTCTGCACATAGATATATAGCTCGTGTCGTTGAAAGCTGGTCAGCCGGTAAATATTCTCCAGTCCGAGGAAGAATTCCCCGCTCAGACGCCCAAAGCCGTTTCGATATTCAGCCCAACTCCTATAAAAATCTTCGGAGCCATCGAATCGGTTCTGGATGACCAGCCAGCCGGGTCCTGCTGCCTGAAAATCGCATAAAGCGCTAAACGGATCCACACCGGGCAGAGAAATTGTTGTTATGCCCGAAAAAAAGCCTAAGTCAGCGCAGCTAGTGTGTGGTCTTAGCGGTGGATTCGTGGGTGGCGGAGGATTTGTGGGTGGCGGTGCCGTCGGACAAGTTGGAGGTGGCCTTGATATTTGCAGCTGATTGAAGCACTGTTGGTAAGAGTTTAGAGCCATATTCGCTTCTTGAAGCATATTGGCAACAAATGACTTCAGGCTCTGTGTGCTGGATAGAAGGTCCGCAATTTCATTTTTTAAAGACCATTGGATCTCATTATAATTGGGCTCAACTACCACTTGACAAGATTGTTGCTGAAGAATCGCGATCGATGCGTTAAGTGCCAAAATTTCCGGGTCTCTATTCGGTTGACTATTCAAGATCGATTGCAATTCGAAAACTCGTTTCTCCAGCTGTATCTTGATTTGTAGCAGATCATTATAGCGTTGAGTCAATTGCATGAGGCTCTAGACCGCCAATGGAATAATATAATATTTGATGTAACTAAGATAGGCTCACACTCAACTTACCACGCACTGAGCCCTGATGGCTATCAATGATGTTGCCAATACGGCAAAAATTAGTAAAATTTTCATTTTTCAATGCGCCTAGAGAAGCCTTCGTCTTTAAAGCTGAAAATGAACTGAAACAAAGCACTTTTCCTATGCTATAAGCTAACTCTAATGAAATTAGATAGTAATGTCAAAGTGGAACTGGAACCGTGTTGATTAGTCATATAACTTGCTGCTCGACTATGAAGTAGACAACGGGGCTCAGGGGGAATTCAACATGACTGTTGCAAATTGAAGAATCCTCTATCTACTTAAAGTCAAGGCCAGGCGGGGCTTTCTATTTACTTCGCTCTGGCAATCATTTTATATGTCATGGGTAAATCATATTTGCAGGCCGCGTCAAGGACATGCAGGCGATCGGGCCCGTCGAGACGAAACTGTTGTACACAATGCAATGGATATTACTTTATGCCGCCGAGGAGTGCGCCGATGATGAGGGCGGCGACGAGCTGGGCTTGGGCGACATTGCAGAGCCCAAGGCGAAGGCTATGGATCAGTATTTGTTTTCGGTGCCAACAATAACAGTGAGCGATTTCAACTTTATATCTAATCTAAGATCTCACTTGACTAACGCCATTTACAGCTCTTTGTGTATCTGTTTGCGCCCATCATACACCACTTGAAGGAGTCGGACTTTCAAAACATTCGCTTAGAGAACGGCATCAAGCTGTGGCAGGGCATGTGGGACAATCGGGCCCCGGGTGCTCCCTGTTTCACAGCGCCTGTCAAGCCGAAGGCGCGTAATTTGCTATGCGCACCCACGCCAAAGGGCTCAACCGACGTGATTCAGGGTCGCAAGCATTCGCTGGGACCCGACGCCATGTCACCCAAGGCCGACTCGCCACAGAGCGGCCTCAGCGACTATGGCCAACAGGACGAAGAGGTACAACTTAAAAACGCAAAGCACTCAATTAGAATTGTTAACTGATCTGGGTTTCACTTAGGGCTCCTGGGTGTCCTCGCCCAAGGAGTTCTTTCCCGAGACCATACCCGAAGAAGCGTCGAGTGTGGAGGACGAGCGCGTGGTCATCTTTCGATTGCCCTCTACGCCGCAGCTCATGGACAACTCGTTTTTTACGGTACGTAACTTTATATACATATATAGCTTCCATTTCCTAACCTACATTTTATATCCAGGCCGATGCCAGCTTGCTGCAGCAGCAGCAACAACAGCAACAGCAACAGCAACAGCAACAGCAGCAGCAGCAGCAACAACAATCGCAGAGTCGTCGCGGCAGCCACCAATCGATGAACTCGAGGGATAAGGAGAAGCCCTCAACCAAATTTGAGTTCGATCAGCAGGAGCTGACCCGGGGTGCCTCCATGAAGGAGAAACGCAGTGCTTCGATTGAAAAAGAATCGGATACGGATAAATCGGAGAGCAGCAAGGTGGATGTGTCGGCAGCTACCTTCCTCGATGTGGCCGTACTGCGCTGTCTGTTTATCGCGCATTGGCAGGAGGAGGGCATCTTCTGGAGCTTGCAGTACCTGTACAACAGGTGAGTCGCAGCCGCTCAGCTGGGTATCATATTGAAGCTAAATAAGCATCCATTTGCAGGCTCAGTGAAATTGGGGAAGAGGCATCCATAACGTTGAATCAGCCGCGAAAACGCTCCAATTCACTGCCAATACCACAAATCGAGATCTCACTGTACCAGGGACCGGGCAGCAATAGTCGCGATAGCCCAGGCAGTTCTGTAGTCAAGGACTATATCGAAATACCGGAGCCAGCGGCCGCAGTGACGGCCAGTGCAGTGGGTAAGCTGTCCAGCTGGCGAGCCCCATCCTAAGTTATCCAAAATGCGCTAAGTCTAACCCAATCTTTCAGAGGAAACAGCGAGCGTGCCCAGCAGCTCGGAGCGTCGGGGCAGTGAGAAGAAGAAGCGCGTCAAAATGGCCGATCTGCGGGCATTTGTCGAAACGAAAATGTTCTCGAAATCGGAAAAGAACTTGGAAAAAGTAGGGCTCGATACAAACTCTGCCAATGGCAAGAATCCACTGCAGCATGCAGTAAGCCAACAGCTAAGAGCTAACCAACTTTATAGCAATACCCACACAGTCCTGCAAGCTAGCACACCTGCTTAGATTTCTTGTTGATACCCACTCGTTGGCAAGAGCATCTTATGTTTTGATTTGTTTGGTTCACTTTTTTTTTTGTTTTCTGTGCTGTTGCCAAAGTTAACGCTGTTAGCGGATTTGTATACATAGCCCAATCTATAGCTAACCAATTTATCTTCCATCCAGGAGTACCATCGCAGCCTGGACACAGGCGAGAAGAAACTGTCGCGATCGGCCTCCATGATCACTCGAGAGCCAGCCAGCAATCTCATTAAGGGCAAGTCCATGCCAAGCCTAAGGTAAGCCAATGGACCCAAACACGTCTGTGACACATATAGAAAACTTAATTAGGCCCGGACACACAACTCAACTAAATTGAACTCTATTGCTAACATCTCCATTTGTGTTTACTGTTTATATAAATGATATCAAACTTACTATCTTTTATGAACTGAACAACCAGCTGTCTGCTTGATAGCGGGTGAGTTTTGGTCTAGCGCTTGGTTCTACTTTTTTTTACTAGTAGTTAACTTTCACTACTGTGTCTATAATATCTATATACAATATCTATGTACTGGATAAACTATAATACATATGTAGTATATACCCTAAGGCTAATGCCTTTTCACCTACAAGTTTGCCTGAACACCTAAAGCCTCCCTAAAACTCTATAAACATTCCTCTATTAGCTCGCTCAATCGAGGCTCATTGTAAATTTAACCAGAGGATTAGTTACCATTAAATTAGCTTCATATTGAAGTTAAGTGACCTAAAATTGAATTAAAATGTTGCCCGTTGCAGTGCATGTTAAATTTACCATGAGCTGCTTATCCCCCACTGCTTTTACGCATTCCCCTCTTGCACGTCGTTTGTTTTAACTAATGCCACGCACCTGCGACTCTCGCATCTCCTCTACAACATGCCAGATTTTACAGATACGTAGAGCCGCCCAAGGCCTCTAGGCCGCCGCAGGCGACCTGCCCACGGGGCACCGCCTTCTATCCACGTAATCCCATCATTACAGTCACCGAGCATACGCCCACACCCTCTCCGGACTATATGAAGCGACAGGTGAGCCGTAGAATACCTGTGTATATGATCTGTAGATTAACTGTCGTTGCTTTGAGCAGGGCTCCATTGACTCGCAATTGGATGCTTTGAGCAACGGCGGCAGCATCGTCGGAGCTGGTGGAAATGGCAGCGCCGGTGGTGGCAGCAGCACCAATCGCTATCGCGGACCCATGCTGCGCTCCCACACCGATTCCCACATAGACTATACGGGCGTGGATGAGTCGGAGGCGCCCGGCTCCTCCTTCTACATCACACGCGACGGTGGCATCGACTATGAGATCGTGCTGCTGGCTGTGAGCAGCGTGTTCAAGCGCGATCCATCCCAAGTGTGCTCCCTGCGCGTCCTCGAGGCAGGACTCAACATCTGCGAGCTGCTCATCGAGATGGGCGTACTGAAGCTGGGCGAGCATCCGCACGAGATATCGATGGGCATAACTCGACGCGCGCTCCAAGTGCTCGGCTGTCCACATGGCTGCAATGATGGTGAGTGGCTAGACTGCCGTGGAGGTACTCGGGGCATTCGGTCCTCAACTAATCCCCCTTTGCAGGCGTTCGAGGACCGCCGGCAGACTTCCTGCGCAATCAGTGCCAGAAGATCATCGCGCGCATGCTGCGCCAGGCCGGGCAGCGCACCAAGCGTCATCTACAGGAGATGGTGAAGACATCGCCGCTGCCGGAGCTCATAGACTACTTTCATGCGTTTCTCGCTTTCTGCGTGGATCCCAGCTCCCTGCTCTCGCCGCTGAGTAAGTCGGGGCGGACCCCTCATCCAGCAGCGCCTAGTTACTATTCTATTGATTGATGTTGCACCAAATTCCCAATTGCAAAATGAAGTCCATTATACCCTGTACTCTGCATACTCGTTCATGTAGTGGCATATAGGGCGTATTGATCCATACTTCTCTGCTGTGTGGCCTCAGTTTATACGATATGCCTGGTGTGCTATTATGCGAGGCTCAGGGCAGGCATGAACTGACGTAGACACACTCCACGTTTCACAGGGTATACAGGGTATACAGATTGTAGTTGCAGCTGCGTATTTGTCTGATATGTGGCCTCAATTGAAGCGAGAGCTTACATTAAATATCCATATGATCGTAGTAGGTTTGGTATATACTCTTATAAGTATACAGGAATCAATGTTTTACAGGGTATATAAGTATGTATGCAGTTGGTTATTTGTAGTTGTAGTGGGAATGTTTTTTTTTTTTCATACAAAATATGAGAGCAAGACAACTGCTGTAGGTGGAGGTGAAAATTGAGCTGATTTATATATAATTTCAACAGCAACTACATATTTAATTATATATCATCTGTATATGTATTGTATATTCATATATTCAACTCCAGTTCCGATTTCAGTCTATTTGTGGGCGAGTATTTTGCAGTCGGTTGCCTCCGATTATTTTACGTATTTACATTATACTCTTATTATTTGTGGAACTCTGTTTGCATCTCATTCTCTCTGTCTCTCTCACACAATCTCTAACTATGTATCTAAATATATTTCACTGTGTGTGTCGTTCGATATTGCATGCAACGAGTTTTGCTAATGCTTTTGAGTTGTAACACCTCCCTCCCGCCCCCGTTTGTTGCCTCTGACCTCCTCCAAAATACTCGTACGTTGTATATATATGTATGTATGTATGTATATATAATGATGATGCATATAGCTCATAAACGTCAGAGTGGATATAAAAATGCTAACACCGATCTTGGCGGTGTACCAGGTCAGGGCGGCTATTCCAGCAATTTTAGCGGCGGCATCAGTGGCGGAGCCGAGGGTCAAGTGGTTGGCGCCATATTCAAGCAGCTGGTCAGCCGATTTGTGGAGGCCAGCAAGGATCTGAAGCTGCCCGAGAATGTGGCGCTCTACGGTGACATACGACAGCTGGTGACCTATGTGAAGGGCGCCCATGGCGGGCCTTTTCGCCTGGTTGCACTCAGCGGCATATTGGCGGTGACGCCGCGACCCCACAAGAAGGGGCCGACACCGCAGACGACGAGGGTAATCAGGTGAGCCCAATAAAATAATTAAAATATTCAATCGCAATCGCAATTGGGCAATCGAAAACCTAACCAACTCACCCACTGACAGGCATATACCCCAAGCGAATGCCATGCAGGTGCAGGTGGGGCAGAGTGATGACAATCGTTCGCAGCGCCGATTGCTGCTGAAGAAGCGCAGCACCTCATCCGCCTGCGCCGTGGTGAGTCTTCAACTGTAGCCCACAACATGGTGTTGAGCCGGTCTTCCCTTTGCAGAGCCTGCTGGAGACGGAGCCCTGCGATGAGCACTACAAGACCAGCCAGTCGCCCCTGAGCAACTTTCGACGTCGCACCACGGGCGTACGGCCGACGTTGACGCCGCGGCACAGCGAGCGGGCGCTGCTCTCCGATTCGACGTCCAGCTCGGAACGCAATTCGCTGGGACGGCTCAGCGGCTTGGTGCGCTGGTTTCGCGGCACGCCCAAAGAGGCATCATCGATTGATCTGGAAATTGGCTCGCTCAATCCAGAGATATCATCGACATTCATGCGGCACGCCTCGCTGAAGATCCAACGGGGTCGTTCGAGCGACGGCATCGGTCGTTCCATACAGCGTGCCAAGCGACGCGTTGAGCGACGTCTGAACCGTTTCGGCGGCATTGTGAAGGGCAAAAAGAAGGTGGGCGGCATCGAAGAGACAGCCGACTATAGTCGACGCAGCTCCTCCGACATGTGCGACGGACCGCGCGAATCCGAGGTGGTCATACTCAAGGAGCGCAAGCTGGTGCCCACCGAGCCCGTTCGAGTGGGCATGCTGCGGCTGTCCTTTCTGCTGGAGACCTGTGCGCCGGGCAGCTTTCCCGATCCCCAGCTGATCGCAGCCGTCTTGGATTTGGTATGCAATCGAAGCCCAGTTCAAGTCCATTTCATCCAATCCCAACTCCATCTCAATTACAGCCCCAAGCGCCGCTGGTGACGCGTGCCACGTTCCTGCTGGAGTGCGCCCACTTCGTGCATCTGTGCAACAAGGGCCAGTGGCCCATTTGGATGAAACAGAATGTGGGCGGATATCGCGCCTCCGGCGCCAACATCAATCCCGCCCAGATGAAGCAGCAGGTCAGCCAGACCAGTGCTCGTCGCACACACATCCTGCTGCGCGCCGCGGGAAAAATGTTTCATCAATGGGCTGAGATGGTGGGCGCCCGTCTGGAGGAGCTGCTCTTCACCGAACGCCTGCAGTTCGAGGCGCTGAATGCAAGTCTCACGGACCCGGAGAAACAGCGTGAGCTGCTGCAGCAGGATGAGGAGGAAGACTTCCTGGACGAGTCCTCGGTCAATCCGCATGGCAATGACTGCCCGCACGCCCTCAAGCTGATTGCCTGTGTGCTGCTCTTCGAGATTACGGCCTTCCTGCGAGACACGTACATCACGTTGCCCAAGACGTCGAAGATGCTGCATCGCGACCGTCCCGCTCCCTGGGAGAAGGTCTACCGGGAGGCCAACCGACGCTGGTCCATGGCGCTCAGCTCCATGGGCCACTCGCAGACCTCTGCCCAGAGCCTGCAGTCCATAGCAGCGGGCAACGACGGTGCTGGCCAGACTGAGCGCAAGATCTCATTTGTCCTGCACGAGCCCGACAACGAATCGGAGAACAGCAGTAACACGACCTTGACCAAGGAGGGCGAGGAAGGTGCGTATACAACGGAGAGATCGAGTGCAGCTCTCTTCATTACCTAATCACTTCTCTCCTCGTCATCAGCCCGACGTCCCACTGCCTCGGCTGTGCGTCCCTTCCTGTTGCGCCGCGGCACAGCGACCACAACGGGCGGCTCATTCAAGCGCCGCTCGCTCAAGCTACGCCGCAATACCAAGGACAGCAAGGATATTGAAACGGATTGTAAGACATTCAGCCAAGCTGACGACACTCGATCTATGTATATATGTATGTACATATATCATGTTCTTTCTACTAGTTAACATGCAATCGCGCCGTAAAGTGTCTTCGCTCTCGGATCGCAGTGATACCTCCGAGCAGGGCGTCATTAGCGGCGGCGAGGAATCACCGGGCATACTCAGCGACGATCAGCAGCCGGAGTCGCCGACGGACTCCAATGAAAACGATGACACGGCCAAAAATATGCCCTGGCTCAAGGCCGTCATCGATTTGCTTACCAGCTACAATTACTACTGCACCCACAAGGGCTACTGTCATCCGTTCTGCTACAAGCGACACATGCGCTCCTGCACGCGGCTGATAAAGGCAACCCGAAAGGTAAGCGCCCTGTCGAGGCTCCCCAATACTGTTCTATACTGGAAAAATCCTTTGCATCGTCAGGTTTATGGCGAGGAGTTCGGTTTTACTTTCGATGCGGATCATCCCACAGTGGAGCCCACAGTCATAAGCTCGTCCAAGCCCTCGGTACGGCCACGTTCAACGCGCAAGGTGTCCGAGCAGAGTTCGACACAAACATCTCCGTCAAAGCGCAAGGACAGCTTGTCAAGGAAGGATCGGTAAGTTGACTAACAGTTATACAGAGAAAGTGTCCACATCGCAATAATTATAGGATTAGCGACGATCCGGACATTGAGATGGCTGAGAAGCTGGCACGCAGCTTCCGGCAGGAGAAGGAGAAGAAGCTGCAGGAGGAGGCACCCATCTTGAAGTTCATACGCATACACATACGCAATCTCTTTCACTTTCCGCTAGCCACGATGCTAAAGGGCGCCGTGGTGCTCAGCGAGGAGCTGGTCATAGAGGCGATGCCCGCTGCCTGGGAACTGCTGCTGGAAACCAACCACGACACCGCCACCTCCAGTGCGGCGGTCTTTCTCATGGGCTCAGTGAAGGCACAGAACTTCGCGTTCGACATTATGCAGCGAGCGCTGAAGCACAAGAATCCGGATATACGCATTGGAGCGATTCAGCGGTATTTGGTACTGTGGAAATGCCGTTTCCACGTCTGGCCGCGCATGGAGGAGAATGCACACGATGCCACGTTCAAGGTGCCGCCGGGTGGCATTGAGTTTACGTTGCCCTCGCCCAAAATTGGCATTGAGAGTCTGCCCGTTGTGGATCCGCCCTGGATGCCCGTGCAGCAGACCAAGGACATGGACATGACCCTCAACCAGGACAGACATGTGAGTGGACAGGGGTTCAATCCTGCCAGGTCCATTGCCGACTCATAATCGAATCATTCTAGCGCTCCCTGGTCACAGCCACCAAGAGCCGCAAGATGCAGCAAACGGAGGCAATACGCAATGCTCTGCGCCAGCAGCGCGACAAGCAGCGAGCGGAACGACATAGTTTCCTCATCACCATGATACCCATCAGCCAGCAGGCCTCCCATGAGCCGGGCATGGAGCATGAGGATCATGAGATTGAAGAGGATTTGGATGGCACCCGTGCCTCCTCACATCTGCATCACGCCCACTCGCTGTTCCCCTCGGTGCTCTGCTCTTCGGTAATGCAGATTGTCGGCTGCTTGGACGATGCAGCCATCGGATCTGATGGCAACGCTGTCTACGAGGTGGCCTATCAGGTGATCTGGGTGTGCCTGGTCGAGGAGTCGGCCCTGTTCCTGCGCTATGTGTTCGAGCGCTTGACTCGCGATCGACAGGATCAGATGTTCAAGCTCTTGCGACATTTGATTCGCTTTGTGCCTCGCCTGCCCCAACAAGCTGCCTTTGCTCTCTACAACTCCATCATTGGCTATATCATGTTCTATGTGCGCTCCTCCAACGAGCTCAAGCAGGAGGTGGGCTCAACCCGAAGCATATCCCTTACACATAATAGCTAATTCCTTATCCTTGCAGCTCGTTGGCTCGGCCTTGTCAGTATTGTGGATGGTGGTGCACTCTGTGCACGGCATCATGTTCAAGGATCTGAAGCAAATATTGCGCAAGGAGCAATGCGATGCCTCGATCCTGCTCACAGCCAATGTGCCCGCTGCAAAGAAGATCGTGGTGCATGGACCGGCCGATGATGACTACAACATTCCATCGCAGTTTCCCGTGCAGGAGGACACGCTCTTCTGCCAGCTGCTGAAGGAGGCGTTAGACTACTATCCCATTGACGAGAAGAGCATTAACCACTATTGTCTGGTGGACTACAAGAGCAGTAAGTCGACGATCGGTCACAGCTGAGCACTTCTCCAAAAACTAATCGAAATCTCTCTAATTTCGCAGACAAAATACTGAACCCCAATTGGTATATACGGGACTTGTACTTCTTCAAGCGCTCACAGTACCCGGAGGTGCGTCTGATGCTGATGCGGCCGGAGGAATCATTTCTCGCGCTGCAGAAGCAAGAGTTGACCAAGAAATTTGTTGAAATCGGCAAAGTGCACTTGACGTGGGCTATATTGAAGAACGTGGACATGGTCGTGCAGCGCGTCGTCTTTCTGCACGAGGAACTGATGAAGCTGCCCTCGTTTCCGCGCAAGGCGCTCGAGGTGGACCTCGATCTGCATCACGGCGGGGAATACGGCAAGGTTTTGCTCGGCTTGGATGTGCTGCACAAGTTCATGTGGGTGCGCTTGATTGCGCGCATGTTCGAGGCAATGGCCGGTAATTTCGCCTACTCGGCGGACATTCAGCTCTTCCTGAATGTGCTCTCCGGCGCATCCATATTGCATGCGGAGGACTCGTGCATTATGCGCTATGTGATGGCCACCTTCATCAATGCGGCGTTCAATTTCAAGAATATCTTCTCGACGAATGGCTACTTCATGATCATGCCCACCCTGCTGCAGGTGTACTCGCTCCACCAGACCAACAAGCTGATCACCACGACCATCGAGTACGCCGTAAAGCAGTTCTATCTGCTGAACCGCAAGCCGTTCATACTGCAAATGTTTGGCTCCGTTTCGGCTATACTGGACACGGATGAGGATGGCACCTATGGCGAGGCGCACAAGGTGCAGTCCAGTTGCCTCTTCAATTTGCTGCTCAGCCTCGAGGATCCCTCGCCGGATCCGCTCAACATAGCCGAGCTGGTGAAGGAGCAGAAGCCCTTGAAGGCCATCGACTTCTGCTACCACGACGAGGACGATGATGTCACAGTGCTCGACTGCATCACTTTATGCGTGATGGTGGTCTCCTACTCGGCCGAGAGCACGCGAGGCTACCAAATGCTGGTAGGTAGTGCCCACGTGCACACACATAGAGTAGCCCTAACTTCTTGCAGTCGTCTCTTTGGATGGAGTCAAACAGAAAGCTAAGCATATCTAGATTCTATTAAGTAAATAATATCCTCACTCTCCAGTTAGTCGCACTCGATTAGAGCCCTCCTGACCTAGCTGAAGATCCCCTGTAGCTGGCAGCTATAGCTGCTCTCCTGGTCAGACAACCTCGTTTAATAATCTCGGTCATTTGATGCATTCCCAACAGATCATACTGGAGGCCATATTGCCCTGTTACCTGCAGCAGATCCAGTCGCCCAGCTATATTCCGCTGCAGGGCAAATCGGAGCGGGATATCATACTCCAGTTGGCTGTGGCCATACGCACCATGGTGCACAATTGCGAAGGCTTGGCCAAGAGCTACAATGGGCCGTATCGCAACAGTCCGGAGCACAAGGGCTCGTCGCAGCGGAACTGTAGTCGCGGGCCACCCTGCTCGCCCGGCATGGACTTTGAGGAGGAGTCGCACACGAAATATGCTACAGATCCGCGCACCAAGAACATGATGGACTCGGCCGAGGATTCGGAGATGATACGCACTGAATACCGACGTCCAAGGGATGTCCTACTCTCCGTGGTTGCTGACTT
Source organism: Drosophila aldrichi (assembly GCA_035045965.1). Taxonomy (NCBI): domain Eukaryota; kingdom Metazoa; phylum Arthropoda; class Insecta; order Diptera; family Drosophilidae; genus Drosophila; species Drosophila aldrichi. Next base: position 1,658,990 of record JAWNOM010000038.1, read on the forward strand.
CCTAACCAAGTCGACAACGCGGCTTTACGAGCTGGCCAAAAAGCTGCCGGCGAACGACAGCAAGCCCACCGAAGTGCTGGATGCCAAGTGTCACATACGCCTGGCCGACATCGCCCACTCCCTACTCAAGGTCTCACCCTACGATCCCGAATCCATGGCCTGCCGTGGACTGCAGCGGTATATGCAATCGGTGCTGCCTCGTGCCGAATGGTCGAACGATGCGCTGCGCAATGCTTTGGTCACGGTGCTGCGTCGCATCGATAAGGTGTTCCTCAAGATCTCGAAGAAGCCATCCATACGCCGCAACACGGACTGGGAGGCAGCAGCCGGACTGCTCAAGGGCATACACGAGACAATCATACGGCATCCGTATGTGCTCCACTGGCAGCAGATGAAGACCCTCATCTCTACCGTACAGAACCTGATCGTGAATGAGCCGGGCAGCGGCGGCATACCGGAGGGCGTGTCCAGTGCAGGTGCAGCGCTCATGTCTCAGAATCCGCCGGCCTTTTTCTGCTCGACTGTGGTGCGTTTGGTGGCCCTGCAAGTGGTTAGCCCCGTTGACTGTTTCTCGCTTGTGCAAATTTGCGGCGGCAGCGCCGAATTCGCCACGCAGGAAAAGGCCGAAGGATTTCTAATGCATCTGATAATGCCACTGTGCTTGAAGGTCTGCTCCGGACGCGGCGTCTCCGATGTGGGCGAGCTGAAGATGAGCGATGTCTCATTTCTGCTAACCGCCGTGCTAAATGCCATGAGTCCACCAGCCGGCCGCACCGGCCAAGCCGTCTCACAGATCAATCGCGTTACGGGAGACCTACGGGCGGGCTCCCTAACATTTACGGGCAGCCGAGATGCCAAACGACCGGCCCGCATCTCTGGCTCCCTATATCAGGCGGCCTTCCTTGCACTGCGCATCGTCTGCATTTGCTTCGAGAATCGTCTGTCCAGCGAATGGCCGCGCATCGTGCGCGTCATGCGAGATCTTGGCAGGCGCAATGAAGCAGCGCCCGATCTATGGAGTTTCATGGAATTCGTGGTCACGCATCGCACGCCCCTCTATATTGTCCTCCTGCCCTTCATCCTGCACAAGGTAAGCAAACAGCTGGTGGCTCTGTTATCAGTGGACGTCTTACTTATATCACTGTCTTTCAGATCTCCCAGCCGCCCATTGGCGACCACGAGCGGCACATGCAGTTCATCATTAGAGAGCGATTACGCGGCACTCCGCCACAGGGTGGCCTTAAGTCGAAGGGCGCCCTGCTGCTGGAGCTGGCACGCGAGCTGCGCGACCTGCGCGACGAGCTAGAGGACAAGCGCTATGGTAAGTCCGCTGCCGGCTGAAGCTAGTGATTGCTTATTCATTTGCCCGACAGTCTCCACAGATCGCGAGAGCTCCGAGCAGAAGAAAAGCGATGCGGCGGCAGCGACCAGCGCCGCAGATGCCCACAAGTCACAGCAGCGACCCTCGTTAATATCCATTTTCACGGGCACCACCACCGGCCAGGCGACCCACTCGCATGTCTCCGCTGTGCCCATCGATTCGCGCAGCGGATCTGGCGGCATTTGCACGCCCAGTGATACGCTCTCTCAGCAAACTCTGCATCCGCCACGTGAATCTCTGTCCAGCAGCTCCACCGGTCGGGATCCACATACCACAACGAGCGAGAGCCAGAGTGGTGAGGGCGCTGCTGGTTCGGCGCCCACTCTGGTGGGTCAGCCCACAGGCAGCGGGCCCAGTGGCAGCTCAGCCCTGCCGCCAGGCATTGCTTCTCAGCTGTCGCACTCGCAGTCACTGCAGCAGGCGCCTTTCAAGGCGCAGCCACCCAAGTTGCGATTTGTCTCATCCGTCGAGTTTCGACACTCCTCGGGGGAGACCTCGACGACGCCACTATCACCAGAAAGTCCAGCTGAGGATAGCTCGGGCGATCATACACGTTCGCGTCTGCAACGCTCCAAGGCAGCCAGTCGCAAAACTTTCCGACTGAAGCGCAGTCGACTCACTCCAATGGAACCGCCCAGCATCGTAAGCAATTGAAATCTGCCTCTCACCACGGTATCTAATCGTTATATCCGACAGGTTACCTCACTCTCTCAGGAACAGGAGCAGCAGACGAAAGCCATTGGCGAAATATCCTGGGACTCGGTCTCACAGACATCATCGACATCAGGTTATCGGGATAACAATAGCCTCCAGACGGGCCTACTCTCGCCGGACGGTTCGCTGGGCGGCCTGACCCTGGGCCGTTCACCCTCGCAGCACTCGCTGCTGATGGTATTCGAAGGTCAGGACGAGGACACGCTCATTTAACAATCACAGAACGGCGACCGAGCCTACGAGCTTTAGGGACAGCCTCGATACAGTAACCTAGCCTTAACGTGAATAATGCATACGAAATTAGTCGACAAATGAATTAACAAAGTTATTGTTAAGTTTTATAGATACATATAATTAAAACTAGTTCTTGTTCCATTGTGTGCCCAGATTTTATATGTATTTTGTAGTTGGATTAGGAATTAAATAAACTAACTTGGTAGCCGTTCGAAAATTTGAAGTTTCCTTTCAAGCGGAAAGCGAAAACAGGGAGTACACTTTGTGATCTGAGCAGCGAGAATTCAAGTTCCGAGTACTATTATTAGATGATTGATCATAATATTCCTTTCAATTGAATATATTGAATATGACTTTAAGATACGACCACAAATATGAACACTGAATTCTAAGAAGGAATTATTTCGAAAATTATAAGTAATTTAATTTAAGAGATAACTTTGAAGACAACTCAATCTTAGGACGACTAGCTATCGACTATTTTGGCTGCTGTAGCCGCCTTTTGGCGATTCTCCTTGACCAACTTGCGCCACTCCAACCACTTGGCCAACTCGGTCTGTTCGCCGATGTTGCTGCTGCTGCTGGCTTGCTGCTCCAGCTGCATGTAGTAGGCTTCGCGCAATATCTTAAAGGCCTGAATGCTATAGTATGGTTGCTGCGTGACGGGATCGAAGTATCGTGCCGGCAGTCGAGTGATGGGACAGATGCCGCATGAGTGCTTTGGTGGCCGTTTCGGACGGAAGATCGCATTGAAAGCCTTATCATTGAAATCATTTTCAAAGGTTACGAACGTACGTTCGCAGCGACCAGTCGGCTCATTTGGTTGGCCTGTTCGCGTGGGCATGTTGCGAATGACGGGCATGGTCAATGAATGATAGCGTATCGTTGGACCAACGAAAACTCTCTTAGTGGGTCGTGTTTTCTTCTTCTCCAGCTCCATTTTTTGGAATTTCTCTGCAAGCATTTGCAAATACAGTTAGAGTACTATGCAGTTAACATAGGTTTATTAACAAACCTAAGGATTTGATATTCTCCTCCTCTGTTAGCTTTGCCTCCGCAAGCAACTCATCCTGCGTGGGCATATAGTCCTCCACGCGCACCTTCTTCTTCTTGCGCTTGCGTGCATCGTCTAGTTCCTTTAGTCGTATCTTTGTAGCCTGTGTTTTAATGGCCGTAGAGGTGCGTATCGACTTCCGCCCGGAGTCCAGGACCGTAAAGCGCGGACGCACCCTACGTTTGACCACGCCGCCAGCGCCACGTTTCTTATGCAGCGTAGCGCCAGCTTTAGTTTCCTTCTTGGCAACCGGCTTCGCTGGCTCCTAGTTGAGATATTAATATTATATGCAATTTTATTATACATTAGTACTTGCTTTATAGGCTTTTGTGACGACGCCTCCGCGTTTGCGTTTCTTTTCTGGCGCCTCCTCTTGATCGGATACGGGCTCATCCTGTTCGTCTATGCTGAAGTCTGAGTCCACCACATCCTCTTCCTCGTCTTTTTGACTTTAACAACGAAATGCATATAAATATTTACATTAATTAAACATTTAACATGTAACATTAATATATGTACTTACACGTATTCCTTATCATCTTCTTCATCCTGAAAGCCGCCATAGGAGGTTTTGTAAAATTCATCCTCCTCTTCATCAAGCAGCTTGGCAATTTTATTGCCTGCATTGTGGCGCCGCGAGCGCTCGGCAGCCATTTGTTAACAATATATATCTTAATTTATTTAATTTTACACAAACTTTTCAGTTGTAAACAAACACTTTTGATGCTTTTCTGCTTCTTGCCAGTAGTATTTTCTCAGAGAATGCCATTCACTGAATGGCATTCACACAAAACTGAAAAGTGGCAACGCTGGTCAATTTTATTTTCTCTTTTTAAATACGAAATATATGAAAATTAAGTAATTTATGTAATTAAATAGCAAACGCTAAATTACTTATGGCAAAAAATAATTAATAAACAGTATAAAAAGCAATATGCATATAAATATTTGTCATAGAAGCGCATTCAAGAGCTACCTTTGCCGGACGTTTTGACTCTTTACTCTCCCTACAATATGACGTCTCGTCGATCTTATTGCACTTTGGACTTTCTCTTGTACATATGTTGATTGGCCGCGATTTACACGGTTTTCAGTTCATATAGATCAGAGTCTTTGCAGTGAGCGGTTTAAACTTTGGACCACACAATGATTAATACTGGAAAATTGGCAGGACGAACCTTGTTCATCACTGGCGCCTCTAGAGGCATTGGCAAGGCAATCGCACTGAAGGCGGCTCGCGATGGTGCCAACATTGTGGTTGCTGCCAAGACAGCCGAGCCGCATCCCAAGCTGCCGGGCACGATTTACACAGCCGCCGATGAGATTGAAAAGGCTGGTGGGCGAGCCTTTCCCTGTGTTGTGGATGTACGCGATGAGCAACAGGTGCGCACCGCCGTCCAGCAAGCTGCTGCCAAATTCGGTGGCATCGATATCGTTGTGAACAATGCCAGCGCTATTTCCTTGACCAACACACCGGACACTGAAATGAAGCGCTACGATCTGATGCACAGCATCAACACGCGCGGCACATTCCTGGTGTCCAAAGAGTGCCTGCCCTACCTGCAGAAGAGCAATCATGCTCACATCTTAAACATCTCGCCGCCGCTGAGCATGAAGGCAAAATGGTTTGGCCCACATGTCGCCTACACGATGGCCAAGTACGGCATGTCCATGTGCGTGCTGGGAATGGCGGCGGAATTCAAGGATCGCGGCATAGCCGTGAACGCCCTTTGGCCACGCACAGCCATCCATACGGCTGCCATTGAGATGCTGACTGGTCCCGACAGCGCCAGCTGGTCGCGCAAGCCAGAGATTATGGCCGATGCGGCTTATGTCATACTCTCTCGGGAGCCCAAACAGTTTACCGGCCAGTTCTTCATTGATGATGAGGTACTCGAATCTGTGGGCGTCAAGGATCTGACGGACTATGCTTGTGTTCGTGAAAATGCAGACAACTTAATGGTTGACTTTTTCGTGGCGGCCAAGGGTGCTCAAGGTGACAGTGCATCAGCACCGGAGCCTTCTGCTGCAGCTGCACCTGCGGCTGACACTGGCGACGACAAAATTCCGCAGCTTTTTAAGAAAATTGAATCTCTGCTATCTCCTGAAATCGTTGGCAAGACGCAGGCCGTATACCAGTTCAACATCAGCGGAGATAAGCAGAGCACCTGGTTTCTGGACTTGAAGAATGGTTCCGGTGCCTGCGGCAATGGCACCCCGCCCGGTGCCCCGGACGCAACGTTATCCATGAACTCGAACAACTTCTTCGACATGTTCTCGGGCAAATTGAAGGCGGCGCCAGCCTACATGTCCGGCAAGCTAAAGATTAGCGGAGATTTCCAAAAGGCTCTCAAATTAGAGAAACTGATGAAGGCGCTCAAGTCCAAGTTATAGATCATAAGCTTCCATAAATTTATAAAAAATTTTCTAAAATAAAGACTTTAAAATATTTACTACTAGTCCTTATCCCGCTGCTCATTTCGGAGCTTCTTATATTTGCCCACAGGTCAAGAATCAATGACCGCGCATTCTGAAATTCAAGAGACAAGTACTAATTAAGTTCAGCTTATAAGCAAGCCAGCAAAGAGAATGTATGTTATAAAGATGTTGAGAAAAAACGTCTCATTACATAGAAATAGAGTGCGATTGTTATCGTTTTCACTGTACCAATAAGCATTTAGATGGGTAAACGATTACTATCGATAGTTCACAGGTTATATACCATCCCTACTTTAGCAGCGAACAGATGAATTCATCATGCTGTTTTGGTTCGATTGAGCAGCCGCCTTTATATTTCTGTAGATTGCCGGCCAATATGTCTGTGAACGTCGATGGAGCAGCATAACATAGATTAATATATATATATATATATAGATATATATATTACTATTACACATACGCATCATGGCTTCGTCATCATACAAGGTATGTACTTTCCATACGGCGCGTTATCGCAGAGAAGTTCAATACTAATTCAATATTCGCAAAACGTAGAGCACAACGGTGCAGCTGATTAGATGCTTCTGCGGCTGCTCGGAGATGAGCGTTGAGGAAGTGCGTCGCATTTACACGCTCACAAATAGCATGCATCAGACGTTGCTAGATCCGCAGGCGGCAAAACTCTTGCGACGCTTCCTGGAGACGCAACGAGTGGGCGACAAAGGAGAAACGGAACAGTACCTGGATGTCTATGAGAAGTGCGCTGAGTTCTTGCAGGAGGAGCAACGGACATTTACATTAGATCATATCGAAGAGCTGCGGGATCTAGGGCTGGCCTATCGCCACGAGCGTGATCTGATGCGGCGCACACGCGGCGGCCAGGATTCCGACATAAAGAGTGGTCTCAATCGCATTCAAGGCGATTGTCTCAACGAAATTGAAGCGAGCAGCGATTTCAGGGAATTTCGAAAAGCAATACTAGAAAAAATGCAGAGAATACCTAACCATGGACGTTGATCGCTGATCAATGCCAAAGCACAGGTGCTGCCTTATGCCTTAACATTTTTGAACATTAACACTAAATGTAAACAAATTGAAATGTTTACATCAACCGCACTCTGCCTCAGTCGCAGCCCCAATTAGAGCCCAGCGAAGTCTTTGTCCACCAAAACACATTAGTCACATTCATTAGCAACGCATCCGTGAGACGGTTAGCAGTCATAGCATAGTTATATATTATCTACTTTTTAAGCGTTCCTCACCAATGTATTCTTACAATTACTTTTAGTTCCGTCAATGCTCTGTATGTACATTCACACATTTACAAACGTCCAATATACGCCAAGAATATTACGCTTGTTCTTATCATAAGGCAACCTTTAATCTTTGTCCAAGCGCTTTGACTCTAATTACTCTAGCCCGATGTACTTAACAACCAAATCTAATCCGATTCTACAATATTCCTCTAACGTACAGGTGCTATATATGAAGGGAACTACATATATAGAGAACACAAAACATATACTGTATATAGGCAATATGGAACCATATTTTGGATATGTTTTATATAAACGCATGGAATAACGAAAATTGATCTGTGTTTTCTACATACATCATCGAGAATTTGATGGTGTACTTCTATACATTTATATTCTTGTTAAGCACATAGATGATAAAACTAAACATGTATATATTGAAATATTATATATACGAGTAAATATATATATATTTATATATAGTTGAATACCTAATAACTAAAATGCTTTTAACTAGGTAAGGTAACGCTTTAGGTCTTCTTCCATGAGTAATACATTTCCATGGGTTTGTTCACCTGTCAAATTGAGTGAAAATCGGGTTAGTTTATATTTTATACTTTCGGTATATTATAGAATTTACCTTCCAGAATTTGTCGTTGACCTGATGCAGCGTCTGATTGCCATTCAAGATAACCAACTGCTGCGGCTGCGGTGCCACATAGATGCAAAAGTTGAGCAGACGACAAGCTTCTGGCAGATCGGCGCCAAGGTCGAGGGTCAGGCGTATTGCTAGATACTTGCTGAGATGGTCCACAGTCGCATTCGCTGTTGTCTTGATGTACCTTATGCAGTTATCTTTGAGTGCACGGATCAGCTGATTATCAGCAGACATTTCTGTGGGATGGGGCTTGAAGACTAGCTCGATTTCATCATTGATGCCCAGTTCGCCGTTGCCCTCTCCCTCGGTATCGATATTCGAGTCACCCTCGGTGCGGCAATCCATTTGTGAGTCCGATTCTGATTCCTCCGAACGCTCCGACGTCATCACTGACATCGCACGCTTCGGCTTCGTGCTGCTCGAATTCGACGGGACCGGAGAAGGAGTGCTGCGCACCGAAGGAGGATTTGATGCATCATCCACTTGCATGCGATTCGATGAGGTGCTAGCGCCCGATGTGCCCGCCTGGGTGGTGGTGGTGGTATTAGTGGTGTTGCTGCTACTGCTGTTGCTGCTGCTGACGGGCGTTGTAGTAGCTGCTGCGGCTGGGGCAGCGGGTGTTGTTCCAGTCGCTCCACCGGTGTCCCGGGATTCACGCTCGTTACCGTTCGTATTGCTGTTGCTGTCATTGGAGGCGGTATCGTGAGCATTCACACCACGATTAGCATTTCCAGCGTTCCCACCTCCATTGTTATTGGCAGCAGCACCACCACCGCCCCCGCCCTTGTTGGTGCGAAAGCGTTGCGGCCGATTCTGCGACTGTAGCTTGATGCCCTCGTTGATGGAGTTCACGAGCGCCTTTTGTGATTGCGTCGGATTGAATTTGGCCATGATTTTCTCCTGCGAGGCTTCGTACTCCTCGCGACTGGGATAGATTTTCGAGATGAGTAAGTCAAAGTTGGGATCGGCGCGCAACGAACGCTTGGACACAAGTTTTTTGCGGCAAGTGGGGCACTCCTTGTTGCCAGATCGCAATGCGGTCACAATACAATCGGAGCAGAACCGATGCAAGCACTCCTTGGTGGTCATCGTCTTCTTGAGCATGTCCAAGCAAATGGGGCACATTAATTCGCTGTGTAGGCTGCGCGGAGAGACGGCTATTTCTGTGCTGTCTGTGATTATTTCTTGGGGCTTGCGCTGCAGCTCGTATAGGGACAGATCCCATGTTTTATTTTGCGTTGGTTCCAGCGAAGCCATCCTCTTCAATTCACTTTGATTTCTTGAATTTTTCGTTTTCACACAAATTTTCACTTCACTTTGCGTTTATTCGATAGCTGTGTTGCTTAGCGTTTGTTTACCATCGAAGATATGTTATCGAATAAGTTGAGATATGCGATACTATCGAATCAAAATCCCGATATGGCAGCACTGCAAGTGATTAAACAGATGTGTGTATGTATATGTGTATGTTTGCATGTGCGCAGATTCTGGATCCGCTGGACTGCATATTCTAGGAGTTTTCTTTATAGCTAATTGCATAGCTTTCATATCCAAACACAATTTGACAATACGTCAACACTCCAACTGCAGCCATGCTTGATTGACAGGCATCACTCAAGTGCGCCGCATTCTTTAAAACATTTGACAGAATAGCGCCAAATATGGCTTAAATATCGCATAGCCGTTAGCTGAATTGCAGTCGCCTGGAATTTGTGCCAATTGCCAAATTGATGCACTACTTGCTGGTGTCTCATAGCTCGCATACTTCAGACACTTCTCTCCTAGCCAATGGGTTTTCCAGCCTTGGCAAGGCATAGTCGCTGCGTCAGTCTGACTTTCCTTCAACTCAATCGCCTGTCACGCTAGACCATGGCTGTGCATGCGTTCGAAGCCCAAGTGACGTAGCAGTTAGCTAATGTGCATATGCAATACATATATGGTTATACAGTGCAAGAAATTCAGGTAGCAATTTGTAATTATTTGTTATTTATTATAAATGTATATATATATATATTTTATATTACGAGTTCAATATTTTAGTTGTTATTATACAATTCAATTTGCTTTGTCAACATTTTTATCAAGAATTTTTACGAAATGTCCATTTAGGAAAATAAGAAATTATAATATACTACAAATGTTTCATTGGGTCCAGTATTATTTCAAGTGCATGTGAGGCGCCGCATTGCTGGACATTTTAAGCGCGTGACAAGTAAAGACATTTGTTAACTGACATGGCCAAATGCTGGCTAATGCCAAGGCCCGCATGCACCTTTTAAATGCCTCATTAGGGGCATAGCTAATGAGCGGTACGTGTAGGCGTGCCTACAAATTTTCTCTGCCTTACTGCCAATCATCGTCATCATCATCACTGCATCCCGAACATTATCCATTTATCGAGACTCGCTGACTCTCGACACCAATTGAACCATTGCACCCACACGACGCTTGAGGATCAGTGCTTTGTCCTCGATTCCAGCTGTGGCACAGGTTCATGACCCAAATGCTGGCCAAATGCCAGCGCTTCCTACTTTCAACTTGAAGCAGCGAGAGAGCCGTCGGTTCTAGCATTCCCAAGCTGAGTTTGCGTTTTATTGACATTAATCATTGACAGCCTCTTGTTAAAATTTGCAACTAAACGCTTGGTACTCCATTGAAAGGTGCATGGCTTAAATACCCCGTGAAAAATGCATCGGCTATGATTGACGCAACATAGTGGAGTAATTTTGTTGTTGTCGAGAGTGTGTCTATAACGGCAGATTCTAGTGTGAGTGTGTGTACAGAGTATCTTTTTGTCGAGCATGTTCATAGCTAAACGGCATTCCTAGCATTAACTTTGATGTATTAGGAAATCTAAATTAATCTACTATATGATTTAGTTACTTGCTTTAACACACAACTGTGTATATGTATAGGACATCTTCAAGTCCATCATTCTTGCAGAATAGCTAGAACTTATGCGCTTGGCTGTGTATTTTATGTCTTATTTATGGCTAGTTGTTAATGACAATGCATGACGTTCGTCTTTGGTCAACTGGGCACTCGAAAATGCATAAAAATAGCCATTTCTTTCTCTTTCTCTTCTTCTCGAATGCTCGAATGCGACTTTTCCATTTTTCTACTCCCTAAATCTTTTAGGAGTGGGATTTTTTTGTGTCTATTCTGCGACTCAATCATTCGGCGCAAGACCGGAAGCATGAAAACATTTTGTTTCTTCTTCCAGATTTTTCGGGTTTTTGTTTTGACTATGCGTTGTCTGCGCCATTTTGTTTATTTTGTTGTCCACTTTTTCGTCATGCCGTGTTAAGGTGGTCAGAAAGGAGTATATCGGTTTGCTTATTGACGTACTGTTTAAGGTAGAGGTCGAAATTTGTAATGAGCAGAGCTAATGCTATGTCGATATCTATTTGATTTTTTAATTTGTCCATCAATAAATGCATACTGAGATGCCATTAATGCCCAACTTAAAAGGTTCTACTCTAGTTTTTCTTTTCGATGTCTGCGCCATTGTTGGTTCAAGTGAAAGTTTTCGCTTGCAATTGAAGTTCGCCATTTGAAATTTCGCGAATGCATTATTGAGCATAACTAGCGTAAGAGCGTCCGAACCAAAGCAATTTGTTGAGGTTGTTGTTGAAATTGCAGAGAGCGCAGCTAGAGTATAGAGTATAACATGGCACTTAACCTTAGTCGCAGGCTAAATCCTTAACCTCCGTTCCAATTCAATTCAATTGAATTTTTGTGCGAATGCAACTGTAGTGCATTCCAGGCTAGCGACAGTGGGCCAGACAGACAGACATATAATTGGCATGTCAGCGGCAGAGACGGTCTCATAGCGGCACCCACCCATACACAGATGCACACATACACACACATATACAGAGTGAGTGCACTGCTCGAGCACTTGGCCAACAATTTGACAATAACGAGCTGGGCGAGCTGGGCGAACTGGCCGCCCAATTTTCAAAGCAAACCTGAAGCTGAAGCTGGCAAGCTTGCCACCACAGAATAATAATAATAGCAACAGCCACATAACAAGCAGCCTCACACTGAGGCAAGAGCGCTGCACGACTAGAGAATACCTAGCACTCCGAGACGAGCTGTGTGCGTAAAATACTCTAAGGCATATCACGTTAGTTTAATATGTTTACAGGGTATTTTTCAGTTGACCATTTCTAGCTATCGCCTTAATATCTTATATCTAGTCTACCTAAGAATTAAAGTTTATTATGATTTGCGGTAGTGGTTGGAGGGGCTTTCTGAATGAATAGTTATAAATATCTCCCTATATTGACACATACATATGTATGTAGCTCCTAGAGCTATGTCAACATATCCAATTATTTATAAAACGAAATAATTTATAATAATATATATAGGTTTATATGTTCAAACAATCATTAGATAGATTTATCTATAATCAATATATATTTTTTTGTTAAATTTGTAAAATTGTAATGAATGCGAAAATTGTTTTTAATTGTTAGCTATAATATATATTTTCTATATTAAAACATATTTCATTGTTACCTTTATCTTTTATAGACAATATATAATCGACATCCATTCAAAGGGTGTACAGGGTATATAACAATTGCACTTTTCAATTGTTCAGGCCGTTGTCCAAATATTGCCAGGTCGAGTGAGCCACAGCGCGTGTTTGGCTCATTATTATGAAGCGCTGTGTTCCTTTGTCTTCCGCTGGAAGGCTTTGCTTTTGGCGAGGCCATAAATAAATCTCAATTAAAGTGCAACCCTTCTCTTATTTTTCATAGAAAGGGTATTATAAATTTGTCACGAGGTAGACAGCTCTGAAGCTCTGTAGTAAGACTTGCAGACTTTGGATGATATAGAAAACGAAAATAAAAAAACTAATTTTTTCAAACAAAAATTTGACTTTTGTTAGTTCGTCAATGGCTTAGACTACCCTCGTATGCAGATATTTATAAGAGTATTTAATTTTCGACAGGCGGCCTGCGGCTAACTGTGCTTGCGGTGCTTTTGTTTTTTTGTTGCGGATAGAGGGCGTGTTTGTGCGAGATAACAATCAATCAGCGACCGAGTGAGTGAGTGGCATAGCATGAGCTGCAGTAGCAGCAGGACTCAATCTCCGGCTGCTAGGCTGCTGTCCAGAGAGTTTGTCCCACGTTCACACCACGCCCGCCCGTTCCAAAAACAGACGCCTTTTCGGCAGCCATACTTTATTCTTTTGTCTATGCCAGCCAAACTCCCGCAACTGCAGCCGGCTCTCCTGTACTCAACGTCGCAGCGCACTTGCATATGCTTTATTTTGTTGTTGTTTGGTTTTCACTGTCCAGCCTAGACCCTGGGACTAAGTCTCAGTCACAGTCGTTAAGCGTGACTTTCTTATTGTTGTTTGTTGGCTTTTTGCATACCGACAGCAGCAACAACAAAAAGCGAACAAACAAAAGAGCCGAAGTAACCGAAGCAACCGAAGCCCCAAACCCAAAAGCCGAAGCCAAAACGTTGGCCACTTGCTCGCTTGCCATTCAGTCTTTGACAAGTTATTGTCGCGTTCGGATGTGTCTGCGGATAATACAAGTGCATTACAGCATCTAAGTAGAGAACTGTAAATCACGATTAACAGTGCACTGTTAAATTAACATAACGCGCAACTTTGGCGCCATCAAGCGATGCGCTTTTAAGCATTGAACTTTAATTGCAACATTTTTTATGTTAATCACAATGAGTGCAACGCGAGCAAAAATAATCACAACTAAAATAACAACAAAATCAGCTAACAACTGGCTCTTGCTATGGTGAGTAAATATGAATAGGCCTATTTACATATATGTATATAGACAACTTCAGCTGCTTAAGCGGAGCCAAGAGAGTCCTTTGACGCGGTCGGTTTGCGTGGTTGCCACAGCCAAGCGAACCAATGGTATCTCCCTCAACAGCTCGGTTTGCGTGCAGCTGGATCTGCATATACATACATATATAAATATATACATACATGATTTATTGGGTATTATCAGTGTTACCTACATTGTGTTTAGTCGCTCTGTTTGGATGTGGACCTGCCTCTGTGTCAGCGTATTGGGCTTGGCAGCTGGCTTGGCCCAGATCCTGAACTTGGGGCAATGCAACCGTTTGCTAGCTCTGTGAAGGCGAGTAAGTGAATCGAGTTTGAGTGCACGCAATTGTCTTACCTTTTCGGCTGTCTCAGCTTCAGCTTGGCCAGCTCCGTATGCTTGGCTGCCTCCTGCTCCTTCTCCAGCTTTTGTTTTTGCAACTCCAACTGCTTGAATTCTAGCAGCTGATTGAGGGACTCAACGCTCTTAAGCAACAGATTGCTCTGACTGTTCATAGATCGCAATAGCAAATTAACTATACGCTCCTTTAGCTCTTCCTGCTCCTGATCCTCCGCTGCCGACAGGCTGGAGATGTCCGTCTGCGCATAGGTTGCCTGTCGGCTCGTTCCGAACGTCGTCTGAGTACCTGCGATGCTCTTCGCAAGAGGCATGACTCGTGTCTGTGTCCACCTGGACTTCAGATTCAGCTCCACCTGTGTGGAACGCATCTCCATTTTGAGCTTCTTCGTTTGGCAACTGGCGAAGTTGAAGATTCGTATAGTGGTCTGCTGTTGCCTGGATATCATGAGACTAAGATCCAACGTGTCCACAGAGCAATGCGAGTACTGAATCCCAGTTGTCTGACTATATGTGTCCCTAGTCGTCGGCTCCTCCATTGAGCCAATGGTCGTCTGGCTGTTAGCATCGCAGACGCGCTTCATACTCGCCTTCTCTCTAGACTGCCGTAGCATACGCTTGGAGCGCCGACCTCTTCGCATGGTCTTCGCCTTGCTTATCTTCAGGTAACCATCCTGCAGTATATAGCAGAGCATATAGCTAAAAGGTATCATCAATGAGCAGTTATCACTAAGTTAATCCCTATTCAAGCTCACCTGTCTTTACCGCACTTGATGCGCTTGTGTCGCAGCAATGGACCCTCCGTCGACAGAGACAATTGCAACAAGGCCTTTAAATTTACCTTAAACATTACGAAGCTGAAACAAAAAATAATAAAAAGTATTAGCGATTTCGATAATTAAGTAAAAGCTAGCACAATCTGTCTTAAATAAATACAAAATTTGAACATCAAATTATATTGACATTTTGTGTATAGGTAAAGTTGTCGAATTATAGTTAGCAACGGCCAAACAATCTATTCTGGTGTTAAATATCTGAAATGCTAGGGTATCTAGGCTTCGTCATTTCACATTTAACCATATTTTTTAGCCACTTTTTACTGTGTGTTAAATTAAAAGGCCAATCGACTGAGCTGTGTCTGCGTCTGGCCACAAATCTGTTCAATTTTGACACGCAGCCCTTTGCGAATTTGTCTTTTCGAACACGCAAACTTTGTGTTGTTCGTTGTTTTCGGTTGGTTTTTGTTTTATTTTTTGTTGCTGTTATTGTGGTTTGTCTTCTCTTTTTTTTGTGTTTTGGCCGCGGGGACTTCTTTGTGGTTGTAGCTGGTTGCATTAATAATTCACATATGCCACATCTGTTGTCTGCGCACAACAGCAAAAAGGGAGCTGTATTCGATTATTTTTCAATTTATCAAGTGGACCCAGACTCAATCCTCCAATCGATCCACAACGCCCTTGGTTGAGTTGGCAATTGGTGGTCAGTGCTAAATACGTGTCGATTGGAATACAATTTGATTTGACTGCTGCTGGCACTGCAATTGGAGGAAGCGCATTGTCGTGTCATATGCCCGGGCCAGGTCTGCAGAGTCAACGACTTGCCCCTGCCCAAGCATCAATCAGTGGCGGCAGCCTCTAATCCCGCCTGGGGGGCGCATTGGTTTTTAAGTCTTGACTCACAATTTATGCCAGCTTCGCTCAAAACTACTTGTATACACTTGCCTAAGAGTATAATAACTAAGTGACTTAGTTGGTAATAAATCTGAAAACTTCATTTATCATTTCTCGTTGGTGAATTGTAATATCTAGCTGTGCCTTTAATATGTTTTGTATTCATATGAAATTGTCAATCTCAATCAATGATGATCTACACATATTTGCCAATCTAGCAGTTCCATCTACTCGAATTTAAATACAAGCTGCCAATCGATTATACAATTTATGTAAAGTTTCCAATTAAATCCTTTTGTATCGAATTCGTCAGTCTGGCAGCTCCGTTTACGTGCATTTAAATTTGTCTAGCGGCTCTTTTAGCAAATTCTTGCAACGTTAGAGATATGTGCATATATTAAACACTAATTTATCCCAAATTATTAGCTGTCTGGCAGCTCCAGGGCTCAAAGTTGTTTTAAATTGTACCTCTCCTTTTCACATAATTTTTTGTAAGAGTATTTAAACTTCAGCACTGATTTTATTTAAAATTTTTTTCTTTGCGCATAGAACGTTGCATGCATTATGTGTGTGTGTATCTTCAGGCTAAGTCTTGTCTTGGGACCCACTGCCAAATGCCAGGCACGTCGCTACGCTGTGGTCGCCTTCGGTTACATTTGATGCATAAAGCTTCGTCAACATATGCCCACATATACATACATACATATGTATATATATGTATATGTGTCCAGTATAATTTGCTGCTTGGCCCTGTAAAATGGCCAACTGCTTAGTCGGTCAATAACTTTTGACGCTGTGAAGACATCGATATTGGCACAGCCTAATGATTTTCTGGAGCATTCTGCCAGACCGTTATATTGGTAATTCTCTCTCGCTCATCCGCTCTTCCTCTTACGAATGTTCCGCTGTTGGAGTTGTTGTTGTTGCTGCTGCTTACAAGTGAAATTCTCTCACACCCCTCCACTGAACCGTAGCGCATGTGACTTTCGTCTATGCCCGTTTTCTCAACTATTCATTTTACACACATACATATATTACATTGTAATTGACTAGCCTGTGTGTATATATGTGTGTGTGTGTGTGTGTACGTGCTCATTTGCATTTTTAGACGCTTTTCTTTGCGCTTTCTTCCTTATTATTGGTGGGCAACAACAACAAGAGCATTAGAACTTTGTTGCATGCACTAGAGCGGAGCGCGTGTCGCGTGAACAATAAGAGATCACGAAAATATGGCGTTCGAATATTTATTTAATAAATTCCACAATGCAGATAAATAGTTTTGACTATAACATAAAATTAAAGCTAAATATTTTCATTAAATAAAGTAACTCTATAGGTATCGTAATAAGATGTCTGGCCTCAGTTTCGTGACACGCACACACCTCTAGCTTGCACCCTTTGGTCAATTGTCAGTCGGTTGCTGGCTGCGCCGCTCGTTCGTTCTTCGTTCGCTGGCTGGGTTTAGTATTTCAAAAGGTTGGCCGCTTCTTAAATTCAGCTCAAAATGCATTCACTTAGCTCTTGAGTTGGATTACAAGGGTCCATCGAATGTGGCAGGCACTGACGCTTGATTGACCCTGAACCCCAGATATACATTTGTATGTGGAGTGCACCACACTTAATCCCTTATAGAATTTCGCACATAAAATCCAAAAATACCAGCAAATAAAAAGACTGGCCATAAAATGAGTTTTTATTTTGCAGTTTATGTTGCTTGCTTTGCTTGGCTGCTGCAGCACAGGCGGACAGCAGCAGTGGCAGCGGCAGCGGGAGCAAGTCCTCTCCGGCGATTGCCAAGGATGCCACGCATATATATAAAATCAAAAGGCAGGACAAATACCAGCAGCCGCAGAAGCAGCAGCAGCAACAGTTGCCGCAACAGTTGCAGCTGCGGGGCAGCCAGACTGATGTTGTTCCAGCCCAGCAACAAAAGCAACTGAAAAGGCGTACACATGCACTCAACAAGAAGCTGCTCAGGTGAGTAACGACCAGAGGTTGGAGGGGAGCACTCAGTCTCATTTTGGGCTTAATTAATGCAACGTGTCTAGTGCCAAAGAACAAGAACAACTACAACAGCAACAACAACTGTTGCGCACGTCTGTGTTTAGCTGGCATGTCTGTGCGATCATAAATTATATTATGATATATTCATGGTAAACGTTTAGGGCTTACTGGACAGACAGACAGACAGACAGACAGAGAGATAGAGCAAGCCCCCTTTTTCTGAATATCTAAATATACATATATGAACACTATTTCACTGTGTGCACCACTTGTATTAAAATTTAAATATATTTCGACTAAAAAGTTTTTAATTTCTTATTTGGCAACACTTTACGCATTTTTAGACAAATTAATTCGCATACATATGTAACAATTCACAGTCTGGCAACTCTATCAGTTTTTTAGAAAGCTTTTGATAAAGACGCTAAATTAATATAAAATTGTTAATAAAAGTATTCTAATCTCTTTTAACAAATATTCAAATCATATTTTAATCATTTGCCATTTTTTCCTTTCTGCATTTTGCACTTGCAGCAAACTGGGCTTTGTGAAGGTGAAGGCGCCGAATAGCCATAACCGGAAACGCTTGGCTGTTGAGTCACGACGTCATTCATCGCGGGATGATTCACACATGTTCATCATCAAATTGCCGCCAAATCTGCACTACTATTCAGGACCCAACAGCGTGCAGAATACGCTGGATGCTGTCAAGGGGCAACGGCTGCAGGAACAGAAGAAGCAACAACTGCAGCAGCAGCAGCAGCAGCAGCAGCAGCAACAAGAGAAGTCTCCTCAAATGAGCAACAACATCCATGAAAACGCACCCAACATGCCAGCAGCGGCCAGCGAGGCGTCGGCGTCGGCGTTGAAAACTAACGGGAAAAAGGTAAACGGGATTCCATTAGGTTACGCCAAAAATACAACAACAACAACAACATTATAAAGAACTGGCTCTAATATCGCTTCTTGGGGCCTAGCCTGGTCGGGTTTGGTCTGGCCAACCGTTGATAAACATCGCTGGCGCGCATGCGCACAAAACAAATTGCAAAAAGCAAACACACAGACACACACACACACACACACCCAGACAGAGGCCGAGCTGAAAATGGATTACCCATTGCATTTCGTCGACTGCTGCAGTCATGGCTCACCCATATAGACAACAAATAAGTAAGAGTGCTGGAGTCAAGGCTGCTCGATAAGCAGATACCCAGTGATCAGTAGAGATAGCCGATATTATATATGTATGTATGTACATTAAATACATTTGAATTAAGACAACACGTAGTTGTCCCTTACCGATTGAAATGAAATTACTGCAATAATCGATAACAAATTTGAATTCTCAAACTATCGGGGTTTAAAATTTGAAATTTGAATTGCCAATTAGAAGTTGCTAGCAAATGCAATCTTATCACATGCCAATCAATATGCCAATTTTGTATAGAGTTGCAGGGTATAAATAGCTATGCACACATGCACGTCCAACTGGCGACCGAGTTACCAACTTCGGGCACAGCTTCCAGACATTATTGTGGCAGTGGCAAAGGCAGTGACAGCTACTCCACAGTCTCAGCTATTTATATACCCATGGAAGATGCCATTGCAAATTCAGTTGCAGTTGCAGTTGCACTTGTTGTTGTTGTTGTTGTTGTTGTTGTTGTTGTTGATGTTGCTGCTGTGTCAATGTCAATGTTGTTGCATGCGGCAGGCATAAAAATTATTACGCTCTCACGGCTCCAGCTTTAAATAAATATGCAAGCCATGGGCCATTAACTAACTTCAATTAAAAATGCAATTTGTTAGGAGACACTCGTTGACTAATTTATGGCGCTTGGCCAAAAGCCCGCAACAGCTATGGCCAATGTTAAGGCAACAGTTACCGTTACTAATAATGTTAATTGAAATGTAGTTCTTATATGCATAAATGTACATGACTTAAAGACCGAGGCAGGGTTAATGTTAATGTTGCAGTAACTGTTATTGCTAATTTTATTTTAGATATACGAATAATCGTAAACCTGATCGAGGGCTAATGTTAATATGAATGTTAATGCTACTGTGCTAACAGCGCCTTCGGTAACGTTTGTATTAAGCATACTGTTAGCTGAATGTTAAGGAATGCCGTTTCTGTTACTTGTACTGTTAGCATTACAAATCTTCTATGCCTATACGCATCTAATCGATACCCATGACACATTGCAGGTCTCATTTCCGTTTAGTTCGAATGGACGACCAGCTCGTATCTATCATTGGAATCTGCCAGTGCTGAAGCAGGCACTGCAAAAGAATCCGCATTTTGCTCACGTATCTGCGGCGGATCGTAATCGTCTGCTGGACATCGAGAAGATACCGACCTGGCGCAAACCCTGGGAGAATGATACCATCGAGAAATCCTTTACGGCGGGCAGCGGCAAGGCCAAGTACAGGAAATCGCTCAAGCAGAAGTCGCCCACATATTACGCCCCCGCGCAGGTGGTCAACAAGCAGAGTTTCCACAAGTACTTTGCCGGCAACGGCAAACCCAAGGGCCTCTATGTGATCAAGGAGCATCAGACGAAGCCGCAGTTCTATCAAAATATCATATCATAAGAATTTTACTTTCCGTTTTCAGCTATCTAATGCCAATTAAGCTCGGCATGCATCTATAAGACTGTGGTGTGGGCATTCGCTAGTTATAGTGTTTTATTTTTAAATTTATGTACCACGCGTATGAAACTCAATATATGTATATACATATATTTTTAAATATATATGTGACTATATCTTCCAGTCTCTTTGTGGACTGCATTTCTTTTCAAGCCTTTCCGTCCAACTTCTGCAAATCGTAAGCAAATTGAAAATGGTTTGCAACTGTGACTAAACAATCAGACTAAACTGGAATTTATTTATTAACAATTAATCAGCTCCTGGTATACTTAAGTGCATGCACGAATTTGTTTAAACAAATAAATATGACTGATTTCAAATAAAAACAACAGCAACTCAATTCATTTCTAGCTACGGCTAAAGGAAAATACATATACGGATGAAGATATAGATATATACATATATATGTATGTATATGCATAGGTATATAGGTAGGATAGAACTAAATTATCTGACAGAATACCAAAAATGGCGACTGCGAGCAAAACTTGAGAATAGTTTTTAGAATTTTTCTTTTTTGGGCAGTCTTCGCACAGCTGCTCAAACAGCGGAACGTGCGCAATTTTGTTAGGAATTTTTTGTTTTGCTAATTATACAAGAAGTGGAACTGAAAATTGAGATCGCAATTGAGTTTGGGTTGGAGCTTGTAAGCCTGGGAGTGCTACGGCTAAGCCCTGTGCTTGATATGCGCACTCGCCTGGAAACGGAAACGAGGCATGCACAATATCTCATTTGGCAGATCAAAAGCTCAAGCTACACACACACACACATTCAGTGAGATAAATAAATAGCTGTATGTCTATGGAAGTGCGTACGAAGCAATAAGCAACAATAATAATAATAATAACAATCAAAATGATATGTTCGCAGGCGACAAAAAGTCGGGATAGCCGCACCTCCAAAAGTGGCGCATAAATAATCGGCTTGATTCGCAGCTCATTATGCACTGCTTTTTGGCTGAGGTAAGCGGGTATATTGGGTGCCTTTACATTATGAGCATATATTTCATATATACTTGTGTAGGAGTGGAGAGAAACTGACAGACAGACTAATGTAAGGTATGACAGGCATGCCAATGTAGAATGCAAATCATAATAGACTAAATACCCTATGCGCTCGATCAACCTATTGAAACTCTATTCAGTAATAAATTTCTTTCATTTCTATGAAATCTTTAGCAAATCAGCTCTATAATCATAGCAGATTTTCTCAGAGATTATCTATGACAGAGCATTAGTTAGTCAGTAACAGCTGATCAGCATGCTTGGCATTTCTTTTTTTGTTGTTGCTGGCGACTTTGCCGCATAATTGTTTTCATGGCTTGGCTTGGCTTGGCCTGCTCCGACTTGGTCTGGCTTGGCCTGGCCTGGCCCGGCCTGGCTCCGCTTATGTTTATGCTTTTCCATCGCTGCTGACTCACGTACATTGAACTTTTCACCCGTGTCTCTGTATCTGTGTCTGAATTTGCGCCTGTATTTGCGGCTGGCGCATTGCGTGCCCATCTTAAGTAGATTTAATGACTTGTTCTTTTGTGTGCAAAAAACTGACAAAGAATGGAAATGTGAGACATAAATCACATTTCTGACGACTGCTGCCGCCCGGTCGGTTGCTCGGTCGGTCGGCAGCTTAATACAGTGGATAGTTCGGCTACATTGATTCATCTGCGTAATGGCATTCCAGAATGCAAATTGCAGAACTGCAGTGGCGTTGACAACAGTTAGATGTGGCAATCACAGATGCCATATTGCAGTCAGATGACAATCATTGGGATAAATGTGGCATGGGGCATCAAGCGGAGCTAAGTAAAACCAATCTCCAAACAACAAGTTAAGCTTCTTGATATCAGCGCAGCAACTTGTTAACGCCATTCCATTTCCGCCTGTCATATCAAAATAATTATCTCAAAGTGTTGCTTAGACCAACCAAGTCCTAAGAACCATGACCACGATATGCGGCAGCAGCCGCAGCAGCGACAGCAGCAGCAAAAGCAATCAGTAACGGGCGTCGTTTGCTTTGCGTGCGAGGAGGCATTGGTGACTACAACTTGATTTGCCAGAACTAGTTTTACACGCAATCTTGATGGCAATTATGTAATACCGAAATGTGCACTAATTAATATAACATTTCACTTAATTGTATTTACATAAGTTTCGCGATTGCTTATTAATTGGTTGTGTAGCATGCATATAAGTGTGTAGACAATGTCAATTAGCTGTCGTTCAACCGGCCATAAGATAATCTAGTCAAAATAGACAAGCAGTCTGCATTATTTGATTACCCGCGAAATGTAGAAGCTCAAAATGAAATTCGAATTCAACTTTACCAGAGAGTGTGGCGCAATCTATTTGGCAACAGATGGCGCTTCATAGCATAACAGAGCTGCCACTGCCGCTGTCGATAAGCAACTATCGATACATATCGCTTTGCCATTTGCTGCCTGCAGTCAAATTAACTATATGGCCACAAATTTGAGCTCCCAATTACGCGACATAATCCTCAACACTCATGTACCTCTAGTATTGCCCGATTTTCCCATCAACTGGGAGTGCTTTGACGACTCATTGAAGCATTGGTGCACGCGATATGACCAGGATGCCAGTGTTGGATCTCTGCCGGCATTTGAGAGCATGGACGTCACAGACTGCGAGACACCGCAATGGGAGCGCAAGAGAAAACATGTTAAGATGACAATGCAGCAGTTTCTCTATAATTTCACGCCAACAGCCGACAAGCAACCCAGAGAATGGGCCGCCTATCAGTATGTACGTGCACATGACATACCTCCCAGCTGCTTGAGCGGCATCGATTTCAAGTGCTTCGGATTTGCGGAGCACCAGAATGACTACAGCCTGTGGCTTGGCTCCAATGGCGCAAATACGCCGTGTCACTATGACACGTACGGCGTGAACATTGTGGTGCAGGCCTATGGCAGCAAATCGTGGTTACTTTTTCCACCTGAGACGCCGCTGCAAAGCACCCGAATCCCCTACGAGGAGTCCAGTGTTTACTGCCTTGAGAACTTCTATGCGCCCGCGTCGGATCAGCTGCACCACTACCAACAGTTCCAGGAGCACGCCTACCACTGTCTGCTACAGCCGGGCGACGTGCTGATTGTGCCCCGTCAGTGGTGGCACTACGTGGAGGCGGTGTCCATGTCATTGAGTGTCAACTATTGGGTGCCGCTCAAGTCTGACCTGGACCTCACATTCGATGAGCTGCTGGTTAAGCATGTGGTCGAGAGCTTTGTTAAAGGCGAAAGCAATCAACTGAAACAGTATCTATTGAATCCCAATCAGCTGGACGAGGTAGCCCAGTCCGTCAGCTCGCTCTTTAGCCAATTTGAGAATACAGTCCTGAAGCCGAGTCTGGACAAGCGCAAACTATGGGACACCGATTACTTGACCGAGAGCGAGGTACTGGAACTGCTGCGCAGCGTCAGAGTGCACATACGCGCCCTGGACAGGATGCCCAAGGAGGCCTATATCCAGCTGATCACAGACAATGGTAAACGACATACGCAAGGCAGATCGGAGCGGAAGGAGGATGCGATAATCAGCTCTACATTGGAGCACCTGATCAATAGCATGTGTGCGCCTCGCTGCATCGCGTCCGTCAAGCAAGAGTTCTTCCGCCGCTTGAATCAAATGGATAGATCTGGAATAACATAATATGCAATTGATTACAGAGCTAAGACGGAACGTTTATTGTGATACTTGATTATATGAGATTAAAAATCCAATAAGCATTCATATTTGTTCTATAACACAATTTGAAGCAGAACCAAATGGGAGGGAACAGGGGAAAGGAGGAGCATTAAATGCCATAGAATAGATAGAATCTAAATTCATGAATAACATAATATGCAATAGAGCCGCTGGCTAAACACAGTGCGAGATAATTGGTTGCGATTCCTCAGTTTACCAGCCGGGTGGCTTCTGGTTGGGATAACCGCCCTGTTGATGAGCATAACTACCGGGATATGTGCCATAGTTGCCGGGTTGCGGTCCCTGCGGGAAGCCTCCATACTGATAGGGTGCTAAAAGTACATGAAATCCATTCGAAAATCTTCTCATTTCAACTTAATCAATCATACGCACCTCCTGGATATGGCAACGTGGCATAGGGATTGAAGCTCTGCGGCATGGGCGGTGGTACATATGTGGGATACGGCACGTTGGCCGAGGCACCATAGGGCAGCGGCATATGCACCTGGGCCGGATACGGAACGTTCGGCGCAGCAGCTGCTGCAGGTGCATTTGGAATATCTAAGGAAGACAGAGGAATATAAGCTTGCAGTGCATATAGAAGTACTATATCTGATCCAACTTACCGCTGCCGCTGCCCGACGTGGAGGCATAATGTGATGGCAGAGCCGGAGTGGCCGGCGGTGCCTGGCGACTCGACTCGGTGGTCAGATCCTTGAGCAGCTCCTCCTTCTCGGTCTTGCGCGCAAACACAAAGTCACTGATCTTATTCTGGAACACAACCAACAGCTGGGTGAGGTCATTGTAGAACTTGGTGCCCTCTTGAAGATTGCCAGACAGCTCGATGTAGCTGTCATAGGCGGTGGCCAGCTCTTGGTACAGTTTGTCGCGGGAGCTGCCGCAGTTGCCCGTCTCGGCCACGAAGGCTCCGTGGGCGCTCTGTATGTCAGCGACCAACGTTGCCTGACGCTCCACGCTTTCCTTGACCTGGGCCTGCAATGGGCTGAGCACCTGGCCTATTCGGGACAGCGAAAGGGCTGGCTCATCGATGGCGCCATCTTTCTGCAGAGCATGCAGAAACTCGTCCTTCATGTTGAATGTGGCCGACTTTAGCTCCAACTCAACAGCATCGCGCTCCGCCTTGATCGTCTCAACGGCCTCCATCAGCTGCTTGAGGCGCTGCACACTGGAGCAGTTGGGATCCACGCTGCCGCTGGCGGACGGCAGCGATTGCTGTATTTGCTCCGGCGGCATCGAGAGTAGCTCAATGCCCTTCTGGTTGGCCTCGAACTTCTGGCGCACCACCTTGTCGGCCTCGATGGCATTGGTGATGACCTCGCGGTACTTCTTGGAGTTGGTGCGGAACATTTCGGTGAGCTTGTCGGAGCTGATGCGTGTCCAGCGCTCCTTGAACTGTGCGCGCAGTTGATTGTCCGAGTCGCGCTCCTCATCCAGCAGCCGTTCCGTCTCATCCAAGATCTCGCGATTGCGATTGAGCAGCTCCGGCAAATCCTTCAGCATTGTCTTCAAGTGCTCAATGCCGCCCTTCTCTCGCACCTCGTTCGCCTTCTCGCGCAACGAGGGCGGCAAGCCGCTGTTGCTATCTGTCGTCTCCACGGCAGCGGGAAGATTGAGGCTGGCCAGCACCGCGTTCAGGGTTTGGGTTGCCTCGCGCAGCTTCATGATTTCGGTGTTGACAATCTCGTTCTTGCGCATATCAGATGCGGTCAGCGCACGGTGCAGCTCAACAGGCACCAGGGCACTGAAGATGTCCTTAAAGTTCGAGGCCATGGGCGTGGCCAGAGGCAGCGGCTTGGCCAGCTGTGCCTTGCCGGGCGAGGCCAATGTGCTCAGCTCCGGTATCATCTCATTATAAATGAACTCGTTGTCCTTGGTGGACTCGGCCAGATTGCGCTTAGCGCGACTGAAGTACTCATCCAGATATGTCTCGTTGCCGCCACGGGATTGCGCGGCCTTGAACAGGTCGACGGCATTGCGCAGACGGGCGATTTCCTCCCCAATCCGCTTGGCCGATCGACAGACGAGACTCTGGTAAAGCTGCGTGAGGGCATGGAAGCCCGCCTGCTTGCCAGCGACTGTGGGTATCCACTCTTTCTCCCAGAGACTGCGCACCGACTCCTTTTGCATGGCACGCAGCACATCCGCATAGAACTCCTCGCCCTGACAGCACAGTTTAGCTATGATCTGATCCTTCATATTGTCTGCGCAAATGGAAGATGAGCTTAGTATGCAAAGATCTTGCATTTCTTATGGAGAGCATTACCTTTGATGGCCTTCAGTATGAAGACTTCTTGGGCCTGTGCCACCATCAGGGCCTGCAGCACAATTAGCGTATCCTGACTCAAATCTGGCGTCGGCTCAGAGGGTACTGCAGCGGGTGTGGCGCCCTTCAAGTACTGGAAAATGCCTGCACTCTGCTGCAGCAGTTTTATGGCCAGCTTGAGGCCTTCGTCCGTGTCCAGCTCTTGGCTGGCAGCCACACTGCTTTGCAAGGCGGCAATGTTGAAGAGCACGCACACCTTCTCGTACAGCAGCGAGGTGTGAGCTGAACGATTAAGAGCAACGTGTTCAAACCGGTTCAAGCCTATTGCATCATAGCAGGGTTAGTACTTACTCAGACTGATCTTGCCACCGAAAATGGAGCCTTTGTCGAATGCATCCTTCCACTTGAAGGGTATCTGCAGCTCGCTGACGGATATCTTTGTCTCCAGTGCGGTTATTTGGTCGTAGTAGCTAAAATGTAAATAAAAGTGAAACCAAACGCCAACGGCGTTTAATTAGAGACGACGTCATTCGCTTATGCTTGTGTTTACGTCTGGCTCTGGCTCTCTGTCTCCGTCTCTCTCTCTCTCTCTCTCTCTCTGACACACACACTTGCAAGTGATTAATTACAGCTACTTTAGTGCTATCAACCGCTATGAGTCATTGCACACAGCATAGAGACCCTACTTAGGCTATCAGGAAATGCTATTGAAGAAAGTAAATTCCACTTACGCATAGACGATTTCCAGCGATGTCTCATACTTCTCGAAAAACTTCCAAATCGCCGTATTGCGTTGCTTTGAAAACTCATTTACTGCCTCTGCATACTGCGCCTTCTCTTCAGCACTGGCTCCATTGTAGGTGCTTTGTATTAGATTGTTCAGCGGCTTTATTATGTCCACCTCTGATGGCTTCTTCAGTGGCACTCCCAGTAGTTTGGACATTTTCAATGGGATTTGAAGCAATGCGCTTTGTTTTTAAGAAATAATATTTAAATTTAATTTGCAGACGGAATCTTGTTTTCTCTTTTTTGTGCGCTGCCCCCTATCTCATCAACAGCTGCGGCCAGTGTTGTCGAATTTGTAGACAATTGGTGAGTAATTGCGTTGTCTGACATGACGCGCTGCTATTAATAGTAGAACATGCCTGTTATATGTGGAGCAGCTCAAAAAGTTGAGGAGCAAATGTGCTTACAATAGATGTAACATGATTTGTCATGTCTTTACATTTTGTAATTTGTGCTATTTAGCATGACTAATATAGTCAAATCTGAGCACCAACAATATAAATTAACTTTAATCTTTATGATTATATGCCAAATACTGTGATTGAGTACGCCGAATACGCAGCATCTCTGTTAAGCGGCATGTTACCGGCGCCTGTTAATAAAGTTGTGATTCTTTGAACTATTGTGACTGATAACAAAACACCGCCCAGCTGACAACTCTACCATATACTTAGAAAGCATGTCAACTCTAGACACTTTCTATTTTCTGATTGCGTTGTTGTGGAAGAAAACTGGGTGAAAAGAAGAAATTTCTTTTGGAACTAAAAAAACATAGAAATAAGTGGGAAACTCCTGTGAATTACAACTGTTAGTGGCTGTGTGCAAGGAGGCGCTAACCACGAATAACGGGGCTAACCACTTGCAGTAACTGCAAAAAAAAAGTCAAGGGAAAAGAAAAGAAAAAAATCGAAGAATCCCCTAGCGATGGCTGATGTTGAAAAATTGACAACCGCACCAGCGACTGATATACCTGTTTCATCTATAAATGCCAACGACACGGGAACAGCGAGCGGGAGCGCAGCCGATCTGGGCACCTCGCCCACTCAGGAGCCCTCAAGCAATTCGCATCCCCATGACTCCGAGTACGACACCGCTAGTGATCTGGAGGGTGATTACGACGACGATGAGAGCGATAGCGAGGAGGAGACAGAAACCGACGACGACGAAACGGAGGAGGATGACGACGAACTGGGCAGCGGTACCGTTAGCGGTAATGGACTCGATCGCAGCGGAGCTGACAGCGAGGCACAGAAGAAAGTTGATGAAGATCGCAGCAATCCTCAATATATACCAAAACGTGGCACCTTCTATGAGCACGATGATCGCACGGCCGAAACGGAGGCCGACGGCGTTATCGATAATGGAAGCGATGGTGGCCAATGCCCACCGGGTGTGGAGCCCACAGGCGATGATGTGTCCAATGGCAACACTGCCACAGGAGGTACGCCGGCCGGACAGACGCCAACCATATCACAGGCATCGAAAACCATGAAAAAATGGCAGCCAGCCTCGGGCGGCGATCGTTGGTCCCATGATCGGTTCGAGGCCAGCGAGCAGGCGCCCAAAACTCGAGCAGAGCTGCTGCAATCCTATGGATACGATATACGCAACGAGGATGCGGCGCCGCGTGCCCGTCGCCGACGACGTTATGGGCGCGGACCTAGCAAATACTCAAGAAACTGGGAGGATGAGCAGGCGTATCTGAAGGCCAGCAACAAGGAACGCAAGCCGCCCCGACCCCAGGACTTTCCGGCACTCAACGAACGCAGTAGCACATCCAGCAGCAACAAAGTGCGACGACCGCGCAGCTCCATTTCGCGCGAGGAGAAGGAGAATCGAGGCGAGCGACGCAACAATCATGCCGCCACTGCAGCTGGCGTGGGCAACGAGAAACAACACGCCGCCACTGGCTCCGGCTCCATGGCAGGAGGCAAGTCGCAGGAGTCGCGCGAGCGTGAGCCCAGGCAGCGCAACTATGGACGCTCCAATGGTGGCCACAATGTCAACGGACGACAAAATGCCATGGAGTTCAAACAGAAGCCGAATCGCGGCTCACATGGACGCGGCGATCAGCGGGACTATGCGGAGCAGCGCGGCGAGCGAGACTACCATGTGAACAGATCAAATGGCAGCGGACCCAAACAGATAATCGATATACAGACCCATCAGCAGCAGCAGCACCAGCAGCAACAACACAGGCAACCACAGCAGCAGCAGCAGCAGCAGCTGCAGCAGCAACAGCAGCAGCAACCACAGCAGCAGCAACAGCCTCAGCAGCAGCAGCAACCACAGCAGCAGCAACAGCCTCAGCAGCAGCAAAAGCATCTGCCATTGGTCACATCGAATCTATCGCATCGTTTGCAGCAGGTGCAACAGCGCAATGATCCCAGCCATGTGGGCAGCGTGCAAATGCACTCGCTGGCCACGCAGAACCAGCAGCAGCAGCAGCAGCAACAGATGCATCTGGCACAGCAGCAGCAGCAGCCGCAGCCGCAGCCGCAACAATTGCCAGCGGAGCAGCGCAACGGGCCCAAGCGCTACTCCAGTCTGAGGCGTAGCCAGCACGAGGCCACACAGCAACAACAACAACAGCAGCATCATCTAGTGGAACAGCAACAGCAACAAATACAGCAACAATTGCAGCTGCAACAGCAGCAACAACAACAACAACAACAACAGCAGCAGCAACAGCAGCAACAACAATCGCAGCTAATGCTGCAGGATCCTCACATGCTCATGCAGATCGCCTACCAGCAGCAGGAGCTACAGGCGCAGCTGCAGACACTGCAATTGGGCCCAGCACCGCCAGCAGCGGTGGCCGCGCCTCAGTCTAAGCAGCATGCACCGCCCGCAGCGGCCTATCCACAGGCGCAGGGCGCGCCCTATTATGAGTCGGTGCCCGTGCAAGTGCCTGTGCCGGTGCAGGTGCCGGTGCCCGTGTCAGTGCCGCAGGCGCCCTATGTGAATCCGGCCAGCAATGCCTATCTGCCGGCCACGCCTGCGGCCGTGGCCTATGCTCAGGCCCAGTCGGCAGCCACGGTGGCGCCACAGCCAGCGCCTCAAGCGGCGCCGCCGCCGTCCACGCAGGCCGGTCAGGCCTATCATCAGAATTATAATACGGTCGGCGGCACCACGTATTTCGTGCCGCCGGCCCAAACCACAACCCGCCCCGCTGTGCTGCCCCAGAGACGACCCACCAATGCCATACCCATCCTGCCGCCATCCGAGAAGCATAAGACGCGCACGGCCAAGCCGGACGAGGGGGCCAGCGGTAGTGGCAGTGGCAGCGGCAGCGGTAGCGGTGACAACATCGATCACATCATTGACAACATGTTCGTGCAGCGCCCGGCCTTCCAGCCGCCGCCCGCATCGGCAGCGGAGACACCGAGCGACGATGGCAACAGCAGTGCAACTGTTGCTCAGCCAGCGGCCGTTGACCAGACCCACCTGGTGGCTGCGGTGCCTGGGCAAGAATGAGTACACGTTTATGCTGATCCGCGGCAGCAGCAGCGACACCTGCGCAGCCATCAAGCACAGGATGAACTGATGTCCAACGGCTACGCTTTGCTGCCGCCTCAGATTAGCTATTATCGTGCGCACTAAAGGGCACGAAAAACCCCAAGATTTAGACGAGATTGTTTCTTTAGTGGAAAGGGTCTGTGATCCTTCCTCCAACTTTCACCGCAACCTTTTTTTAGAGTACACACACACTCACACACACACACACACACACACACACACACAAATTTGTAATTAAGCGGGAAATTGCACTTAATCGAACTAACTAAGGTCGTTTCGACTACACCCAGAGTTCAGCGTAAGGCTTTCCAAGTAATCCATATATATATATACTATATGCATCTAGTAATAGAAAGTATCAAAAGAATTTTTAACCAGAGTCCTCTCGCTGGCGCTTATAATCTAAATACATGAATATATATAAATATATATAGTCGCATTTTGAAGTTGGATTAATCGTGAATTGTAATTAATCATTGGATATTTGAATTTCAATA
This sequence comes from Drosophila aldrichi, assembly GCA_035045965.1. Taxonomy (NCBI): domain Eukaryota; kingdom Metazoa; phylum Arthropoda; class Insecta; order Diptera; family Drosophilidae; genus Drosophila; species Drosophila aldrichi. Next base: position 1,690,009 of record JAWNOM010000038.1, read on the forward strand.
AAAGTTGTAACACTTAAAACAATGATTATTTCATAGACAATATTAATTAGATTTATTTGGGATCTATAGAGGTTACAAAAAATAAGGTAAATAAATTGGTTAACGCGGGCCCAGTTAATACCCTAAACAGAATTAAATTAGCTGATCTGATCAGAATAAAACTCTTGATATCAACGAATAACTTGAATACAAAAACATTTATCCTTCTCAAAAATATATGTATGTAGATACAAATTTATTATTATCTAAAATTAAATTATAGTAATTTTGTGAATTGAATTTGAATGACTTATAGGTAAACTTTCTAATTGATCTAATTGATTGAATTGGGATAAATATAATGTCAATAATGTTAAAAATCTTTACCTTTACTATTTCAAACAAAACTGAATCTCTTTTCTATATAGATTGAATTTATATCTAAATGCTATTTCGTTTTAAAATTTTATTCTTAATTGATTGTCAAGATTTGGCAAGATGTTCAAAGTTCAACATATGTCTGATAGTGATTGTATATATACAGTAGACTCCTGTTATAACGACTCTGACGAAAATTCTGGTCCCCAGAGCTGTTTAGTTAAAATGCCTGACCTAGGGCAACAAGAATATTACGAACTTGGACCTACACATAGTACATATAAAAGTAAATTGTGATATGAAATCCCCTGCTGATATGAAATAGAATTGCTTATCATTAGATGCAATGCCTTCTCTTCTTCCAATATGTGCGACTTGGCTACGCATCTCTAATTTAACTCCACATGGAATGCCGATTGCATAGTATGTTATATAGAAAGCTGACTCGTGTCGCTTGGCAGTTTACAATTTCGAATCATTTTGCTGCTGCTCTAGCAGCCGACGAATGCGACGGAACGACTCCATGAAGATGATATTGAATTTGCGTGCGCTGCTCTTGATGCTGTCCCGATAGGCAGTCGAGTTGATGTAGATGCTGCAAAGTGGAAGAAAGCATTTTAATGTGATCGCGGGATTGTATGGGCGCTGTGAGACATACGCATCGGAGGTAATTGAATAGAAGACACCATAGCCATCCAGTGTCATGGGCGCTACAAAGCCCACATTGGGCGTAAAGCCCAGCGTGCTGGAGGATAGAACGAAATTGCCCCCGCCGCCAGCCTTGGCATAGAGGGGATCATCATACAGAGCGGGTATGTCCAGGTTGTTCTCATAGGCCGCGCACCACAGCCCAAAGAGATGCCTGTCTATGCCATGACCCTTGCGTGCCTCATCCATCTGATATCGATGATCAATGACAGCGGCGCGAAATCCCTTAACCAGCTGCTCATCCGTTGTATTCTTGTTGCCGGAGGCCAGCAGGAATTCGTAGACAGCATTCGTGCAGGAGCGCAGCGTCTCAGTGCGTCCATTATAAAAGTGACGCATCAGCGCCGTCTCATAAGTGGGTGCAATCCTGGCGAGAATTACATGTATTAAGCAACAGAAATATCGAGTGGAAAGCATGCATTGTCTTACTCCTGGTGCATCTGGTAGTACGCCCACTGCATGACCACCTGCACAAAGGAGTCGGGATGCAGCTTCTGAGTCTTCATGAAGTCCTTGCCATAATCATCAAACACCTCAAAGGTAACGATGACATCGATGCCCTGTAAGATAAACTCTTGAAATTGCGAGAATATTTGAACCATTATTCTTACTAACCCTTTCATCGATCTCATGGAGCACGCGCTTAATCTCCGACTTGAGTGTATCATCCAGATCGAACTTAAGCTCCTGCACTTCCACCACTTTCGATCCATTGGCCTCATTCCAGTTCGGCTCGGGCACCTCCAGGAAACTGAGCTGCATAAACGTGGCAAAGCTGGCGCTGACCGTTCCATCGTAGCAGCTGTGCTCGCCCGTAAACACGTAGTGTCCGTTCTTGAAGGCGATGATGCAGCTGCTGCGATCCCCCCAGCGTGAATGATAGTCGCCGTAGATGCACAGCTGTGAGGACTCCTCCGTGCTCTGCGGCTGGTGCTCGTCGAAGCAGATGTCTATGCAGGAACTTTCCACCAGCTTCAGATTCTGCTTGTTCGCCTCCGACAGGTTCATCAAGTGCTTGCGGTTCTTCGCCCAGCTGGTGCGGTTGTCGTGGGTGAGCGCGGGCACACCATCGCCCTCCGGCTCATAGTCCAGCATGCTGCGTATCCGCTGCAGAGCAACCAGAATCTCGGGTGCCGTTAGAATGGTATCGTCCTCGTGCACACAATTAAACGTGAACTGGCGACCCTTGCCCGTGATGGTCAGGTGTGTCGGTGTGCGTCCCTCGGCCTTGGTCAGAAAATGCTTCTCAATGTGATCCTGCTCCTCGCCCGGAACACGTGACGTCGAATAGAACTGCTTATACAGTGCCGAGGAGTACTTCACCCGGCCGCCGTTTGAGGAGAGAGGCCTAATGTTTTCATTGCGCACCAGATCCCAAAATTCCAGCGTGTGATAAATCTGACGAGCGAGACTCTGAAACGAATGAGATTCGTTTCAGTGATTGCAAATGACTGGGTTGTCTGGGACTGTTAAACCTTGAGCATGTAATCTGGTCGCTCGGGCACGCCCACATGGCACAGCTGGCAGGCCATGGACATGATTTGATAGGGCAGCAATGGCAGACGCATCGTGTGATAAGCATAATCCTCCCACCAGCTGCCCAGCCAGTTCTTCATGCGAGCCGCGCGCTCCTTCAGTTTCTCATGCAATTTGGCTCCAATGCCCGTCTCGAACTCCGCAATGATGCGCCTCGTCTCGGCCAGCTCCTCGTCCGTGCCAAAGGGCCGCAAGCCGGCATAGTAACGTTGCAGTGTATCCCTCAGCTCGGGCAGCGGCAGCGGTGGCAGCGTTTCATCAAAGCTAAAGGTGCTCTCATGATTATCACCGATAAATAGGCTGGCACGGTCCATAATAATAACCCAAAATAGCTGCTAAATATATTAACTACATTAATTCATGGTACATTTATTTATCTATAATCGTCTGTAGATAAGCAGATAAGCAGCAGCTGATTACTTTTTCAATTTCTGCTGCACAAATGGTCCAAAGTTTCACAGTTAACTCTTGGCCAAAGGTCGCTTACAAACAGGGGGACACACACACACACATACATACATACATACACATATACGCATACACATGCATACATAGGCTAATATGTTAATAAGCATTTTGTTTTATTTTACGCTTGATTAGCCTGTTGCTGCGTCTACATATTTACCAACCTTCACGTGTATCCAACCGGTGCGTCAAAGTGCCGCTAGACGACTAAATGCCTTGATGAAAACCAACCCAGCCACAAGCGTTGTCGAGCTCTCTTGCGTGTGTGTGCGTCCGTGAGTCTCTCGAGCTGAATTGATTTGATAAGACAGCGATCGATCAGAGCGGTTGAATGAACGCATTCTATAGATAAAACCTATACATACGTACATGTATGAATAGCGCGGTTAAGTGTTTTCATTTTAATGGATTTGCATTTTTGCAATGCATGCGCAATCATTAGTAGCCATGGCTCCAGCAACTAGTACAATGAGCTGTGACGTCATGCCTCAATTCTCTGCAAGAGAGAAGTGTTTTGAACTTTGTACCCGCCACCCGCATACTGAGACATTATTCTAGAGCTGGGAGTGTACTCGTTTTTTGTGCTCGTGACACGAACACGGTCAAGCAGGATGTTCTTGAGGAAAATCAACAAGTTGGATGAGTTCCGAAAAAGGATCTAAGAATGGAGAAAAATCCTAATGCAAACTAAAATAATATGTATGTATGTATATATTAATAAAATGCGTAATTGAAATGAGTTAACAACTTTTTAATAATATATTTGTGTAGAATATATTATCCGAACAAAATATTAATAATTATAATTTAAGCACAAGCTACAAGTTAATTAAATATATTAATTTGCAATTCTTTGATAAATACATACATATGTACATATATCTATCATTACCATTTAATAATGATGCCAATTAGTAATAAACAAGTTGATTCTGCCCAGTTGAAAACACGCACATTTCATATTTGATAATGCCAGGTATTGAAGTTATGTTACATTTGTAATATTTAATTTCAGTGGCCTATAAGTATTAGCGCCAAGATTTAGCATTGCTGTCAAATTTTCTATTGGGTGGCTGGCATCAATTTGTTTATGTGCTCCAGCTGTAATTCTAGTGCTGCCACACTATCGAACGAGTGGCAACGCCGTTCTGCTTGTTTCGCAAAACATCTGGCATTAATTTCATGAAATGAGCAAATACACACAAAAGAAATAAATAGAACATTATATTTTCCCATAACGCTTGCCCAATCAAGCGGCGATTATTAATTAAGCGGAAGAGGCCAAAGAATGTTACCATCGACGGGCCTTTTCAAGAGCTTCGCTTGCCCATACTACAACAGCGCCGGCAACGGCAGCGGCAGCAATGATGAAAACGGCGAAGCGTCCTTCAACTGCAAACGTCCTTTCTGCCATTTCAAGCACAACCGCAAGGGTGAGTGTGTGTGTGTATCAAGTTATGCAAACACCTAACGCGCTTTGTTCGCAGACGATGTGGAGACGACACTGCCAGCGGAACCGGTGCCGGAGTACAAGCCAGCGCCGGTGCCCAAGTTGCTCTCCCTGCCACTGCCCGAGATGACGATGTGTGCGCCCAAAAAGAAGCCCAATCTGGAATACCATCCAGAGAAACCGGCCCTGAATGCTTCGCCAGCGAAAAAACCTTTTGACGAGGCAGCGAGTGCACCCAAATATGTGCCTTCCTCGATAGCAAATGGGGCTGAAGACGAGTGGGCAGAATCTGAAAAAGAGGAGGAGTTAGAAGAAAAGCAACAGCAAGAACAAGAGCCAGAACAATTAAAGGCCAAATGGGAGACGGAATTGGACGAGCTGGCCAAAACAACTATTGAAATTAAGGACGAACCACAGACAGCCAACGAGGAGACCCCAAAGAGTGACAACGAAAAGAAGACTTCATCGTCTTCATCCAGTGCTCGCAGCGAAAGCCGCAAACATGAACACAAATCTAGAGACAGTAAACAGCGTCGCAGCTCGTCCCAGAAAGAAAAAGAGCGATCATCTGGCGAGCACCGTACTTCCAGCTCCAAACACAAATCGTCATCATCATCGTCTTCACATAGAAAGTCATCGAGCAGCGATAAGCATCGCAGCGAGAAGAAGTCTAGCAGCAAGGAGAGAAGCAGTTCATCTAAAACAGCAACAGCATCCACAACATCTGCATCATCATCGTCTAAGAGTCGTCATCACAGTAGTTCTAGATCCAAATCCACATCACGCAGCTCGAGCAGCTCGAAATCCAAATCCTCCAACTTAAACTCTCACTCCAGTTCCAGTTCCAACTCTAAATCCAGCTCTAGCAAAAGCAAGACCAAAGCCGAAACAGACACCTCAACTTCTATCGAACTGCCATCCAAGCCGGATGATGACTTTGCATTGGATTACGAAATGAATGTGGATGTTTCCGAGGCGGAGATCGTGCGCCAGTGTGAAATGATATTCGATGAGCTGGAGCAGGCGTTTGCCCAAAAGCCGGAGGAAACGAGCACAGAGAATGTGCGTAAGCGCAAAGCGCCCACGCCGGACCTTGAGGCCTACACCGAAGCAGCCACAGCGGCGCTGCAGAAGCGTCGGGTTGCCCATGAGAATGCGGACAAGTGCAAGCCACAAGCGCCGGTGGCCGTCCACAAGCCCAATCATATACGAAACGCGATGCAGGCTATCTTCGACAGACGGACCGAGCTGCGACGCCAGGAAAAGCTTCGCGCAGAGGCAGATGCCGAGCTGTTGCGGCAGGCCCAGGAGCGGGTGCGCATAGCCCAGGAGGAGCTGCGCGAAGCGCGTGCCAAGACCCTAACACCGCTCATCTCGCGCAGCAGCCTGACACCACCAACGCGCACAGGTGAGCTGAGACTTCCCTCTGCTTATCCACTCTCTATAAGCTTAGCCTAATACTATCAATTTCCATCCATGCAGCTCGTACCATAACGCCCGTGGCCAATGTGATAGCAATCGCACGCGCCAAGAAGAAGATCGAGGAGCTGCAGGCGGAAAAGAAGCCCGCCTTCACAGCTGCCCAGACATTCAAAGGCGGGACCCGCTTGGCTCACAAGCCGACTGCGGCACTGGACAAGGTGGCGCCTGCAACGGGTGTGGCTGCTGCCAAGCCGCCGGTGCTGGAGCCGCAGAGCTCGAAGATATCGTATAACATACGCATGCAGTATTATGAGATGATGGTGAAGCAATGCACCGCTATTTACCCACAGCTGACTGACGCCTGGGAGCGAGCGCAGGTCGAGGAGCTGGCCGTGTTCAAGAAGTGCAGCACGCCGTCAATCTATAAGAACAGCTGCATGCTGGCCATCAACAAGCTGCGCAAGGAGGCTGTCGAGGCGGGCAATCAGCCCAGTGTGGCCAACAAGACTGTTTCGCACGAGATGATGCTGGGCGGCAAGCGAGCGCTCACCACATCCTGGAGCGTGGAAAAGAAGGAGTGCGTATGCAGGGATAACTCTCTTCGGCTTTTCACTAATATTTGACTCTGTCTTTTAGCAAATCGTCGTCGGAGCCCTTTGATACACTCAATGCGGAGAAGGCATACGAAATGGTCTACGATCTGCGTCTGACCGAAGAGCAGTTGGTGGAGAACGGCTTCCCACGGCCGGGCAAGGTGCGCGGCACGGCTGTAATACGCTCCTGCCGGCCGAATCGACGACCCAACGAGACGGAGCGCTATTGCACCCGCTGCGGCAAGGTGTTCAATCTGAGCATCTATGACACCAAGTGCACGGACATGTGCAACTATCATCCAAAGAGTACGGGCTATAGGCGCGGCTTCACAGATAATCAGCACCGGTGCTGCCAGCAGCCAGCGGGCACGCCTGGCTGCAGCTATGCCAACTACCATGTCAGCGACTACTACGATCCGGATAAGCTGACCTGCTTCATAAAGACCATTGAGCGATCGGATGACTATGTGCCCACCAAAAAGGATATTTATGCGCTCGACTGCGAAATGTGCTACACGACGCACGGCATTGAGCTGACCCGAGTGACCGTCGTGGACATCAATGGACGCAGCGTCTACGATGCTCTGGTCAAGCCGGACAATCAAATTGTGGACTACAATACTGTGTACGTATGAGACTGTGAGCTATATTTGATTGACTGATTGATCGATTCGATTTGGTTTAGCTATTCGGGCATCACGGAAGCCATGCTCTCAAAGGAGACACGGACGCTGCGCGATGTCCAGGCGGTGCTCATGTCCATGTTTCATGCCAAGACGGTGCTGGTGGGCCACAGCCTGGAGAGCGACATGAAGGCCTTGAAACTGATACACGATGTAATCGTGGATACATCGGTGTTATTCCCCCACAAGATGGGGCTGCCCAAGAAGCGAGCACTCAAGACGCTGTGCATTGAAAACCTAAAACGCATTATACAAGAAAATGGTAAGCGGCTGCCCGACCTCAAATCTATATCTGTATATCTGTATCTACAAATATATCACTATATCATTGTCATTATCCATGTCTGACTTGCAGAGGCTGGCCACGACAGCGCTGAGGACGCGGAGGTCTGTATACAGCTCATCAAATACTATTTGCGCAACAAGATTAGTTGAGCTGTCCAAGCAGAATGCATTAAATAATTAATGTTGGGGATTGGATGAAACATGTCATCGATGCGGGCACATTACATACGATTCGCAATATGTAACTCAACTTCACAGACGAATCCCACACTTGAAATCAAAACGTATCCCATAAGTGAGCCTTAGGATCGAAAACAAATCAATATATACGAGTATATAATGCATATTTATATATAAAATATTAAATATAAACAATAAGACATTATTTGAAATGTTTGCATCTCGCAAAATATCTAGAGCTCTAACTCCTGCTCCAGTCTCTTGGCAATCTCGGGTGCACTGGTGATGAGGCAATCGTCGCAGCTGCTGGGCACCATCACCCAGTCCATGGAGTTAGTTATGCAAACGGTCAAGGGCTTTGGCTTCTTTTTTCACAGGGCCGTGTATCCACCGATGATGCAGAACTTGTGATGCATCGTCATCTGACGCATCTGTCTTTGCTTGGAAAAACTGAAAGCAAATGAACACAGTCTGATTTACGCGCTTTCCGGTGCGATCTTTCCTCCACTCTCGCTTCAGTCTCGCATAGTGCGCTCTCGAATTATATGGTTCATTAAGTACAGCATTTTCGCCTTTACGTTGTTGCTAGTTGACAAGTGCAATCACAAATATTCTGAAGCAATGGGAGAGCTGCCACCTGTAATGAATTTTGTAGCGTAACGGCTTTGCTTTGCTGCGCTCAAATGCAGTGTTGCCAGTGCTCAGTGCAATATCAGTGCTGCCAGCTGCAAATATTGGCGTTGCCAGTTTATGCTATGTATTTATTACACTGCCTGAATCGAGTTGAATGTTTCTTTTGTTTTTAGCAACTGGTAATATCTGAATTATTTTATAATAAAATGCGAATTCCATTGATTTTCAGCTCAATGTTGTTATCAACAGCATTCGAACGCAGCTTTTCAGCTTTAGACGACTAAGTTTTTTCTGAAAAAAAAAACAACAAAATACGAACAAAAACTTTAGCTTTCCAGGTGCCACAAAAAACTTCATAAATTGCAAGTTTTATAACTTTTCTCTTTGTAATTTGTAATATGTACCGCATAGACTTGTTGCTGTAAGGAGTAGGGTGGCGGAACGAGAAATAAAATGTTTATATGAAAACTATATATTCCTAATGAGTAATACCAGTCTATTTATTTAGAATTTAAATATGTTTTTTACTATATTAAACAGACAATAAATATGTGAGGTCCTTAGAAAATTTGATGACAAATTTTTCATTGAGCCAAGGCTTAAAAAGGATATACAATATTCGCTATAGCATTGGATTTTTGTTCTTTCATGTTTGAATGTAATTTAAACCAGATTTCATGTTGTACTCGATATATTTTTCAATTATGCGCGTAACGGCTGTTGGCAACAGCTGCTCACAAATATTGTTGTTGTTGTTGTTGTAATTGTTTAACAAGTATTTGCATGATGTGGTTTTTCAGTTTTCATAAAAGTTGCTGCGTATCGAACTTTTACGCCGTGAAATTCTATTACTCAAAAACAAAAGAAGAGAGAAAAAATCGAGTAAAAGTTTTTTTTTCCTGTACTTTTATTGGCATTGGCTCAGTAATTCGTAGTAATTGTTTCCGCCGGACTTTGATTGGTCGTCGTTCTTTTGGTTGGCAAATGGATGAATAGATGTGACTCGAAGTAGTTGGAGAAAGAGAAAGAGCCAGGATAACTCACTCCTGGGAGCTGGGAGCTGGGAGCAGAACTGTTTCACACATAAACCTAACGAAATGTAAATAATATTAGTGGTACTTGGAAATGACAATGTGCATATGTGGCCCAAAAAGCCGAAAGACCGCACACACTGCAAACAAAACACACGCAAGTGACGCCTTGAGGGCTCGCAGAGGGAACGGGCCTAAAGGGCGCCCGCCGAAGGGCTAGTGCGCAAAACAAACACAAGACCCAAATACAAACAACACACACACACACACACGTTCACATATACATATACATATATATATACATATATACAAATACTAAGAAGCTAGAAAAACAAGTGTGGATGGGAGAGCACAAGTGGGGCAGAGCGGGGGGATAAGTCAGTGCTACTTGACTTGTCCCTCTGTCACACATTGGGCGACCTGGCCAGGCGGAAGTATACTTAAGACCGTCGAAATAGAGGCATTAAGATCTTTACAGTTAATCCCTTGAGTAAATGTTGGCTCTATGTAGGTGTGTCTGTGTCTGTGTGTGTGTGTGTATGTGGTCGCGAGGACATTGTTGTGCCAATACACAAACAGACACACAACCATGGTGTATACACAGTGAAAAATGTGGTTAACAATAAAACAGCATTCTGTAGGTTGAGCACTTAAATTTAAGCCAACTTTATTGCAAACTGAGTTGCCTAGGCATACTAACTAGCGATTCGATTAATAGCTCTACAAAATTAAAAATAAAAACTTTCCAAATTTTCATAGAATCTGTAGGAAACGTTTCCATAGTAGTCCCTTTCACAAAGTGTTTAAAAATTACAGTTAATGTAGTTTTTATAAAATATGTAAACGATATTTATTTCCGACTGGATTCGAACCCGGGTCCGCACTCACATGCCATAGCTCCTGTTTAGCAAGCGTCTTTACCATCATGCTATTGTCTTTACCGTTGTATATGTCGCTACTGATAAGCATACAGATTTAGCTTCGCCTTGCATTGTTTTGTAATGGCTCACATTTATTCAGAGATGTCAAATATTAATCAAAAGGGATTTTTAATATTATCAACAAATAGTATATGGATTTTGCATTATTAATAAAAGAATAAACAATAATTACAAATTCAATTAATCTGCTTGCCCGTTTTGAAACCTGGACTTTGTCCTGGTTGAGTCTCGAACCCACGCACACATGCGTTGCAGGCAGTCAGTGCAGACGTCTTGCCCGTGTTAAACGAATAGATATGTAGATAAGAGTGCCTTGAGTTTGAGTGAGGCATGGGGTTGCGAGTTCGAAGCCCAACTATGCTCTACTTTATAATTTATTTTTTAAATAGTCCACAAGGCCACTCGGACAGTATGTTTATTTTACAGTTTGAACAATAAGAATTATGAAAAAATTGACATACAATTTTCAAGAAATTATTACCAATTCAAACTCAAGTTGGCACACTTTAAATTGCAGCCACATTCACTTCTTACAGTGTATGTTCTCTAGTTGTTATTTAGCTTAAGCACATTCCAAAAAAAGGCTTAAAAGCTTGTACACATATTCATTTTTTGGGGGTCCCGTGAGCTGTTGCTGTTGCTGCGTCTGTTGTCCTGCGACTTGGGCCGCGCCTAATGTTTGCTACTGAATATTTCAGTTAACCAGCGACAATGACAGCAACAGCAACGACAACAGCAACAACAACGGCAAATGCCTCTCATGCGTGCAAGTTAAGTGCTTAAAGCATTTAGCCTAACGATTTTGGCTTTTAATTTGCACTTTCAGCTAACAGCGGTGAGCAGAGCCCGGAAAGCGAAGGCAGGAGGCGTGTCACGTATTTATTTAAGCAAATTGCGCAAAAATATTAAAGCAGGCGAAAAACTGAAAATAATGCGTGTGCTTGCCAGACCAGCTGCCGAAAGCTGGCAAAAACCTTTTTACAACTTTTCTAGAGCCACAAAGTAAAAAAAAAAAAAAAAAAAAAAAACTGTTAAGCAGCAGCCCCGCCCACATATAAATAAGGCCAAAAAGGCAGCAAAAAAGGCGCAAAGAAAACAAGGGCGGAAAGCGCAAAATAAAGTCATCACAAACATATTAGCAGCGAAAAACACCTGAGCAAATAGATTTATATGCACGATAAAGCACAGAGTAATTTCCCTTAGATCCTGTCGCCTGTGCTCCCAGTGCTCCCCACCTCCTGCCTCCTGACGCCAAGTGCAGCACATTTGCCACTCGGCCCGGCGCTCGCCTGTTGCCTAAGCCACAAAATAGCTGGGGCCCAAGATAACATCACTTTATTGTAAGAAAGTTAAAACACAGAAATGCAAGCCAAAGCCAAAGCCAAAGCCAAAGCCAAAGCCAAAGCCAGAGGCAAAGCCAAAGCCAAATAGCCCAAAAAGGTAACTGCGTGTGGCTGTCTCCCTCTCACTCTATCTCTTCATCCTCTCTCTATCCGCCACCCCCCACAGTGTGCGTGTGAGCAGGCACTTAAAAAAAATTCCAAATATAAAAATGCCGACACATGCTCCAAGCCAAAACTCATACAGATAAATGTGAGAAATTCTATATGCTCTACCTAAAGATAAATAAGTATATACTTTAAATATCTAAACAGAAGCTAGTTTAAAGCTTAAAATACTCCAAAATTAAAAATTACCCATTATTTGATCTAACATTATTTCGTTTCTATTATTCCAGGATATTCAAAATTAAATTTCCCATTATTGCATTTGAATTGCAACTGTTAGCATATGTGTATAACAACTATTAACATGATTAGCAACTGTTAAAATATATGGCTGCTGTAAAAATGTATTCAAGATGTTAAATATTAATTGTTGTTTAAAGCTGCTACCAAACTGGATGCAAAAGTAAAGCGACTCTAACGCAGTGTATTTCTAACAGAGCGTATAAAAGTTTTTCGATGTCATTTTGGCATTGGTTTACGAGCGACTTCCTTTTGTTGGGTGTGAAATTATCAAAATTTACTTGGAGACGCTAGCTAGAGCTCGAATTCGAACTCAGGACTCGAACTCGAACTCGAGCTCGAAATCCCATGAGAAGCTGCTAACAATAAGGCCAGGCTGCAACATGCAACGGAACGTGAAGCACGTGCTGCAAGCATGAGAATGAGAGAGAGAGAGAGAGAGAGAGAGAGAGAGAGAGAGAGAGGAAGGGAGAATGTGAGAACGCATAAAGCTCTACGAGGCGAGGCCAACCCAGGCCATTAGCAGCTAAAATGCTTGACAAATAATTAGGAAGGCAAGTAGAAGAAAAAAATAAAAATAACGTAGCTCGAAGGACACATGAGTGATGGCCACTATCGAAGGATGTGGTCATGTATATATAGAAGGGGATATATCACACAAATTGGCATTGCTCAACATGGAAGTCAAGTGGCTTTTGGCTTTTGGTTTTTTGCTGTCAAAGATTTGTCGCGCACAAGTAGCAGAGGCAGAAGAAGAAAAGACGAGTCGGCGAGTCGGCGAGGCAGCAGCTGAAAAAAAAGTTAATTGCAGTTAATGACGACATTAATCACAAGAAAATGAAGCCCAGCGCCGTTGACAATAAGCGCCAAGCGACAAATGAAGAGCCAGCGACAGAGACAGAGACAGACGAGGAGAGGAGCGAACAGAAGACAACAGAAGAAGAGGCGTCTATTAACACCGATACCCAGATACACTTTATGCTTTACAAAGGCAATGTGGGCAGCTAGGAAGCTGGGAGTTGGGTGGGCGTGGCGCAACAAGCGAACAGAACAACAGGATGCGAGTAGGAAAAGCAATTTCACTGCGAGCTTCCTTTAAGACAAATAAGTCAGCCGGATCAAAAGGACCTTTCAGGCGTGGCACAATAGAAATGAATTATAAGCGGGAAAAGCCGGTTGTAGCGCAGCAGGAAGAGGGACGCGGGGCAGGGGGTGACGGGGCGCGAACCAACCGGCGCAATGTCAGCGATAATAATGAACAACAACTATGCAGCCATGACGAATGATGGTGCTGCCCTCCTCACACCCACACTTATTGCCCCCTGTCCCACTCCCACTCCCACTCCCACTCCCAGTCTTTGTCTGTCTATTGCGCACTCTGTGCAAGCAGCTAAAAGTACAATAATTGCCGCCAGATGGCGCTGCATGTCCAGTGCTGTTAGAGACAATAATCGTCAGTTTGTTTATTATGTTTGGCAAGCTGCAGATTAAACTCGCTTTTGATTTAGGTGCAACATTTGAATAGAGCTTAAGGCTTAATAGCTTATCAATTGTGCTATCTGTTGTGTAAGCTTATCATTTCATAATAAATTTATTGTAATGAAGTTTTACCTAAATTTTGGCAATTTTTATTATGTATTTTAAAAATTGGTCCTCAATGCTCAGCCAATCAATTTCCCTAAGAAATTTCATCGAAATTCCCTCTATAATTTGTAGGCATTTGCTAGAGGACATTTCTGTTATTTGATAAACAACAAAATTTCCATCTCCGCAAAGGCAAATGCGAATTTTGTGAGAGTTAAAATCAGAGGAAGAAAAGGAATGCAAAATAGTATTTGGCATAAAGCTAGCTAGTATATTAATTATTAAGTAGCATAGATAAATCGATTTAGCAAATTGTTGCTTTTGCATTAAATTCAATTTCAATTTGGAATTCGATTTCGAATTCGAATTCGAGTCGGCTGTAAGCGAGAACAATGCGTTAATTAAACGCACGCAGTTGCCTAATGAACTCGCCATTGATTGTGCTGATAAATGATAACAAGTGATAACAAGAGTACGGTTAGATGGAGTTGGAGTTGTAGTTGGAGCTGGAGCTGAGGCTGGTGCTGGTCGAACTGGCCAGGTAATGAGGAGCACGTCTTTAGCAATTGCCGCACGAATGCGCTTGCAGCAGCTGCTACGCCATTTCCTCTGGAATGTGCGTCAGTGTGTGTGTGTGTGTGTGTGTGTGTGTGTGTGTGTGTGTGTGTCTGAGTGTGTGTGGGTGCGAAAACAAAGATGTCTGTGGAATTTATGCAACATGAGAGCGTCTATAACTTATCCAATTAAAACTCAATAAACGCGACAGCCCAAAGCTCGCCCCTCACATGCCAGCCACGCCCACGGGCAGGCCTGAGTTGCGACGGGCAGCGGGCGTGGCTGTTCAATAAGAGGCAGCTCCTGGCTCCTGGCTGCTGGCTGCTGGCTGCTGGCTGGCTTAACGCAGCGATTACAAGTGCCTTCAGCTTGTAATCCACTTTTGGAAATGCAGCCAGTGCCAGCTACAGCTACGGCTCCTTTGGCAGGACGAGTGCGTCCTTTGCCTGTCTTCTAGCCAAGCAGCCAGCCAGCCAGCCAGCCAGCATGACAGCCACAAATTGAAGATGACAAAATGTCTAAACAAGCAACCTCTATAACTATGTATGTCTGTGTGTGTGTGTGTGTGTGTGTAAGCATATCTAGCGGAATAATCAATAAATTACACACCTGTCTGGTCACAGCAAATTTATATATACAGCAAACACACGCTATAATGAACAGCTCAATTGCTTTTGCCTGCAGCGAATATTTTAAAGTAAATTAATTTCACCTAAATTCATTAAAATAATGAAGTTAGTTTAAGCTATTTATGTATATATAATTGAAGTTAGTTTAAGATAATTATGTATATATTTATATATATACATAATTTTTTTTTATTATCAAAACCTCAAAAAGAAGTAAGTTATTAAATATCTATATATGTATATAAAAAAATATATATAATTATTATTTATTATTTATTGACATACAATTCATTTGTTATAAACATTATATATATATATTAAATTAAAGTATAAATATTATTCATATAAATTAAAAAAAAAATATTTTTACTTATATTTTGATTTTAAAAAATTGCTTTGCTTTCATAGTTTTGGAATCTTTTAAAACAATTTTTGTCATGATTTTCTCTTTTCCTCGATATTCTTGATTTATAAATGTTTAACATAAATAATATTTAAAAGTAATCTTGAATTATTTGATATAATTAGCAATGCTGCTGCTGTAGCTTCTGTTCGTTCCAGTCAATTTTCACTGTAGCTGCAGCCGTACAGCTTAGAGTTATGGCTTTGACTTCAGCCCAGGCGTAATATACATACATACATACATACATATAAATATACCTACACACATATATATTCGATTATCTATATAAAAATATTTTTCAAGAGATTCCGACAGCGCATTCCGCAGGTGCCATTCGCCAACGCGACCCGCTGCAAGATGCCAATGCCGATGATGCCGGTGTGGATGAAGGAGCTCTATGCAGTGGACTCTGTGGATGGGGCTGTGCCTGGTTCGGCTTCAATATTTCACGCTCGCTAAGTTTTCGATTGTGTTGGGCTAGCGGCTCGGCACTTGGTGGTAATTGTCCTGCCAGCCACTGGACTTGCACATTGTTAAGCATTTCCAGCAGCACGGCTACGGCTACAGCTACGGCTGTGGCTCTGGCTCTGGGTCTACCTAGCAGGCCAGGACTCTGGGCCTAGCTGCCGGCTTCTGGTTGCTGGCACTTGGCTCTCGGAACTGAGTGAGTATTTGTGCGTGCCATTCTGACAGGCAGCGCTGGCAGCAACTGAATTTTTGATTTATGTGCATTACTTATGCTTTTACTTAGTTGTCTCTACCCCCACTCCTTCACACTCCCGCAATCTTCCACTCTCCCACTCGCGCCCTCTTCTTCACTCGACCATATTGCCGTCTCTGTTTGACGCTTATGTTCGGAGCCACCAAATTGATGCTAAGTGCTGGGGCGCGCGTGCGAAATGGGTTGAGCAGGAGAAGCAGGAGTTGCAGGAGTTGGAGGAGCAGCAGGAGCACCAGGAGCTGCCAGCCACAGCAATGGATACACTTAGCGAAATGCTATGCCTAAATGTTGTATTGGGAGTTCATTTAAATACCTTGAAATGTTAGAAATAAGATTTTATATTTTGGCAAATTTTTTAACCAAATTGAAACCCAAAATTTGCGTCAGTTAAAGTGGAATTTACTTAAGGCTAAATAGCAGCAAATAAAGCTGTTAGTTAAAAAATAAAAATATTCTTCTTCGTTTTACCTAAATACAAATACTAAATGAATACTGCTACATACACATAGACAACTTTAATGAACTTCTGCAGTTCTTCTCTCCGTGCTTTTATTTTTACTCAAGTACTCTCTCTCTCGTTACGAGTCGCGCTTCAAGTGAGCAATGGGCACGCTCTCTGCTGGTTCAATAATTTGTTCAGGGTATTTGCTAGTCGAGCAGACTCGACTTAAGCTTTGGAAACCTAAAAGACAAAGATGTTTCATTCAAATTTAAAGAGCTCTTTAAGTATCAAAATTTTTGTGTATTGAATATTGATGAAAATATTCAATATATATATTTCGTAATAATTTTTAATTATTTATTTATTTATTTATTTTTTTTTTTAATCTACTTTCAAGCCCTTCCAATAAAACTGATTGAAATGGGAAATAAATTTGGCAAGTGAAGTGTATCTGTGGCACTTCAGCAATCGCTTTAAGTTTTCCGCAAGTGTGGCTCGATGCGTTTGCTGTGTGTTGAGCCTTTTTACACACGAGCCGCACATACACGCACACATACACCCATACTCGTATATTAAATACCATCCTTGGAGAGTCATCAGCATTCCTCGAGCGGTTTTTATTTCCGTTTTCATTAGTTGCTTTTTACACAAGTGCCACACACACACACACACACGCATAATGGCATTAATGTCTCGTTTACACACACACACACATACATACGTAGAGATCCTTCTCTCTCTCTCTCTCTCGCTCTCGCTCTCTCTCTCTATGGCTGGCTTTTCCCACTAGTTTGTCAATGGCAGCCATTTCTATGTTTGCTCACGTATTTTGCTGTTGACATTCCCTGAGCTGCTGCTGCTGCTGCTCCTCCTCCTGTTGTTGTTGTTGTTGTTGTTGTCGTTGGTGTTGCTGCGGCCAGCCTGAAATGAGTATGAAAAATGCTTGCGATAATTTGTTGACCTCAACAGGCGATGTTTATGTAAAGAAAGAATAAAAGAACGAGAACGAGAAAGAGAGGAAGGCAAACACACACACACACACACACACCACATACATACATACATATGTATATACATGTGTATTCGGCACATACATTAAAGACATTTTAAAATTGTTTTGTCAATTTGTTGTGTGCAATGCGGCGTATGCTTGATAAGTCGCTCGACGCTCGTCGGTCTATGGCCATAAGTGCGGCACAGACACGAACTGGATTTTTGGGCGCTAATCAAATCACGTACTTAGCCAAGTAAAGTACACACAAACACGCACACACACATGCAGGCACACACGCGGGACACAAAGTATGCCACATGCTGAATAAGACGTCTTAAGACGTCGCAATGGAGCTACAGGCAACGTGGCACAGGCACAGGCACAGGCGAAGGCGAAGGCACAGCAATGCGCATTAATAGCTTAGACAACACACACACACACACACATGTCATAAGTACAGTGAAACTGCAATTAGATGGTCTAACATCTCTTAATTAAAACATTAAAAGAGATTTTAACAACAACAAATATTTTCTAATATCTTGCCTCAATAAAAAGTTCAATTTAATCACTACATATAATTCCCTTGCTCATATTTTATATTTTAAAAATAATATATAAATACAAAATATAAACTAATACTGCAGCTGTATAAATATGAACTAATACTCAGCTTTTTATTTAAAAAATTATTTGAATTAATGAATTATTATCCTTTATATCAATAAATAAGAAAACCATAATCGACATTTTCAAGAGTTTTTTTTTAAGAGCATTTGCGACTTTAAAATAGTTTTAGCTTTAGCATTTATCGTTGTTTGCCAAAACTTTAAAGCTTTAATTATTACTGTCTTATTCATCTTCTTTTTCAATTGAAATTCCGTCACTTTTGTTCTGCTAGTGCTCTGAAATGCTTTTATTATTGCAGCTTACATTCATAATCTATTACTTTTTTATTCAATTACATTTTTTTCGAGTGAAAATCGAAAAAGAGCTGTGCATATTTAAAGCTTTAACGAGTTTAGCAATGAGATTGATAGAGTTGACTGTGGTCCAACTGTCTGAGTGACTGTGCGTTTGCAAATCGGAGTTTTCGCTTTTGGCTTGTGCCCTCGGTTCAAAACCGGCGAATTGCAATTAATTTTGTTGTTTGGTGTTGCCGGATAAAATTCTGATTGTGTTTAGTGTTGCTTCAAGTTGCAGGTTCAAATCTCAGTCAAGGCCAATTATGTAAATAATTTACTAATAGGATATTTGTTCTTACTGAATTTTTATAAATTAAATTCAAAAGACTAATAAACATAACTAGAATTGTATTTTTTTTTTTTTTATACATATAACACTGCGTATAAAAGTCATAAGTTAATATTGTCATTATTATGTTAAACGTTCTTCAGCAAGCATATCAGCCTGTAAACACGCACACACATACATACGCAACACACACTCACTCATATGTGTATGTATACATGCACATGTATTTTTGCGGTACAAAAACTTGGCTTGGCACAAAGGCAAATTACGAGCGCATTTAAACTGGGGCGCAAGTGCTACTTAAATAACTCATTTAGGTCGCCTGATCCCCGCCGGAGTCGATGTGCATGCGTGTGTGTGTGTGTACATAAAATCAACAATAAACTTTGTCATCTCAATTTGCTTATTACCAGCAGGCAGGCAGCAAGGCAGGCAGAGGCAGAGGCAGAGGCAGAGGCAGAGGCAGAGGCAGCGGCAGAGTCGTAGGAAAAACTTTCTTATTAATGGTGGCGATTTCAATGCGCGGCTGCTACGCCTCCTACCCAAACACACACACACACAGATGTGCAGGCAGCACGTGTGAATGTGTGCGTGTGTGTGCTTGTGTGCTGCAGATAATGCTCTGACAAACTTACACAGTTACTCGCTAAAATTTTGATGTGCCCTCCTTCCAGTCAGCGTCGCCGCGTCTCGCGCTTTCCAGCTGCCGACCGCAAAATGGCAGCGTCGAGGTAAAGTCCTTGCGTCTTGTTGCATGGCATGTCTTATGTCTTATGTCCTATGTCGTATGTCTGACGTCCTATGTCCCATGTCTTGCGGTTAGCACTGCAAGTCGCAAATTGTAAAAACCATAATTAGTGTCTGTCACGGCACATAGACCCACGCCCATTCGCCCCAGCCACACATCCTGGAATTGGAGACTGACGCAAGCTGCACTCAAGCTGAGCCAAGCTGAGCTGAGCTGCTGCTGCTGCTGCTGCTGGAAAGCGGTTGCTCTAATTGCAAGTAAATATTTTATGCCGCTTTTAATTGCCAGCTAAAATAAATACAAAATCATTATAAAATTTTTGTGGGGCAGCTTCAAGCTCCGAGCTCCGAGCTGAGTCGAAGGTGGCCTGGCCCACATTTGTAGTGGCTGGCTGCAAGTTTTTAATGATGCAGCTACATCTGCCACTTACGCTAGTGCGAGAGAGCGATACCCGACTGCCGGATACTCGCTCAAAGCAAAAAGTAGTAATACGTAAAATTAAAAAAAGAAGTATGTATACATTTTTAAATAATTTCTAAATTGATAATTAATTTTATTTAAACAATTTTGTATTGGATACGCCACGCCTAACGCCGGCATAACTGTACATAAATATATGATATCTGATTCCATGCATTTGCCCAAATTTTATGCTCAATTAATTCGGCTTCCACTTCTGGCATTCTATTGCAACTCTCCAAATTTTAAGCTTTGCTCTACCCAATATACCCGTTTAACCCCACATTAGCGAGCATTGAAAAAGGCTGCACTATAAAATGCAAAAATCACGCAAATTATCGAAACATGCGGAAGCGCACTTCAACTTGCTGCGCATAAATCTTGGCAAAGTCGAATTGAACAAAATGGAAAAAAATAGAAGAAAACTCCGCAAACTGGCTGAAAAAGTACAAAAATCTTGAGGTAGTATATAGGGGCCACGACTGCACTGTACCCTTTCCATACACACAAATACACACACACGCACACATACTAGCTATAAAGACGAACTTTCCAATGCCGCAAATTGCAAAACTTCCACGTTATCGCATGAAGTGCGAACATGGCGGCAATCGATTGGAAATTGCAGCCGACAGATGGCGCAGTGGGCGCACTGGATTGTTAGAAATGCTTAAAGTAACTTGGAAAAATAATTTGATTTAATATAAAAAAAATAAGTAGCCATTTAATCAGTTGCCCCCTGTGAGGGTTGAACTCACGGCCTTTGGTTTACGAGACCAACGCTCTACCACTGAGCTAAAGGGGCAGCTGTTAGCGCGCTGTTAAATGCCAAATGTATATATGTATAAGCATATTAGCAGCTGTGATCGCAGCTGATAACAGTCGTTGTTATTGTTTTCTTTGGCGCCAGGTGGCAACGCCAGAGCGCTAAAAGAACGTTATGTTCTAAGCTGCCAACTCTTTCTCTTTTATTTTCTATACTGTTTGTTTGTAATTAATTGCCTTTAAATGTTCATAAATATACGTAAAATGGAAGGCATTGAGATCGGTTCGTCTGCATTCAGTCTATGTTCTGCCAAATGAGGCATAGCATATATAAATTGAAAGTCAATTGAGAGTATTATCCTTTGCTTGAAAACCTTTCGTTTTCGTTTTCTTTTTTCTCTCCATTTTTCCGTAGCAAAAATTATGGCGGCCAAGGCAAAAGTTTTTTCGCCAACTGTCAAATGCAATTTAGTTGATAGGATCAAAATCTTTGCGCGTACCAACGGCGCCAGGCAGCCAACCCGCCAGCCACGCCCACAGGCCAGGGCCTGGCCTGACATTGTCTCTGGCTTTACGCGGGGCTTGTTTGCCTCTCCACTCTGTATGCAAAGGCAAAGTGACTCGCTGACTGGCTGGCTGCGAGAATTTTACGATTTAAATGCGATTTACGGCGCTAATTCGTAGTGCCATCGGCATAGAGCGAGCCGCGGCAGTGACAGCCTCTGCCAACGTCATCGCCACAGCCAATTGAAGGGCGTGGCGTGGACTCCTGCTGCTCGTGCTGCCGGCCTCCCATCCCCCGCCCTCAACGGCCACCTTAAAGCAAGGCAATAGTAGTCGGGCTTATTTGATGCTCTGCACATTTATCATAATGGCGCCTCGCTCGCAATGCGCCATTTGAATACGAATATGAATGGATGAAGTGGAGAGACGGCGAGAGAGGGTGGGGCTGAGCATGAGGACAGCCAATGCAATTTTGTGGTAAAACGTTTGTAATCTGATTTCAATGCAATTGTATAATGGCATCATAGCTCAATTATCATCACTGCAGTTGCAGCGAGCCAATTGGAAAGTGGAGAAAAAAAAAAAAAAAAAAAAAAAGAAGATGGAAAGTTGAGTATTAAAAATAAATAAACAAATCTGATAGCTTAATTAGTTTATAATAAAAATATTAATATATCAACTAGACTAAGAGGCGATGATGCATCTGAAAAAAGAGGAAGGTATTGAAGAGGAGAGAGAGATGTGCAAGAAGAAGAGAGAGAAGCTAAATAAGGGGAGAGATAAGGTAAAGGTGAGAGGCGAGAGAGAGAGAGAGCGACAGAGAGAGAGAGCTAGAAGGTGGCAGAAAGGGAGAGAGAAAGAAAGAACTAGGGAGACGGAAAGAGAGTGGAAGACATATAGAGTAAGTAGTGAGAGAGAGAGAGAGAGAGAGAGACGTAGGCAGAAATAATGCATGAGTGAAGAAGAAATAGAAGAGGAAGCGAAATAGAAAGTGACTGCAAAATAGAGAGAGTGAAAACCAATAGAAACGGAGAATGACAGCCATAGAAAGTGAAAGGGTGAGAGTTAGTAAGAGAGAGAGAGAGAGAGAGTGAGCAACTGAGCGTTAAAAAGAGAGAAAGACTGAGAGAGATAAGCACAGTAAAAAGAATTTATAGAAGTGGTGCAGAGAAAGAGCAGAATCGACGTAGCTATATAAAGGGCTAAGCTGCGATCGAAATTGATCACAATGATTGATCAATCGTCTGAAATACATTGACAGCCAATATAGCAGCAGTCCTACTGCATCAGGATTGCATTTTGTTAAATTTGTACTTTCTGCAACCTATATGAGTTCGTACTGCAGTACATTTATATAAATTGAAATAGTTGCTCGAATTGTGAGCCTCTCATATATTGTGTATGTAGGTATAGACATACATATATAACTCGTAATCTAAGGATGTCCTTACTGTCCATTATGCCAGAGATTCATTTCTATCTCTGTGCCCTGCTCGGCTCTGCTCTCCAAGTACAATGTAAATTCTAAAGAGTTTTTGTTGTATTTTTTGTATCCCATTGAAGCTAGCTGCTATTGTCGTAGACCTGGCTGCCTTTCGAGAGGCCTTCTCCCCCATTTTGATGGAGCTGGGGGCTGGTGGGGTCTATCATCATTTTGATTTCTCAACTATTTCTAATGCGATTGCTGCCCCGGTTGAACAATTGGTTTGGTTCTTTTTTGTTCGTTCGTTGAGCTGCTCGTTGTCAACGTCTTATGCCACCTAGAGCTACCCACAGAAGTGCTCTCATCTTCGGTTTGGGCATGGCACACACTTCAAACCACTTGCCCCACCCGCACCTCTCATCCCGGCTTGCTGGCTGCTGCTTCCTTCTATAATGGTAGGCAAATTCCGTTATCAGCTAACGTCGGCGGCTGCATTTAATGTGAACGGCTCTTCCCTCCTGCACGCCACCCTCCCATTGTGTCTTCCACTGCATCTGCATCTGTGAGCTGCTCCTCTTGCCACGGCTGCCACGACTGCCACGACTGCCACGGCTGCTGCTGCCTGATTATTTGACTCTAATGGCTTGATAAATGCGATTTCGAAATTGAGTTGGTGCATTGCATTTAATTGAATAAGCACGAAGCCGTCTATGCGCATATATCACTCGCCCACTGCATTATACATAGATATACATATATATATATATATATATGGTATATATGTGTATATGTGTCGCACATGTACAGATATCGGCGGAGCTGAATAATTGGCAACTAATTGAGGAGCAGTTAAACTGCCTTCCATAGAAGGGGAGAGAAGATTAGAGAGAGAGAGAGACAGAGTTGAAGTCGGCGTGAGAATATTAAATACGGTTGAATGGGCAGTGTTTGAGGAAAGTCCTGCGCGTAATACGATAATGAAGAACCTATTTCGAGGTAGTGTGATAAATGCTTTGCGGATAGACATTAATCATTGGGTGCTATTCATCCTTAGTTATTAGTCATTAGTCCTGAGTCATTAGGTCACTAATCATTATTCATTATGAATTGGTCATTATGAATTGGTCATTAGGCATTAGGCATTAGGCATTAGGCATTAGGCATTAGGAATTAGGCATTAGGCATTAGGCATTAGTCATTAGGCATTAGGCATTAGGCATTAGGCATTAGGCATTAGGCATTAGGCATTAGGCATTAGGCATTCGATATTACGATATTACGATATACTGTATTTTATTTTACTTGTAAGCGAAAATCCTAAGAGTAACTTGAACTTATGAGAATTGCATAGGAAGGCAATATATAGAGAATTGTTGTTGTTTTACTCCAAATGATTATGATATTTTCGCTCGTTTCATTACGCCGAGTTATTAAGAAGTAATTCATATCCCAGCATATATGAACTGCTCTGGCGAGGAAATTCGCATTTTCGGATATTAACACAGGGAGGAGCTGACCCCAGAAACCAGACGCGACTTGATTTATAGGCGCGACTTTACGGCTATGTTTTGTATGCTTTGTTTCTGCTCTTCTTCCGCTCATTGCTGTTGTTATTGTTGTTGTTGTTGTTGTTGTGGCTGACAGCAAACTAAGTGCGAATCATTTAGGAGCGGAACACCCGCTCCCCGCCCTAGTCCTCCAGCTTGACTTCCCGGACCCTGGCCCAGGCAAAACTTTTAATAATAATTTGCAAATAAATTACAGCCAAGTTGGTGGCAGGCGCCGCGCTGCGTCGCGATTTGCTCCGCCCCAAAATTCGCTCTTTGTCCTACATGCTGCGTCCTTTCGCCGTTAGAGGGTCCATTAGAAGGCATTGAGCAATTGTTGTTGCTTGTACATTAAGAACTCATTGGCATAAATTGCAATTTAATGTCTGCCTGCCTGCCTGCCTCCTGCCTGTTTGCCTTTTGCCTGCCTGCTGCTTCTTGTTATACCCTGTATTAGTTGAAAACGCGTGGAATGGGTTGGTTTAATGGAACTGTTATATAAGTAGATATAAATACAATATATAAATATGTGTTCATTCGATCTTCTTCTATAGGGAGTCGTAAAGGCACAAGATATTCCATGTCATGTCATTAATCCATGATTTACTATTGATATCTATAGCAGCAGTTGAGTATTTATAATCTGATATACTAATATATAATATTTAAATATGTTTATTTTCGATCTGTTTCTATAGGGAAGCGTAAAAGCTATTGTATTAAAAATCATGTTATTTCATTATGCCATAAATCCATGATTTACGATCTTTATCTATCTTTAGCTAATTGATATACTCGAGTCTTTGTCTCTCTAGCCATTAAATTACTTTTATTTAGCTGACATCAAAAAGTAGTTCTCTATATCTAAGAGGGTGATTGACTCTTAGCCTCATAAACTAAGGAATTAGATAGATTTGTTCATTAGATCTGTAAGTTGATTATATATATATATATGATATGTATATGTATATGTATGATATATATGCTTTTCTAGTAGTAGTAGCTACATAGAAAATTTAATTTCGATCTTCTACTCACTTTAGTGCCTTTATTTATATAGTTCTAGTTACACTTACATTTTGTTCTTTCCAAAAGTATCGATAAATATCGATGTTTGGCTTAAGATTTTTTTACTTAGATTTGCGTATGATTTCTATTAGTTACTATTTATATTTATATAGTTTACTATTTGTTGTATCTATTATACAGTTGTTACTGATTAATTGGATAGAAATTAAAATAAAATATTGTTACATGTATTGTTAGATATATTATCTTAGATCCCAAAGTATTATATGTAAATTTGAAGTTATATTTATTTTTTGTTGTTGACTCTCTCTCTCTAGTAGTGGCTGCACTTTACAGGATATCTTTACAGTCTGTCAGAGCACTGTAGCTGTAGCTCTTTGATTTGTTGTTGCTGCTTGCTGCAGACCTCTTAAATACGCCGGCTGCCAAATAGTTGAAGCATATTTATTGCTGCCCGCCACTTTACCAATGCCAGTTGTTGTAATCGTTGTTGTTGCTGCCACAATTCACACGGCGGACAGCATTGCAGCATTGCGCATACGCCTCATTGGCCGCCACTGGCCGTAGCATACTTTTCAGCGCGAGCATTTCAATTTTATAGCATCTCGCACTTGTGTGTTTATGGATTCGCACCTCAATTTGCCTCTTGTCTGATGTTGCTCTCACTCTCTCTCTCTCTCTCTTTTACACTCACTATCTCTTTCTCTGTCGCTCGTTGTTAATGTGCTTATATTTCAGCATAAATGTTCGCTTTACGCCTTTGTCTCTGCCTCTGATTGTCGCTGAACATTGTCCAAAAGATTTCCAAATGCAGTCAGTTAATTGCACCATATATATATATATGAATATATATATATATATAGATGTATTTATATATATATCTGCTTATATGTAGTCTGCTGCAATTTGTTAAAGCTTGACCAAGTGCATGAAAATATTTTCAAGCCAAGAGTGCAGCTCGTTCTTAATGAGCAGCAGTTACAGCTGCTTGGCTGCCTTTTTCTCTCTCTCTCTCTCTCCCTCTCTCTCTCTCTGTCGGCTATTCCGTCTCACTCTTGCCATAATTGTGCATGTAATTGTAAGCGCTGAATTAAACAAGCGTCATTAAAATGTAATTAATTGTAATTTACGTTCACGTACCGCTGCCAAAGGTGTTGGCTTTATAGTCCCATCTTTCAAGATGAGCCCAGCTTTCGCACGCGCTTCTCCCCTTCTCCCACTCCCTTCCACTCTCTCTCTCTCTTTCTGGCTGTCTCCCTTGGCGTTTTATTGCTCGTTCTTTGCGCGCTGCGTTTCCTTAACGACTTTAAATGCCTGAAACACATTGAAAACATTCATGTTTTTTTGGTTAATTAATTAAATTGCAATTAATATGAAAAGTTAATTTACATGTGCACTTCGTAATTTGATTTATTTCCTCTGACTGCCACAGCGCGAAAAAAACGCCGCGCTCAATTGCGTGTGAAGTGTCATGTTATTGTTTGTTAAAAAACAAGTGCAAAAAGCGCCACAAAAGTGTGTTTAACAATTAGATACTCTGTAAAGCAACAAATTGAATAGAACAAAAAATCAAATCATTCATATTCCAGATTCAATTTGCGGAATCATTAGTCGAGGGCTAATTGTGTGTGGACTGTTGCTTAGGATAGGAATGCACATATATAAACTGGAATATATATTTTCATAGCACTCTTAGCTTAAAGTCGAAGCTTAATTAAGAAGCCATTGCTGGTTATATTGCACTTGGTTTGAATTGAATTTAGTTGGCTTAAACTCACATTTAGCTAGATTGAATGGCATACTTAACTGTTTGCCCTTAATTTAATTCTTTGTCCAATGCATGGTTAGATTTTTAACTATCCTTCACTCTTCTCTCTCTCTCTGGTTTCCTCTCACACTGTACCGGCTTTTCCTTATATGCCGATCTCATAATTTTGTTCTCGATTGGCTAGACTGAATTGTATTCTGTGTCTGTTTTTACACCCTGAACCCATTGAAAATGGGAAATCAGGGTATAATGGTTTTGTTGAAATGCATGTAACAGGCAGAAGGAGGCGTAGCAGTCCCCACAAAGTATATATACATATTCTTGTCGATTTAGCGCTATTTGCCTGTCTATTTCTTCTAAGTATTCTCTCTAAGTATTTTGAAGTATTTCTTGCAAGTATTTCCGCTAAGTATTTCCTTGACTTATTTCCTCTATGTAATTCCTCTACGTAGTTCCTCTACGTCTTTAATGCTTACTGATAGATCACGCACTCTACTTCACACTATTGCGCTGACCCCCAGCAGGTCTGGAAGACTGAAGAAATGCTGCAGCTGCTGCCCTTTATATAGGGCCACTTTTAATCAAGCAGTCTCTCTCAAAGGTTGAGCCCGACAGCAGGTAGAGCTCGTTGCAATTGACCTTCAAGTGAGCAATGGGAACGCTCTCTGCTGCTGTGAGCACTATAGCTTCGTTTTACCTAAATACAAATACAAACTTTAATGAACTTCTGCACTTCTTCTCTCCTTCTTTCTTATATTCTATCTATCTGTTTTTCTCTTATGCTATGTTGCTTTATGCCTTGTCTTCTACTATAATTTTTTGACATTTCTTTGAATACTCTATCTCTCTCTCTCGCTCTTGAACCATACTCCCTCTCTCTTTCTCTTTTTCTCTATATCTGTGCCTTTGTCCATCTCAATTTCAATCGTTTTTCCAGCAGTTTGCTCCATCTCTCTCTCTCTCCCTCTCTCTGTTCTAAGCTACCCATTGTGCCATAATTTTCCGTTTACAGGGTATCTCACATTATTTATGGCGAGGCAAAGCTGCGCGTATGCACAATCAATTGAGCGTCAAAATAGTTTGGCAAACTCAATTACAATCTTGGCTCTGGTAATGAGACTTGAAAATTGATGTGAAAGCATTTGCATAAACACTGCGCACAGGCAACAAAAAAAGAAAAAAAAAATGGGAAATAATTAAAATGAGGCAGCAACAGCAACAGCAACAGCAACTGCAACTGCAACAGCAACAGTTGCTGCTGTGGCGGTTGTTGCAGTTGCTGCAAAGAAAAATGGCGCGTTTACATGCAAATTATGCGAGCTGTGGCAATAAAATAAGACGAAATGGAGTCGCGTCTGCATAAATATAAATGTACATACATATATACTCTATATAGGGTAGAGTATATGCTGAGCATTATAAACATGTGACTGGCTGTAGCTCTAGCTCTAGCTCTAGCTGTGACCACGTTGCCATAGACAACATTTGCATATTCTAATTATAAGTGGCAACAACGTCGGCGCATTTGTCATTTGCCATTGCGGACAAGCGCCTTGAGTGGAGCAACGACTACTTAGCCGTAGTTCAATGCGCAGTGCAATGGCCCTTTGCCTTTGCAAGGACCTTCGCTGGCGCAGCGTGCACACACACACACACACACACACACACACACACACACACACACACACACACACACACACACACATTGACACATACATAGAGGCACACACCTACAGAAATGCTGGCAAGACTTGTATAATATTGATACCCTCTATCAATGGATAGTGTGTAAATGGGGTAGATTCGTTGTAGATAGTGTTGGCTAAAGATTAATCGGAAATTCATTTCAATTGATCGACAAATAAGTAATCGATATTATATTATTATACTCTCAATAGAGATATGTTATTATTTATTTCTTAAATCTAGAATACAGAAACAATATCTGTATAATAAATATCGATGTATACATCTAAAGTCTATATACTTGAATTGCCTAAAGTCTACTTGAAAGAAAGCTCAAGATTTGAAATTTTAAATGTACAAATTTCGAATTTAAATTCTATGGGAATATATAGATTTTATTTTAATATTTATTATTTTTATTTTATTTATTTTAATTAATTAATTTTTTTTAAATTTACTTTATGAAGATTTCAGATAATCTATTTATACAATATATATATATATTTTTTTTAAATATTTGCCATATCTCAAAGACTTTAAGAGTTTAAGTCAAGAGAGTTTAAGGCATGTTAACTCTACTTGAGTATACACAGATCTAAAATTATTTATTTCTTATAAAACAATAATGGAAACGCCCTAAAATTGTTAATAAGGTCTTCAGTTAAAATTGGTAAAGCACGCGTTTATATAGATAAAGTTTTAAGCTTTCAATTAATTTTGTTAATATTTAAACTTGACTAAAAAGCAAATAAATTTTACTTTTTCAGTGCATAAAAAAAAAATATGTACAGGGTATCCTTTAGGCAAGCACACTCACTCTACTGCAACACCCACTTCTTTTATTTAATTTTCTTATACGCTTGCAGCTGCTGTTGCCAGCTTCTCAGCTGCTGCCAGCGTCTCAGCAGCTTCTTAGCCAGCTCCTTGCTGCTTGGCTTGAAGGATAACGCGTGCAATGACATGAAAAGCTGCTCCTGCTGCTGCTGCTGTTGCAATTCCCCAGCGTGCGTGCCACACGCTCTCTTTTGTATTAGTTGCGTTTGGCTATTTATTTAGATTTCATTTTATTTGCCAGCGGGCGCTGCTTTAATTGACTCTAGCCAAAGGATATGCGCATCCTGCTGCTTCTGCTGCTGCTGCTGCTGCTGCAGTCGTTAATCAGGCCTTGACTCCAGTGCCTGGAGCTGCAATCAGGCATGAACTTATTTTCATAATCGCATCGGGCCATTTGATGATAGCTGCCATCAAACAAATATTGCACAAGGACAATTGAGTAACGGCACAAAGGATTTAAAATGCTTGCATTGTGCATAGGTTTTGCTTGATTCTCCCTCTTTGTTCGCCTTCTTCTCCTTCTCCTTCTCCTGCTCCTTCTATTTTGGACCAAGCCAATGAAGCGCATTGCCGAGTCCCAATTCAAATAGGGCAGCCAGACGGACGGAGTGAAAGGCGTTAGAGAATGGGCATTGGAGAGTGGGAGGGGCCGAGGGAGTGCACGTTATGCATAGATAAAGGCAATGTCAGAACGAGCTGAAGTCGCACTCGACAGAGGACCGACAGAAAAAAAGAGCAGCTATCTAGGCTAACAGGCGACTAAATACTCTATCAAATATTTTACAATTGTCAAGGATAACTTGAAAGCTTCGTTTGATAGCTTTAAGCAGCGATAAGTCTAAGGTAGGTTTCAGGTATAGCTTTGCTCTGGAACTGTAGTTTTTCGTCTCTGTATGATACATTTGATAGACGTAATCTTTAGCTGCAATATCAAGATTCTTCATATATGCCACATTAAATGATATATTGAAATAATAAAAATAATAATATAATTAAATATTATGTATTATAGGTTCTGCAAAACTTTCGTTAGTTAAAAATCATATATCGAAAATAATTTGGTATTTTGCAAAAATTGTCAAGCTCTGTACGAAAACCTCACATATGATATGATATGATATGATGATAAGATAATGATATGAGTTGGTGTTATAGCATTTCATAAATGATTTGATATATAGATATATGGAATTGAGGATCCATAGAATCATACTAAACTGTCAGTCAGATATATGATTATATATCCTATCCAGCTCTTTGCCTCCTCTAGTCCTTTAAGGCATCATACTACCCCTAGTAAGAGCATTTAAAGAAATCGTTCAATAAGCTTTTCTCACTTGCATTGGCAAGGAGTTTGGTTTTTTTTTTCGTTCTTTCTTTCTTTTTTTTTTTGGAGGGCAACTTTTCTGACTCGTCGATGCAGTCAGCCATATTTGGCATTCCGTTTTGGGCATTTGTCGAGCTACACAATTTGCTGCTCAATTGTCTTGGTAACAACTACCTCGAAGCAGAGCCTGCTGCTCTGCTCTGGCATCTATCTATCTCTGTTCGCTCTTCAGTCTAGCTCGTTGTGTGCCATAATTCAATTGATTCTTGGCAACATTATGTATATACAAAATGCTCATCATGTTTATCGCTGGCAATAACCATCTATTCCAAGAGTCATCCACCTGCAGCAACAGCAGCAGCACACACACACACACACACACACAGACACACACGTGTGTATATACTTTTATACATCTTTTGCTGTAAGCCTTTTTCAATGGCTTGCACTTGAGCCTGGGGACAAATGAGCTCTACATTATTACGTTTTATGTCAAGTGCTTGCCATCATTGACGTCATCGCAGCTCAACGCTCACATTTCCCTCCCAGCTACCAGCTCGAGGCTCCTTATGCCTTTCGCGTTTCCACTGCACCTACACTTAATCCCAAAATTCCTCGTATTGCACTCGTTGTCGTTGCGCCATATGCTCAGCTTGTGTTTTGTTCCGATTCCAATTTAATTGGATTAATTTTTGTGCTTTGTCAGTTTTCATCTTAATTTGCTTACAAGCCCATAATTGATTTTATATTAAAATGTTCTGTTTGTATCTTGAATAGTGATGATTTTTTGGATAAATCTATATAAGGAAATACTTATGATTCACAAAAGATTAAAGAGATTAATAAAAGAAGTAATAATAGGTAAGCGTGACTTGAAAAATATGTGCTTTAAGCTATAAGGAATTTTAGATTGAACATTAAAGCTGAATTGGAAATGATGTTTAAAACTTTAGTTAAAGAGCTTGGCTGAAGGAAGTTGGGTGTTACATATAGAAGAAAGCCTTTTGACATTCGACTTTTGATATTCTTCATTTGATATCGTCATTAAAGCATTCTTATGGTATTCCACTCTTGATGTTCGCTTTACGAACGGATTCTATTTTAGTTGCTATAAAATCCTATAATAAGTTTAGGTCGAAAATTGGTTGTTTCAGAAAAAAGAAAATATTCTAGATTTGCGTATAGCATGTAGCGTCTATATACAAATTAGAAAAGCTTTTGCTCATATACTCTTTGAGTTATGTCGAAGAAAAGTTTAGTAGCCGACTTTTAATAATATTTTGAATTACGAACTACGAAAATGTGCTTAGTTATGAGAATATTTTGAAAAGTTGGTATAGGTAATGAGATATAATGAATTTACAAATTCCATTTCTCCAAATGCTTCTATATTAAAGTTAAATTACGTAATTGTTGGATAAGAATTAAATTAAAAGTCTTGAACCTTTGTATGCCTAGTCCGATTGCAGTATATACCCCATTTACCGAGTGCATTTTGAGACTGGGTATCATCATAAACTCTGCCTTTGCTTTCTTATGCTACTTCGTCTTTGACCCATAACTTTCGACCTTTGTAAACAATCAATGTATTTGCCTTGCCTGGCTTTCCCTGCAAATATCATTCAATAATGATTCAAATTGTTTTCAATTAAATTTAATTATTTAGGCATGGATATCAATTGGGTATTTGGAATATATTATTATGAGAGAGCAGCTGCAGAGCTTACAATTTAATTGAACTAAAGGATTTTCTCAAGTTTCAACTCAACTCAATTTTCGATTGCTGCCAAAAGAAGGCGTGTCCATTTACATATTGTGGACTCTTTGAATAAAACATAAATAAATACAATAATTTCTCCCCTTGCCCTTTTTGCGAACATTTTAATTAATAAACGCCAACAACAGCAGCAGCAGCAAAAATGAAACTTTTCAAAGAGTTTCTCAATTGGCAACTGCCCGAATACACAAATGGCAAATAACAAAAGTATTGCAATGGGTTAATCAGGACAGGGGTGGGCGGGTTTGGGGTCCGGCCGCAGGTCGCCACAGGATGCCACAGGATGCCAGTCGACTGGACATTCGGTATCGGAATTCATAATTTGCATAAAGTCAATTGCAGTCGACGCCCACGCACGTTCGTTTGCCTTGTGCTCTAATAAATCAACAATGTGTGTGTGTGTGTGTGTGTGTGTGTGTGTGTGTGTGTGTGTGCGTATGTCCTGTGACCTTTTTGAGTATCGACAGCTCTGGTTGTGTGTGTGTGTGAGGTTTTCTATGTTTACATTTGACTATGCAAACAGCATAAATGAATGCGTAGAAGACTTCTAAAAATTATTATTTGCTTTATTTATTATTCATTGAGTAATATTGTCTATGCTGTGTGCGTGTGTTTGTGTTTGTAAAACCTTTATTATAACTAAAAACTTTTGAGGCTGGCTCCTTTTGTGCTTGTTTTTTGATCAGCTTTAATGGTCTTAAGAACGCATCCAGCTCAAGTTTAATGAAAGCATCTAGTTTTTCTGCTGCTTCCTCTTCTTCTGACTATTATTTTTAGTAAGCATTTAATAACCGAAATAAATTTAATTTTACTAAAAACATTTTGGAGCTTAAGGCTAAGCCTTGCTTACGTTTTAGATGCTGAATTTGCATTTATTTATTTCTTTGAATATTTCGTTTAGTTTTCTCTTTCTTTCTTTGTTGCTCGTTGCTCTCTTTCGCTGGCTCTGTTACGTTTATAAAGAAGTCTTGAATCTACTTCTCTATATTCTTTTAACTTCAAATTTAATTTTGTCTTTTTCCTTTTTCTTCATACATACCTCTTCTTATTACACGTATTCAGTTTTAGCACAATTCGTTTACCATTTGTTTTTTATTCACTGTGTTGGATTTCACATTTAGAATTATTACCTATCTATCATCTTGTTATACTGCTTATATTATCTATTTGCTTGACGTTTACTCTTTCTGTTCTGTGTTCTGTGCCTTCTGCTAGTCAGCTCTCAGTCTACTTCCTACTCGCTCCATCTTCGTCAATCTTTCCATTCTATTTTACACTTTTCTCAGATAAGGAGAAATCCTTAGTCGTATTTCTCATTCGGTTTCTCTCCTCAACTGCCTTTATATTTATTATCTCCTTAATTATCTAATTATCATCTGTTCTCTTTCTATAGCTCTCTCGCTCTCTTCTTCTCACTCTTTTTACCGCTCTCTACTCATTCTTTCATTGTCTTTTACAGCATTCTCTTTCTCTATCATTCTCTTCTACTGTATAGTACTCCCGCTCTATAGTTGTCCTCATTCTCTTCTTCTTTCTTTTCTTACTCACTCCATCAGTATCTCTCTGTCTCTTTCTCTCCCTCTTCCCCATTTGATATAATAATTCCCTGCACTCAAACTACTCGGGCTAGTCATATATGCCCGCCTTCCCTATTAATTTTGAGCTTGTCGTGGGAAATATTTACATTTGATTTTTGTTTTGTTTCGTTTCCTTCCATTTTACAGGCCTCATTATTATAATTATTTCATAGCAGAGATTAGTGTAATTTAACACCAGTCTGTCTGGAATTATTTTTAGTTTTTTCCAGTGATTATTTATAATTTTTGGTCAAATCAGTGTGGAGTTTCAATGGGCTGGAGTTGGGACTGGGCTATGTTTAATTAAGCGGGCCGCCACGGAAATAGCACTTTAAGTGGGCAGTTTCTTGGATGCACTGGGGTGAGGATAGAGTCCGTTAAAATAGCTGGCAATTGGGACGTGACTGGGCTACCAAAATAATCCCTGGCTGGGGCTCTGGCATGGTCTGGCCTGGCCATACGCTTTGCGTGTGATTTAAAAATAATTAAACACGTACGGCGAATAACTGTAATTTTCATTCAGGCAACACGCGACGAGGGGCGGGAATGGTACGGGAATGGGAACGGGGCTGGAAATTTAAAATTAACATTTTTATTTATTTGAAAAATAACGCTTGGCATCGGCTCATTGGGCATTGGGCATTGAGCATTGGGCAGTTGTTGCGTGCGCATTGAGCATTGAACATGTCCTGGCGAGTGTCCTGCCGCATGTCCTGGCTGTGGTGTTGGCTGCTGGCCGGATTGACGCTTTGCCACGCCAGCAGCGGCTCAAACATTCTGATGATTACCATGGGCGGCACGAAATCGCACAAAATACCCTTCTGGGCATTGGGACGAGCGCTTGTCAAGCGGTGAGTCTCTCCTTACGCTGCCATTGCCATTGGGGCAGTGAGTGGCGTCCGTGTGCTGTGTTCCGTTCGATTCGGATCCGTTCTGTTGTGCTGAGTTGTGTAGCATAGTGTAGTATTGCTAATCCCTGCAGTGGCCATCGGATTACGTTTGTGAATGGCTTTCAAGCGGATTTCCATGTGGATGGACTGGAGGAGGTGACGCCGCAGCGACTCGTTCAATACATAGCCAACTATACGGACTGGGATTTGGTGGGCGCACGCTATACGGGACACGCCCCACTCTCAATGGCCGATGCGATGCGTTATCCAATTGAGGTAACTGCCGTGGCGCCACATCAAAGTGGAGTTACAGCAAAGATACGCACACACACAGACTCACACATGCACACAGCCATAGTAGAAGGATAAACAAATGAGCAGGCCATGATCGACTAGCAGATACGATCGCCGTGAAGCTTTCCGGTTTTTCTTTCCTATTCTTAGATAACATTTCGCTTGATACATTTAGAAGACAAGCTATTGCACACCAAAGACATGTTATCGTCCTGTCTCGAGAGAGGGTTTCTCAAAAAAGGATTTTATATATGTTTGTATATGCTTTGGTAGTATGTTCATACTAAATTTTATGACTATCGCCCTTATAGTACCTGAGTTATGTTTATAAAAACAAAGTTTCCAGAGTTTTCGTTTGATCGGGTTTTAAAATCAAAGAAATGTTTCTATTTATGAGATCAGGGGAAAGCTATCCATAAGATCAACTTACAGAACTATGAGACAGACAGAAGGAAGACCAGAAAGATGATACTACTCAAGTGCATATTAATTCTGGGATAAATCATAGATAATTCTCAGTAGATAGCCTCTACCGGACTCTACCCACTTGAGCACCTGGGCACAGAGGGTATGATAAGCTTGCGGCTGACGTTTATTACTCAATGGTTGGCAGGCGTGCAACAGTTTGCTCAACGATCCTGCCACACGGCGTCTGCTGGGGAATGGAACGTCTGGCCAGGGACACGCCCAATACCAGTTGGCGATTGTGGACGGGGCATATCCGGAGTGCGCGCTGGGCATTGTGCACCGGTTAAATGTAACGGCATTCATCTACATCAATACGGTGGCCTTCTACACCGGAAGCGTCTCGTTGGCCGGCAATCCGGTTGCGTATGCTGTCACGCCTCACGTCTTTGGCACTTGGACACTGCCCATGGACTTCTTGCAGCGTGTGGCCAATTGTTTAACTCATGTTATTGCCGATTTGCTGCACTGGGTGAGTATCCAGTTCGGTTCGGTTCGGTTCGGTCCATGTTTACAGACAGCCGATTGGCCTACAACTCCCTCTCCCTCTCCCTCTCTCTCTCCCTCTGCCTCTCCCTGTCCCTTTGGCTTCTCTCTATCTTTCAGGCTTTTGCTTGTCTTTTCAACTATGCCACAGTGGCATGCACGCCGTCTAGCAAACGCATTAATCCTTGCCTTGATTTAAGACCAATTTTGTATGCTGCCTGCGTACACAGCTAAAAATTTTGTTATCCCTTCAAATTTCATTTCATATAACAGTTCTAATATAATATACGAGTATTGCCTAATATTATTTATAGTCACATTTCAATTTTATTTATGGATTTATTTATGGATTTATCTCCCTCATTTCATTCATTTATCACGTGGGCTTTTAAATGTTCACATGCAGATATATAGAAGATTTCATATAGATTTTTATACCCTGAACCCATTGAAAATGGGAAATCAGGGTATAATGGTTTTGTGAAAAGTATGTAACAGGCAGAAGGAATCATCGCAGACCCCATAAAGTATATATATTCTTGATCAGGGCGATGAGCTGAGTCGATATAGCCCTGTCCGTCTGTCCGTCCGTCCGTCCGTCTGTCCGTCCGTCCGTCCGTCCGTCCGTCCGTCCGTCCGTATGAGTGCGTCGATCTCAGAAGTTACAAGAGCTAGAGAGCTGAAATGTTGTATGTAGACTCGTGTATACCATACGCAGTACGAGTTTATCATATTTTTTCGATAACTCATTCGATATCTTTTTTATCGAGGATAATCGATAAATTGATATTGTTTTTTCAGCCTAATTTGAACACTTTTAAACATAGAGTGTTCAGATTTATTGTGTATATACATTTAATGGATACACACATTTTGTGATTTACAGATTTTGGATACCACGCCCCCTTCGCCCCCAAGTTGTAAAAAACGTATTTCAAATACTAGAGAATTGTGCTTCGGAATGTACACACATTTATACATTATGAATACATTCTGAAAGTTTCATTTAGATCATACGTCTACAAACGAAATTATTCAACAAATAAAATCTCATAGTATTGCCCACACTGCAGCGCAGCCCAAGCGCAGTCGCTGCTTACTGCGCAGTTAGCATGTGTATGTATGTGTGCATAAAAGAAGTGCAGAATGATATGAATATCAGTTTGGAGGGTTCAGGGTATCTCCTAGTCGAGCAGTCTCGACTAGAGCACTCTTACTTGTTAAAAATTATTTTTTAATCAATATTTTTTGGGTAAAAATTTTAAAATTTTAAATATTTAAATATTTTTGAAAATATATTTATAAATATTTATAATGCACATTTTTTTTTATTTATTTATTTTTTTTTTTTAATCTTTATATATTTATTTTTTTGTTATTAATACGAAATGTACTTATTTTTATTTCAAAATATAAATTAATTAGTTTTTCCTTAAACATTGTTTTTGAGTCTTATTTTATGTCAAATAAATTTAATATTCTTTTCGATAGCTACTACTTGTTTTCGCTCTGTGTAGTTAGCACGTCAAGTGGCAACGAGCGTTGCTCGGAATCACCTGACCATGATTGGCTCCTGATTTATCATGCATCAGCCTGATTAAATGATGCTTAGTGGCCAGAGAATGCCCAGCTCTTCCTCTCTGTCTCTCGCTCTCCTTCCATCCTTCCTCTCTCCCTCCCTCCCTCTCTCTCTCTCTCATTCTCTCTGAGTGTGTGGCTTGGACTAAGCCATTGCTATTGCTGCCTTTCAGCTCTGCATGCAACGTGTGCATCGCCTGCTGCGCCATCATCTCGGCGAGGATGTGCC
Organism: Drosophila aldrichi; assembly: GCA_035045965.1. Taxonomy (NCBI): domain Eukaryota; kingdom Metazoa; phylum Arthropoda; class Insecta; order Diptera; family Drosophilidae; genus Drosophila; species Drosophila aldrichi. Next base: position 1,728,009 of record JAWNOM010000038.1, read on the forward strand.
GCATCCCTATGTGCTGGGCCGTGATGTTTCGTTCATTTTGCAGAACTCACACCCGAGCGTGCGCTACCCGAGCGCCCAGTTGCCCAATGTGGCGGAGGTGGCCTGCCTGCACTGCCGCCGCGCCGCTGTCAATCTTAGCCAGCTGGACGTTGAGCTGTCCGGGTTTATGGAGGCGGCGCCCGACGGTGTTATTTACCTCTCGATGGGCTCCTCGGTCCGCTCGGCGCGGCTGCCGGCGAAGCTGTGCGAGCTGTTTGTCGCGGTCTTTGCGCGCCTGCCGCAGCAGCACGTGCTGTGGACGTGGGCGGGCAACGCCAGCGAGCAGCTGCCCCAGCTGCCGGCCAACGTGCTCGTCCGCCCCTGGCTGCCCCAGCAGGACATCCTGGGCCATCGGCGACTCCGTCTATTCATCACACACGGCGGCCTGCTCAGCCAGCACGAGGCCGTCTTTCACGGCGTGCCGCTGCTTGTGCTGCCCGTTTTCTGCGACCACGACGCGAATGCCGCTCAGGCCCAGCGCCACGGCTACGCCAGGCAGCTGCAGCTGGCCCACCTGGACGAGGAGGCGCTCTACTGTGCCATCTACGATGTTCTGCATAATGATGGCTATCGGCGCGCCGTCAGGTATTACAGCTGCCATGTGCATTCCATTCAAGCGCATTTCCTTGTTCAACCCGCCTCCACTTACATTTTAGACAACGGCGCGCTTTGATCCACGACCAGCTGGCCACGCCCCTGCGGCAGGCCGTCTACTGGACGGAGTATGTGATGCGGCACAAGGGCGCCAAACATCTACAGCATCCGGGCAGGCATATGAGGTATTTGCTTTCTTTGTTGAGCATCCATTTCTGACTAAATTGAGAATCGAACATCAATTTCCTGTAGATTAAAGACCATAGAGAGTATGTTGTATCAGGCAGTTATACGAAATACTCTAATACAATGTGTTCCTTACTTAATCGAAAGATATTGCTTACAATATAAATATATGAGATAGATATTCTGAAAATATAAATACGCTCAGCATTAAGATAGCATGGATAGCTGCTTATTGAAAAGATCTATAGATGTCATAGAAATATCAAGTTTAATGTAGCTCTGATAAATAGTATGAAAATCTAAATCTTCTACAGAATTAAATCGAAAATCTGAAAAGTGAGGAGTTAGATACTATTTATCTTATCTACTATAAATATATGTTTAGCTTAATCCGAAAAGGCAATATGTATTATTATCAGAATATGAATTTATCAGTTAATATACTCAATTAGGATTATGTAATGTATTTGAACGAAACTTTAATCAGTTTAACTAAAGATTTTTTATTCATATTGAAAGAACTTTCACATATATATCGTATATACAGTATAGATATATTATATAGTATAGATAGTTCACATAGTTTATATATCTGTCTCTCTCTAAATTGGTATACAAATTTAAACAAATAATTCCTATATATTTTATTTTTGTTCTATTATTGTTTTCACAAATTCAGTTTCTGTAGCTACCATTCACTGGATGTGCTATGTCTGCTGGTGGTGGTGGTGCTGCTGGTGGTGCAAGCATTGCGAAGGCTTCACAAGTATTTAGTTGGCAGCATTGAAGCTGAGAAGAGAAACAATGGAAAAAACAGTTTAAAAATTTAATGACAACGACAATTTGGGCAGCGCGTAATTCCATTTCGATGTCGATGTCCTGCTGGGAAAGTTGCAGCTGAACTTGGAGCTGCAGCAGCAGCAGGAGGAGCAGAAGTTGGCGCAGGAGTTGTGCCTGCAATTGTTGCTATCATCGCTGCATCGTTGTCATGTGCTTTTTATGACTTGTCAAAATTTTTGCAGAATTGTCATTGTGCAATGAAATATAAATGTCAAGAGATTTTCGAAATTGTGTTTTGCTGTTTCCGCCAAAGCGAGCTGCCGTTGTGCATTGAGTCTTATGCAGCGGAAGCGGAAACGATAATGTTCCACAAAATAACAACAACATGCATGAGCATACACACACACACATGCACATGCACATGCACAACTAGCGACAGGAGTTTCCACTGAGTCGTTGACAGAGTCTTGCGGCCAGGCTGCACCCCGCGGCGCGTCGCCGCAAACTGAAAGCGAGGCGAATGCCTGCATGACTGGCAGCACACATGCTCATACACTTGGCGAAATCAAGCCACAGTTGTCTGTTTCAATATAGCATAAGCAATCACAGGGAGTGAGCATGCATAATTTGTGAGTCATTTCTGATGAAAGCTGTCTAATAGAATAGCGATTGAGGCAACGTCAAGTTGAAAGGAATGCAAATTGTTCTAAGAAAAACCAATGTAAAGCTACTTAGGGTAAAATGGTAAAGAACAAAGAACGGCTTAATAGATACCAACTATCGAGAGATTTAGGAGATGCTCAAATATAACGATAATGATATATAATAATGATCGAAAAATATATTACTTGCTTATTATGAAATTTTCAACTTCATTAAAGTGTTTTCTTGATGTCAAAACTGTTTTAATAAATAGTAAATGAACTCAAATTTTTATAAACATAATAAAATATTAATTTTTAAGTACAGAAAATATATTAAAAAATATTTAATATATTTTACATTCGTTCGAATTAACAAATATAACTTAAATCTAAAAGGATATGGAAAAAATAGCTTAAATAAAAAAAGTTTTTTAAAAATGTATATATATATGTTGAAAAAAAAAAGAAAATATATATATATATATGTATTTATATATATACATATATAATAAAAATAAAACATAAATATACAATTATGCAAAAATATATGAACCCAACTCAATAGAAAAGAAACTCTTCTACTGCTTGACCGAATCTTTTATATCTATGACTTCTCTCAGTGTATTGGGCGTGTGCAGGCATAAAGCATTGCCATAGCCATTGCTGTCGATGTTGTTGTTGTTGTTGTTGTAGTCTTTGTGATTATTTCGAATCAATTGCAAAAGCATAAGAAATTTGCTGATCGATTTGCCATGGAAAGCTTTTTGCGTGTGGCTGGCAACAAAGCCAAAGCTCGCATAGCACAAAAGCTTACGAAACCGGTTAGCGGCTCAAAAGCTAACGGCGCATGAGGTAAGCAGCACGATCGGCGCAAAGCTGGCGCACAGAAATGAGCGTGAAGACATTGTGAACGGTTCACAGCGGACGACAGCATAATAAAAGAGAGAGAAAGCAAGTGCAGAGTTTGAGTGAAAGACAGAGAGAGAGAGAGAGAAAGATCAAGAGGAAGAGAGAGCGATCGCGCGAAAGCATGTGTGTGTGTGCGTGAAAGAGAGCAACAAGTTTGCAAGTGGAAATTTTAACAATAAAATGCTGTGAAACACAATAAACTCGCCTCAAACTCAAGGCAAAAGCAAAGCGAAAAAAAAAAACAAATAAAATAAATTAAATAAATAAATAACTAAAAACAAAAAGGAAAATAATTAAATATGCAGCAAGCCAAGCTCAAAGAAATACAACAAAACTATTTCAACAACATTTGAAAATAAAAAAAAAAACGAAGAAAAAAAAAACACAAGTAAAATCAAAACAGTGAAAGAAATAGAGACAGAGAGCGCTTAGCCGTGGCGTGCTAGAGCGAGACAGTGCAAGACTTTCGCACAGATACAAAGCAGAGAAAAAAGAAAGAAAAACAAGAAAATAAATTGCAAAATCAAAAGAGATTCAAATCAACAGGTTGTTTCTCACAGTTCTAATTGACATTACACAAATAACAAATAAAAAACAAAGCTGCAAATATGGAGTATGAGAAAATGTTATACCAGACAAATGCCAGCGAGGTGAGTGCTTAACTAACTGTCTGTCTGAGAGATGGTCTATATAGGCAGATGCTAAGCAGACTGAAAAGAGTTGTAGCTGCATCTAGCTACAGTTACGAAAGTATCTCATAGTTCGTTTATATGGGTCTATCGTAGCAGATATAAAGTCTCCAACAGATAGTCTTCAAAGAGAGCTACATATACTTAAGTATCTATCAAAAGTTGCATATACAAAAGTATCTATCAGTTAGGCTACATAAAGAACTGCAGCTACAGTTACAAAAGTATCTATTAGCTGATCTCTCTAAAGGGTCTAGCTACACATGCAAAAGTATCTATTTAATGGCCTCCAAGTGCTCTCAAAAGTTGCTATAAAATGGTCTATTTACAGCTACAAAAGCATCTATTAGATGATCTCTCTCTAAAGGGTCTAGCCCTCTATACAAAAGTATCTAGTGAATGGTCTCCAAGTGCTCTCGCTACAGATACAAAAGTATCTATGAGCTGTTTGGAGCGTGTGTTTTAGTGCGAGTGGGCGAGCTGCTCAACTGATAACCTATGCACTTGCGCTTATCAACACTGAAAATAGACAAGTGTGTGTCTGAGTATGTCTGTGTGTGTGTGTGTGTGTGTGTGTGTATTTGTGCTTGTTTGTGTGTTAAAATAATTTGCGCAATTGCCCCAAAGCATATAGGCTGATAATATTTTTGGCAGCTGTTATTAGCGTTAGGCCTTTGCCTGTTGCCCCCCCAGACTCACACACACACCAATGCAAATTTCAGCCATCATCTGACTTTTAATTAGCAAAAGTAGCAGACACATACATACACGCACATTTGTGTACTAAGATGTGTAGCTGTGCTTGTGGCTCTGACAGCAGGCACAAATGAGTGTCACTAGGTGAGAGTCTGCACTGCCTTGCATTGTCTATCATATAGTTGTTGTTGTTGTTGTTGTTGCTGTTGCTGCTACACTTGCCAGTTACATTTTCCATTTGTCTTATGGCATTTCGTTTTAATTACAACAACAGCAGCAACAGTAGCTAGCAGGAGGCATCAAACGCTGGCAGCAACTTTCAAAAGATGCTTTCATTTTGCAAGAAGTGATTCTAAATGATTGTCAACTATGGCATGGCAGTAGCAGCAGCAGCAACAACAACAGCAACACCAACTAGCTGCAACAATGTCAAGCTGGCATTTCACTCGGAAAGTGCATTCCAATGCAACAGCAGAAGCAGAAGCAACAGCATTTGACAGACATACGCACATCAAGAGACGCAGCAGTTAGTTTTGTTGGACCTACTTAAGCTCTATATAAGCTACATATATATATATAAATGTTTGTATATAGGAAAAAGAAAAAACAAACTTGTATTTACCATTTTTGATTGATTTGATGGAAATGTGTCTGCTGCTTGGCCAACTTGTTGTTGGTCTCTCGCGCGTTTTACTGACACAGAAGCTGTGCGCATTTTCGTTGCGCCGCGATACTCGGCGTCCACATGCCTCATTATATTTATGGACATAATAAAATAAATACTGCAACAATTAAAAATGCAAGCGCTTTCGCAGATCAAAAAAAAAGCAAGCAAGCAAGCAAGAAAAAGAAATGGAAAAGCAAGAAAAGCTGACATGACATAAATATTTGCCGCGCACTTGTAAAACTTTTCACAACTGCTGCATCGAATCGAGGCACATTTTCTATAGCTCCTTGACGATCAGCTCTACTTCTCGCTGACTGCTAAGAGCTGTCCCTTTTGGCCATTTCTGTTGCGGTCTTTTACTTCTTCTAATAATACCTGAAAATCAATCAAACTCATTACACAACATAATCAGCTTTTGGCTTGGCATTTGGCATATTTTGGGGTGTGGCTGCCAGCGACAACACTATTGCAATTGTTAACCACCATGCGAAATTGTTGTCTCTACACTGAGCGAAAATTATTTAAGCAACTGTTGCGCTACCATGCATGCCAGAGCATGAGGTTGGGTGTGAATTTTTTATTTAAATTTATTTGTACATTTTTTTTTAAATAATTTTTTTTTTTTTTTTTTTTTTTTTTGATTATTAAGCTAGGTCAGAAAGAATTAAAAAAAAATTTTTTTTTTTTGTTATTTTGGATATTATATTTGTTTTACAATTCTAGGATTCATATTTAGAATACTCGTATGTATTTATTTAGTATTTATTATTATCTTCAAGAAAATTCTTGTATAGTTCTATTTTACTATCTATACATTTTTATGGAAGCTATTATATATTTTATTTCCATTGTGTTTTTTGCATTCTGATTAAAAGAAATTAGATTTTTGTAGTCTTAAATATGTAGTAAATGAAATTAAATTATTATATTTATATTTTAATTAAAGAACAGTTTCCACTCTTTAATTCTTTGCTAATAAAATTGTTCAGTAAAAATTATATTTAATATTTTATTAATATAGCTATTGTTGACTCACTTATTTTTCGGTTGAGTACATATATTGAAAAACATTGATGTAAAAGTTTTACATTCCAAGTTTATTTATATTTATTTTTATATTTTTATATATTTTTTTAAATATATTTTTTTTATTTATAGTTCCCTAGTTCAGGTTCGGAATATATAAAATTCCATTAAAGTGCAATAAGAACAAAGAGATCAAACATTTAAGTATCTTTTATTATTTTTATCTATTTTTTTTTTTCCGCTCAGCTTTAAGTAGTTAATATTTTCTGCGAGTGCATTGATTGTGGCTGCCGCTCGATTTGCGATGCAAGCATTCTGAAATCGCGTAAATGTCGCCTGGCTCTTATGCAAATTAAAATGAGTTGCCTGAGTCAACTGAATTGGCTGAGCTGGCGCACTGTCTTTCCACAGAATAATTGTGAGTGCGTGCATTGCATAATGAGCAGCAGACGCAGAAGACATCGGCCATCAGCCCATCAGCCATCAGCCATCAACAGGCCAAGACATCGGGCCAAGAGTCTGACAGAGTTCAGTGCCTAGACATTGGACTGGGTGTGTGTGTGTGAGCGTGGGTGTGTGTGTGGTTACAATGCTCTCTGGTTAGGCTATGTGTTGTGCTATGTGAGCTGTCTAAATAGCTCTGGGAATGTTTAAGCCTGCTTCAAGTCAAAATTGAATTGTGCTTCATTTTACTTCATTTTCCTAATGTGCCTGATAGCTGAGTCAACTTGTGAGTTATGTTGTTGCCTAGCTCTATGGCTATGGCATATCATTTATGACTAATTTATAAGCAAATTTAGTTGCATGATTTAACTAAACTATAAGCTTATTTGAGCTACAGAATGTCAGTCTGAGAGGAAGGGAGTCAGGCCTTCAGTGAAGTTCTGTTTGTTGAGATGAGAAATATAATATTTTAAAAAAATATTCAATTCTCCGTTTAGTTACATATTTTTGATAACTTCAACCATCTAGTGTCATATAATAATAATAATAATAATGATAATTATCAACTGCTTTTAGAGATATGACTTAATATACAAATTGCTAAATTTTAATAGAAATCTTCATTAAATTGAAATGAAATCAACAAATCAACTTCATTTAGCATCTCTTAAACAAATAGAAAATGTGCTGAATAGTGAAGAAAATAGTTTTCATAGATTTCGACATTAAGTTTACGAAGTTTTGCTGACTTGAAGATTTTTTTTTTTTTTTTAAGATTTACAAATGAAGATTAAGATACACTTTATCTATACATTTCAGCTTGAATATTCATAATTGATGAAGGTTAATGGCTAGCTTGTGATAGCATCTAGCCCAAAAACATTAACTTGGCAATCAAAGCTAAAGTCAGAGTTAGAGTCAGAGTCAGAAATGTAGTCAGAGTTCGTGTCGGAGTCATAGTTTGATATTCATAGAGATAGTCTCTCATATGATATTGAATTCAAAATGTTCTTTAGAGTGTAAAGACCTTTCATAAATATGCCAAATAACAGCTAATCAGAGAATCTATTGAGACTCTGCTTTCAAACGCCATTCCGTTTCACATTCCTTATCAGCTAGCTGCTCGCTCTCCGTCTGGTTGCCTTGTAAGCGAAGGCAGCTGCGGCTAGACAATTCCAGTTAGTAGAAGCTCAAATTTCCGAGCTGGCATTCTAATTGGAAAAGTGTAACTGAAAATCAGTAAAAAAAAGCGTGCAACCTTTAGCAATAACCCGGAACATACATTGACATATTCGCCCGTTTGCTACAGTTCTGCAAAAATTTGCATTGGCCATTTGCATAAACATAGAGCAAGAGAAGAGACAGACTGCGATCTGTGCTATGTATGTATATCTATATAATGTTAATGTTAACTTTGATCTGTTTTAGTGCGGTGTCAGAAATATTTCACCTTGCAATTTATTGTGGCATGAAATGTCGACAATTAAATGCAATGCAAACGAACATAAAGACAAAACTGCGCCGTCACGAACTGCGATCTATTCGCAACAAAAAAAAAAACAAAAAAAAAAAACAATCTTATAACAAATAAAAAATACAAAAAAAAAAAAAAGAAAAATAATTAACGAGCGATGTAAAAATAAGCAGAAATAAGTCTTGTCGCTGTGACAGCTTAGCCCACGCACACCGGCAACAACGAGAACGTTGTGTATCTGTATCTATAGCTGTATATGTAGCTGTATCTGTAGCTGTGTATCTGAGCGTGTATCCATGTGGATTTTGTGCACTTATGCTGTAGCCCCTTGTTGGCTTCCACTCCAGCCATAGCCATAATGCGATTAGAATAGATTACACAGACAATTGTCGCGACTCTGTCAGTCAGTCAGTCAGCCAGTTAGCCAGTTAGCGAGTTAGTCGATTTGAACACCTGAGCATTGTGTGCTGCCATGCATTTGCATAGTTTGTTTTATTTAGTTCGAGTTATACAAAATATAAATTAATTTAAATAACACTTGGCCATAATTCAACATCAACTTGGTCATGGCAGCTAAGTAGCTCTCAAGGCTATCGCTGCTGCTGTTGCTGCTGCAATTGCAACTGGCTACCCTTCACTTTGCTTTAACCGGGTGGCACTTGTGGGGGGACAACCTTTTGTCTCACACACACACACAGGCAGTCGCCCCAAGGCTGGCAAAATGGTTTCTTTGTGCTCGGCCTGGGCGCGCCCTGTGTAAAGTCGCGCTTAATTTATTTATGTAGATCGTGCTCTTGCTCTTGCCTTAGGCGTTGTTCATTTCATTTGTTATTAACTTGTGCAATAATAAATAAGAATAATAAACAACAAGTGATCGACTAGCAGATATCCTCAGTTGACTTTTGGGAAAAGTTTTGGATTAATACTTTGTTTAGTTTAGACAGAATAGGAGCAAATAGAGGAAAAAACAAGAGTCTGCATATAAAATCAGATATGTCTGGTTCTCACAGGCTTTAGCTTATGCTTAGTAAACATATTGTGTTTATCGATATATATCGATTTTGAAGAAATTAAAATGGGATATTCATATTGAAAAGTATAAACCTGTTCTGGCTGTAATCTGAGGTAAATATGTTTTAATTTTCAGTTTTTAGCTATAGAATGTAAATATCAATTTTTATAGATCTTTGTAATATAATAATAAGAACGTGTTTAATAACAAATCTTCAACTTTTGCTAGAGAAAATGCTTAGTAAAACAGAAGTTTACAAAATATTGATCGAATATGGATAAGTAGAAGTATAAACTTGGTCTGCTTGTTACCTGTATATCTAAATAAAATCGATATATCTGACTAAGTTTTCGATTTATATCGATATACGTAGGAAATGGAGCTATATAGATCACAATGAACCAGATAAGAACGTCGTCTGCTAACATTAATACGAATTATTAAATATCAAATATAATATAATAATTATATGAGAAATTGAAATTAGCTGTCAGCAGATATAGGCCAGTTGCAATGGCTACAGGGTATTTGAAGTTAAAAAGTTGCTAGCGAAACACACACACACACACACATACGTAACAGCCAAAGCTGGCTATAAAAGTTGGCTCAGTTGTCTATTCGCAGTTCTTGGCTTTTGGCGGGTTCTTATCTGATCGTCGCTTTATTAAAGCTTTTGTCGTTCTGCCAAACTTGATTTGATTATTAGGCTAGCACACGCACGCACACACTCACACTTAAACACACACACACACACTTGTGCACCTTTGCCACATTCTTGTCTCTCGGAATTGTTCTAATGAATTTTAGCTATTTGATTGTATTTTTATTTTTTTGCTTTTTGCTTTACGTCAAAGAGATTCAGACAAATTGTTCAAACTTGTTTCTCAGCATATTTTGCTATTATTATTGCTCAATATTGTGATTGTTGCTAATTTCTTGGCCATCTATAACTATACACTCATACACACATACATATATGTATATTTAGTAAAATATTCTGAAAGTGGCTGAAAATGTAATCTACGAAATTTGAAACTTTATGCTTTGGCAGCTCGTGCGATGCTCTGAATTTGTGGCCTACGCTCACTTCTTCAATATTTACATTTTCATATTGTTTTGCTAGTGCTCACCACATATGTGTGTGTGTGTGTGTATCTTAACATGAGTCAGTTATGATTTCATTTTGTTTTTGTCAGATTTTTGCTGGTCTGCTTTAAGATTTTAATCAGCTGAACTGAAGCATTTAACTGCAGAAGATTTTAAGCAAACACTTTGAGATAAATATTTCAGCGTCAGTCCGTAAGAATCTTATAAAAATATGATTTGCTTTTGATATAAGCAAAGCGTATTCATGTGCTTTCATAAGTGGACTTATCTCTGAGTGATTGTTTTGAATTATTGCCGTAGTTGTCCCTATTCTCTTCCTCAGTGTCCACAACATATAAAGTCATATAATAAAGTTGCTTTGAAGTGCCTTAAACCGTTTTCTGTTCGTCATAATTTTCGGCTTATGAAGAGCTGGGCTTTCGACAACATTTTTAGCTAATAGGAGTGGTAAATTTATTGAGATGTTCTAAGAATTTTTACCTCAACAATGGGACAATAGGCGTGACTAAACTGAGGGTATATACCCAGACTGAGATACACCCTAATAGCTGTGCACACGCACACACATGCATACGCATACGCACGTGCGTCGCTTACTACGCACTTTATAAATCAACAGCTATCCAGCAAGGCAAATAAGTTCTTTAATAACTTCGCTTCCAGTTGAACAATGTTAATGATATTTTTAGTGCTTGAATGTGATATCGTAATATGCGCAGGTCTAATAATTAAATGCGTAATTATTCACAATTAAAAATGTTGCTTAAAATGTTGGTAAGAAGGAAATGCATCAAAAATCTATATATACATTGAATGAATAACTTCTTAACTCTCTATCTGTAGGATAAGGAGTGATAGAGAGATAGAGAGAGAGAGAGAGAGATATGAAAGCTTCGACAATGTAGTATAATATATTAAGTCCATTATAAATACTTATCGATAGCAAGCAAATCTGATGAGATATTGATACAACATTATTAACATATTTTTAACGTTCATGAGAATAAATATTTCAGATTTTATGGTTGCTGGTTGGCTGGATAGACAGGCGTATAGACAGATGGACAGGATGAAATCGTTTCGATTGTAGCTGTTCAAATATATAAACCATACCTACTTACATACCATACAATATCAAAGTCATCATCAACAAATATTTCATCATAATCCATGCTATAAATACCTTTCACTTCACTAAAAGAGCTTTATCGATATCCCGCCAAAAAAGACTATAATTGACTACATTAAATGGATTTCCACTTAAACAGGAAATCCTCTTGAAATCTCAACTTATCCCATTAAATATGCACAAGCCTTGCTTTTTTTCTTCAATGCTAAAATCGAAATCGAACTATCGCAACAGAACTTAATTACAACTGACAATTGGTCTGCAGATGTTGTTTTTCTATATTTTTGTACTTTTTGTGTGTTTATCTTGATGTGGCTCCTTTGTGGATGGCTATAAAAATAGACCTGTCATTTAAATGGATCTATTAAAAAATTTGTGGTCTTTTCTAAAAATACTCGCACTGGGCGTTAACAGAAATAACTACCTGATTGCCATTTTGTCAGTTCGATTCGCACACGCAGCTCAATTGCTGTTGTGGTTAAAATGCTTGTGCTTTGTGTTGTTTCTATTTTGATATTGGATGCACGCTCAGTAAAATGCAGGAGGGTATATTGGTTTGATGGGGTAACCAACGAGAGAGAGTAGAGTTAGCTGCCCATATTGTACCTGTAGTCCTATAAAATGGAAACAAAGTCTTGTTTCTGTATGGTCATCTTTAAATATTAGTTTAGGGTGAACAGAAGAAAGGAATAGATATTGATAAAGATCTATTCCTTTCTTCTTCTTCGTTCGTATATCTACATTCAGGTTGATTTCTTTGCTATGGTAGGGTATTAGGCCGTCGTGCATAGCCAGCTGAAAAGTGCTTAATTGTTTTGTTGTTTTGTTTTGTTTTGGCCCATTGTTGTGCCAACTTTGACACCCAAGCCGCTGGCTGTTTAGAATTTGTCGGCGCTTTGTGCGTTGCGCTCTCGCTCACTCTCTCTCTCTCTCTCTCTCTCTCTATTGCTCACTATCTCTGTCTCTCGACTGTAGAACAGGAACAAGAACAAGCATATCATGTTATTTTTCAAATTACCAATTTGTGACGTTTATTGTGGGTGATATACGATATAATACACACACACACACACACACACATGCCTGTGCGTGTGTGAGTGTGTGGCTTTATTTAAATCTGAGCCGATGGCTTTATTGACAGCCCTGTCTCATGTCAGAGCTGCCAATGAAATATGGTTCCGAGCAATTGGCTAAATGCGGCACAAAAAAGCCTTTTGTTCGCCGCAGACATTGTAATAAAATTTCGTATTTGTAGGCTATTGGAAACTCCGTCAGAGTTCTGTTCCGAGCTTGTTCACATTGTTGTTACGGTTGCTGCTGCCATTGCACAGATAGATTTAATTAAAAAATTGTACAAAGTCTGTTGGCGCAATACGTTGCCAGCAGGAAATGTGAAACGGAATAACCCAAATGATCTAATTGCTGCTGCTATCCAAGACAATCTCTCACCCACTCACCGACTCACCCTCTCGCTCTCCCTCTCTCCCACATCTTTCTGGAGGATGTGGGCATTGTTTCGCCTGCTAATGGATAATGGACGAAACTTGAATAAATCGATACATTTATTTCAAATGAAACTCATACTCGCTACAAAATGCTAATGAAACGGGTATATAAGCTAATCAATTTGAAGCAAGTGATAGATGACGGCAGCTTTCGACAATTGAATTCAAAAAAACTCTCTAAAGTTTTTCGATATGTTTAGTGGTTGCCTGTTCAAGTTCTCATAGATTTTATTTTAGTATTATTTTTTAAGTGCATTTATTGTATAACTCTTAGAAAAATTAGTTTAGATATATCAGATGATATGTAGTATTTTTTTTATCATTTTATTCATCCCGGTGGATTTTGAAAGCTGAACTTGAAGTGAAGAAAAGCTGGAGTTACTAAATTTCGTATAGTCTGCAGCTTATGGAGTAGCAGATGATCTCTGCAGTTTTTACATTTTTCCCCTACTTCTCTATATCCTACAAGACAGCATTTTTTTATTTTATTTTATTTTATTTTCCTTAAGGGTTATTGACAAACAAAGAGTCAACTAAAAATAAAAAAGCCTAGCAAAGTACAGAGAATATCACTAGTAGCACCGACCCGATGGGGGTGTTTTATTTGCCAGTCCGGCCAGCTATGCCCACATTTCACAGCCAAATATGGTCAGTGCTACTAGTGAAGCTATTAACAAAGAGGTGTTAGTAAGAAAACTTAAACAACATATTAGAGCATATATATTAACTAAATGAAATTTAAAAAAAAATAAAAAAAAATAAAAAAAAAACAAAAATAAAAAATAAAAAAAAGAGAAAAGAAAAAAATAAAAATTAAGAAAGATTTAGTACAGAAAAAGGAAAATGAAGATATTAAAAGAAGTTGCGAAAGAGAAAATACAGATAATGAGAAATCAAAAAAGAAAAGTGTAAAGGAATAGTCGAAAAAGAGTATAGAATAGAATTGAGAATTCACAACACAACATTGGCAACGAAAAATGTGTACCAATGCTTATGCCTGGGCATTGTGCGTGAATTCCCTAAGATAAGCTGATAGAGTAGATTTAAGTTTAGGAAGAGAGAGTTCTAAGGGAAAAACGTGATAGTATTTATTAAAATTCACACAAAGGACATAAAACGCGCTGTGCAAAGAATAATCCCTAGTGCAGACTGGTAAGTGGAGGGGCCGATAGTGTCTAGTTGTTCGGGACGGAACCGAAAAACTTAGACGACCCAACAGGGAGGCTGAATCAATGTCACCACTAATCAATTTATGCAAAAAAACAATTCCTAGAATTGTCCTGCGATTGGTTAGTGATGGAAGGTCAATAAGCTGGAGCCTACTATGATAAGACGGTAATCGTACATTACTGTCCCATCTAAGGTCTCTTAAGGCAAAGAGAAGAAACTGTTTTTGGACCGATTCAATACGATCCTGATACAGTTTATGCTGAGGAGACCATACAACAGAGCAGTACTCTAAGATAGGACGCACAAGCGAAGTAAATAATCGCTTCGTGGTAAAAGGGTCTTTAAATTCCTTAGACCACCGTTTAATAAAGCCAAGCACACTTTTGGCTTCATTAACGATGGTAGAAATATGGAGATTGAAGTTAAGTTTACAGTCAAAGAGCACACCAAGATCTTTGACTGTATAGATGCGTCTTAGGGAAATGTTACTAATTTTATAATCAGCAATTAGGGGAACGGTACGACTGAAGGTCATTGTCATACACTTTGAACAATTTAAGTCCAGCTGGTTTGCCACACACCAAAGTTGAAATGCATTTAGGTCATCTTGAAGGTGATGATGACCATTTGCATTGGAGTAGGGGAGGCAAAGTTTAACATCATCAGCATACATAAATATGGTGGAGTGTGAGATACAGCTAGGAAGGTCATTTATGAAAAGGGAAAAGAGCAATGGACCCAAATGGCTACCCTGAGGTACACCAGACGATACAAAGATCTCTTTAGACATAGCTGTTCTCAGCAAGACTCTTTGGGTTCTACCCATTAAATAGGAAGAAATCCAAGACACAAGTCTAGGTGAAAATCCTAAGCGTTCAAGCTTAAGAATAAGTATATGATGATGTACAGAGTCAAATGCTTTACTGAAGTCAGTATAAATAACATCAGTTTGCATTTTTTTAGCAAAGCTGTCATTAATGAGCGAAGTAAACTCGAGTAAATTAGAGGATGTTGATCGATTTTGAACAAAACCATGTTGAGATGGTTGAATAATCGATTTGCAAAAATGCTGCAAGGCCGACGTTATTATTTTCTCAAATAACTTCGGAATAGCAGATAATTTGGCAATGCCTCTATAATTGGAAATATCAGATCTTCCACCTTTTTTATATAAGGGAATGATAAAAGAATCTTTCCAGATAGACGGGAACACAGAAGTATCCAAGGACAAGTTAAACAATTTTAGTAGATGTGACTGAAGAGAAACACTGCACTCTTTAATCACACAACTAGGAATATTATCTGCACCAGGAGAGAAAGATGATTTCAATGTCCTAATGGCTGCAGCCAGAGAGGCTGCAGTAACTTTAGGAGCATTTATAGACCCAAATTCAGGAAGTGAATATGGATATGAGTTGCTGTTGAGATCAGCAGAAGAATAGGTGGATTGAAAAAAATCAGCAAATAGATCAGAGGAATCCTGGTCATTGCAAGTTTTTACACCACCAAGGACAAATGAGGATGGCAAACCAGAAGATTTACGCTTCGAATTAACAAATGAGTAAAATTGTTTAGGATCTCGAGCAAACTGACGTTTGCAACGAATAAGATAATTATCATAACAACTAGAATTCAAAAGATTGAAATTTGACTTGGCAATGGAATATTTGGACCAGTCAACACTTGAACCAGATTTTTTATAATTTCTGAAACATTTGGTTTTAATGTTTCTTAAGTTCGAAAGTGTTTTGGTAAACCAAGGTGGCTTATTTGAAACTGGCGAAATACGGCAGAGAGGGACACAAACATCCAGAATAGAGTTTAAGGTAGAATAAAAGAACGATGCTGCCAAATTAATATCAACCGACTCATATAAAATAGACCAGTCTGTTGAATTAATTAATTCATTAAGCAGAACAAAATTGCATTTACGATAACAGCGACTAAGCTTAGAAGGCATTGGAGTATTAGTGGGAGGATTATCAACACTGAATAAAACCTCTAAAGTGGGATGATGTGTATCCTCTGGTAAGCAGAAAGGAGTTGATCTCGCGACATTTATGAGCGAATCATGATTAACAAACACAAGATCTAGAGTGCGATTTAGATGATTTGAAATAGAGTTAATCTGAAACATAGACAAGTTAAACAATTCATCAAAGAGATAGTGATCGATAGTCGGAATAAAGTAATTTGCATTAAAAATTGATGACCAAGATGTGTTGGGAATATTAAAATCACCCAAAACCAGAAACAAGTCTTTATCATTTACATGATCATAAATTTCTTTAATACAAGTTATATGTTGAACATAAACTTGTATATCAGACGATGGAGGGATGTAAGAGCAAGTGATAAATAAGGAGCACGATGGGAGAGTTAATTTAACCCCTATAATCTCTGCATCATGAAGGGACGAAAAGCTAAACCCTTCGGAGAGAATACAGGATTTAACAGCAATTAACACCCCACCCCCTCTACGCACAGCACGGTCAAGTCTATAAATAGTGAAATTACTTGAAAGGATCTCGCTATTATGAACATTTTTACACAACCATGTTTCAGTGAAAGCAATAATATCATATTGAACACTAAAACTATGTAAGAATAAATTTTTAAGTTTAGTATTAAGGCCGCGTACATTTTGATAAACTAGGGACATATGAGAAGAGGAATGTAAACTATTTAGTTTTTTGGTATAATGTTTGATGTTGATTGCACCGAAGGTGGATTCAAGGAAACAGGAGTTGATTTGTTGCGATTCTTAGGTTTGAATTCATGCACGACTACGTGAGGTGGCCAGAATTTAGGGTCACATATGGTTGTAAAATATTCCATCGGCACATTAATCTTAAATGAAGCAATTTCTCGCGGAGTTGCGAAACTAAACTTCGATATAAAAACATTGGCTGATATCTTGCTAGAAATAAAAGCAGATACTGCCTCACATGTAGTATCAGATGAAAGCCTAGATAAAAATACTTGCTTTCGAGGAGAGACAACGGATAAGGTGATGCCCGGAGTGGCCGATTTATTATCACTCTTTGTTTGAGCAACAATAGAAGTAGTATCCAAATTTGGAACAGGGGCTTGGGTTTGAATAGAAACATCAACATGAGAAACAGATATGGGACCAGGTGAAGGAGGATCAAGTGAATTAGGAGCCGATGACAAAACAGAGGCGCAAAGTGAGGGAGGAGCAAGCGAATTAGGTGACGGTACTAATATAGAAGGAGTTACCGACAACAAAGGAGTATCCAATTGAGAGAGAGGATTTTCAAGGCCGTACTGATTTAATATTTCTTCAGCAGCAGCCATGTCACTGGTCAACTGCATAGAAATCTTCTTCAGTTTCAAAAATTGTGCCCTCACAGCACTATACATTTTAGAAAAGTTGATCTGTTTTTCCAAGCAAGTCGGACAAGACCAGCGTACACCTCCACTACCAGTTTTAGTAGTGGACATAATCTTGTCATACTCACGCCCAGTAAGACCAGCGCACTTAGTATGCATCATATTATCACACAACCAGCAATTAATAAATTGCGGTTGAGCAGAATCAACTGCCTGCTTGTAACTGCAAGCTTTTTTGCAGCAGCTCATATTGGCAATTGGGATCAAACTCAAATTACTGAATGTAAACACAAATGAAAAAAAAAAACAAAGAGAGGTATAAATGTGTCGAGAGCGAGTCCAACAACAAAACAGTCGTTACAGAACGCAACGAAAATATATGTTGTGAGAGCGAGTCAACAACAAAAACAGCCGTTAAAGAGCAGATCGAAAGTACACAGCGAGAGAGTATACTTGCACAACACGAAAATCAAAAATTCGAGAGAGGCAAATACAACAACAGTAGATAGTGAGAGCAAATTATGCACACACAACACTAACAAACTTAGAAAGAGTGAACTGGGGAGAGCGCCAACAAATAGAAACACTAAAGCAAAAATGCAGATAATGAAACTAATGAACCGACGCTGCACACAAACTTCACAAAATAAAAAGGCAAATTATTAAAAACACAGCGAACCACGGATCAAACCTTGCACAGGAAATATAGATATTTGCAATGTTCAACCGAAACGCAATTATGTGAAATTTAACATTACCATATAACTAAGAAAACAATAATAATTGCAGAGCACAAAATTAAACACGTCTGTTAACTCTCACTGAGAACTCTCTCTTGTAAGTCCATACATCTAGTTAGTCTCTAGTAGCCTGTATACAATAATACTATCTAGTATTTGGTATATCTTTTGAGTTTTGCTAAAATCGTCTCACCATTAATAATTTTTCAATAAATTCTTGTGCCATTTATCAGAACAGTAAATTGATTGCTTTTAATTGATTGAAGTTGATTTCGCAGTGCTGCTGCCACATTTCTCTAATAACCAATTAAGGACTTTTGAATTGTGTCTAATTTTATATAATTCATGACATCAGTTCAGTGGAAGAGAGAAAAAAAAAGTATTGCTGAGGGCCATAAAGCAGGAGACAAAAAAAAAAAAAAAAAAGTTGGCAGCAGGCTGAGTGTTTGTGGTCTATAAATAGCTGCGATTGGCTGATATACAATGCCCCACAGGCCCGCCCCCGCCCCCGTTCCCGCCCCTGTCGAAATGCAGTGTGTTTAGCACTGTTAACAGATTTAATGGGTTTTTTATTGAGTCACTTGCGGCTGACGGGTGACGGCTGGAGGCCGCTGGAGGCAGCTGGGAGCCTGTTGAATCACTCGGTGTGGCGTAGTCCAGTTTGTGCAGCCGTGGAATGCCGGGTGAAGCACCCTTCTTCGGCCTAGGCTAAAGGTCGGCGGGGCGGGGGCGGGGGCGGGTATGTAGAAAACTACCTAAGAGCTAAGTACACAGTGTTTGAGCTAAGTTTTTAGCGCTAACAATTAACAGCTAGCAGTGAAAAGCCAACACTGAAAATCACTCATACGCCCGGTGCGCCAGCAATTAAAACATAAAAATTGTATTAACATCGTGACTGGCTGGCAAGCGGAGAGAAATAAATAAATAGCAGAAACGACGACGTCAATATCGTATTGGCATTGCATGGTTAGAACTAGTCACGGCCCCCCTCCGCATGCCACCGCCGCCCGCCGCCCGCCGCCCCCTGCCAGCTGTCTAACAAACACACAAACACCGATCTCTTTGGCTCTGAGTTGAAACTGCAAATCGGAAAATCCAGAATGAGTTGTTAAATTAATAATAAGCGCACAGCACACACACATATACATATATATACACTCATGTGTGTATTCGCCCCTGTGCCACCCGCCTGGAGCACGGGCCACTGCTGTGAGCTTAATGAAAAACCAGTTTACCAACATTCAGCATTCACTCAGAGGCAAAAATCGTAGATGTTAAGAAAAAAGAAGAATGAAAAATAAAAAATAATAATAAAAAATACTAAATTAAGAGCCATAGTAAACGCAGCTGCAAAGCAAACGAACAATTTATATTTATTGCAGTACAGCAATTAAAACAGGTAGAAATCGAGATTATATATAGAGGTATATATAGAGTATGTGAAGTATGTGTAACTAGCTGGAATGCTCTAGAGAATGCCTTGAGATACAGCAATGTCTCTGTCCCGAGAGACACCCTGTACCCCATATTACTTGTTGCTCGCATCCGAAGCAGGAATTGAATTGTGTGTGTATGTAATGATAGAGTAGATGCAGTTAGCTTTGATCTAGATGCATTGGAATTGACTTATTATAGAGTCTACGCCTAGAAGCTTAGAAGAGAACACCCTGTACTTGACTCATTATAGAGACAACGCCTAGCTAATTGGAATAAACACCCTGTTTATTTTACGTGAATCTTTGTTAGCTATAGCAGGTTTGATCTAGATAGACATAATGTGACCTTTTGCATAAACTCTACATATCAGGCTTGGCTAAATAAGTCTAAGGGTTTTTTCTATAATACATAATAATGTGTAAAGACACCCTGTATATTCAAACAAATAGACTTTAGAGAAATGAAACTGAGCTTCAAATTTTACTTTACAATATTTTGTTTTTCTCCTGATCCTTATCAGCGAGTTATTCATGCCATGCCCAGAAAGTATTTTCCCTTACGAGCGAAAGTAATTAAAATATAAACTCTAAGAAGGGAATGTACATTGTTCGATCTGAAAATCTACAAAAGCAATTTACGATGCGATGCGATGCGAGGGGGCGCACAACTGAGAAATAGTTTGATTTGGATCTCGCGTCATTGTTTGCTGCTCATACAAGTGAGATGAAAAATAAAAAAAGCACATGATTCTCATTGTTGTTATTAGTTTAGGTTCAAATGCCCGTCCGCTCCCCCCTGCTTCGTAGTCGGCAGTCAGCCAGCCCTCTTCAGGCTGAGAGCTGTTGTTGGCTCATTTGGGCTTTGGGTTTTTTTTCTTTTGTATAGTATTTTGCACTTGTGACGTCACGGCTGGCGACCTCATGGGTCGCTGACGGCTTTGAATTGATAAATGTGAAAATCGATGCGATTTTGAGCTTAGTACAGATCTTGCTGTTGTCGGAAGAGCGCCGCGAAACGCTTTGGAAACTTAAGGTTAACACAAACAAAGCAAACAAATCGAAAATAAAACAAACTTAGCCGCATTTTTAGGCCAGGTAGGTGTTTGTTGTTGAGCCAGCCAGTTTATGAATTAGAAAGGCAACACACACACACGGGCAGAAATTAATAGCAACTTTAGAGCGCGTCTGTAAATGTGCTAATTAGACAGTGGCTCAATTTGAGCAATATATCATTTTTGATGAAGGCCCAATTAGCGGGCCATTCGGAGTCTGGAATTTGTCGCCCTAAAACTAACTGAGTTCGTGCTTGCCCGTTCTTTGCCTTTCGCAGATGCCGCACAGCTGTAGCACCCAGTTCAAGTTAGCCGCAGAACAGTTCCCGACGGACTCCTATGCGGCGTACGCCTATGCGGACAACTTTGACCTGTCGCTGCTACCGGAGGACGCGGGCATACCCACCACAGTTTACCAGTACAACGCGCCGCAGATCAAGATCGAAAGCGCCTGGGAGATACAGGAGCAGACAGTGAGTACTGCGTATGCTCCAGCCAATCCCAGCTCCAGCTGCAGCTCAGGCCACCAGCTGATACCACCACCCGCCTATCCGCACAGCGCTTACCCCTCGCCGCAGTCGAGCCCGCAGCAGTCGGAGTTCGCCTCGTTCAAGTACGACTGCCTGAGCAGCCCGTGCCCCTCGCTGGATGCGAGCAGCATCAAGCAGGAGCTGCACATTTTGCCACCCTCGCCCCCCGAGTCCAACTGTGAGACGCCCTCGCCACGCAGCGACACCAGCAGCAGCAGCAGCAGCATCAAGGCTGAGCCACTGGATGCCGAGTTGGAGAGCTACATAGATTTGAATACGCTGCAGCAGCAGCTGCTGGACATCAAGCCCAACCATCAGGCGCTGCGCGAGTGCCTCGAGGACACGACATTCCAGCGCAAGCACAATCTGAAGCCCCTGGCGCTGGAGTCCTTCATCGGCGGGCTAGCTGAGGTGCGAGGAGACTTTGAGCCGGTCATTTCTCTGGCGCTGGAGCATGCCAAACGCGAGGCGGACGCCATTTGTGCAAAACTGCAGATATCGCAGGGTAAGTAGAAAGCGAGAGAGAGAGAGAGAGGGGGGAGAAGATTGTGATTAATCTTGTTTTGTTTGCTTTGACCACGCAGATCCGAATGCCTGGACAGCTGCCCAGGTACACGCATGGCTACGATCCACCTTGGCACAGTTCAAACTGCCGCCGGTTGACAACTTGGAGCTGCAGTTCAGCGAAGACGGTGCTGCTCTGGCATTACTCAGCGAGGAGGAATTCCAGCGACGATTGCCCGAGGTAAGCAGCACGCCCCGCTCTCAATTCACTGTCACTGTGACTTACCCAACGACCAAGTATTACAAAATCGAGGCTAGCTAATAAGCATAATACAAGAAGAGCAGACAATGAAAGAAAGAGAGAGGGTGAGGGAGAGAGAGGCAAAAGACAGAAAGCAAAATGAAGCCAAACAAAATACCAATCAATGCGATTGAATTGAATTTCGCGTACGAACTTGGCTTTTGGGCTGAGAAAACATAGAGTGTGTAAGAGAGAGAGAGGGAGAGCCACACTTGATATGAAAGACGAAAAAAAAAAAAAAAAAACAAAACAAAACAAGTTTCGTAACTTGGCGTTGACGTCATGGCCCAGGCTCGACCAAATCGGAAAGCAAACCTGTTGCCAACAATTAGGCAAAAGGCAAAACAACAAAAACAAAAGCAAAAATTAATAAAAATAAAAACTAAATAAATAATAATAATAATAATGTGGCTTGCGGCATCCAAAAACTACTCCAAATGCGCTGCCCCAGCCAGCTGAGTCGAGCCCCGCCGTCGAGTGCTCATCAGCTCAGCACATTGCCAAAAATATCTCAGTGATTACATTTGCCATATCAAATGATTGCGACGCATCAAAGTTTGTTTTGAGTGCAGCCAAATGAAAACAAAAGACTGAAGCAACGAACGCGGAGAGAGAGAGAGAGAGAGAGAGAGAGAGAGTGCGAGTGGAAGAGTGGGAGTGAAAAGAGAGACACAGAGAGAGAGAGAGAGGTGTAGAGCATTCGAAATTAGTAACCGTGGTCATGGCTGTAAAGGTGAAAGAATGTGTGAAGGTTGTTTGGTGAAACTGCAAAAGCACTCGCTTGATTACGAGCCACCGTCTCGGACTCTGTCCCAGTGCACAGTGGGGCGAGCTCGACCAAATGTGGGGGGTATCGAATTTTGTGTGGCGAAAGAGAGAGGCAGCCTAAGAACGGGCTTTTCTTTGCTTTGTATGAATGAATATGTTATATGTTTGGGGCTGAAAGAGAATTCAATAGATAAATGTAGACATTTAAATTGAAACATTTAGATAGGCCAGCATGAAGTACTGATTAGACTAACAAAAATAATCTAAAGAGGCAAAGTGTATATCGTAAAAGTAAAAGAAAAGAATCAATAAATAATTTATTTTTATTGAACTTTATTTTTGTTAACTCTATATTGAAGTATACAAAATTTGTAAAAGTAAACTTGCCAAAAATATAATTATTGCAATATTTGCTATGCGTTAGTAAGACATAGAAAGACTTCTGTAGATTCTGAAAATTTTACTATATTTTACTATATATATGTATATATATGTAAATCTATACGTGATTGCCCAGATAACTCATGCAGCAGCACTGAATCTAACTCTAGATTTTTTCTTAAATTATATTCAACAGTATGTATTATTTATCAATAAATATATATATTTTTTAAAGTTAATATTTAATTATAGAAATGTGCATATTAGAGTAATTGTTAAAATTATTTCCAGAATAACAAGAAATTCATTGAATTTACTATGGGTCTATTATGGTATAAACTTTTAGATATGCTTAAGTATTTTTGCCCACTTTTAAATTCTACGCTTGCTCATTCTGATTTGCTCCACTGTGCTCTGTGTCAGCGATAGGTACAGCCACAGCTCAGATGACAGTGGAGACGACGCGACGTCGCGACGGCAACAGCAACAGCAACAGCAACAGCAACAGCAACAGCAATTGAATTGAGCCAACGACCAGCAACGACATTGCAAGGTGAAAGTAAGTCGCAGTGGTTGTTGTTGCTGTTGTTGTTTGGCCACTTGCTATGTAGTTGTTGTTGCTGTTGTTGTTGCAACTGCAGACAGCGCACAATTTATGCGAGCAGTTAGCAGTTAGAATTTGAATTGATATGCGCCGTCTAGATTGGCCAGCTATGGTGGGAGAGATATAAAGAGAGAGAGAGAGAGAGGGGAAGAGAGGTGGAGAGGTAGATTGAGATTTATGTGAGATGTACGCTGGGCCCCATCGATATTCATCCAAGTGGTACGCTTTCTTTCTTTCTTTCTGTCGGCCTTCTAGAGTGGCAGCACGCTGCACGCACAGCTGGAGATATGGAAGATGGCCTATGCAGATCAGCTGGGCAATGAAATGGAGGCCACTGCGCCAGCCGCCAACGATATGCTATGGGGCTATCATCAGGCGCCCAATGTGGAGCAGGACGAAAGCGAAGGTGAGTTGCCATAGAAAGTATGCAGCGATATAAATCTAGCTGAGTCGATCTTCTCCATTGACAGACGATGAGGACATGGAGTCCGCTGTGCCGCTAGCCACAGCCTCAGCCACAGCGACGGCCACAGCCACATCGACGCCGGCCAAGCGTTCGGGCGGCGCACGTAACGGCGGCAGTTCGCACATTCACCTGTGGCAGTTCCTCAAGGAGCTGCTCGCGGCGCCGCAGGTGAACGGCACGGCCATACGCTGGATCGACCGCAGCAAGGGCATCTTCAAGATCGAGGATTCGGTGCGCGTGGCCAAGCTGTGGGGCAGGCGCAAGAACCGGCCGGCCATGAACTACGACAAGCTCTCGCGCTCCATACGCCAGTACTACAAGAAGGGCATCATGAAGAAGACGGAGCGCTCGCAGCGTCTGGTCTATCAGTTCTGTCAGCCGTATCATCAGTGAGCCAGTCCAGCTAGTGAGCCAGTGGAACCAGTTCCATTTAACTAGTTCTAAGTGTATTTATTTTGGTAGTCGTAAGTCCGTAACCCCACCAACCCAGCACCAACTTTGCCCCGCCACTATGCTCGACTAGGCAACAGAGTCTAGCGAGTGTTAGTGCCTGTACATACATACATATATATCTATATCTCACTCTATATGTATATCTATATCGATATCTATACATATACATATACACATATACGTCTCTGTAGCACCGTTTAGGCACGAAGGTAAGTTCGTGCAGTTAAGTTGGACTCCTCGTGAGTTCGTCTCTAGTTGTTTAGGCTCAAGCCAAAGGCAGCTGGCGAAGGTAAGTTCGCCCTGTCGCGGCTTTAAGTTAATCAATCTCAATCAATCAATCAATCGATCAATTTTTTATATTGCATGTGGGCGTGGCAGCTAACTGCATATGTTTGACTTACCGGCGACATCTTTATTCAAATGTTGACTCTGCCAGTGCTTGCGCCCGTCACGATTTCCCGCCCGCCTCGAGCTCTGTTTACGGTTTGTTTTGTTGGCATGTGCCAGTCCGCTTCGGATGCTGCGCACACATAAGACCAGCACAAGCTTGGGCAGAGGCCCAAGGGGCGTGACACCTGGGGGCGGTGAGCACTGGGCGGAGCAGCAGCTGAAGGTGTTGCGGTAATTTTAGGAACCATATATCTATGATATATCAAAAGTAAGTTCTATGAACAACAAAACAAACGAACAATTTGTAACGAATATGAATATGTAATGAATTAGTGAATAAGGGTTATGAATATGAATATAATTTATAAGTATAATATATATGAAATATGAGTATGAATATTGAATATGAATAACGAGTGTGAACATGAATATTCATATGAATATATATAAATATTCATATTTATATTAATATGAATATATCAATATGAGT
Source organism: Drosophila aldrichi (assembly GCA_035045965.1). Classification (NCBI taxonomy): domain Eukaryota; kingdom Metazoa; phylum Arthropoda; class Insecta; order Diptera; family Drosophilidae; genus Drosophila; species Drosophila aldrichi. The sequence continues at coordinate 1,753,549 of JAWNOM010000038.1, forward strand.
TTGAGTAAGAATATTTATATGAGTCTGAATATGATTATGAATATGAATATGAATATGACTATGAATATGAATATGAATATGAATATGAATATGAATATGAATATGAATATGAATATGAATATGAATATGAGTATGAATATGAATATGAATATGAATATGAATATGAATATGAATATGAATATGAATATGAATATGAATATGAATATGAATATGAATATGAATATGAATATGAATATGAATATGAATATGAATATGAATATGAATATGAATATGAATATGAATATGAATATGAATATGAATATGAATATGAATATGAATATGAATATGAATATGAATATGAATATGAATATGAATATGAATATGAATATGAATATGAATATGAATATGAATACGAATATGAATATGAATATGAATATGAATATGGATATGAATACGAGTATGAGTATGAATACGAATATGAGTATAAGTATGAGTATGAGTATGAGTATGAGTATGAGTATGAGTATGAGTATGAATATCAATGTGAACACAAATACGAATATGAATAAGCATAAAAACAAAAAAATAATTAATTATAACAAAAACAAATGAATAAGAAATATTTAAACAGTGAATACAATAAGTTTTGTTTGCTAAGTTTTAAGGTTAATTTTCCAATATATGTAAGTCTAAAATTCTCGAAAATTTTTTCTCTTCTCCAAACGAAAAGTTAAAAAATTTTCGACCATATTTGCCCAAATTTGTGGAACATTTTTCCCTCAATTAATCATAATTTATTTTTGGTTTACGTGGTGTTGGTTCAATTACTGTACATGTGTGTGTGAGCGAAAGTGTGCGTGTGTGTGTGCGAGTGTGCATGGATGTTGGGCAGTTAATTTTATTATTTATTTTCGGTTAATACTTATACAAAAGTCAATTGTTATGAGTTTTAATTATTTATGTTTTGTATTGCGCAATTTGCTATTGCAATTTGCATAGCTTGCGGCTCGGCTTATTTGTTTTGTTCAATAATTTTTTGTGTGTTTGTAATGTTTGTCGCATTAATAGAAACACATTCAATTTATGCACATAGTTTAAGTGCAAATTTGCATAGATGTAGATAAATATATATTTAGTTATAGACACAATTATAATGATATTGTTTTTTTCGCACACGATTTGCGTACAATGTTTCATTGATTAAGATTTTAATTTTTATTATTTTGCGCATATGGAAAACTTATTTATTTATTTATTTAACAAACATATTGTCATGCTCAAATACTATATTTACCGAGAAATAAAAGAAAAAATAAATAAAATAAAAAACTGAGTAATTTATTGAATTTATGAAGCAAGACTCAAATACTTCTTATATTATTTGCCAATTTTTAAATTGTTAATCTATTTACTCTTCCTGGAAATCCTCTCAGGCTTGCATATCGAATTGTAGCTCGCCTTAGTGGAGCAACCCGATTTTTATTTTATTTTTTTTGCTATTGTTTGTCCAGGGTATAATAAGGATTTGCACTGTTAATGAATGCAAAAATCCTTTAAAGCGCTTGTAAAGCGCCTTTTTAAATTCAAATGCCTTTTGAAATGGAACATATATGAGTGCGAGACGAGGGCAGCTTGAGAAGTCAATAAATGTGTGTAGTCGTGTCAACTTATAGTGCTCTCAGAAACGGTGCTAGGTAGAGTTCAGCTTGAGTTTCCACTATAAATAGGGTTTTCCTTATAGCATTCATTTGTAGTAGTTGAAACATAACTATTACTATATCTACTACATTTTACTATAATTGTATTACCCACTTTCAACAAGCTGAAGTTCAAGTCTTTAAAATTCTTTTGCATTCCCAGTTGCCTCCCTGCCTTTTCATACCCAGCTCGACAACTCTGCTGGCCACCCTCGTTTACAGTTCATGTGCTGTAAAAGCTTTTTAGATTGCCTTGTCAGTCAGTGCGGGGCATTGCACTCGTGTGTGACCGTTAGCAGAGACGATTTTCATGCAGGCAGCGCATTTTCAATCAACTATTTTCAATGCTATTTGCGCTAACAACGCTTCGATACACAGAGTGGGCGTGGTCGTGGGCCAGCAGCTCAGTGACATGTGTGTGTGTGTGTGTGTGTGGGTGCAAAAGGAAGCAGAAATAATAAATAGAAAACACGAGGCGAGCGTTCAATGTGCCAATCCATATGCATTCAGATTGATAGTTTGATCCGAAATGATATCTCCTGCTCATTACAAATTATGCGGCTTAGGGCAGCAAATATTTTGCTCTAGGTATTTGTATATGAATTTGCCTGGCCTTGGCTAAGATTATTTTAATGCGCTCCAATGGGTTTATCGTCTTTGTTGTCCTCAAGCTGAGGTTGGGGCTGAGGCTGTGGCTGCCTCTGCTACGGATGCGGATGTGGATGCGGATGCCCGGCAGTGTATCGCAGCCGGGAGGGCTGCTTCATTTAAATACTAAATCGCATTAAATGCCATCAAGTGGAAAATTCCCAAAAGCAATAAATTTATTGCTTGCTGCACAAACGTCCACGATCACGCCCAGGGACGAGAGTCCTGCCCACAACCATGTGCCGCCTGTCTGCTCTCACTTTTCCTTTCCTTTGCTCCTCTTGCCTTCGGAACGTTCCGGCCTTATATAGTGCTTATACAATATTTGCATTATATGTAGCTTACAGACGCGCTGAGGAGCTGACTGAATGACGGTCTGACGGGCTGTCGGTCCTGCTGGCAGCCAGGACGTTATGTTTATCCTTAGACGGGCAGGCTCTGTCTTTGCGCTGTGTTCCTTGTCCTTGTCATACGCTCGTTTGGTTTTTATCTATCTGCTCGCTCGTGTTTTTTTTTCCTTCTCTTTTATTTGGCGGAGGGGGGCACAAACTACAAAGACAAATATTTAATTGAATTAGTGCAGCTAGCGTTAAGCAGACAATGCAAGGCCACGCCCATCGCCCACCGCCCACCGCCCACTGCCTATCGTCTGTCGAAAATTTGAATATAGTGTTATGCGAGTCATCAACAGGTTCGTTAAGACGCGACCCCATCGACCCCATCCACGCGCAACCCTTAAGCTTTAAATTCTCATGTTAATTTGTCAATCATCCGCCGTCCGATCCAAATATACCCTACGAAAGAGTTATATAAATCTCTTATGATCTATGTATATAGTTTGTTGACTCTGTGCTTGGGTACTGGTATGAGTGTTTGTCTCCGTGCTTAGTCATCTATCGGTGATAAACATTTGCTGAGTCTTAATTGGGTCGGATTGCGCTCATTTCGTTATTTTTCGAACCTTGGCAATCGTCTTATCAGCTCAATAATCGAATGTCTATATAGCTGTTCTAAATGTGTTTCTATGTGGGTAGAAATGTACAGAAAGTGTGCAGCAATAATTCATTCATGACCTGTTAGAAATGTTGACTAAGTGTATTTCCAGCTGAATTATAATTAAATGTGAAATTAAAGCCCTTCTCTGCAAATCTCAGAAATGAGCTATCGGATTGTAGATGATAGTACTTTATAGTAAAAAGTGTGATGCTATGTTCTAGTAGCCAAGTATAGTCTGACATAGCACAGAATAGTACCGTAAAGTATGTTTTAGTATAGCATGTTATATATAGAATGGCATATTATATTATGGGATAGTATAGCTGAGCGTAGTATAATATATAAATATTTATAAAGCATGTTTATAGTATTCTAGGAAATTGTAAAATACTATAGAATTATAACATGTTTTTTTGTGGTATATTATATCGTAGTATAGCAGAGCATATCATATGATGGCACACTATAGGTAGCGTATAGGACAGTATAGCATAGTATAGAATTATAGCATATTTATGCATAGCATGGATAGTTGGGCATAGTATAACATATCAAGGTATAGCATATTATAGCATAGTGCACTCATTTTGGTATGTCGTATCATGTATGGTAGAGCATTTTGTAGTATAGTATAGTAATTTATAAGCACAGAATTATAGAAATTCTACTTCACAGTTTAGAATAGCTGAGCATATTATAGCATAGTATAGCATACTAGAGGACACTATAGTATAGATGACAGTATAGTTTATAGCATATTTTAGTATGTTATATTATATCATATATCATTATAGTATATCATAGGAAAGTATTCTTTTTTGTAGCACAGTTTAACACATTTTATAGCATAGCATAATACAATATAATATCGTATGCTTTCGTCTTTGAGAGCATTAAATTGTCGAATTGCCTTTTCACTCCTTGGGTAGCTGTCAAATTCTGATAATTACGCTCGGCTTGTCAATGGTTCACACAATCGTCCTTTTTTTGTTGCTGTTGTTGTTGTATTTTGGCCTGTCCTTGCTAAGCCTTGGTTACGCCTTCGGCTCGTGTCGCTGGCCTTTTGTTAGCCAATTTGGTTGACTTAAAAATAGCCTCGCATTTTGCGCGCATTTATGAACTTTTTACCTTCCGCCGCTGTTGTTGGTGCTGCCTTTTAATTAGCATAATTGGTGATACGGGTAAAAGCTATTTTCCATCTTCTCAAATTGATGTAGATGAATGCGCTCTTATATGCTTCGTCCAGTTGGCTGGCTGGTTGGCTGGTTGGCTGGCTTTGGGCTCTGTTTTCATATTCGCCTGCTAATTAAATGCGGCGCCTAATCAATTAAGATTCTCCAGCATTTTCCAGCATTCGCATGGCTCGACTTAAATTTTACATTAAGCTAATTCAAGCTACAAATTGCCGGCCAGCTGCGCGGCATACCAAAAATGTGGTAAGTGAAAATTCAATTTAAATTGATGTCGACCGAGCCTCAACAGCAGCAGGAGCAGGAGCAACAGCAGGAGTCGTAGTCGGTCTAGCACCATCACCAGCAGTCCAGGTAAGACCAGAGTATCCAAGTATATGCCATTTAACTTAAGTACCTTGGCCACAGGTTCCATGCCCCCCCCACTCCTCTGCGGTACAGGGGTTGGCCATCGTTTTGTGGCCACGTAAAATAGGTAACAAGTGGCCGAGCTAGCATTTGGGTCTGCCTGGCCCACACGTCCACGCTCCAGTCCATGACTGCGAAATCAGCGCCGCAGCCGCTAAAGCAGCAACAGTTTTAAAAATTCATAAAATTGTTGTTGGCCTCGACAGGAGTCGGACTGTGGCCAGGACTTGGCTTGACTCCTGGCCAGGATATGTTGGCTATGCTTGGCTACTTCATTTTTCAAGTGTGTGTGTTTCAATTTTGTTACCTGCCTGCCTCACCTGATCTGCTCAACTGCCTGTCTGCCTATTTGTCCAGCTCGTCTGTCCGTATCTCTCTCTGTCTGCCCGCCTGTCCGGCTGCCTGTTCGCTGGTAATGAAATTACAATTTCTGCCGGCCAAGTCATGAAAAATAAATGAGGCTTAAGCGCATTGCACAGCCACTGCCTGCAATCTCAAACACACCCAACCCTAACACACACACACACACATACACATGTCATTCAACAAGTTCGTCTGGCCGCCCACTTCAAAAGTCTACGCACAATCATAAATATCATCCAAGAAAAGAGCAACCCAACCGCAAGGACTGCGTCCTAAGCCGCAACTGAAAACCGAAAACGAAACCCAAAGTGAAACCTTTTTCATTTTCCATACACTAGCGAAGAGTATCTTGGCTATGCTGTGTGTTTTGTAAGACATTTGGAAATTTATATACTTGTATTAGTATGGGTCTAATATATTATATATTTTTGCTTTTATAGCTTTCCGAATGAACTCAGTGGGCAATATGCAGGAACTTACCTAATTTGTCTGTGAAATCCCAAGCTAAACAAATTAGAATTTCTAAACATATTATATGTACCTGGAACATCTTCCTGCATAAAAACAAATACAATCGATTGTTATTGTTATTATAGAGAATAATCGAGAACAAATTTTTTTCAAGGTGATAGAATTTTTACTTATCGATATATCGCGATTTTCGATTCAGCGGGAAATAAATGATCGAGTTTCGATTGTAATATAAATGGTATCTTACAATTTTTACCAGTTTCAGTTGGTGCTTTGCCTGTTAAAGCAATTTTATTAAAATTTTTATTTATTTATTTATTTTTTTCATTAAATATTCACAAATGCACACATTTATAGAGTATTTCATTTGTCTGCCTAGGGAGGAAAATAAATTCATGGCATATTAAATATTCATTCATAATATAATATATTATCTTGTATATCATATATCTTATTCTTATAGAGTATTTGTTCCGTGTCTTGTCAGCTCTTCAACTTGTTTCTGCTTCTGCTTCTTAACCTTTGGCTGCTTTTCAATTAACTTAAAATATATACACAAGATTTGGGAGCGGCGCAAAGGGCGCGGCGCCCCTTTTTTATTATATTTCTTTTTTCAAACTTTTTTTTGTTTTGTTTTTTATTTGTTGTTCGTTTATTTTCTTGCTTTAGAACGATTTGCGTTCAGCTCAATTTTTATACATCGAGCATTTGCTGTTTCAGTTGTTGTTGTTGTTGTCGACATTTGAGCGCAGGCAGCATTTAGTTAAGTGCATTTGATTTTGGCACAGAAAGTAGACCCTCGGCACAGGTTAACAGCGCGTAATGCGCATCGATTCAATTGCAATTTATTGGATAAAATATCAAAGCCCCTAACGAGCACATAAGGGGTATATATAGTGACCATGTGTGTGTGTATGTGTGTGTGTGTGTGTGTGAAATGGCAGAGACAATAACCGCATTATGTGGCTTAATCCTAGGAGAGTTGATGTCACACACACACACACACACACACGCTTCAATTGGTCATTGGCCTGAAATTTGATTAGGATTTGCCACGAAAAAGCTCACAATCGATTTTGTGGCAGTGGGCGTGGCAGTGGGCGTGGCTGGGTAACGCATTGTTGGGCGTTTTTAATTAGTTGTGTCGCATTGCTTAGGCAGTGCGCATTTAATTTAATCACGTGCCGTAAGCGTCAAATATTTGAGCAGCATTGAAAATTGCGTATACGCCATGTGGCCCAAGTCCAACTGAACAGAGCTGCCAAACCGTACGGAATTCGCTTGGGGCCCGGCTGGCTGGATGGCTCTGTGTGCCTTTGGCGTCTGCTGGCAAATGTGTTGACGCATTTTACAATACACAATGGGCCCCGGCACACACACACACGCACACACACACACACACACACACGCGTTAAGTTGAAGCTGTAATTATGAATTTCATAATCATTTTGTTAATATGCGCAGCACGCGAGGCATTGCCTGGCGTCTGGCATAAATTGCAGTAGCCGAGAGTGTGAGGGGGGAGGGGGGCGTGCCGGGGCGAGGCGGAAGTGGGAGTGGCTGCCAGCGGTGCCGTGGCTGTTGTATCCTCGCATCTCCTGCTCATTTCGTGTGTGCTTATCCTGCGGGGAATTAAAAATAATTTGGGTCGTTTTGCTATGCGCTCCAGCAGCCAGGTGTTGGCCTCTGTCTCCCCCTCCCCCTCCCACTCTCTCTGTATGTGTGTGTGTGTGCGAAGATTACGGCTTAATTTTTGTAATTATATTAACATGATTAAATTAGTTTTGATTTTGCAACCTTTGCAGGAGTGGGCAGCAGCCGGAACACGATTAGCAGCTGCTTGGGTAAGCTGGCTGTCTCAGTGATTAGGGATAATTTCCTTATCGAAATCATAGATTGCGGAAGACACCTGCCAGTTCTCAAGAGATGTTTCTCTCTATCAAAATTGTTGTCATTCCCATTCTCCTGCACTTGCTGGGCACGTTCTCTAATGGCTTCTCTTTATATCTCTTTCTATGTGGAATATGTATGTCTTTCTATTTCTATTCTCAATTTCATTCTCATTTTCATTCGTATTCGCATATTCATTCTATTCTCATTCTTATTCTCATTCTCATTCTCATTCTCATTCTCATTCTCATTCTCATTCTCATTCTCATTCTCATTCTCATTCTCATTCTCATTCTCATTCTCATTCTCATTCTCATTCTCATTCTCATTCTCATTCTCATTCTCATTCTCATTCTCATTCTCATTCTCATTCTCATTCTCATTCTCATTCTCATTCTCATTCTCATTCTCATTCTCATTCTCATTCTCATTCTCATTCTCATTCTCATTCTCATTCTCATTCTCATTCTCATTCTCATTCTCATTCTCATTCTCATTCTCATTCTCATTCTCATTCTCATTCTCATTCTCATTCTCATTCTCATTCTCATTCTCATTCTCATTCTCATTCTCATTCTCATTATCATTCTCATTCTCACTTTCACTCTCATTTGGTATTTCTCATTCTCTTCCTCTTCCCGAATTCTTTTTCTCCTTTTCTTTCGCAGTTTCTTCTCAATGCATTCTCATTCGCTTTAAGTTCGTTTTCTTAAATTCAGTTTTATGAAAATATCAAATCATCATTTTTAATTTGAGCGCTAACGACAGGTGTATGGTTGCATATACATATCTGTGTGTGTGTGTGTGTGTGCGGCAGAAGGTGTGCTTTGGCATTAATTAAAAAAACATCTACGCACACATATGAAACTCATTAAGTGCGTGCAATTTGCAAAATTTTTATTATATTTTTTTTTATGATTATTTTTATTGACTTGTTCGTTGCGCGCAGCTCTGGCCATGTGGCATAAATGGGGCATGCAACAACAACTGGCAGCTGGCAACTGGATAACAGTTGCATTAATAATAAATCTGAAATTATGCAATTAAATTGGTGCATCCTGCGGGCAAGCTTCAACTAAATTAAAGAAGTTGCAACTACAGCCAAGTGTTTGGGCCACAGTTGCAAAAAGGTTGGCATCTATTTCGTGGCAAGTGGCAAGTGGCATGTGTATTAATTTGAACGCAGAACGCAAAGATGCGTGTGAGCACAGCTGCAGCATAAATAACTTGAAGTGCGTCAGTCGACTGTGCTCGACTGAGAGATGCCCTGTAGATGCTGCATTCGCTTCGTGTTAGATCGTATAAATAGAAATGAATGAACAGAACTTTCTTACTGTCTTCTACTACTGTTGTGACTTCATTTGACTTATCGATATTTATCGATTTTATCTATACAGCAATGTATGCCAATTGTTACAGTTTCTTTTCTTATTTCACATTGCAAAGTTTCTTAAATAAGCAATAAATATTTGTATACATAATGATACAGACATAAATTTATCGATATTTATCGATTTTGTCTAAGCTGCAGTCTATGCCGATTGTCACAGTATTTTGCTTTATAATCTAAAAGCTTCTTAAATAATCAATAAATATTTTCATAAATAACGATACATTTATCGATATTTATCGATATTTATCGATAGGGTCTATCTTGCCATGCGAATCAAAATAGCATAATTTCCATTTTTATTGCACATTTCCAGAACTGGAAATCGATATATATCGAAATCGAATATATAAATGAATTCTTTTTCGTATGGGTACTTTATGATGAATAAATTAATGAAGTATCCACTCCAGCTATATAGATGTGATTACATAAATTCGATTATCCATCGATAGTTCCTCTTTCAACCCCATGGATACTATATTTACTAATACCTTTTGATTAGGTGCTCGGCATATAGACACAATGAGCTACGCCAGAGAGGAAACACTTTTGCAGTTGCAGCTGCTTGGCAAAAGTTTGCTGGGTAAAAGTGGCTACAGCCGGGATACATGTGTATTTGTGTGTGGGGGAGCTGGAGCAAATAATGGGGGGGGAGGCTGGAGTTTGGGGCGAAGCAACCAATTGTCGCAGTTATTTTTGTAATGCGTTGCGTGCGCCTGGGAGCTGCAACTGCTTACGAGATATTTCTCAAATAACATGAAAATACGCAAAAATCGCAGCTGAGGGAGCTAGCTGAGAGGTGGGTGGGGGCGAGTGAGCGTGTGGGACGAAGGGGATCTGGGGCACGCACGCTGGCGAGTTGAGAGTTGCACGAACTTTGCCCAAAGGACGACGACACGCTGGCTTCGCAACGAATCGAGCAGGACTTTGCGTAGTTTTAAGCATTGTCAATGCTGCGACTGCAACGGCGACTGCGACTGCGACTGCGACTGCGACTGCGACTGCGACTGCGACTGCGACTGCGAGTGGAGTTCCTTATAACATAAGCAACTCATAAATAACGCGACTGAGGCCAATGCAACTGAGCTGCAGACCAAAAAGGGGCGCCAGGCCACGTACTTACACTTTTCTACTTACTATCTGCGGGTGTGCGTGTGTGTGCGCGTGTGTGTGTGTGTGCTTGTGGCACTTCAACTCTAATATAAAGTTTGCGCTCGGAAATGTGCTGTGAGCACTTTTTGGTATTACGCAAAGTTTCACGCGCGCACCAGCCAAATGGGCGGTTGGCGGGTGGGGGCGTGGCAGCTGCCTTAAATGAAATACGAGAGCGAGGCAAAAGAATAGAAAAAGGAAAATAACTATAGAAAGGGGAGTAAAAATTAAATTGCTCGCAATTTGCACAGTTCAATGCGCTTTAGCGGTGCCAAGAGAGTGAGTGAGAGAGAGAGGGAGAGAAAGAGTGAGACAGAGAGCAGTAGAGGTAGGGTGAGCTGGTGGAAAAACTGCAAGCATTTTCGCACAGATTTTCATAACTTAGATTTACAGATTTTCAGATGTTCGCGCGCTCTGAACAATGCGACCAAAGTTCTGCTGACATATGTGTGTGTGTGTGTGTGTGTGTGTGGGCGTGACATTGTGTGTGTGTGTGTGTGTGTACCTGTGTGCAGTGTTGTAAACTAATGCAATGACAAACGCAATCACAATAAGAAATTTTACAGTTAGTTAAGTTTGCCTTGTTGCGGGCTGGGGGCGGAGCAAAGATTTTTACTCTGCTCTCGTTGCTGCTGCTGCTATTGTTGTTGTTGCTATTGTTCTTGGAATCTCGTTTCGCAATTTAGTTGACAGAGGAAGAGAGGGAGAGAGAGAGAGACACACACACACCTGTCTACCCACCTGGCCACATGAGCTCGTTTCACAAAATATGCATAAATAAAAATGGCAAAAGGAAAAGCTGTTGAAATATTTAGAAAAATATTTAAGAATTATGAGCGGCAGCCCAAGCCGTCTCCACCCTCAGCCCCCAATCAAATGATAATAAATTGCGCAAGTTAATAAAAAGCAAAAAAGCTCAATAAAAATCGAGAAACCGAGAGAGAGAGAGAGAGAGAGAGAGAGTGAAGCTAAAAAGGGTGCTGATTGGCAGCGTCAGGGGAACGTTCGATTCGTGATGCTCGAACCCTCATCATAGTTCATTAAATGCGTACACGCATAAAAAATGCCCAGAGCAGTCCACCCACTCGCACCCTCTCTCTCTCTCTCTCTCTCTTGGCCAAGGTAGTGTGGCTCTGGCTGCGGCGGCACATAAAAGCATTTATTTTGTCTTTTACTTTGTACTTTGGCTTGTGCCTAATGCATAAAAGCCAAACATAAATAAATTTTGTTTTATGCGCCAATAATGATGAAGTTATTATGATGACTTTATTAGGGCCAGCAAAAGAAGCGGCTCCTGCTCCGCCTTCTGCAAAACTTGAGCCCCAAAAAAAAACCCAAAAACCAAAGCCAAAAAAAAAAAGGAATAAAAACAAAAAAAGAAGACGTGGCAAATCAGGAAAAACATTTCTGGTCATTTGCATGTCGAATTTTTAATACTCTAGAGCAGGAGTTGGAAGGAAGAATCCTCAAGTTGCATCTTTTGCATATCAAGCCTATGTACAATGATGGAGCTTAGTTTAGGAACTACCTTGGATTCTATACCCAATAGGGGTTGAAATATCAGTTTTCTATATTGATAAATCTGAACTCCTTTGGCTCGTCTCTTCTACTTCGCTTTCACCGCAAATACTCACCCAAGTCTTATATGATCGATTTCAAGTACTTCTCTCGTTACGAATGCCTTGACAAAATTATAAAACACTCAAATTGAGGTTCGAATAAAACAAAAAAATGAAAATACTGAGCTGAGAGCACATCATAAAAATGCTGCTGCCCTTGCAGAGCATTAAAAAAGTTTAGCGAGCATATTTATACGCACCTAAATAAGCACATATATAAGTATGTGTGTATGTATGTGTGTATGTATGTATGTATGTATGCATCAATATACATATACGTCTATATTATGTGCTTAACCGCAGTCACTCAGCGCTTGGCTTTGCCTCACTCAATCTCTCTCCCTCTCTCTCGCTCTCGTCCACTCGAGCGCAGGACGCACTTAAGCGACGTCTGAAACTTTTTTATTAAACTGCGCTAATAGAACCGAGTGCGGAAAGGTCTCGAAGTTGGGTCAATTTCCAAAATGGCCGCCTGGTTGCGCTTAATAAAATTTATGATTTCTACGCTCGGCTTTGACAGTTAAAATTAAAAAATGGGGCGGGGCTTGCGGCAGGTGACCAGAGAAAGGCAAGCAAAAGCAAAGTAGAAGGTGGAAAATGGCAAGTGGAAAGCGGCAAGTGGAAAGTGGATGATGCCCAACTTAAATACAAACTTCACAGCGCAAATTGATAACATTTTTGCCAGTGCCTGTGCTTGGGGAGAAGTGGAACTCAGCCCGCTTTATCCTTGGCTTCGCAACTGTCGCATAATGCAAAAAATGACATGGCATCGGGCGCACAATATGAAAGATTATGTTATGCAGGGCTGGGCGTTAAGAAACAGCGCAAACAGCGCGGAACCAGCTGCCCCCCGTTCCCTGCAACTGCTGCTTGGCTAGAAACGGATGCGCTGCCATCAAATCATTTTGCAGGCGGAAAAAGCGCTTGACAGGCGTGCCCAGCTCCAAGACGGAGCGGAGACGGATGCGGGCTGTGGCCGGTGCTGGGCCCGGCTCGACTGCCCGCCATTGGCAGCATTTATGGCGCTATGTAAAGAAAGATTGCAGAATGCAAAAGCAAAAACCAAATAATGCACAACAAACAAAAGCGACCAAAGACAACAACAGCAATGCGGGCTAAAAGCAAGAATAAGTAATAAAAAAACCAAAAAGAAACTAGAAAAACTAAATCTTGAATCAATGTCGAATACTCTTTACCCTAAGCTGACAGGAACTGGATGTAAATGTAGCATAAGGAATGAAAGCTCACCGTGAAGTTGATCAATCAGAGTCTGTCAATCAGTTAGTCTATAACTCACAAATGGAAGTAGTAAATATGTATCAAAATTTAATTGTCATATGTTCTTTCAAATGCTTTCCTCCTCAACTTTGTTTATTGATTGCTCAATCTGTGGTTAGAACAATCAATCAGACAATCAATCATAAACAGAAATAGTACAAATCTATTCAATTTTTTATGGAACAGATTACCTGATGTCAAATATCTAACTTGACTACATCAAATATTGATCAATCAAAATATTAGTTCTTCGCTTTGTGGCAAAAATATGAATAAATTTCTCAGACTTTTGGTTTGTTTCTTATATTATACATATATGCATTTGCAGCCTGCTTTGTTTATTGTTCAATCACGTGGTCAATCACAGAGTATTGCTAAATTTAGGACACTCGATTGATATATAGTCAATCTGATTGATTGGTCACAAATAAGTCAGTCAATCAGTTTGTATATCACTCAGCTCAATCAATCATTTATCTATCAATCAATCAAATCAGTTCATTGCATCACACATGCCAAGGCAATCTGCTTATACTCTCAGTGAAACTACCGTGCTCTGTTAGGGTATGGAAACATAATCAGGGTGGATAGTTGGAGAAGTTGCAAGTGGATGCTAGTTATGGCAGTTGACCAGCGCATCCGCCGGTTCAGCCGCCACGTTTCGTTGCCCAGAGTTATTTTCATCATCATCATTTTTTTTGTGTGTGTGTGTGTGTGTGTGTTTTGTTTAATATTTTTCTTTACATATACATACATATATAGGTTTATTTTATTTTTTTTATTATTTTTCGTCCTTGCACGCTCTTCTGTTTGACTTTCATAAAGTTTTAACGACTTTTGCCTCTGCTGTCATAGCTCAAAATGTCTAACATGTTCAGCAGCCGCAGCAAAAAAACACCGAAGCAAAAAAATCTCAAACAAAATAAAATAAAAATAATATAGAAAATAAGAGTAAGAGCAAGAGCAAGAGCAAGAGCAAGAGCTAGGGGAGCATGAAAGAGCAAAAACTTGTACAACTTTCGACTCGTGCTCGCTCGTAAGTAATTTTGCAGTCTTCACTGGACATCAACTTGGATCGCCTTTCGCCAGTCAGCGACGCACTTGAGTTCGCTTCATTTCAGCATCAATTTCTGCTGCCTCCTGCCTCCTGCCTCGCGCCTCTCGCCTCTTGTACGTCCCCTGCCAAGCTCAGTCAGTTCGGCTCACATTGATGCTCTATTGAAAGCCTGAATAAGTTGCACTCTCATCCAAGATCCAGCGCTAAACGCTTCTTAAATGCTTTGCCTGCAACAAGGACAACGTTGACAAGCAATTACACGGGCTGCTCCAATGCAGATTGCAGAGAGTGCGTGACTCTCTGATACCCTGTAATGCGGGCAGAAGTTACAGAAGTCATACATTTTCGAATATAGATCAGGGTGGGTAATATTAGTTGTAATTTGATATATAATATAAGTAGTAGTAAAGCTAAGGAGTTATAGTAGTAGAAGTAGTAATAGGAGTAAGAATAGGAGTAAGGAGTCATAATAGTAGTTAATAATAGTTACAATAGTAGTAGAAATGTTAGTACTAGTTGATAATAGTAGTATGCATAATAATGGTAGTAGGAGTAGAAGAAATATTAGTACAACAAGTAGTAGTAAAAATTCGTAAAATAAGTAGCAGAAATATTTGTATAAAACGAATCATTAGAAGTTGAATAAAATTGTATGAAAAGTATTTGTAAATGATTTATAATTTAGTAATATTTGTCATGGTGGTAAAATTATTAATAGTCGAATTATCATTAGTAAAAAAGTAATAGTAGTAGAAATAGTAGTAATGATCGAATATCTTTTCAGAATCACCTAAGAAAACTTTTCGTGTCTCTCGCAGTCAATCAGTAGTATCACCTCACAAGAATAGACAGAATTGAGCGAGATAGTGAGAGAAAGTGTGCAAGAGCGAGAGAAATCAATATGCTCTTTGAACTTGTTGAACAACAGTTATAATTATCTGCAGCCACGTGTTAACTGTTTAGCGCTATGAAGTAGCAATTCGTAGTTCACATTATTGTGAAGAACACAAGTTGATGGCAAATAGATTGGACATAAATTGGAGACAAAATTTCTTGGCAAACACTTGGAGTCTGTGCCAGATCAAGTATACGCAATGAGAGCCCAGAGTCAGCATGGGTTAAATTGAAACCAAAATATGTGACACTTTCAACAGGATTTCAAAATTAAATTTGACATAATTTATAGCGTTTAACCAACACACACACACACAGATACACACAGACACACTCACACTCACACCCTCTCGCACACCAACGGACGTGTCGGGCGAGCTGTATAAATATACAAACAGTAAGAGCTACGGATATGCCAGTGCGGTCTCACACATTCATCATCTATTTATATAGCCATATGACAAAGCCCCCACCTATCTCCTGCCCCACTTCCGTCGTCCTTGTTGCATATTGGTTGACCCCAACAAGAGCTGCGTGTGTGTGTGTGTGTGTCCCTGGCTTTGGCTGATTTCCGGCTGGAACGCAGCGGTAGCCTACTAACCTCAATATGATCTGGGCATGGCAGCTGGAGGCGGCTGCTGGTAGGCGTGGCAGGATGCGTTGTCCTGTCGCCAAGTATTTTGCAATTAGTCAATGCTCGTGGCACAGTTTTGCCGCCTGGCTGCCCTTGGCCACAAATTAAATCATATAAATGGACAATTATTTAATGGCTGGGCAGGAGTCGGGGAGTGTGCGAGAGTGGGGGAGGAGCCGGGCAGCCCGGCAATAAATCAATTGGGAGCCAAATGGCAAATGGCAAATGGAAACTGGAAAATGGAAAATGAGCTGCGCGCTGCGCGTATCGACTTGAAAGTTGTGTGTAAATAAATGTAAATTAAAATGCATAATTTATGGGCAGACGCAATTTATTTATAAACCGACACATTAAAAACGCAAAGATAATGTAAACTGTGCATGTGTGTGCGGGTGTGGGTGTGAGTGCTGGGCGTTGGGCGTGGCAGTCAAGTCAATTGCTCATTTGGTTTTGGCAGCACGCAGCTGCCTGGCCGCATAACAACAATGCGACTGCTCCCAGCTGACCAATGAATGCTTAATGTGTGCCACAGAGTGAAAGAGTAAAAGAGAGAGAGAGAGGGACTGCTATGGGCATTAGCTGCTGCTAATTGTATGAGTGTATGTGTGTGTGTGTGTGCTGTGCGTGTGTGGCAGCTGCTTATCAGCGCTGTGTGTGCGCCGCGTCAGGACTTAACTGAAAGTTCGCTTATCGGCCACATTTGAGCCCCTGGCGCGGTCAGCATTCGTAATTATATAATATGAAACCCACACACACACACTCACACACACACACACATTCACAGATTGACGTTTTGTGGCAACTCGTAATTCAATCGAACAAAAGCTGCAAAATTGTGGCAATGCATAAATAAATAAAAATACATTTTTAAAGCGCCAGGTGTAACAATTGCAATGGAAAACTGTGACTGAGCGGGCTCAAGGGTGGGTCAACGGACGGGGGGTCACGGGGGTCCATAGCCAAGTGAGTGTAACTTGAGCTTAGCAGCTCATGAATATTGTGCTCATGCAAACGGGTAACGAGCTGTCAGAGATTAAGTTGCAAGCGTTACTTTTTATTATATTTACCGCGCTGCGAGGCAGTGGGTGGCGAGGCGGGGTGGGGCGTGGTTGCCCTGTCGCTAGCTGCCCAGATAAGGGCGCAAAATATAACATTTTGCATATGCTTACAGCTGGGCACATCAGCGGGGGGGCTGGGGCCAAGGCAAAATCGTTTTGACCAGCGCGCAAGGCAAACAAACAAAAAAACAAAAAAAAAAAAAAGAAAAGTAACATAAAGCCAAAGAAAATGGTGGAAAAACGGGGCGAGGAGTGGCAGACGCAGCCAAAAGGGAACAGTCGAAAGGCAGATGAGAGCTGTGCAGCAAGCCGAAACGAACACTCTGATAGGGGTACGAAGGGGGTTGCTAGCAGGGGGTTAGGGGCTAGGGGCAAGGGTGCAGGGGGCAGGTCAGTGTGCAGCCCCCGGGGACCCAGTTGCAAGCGAATTTATGCGCTTTGTTAAACAGCAACAGCAGCCAAAAAGGAAAATACACAGAAAAAAATATGGCAACAGCGCAAGAAAACAACTAAGAGGTAGCGCGGGGCGAGTTGACACGACTTGGCGGTGCCCTGTAAAGCAAAGCGAAACAAAAAGTTGACATACTTTTGTGAGACACTGTTGAGCTGATGTACACAGTAGAGCTGCCCTTAAACACTGATTCATTTTCTTCCTTTTTGTGAGTCTAATCAATATATTCAATATTTGCCTTACAAAGACCCTAACTCTACCTAAGTGAACTCTGACAGATATCGGTAGTTCCCATAGTCCAATCTACAACATATAGCAACGGTAAGTCCTAACTATGTTTGGATTATCAAAAGTATAAAATTCGATAATTATCGATTTGATTAATATGGTGCAGACAACCTCATATAAGTCTATCAATATTCTTAAATATCTCAAATTTGAGTTTTGAGGCTCAAAGGCCCATAGAGGTCTGCTTTAACAATCATTTAAACTAAACGATATTTATCGATTTTACAAAAATATGCTGTCAAAAACAATTCATTGGTTGCATATAATCTTAACCAACTTAATGTTTTAGCTAATTTAACTTTCCCATATCACACGCTGTTTCAGAGTTTTCTCTGCCACAGCCATTGCCTCAAATCGATATTTATCGACTTTTGTCAACGCTGAAAAATTAGCTATGTCTTAGATTCAAATTAGCGCAATGCATACTTACTCTTTGTTATCCTTTGCTATCTTCTAATCCATTAAACCCATTACCTCACTTACAGGGTATAGGAGAAGGGAAACGAAAAGCATAAGCAATACGCGGCGGCAGCAGCTGAAGAAGGCGCTCGATGTGGGCATGCCTGGGCGTGCATAAATAACGCGAGCGGGCGCTCTGGCCCCCGCTTCGTCCACCACCCCCTCTGCTATGCAATACAAATGAAAATCGTGTTTGCGCCGGGTGTAAAGTGGCATGTGTAGTGGTGCAGCGGTGCAGTGCAGTGGTGTGGTGCAGCGGTGCTCTGCAACATTTACGTTTCTTGCCGGTGATTTACAACAAAACAAATATGCAAGGCAACGTCGAAGGGCATGGCAGGAGCAGAGAGAGGGGAGAGTGGGTAGGGGGTAGGGAAAAGGCAGAAGGCAGAGCAGACAAGAGGGATAGCCCGGACAGCTTACCTTGCCAGCCACGCGAACCCAGAGCTCCACCACCCCTCCCGTGGAGCTGCACATGGCACTTCACTTTGGACTGACTGATTTACAAGGCAGCTGGCTGAGATTGGATGGCGCTCTGTAAATAAAATAGGAGACGGCAAATGCAATTTTCGTATTTCGCATTTTTGAAAAATAATTAAACTTAAAGAAGCCTGCAGCAGGAGGAGCCGGAGCAGCAGGAGCAGGAGCCGGAGCAGGCGGGGCTGCATTGCGTCTAAGTGCCCTTTGTGGACAAAGTTGCCAGCTGCATTGGTGCAGTTAATTGCAAAGTTTGCTCTTAGCGGCAGGTGTCAAGGCTGCAACAACAACAACAACAACAACAGCAACAACAACAACATGCATAGCAGCAACAGCTGCTGCGGGGCCAATTCGGCTATGCATATTGGCCCAACGGAAGCGCCGGCCATCGTGTTGCATACATACATATTTTCGATAAGATTTCGTCTTTCTCTCTCTCTCTCTCTCAATCTCACTCCCTCTCTTTTCCCTACCCTATATGCATTTGGCAACAGCTGGAGGCTAGGCCACAGCAGAGCAGAAGGAATTTGGGTCGAGTTTTGCCTGGTTTGTTTATTAAACTATATGCTCTGCCGCTGGCTATTGGTTTACAGGGTATATTCTAGACGAACATTGGCTTGCTTCTGTATTTACATGTGTTTTTAAATATTTTTTTGTATATAAATACGCTGTGTGCTGGGGCTGTGCACATTTATCAACGGAAATCATAAATAAAATTCGCTGCATATTTTACGAGCTGCCAGTGCAGGCGGCTCAATGGGGTATATTGCATGTGCAGTACTTTGGTGACAAGATCTTACACAAGCAATAAAGTGATGTTCTTACCCCTAGGTATGTTTAAGTACAACATAGTCTTTGTTTTTCCCTCTCTCTCAATCATCAAGCATCAACAAATTTCTGTTACTTTAACTGGTTTATCTATTTATACTCTAGTATGGGTATTCCATAGTCTGGCATACTAAGACTATAGAGCCTCTCACTCTCTCTCATTTTCTTAAGTAACTAGTAGCATATAGCATTTATTTATTTTTCCTGGGTATTTGATAGTCTGTCATGCTTGTACACCTGGTTACTCGAGCTGCCGTTGCTGCAGTCAAAAGGGAAACATACAAATAAGCCGCACGCCCATCTCTCATATTTATATGTATGTATGTATATTTCTTTTAATCTTTTTAATTTACAATCACGCTCATTGCGAATTTTAATTGTTGCATAAGCGAAGCGGACAGCGAAAGGACAACAGAGGCACCGAGGCAGAGGCAGAAGCCGAGGCCAAAGACAACAATGCAACAACAGCTGTGCAACGGCATCGTGAACCTCTTTCATTATCAGTGGAAATCAAAGTGAGCAAGAGCCGTCAGAATCGGGAAATGCGTCACATATCAAACTCAAGGGATATGCTTCGTTTTCCTGGCTATTTAAGAGCAAGAATTGTGGCATTGGCTAACAAATTTTTTGACTATAGCTGGGGTATACATGTAGATAAAGGATATATCTTAAAATGATATAAGTTCAAGTATTTCTAGTTAGAAAATCTTTTTTTTCTTATAATATTACTATATCCAATATTCTGTACCCTACAACAGCATTTAGTCTATAATTTAACAGAGAGACTAAAAGTTAACTCTCATCGAATTATCTAGCCTTAGACCTATTTAACAACTTGTAATTGTCTCCCCATCCCAAGAGCTGAGACTTGGACTAAGCCCATCTTACCTGGTTTCATTTGCAGTTTGAACAGATTTTTGCTGACGAGTGACATTGACTGCTGTCTATGTGTGTGTGTGTGCGTGTGTGTGTGTGTGAAGCCAGCAGGAAGCCAAAGTAATGAAGTTTTGGTTGCGTTTAGTAGGTATATTCCAATATGTTGCCCAGTTGCCTAGGCAGCATTCAATATGCACTTTGATCGATGAATTGCATACGTGAGCAGCAGCAGCAACAGAGGGAGAGAGAGGGGGAAGTGGCAGCAAGGGGGTCACTCGACTATTGTGCGTCAAATCAAAGCAGTTCATTGTTGGCGTCATCTTTTGGAGAGCTTACAGTTCAGGCGACGGCAATATCCTGAATAAATGCAAGCCTGACAGCTGGCCATTACTCATGCGCACAGCAGCAGGGGGGGGGGGGCTGTCGGGTGCCACGCCCCCCTTTTCTTGGCGTCAAATTTATGTTTTCCTGCCATAAGTGGCACCGCGTGGCGACGCATCGCCCCATCCGCTCCCAGGCGCGCGACAGGCTGTGGTCAATGTGCTTGACAAATTGCTTATTGTTATGGCACTCGACTGATATATCACAGCAGCGAGCTGCGAGCCAGCATGGCCCAAGGGCAGCGCTACCCTCACTTCACCTCTCCCTCTCCCTCTCACTCATACTCTCCCTCTACTCTGCAGCCTTTTGCCCTAGCGCCTTAGGGGCGTGGCAAGGCTTAATAAGTCGCCTCATTATTTCTGATATTATTTTTATACCCTGAACCCATTGAAAATGGGAAATCCGGGCATAATGGTTTTGTAGAAATGTATGCAACAGGCGGAAGGAGGCGTGGCATACCCCACAAAGTATATATATTCTTGATCAGGGTGACGAGCTGAGTCGATTTAGAACGATTTGTCTGTCTATTTCTTCTAAGTATTCCCTCTACATATTTACTTTACGTAATTCCTCTACGTATTTCCTTTACGTAATTCCTCTACGTATTTCCTTTACGTAATTCCTCTACGTAATTCCTGATCGATCACACACTCTACTTCAGTTCATTGCGCTGACCCCCACCAGGCCTGGACGACTGAAGACTGACTGAAGAAATGCTGCAGCTGCTGCCCTTTATATAGGGCCACTTTTACTCAAGCACTGTCTCTCTGAAATGTTGAGCCCAACAGCAGGTAGAGATCGTTGCAGTCGAGCTTCAAGTGAGCACTGGGAACGCTCTCTGCTGCTGTGAGCATTCTAGCTTCGGTTTACTTAAATAAAAATACCAAATGAGAACTGCTGCATACACATAGACAACTTTAATGATCTTCTGCACTCGTCTCTCCTTGCTTTTACTTTACGGCAGGTAGTGAGTAATGGAAACGCTCTCTGCTACTTCAAGCATTCTATGTGTGTGTGTGTTAGAATGACGCGAAGAATTATTGAAATATCAGTTCTTTGAAGGCTTCAGGGGATGTCGTAGTCGAGCAGTCTCGACTAGAGCTTTCTTACTTGTTATTTATTTATTTTTTTCGCATTGCCTTGCGTCGGCTTTTACGTGCGGGCACTTCACAAAAAACGGAAACGTCGCCCAAATGCGGCCTCGTTAATTGTTTTGATTAATGAACGAGCGACCTGACCTCACGTGCCTGCCGCGGCTTGGAGTGACTGCGGGGGAGAGGGCATGCGGCAGGGTCTTGCCGCTTGGCGTGGCACGCTCTGACATCGTTTCAATTTGCAGTTGCATGCACTTGCACTTGCACCCTTCCCTCCCCCACGCCCCTTTCGAGCACCCTCTAGTCGGGCCTGGCTGTTTATTCGATTTTGTCGTGTGCTGCATTTTCTTAATTTGCAGTTTTTGGCCAGGCCACGCCCCTGCTGCGCCCTCAAGTACTTTGTAACACTCTCGAGGAGAGGGCAGCGGGGGTATCTACGGCTGGCTGTCAAGCTGTCAAGCTGCATGTCTCGGGGAGAATATAGAGTTGTTTGTATAGTCGTGTATACCCGATTATTGAATGAGCGATAATCTATAGCTTGAATAACTGTTTCATTGACTTCTGGCTACTATTGCCAATTTGCCAGTTTGCCAGTTTGTAGTGCATGTATCAGTCGCTTATACCCGCTTGAAATTTCCTTTACAATTTTATAAACTTCTCGGATTTTCTTTATTTATTTTTTAATTAATTTAATGCGCCACAGGGCCAACAAGCAGCGAAGCTTGCTTGCTTGCTTGCGTGCCGAGCAACACTCACGCACACACACACACACACACACACACACATACAAATATAGACGCGCAGACTTTGTAATTAGAAAATTGTTGCACTTTGTTTATATTTATTTGGCATAAGACTGCAATTTTTTGAAAGCCGCTAAATTGAGCCATTTTGCGGGCAAAACTTCTGGCTCGCCTCAGGCAAATTAAAGCCAAGCGCGCTTAACAATGGGCGAATCCTGCATAAAAAAAAAACACACACACTCTCACACACACAAATCATCTAGAGGAGCGCAAGCAAGTCCGGCAGCGAGGCCAAACGATCTTAATGCCACTTCAGCTGGCAGCTGCCTGACAGCGCTCAGATACGGCCACGACAGCCGAGCGACGAGGTCCTTGCATGCATGTCCTGGCCAAGGCACAGGAGCCGCATGACCTGTGTGGGCGAGGGGATTAAGCCAGCGCCAGTGCTGCTGGATGTGCACTAATTGTGGCCAACATGTTAAAATGAAATGGATTTTCATTCAACAATTGGCTTACACACACACACACAGGCACACACAAACCTAGCACACACTGATTGAGCTGAAAACAAAAGCCCCGTTGTAGCTGGCACAAGGCGCAAATGAGCAACACAAAAGGGGGCAGAGACAGAGAGCGAGAGAGCGAGAGAGAGAGAGCTGACTCAACTTATGATGGATTATGGTATCGTTATCGTGTTGGTCCTTCTGCTACTGCGGCTGCTGCTGCTGCTGACTGAGGGCATTGTTAGCCCTCGCTGGACGCACTTCTGTGTTGGCCATAATGCGAGCAATGCGCATAATAATGCGATTGCCAGCTGACAATGCCGGCGCAGCATGAAGTCGACTGACTGCCTGCTCTACGGGATCATGACCAGAACGTGGCGCCATTGCCGACAACACAAAGCAGCTGCCGCAATCAAAACACACGCATTAACTCATTGAAAATGTGGAAAGTCAGTCGCCCAACTCGAACTCGAGTTCCAGCTTCAGTACCTGCTCCAGTTTGAGCTCGAGCTGCCAGCAGCCGGAAGGCAAACACATGCTAAGGTGGGCTGGGCTGTAAGCTGTGTGCTGAACTCTTTTCGCTCGCATTTATACCCTGTAGGCAGTTAAAGAAGGTATACGAGAGTGAGCTCAATCGATATTTATCGGTAATTCATTTTTAAGTTGATGTATATGAATTGCAGCATATAAATAGATGGGCATTCATTTCGTTAGACATTTTTAGATTGCTGACTTTAAACTTTCCTTGCAATTTAGTATCGCAAAGCTCTCCAAACTCTGAACGGGCATATATAATATTGTATTAATATTGAAATCTAGTGGAATCAAAAATTGACAAATTGAATATCGATTTCAATTGGCAATAAAATAAAAGCTAAGAGATCAATAAAAAATCGATTTTATATTTTGATCAGTTGCAGTAAATTTTAAGTTTTCAAGAGATAGCAAAGATCATGCTCTATGTTTCTCAATATCTACAATATAATCAATTCAGGATTTCCAGCTTATAGTAATTCAAGTTACAAAAGACATCAAGATTTTCATGTAAAATCTTATATATTATATAATATATTTTATCTTATATTTTATATTTTTTATTACAGGGTATACTCTTCTCGGCTGCTTTTTTCTACTAAAGTACTCTTAAAATGCTTAAATATTTTTGGACGTGGCTGTAAGTGTGTGTGTGTGTGTGTGTGTGTGCGTGTGTGTGTGTGTGGGTGTCTATGGGAGTGGCACAAGCTGTGGTTATGCTGCGGCTGCCAGCACTTGGCGGCAATGATAACAAGCAACAAGTGAAGTAAGCAACTGCCGGGCAGAGCACAAGCACAATAACAAATGCAGAAAAGGGGTAGTCCAAATGTGGGCGGGGCCTGGCTCTCGTTGCGGATGAAAGGGCGAGCAGTATCAATTCAAGAGCTGGCCACAAGGATCGGGCAGCACAAGCGTTGTGGGAAATGTTGACATGAGCTACATGAGACAAAATCAAACTGAAGAAGAAGAATTATGTAGATTACGTAATTGTACAAGGGAAACTAGTGTAAGGCACACACACACACTCACACACACACACAGTTGTAAAACACTAGAGAGTTTAGCGAAAAATGCGCAACAATGTGCAATGAAATCGAACAATTGGCAACTGAAGTGCAGAGTGGGCGATTTTTGCCGTGTGGCATGTGGCATGTGGCATGTAGCATGTGGCATGTGGCATGTAGCATTCGAAAATGACAACTTCGTTGACGCTGGCAACAGCCAGCTCGGGGTCAGCAGACAGAGCGATATAAAAAATCAAACAGAACAAACATAGAGAGCAAAGTAGAAGAGGAAAAAGCGAAAACAACGATGGAAAAAACAACAGTCATGAAAGACCAGCACTCGAGGACATGAGCCTGGCAGCAGGAGCTGCTCCTGCTTCTCCTCGTCCTCCTGCTGCTGCTTCAATTGCGGACATGCCACAGCTCAGAAGGATGCTTACATGTAAAATCACTGAAAAATTCTGTTGCTAGCAAATGCAGCACCCGGCGGGGCCATTGCCAATGAGTGTGGGCGCTGAAGTGGGCGTGGGCGTGGGCGTGCTAGTGGCAGTGGCAGCGGAGCTCCGTGAAGAGCGGGAGTTTAGGCAACGTCGAGTGTGAGGTGCAAAATCTAACCAACGAATGAATGAACAGGGAAAACACAATTTACCAGAAACAACAATACACACAAACAAATGTAAAATAAAAAAATAAAAATAATACAAAATAGAAATAGAAAACGAAACAGGATGCAGGGCACAATCAGTGGAAATTGACTGACTAAAAGATATGCTGTAAGTGTATGGCACGATTTGTTGAGCAAAAGTTGAAGATCTAACTATTGGAAATTGACAAAAAAAAAAACACCTTAAAGGCCAAGATAAAACGTCATAGAAAATCAATTTAAAAATCGATATTTATCGATAAATTGGAAGTAGAACTTGAATACGATATCTGACTCTCCAAATTTCAACGTCTACTGAGATAGACAGCGAAGCGGAAAAAGTCTCGAGTGAAAGCTTCTCTTCCTGATCGATAAACAAGTGACCCAGTGATCGATATATCACATGCTGATTCGGACTCACTAGCCGTCTCTCATGATAAAATCTTTATCACTAATATATTTCTATGCATATGCTTAGAGTATTTGATTTCGTATACCCTATGCCGTCACAAGCTTACAGGGTATTTAAATATGGCGAGGGGCATGCAACAAGAAACAAGCCAAAGCGCAGAATAGAAAACGATGGCAACACTTTTTATTGAGCTGACATTAAGAAAAAATAACAAAGTCAACAACAACAACAACAAGAACAACAACAGCAACAGCAGTAGCTGCTGCAACTACAACAACAACAACAATTTCAATAGTTTTGCAGGATAATAGCAACAACATGGACGGGCGGCAGCGCGCAAGGATCCAGCGACAACAAAAGAAAACCAACAAATCCATGCAAATCGGATTTTCTGATTTCGCTGCTGTTTGTTATTGTTGATGTTGTTGTTGCTGTTGTTGCAACGAACTTTTTTATGGGGTTCTCTCTTTTCTTTTTTTTTTTTTTTTTGGTGCATTTCCATTTAGTTTCAGCTGGCCAGATCCTTGCCACACTCCCTGCCCCTGCAGCCATTTCCCTGTGCTGCTATTTGCTTTGGCATTCAGCTCTGCCAACAATTGCAGCCCAGCGACGGCCTCTCCAAGGCATCGCTCGTTAGCGCCGCTGGCTGTTGGCTGGTGGCTGGCTTCCTGCTGCTGCTCCTGCTCCTGCTGCTGCTCCTGCTCCTGCTGTTGCTGCATTGACTGCTGCCTGGTCATTCTCAGGGGTCGCATTAGCTGCACATCAATACCAGTAGATGTCTGTGTGTGTGTGTGTGTGTGAGTGTGTGTGAGTGCAGGTTGTTAGGCGTATTTATAAATGTTATTACGTATACGTAACGTTGTTCCAATTTTAAAGGCAAACAATAGATGAAACGAGACCACATGCCACTTGCCTAAGCCAGTGCAACAACAACAAATGCAGCATTATAAATAATTGGCAACGTCATTTGCTGCTCGCTTTGCAGTTGAGAATGAAATGAAAATAGCAATGCCTATGCTCAGTTACCCTGTAAATAATGTGTAAGTGAATATATATTTAATGTAATATGGATTACAGAAAGGTATGGAGCATAAAAACCTAAAAATTATGATATTTATTTATCTTACAGAAAGGACAATCAAAGACACAGACGAAGCTGTGAGAGATTGTGAATCTATAAATAAAAAAAATATATATTATTTCATATCTATAATAAATAAATATCGCCTATATTTTCTAAGTTAAAGTTTGCGCAAAAATTACTCTATGAAGAATAAATAATTGAACAAAATATTAAAAAAAAATATTCTCTATTTTTTTTTTTTTAGGTTTATAATATTTACGTATGTTAATATTTATTTTTATTATTATTATTTTTTATATTATTTATTTATATTACTTTTTATATTATTTATTTATATATATCTATTTATTTTCCATCCTATGTTAT
Organism: Drosophila aldrichi; assembly: GCA_035045965.1. Taxonomy (NCBI): domain Eukaryota; kingdom Metazoa; phylum Arthropoda; class Insecta; order Diptera; family Drosophilidae; genus Drosophila; species Drosophila aldrichi. The sequence goes on from JAWNOM010000038.1 coordinate 1,780,416, forward strand.
CTATGCTCTATATACTCTACCTGCTCTATGCTGCCCATTTCCATTAAAACTTTCAACAAAACATGTGCCATAGCTTGAGAGCCTTTGATTCAAATATGCTCAACTTTTAAATACCCTGCTCAGAGTAGTCAAAAGTTGAAATGCATGGAGAGTAGTGCATAGAGAGTAGGCGTGGCAATTGTAATATGCACGAATGCAGCCTTCGACTTTTTAATGACCCATGAGTGTAGTTTAGTGGGCGTGGCTATTAAACTTTTCACACTTCTGCCTCGGGAGATGCTTGAGCTGCAGAGGCAACTGTCGGAGCACAAACACCCCGACCAGTTCCCCCGGGAGTAGGGTATGCTTTTGATGTCCCTGCGCCATCGCCATTCACTTTGTGCCTCGGTTAATCAGCTTAATTAGTTGTCTTAATTAACATTCGGGCATGCAACGGCCGTGCTTTAAAGACAAAGGCGAGTGCAGTGAATGCACTAATGAAATATATAAGTATATCAAGCGGAAGGCCCCACTAGTTGAGCCACATATGTATTGATGGATGATGTGGCCCGCTGACGCTCCATCAGTTCAGTTTGCCAGTTGACGAGTTTTGCAGGCAACTGTCGCTGCAGTCGGGCATGCATTATGAATTAAAGTAGCTGCTTAGCGACGCCAGGCGACAAGGGACACAGGACAGAGGACAGAGGACAAAGGACATTTGCGACATATGAGTATAAATGGCCGACGCTGTGGCAGCCCATTAAATGGCTTTCGCCCTCTCGTCCTGGGGCACAGCTTGAGTGGCACTTGTTACGCGCATTTGCTTGTTGCACCAGCACGAACAACGGGTTGCGAGGGCGTGGCAAGCGGAAGTGCCAGTCACTCGTGACGTTCAGCGCCCACCCGTTGAGCGACTGTTTCTGTTTTGCCGTTGCTCTCTTGTGACGCGCATTCAGAAAAGAAGGCAAGCAGACGCAGCTACTCCCTCTAGCTCTAGCTCTAGCAGTGGCAAGCCATGCAGCTTTTATGGGCTTGAGAGAGATTCTTGGCTTTATACGCAAAGGCGAAAATCTTGTCGAGCAACAGCTTAAGATCTTCAGATCTGGCCATCTAAAACAATTCAGTGGAACATTTGAGGTTCTACTATGAGCGTGTTATCTACTAAATTAATGAGACTGAACATTTATCTCAATTGCAATGAAAACATATGCCTCGATTGCTTTCGATTGCACTCGAGCTCAAGCCTCTCTACAATTATTTATTTTACGGCTGAATAATGAAATTTATTATAAAATCGATATTTTTATATCTGCCAACATATGCACCAAGGGACGTATCATATAATTTATATGTGTATCGGGGAGAATATGAACAGCTACAACTTTTTACTTAAAGCCCAATTAATTTGAAAGCTCTGAAGAGTAAAATAATTCCTGAGATGCCATGCCTAGTGGAATTCTATACAATTTTGTATTATTCAATCTTACAGAGAATTTTTGAAAGTTTTCTACGATGGGTACAGATTCAAGTCTAGTCTCTGTGTTACCTCCATAACTGTTTCCCTCTATAATTCTATTCATTATCCTCCATTATCAGTAAAGAAATATTCTAAAAAATTTCTGCTCAGACAAATTATTCCACAAGCCAGCAAATAAAAATGAAATCAAAAATAAACAAATTGGATTACTCCGCTCTGGCTCTTACCTGAATTTTCTGCATAAAAAATATCTCAATAATTTCAAGTCCAAGCAGTTGAAGTTTAGCTGCTTAACACTCATATCAATCCTCTTACGCTTACCAACACACAAATCCAGTGATTTGCCATAGTAAACTATTTTCAAGTCTTTTTGTCATATACGAGATGAAAAAGAGAAAAACTCGGTATATCCAGCATACATAATTTAGCTACTTTTCGCAGGGCTGGCTCCTGGCTTATCCCAGGGATTTGCAATCTTTTTAGATTTGTATCTGGGCTGGGCTTGCGCGCCTAAAAGCATGCAAATGTTTTGAGTTTCCGATAAACGCATTATGCGCGTCTTAGCCAAACACTTAACAAGTTGCCAGCTGGCCGGAGAGAGACAGCGAGAGAGAGAGAGAGAGAGAGAGAGTGAGAGAGAGAGCTGACTGCCTCAAAAGCCGCTTAAAGTTGAAGTTAATTTATACAGAAATTGCGCCGGGGCCACAGAAATATGAGCGTAAATACACGAGCCGGGGCGGGTCGAGTCGAGTGGCACAAATGCTGTGCCCATTTGTTGAGCGAGGGGAAGTTGCGGCCGCGGTCTTAATTACAGGCATGCCTGTGCTTTGTCTTGGCCTGCAGTTCAACTGCAGCTGCCTGCCTGCCTGCATATGTGACCCACTTCCGGCCGCACAAAAGCGTCTCAAATTGCAAGGAAGACGTCGACCGAGTCGCTTGCCATGTCACATAAATAGGCTTCAGCTGGCGAGGTGTGAATGCGGCTGATGTGACTCGCTGAGAGGCGGCGCTGCTGAAGATGTCATGACATTTGTTGCTGCCGCAGCGCAGAGAAACGCGCGTCTGGCTTCATTATGCAGCCAGAACGGGTCGGATTGGGTCGCGTCGGGCGGGGCCAGCAAAGTTGGCCTTATTTCGCACTCGCTTTTAAATCTTGGCTTATTTTTAGCATAATAAATTGCATATGCAAATATTTATGTAGTGGTCGCTGTGTGTGACACACACACACACACACGTAGCAGCTGTCGAGTGTTGTTCGTGTTGCCATAATGCATTATGACATAGCTGTGTGTGTGTGTGTGTGTGCGTGTGTGTGTGTGTGTGTGTGTTTGGCTGCGCATGGGGACAACAAGTAGCTCATAACGTAAAAACAGCACAGCTGCTGCTGCTGTTGTTGGCGAAAAACAATGCCCGGAAATGAGCTGAGCACACGCACGCACACACCTGTACACACACACGCACACACATGTGCAGCATGTGATGTTGGCATGTTTTTGCATTCCATGCTCGCCTCACATTCACATTCACATTCACATTCACATACTCGTTCCCATTCGCTTTCAATATACGCGCTGCGGCACGTAGGCATATTTGGGTTCAGGTGCAACTTGTTGTCCGCTTTGTGTTGCCTACTTTTTGGCGCAGGTTATTTTATGCCATTTGCACCTTGCCAAACGTGGCAACCCGTCTGGGCTTTCGACTCAAATTAGCCCGGCAATAATATTATGCCAACAGAATTTGCTGAGGCCATTTTGTTGGTTTTTATGCCGTGTGGGTTTTATTCTGATGTTTGCAACTTGTTCGAGCAACTTTTCAATTTCAACCAGCAGCTGTATTTAGTGAGTGAATGTGTGTGCGTGTGTGTGTGTTTGTTATGCATATATTACACCTGCCTGGCTGTCTAGCCTGGCCTGGCTATTGTCAACAGCTTGCCCACCTCGCCTTGCCTCGCCTTACCTGACTGCTGCCCATACAGTTATGTGCTCCTATTTAAATAAACGTTATATTCGCCTGTCAAATTTTCCATTTAAAGTTTTGCCACGCCCGCCGCCCAATGCCCCATCACATTCACGCTGTTCCCCAACATGCAAAACTTTTCCATTTCCCATTTCCATGAAGGACTCGTCCTTCTTCTCGTGCATGGCTACACGTCACACACACACACACACACACACACATCGCAGTGAATAGAGGTGAGCGAGCTACTAAAGAGTTTGTGTAAATAAAGAAAAGTAAGTTTTCATCTCAGCTCCTCAACACGAATGCCATAGAAATCGCAGCGAGATGTATGAATCACTGAAGCTGAGCTACATAAAAAAAAAAAAATAAATAAGAAAGAGAGAGGGAGAGAGATGAAAAAAAAATTGTAATTTTTAAGATGAGCCACTTCATAGGTAGTTCGGCGTGAGTTGAGATGCTGCCAGTGAGTGCCACTATGAAAATAAGTGTAAGAATAAACCTAGTTTATTTACATTTGCTGCAAACCTTTCAATCAAATCCGTGTCTGCACGAGAATATGGGAGTCGTTGTTAGAGGAGCTCTGCATTATATATGGTATAATGCTGTGCATTATCAGATCATAAAGGCAACAATTGCACTAGGAGATATGTAGAAAAGTTGAGCTTACTTTGAGATCTTATGATAAAGCAGGATTAATAAATTTAAGAGAATTATATAATACTAAGAGAATACTTACGATGACCTTAATGTCATTGACTTCATTAAAAAATATTTATTGTATACATTTATATGTTAATATAGACTTTATTTATATGTAGTTGTTGTTTGAAAAATGTTTACAAAATAATCAAATATACATATTACATATACATAGGAGTACGTATCTAGTCACATATACATTGAATGCAGAAAATGTTTTCAATTTGTTGTTGTTGTTGTTGTTGTGGATTATAATTAGATCTGCGGATCTGAGAATCTGTTGCTCGGAAAAGTATCTTTCGAATTGTACACATTAAGTTTTTTGTTTTTTTCTTTTTCTGTTTTAGCATTAACTAAAAATACAATTTTATAACTAAATATATATATATTTATTTATATATTAAATTACACATATAAACGCACATATACATAGAACATCATTATATACTATATATGTATGTATATATGTATGTGTGTGTGTATATACTCATTGTGGGCACTAAGCAAAAACGGAGTTTTGGGTGGGAAACGGGGCGGGATATGGGAGAATTTTATATACGAACAGAAACTTGCAAATATATATACATATATGCATATGTACATATGTGTATATGTATTATTTGATGCATTATTTAAATAGAATTATAAATACGTTTGCCTTGCCCTTTTTGCTGCATTTTGGCCATGAGTTTGAATTAAACATACACTTTGTTTTTTTTCAATTTTTCACTTTAATTTATTTTTTTTTTATTATTTTCCGATTTTTGTGTTTTTGTGTTGGCTTCGTCCAGGCGAATGACTTTTTATTAATTAAATGTTTTAAAAGCTGTGTTTTGAGTAAATTGTTTATTTATTTTCTTATTTGTAAATCAATTTGCGTGTTTACACTTAATTTTTTGTTTTGTTGTTTTTGTTTGTTTTCTTTATTTTTTTTTTTACTTTAATATTTATTTTAAGCAACAGCTGCTTGAAATTTATCATAATTTTTGTTTTGTATGCCCTTTGACTATATTAAATATTTTGCCTAGCTTTCAGAAATTTGCTAAAAATTAAAAAAAAATACAGGGTGCCTGTGACATAACAGAAGAACCAATACGGGTGCCTATGCAACATGTTTTTTTCGCATATGTATATGTATATGTATGTATATACGTATGTCTAGATAATTGTATTTAACTCTGGTGCATTCTTATGTACAAAACGAAAAAGTAATGCTGGAAGAGTTGAAAGTAAATCAAACTGGCACGCACCCTGTTTGCATGACCACATGATGACGTCATAAATTTGCTAATATTTAAATATAAATATATATATATATTTATTTATTTAATATATATGTGAATGTATTCGATTTGGGGCCTTGGCGGCTCTAGCTCCAAATTTTCTTTACTAATTTATTTACACTTATGTCATACAAAGCTTATTATATATCTATGGCTGTCTGTGTGCGTGTGACTGTCTGTGTGTGTGTGAGTTTTTATGTAATTTACATGTAGAAATCAAAGGAGCTTATGTCACTATGTCATTTGGTATATATATTTTTTTTTTTTTAGGCTACTTACTACTACAGACATCCAAAATAGCAAAAAGCTAGAAAAAACTGCGATACGCATTTAGCATTACGGGTATTCCAACCAAATGTATTTATATTTATGCGCAAATCAATACACGAATTTGTTGTCGATTACGAATAATTGGCTATGCACTGGCATGTTAATTTCATTAACACATACAAGATATACTATTTAAGTCTAGTCTAGACGCTAGATAGATGTACTCTATTTGCTAGTTACGCACACACTCAAGCAAAGTTATATGTATGGCTGGGTGTGTGTGTGTGTGTGTGTGTGTGTGTGTGTCTTTACTTCAATATTCATAATTCATCAAGTTTGTAATGCTTTTGCAACTTCATTTGGTGCAGTTTGTCAGTTTCGCTTTTCCTACGTCTAAAAGTATGCAATAAAATCTATTTACACTGGAATTTCGAGTGCTGTAATGTTAAGATATATGTATATGCATGAGTATGTGTGTGTGTGTGTGATAGTATGAACAGTTGCTTATGCTATGACATTGATTGTATCGTATATATATATATATATAAATGTATATATATATATTTTTATATGGTTCCATTTTGTTTCTTTGGTTTTTCATTTTGCTTAATGTTTTGAAATGTTCTGAGAAATTGCAAAAATTGAGAGTTTGGAGTTTTGAGAAAAATGTTTTGTTTTTTTTTTTACGTTTTTTTTTTCGCTTTGACTTAGGCTAAATTACAACTAGAGCAGCTGTCTTTTATCTGTTTCTGTTTACTTCTTTGCTTATTTTCTGGGGGCACGCCCACTGCCCTGCAATGCGAACCAAATGAAGAGAACCCGTTCCATTTTAGTAATGCTATTGGCGGTGAAATTCGTTACTTAAATCCAAAGTGTGCTAACCAATTGCTCAGCTCAGATCTAGGCGAGAATCAGTTTCAGCATTAGCGTAACGCCGCTCAGTGTGACCAGACTCAGTTTTTGCCGATTCACCGCACCGCTGCCATAGAAGGTCACGCTCAGGTCTCGCATCTCGTTATCTGTAAAATCATGAGAAAAAAATTGTGAAAATGTTTAATTGCCGTTCCAGACCGAAATAGAGCATAAAACAAAGATATATATAGATATAGATAAATATATGCGAAAGCAAATTCAATCATTAGTTCATATATGCAGTTATCTCAATTGCATTTGATGTTCATGTGTGTGTGTGTGTGTGTGGGAGTGGCAGTGGGTGTGGGTGTGGCTGTGCATTAGTTTTTCAATATTGTGTGCCGAAAAGAAATGGCACGACTCATGCAGGTTGCAGCGTTTCAAATGTAGCCAATGGGTTAAAAAAAAAAAAAACATACACACACACGCACACAAATACACACACACACATGTATAAATATAAATTCTTGTTATCCATTTAAAACGCTTTTAGCTTTTTTCTATGTTTTTTATCAGATTTTATATACTTTTTTTTATTGCAATGCAAATTGAACAGAAAAAGGAAATAAATTTGTAGCCACAAAATGCTTGGTAAACTGCAAATTTGAACACACACACACATAGAGGGAGAAAGACACACACACATATATATATATATTTGCTTTTTATTGAGATTTTTATTTATTTATTTAGATTTTTTTTTTTTTAGAGAAACTGTGAGCTTATCGCAAATATTGAGTTTTTTTCATGGAGCGCATGCATATGAAAACCGAAAAACTATGGACCATGCAAATATAAACAGGCAAATAAAAGAGAGAGAGAAAGAGAAGAGCCAGAGTGACAGAGATAGAGAGAGAGAGAGAGACTGACCTGACTGACCGTGATTTAAGAATGTGGACAAATCGACAAGAACATCTGCAATTGATATGTGTGTGTAGGTGGATCAGTCATTGGAAAAGTAGATAGCGATAGTTGCGATAGTACACCATAGTCGTAACCAAACAAAAACAATGAAGAAGAGAAATGCTAGGGCTAAGCTAAGACTTTCAAAGCAAATATTCGAACGCAAAATAAATCATTAACGCGCTCTCGCTGCACTGCGCAATTCGGCCAACTGAGACATTCAGGCTGACTGGCAGCTGAGCTGAGCTGTCCAACTATCTGGCTGACTGGCCTGCAGCTCATTTAGTGTAAGCCGCCAATTAAAATGGCAAACGTGCGACATCTGTCAATAATGACAAATGAACATTTTGCCATTAAAGCCTCGAGGAACGTGCTGTGCACTGCTCTGCTGTGAGCTCTGCCGCCTGGCGACATCGTTGCCAATTGCAATCGGCTGCTCAGCCGGACAGAAGTAAAAGAAACCAAGCGCTAAAGCCGCGCGGGGGCGACGGCGCGGCCGGACCACAGTTGGCTGGCTCTGTACCTGGCCAGGTTAAATGCATGCGCTCAATAGCCAAGGCAACGTTGCCCAATAGCCCAACAGCCCAAGAGCCAACAGCCTCCACTGATCCGGCCAACAGCTGGCTTTTAATGAAACTCCAAGCCGCTTCAGCTCCAATTGGCAGCAGCAGCAGCAGCAACAACAACCAGCACTGTGGGGCACTTCTAAGCTGCATGTGGATAAAAAAAAATAGTAAACAAATCTGTTGAGTGCAACTCAAGAAAAAACAGAAGAAGAAGAAGAAGAAGAAAATGATAAGAATTTGTTCATGTGCCATAATAATAATAGTTCGACATTTTAGAGTTGAGTTTTTGGCTTGAAATTTTAAGTGAAGTTTGTTGAGAATTTAAAGATCTTTGCCAAGAAGAAGGCCTCAGTAGGTAATGCTTAAGCTTAATATAATTTTTTATTTTCATATGAGCTCAAAAAACTTGCAGCTGATATATGAAGAAATATATAAATATTAATCTTCAGTAATGGATATTACTCCAAGGATATTACTTGGGTTCGCCTTAGTTTAAGCATTTTAGGAGACTTTCAGCTTTTTCTGCGAGCTAATTTTTTTTTTTTTTTGTCTTTAAATAAGTAAAAAATTGATCCAAAAATCTTTTTTTTTTTAATTTATTTTTTATATATATATATTTTACTTCATAGAATAAATCGTATGGTTTTATAGCTAAATTGCATTTTTGTTTAGATATCTTAGCATTAAGAATATGCCAATATGTCTAGACAAATTGCCATAAAAATGTTTTTTTTTTTTTTTTTTTTTTTTTTTTATCAAGCTTAAGGTCTTAGTAGCCAGCCCTTTTGTTATTAAGTTAGCTAATAATTTTAATTGTAGTAGCTGTTATAAAAAAATATGAATTTTTTTCTCGTTCCGTCTTAAGTTTTAAGCCACTTCAATAAAATTCCAAATTTTGTTTTGCTCTCACAAAATATTTGCAAATGTCAATTTGCACTGCCATTGCCAATTTGACCCACAGTGCAATGTCACTGTGCATGTGTGTGTGTGTGTGTGTGTGCTTATTGCAAAACTGTTACACGACAGCTGTCAATGAGAGATAGTGTGCGATGAGCGTTCAAAACTTATTCATATTTGATGTGGCTCGCTTTTCTATGAGCCCCCGGCTGAGTTGAAGAAACGACTGCTTCGACATTATCTAAAACATACAAATCTCATTGAATGTGTAGCTGTCAGCTGCCGTGCAGCCGAGCGGGCAGCATCTGTGCATTCAGCCAGGAGGCAGTCCGTCCTTAGCACCGGCAGCCACTGACATCCTTGACGTGTTCTCATTTGCTGCAGCGCACATGTTCAAGTCATTTGCTGACACTTTTAATAGACGGACAACAACACGGACGGACAGCTGGACAGTCGGATATGTAAGTGTATAAGTGTCTGTGTGTGTGTGTGTGTGTTGCATGCTGTTGCAGCATAGTGCTTGCTAACAGGACAGCTAATCTATTGAGGCATCTGTGCTGCCTCCTCCTGCTGCCTCCTCCTGCTGCTGCTGCCCCTGCTGCTGCTGCTGCCTCCTGCTCCTGCCTGCTGCCTCCTCCTACTGTTGCCTCCTCCTGCTGCCAGCTCCTCCTGCTGCCTGCTGCTGCTGCCTCCTCCTGCTGCTGCTGTCTCCTGCTGCCTGCTGCCGGCGCCTCAAAACATGACACGTTCAATTTACAAATGCTGTTGCAACAGAACTATAAATTCAGCCTACTTGCCACCGGCAACCCCAGCCAGTCAGCGTCCTTAAAAGCCTCAATTTGGAGAGTTCGCGCAAAAAAAAAAAAGAGAAAAAAAAAAGCTGGGCAAAAGCCCGTCAAACGCATCGAATTACCATATAAATTTGCGTGCTCCACGCATAAGCTACGGCCAAATTGTCAATTGTGGCGCCAGTCAAATGCCAACAAATTTTCTAATGAAAACAGGCGCAGGTAACGGTGCATGTGCATGTGTGCATCCAGTGTGGGGCTAATGTTGGAGCTGTCGCTCTGTCACTGGATGTCATTGGCATCGACTGTCATTGCGTCTTTTATTGCCTGCGGTTTGGTGGCACAAACCATAACGTCACTTGTGATTTGGTGTGTTGCACGTTGCACGTTGCACGTTGCTCGTTGCACATTGTGCACGTTGTGCGTTGCATGATGCAGGTTTCGCGTTGCGCTAAACAAGCAACATGCCCACGTTGCATTTACCACAGCGGCCGCATTTCAGCACCTGCCCCAGAAAAGGCTACGACTGGGGGGGCGGGGGGTGTCCTGAAATAGGTTTTTGTGCTCGAGCGGGCGAGCGCGCTATTCACGTAATAGCATTGTGGTTGAGCGACAAATACATAGACAGACAGAGACACACACACACACACACACACACACACACACAGACAGTTTACAGTTGTGTGCTGATAGGTGCATCAGCTAAATCCGATTTTTAAGCGCTACATTTTGGAGCACAAATATTTTCTTTTTTCGCTGCTGTCCGATTTGTTTCTGTTTCTGTTTTTTTTTTTGAGTGGATCGAGTGGCCTGTGGCAGAGAGAGAGAGAGAGGGGAGGGGGAGTCGAGTGGCAGAGGTGCTACGCATTTGCATTTGCAACAACAACAACACCAAGTTGGCAACACGCACTGCCTGAATACAGAAGGTGTTCAGCTGGCCCAAGGCTCTGCACATCAGTCACGGCGGATATCCGTCTACACTGAGAGAAACTAGTGTTGTGTGTGAAAAAGTTGATGAATAAATTTATTTTTATTGAGTATTTTTGATGCATTTTTAAATCAAACTCAAGATAAAGAAGATGATTTGGGTTTGGTTGAAGAATAGATAATGATATATAGGGGAGTTAATAGTTCGGTTAAACGTTTCTCTTAACAGTTAAGTGTCTTGGCATAAATTATTTAAATATTATTTTCTGCATAGAGTGTAGGGTATTTGCTAGATTAGTTCTCCCAGCTAGAACGATTTCATTGGCTTGCTATTTATTTATTTATTTATTTATTTTTTGTGTTTAATATAAATATGGATATTATCATATTATATAATATGTATTAGGTAAAAGGAAAACAAAAAAAATTACGTATATATATTTGTATAATATAAAATGATAAAATTAAACCAGACTATATACAAAAGCTATTTTTTATAGCATTTCTCACAGTGTATTTCGGTTAGATTTTTGGCTGGATTTTGGGCAATAAATACTGAGCACTCATACGCAGGGACAGTAGCAGAGGTAGAGGTAGATCTAGAGCCGAGTTGGGAGAGAGAGAGAGAGAGAGAGAGAGAGAGAGCGCGAGCGTATTCCAATTGGGTTTTGAAAAGTTGTTGAAATTTCTGTGGTGCGGCGGTGCTGTGGTTCGGGATTTGGCGCATTTCTGGCTGCGCTGCTAAATTGCGGATTTGCACTAAATTGTTGGCCGTTTTATTCTGTTTTTCCTATTTTTTTTTTTTTTACTTGTAGTCGAATCGTAGTTAACTTGCCTAGCAAATAGCTCAAGGCAATGACCGGCTGACCAAAGTTAAAGTTGAGCTTAAAGCAGCCGCAGCTGCTTATGCGTATGAGCGTATGAGTGTATGTGTGTGTGTGTGTGTGCGTGTGTGTGTGTGTGTGTTGTACTTATTATAATGCAGTCTGATCTCCTTTGTGTTATGCGAGCAGCACTTGCGGCAAGAAGCTTCAGCAACAGCAACAGCTTCTCGGCCCCCTCGAGCCAGCAGCACTTTACATAAACATAACATTCACGTCGAGAATTCGCATTACACATCCAGCCAGCGCATATACATATATATGTATTGTATATAGCAATGTATACATATTTTTATATAGTTGTGTGTGTGGCAAACTTTTTGCAACTTACATGCAACAGCCAAAGAAAAAGGAATGAAAGTTGTTGCTGCTGTTGCTGCTGTTGTTGTTGCTGCAGTTTGTTTGGAGCCTTTGCTAAAGCATTCCCCGCGGCAACACAAAAGCTGCCAGAGCGGGACAGACAGACAGAGAGAGCGAGAGCGAGAGAGAGTTGCGTGACAGAGATAGCCAGACATTGGACAAGTAAATTGAAAATTTGAGCTGCGCTGAGCAGACGACAGTCGCGTCCTGCTGCCTCTATAAGGGTCCACTTTGTCATCCTTTTGAATGCGTCGCCTGCTACAGCTACCACCACTTCTTCTTCTGCTTCTTCTTCTTATTTGTTGTTGTTGTTGTTTTGGGTATTGCTATTGCCATTGCTATTGCCATCGCTGACTGGTCCTCAGTTGGCAGTTTCAGCAAGTTTTTTACGCAACTTTCAACGAGTCTTTCATTTTTTGATATTTCTTCTAGCATTCGCTAGCTGCTTGCCACACACACACACTCACACACACACATACATACAAACACTCTCTACTTTATGTTGTAATTTTATTTAACTTCGCTTTTTCTTTTACTGCTTCAACTTCTTCTTCTTCTTCTTTTTTTTTTTTTTTTTGCTTTATGTCGAGTATTTTTTCGCGTGCACAAAATGCATTATTTTTTATGTCTCCATGTGCTGTGCAGAGTGTTGACCCCACAGCCCAACACTCTGACCCCAACACACACACACACACATATATATATGGAGCTATAGCTAAGCCACACTAAGCGTGAGTTTCTAACGTTAACCACTTGCCTCTATACCGTCTCTCTGTGTGTGTGTGTGTGTGTGTGTGTCTATATGATGTAAATAGTTGCATACCTCAGTTGACTCAATTGTTGTCTCTTTTATACGCAGCAAAATGACAACAGCAACAACAGCAACAACAACAACAACAACCATAGCGTACAGCTATTGCCATGAAAATAGTTCAGTTCTCTGCGCGTACATTAAAAAAGTGTCATAAAAATTAAATGCCCTTAAAGGGCGTGCCAACGGTGTCTGCGGCAAATCGAAGTGAATATGCCCTCTGGGAGTTTGTATTATAGAACGCACACACACACACACACATACGTATATATATACTCTATACAGATGTATAAATTTCTGCTGCCGTCGACAATTATTTCTACAGTCAACGCGATGGAAGAGGACATTAAGAAATGCTTGGGCATCCATATAGTCGACTATAACTATGCACTATACACTAAAACTGTGCGTTATGCATATATGTATGTATGTATGTGTATATAGCCAGCTATCTGAACTATAAAATCAACTACCGTTATTTCCATTAAGTGCGCTTGGGTATTATGGCGAATACTCAAGGGAAGTGAGACTTGACTAGCTGTCTAAGAGTTAAACTGATGAGCAGGCCCAGCTCATATGCTGAATTCAAGTAGATCTGATATGTCAGATACCTATGTACATACATACATATATAAGCCTTAATGTTGTTTAGTTGTTGATGAAAATTGGGAAGTTATTAAAGAACTTTACAGTTCATAGCATATTTAAATATTATAAATGGATTATACATTTTGTGTATAAATATTTTGTATGAATTTTAATATTTTTTTATAGCACTCGCATGCTTAATTAAGTAATTAACTAAATAATATTTAATATACCTCTTTCGTATTTGTTTAGTCAATTAAATTCTATTTACGACCTGAGCAGAGGACGGGCGCAGTGCGGATATTCCAACTATTCAATGCTTACACATGTAACACACACACACACACACACACACACACACACACACATACACATGCAGCTGAGCTTGGGCTGCATTTATCGGCTTTACCTTGGCAAATTGATCGTAACGTTTATAGGGCTGAACAGATATGGAAATGGCTAAACTCAGCTGAGCCAGAGCATCAAAAATTAAATTCGAATTTTTTATGACCGAATTGCTGTCATTTAAAGTTGACAAAATCGCAACTATTTTATTGGCAGAGTAAGCGTGAATTATTTATATATTTATTATAGATTAAAAATAATCCAAAATTAAGTTAAATTTATATACAGCTATGTATAAACTTGCATTATAAAATATTAATAAATATTCTAGACAACCATACTATTGCCATTTGTTCTATTCTAGACCCAAACTTAACCTATATATTTTTAAAATATCATTCTATAATGATAAATGAAATATGTATTATTCTATAATGATATTCTATAAATATGTATAGGTTAACTTGACTCTATAGTCAATACTCCTTGATATCATTATATGAACTTTTTAAGCTTCATTGTAAGCTTTCACTTTCCGACTTTCATTGGATTTTTCACTTCTGTCTACTCAACCCATAGCAAAATAAAGATATTCCACAAGCTGCTCGACCTCTTGACTTCTTCTACTTTTTTTTTTTTTTTTGCTGCCCAGCTAATTTGCTTTGGCCAAAATGTTGAGCTGTAATGCACCGCAATTCTATTTGGCATTGCGAAAAATGTAATTCGTAATTGCTACATGGCCAAAAGGTAGTCACACACATACACTCACACACACACATACATACAGACGTACTCAGCTGTCTCACTCTCACTTAGATACTATGTAAATAAGTGTGTTTGACTCCACTCGAGCGCATATGTGAGCTGCTTGCTGTTGTTGTTGTTTTTGTGTGCCACGACACTCAATTGGCGTTTTCTTTTAGTGGCCAGGCCAGCTGAAGTAGCAGGAGTCGGGGGCAGCAGCAGCAGCAGTTGAAGCGCCAGCAATTGTTGCTGTTGTCCAAGCTTCGTCGACTTGCAGAGCACGTCCACCAGGTAAATGAACTGCTAATATCTGTTGGAGTGTGTGTGTGTGTGTGTGCGTGAGTGTGTGTGTGTGCGAGAGTGTGTTGGTTGTGCGCGCGTGCAAGTCCTTGCTACAGTTTGGCTCGAGTGTGCTTGTTGTGCTTAGGTGTTGTCGCTGTTGCTGCTGCTGCTGCTGCTGTTGCTGCTGCTGTTGCTGTTGCTGCTGTCCGCAATGGCTGCCATTGTTGTTGACATTGTGGTTATAACCGTTCTAGCTGGCTGCCTGGCTGCTCTTGTTGCTCTTGTTGCTGTAGTTATGACACTCTAGGCTCATTAGTTGGCGCTTGCCACGATTGCCAGCATTGCTCTAGCCCTTGCTGCTGCTGCTGCTGTTGCATGTCCTGCCGCTAATTGCGTAAATTGTTTATGTTTCGAAAATATAATGAAGTCATTTCCATTAGCACAATGCACGCCAATGAGTTGCCACAAAACGCTGCAAACGTTGCAATGCAGCAGTTGCAAGAACTATGCGCCTTACAATGCCGCTTAATGAAGTCGTTTGCCAAGCGCTGTGTCTGTCTCTGTGTGTGTGTGTGTGTGAATGTGTGTGTGTGCACCTGTCAAAGCTGAAAGACGCTTTGCACAAGTGACATCGATACTGCAACTGTGTGTGTGTGTGTGAGAGAGAGTGTGTGTGAGTGTGTGGCATGCACGTTTTACTTGATTTAATTTCGTCGTATCGCTTTGTGCACAGTCTATAGCCATCTCTCTCACGCTAACTACCTCTCCCTCTCTCACTCTCTGTGTGTGTGTGTGTGCGTGTTTATTGCGCATTTCTCTTGGCCTGTCTGCATATTTATTCGTTTGTTTGTCGAGTCGTCGGCATTCAATGCCGTTCGCTGCGTTCGCATTTGCATGCATTTCGCAGTCAAAAGATCTTGAGGGAGATGGAAGGAGCGTGAGTGAGAGAGAGAGAGGGAGCGAGAACTGAGGCTTGCGGGTAGCTGTGGCAAATATGCGTCATTTGCATGGGTTAAAACGGTTAGCCAAGCGCGCGCGCGCTACATTTTATGCGGCTGCCACATACAGCGCCCGTTGCCTGACTACCACCGACCACCTGGTCGACTGCCTGGCTGGTTGGCTGCCATGGCGCCTTGCCACCTTGCCACTGCGGCATTCATTCAGTATGCAATGCAACAATAGTTTTGCATATAAATGGTTTTCGTTTGCGCATTTAAATGCGATCCACCTGCAGCCCAAACGCAAAACCCAATCGACGCCCCGCATCTTTGTTTATTTATAACCGCAGCGACAACTCTTAAGGAATGTGCAAGTGTGTGCGTGTGTGTGTGGGTGTGCATGCAATTAGTGCTCTATAGTGTGTATGCTTATTTGATTTTTCACGCTCATTATGCTAAGCTCAGGCTAGCAGCAATTAGTCGCAGAGACTCCACGGCGTATACGCAATTTCACTTATATTCACTTCATTCTGGGAAATATTTATTTTCTGTTTCTGATGCAGCGCAATGCATTAAACTGCAACAATTTGCACTATTTGCATTGCCGCATGTGGCATGTGTCATGTAAAGCGATTTTCATGATGCGGCACGGCGATTTTTCAGGATTATCGGCGCAAGTAGCGCTTAATACCAAATTATTATGCATGCGGACAGCAACAAAACAACAACAACAACAAAAACATAAACAAAAAGAAATGAACAAAAACAACTGAAGCTTGAAAATTTAATAAAATAAAGTGTTGCCAGGCGCATGCAAGAGCAAGTCTCTCTCTCTCTCTCGCTCTCTCTCTCCTCTGTGTGTGTGTGTGTGCCATAAGCTGTTCCACACACACACACACACACAGAGACACACAGATTTGAGAGCATGCCATACGCCTGGCTTAATATATGATATGCTATTTATACACATTTATGCGATATTTATGTGTGGATAGAGATAGATAGAGCCGGTCGGGGAGTGTGGGAGCGAGGGGGGGGGTTTATATTGTATAATCGAACGAGCGCCTGCTGAACTTACCATTTGATGATGTGGAGAAGAAGAAGCTGTTGGTCAAGTCACTCCAGCCATAGCGATTCCTGTGAATGGAGATGAAACAAGAATTTGTGGCACATATTAATGCTTTTGTTGCAACAATTACATATGTTGCACATACAGATATTCTATTGGTAGAGGTAGATAGAGAGAGAGCTATAGTTTAACCTTATTAGCTGACTGACTGACTGACTGATTGAATGATGCACTGAGGGCAGGCACTGCAAAGTCTTACAAAAGCCTCTTAGCTTATTGAAAGATGCGTCTTGGATGCATATGAGCTGTGCTCAATCATTGAATTATCTTTGGAAAGTCTATTGCTTTCAGTTTTGTTGTATTTGAAGTGCTTTTGCTAGCAGCAGTAACTAAATTTGTTTTCTATTAAACACGGCCTAAGCTCAAGTAAATAAAGAATGCTTGAAGAGAGGCATATATGTATATAGATATGATATACGATATATGTGCATTAGTTACAATACATGTAGTAGCTTAATTGAGAATGGAAGGTGCTACACTATAGCTAACTATCGATACTTGGCTACAGTGCCATCGATACTCAACTAGAATGTGATTATGGGAAGCAGAAGAGAATTCAATTGAAACCTAGCAGAGCTGATGAGTGAAAATGAAAGCCTCTTACATATAGTATAAAGTTATTCCATATTTATATATATACTCATCCATCGATAAACTCATGCATATCTATATCGATATATCCATACATTTCTATATCGATATACCCATCCATTCCTATATCTATATTCCCATACATATCTATATCAATTTATATACCTGTCTAGAATTTAAATGAAAATCTTCGCATTGCTAAATATTTATCCCTGCTTATTTAGCTTTTCAATTTCTCACCAAGTTTTCGCGCATAGCTGAGCTTGGCTTTTACTTACCGGGACTGCACTGTGGCCTCGTACTGCTGATCGGGATCCAGGCCGCGCACCATGTAGCTCATGCCCTGGGAGTAGTGGTGCGACAGGGGGAAGGCGGGCAGCACCACATCGCGCCAATCGTTGTGGCCCCAGCGCATCAGATTGCCATAGCCGCCATAGTTGGCCAAGTTGTTGGCGATGCGATGATTGTGGCTGCTGCTGCCGTAAGACGAGGACGAAGACATCGACGACGACGAGGAGGAGGACGAGGACAATGACGATGAGGATTGCGAGTCAATGGCATTGTCAACGACCTCATGTCCTTGTGGCAGCTTGCGGAAGGACAACTTGTACTCCTCGATGGGTGTGTGGGAGTCGACTGTCCACGAGATGTTGTATCTAAGCAAGGAGTAAGAGAGAGAGAGGGAGAGAGGGAGAGGGAGAGTTAGTTGGTTGCGTGCAACAGTTGGCGCCAGATTTATTTTTAAGACTCGACTCAATCAATATGTAATTGTTAAATTTGATATGAAGCCATGTTGCTGCAGTCAGCACGCAACAGCAACAGCAACTGTTGTTGCTGCGTCAACAGCAACATAATCAATGCTGACAATGGCTGGGGTTAAGATATCGCACATAAAGCAATTGTTGTTGCTGCCACTGCTGCTGCTGCTGCTGCTGCTTTGCTACTCTCTGCTTTTGTTATTGGCCCTTTGTTTGTCCTTCGTCGTGCGCACAATGCGTTTCGTTCATTCAACCGAAAGGCCAACAGCAGTTGGCCATGCCCAGCTGCAGTTTTGGCCATTGGCCTCAGTCTTAAAGACTCGCTTTAAGCAACCAACAACAGATTTGGCAGTATTTAAACGGTAATCGAGAGGGTGGGAGAGAGAATGAGTTGAAACTATTCAAGCTGCGTTCAAGTAAACAACTAATTACAAGCAAAGCGCTTGTGTGCCTTGTTGTCCTTCGACCCCCCACTCTCAGTGCCACTCCCACTCCCACTGCCATTGCCACTCAGAGTTCGTATTCGCATTACAAAGGCGCTAGTTCATTGCTTTGCGATAAACTCGGCACACAATTTGAATGCTAATCAGCTGAGAGAGAAAGAGAGGGAGAGAGAGAGAGGGGGGGAGAGGCATAGCGCGCACTCTGAGGAGTCGCGAGGTCCAAAGGCCATAAACAAGCCAACTTATACAAATGCCAAAGGATCTGTGTGCCATTGCTGCTTGTGTTTGGCATTTATTTCGGTTTCAATGTGCGTAATTTCATTCCATTCCATTCCATTCCGTTCCACTCTTCTTTTTTTTGTATTCTACATTTCTGCTGTTGTTTTTGTTTTGCATGCTTATTGAGCCATATGAACTAATAACCTGAAGTCCTGCGCACAATAAAAACATAAAACGCCAATCAGGGCCAACTTTTCGCATATAGCATCAAAGTAAGGCTGGCAATAAAAATGATTATGAACAATTGAAGACTCAACGACTGGCGCCAGCCTGTGGCCTACATTCCCCCGCAGCCCCCTATGCTGCTGCTGCTGCCACTACTATATCTCTGGCTCCATGGGCCACCAATTTGGCAGCCTTAATTGCCGGCAGCAGTTTCCGGGCCGTGCCGGGCCGAGCCGGGCAGGGCAGCAAATGAAATCAGCGTTGCGTTGACAAAACCCGAATCTCGTTCAGCATCAACCAGAAAAAAAAAGAAAATAAAATACAGTTCAGTTACCACACACAGAGTGGGAGGGAGACAGCTAGCCCATTGCCCATGTTCGTGTTTGTCTAGAGAAACTTTGTTATGCGTGGCGTATACGCAACGTGCTAACAGTAGTAGCTCGTTAACTGGCATAAATAATACTGTATTTTAATTATGAATTCATTATTAATTAATATGTCGCATCTTAATTAAATTAAAATCAATTTTACATAAATAATTAAGCGATAAAATACATTAAGGGAAAATATTTGCGTAATATTGATTCATGGACATAAAATAAAAAACATAAATAAATAAAATTTTATGGGAATTAAAAAACGAAAAAATGGAATAAAAATATTGTATGAGTATTTTATTAATATTACAATATTATATTAAATCAGATTTCTATATTTATTATTTACTTTATAATGCTTGAAAATGGAATTAAAATCAAAATTCTTTTTAGAATATTTATCATTAAAATTATTATTGAAAATTAAAATGTTAATATGATAAAAATATATGAATTTATAATTTAAAATTCTTTAAGAGTAAAAAAACCTTTAGGAAAGGCTGCAGATTTTTCACTTTCATATACATTGAAAATTCATATCTGTGTATATATTTTTTGTGTTATTTAACTATAGTTTATAAAATAAGTGATAATGAACATAAATTCGTAATCTTTTGTTCACTTTTATGAAAATACCTTAGCTCATGTGTCAAGCAGCAGCAGCAGCAGCGGCCGTTGTTGAGCAAATTGGTTTTGGAATTTCATTTTGTTTATATCTGAGTTATTTGATACGCTCGACCTTTTTTTTGGCAACGCATTTTCAATTTTACACATTTCCAATGGCAATTTCTGTATGTTTCCCTCTGCAGTTTCTTCTTCTTTTTTTCTAGTTTATTGAACTTAATTCAAGTTGAATTATTGAAAGGTGCCAATGCCACTCGCTGGCAGCTTGTTAGGTCTATAGCAATGTCGTTGTCTGTCTACCTTTCCCACTCAGTCGCCCTTCTCTCTCTCTCCCTCTCTCTGTCACACACACACACTCTGTGTGTCTGACAGTGAGATGTGAGCTTGTTTGTCGCTTGGCTGCTTGTCCTCTCAGCCATGTGTGGGTCTCAGTGTCTGTCTGTTCCGTCTGATTGTGTATGTGTATGTGTGTGTGTGTGTCCGTCTGATGACAGCTAATCCAATTAAAAGTTTTATTTGTTACGTATACTGTCCCTACAGTCCATGGTGTGTCATTCAACGAAATGAAACTAATAAAGCCACCGCCTCAATATACACTGCCAAAAAAAAAAAAAACTGACATTTCTTAAATCATTTTTTGTTTCCTTCACTCATTTTCACTTTTTTTTTCCAAATGTGTGTATATGTCGTGTCGTATTACGTATACGCCGCCGTATAAATCTGAGCTGCGCTAATTAGGCTATCTCAATTCAACAAAAAGTTAACTTGGCTCAACTGAAGTCAAGCACTTATCTAACAGTGTATGTGTGCGTGTATGTGTGTGGCACGTAGCCACGTGAACGCGCACGTGTCTGGACGTTTACCGCTGTCCGTCCGTCTGACATGGTGAATTCTTACCTGTCCTTGTACTGACTGATTGCCGGTGAATTAAAAACGGCAACATTCGGTTTTCCGCTCAGCTGCAGAGTTTTGCGTGACTTGCCAAGCTGATTCTCGGCCACGCAGGAATAGTTGCCAAAGTCCTGCGGATGCACTTTGCGTATAATCAGCGTGTGACGTGAGCCGCGATTCTCCATGATGTGCCGCTCGGTGGTGTCCAATTGCATGGTGTCTTTGAACCAAATTACCTGTAAATAATTGAAAACTTGGTCAATCGTAACGTAACGCAACGTAACGCTAGGTAACGTAACTCGAACACGAGCACGAACTCAAATTCAAAGAGGCGTTAACTCTCAACATTGAAATAGGAGCTCAATGAGTAAATGATCAGAGTGTGAGTGTTTTTTTCTGTGTGTGTGTGTGTGTGCGACGAGCTGTGCGCGACAAGGTGTGAGAAAGTTCAAGTGATTTGCTGCAAATGCTTTCACGTCTATCGCCTTACAGGCAATTGCAAAGGCTTCGCTGCCATTCAAACAGTCGAGCATTGAATTGGATTCGCTTAAATAGCGAATAGCTTGATTATGCACACGATATCATTAATCTCAATAGATCACATGCCACTGCCTGATGGGTTCTTAAAGTATATGACTGAGCTGTAAGCAGTTGAGAGTACGACGAGTACGATGAGTACGATGAGTCGGTATGGTGTGTACTTGAAATTTCACTGAGGTGTCTGCATTCATTTATTTTATGAAAATTCCCCCATATGAAAAAATAAATTAAAAAATATAATAAAATAAAAAATATATTCTAATAAAAGTTAAAAATATTTGTAAGTTATAAAAAAAATTAAAAGAAAATAAAAAATAATTTCTAATAAAGGTAAATATTATTTATAAGTTATAGAAAAAAATAAAAACTTAATTCAAATGAAATTAAATATTCTTTATAAGCTATATTCCCTTCTTATAAGTTTAACTATATTTACACCACATTCAATTTGTATTCTAATTATAATTATACATTTCTCTTTTCACATCTCTCCCCGTTTTTGTGCCTCTCTACTCATTTCATCATGCTCTCTGCTTCATTTCCTTAGCTCACTTGTCACCTGCATGCGAAAGAGTTAATTATTTCGCACTTCAATTAATGTTTTTGTTAATAAATTCCCATAAATCTTGAACAGAGGCTGTCTGTCTGAAATGAATGATATGTAAACCTGCCCTGGCCCCCGCTTCCCCATCGCCTTCTTAATTTTTGTGAATATTTTGACAACTGAAGCCTATATATATACACACATAACTTTATGTGTATATATTTCAGAAACCTGTTTCGTATGTCAAGTGCGCTCGCATCCCGAGCAAACACCGAGCCGCAGCCCGGGACTAACTAGTAGAGGCAGCAAGGCAGACAGGCAGACAGCCAGACAGCCAGACAGCAGATAGGAGATATCGTGGCACCGCAACGGGGGGATCCGTCTTGTGCGTGTTCTGACAACGAAACGTGCTCTAGGCCCTGGAAATTCGCCGACTCTGCTTGTTGCTGTTTGTTCACATGTGTGCGATATACATGGGCGCTTTGACAGGGCTCCGACAGGCCAGCGCTGGGTAGATGCCGCGTTTTGGGGCACAACGCACGAATTAACACGGAAGCCGGGTAGGCAGCAGGTGCTCCAAGCATGACTCACATGCCAACAAGGAGGTCCACACCAAAAAAACAAAAACATAGAAAAAAGAGGCCCAACAACGTAAAACCTTCAGCTGAAAGTTCATTCCTAACTGAGCACAGACATACATCTATTTTTATATCGAAATTTATACGCATAGAAAACAAATGAGAGCTAAACAAATACCAGGAAAAAATCGACGCGTGTGAACGTGCTTGGTGCACAGTGGCTTAGATAAGTTTGAGGAAAGCTGAGTCTGTAAAATATCTTTGAGAAAAAAAAGCTTGAGAAGAAATAAATGATGAATGAAAATTATTTAATATAAAAATTAAAAACTAAAAGTTTGAATTTGAGAATTAAACTTTTGAGAAGAAATAAAAAATAAAAAATGAATGAAAATTATTTAATATACAAATTAAAAACTAAAAGCTCGATTTTTGTTAATTTATAAAATTTTACACAGAAATTTTGAGCAATAAAGGTTCTAAAAATTAAAAAAATATGTGTAAAGAAAAAACTTAAATTAAATATATTACTGATAGTAAAAATGTTGAAAAACGAATAAATTAAATTATTAAATATACAAAAATCGTAAAACTAGATTTGATCAATTTTTTTTATAAAATAAAATTGGTTATTAATTTTGGGCAGTTTAAAAAGTTAAAAAAAAATTTATATAAAAAAATAAATAAAATAAAATAAACATAAAA
This sequence comes from Drosophila aldrichi, assembly GCA_035045965.1. Classification (NCBI taxonomy): domain Eukaryota; kingdom Metazoa; phylum Arthropoda; class Insecta; order Diptera; family Drosophilidae; genus Drosophila; species Drosophila aldrichi. The sequence continues at coordinate 1,803,646 of JAWNOM010000038.1, forward strand.
ATAAATAAAATAAAAATAAAAATAAATAAAAGAATAAAAATAAAAATAAATTAAATTAAAAATATTTAATTTCAAATTATTTTAAAATTTTCGTAAGAGAAAAATGAATTAATATCAGCTTTATATTATTTTAAACGCATTCTCAAAAACTCGCCATATATTATTGTTAAATAATGGAATGTTAATTTTATCTATATATAAAGTTTATTTATTTAAGCCCGAGCTGGATACCTCTCACAGCTCAGGCAACACTTGAAAATGGCCTTGTGGCACTAGAGCTCTTCACAATAATATTATATAAAATATTTGCAATTGTACTTGAGGCACATTTTTTATGCTATAAATGGCCATAACTGTTCTGTGTGTGTGTGTGTATGTGTGTGTGTGTGTGTATACATAAATGTATATGTTTTACTGTTGTCATTCGGGGGCATTATATATTTGCTGTCCAACCATGTGGCAAACACATTTGCTGCTTGTCTCTTTGACCATGCCGAGTTTTGGCGCTGTTTTGGCGCATATTCCATTAAAATGGCTGTCAACGTTGCACATGTGTTGTCATATATACATACATATATATATATATCAGGCACACACACACACACGCATCTAGATATTGGCGTACGTGTGTGTAGTTACAGTTATGCCATCATGCCATAAATGTTTGTTATTATTTGTGGAAAATGTTGATGTTTGCGTTTTCCATGCCTTTTGTTGCTGCTGGTATTGCCCGTTGCCCGTTGCCCGTTGCCTGTTGTTGATTTTACGCTTTTGCCTTTATTTAAGCCACGTTCATCAGCCATGGCCAACATCATCAGCAGCCGCCCTGTCGCTCAGCCGTGCGTAACGAGCCGTAAGTGTTGACACGGCACTAAACAGTTCCAAATTTCATATTTTTCGCTAACTCGCCCTCTCCCTCTCTCTGTCTCTGGCTAAATGCATTAATTACTTTTGCTTTATTAAATTTCGCACATTGTTTCTAATGCGTGTAGCTGTGAGGCAGCAATTTGGACAGCGAATTGATTGGGCACTTCATCAGTATCAACGCCAGGGCAAAATGTTGCGCCAATCAATCTTTGGCATCTTGGGCTCCCATTTGCAAACTGCCTTTGTTGCAGCAACAACAACAACAACAACATCAGCAAAGGAAACCAAAGTAGAAGAATAAGCAGCAACAAAAATTAGCATTGATGAGCAGCAAAGCGAGAAATGCCAATCAACACTAATCAGCCGCACGAAATGGAAGCTTCGCTTCAGCTGCGACTTTGCTGTTTCTTTCTTCTTTGCTTTGACTTGACGCTCAATGCTGCAATTCCCACTTGGGTGCCAAAGCGGAAATTGTTAACGGAAAAGTGTTGTTAGGTGTGCGTGTGTGTGTGTAGCAGCTGCGTGTCGAGTGCTGTTTCAGCTAGAGTCTCAGCCTGTCCGTCAGGCACAAAGCAAATAATTACGCATACGCAACGTAGAACGCCAAACACGCACACAACAGTTTATATACATCTATCTCTCTCTTTTCTCTTCCTGTCTCTCTCTCTCTCTCTTTCATTCTTCGTTTCTCTAGTGTCGCCTTTAATGGCCAACAATTGACTTAAGCTGGCTGATTGCCACCCAAACAACCCAAACTACAACTTTCTCCCTCTCTCTCTCACAGTCTGTCTCTTTCGGTTGGCAAACTCTCATAGAAATTGGTTAATAAATAATTTGTCGTAATTAATTACACGTCAGCAATTTACAATTGTACTCGAATCATTTCGAAATCACTGTTAATTTCCGCATTGCACAGACAAACAGTCCAAAGTGTCAAGGCTCTAATTAAAAATCAAATGAGCGCAGCGAGTGAAGCATTCGCTTCATTTCACTTCAAAAGCGACTCTTCAGATGCGGATTAATGCGTCGCGTCAACATCATTATCGAGCGCTGCGATAATAAAGCATTAATAATGCCGCCGTATTAATCGACATATTTTCATTGCATAGTCAATCAAATAAAATGCGAACCATTAAATGCGCAGCTGAAGTTCAATCAAACTTAATATTTATGTCAACAGATTTTCAATTTGATTTAATTATGAAATGATTTTTAGACAAATCAAAAATGAGTTGATTGCTTAATGAACTCATGAATGTGGGATAAAGTGGGCTAAGGGAGGCGATTGATTGGGTGATTGACAAAGAAGATGGATGTATTAGAAGTGAAACACTTGTTGATTGATTGACTGAATAAGAAACTCTTTAAGAGGTTGATGTAGAAACAAATGCACTTGATTGTTGATTGACTAACTGATTTGCGAAGTGATTGAAGGAGTTGTCTTATTATTGATTTATGAAAAACTGATTTGATACAGACTGATGAACTTAGAGTCCTGAAATTGTTGTATATATCTCTGTTTGAGATGTGTTTACTATAGCAATCGAAAGGCTCAATCTAAACTTAACTTTATCAACATCGAATCACGATTATGCTCAATACTATTTATGATTGCACTTTGGGCAAACACAAGCTACGCAAATACTTCTCAATCATTGTTGGCTTGGGCTAATTCAAATTTGAAATTGATTTCAAATTGAGCGCAATCGAATGCATAGTTAAAGCTAATAAAATCAGGATAATTAAGTGCTCGACATCGGCACTCGAAATACGCCCAATTCCGGATGACAATATGTGAGTGAGCAGACGCCGAGGGCGTAACTGTTTAGCAACTAAGCTAAACTTGCAGTCAATTACTGTGTCAGACACACACACACACACACACGCTGACAGCATAAAAACTCATTAGGCCTGAAAAAGAGGGAGAAAGAGAGAGATAGTGCAGCTCTATCAAAATGTGATGTGCATGTGTGCATGTGTGTGTGTGTCTGTGTGTGTGTCTGTGTGTCAAATGAGAAGAAAATTACCAATTTGAAAATTAATTTGGAAAATAATTAAAAGCAATGACAACGACGACCATGGCCATGGGACCCAGCGCGATGACAGAGCGCATTAAGCTGCATGCGGCGCCATCGAAGCTGCAGTGGGCATGGGTAGGCCGGCCTGTACAGGCAACACCCATTAATGGTTGTTAGCTGTTTATAGCTGTGTCAAATGCGGCTGCATGTTTAATGCGCCTGCCAACGACATCAATGACATCGATGACAACGATGACAACGGCAATGCGCTCGCCTCTCGCCAATGATAATGATGTTGTCTCATTGCTGTCGCTCATCATGTTAATGACAATTGCTCTAATGACAATGTTGCCTCGCCAGCTGCCACTCAGCGGGGGGTGGGGTTGGGGGTGCGGCTGCCTGTTTATGGTATTCATTATGCAACAAATCAACAACAATATATACATACATACATATATCAATGGATTATGAATCTGGCACAGACTGCGCCGCAATTCCTAATTAATATGCAAATATGCACACATGTAAGTGCCACTCACACTCACACACTCACACACACTCTCACAATCATATTGCAGGTGTGTTTGTCCTTTAAAGCTCAATTATTAATAGCTCTCAATGGCAGCGGCATTAGCATGCATGCAGCACCTCTGCAACTTTGCCGCAGTTGGCTTATTGTTGCGGCGAGCCATTGTCAAAGGCATAATTAAAAATGCGCCACACAGCATCAATCAATATCAATCAGGGCATATTCGTTCGCCTCACAATGCAGCAATTCATCATTCTTTGATATTAATCTATGCTGCATTAGAGTCGACTCCTTCATTAGCCACAAAGTATTTCGAATTACTTTAAAATGAAATGCTGGACATATGATGAACACAATATATATTAGATATCCCATTGTCCTGCACAATTTGCATGCAAATTATCTAACTCTAGAGATGAGCTGCTAGTGAGCCGAGTATACCCTTTAGATATTTGCATAATGTAGAGTTTTTATTACTAAACCAATTGTCAAGCTATGCATTCTCTTTGATCCACACACACGTACATACCTCTTAGGTTACTTTTCCATTTGGTTAGGTATAAACACGGATTATTTATGTTCTTATAAATATTAAACATCTCTACTATTTGCTTATTATACAGAGACCAAGAAAATTTAGTCAAGAATGCGAATGTAATTAAGGCTTTGTTGGGGAATCTATTTATAGAATAATCTTAGCCAGAGATAAAAATATAGAGTAATATATAATATATATAAGAAAATTATTTCTTGGCCACTCTATTCCACATTTCAATCTTCATTTTCTTTTGCTTTTATTCGGGTTTCTCTTGACTCTACTCATACTCTCTGCCAATAGAATTTCTGGAACTAGATCACATCTCTGACATCAATTTCGATAGTTGCTTAAGCTACTTTTGAATAGAACCAAAGCAGATAAATATCTCTTCTTAAAGAAAGCTCTTCCATTTTGTATACCTCAAACAATTGCTGGATTGGATTAATTAATTCTTATTCTGCTCAGATATGCCCGAATTGAAGAACTTTTCGATGCGCCCTGTTTAGCTGCGAGGCAGCCGTGTAGTCGACATAGGCAACGGGAATATCATGATGCCAGTAGGGGGAGGGGCAGGCAGTGCGGGCTACGTTCTTGAAATGCAGACACACGCTGTGAGCTGTTGCAAGTTGTAAGCTGCAAGTGTAAGTTGCAAGGGGTCTCGTTAGCGTGTGGCATGAACGAAGCGTTAAATTCTATACATTCAACTGGAGTCATAAAACAGGCAAACAATGAGAGAGTGGGGAGAGCAGCGAAGCAGTGGGGGAGGGGGGGCGTGGCAGCTAGTAAAAATTGCATGCGGAAATGCCATTCTCAAAGACTACAAATGCCACGTCCATCTGCAAATCGAGCCGAACGGCAGGCAACTTGTCGTTGTATAATGAAATGTGTCCAGCAGCACAAACAAAGGACGGCAATAGCAAAAAAGAGAGAGAGAGAGAGGGAAAAGTAAATAAGTAGTTGACGCTTTTACTGGGAAAGCGCGAAGTCAACTCTTTTGTGGCTAACAGAAACAAAAAAGCAAAAAAAAAAAAGAAAAAATTGTGAAAAATTAAATAGCATAAAAACGTAATGCAACGCCCCCAAAATTCCTAGAACAACGGCCGGATGAGGGCAGGCGCTGGAGCTGGCCCCCTGGAGTGGGCACAGTTCATAGAGCTTGGTCAGTCATTCGCTCAGCAATGTGAGGCGAACCGAGGCTGTATAATTTTAAGCATTGACATTTGCGGTCTCCAGTCATTATATAGCCCACTCTGTCTCTCTCTCTCTCTCTGCCTCTCTCTCTCATTTTTTTACATGCTCAGCTTGGCATTTTTTTTGCGTCTTCTTCTTGTTGGCATTCTCTCCCTTCACACTTCCGCTTTGGCAACTTCCGCAATTTTACTTTGAATTATAGCCAAGCGCATTAATTTAAATGTCGGCAAAGGCGAACAGCACAAAAAATATAAATACTTCTCTATAAAAAAAAATATATAAAAAGAAAGAATTGGCCAGCAGCGTAAATATTCATACATACACACATACATATACACATATATTCATACATATATATAGTCTTATGTGTGTGTGTTAACATATCCAGACGAGCATATTTCAGTTGCTTTATAATACCCTTTTAGAGGGTATTATAATTCCCTTTGACGAAATGTGCCGCAGATTAAAAAAAAAAAAAAAAAAAAATGGGCGCATTTCGAGCTTGCCATAGAATGCAGATGTGTGAAATGTTTCAGATGTCTTTGGGTTCTTATGCAAGTTTTTTTTTTCACTAGATTTTGCATATATAACTATTTTGTTGTAAGCAGTGAATTTTTTGCATGCAAAAGTTTTTTAAATTTTATTCATTTAATTTGTAGAAAAAATATTTAAATATATTTAATTTGTACAAAAATGAATTTCTTGAAATTCTACTGAAAAAAGTGAAAGAACTAATAAAGCATTTATTAAATTCAAAGGAAAGTTTAGGCAAGCTCTGCTTCAGCTTGGCTAAGGTTTCATTTGAAATGACGAGTCTTTTGGTCTTCAATTTGACAATATGTAGGCGTTCGTGTATGGAAAAGAGAGTAAAATAGCTATGGGGAGAGATGGACAGACGTAAGACAGCAACATAGGCAGACGGATGAGAAAAGGTATATATATGGGCACACACAATGAGAATTAGACTATATATAGACATTGGACAATAGCCAATTGACTGCAAACGACAGACAATAGATGGACAGTAGATATTATAATAGATTATAGACTCTCGATGACAGACAAATTATAGAATAGAAGTTATAAAGAAGAGAAATCCGACAGCTAGACGATAGACAGACGATAAATGGACCAACAGACAGACAAATGAGTAAATAGGCAGATAGACAAACAGCAAATAGAATGATGATAGAAGAGAGAAAGATTTAAGATAGGCGATAGACGAAATATGACAAGCATGAGATATTATAGTTAGAGCACCTGACAGTCAGAGTGACATAGAGATAGACAGATAGACATAGATGACAGAAATAGGGACAGAAATAGGGACTGAAATAGACCTATCCCGTTTCATGTCTGTCTGTCTGTCATCCGTAGACTGAATAGGAAGAGAACAGAAATAAGTAGAACCTATTCCTACTCTGTTTACGGATGACAGACAGACAGACAGTAAACGGAATAGGTTCTGCTTATGTCTGTCCCTATTTCTGTCATCTGTTAACGCTATTAATAAGACTCATAGCTGCATTTGCATTTGCAACAGAATCGTCTTTGATCAAATGAAACTAAGAGTTATGATTTAATTTTTATATCAAAATTGCTCTGTAATAATTATTTTTGATTTTTTATTATCAAAAAAATATTATTATTATTATTATTATTATTTTGTTTGCCATAAAAATTATAATCGTTACGTTCGCTGCATTAAAGCCGATGCTCTCAAATCTAAACTCAAATATAGCTACAGTCAAAATGTTCTTTTCGTAACATTTCTGTTTGATTTTTAATCAAAATGATCTTTAGTTATGCCTAAATAGGATTGTAGTATTTAAGTTGTTTATGGTATGCTCTATTGTTTATCATGTTTCATATTTAAACTCTGCCTCAATCAACATTCGTCTGTCGAATATTCGCTTTAAGCAGCTGCCAAAAATTCAGCATATCGAATACATTTCTCAGCTAAGGGGTATTTCCACTTTCACATTTCCACACAATTTGACAAGTGTTATTTTTTCGCTCTCTCTCTCTCGTTCTCTTAGTCTGCCTGTCTCTTTCTCTGTTTGTTCTTTTTTTTGGGCACTGTCACTTTTTTGTGTGTGTGAAAGAGGTGCATGCGTTGCATGTTTGATTAAAATTATGCTTTGTGCGGCACTTCAATTTGCCTTTTGCAGACTTTTAATTAATGTGCTGGCAGCTGTCGTTGTTGTTGTTGTTGTTGTCAGTTTTCCATTTCGACGGTCGTCGGAACAAAAAAAAACAAAATTGAGCTACAATTGCTGCGGCGCTTGAGGATTAAAGCTATGCATAAGACAGATGCCCCAAAAAGTATGCTATGCTCTAGAATATTTTTCAATTTTGCGGCTTTGCTTCGATTCGATTCAGCTGGCAGCACAGTGCTGCAAATTAGTATATGCACGCGTGGGCGTGTATACATATATATATATATATTTAGTATATATATTAATGGGTTTTGTGGTAAATTGTGCTGTTTTATGTCCAAGTGAGCGCCAGCGCGTAAATGAAAATTTATGCGGCAAATTTAATTAAAACATACCTCAGGCTGTGTTTCGCCATGCACGATGCAGACCAGCATCGCCTCGTGCCCCTCGCCGGAGAAGACAACGGGACGCTCCACGGAGATTTCTGGCGGATCTGTAAATATATACAAATATATATGTATATATTTGTCTGTCTGTATGTTTATTTATTGTAAGAAAATTAGTAAACAACATCAACGCAAAATATAACGAAACAAAAATAGAAATCGCAATCAGGGCGCTGGGGGCGTGGCTTCGTATAATTAGCTGCCTGGCTCGCATTGCTCCAATGACCTTTGCCATTTGCCTTTCAGCACAAATTGCATATAAATTTTTAAGCAAGTGTCAGTCGGAGCGAGGCACTTCCATAATTGGCAACACGGCCACGCCTCTCGTTGCTCCTTTCTCCTCTGCTGGCCAATAACCATTTGAAATCAGTTCACAAATAAATTGAAGTGTCTAGCAATTGGAGCTGAAATTAATTTGTTGTGCAGCGCCGCTTGTAACGGCCTCGTATGTGTGTGTGTGTGTGTGCTACTTACAAAGGACGTGCAGGACGACCTGACTGGATGCGGGCTGGCCAACGCCATTGTTTGCGGTGCATATGTAGACGCCGCCCTTATGACGATCCACATTCTCGATGGACAGCACGTGCGAGTGTAGCTTCTCCTCGCCTGTAAAAATAAAAAACAAGTCGATAAAAAAATGCGCACATCGATATGAAATGACACGAGGCAATTACAAGGATCCAAGGACCAATGGACCGCAGCCAGCCATCAGCCACCAGCCACACAGAGCGCACAGAGAGACACTTCAGCTGTCTCCTGACTTTTCATTTTTATGGAAATTGTTCAAGTTCTTTATATTCATTTACTTTTGCACTTTTTTCTCTCTTTGTTAAACTTGATGCTATTAATTTGCGCCGTTGTCCTGGCTGACTGGATAGCTGGCTGGTTGGCTGGGATCCTTTTGGCCTACTTATGCAAAAATCTTACCATTGGGCAAAATATTATTCTTGCGGCTCCAAGTCACATTTGGCGTTGGATTACCAGAGGCCGAGCACTCAATGCGCACTGATGAACCTTTTTTGACTTGCAAATGTCCGCCGGTGCTAATGTGATGAATCCTCGGTGGCACTGCACACAGACCAAAATAAACAGAAACAGAAACAGAGAAACAGAAATTTAGAAAGTGGAAAGTGGAAAACAGAGAAAAACACATTAGAAATGGGCAGTTGTATCTGGTTGGTTGTTGTTTCACTTTTGTTTGGGAGGGACGGGGGTGGGAGGGGGATGGAGGCTAGAAAACAATGACTGCCCAGCGTCCAGCTGTATGGCAAATGTATGCAAAGCCCAGCGCTGCCCTGGCCAAGGATCAAGGACCAAAAACGGACGCCAAGCAATTTGAATAAATATGCGAATGCAAATGCAAATTGAATGAGTGCAAAATGGCGGTTACGCATGTGGAGACAGTCCCCAACCACTACTCACCATGACCACCCGCCCCCTCCCCACACACACACACACAAATGTGAATGAGCTGGAGAATAAGTTGGAGATATAGCCAGCTGCCAATTGTTGGCTTTGGGGCCATTTTATTTAATTTGAGCTTCGCATTTATTTAGATTTTTGTGGCCAAATTATTTTACAGCTGTTTTCACAAAAACAGAAAAAAAACAACAACAACAACAATAAAAAACAAATGAAAACCAACAAAAATCAACTACAAAATTACGACTATGTCTGCTTTGGTCTGCTGGTCGCATTCAAGGACATTCGACAAGTGCCACGCCCCCCGCTAGAGCTATGGGCATACAAATATATTTATATACAACTGGGCAACTGGGGGGTCACAGTTAAGCCTGGTTTATGCATGAATTTTATTTGATTTTCAGCTTTTGATGTGTTTCGGCTAAAAATACCCTGTAGTAATGTGTAGAGGCAAGTGGGCTATGATCGACGTGAGTGAGATAAAATTATTAGGCATTCAATTTATACAGAAAAAGAAGAAGTATAGTAAATATATAGAAATTTAATAACAATTTATTTATTTATTTATTTATTTTTTTTAATTTTTATTTTCAGGAAGCTGCAGCACTGTTTTACAGGGTAGCTGCTAGTCGTAGCTAGGCAAATTATGTCCTCCATCTCTCATTAATTTATTTATTTGCTAAACAATTTCCAACGATTACAGGGTATTATTTAGTCACACATGCGTAATTTATTTGGAAAATACATTCTCCCCGGGAATTATATGTCTGAATTAAGTGGACTAGCCGAAATGCCGACAGAATTCAGTGACAAAATGCATTTGATTGATGCAATTTGTGGCTGAAATAGTATCGAATTTGCAAAATATAACAGAGAGCGATGCGATGCGATGCGATGCGATGAGATTTATTGTTGGCCAAAAAAAAAATAAATGGAAATATGCGGGAGACAAAGCAGACTATATTTGCATTTGAAAGAAAATTACAATTGATCACAAAGAGAGCTATATAGAGAGAGAGACATATATATATATATATATATATATACATATATAGTTATATGCATATGTAGATATGTCTCTGATGTGCTGGCAAATCTGCATGCGACTCTAATAAATCATGGCACTGTGGCGCACAGCCAAAACTAAACCACAAAAAAAAAAAAGAAACGAAAAGAGCAAGGAGAATGGAGAAGTAGAAGTAGAAGGAAATGCAAAAATATAGAAAAAGGACATGCTCGGGGAGTGAGAGAGCTCACAATGAAGTCGTCTTCTGTTTGCTCAGCAAGGGACGCGCTGCCTAACTCTGGCCCTGTCTGTATCTATATCTCTATCTGCACTCGTATCTGTATCTACAACTATGTATATATATATGTATATATGTGGCCCCTGGCTGTTGCCTCTCTCTCCCCCTCTCTCTCTCTCTCTCTCTGTCTCTGCATATATATATTTTCAATAATTTCACGCTTTGGTGAGACTTTATGCCCGACAGCCGTCAGCGCATATTGAATTCAATAAATACGAGCACTCGCTTGAGTACCCGGCTACCATGGTCATAACTGTAAGGCAGTTGACGACTTATAGAGCAGTTCATTTTCAGTGTGTGTGCATGTGTGTGTGTGTGTGTGTGGCATGTAATACGTGGATTGCGGCATGTAATGTCATGCAGATGACGACTAATGCGATGCCAATCGCCGTCTCACCCTATGCCAGCTGCCGAGACTTGCGGCTGGAACTGAAACTGGAGCTGGAGCTGGAACTGGAACTGGAACTGGTAATGGGCGAACTTAACGTGGGCATGGCAGGGGCTAGCAGTCGACAATTTTAATAAGCGAGCTCTTTCATGGCAAACGATGCCGCAGTAGCCACAATATCCGCAGCAGCAGCAGCAGCAACGACGACGTCGACGTCGACGTCAACGGCGGCAGCTTTTGAAGGAACTTGCGGCCATTTACAAGCTCACCGATACATGCTTACATATATACATATATACATATGTATATATATAGATATATGTATACATGCATAGATTTGTTTGCCATACACACAGCGAAAATCCAAGAGTGAGTTGAGCTTTATTCAATTTTAGTTTAAAGCTTAAAGCAGTCTTTATATCGTTATGTAGATTTAAAATTATATGAAATAATTAAGGGATTTAAGCAACTAAAATGTGTTTAATAAAATGAATATGCTTGAGACTGTTGAAATAAATATGCTTGAGAGAGTTAGAGAGAGAGAGAGAGCTAGCTGGAACAAATTTCAAATAAAACATAAATTTATAGAATATTAATGGAAATAAAATATGTGAAAATATTATGCTACATGAAAAGAAAGACTTAAGAAAATTCGCATATTACTTAAATAAGAATAATAAGAATATTTTGAGTTTAGAAATTCTAAGAGCACGATTTACATTTGAGCCACGCAGCGATTGCAAGACATCTACAGGAATCGATAATTCAATAAATGTGTTAGGATCAAATATGTAAATCATCTGAGTGGGACTTCTTAGGGAATAAGTACAGAAACACATTCAATAACTGGCTCTCGATTTTAAGTTATGTTAAGTGATTTAATGATAAGCTTAAAGTCGTTCGGTCAATCTAATTTTTATAAGATTTGTTAGTGTAGTTTTATCAATGTTTTAAAGTAAGTAGAGTCGAATGCATTTTTGTTGATTTAATTATTCATTTTAAATAAGAAACCTAAAAGAGTAAAAATAATAAATAAATAAATAAACAAAATAAATTAATAAATATATAAATAAATAAATAAAGACATATTTAAATTAATAATTAAATAAATATATAGAAATATAATAATAAGGAACTAAATTTCTAGATTGACTGTTAATTTATATATATGTATATTTTATTTGCAGTGGAATTCAAGGCAGACAAATGAATGTAGTAATATTCCCCAATTAATAAAATTCATTCGTTGATTCATTTAAAGTATGTAAAATATACACAAATTGATTTCAAATAAATTCAGAAATTGTTCGTAACTTTGTATCCACTTGATGGAATATTCAACTCTCCACCATTAATTTCGAATACCCAGGAAACTTGAGAGCCTAACAAGCTGTTCTGGGAAGTATAACGAACTCGAGCTATGAAATATCAAGTTACAATTAATGCTTAACGTGAAATGAGGATATATAAGATGAAATACTTAGACACAACGAAAGCTCATTAAGAGAAAAAAAAAATATTATGTATTTAGTTGTTTTTACAAAAACAGAATTTCAATTTAATTTGCAAGCAAATTTAAATTCAACTCCACTAATTCTCTCAGTGTATTTTGTATTGATTTTATGCCTTATTTCGCAGAGCTGTTGCAACTTCAGCTTTTAGGTTTTTGCGGCTTGCGAAACTTGCATAGTTCGATTGGGACTGGGTGCATGCAACAAGCCAAGTTTTTATGAGAGGCGTGGCGGGGGGAGGGGGGCGTTTGCTTAGCCATCTGCTAAGTAATTTAAATCCGTAGTTGGCTAGCAAAGTTGAGTGCTAAAACTTAAACGGCATCCCAAGTGCTTGTGAAGTGTATTTTGCTTCGCATTTTAATTGTTGGTATGCCGGGCGCATCCTGCCACATCCTGGCAGAGCTCGGGCATATCTCTTTTGGCATATCCTTGCAATTTGCTTGCCCCATTGTGTTGGTAATTTGTCTCAAGTATCCAAGGCAACTTGGGCCAACTACCTACGACTCTTGTTTATTGTGCATATTGTATGGCAGCACTCTCCTCTCCGTCTCTCTCTCTTTCCCTTTCTTTCAGCTTCCCTTTTGTCTTGTCTCTATTGTTATTGTATTGCACAATTATTATTACTATTATTATTATTTCTGTTGCTGTTGTTATTTATACTGCTGCACATAATTAAATCCTGCCCTTCCCAACCCAACTGCTCTCCCTCTCTGTCTCTCTCTCTCTCTCTCACACAATTGTTTTTGCATATTGGCCTTATAATTTACAATTGTGTGGTTTTATTTTCCAGCTATTACCAGAGAGCCAACCAGCCAACCAGCTTGCTTATAGTAATTAGGCTTTCCAATCGATTGGGCCGCCGATCGAGCTGCTAATTAGGCGCATGTCAATGACTTTAAGCTGCTTACATAGTACGTCCAGGCTGACGTCACTGGGCAGCTACCTCAATATATATTACATTCGATGACAACAATAAAGTTGAGTAGATGACGAGCTGCATGAATGACCGCAATAGCTGCCCACATGCCAACCACATAACTTAATGTTCTGCGGCACGTTTGCGGTTGAGCGCCAGGTGGGCGTGGCACAGTCGAGCTAATGGACATTTGGCTGACAGATGTCAAATTGGTTTTATTACACGCAATCCGTAATTGAAATAATGTCAACAGCAAACGCACATTAAACTCAAAAAGTCGACAGCTTAAAGCCACAGCTGATGCAGCTGATTTCTGAAGCAAGCTGCACAGCACACAAAGGCGTTAATAGCTCAATGCAATTGGCAGTGAAAACAAACAGAGTTAATAGTCGAGAGCTTGCACTGACACGAGCATCGCAGTGGGAGCTGTAGTTGAAGAATTGATGCCCTTATGCTGAACGAAGTGTGGATAAAGCTTTCGGTTGAGTTGAGCAATCGTTCAATGAATTGTAAATCAGATCAACCAGCTTTGAGTGAATTATGACTTCATCGGAGTACACTTCTCCAATCTCTGCATGTGGCTCTATTTATATCAAGACTTTGCATTGCATCCATAGACGATCGGCTTTACTTGCTTACAACCAGAAAGAAGAAGCTACTACAGACTTCTTTCCTTCTACAATAAATACAAGTAAAGCCAGGAATCCATTCGCCTTTAACATACATAAGTTGCGGTTCTAAAAAGTCAATCAACAAATATTTATTATCTCTAATCAATCAGCTCCTTTTTTAGCTTCATCTATTAGGCTCTACTTCCTTTTCTGCATATGCCAACATAGATAATGTAATGAATAAGTAATTTAAATAGCCTCAACTTCGTCATCTTCCACAAATTGTGAAACACACATGCAACAGCAGCAGGAGCAGCAGCAGGAGTCGCATGTGGCACACTGTAAATGAATGTGTGCCAGACGAGAAATATATTCAGGATATTCAGGATATGTTTTTGTGTGTTTTTCTGCTCGTTTTGCTGTTTTCGGCTGTATTAAAAGATTTGTCAACTGGCAAAGTTTGCAGTCTGGGGGCAGTGGGGCAGTGGGGCAGCTGTGGTTAGTGAGGTCCGGTCGCCTCATAGAGGCTGGGCCATTCTCTTTGGCTAATGTCTTTGTAAGTGCGCTGATGTTGACGCCGCTGTCGCCGTCGCTGCTGGCGTCGCTGTCGGGCAGTCAGGACAAGTGCAAAAGTTTGGCAGGCGCACATTATTTTTTCATCTTTAGTGCGGAGGCCAAGCCGAAAGTAATTTACGCTCGTAAAAGCTGGCGAGCCAAAATGCCAGAGCGAGGCAAACTTTATGAAATTTATATTCGCGCACATATTGAGGGAGGGGTGGGGCGGGGGATGGCCTTCACTGGGCCTGGTTTTTAGGGGTGTCTGCCGCTGCTGCTGCTGCTGAGCCTATAAAAACTTCGCCAGGGCATTATTTTTGCTTGTTTCTCCTTTGACAACAATGCGGCAATTGGTAGTGGGGCAGTTCCTTTTGAGCTGGGAGGGAGGGAGGGCGAGACGGTAGACGGGGATCACAATTTACGTGCGCTGCCAAAGTTCAATAAACGAAATATTTCTGGCCATGATCATTATTTGGCAAACGGAGCGCATAATAAACACATAAAATAAACAAAACTTTTCAATAATCGACTTTATTTTTTTTTTCTCTCTCTCTTTTTTTTTTTGCGGCTCGTCGGGCAAGCAGCTCTTGGTGCTTGTTTAATGTTTGTTTGTGGCGATGCCAGGACAGGCCAGGACAGGACAGGCAGGCAGCGGCAGGATCAGCGCCAGGACCAAGTTTCAATGACAAATGAAAAAAGTTGGCTGCGGCGATTCTTTTTTTTTTTTTTTGGTTCTTTGGCTCAAATAAATACGCATTTTTTATAGGCCAGCAAAATTGGAGTATAATGTGCTGCTCTCCTTGTATTTTTAAAGGACATCTTTAAGGACAACTGCAGCCGAACTACTGCCGCTGCCTGTAAATCCTGCCGAATCGTGGCTCTACACTCTGGAGATTTTCGGAATTGTATCGCAATTTGCATGCGCCGCACACACACGCCCAAAAGTTGCCAAAAGTGTTAACACTGCCAGCTGTGCGTTGGCGTGGGGGCGTGGTGGGCGTGGCCGAGCGTATGCAAATAAAAAGGCAACATTGTAATTGTATGGAGCCCGAAAATATATGCAAATTATTCATCATTGCTGATTAGAAGACGCAGCAAAGAGCAGTCGCAGCAAGGACCAGGAAGTAGACAAAGCCAAGAGACGGACATACAGACAGACAGAGAGACAGTGGAGCTGAACGAAATTGTTTGGCAGAATGCGTAGTTGGGCCAGGAAGTAGTTAAGAGCCTTGGGGAACGGCTGCTCGGGGCAAATTTGCATCCGCTGCCCGAAAAAAGGGAATCTGTTGAAACTGCAACGGAATGGGAGCAAATGGCAGATTAGTTTTGATTTTTTCTCTTTGGCCAGCCGATGCTGGCCTGCCTATTGAATCTGTGGCCGTAAAGCCGCCAAATTGCAGCTCAGCTACTTAGCATATTTGAGTGGGCCAGGCGCAGGATCTAAGGATATGTTAATTTGAGTCACACACACACACACAAACACACACACACACACTGAGTAGAGGTGTCCAAATGATGTGCACAATGGACCCAAGTGATTTGTGAGCCGCATAAATTTGGCCATAAAAATATAAAACTATCCCAAAAATTCAAAAACTTCCCCTCTCCCACCCACTCTATCGCTCAGCTGCTTTGCATAACAATAACCAGGGGGGAAAGGGGGGGAGGGGAGGACTTAAAATATGAGCTGCAAAAATGTGGGTTGATTGGCTTCTTCTTGCCACTTACCCAATATCTCGACGGTGTGCGTAATTTCGCGTGGCTCCATCGTTGCAATTTGGCAAATGTAATCGCCGGCGTCCTGTGGCACAGCGTCCCGGATCTGGAGATTGAAGCCGCTGACGAGGCGAACGCGCGGATCGGGCGTCACCTTAACAGATCCAGCCGTCAGGATGGCAATTCCACGCTTCCAGGCAACCACATACGGCTCTGCAATACAAAGAAATCAGTTTCGATTGTGCATAATAATCGCATCTGACGACTTAATTGGTAAATGCGGCGGGGCAATCACTTAAATTAAGTTGAAAAGATTGAATCACGCACACACATACACACCCACACATAGAAGCACAATTTCGCTGTATAAATTGAAAAGTCAGAATTCAAATGACTCAATTACAAGGCATTTGAAAAGATCTAAAAGGCTAGAAATTCAATTTGGCATGGACTCGCGCACAGTGCGCACATCAGACACAACAACAACCACCCACACACACACACAGTCTCTTTTTATCTGTGTGTGTGTGTGTGTGGGTGTGCGGCGACACATACACTCGGTAACACCCACTTGATATCCGCTAATGTGCGGCATTTGCAATCATATGCCAGGCACTCGATATGCCAAAACGGCAAAAGGGAAGAGCGCAAAGGGCATGAAAAGCGGCTTTCAACAGTCAGCCAGAGTCCCATGGCAGGAAGAGACAGCACGGAAGAACTCCGAGACGGACAGATAGACAGACAGACAGACGGACGGACGGACGTACGGGAGAGACACACGAGCGCATTCATCGAACTCATTAATTGTGATTCCTTTTTATACCCTGTGCGCATTTAACGTGCCTAAAAAAAGTATGTTCATGCTAAAGACTTTTGTGAGTGTGAGCAGAAAACATAAATAGAATATATGTATTTATATGAGAATTTATTTTAAATATTTATATTATATATTTATAATACTTGATATGTATAAAAATTTGTAGAATAAATATATTTATATGCGAGTTTCTTTTAATTATTTATATATTTATAACACTTGATATGAATAGAAATTTGTAGTCGTAAGAAAATATGCTTCTGGAATTACCAAAAATTGTCATGATATATCATTAATTAACCAAATTTAAAATCGCATGACAAAATATAGATATAGCATATTAAAGACTTTTATGAATGGGAAAGAATATCAAGAAATATAAATACAAGAACTTGGCAAGTGATAATATGCTAATCGATTTAGTTCACATTGCTGATAGTTAAATCATTGCTTAACTAAATTGATAATTTTATTGATAATATTTATATAAGTAAATATTTTACCCGAGCAATATTCGCAATAATTTACCATTGTTTTATCTAAATTTTGAAATATTCTTGTGCGCTTTCATTTACACGATATCGATAAATATCGAACTATGCCATTTATTTTCATTCTTCAACTGGTTCACTTTTAGGCTACAGAGAATAAATTCTACTATATCTATTCACAAGATATACGAGTGAATATATACATCATATATGAAAAATAAAACAAGTTTCGTAAATATTTAAGAACATATTTTAACCAAAAAAAAAAAAAAAAAAAAAATGATATAAAATATATAAAAGACTTCAAATTTTTATGCGTGAATTACAAGTAGATGAAGCTAAAGCAATGTTCTAGCTAGACTAAAGACTATAGTCTATACCTAATCTGTAATAATAATATCAGCAACAAAATTACATGTTATTTACAGCATAACTGCTAGTCGATCAAGTGTTCCAGGAGCATGTTTAACTTGTTGAAATTTATGTATTTTCTGTGTTTTGTGTCTGTGCGCGGCTCGTCAAGCATCACGTGCCACTGCAGCATGGTTTCACTCTGTGTATGTGTGTGTGTGACAGGGAGGCTCGCATATTGAAATTGAAATTGAAGTTGTCCGGATTTGCTACTAATGATGTATGACTTCCGCGAATGGTGCTCATTAAAAATTAAAACAACAATTTCGATATGCGGGTATCGAGTATTTTAGTCAAGAGCAAAAACCGTGCTGAAAATGAAGGCGAAATAGCGCTCATTATTGATGGCCTATGCGAGAGCAAAGATGGTGCGAGATAGACAGAGAAAGAGTGGGAGGGAGAGAGAGAAAGAGAAAGAGAGAGAGACAGGTAGAAGTTGTGAGAAATTGATTTCAGTACACACAAAAAGCCACTCTCTCTCTCTCTCTCTCTCTCTCTCTCGCTCTCTCTCTCTCTTTCTTTCTCGTATGCAGACACTCGCTGAAACTTAGTGGTAATAAAATGCTTATGAAGTCATTTACATGCGCATTCAAAAAGCGTATTTATTTGCAATGAGTTCAACAACATCAACACGCCAAGCAGCAGTGAAAGGCTGTGGCAGGCAAAGCAGAGAGTGCACACACACACACACACACACACACACACATACATACAATCAGAATCGTATTCACATTCGCCAAGGCATATAAATAAACTAGCGCCACCTGCTGGCCTTAGCGTGCACTACGAAGCGTAGCCGAGAGAACCAAAGCAACGGAAAACATAATTCGTGGTCTGTGTGTGAATGCTTCACTGTGAGTGTGCATGACTAGCTGTGTGTGTGTGTGTGTGTGCAAGCAAGTTATGTGTAGCTTGGCTTCTTTTGGTCTGCCAGTTACTTAAAGGCAACCAGCCCGAATTTTGGTCTCTCGAATGCAACTGCAGCATTCCCGAAATTTATATACAAGTCCTTATTAAAATCATTGACTATTCAAATTCAAATTGTTAAAATCAACTTGGCTTTTGCTGTATCAGCGATGGCTAGAAGTCAATTCATTATGCTCTCACTTATCTTGAGTAAATATTTGCGCTATGAAAA
This sequence comes from Drosophila aldrichi, assembly GCA_035045965.1. Lineage (NCBI taxonomy): Eukaryota > Metazoa > Arthropoda > Insecta > Diptera > Drosophilidae > Drosophila > Drosophila aldrichi. Next base: position 1,822,674 of record JAWNOM010000038.1, read on the forward strand.
TATATTATTATAACTAAAATATGTTAGCTTATTGAAATTGCATTTCGGCAGTTTAAATTCAAATTATTTATTCAATTATTATTATTTAATAATCAATATTTAGCAGTTTATATTAAAATAATTTATTTAATTATTTTTGTTTGATTATTTATTTAAAAAAAAAAAAAAAAAATAAAAATAATATTATTATATAATTAATTATTTATTTAAAATGAATAAAAATATATATATTTTTATACCCTGAACCCATTTTCAATGTGAAATCAGGGTATAATGGTTTTGTTGAAATGTATGTAATAGGCAGAAGGAGGCGTGGCAGACCCCACAAAGTACATATAGTATTGATCAGGGTGACGAGCTGAGTCGATTTAGCACTATTCGTCTGTCTATTTCTTTTAAATATTCCCTTTACGTATTTCGAAATATTTCCTCCAAGTATTTCTACTAAGTATATTTCCCTTACGTTATCCTCTACGTAATTGCACTACGTAACACCACTACGTAATACCACTACGTAATGCCACTACGTAATGCCACTACGTAATGCCACTACGTAATACCCCTACGTAATTGCTCTATGTAGTTCCTCTACGTCTTTAATGCTCAGCTGATCGATCGCACACTCTACCTCACTTTATTGCGCTCACCTCCACCAGGCCTGGACGACTGAAGACTGACTGAAGAAATGCTGCAGCTGCTGCCCTTTATATAGGGCTGAGCCCAACAGCAGGTAGAGATCGTTGCAGTCGAGCTTCAAGTGAGCAATGGGAACGCTCTCTGCTGCTGTGAGCTTTCTAGCTTCGTTTTACTTAAATACAAATACCAAATGAATACTGCTACATACACATAGACAACTTTAATTATCTGCTGCACTTATTCTCTCCTTGCTTTTATTTTTACTCAAGTACTGCCTTATTTTATTTTATTTGTATATATATTTGCAATATGTCTTATACTAAAGAATAAGTAAATCTTTAAATAATAACTAACAATAATAATAATAATAAATATTTATTTATTGCTATAAATAAAGGCTTGCTTACTAAAAATAAATACCAAATTGTTTGAAATCATTTTACTACAACTGCAACTCATATATTTATTAGCTCAGTCCAAATAACGATAACTAATCGATATTTATCTATCAAAATTGTAGCTCACACTTAACCATTTTATCAACTGGAGCAACCCACATATTTATTTGGTTCAAGTGAAAACCTCAAATGATGATACAACATTAAGCTCGTAGCCACAGAGACTGAAAACTTGAGGCGTGGCAACGTTTAGAGAGTATTTATATTATAATAGCTAACCACATGAAACCACATGAAAATGATGCGCTTGGCTAAAAGATTTCTGACTCAGAGCAGGAAATTAATAAGGCTTAGGCGGGGTGAAGGCGGGGAGGAAACTAGCAGCAGCAGCAGCTGTAGCACCGGCTGAGGTTTTCATTGCTGTTGCTAAAGGTATTCCCTATGTGCTGGCTGCAGTTGCGTTTAAAGTGTGGCCATCCACTTGAACAATGCAACATGCAACACAAATAATTCACAAGATCATATAAATTGTTACAGTGTGTGTGCGTGTGTGTGTGTGTGTCGGTGTGTGTGATTGCGCTGTAACTAAATAAATTGTTAACTAAAATAACAACAATCTAACAAAAACAAGCAAAACACAAAACGCCTCAATTTCCGGTTTAGTTCTAAACTAAATAGAAACACGCTCACACACACACACACATATACACATATACACCGACTCAAGCACACGCACACATATGCAGTGAGGGCTATCTGTTAGGGCGGAAACAGAGTAAAAGCATTTCGGCTTTTGTATGTCAGCTTCACATGAACATTGCCTTGCGTTTAGCCTCCTGCTGGAACTGGACAAATTGTTGGCCATGGCCAGCCACATGTTGTGCCTGTGTCTGTCTGTGTGTGTGTGTGTTTGTGCCTTATTTAGAGCCAGAGCTAAATTTTAGTTTTCTACACTTCAGACAGACAGAGAGACAGAGAGGCTCGCACACAGAGGCTATTCAAATATGGCCGACATTCGCTTTTGTTGTCGAGCTCTGTTTGTTTGCACTGGCCGCACGGTGCGTATGCGCAATTTGCCGTTAAGCCAAGCCATGCCACTTGCAACAAGGAGCTGCTGGCCGTTAGACCGTTAGACCGACCGACATGTTGTTTGCCAGAGCGCAATTTATTGCATGTCGGAAAGGCCAATATTATAAGATGATGACCCCCGAAGATAAACGATGTTGCGGCTAAGCCCAAACACACACACACACACACAGACACACAAGCAAGTGGGCGTTGGGCGTGGTTGGGAAAGCTGCCTCCATATGGCATTATTCTGCAACTTCTTGCACAACTTTTCACGCTCCCTCCCCCTCTCTCTCTCTCACTCGCTCTGAGCATGTGTATGTGTGAGTGTGTTAAGTGTTGTGCGCGCGTACGTAAAAAGCGAAATTAGAACTGTAAATGGCATTAATATTGAAACTTTGTTGCCGCTGCCGCAAGCCGCGCCCCGGCCGCAGCCCCTGGCCACACGCTGTGCTTAGCTGCTGTCCTGCTGTTTGCACAACTTCAACTTTTGCAACACGATTCCATTTCCGTTACTCTGTAATAGTTTCAAGCGTTATAGCCAGCTCCCTACTGCCTTCCCTCACACCCCTCTCTCCCCAACCCCAACAATATCTTTGACTCCAACTCGAACGGCGACTACTATGGCGCTCCATCAAAGCGTAATGAGCGTTTTCTCTGTGGCCGCCATAGCTGAGGTTTCATATTGTTGTTGTTGTTGTTATTGTTGTTGTTGCGCCTTTTTGCATTTTATTGCATTCGGAGTTTGCCAGTTGGCAGTTTTTGTTGCAGCCACACTTTGTTTTGCCATTGTGCTGCGGCTAAAAACCATCAACAGGAAAAGGTCTTATGCGTGCTGACAAGTTAAGCACCGGCCTCAGCTACCGCAACAGCTAACAGCAAACAGCTAACAGCAAACAGCAAACGGCCAACAGCAGCAGCAACAATTAATTATTTGAATCCATTTTGGCTAAGAAACAAAACAAATTGAAAATTAAACCGAAACCAATTCAATGCATTACACTGAACATATATCATATATATGTATGTATACGTATATACATATGTATGTATGTATGTATAGAAATATTCATTAATAATTGAAAATTGCTCTTTGAGCTATAATTGCTCTTCAGCTAAAGGAAATGAACTAATATATCAGATGCATTTCGTATATTTTTCCTAATAAAAAATAAAATACATAAATATAAAATATATAATAATAAATAAATATTTTTTTCACAATTTTATATAACACCATTTTCACCTAACTTCTATCTTAACAAAATTGGCAAATTTGCAACTGCCTCTCCTATATACCCTTCTTAGACTCTCCCCAAGTCTAGAGTATTCATAATATATTACACACAGAGCCATCATCAAGCACTTGTCAAGTCTTTCAAGAGCAGCACTTTCCATTTATATTTGATAAAATTTGATGAGTGCGCAAATATTCAAATATGCCTCAGGAATTGTGGGTGTGCATGTGAATGTGTATATGTGTGTGTACACGTGTGTGTGTGTGTGTGCTTGTGTTTGTGCATGGAATCAAACGCAGTACAAGTTGATTAAAAGTCTTTGAGTAAACGTACGAGTATTTTATAAATTCATTACAAAAATAATAATTAAAGAAAACAACAACATGACGAAGAAAATTTGCCTAAGCAAATGTCAAAGCCACAGCTGAGTTTTATCATTTTTGAGAGTGAAACTCTTGAAAACAAAATTTTATGAAGCAATTAGGGAAGACTTTTTAAGCAGCGTCAATACGTGAAGCTTCATAAATATATTAAAGAGCATTAGGCAAGCAGGAACTTTGCTCGAGTGATGTAATTTTTATTGTGATTTTTTTTTTTTTTTTTAAGTATGCTTGTAACAATTTAAAGTAAATGAAATTTGAATATTTAAATGCAAAAGTTTTTGAAAATTATGTTAAAATTAAATTATGCTAGTAAAATAATATGAGAGAAAAAGTTGCTTATCAAATAATCCTGCAATCAGTAGAAAAATGAAATCAAATAAAAATTTGTTTTGAAAAAAAAAAAAAACTAATTTGTATAGTTTTTATAAGGAATTAAGTATAAAAAGAAAAAATGACATATATAAATATTTTGATAAATATTTAGAAAAAAAAAATCAATAAATAAATAAAAATATCAAAACTATAAAAATGATTTAAATTAAATATTTAAGTAAAGAAAAAAAAAAAAATTTTAATAAAAAAATATTTTTTACACAATTCATATAATTTTTATACAAAATATTGCTTACAGATCAAAAGGTAAAATGAAATTTTAAATTGTTATCAATTCAACTGACAACTGATTAATTTTCTATAAATACAACTCAAGGGATACCTGTACACTAGCATTTCTGCTGGCTTTCCCACATTACAGGGTATCTGAAGTATAGTGCTCTATGAGCGCACTCAAACCGAACGTCAATGCTTGTGTTTGTGTTGGCGGAATTACTTTTATGTTGCATAGCCACAGGCGCGAGTGCCGACTAGTCTATAAACAAAGGCAGACAAAGTGAGGCGAGGAGTGCGTGGGTGGGTTTGACAGGAGCTGCGGAGGTTACCAGAGCGTAGCCATAGCCTTGCACACATATGCGAAAAGGGGCACAAAAAAAGAAAAAATTCAAATAACATGATAAAATGATAATGATGAAATGCTTCAATGTTTATTTAGACAAACTCTGGCGCGCACTCGAGAGCTTTGCATATGCGAATGTGTGGGAGTGTGTGTGTGTATGAGTATGTATGATTATGCGTGTGTGTGTGTGCTTTGAGTGTGTTAAGATGTGCTTATATTTCTTATTTGCCAAGACATAAGATTACTTTTGTAAAAGTGCGAAGCACCGCAATAAGTATTTAAAGGAATTTTCATATAATATGCAAATGAGCAGTGCGAGACAGAGACAGCAGCAGAGTGAGAGAGCATGCGACAAGCTCATCATTTGGGCTCATTTTCATGTGATTTTCTTTCGAATTTTATGGGCGTTCGTCATAAAATAAAACGAAAATGTGCATAAATTTGGTATTTGTGCGAACGGCAAACGGGCTTCACGGCGGATTCATTCATTGCCTTTTGTTAAGTGTAGCGTTTTAAAAATTCTATCAATTACATTTTTAACTTTATGGCCAACGCATAAAAAGCGAGAAAAGAATCGAAAAGGAAGAGAAAAGAAACGAAGCAACCAGCTGTCAGCTGCCAGCCGGTCTTAACATATTTTTCCAAAGATCCATAAAGTGCGCATTATGAACACGGCCCAAAGACGTCACGAGCTTTGATTTTAATTATTGCATTTGGGATCCTAAAGCCTGAGCCATGCCAAAGCCTGCCACGGCTCAGAAATGTCTCTAATTAAACTGTCGTATGGGGGGCCCCACTTTATTAGCATAGACCCCATGCACACAGGAAGAGGGGAGAAAGGGAACAAATGAAAAACTCTGGAAACATTGTATCTATAATTTTCCTTTATTTAGCTTGGGCGGCTTCCTCATCGCTTTTCTCTGTTTAAGCTTCCCTTTAGCTTCCTTTTTATTATTACCCCAAATGCTTGTGGCTATAATACTCTGCATGGCTGGCAGGAATGTTCTATGTATCGTCCACGTCTTGGCTCTTCTTGCTGGTCTTGTTGTTATTGTGATTGTCTTGCTTCCGCTTCTTTTAGTTTTTCTCCTTTTTCCACTACTTCTTCATTTTGGTTCGTTGGGGCAATGAAGTGCATGAGATATGCCAAAGGAAAATGCCATCTTCCTTTGTTCTGTCTGCTGGTTCTAATAAACGGTTGATATGACCACAACCACTTACTCAAACACCCACACACCACGCTCATATATGTATATTTATATATAAGATATACACTTGAAGAATATATGGAGTAGGAATTATATTGGTAATTACAGTAAAGAATGATAAATGAACAATGAACAATGAACAATGAACAATGAACAATGAACAATGAACAATGAACAATGAACAATGAACAATGAACAATGAACAATGAACAATGAACAATGAACAATGAACAATGAACAATGAACAATGAACAATGAACAATGAACAATGAACAATGAACAATGAACAATGAACAATGAACAATGAACAATGAACAATGAACAATGAACAATGAACAATGAACAATGAACAATGAACAATGAACAATGAACAATGAACAATGAACAATGAACAATGAACAATGAACAATGAACAATGAACAATGAACAATGAACAATGAACAATGATAATAATCAAGCTAATTAATAATAACTTAAGATTTTATGTTTATAATGCAGATGAATTCTCTTCACTTCCACAGAATGGAGTCCCCGCACATTTCTATACCTGCCCAATTTCTTTCAGTGTAGATATCTATGTGGAGGCCATGACAGTTGTCTACATAAGTCCACACATATGTACGTATAATGTATGCCAAGTGTTTCGGTCCAAGTTTTTTATGTAGCATTTTGTATACAAACTTGGCCAAGATGACCAGACGAGGACGACGTTGTCGAACGAGGACGTGTTTGTATGTTTGAATGGAAAGATGTGTGCATAGATGAGCCTGGCAGTTGTCTGCCCTCACTCGGAGTGACCGCTGCTGCTTACGCTAAATCCTTGTTATGTACAAATAATCTCGCACACACGACCGCATTTAAATTGAAAAACGTACATGCCAGCGGTGCGACCATTGCCATCACATTTGAATGGGTCCGAAACTGAAACCGAAACTGAAACCGAAACCGAAACCGAAACTGAAACCGTAAACCGAAAACAAAAACGTGTTTGGCCACACCCAATGGCCGAACGGGCCAAATCTTGGGACAGATGCTCGCCAAGTGCTCATCTTTTGTGGGGCTGGTGCCATGGATTAATGCATAGTTGCGGTCAACTGGCAGGCATCACATGGTGTAGGGTTAATTATGCACATATGTATGTCCTGCATATGCAGACCGCAACATTTGAATGACAACTGACACTCATACACTCACTTCGGTCTACTCACCCGTATTGGCCACCTCACAGGGCAAAACTATTATATCTCCGGCTATGAATTTGAATGTCTCGGAACGTGATATGAACATCGGCTCATGCTTGGCCATCAGACCCTGGGCGCTGGCTGCAAAAAGGGGTGAAAACAATTCAAATATTAAATATCATATATGTATGTATGTGTGTATGTATGTATGTATGTATATAATCTTATATATGTGCATATTTTGGTCTAAGATATCAACTAAATTACAGTAAATATTATTAGCCTAACGAACGCACGTCACGCAGCAAAGACCATCATCATGTGTGTGTGTGTGGCTAATTGGTTTAGGCCATTTTGTAGAAAATTTGTCAAATGTCGCAAAGTTCATAAAGTGCATTTTATTATGCTCAGGCTAATGAAAGTTGTCAAATTGCTTTCAGACAGCTGACAGACGAGCAGCTGGTTAGATAGCTAGCATATCCTTATGCATGTCTTCACACACACACACACACACACACGCACACAGCTTAAGAAATAATTTAGTGCTTTTGCTGTTGATTTGCCAATCAATTTTAAATGTCAATATGCATGTGCATGCGCATGTGTGTGCATGTGTGTGTGTGTCTCTGAAATACTTGAGCTTGGCAAAAGTGTTAAAATGCACTTAAATATTAAAACTTTGTCATCGTGCTCTCCATCGGGATTTGCATTAATTCAATTGCTTAGTTTTATGAGATTAAATACGCACACACACACACACACACACATAGATATATGCATACACATTTAAAGTTCTGGCTACTTTCGTTCAGGATTCATAAAATATGCAAACTCTAAGGGCGCTTATTATTATTAGTTTTTGTGCGAGCATCTGAATAGTTTTGATATGGGGAGTGTGCATATACATACATACGTGTATACATGTATACTATATACATGTGAATACAGTTGTCTATGTAGTATATAGTATAGTACTGTACTCTAGAAATATATGTTTAGATATTAAATTATCTTTGAAGTATAGAAATATTTTGAGAGACAGAAAAATGAAGCATTGTAGCTGTAGCTTCATAGAACTGTAGAGCATAGTCTAGTAGCATTTTAAACCAATATCATAGATAATCCAAATTTGCTTTAATCACTATTAAACTTTAACTCCGAGACATTCTTCTTCTTCTTCTGCTTTACACTTGGCTCTACTTAGAAGCTCATTCCATAGCACAAAAATCAGGCCAATTAGTTTAATCAACAAACAGCTGTTGAGCAGCTTAGGCCTCCCCACCTCAAGAGAGACCTCTCTATCCATCTCTGTCTCACTCTCTCTCACCTGCTCGCCTGCTCACCTGCGCTGTCATTGCGATTTGTAATTAGGCCGCAATTACTAACAAAAAGAAGGGGCAGCTCCCTGCTAGCCGCTGCCCGCTGGCGCGACAATTATGTGGCGCTTGCAACATTTGCGGCGTCAAATGTCAAACGGAAGCGGACATATCCGGTTACAGGCCCCATGCCGTAATCGATTACTTTAAGTGTGACAGTGCAAAAATACGAAAAAAAAGAAGGGAATATAAAAAAACCCGAATGAAAAAGCGCAAAATAAATAAATAAAAAAAAAGTACAAAAAAGCGAACCGGTCGCACTTCCGCACGCAAACAAATGCACAAATAAAAAAAAAAAAAAAGGGAGAAAAAAAGCCATCAACCATTGGACGGCGGCATCAGGTTCTCGAATGGCAGCAGCCAGGGCAGGACAACAATAATGCGTATAAACAAAATGCCGGACTTTGCTTGGCCCAGGCCAGGAGCAGCAGCAGCAGCAGTAACAAAAGCGCTGGCAAACAATTTAATACGTTTAAGCGAATGTGTCAACAGGCCAAGCTGGCTTGAGCCCGGGGGCCACGAACCCAAGCATCAAGGACGACGAATGGCCAAGCACTTTTGACATGGGGCCAGTGGGCGTGGAGCTGGCGCTGGAATTGATTCGATTACGCTGCGGGCACAATAATGAAGTGTCAAATGCTGTATTTATCTGCTGCGAAAACATTCGTGAATACTGTGAACACTCTACTCTATACAGTGGCCGAGTGCGTGTCCACACAAACAAGAAGAAGAAGAAGAAGAAGAGAGAGGAGCGAGTAGAGCTGGAGCAAATAGGTAAGCAAAAGTCGCCAAGGCTCAATGGTATTGGGCCCCTGACATGACTTGGCAGCACTTGGGCCCTCGATGCCATGTTTCCGGCATTTTATTTGATTTCGACCAGCCGTGCCCCACTTGGCCACACTTGCCGCACACGCCCCACCTTGATTTCTTTCTCTTGCCTATTTTTGTGTATGTTTTGTTTTCGTTCGTCTTGGCCTCCGCCCCCTCCCCACCCCACTCCCTCGAAGTAAATATAATTTCTTTTGTATCTGCAGCGGCTCGGTGCGGCTGTTGTCAGTTGTTGTCCTGTGTATTCCGGCAATATTTTCGCAAGGATAAAGGCGTTGGCAGCACGTGCCTGTGCCTGTGCCCGATTCACTGCTGTCTGACTGTCAATCGAATCCTTGATGCGGATAATAACGAAATAATGTCAGCAGTAGAAACTTATTTCTTATGGCATTTTCCTTTTGAAGTTCGTCTTAGAAGGGTTTCCGGACAGTTAGTACCCACGTGCCGACCTCTCACTCTCTGCCTCTCTCTCTCTCTCTCACACTCGCCTGCTAATAACCCAAATGACTTTCTGTCACTTGGGCACTGATACACGACACGACTGTGCGCAGCATCAGGGGAAAGGGTCCAGCGTCAAGAGCCGTTCGCTAATTGGACAGAGCCGCGCCAAGACTTTGGCCTGGGTCTCTCTATTCTTTTCGCATAATAGAGTCAGTTAGGCAAAAGGAAGCGGCACCCTAACTGGAATCTCTCTCTCTCTCTCCATATATATTTATATACATATATATGTATTGATCTATTCAATGTTGGTGAAGCTGTTATTAAGCTGAATTGTCTTGGCTTCTCGGAAAATTGTATTTAAAGTAAGTGAAGTAAGTTTAAGCAAATGAACCGTATGCTCATGCTCGATTGCTTGCAGTCTTGTAATATATAATCCATATTTATATCTATAATATATACCATATATTTTATGTATGTATACTTATGTTTTTTATAGCCTTTACGATACCATAAGAAGCCAAATATTTAATTTCTGAATTTCGGCTTCTTTGTTCTGCCTCTGTTCTTTATTCGCTCAGCTGCTTATAAATCTCCCTCCTTCTGTATAGATAGGGAAATATGTTAATATCGTATACCCTATGTCAATATACCCATTCTTTGTTCTCTTTGGGAGAAACTAGGGTACTCAACCTGAGCCATTTCTATGCTCATAGCTCTACCCAAATTGTGGTCAATCGATAATTTTTTGATCATCGTTCGCTGGCAGCTCTATAAATGATATATATTGACCATATATAATCGAGCTATTATAGCTATTTTAAAACTAATAAATTCTAATATTAGTTACTTTCTTTACTGTAATAATCTATTCACTTTCCCATTGAGCTTTCAGCATTCATTCCAAAAAAAATTCAGAATTTCTTTTCAAGGACTAGGAGTTTTTCAATTAAGGATAATAAGAGATAGAGCTGGTCATGTCATTTTAGACTATACATACATAAATATCTCTAGCTACATATAAATATATACATACATGCAAAAACAATTCACAGATTAAGTTGATTTTATAATTCCAAATTGTTTTGCACTCTGTAGAGCAAGCTCAAGTCTGTAGCTGTGTGTGTGGGTGTGTGTGTGTGTGTGTGTGTGTGTGTGTGTGTGTGTGCGTGTCACACTGTGTGCAGCAACTATTCAATTTTAATTTTCAATTCGAGTGCCTGGCAGCAGCTCGGACTGGACCTGGGCAAGGTTTTATTTTTTTTTTTGCGGTTTGATATTCAAAGTTTTTCCATTAAAGTTATTCGCAGAGAATAAGAAAAGTTTGCTTCACTTACACATGCACAAACACACACACACACATAGAGAGCGAGAGAGAGAGAGAGATACGAATACTAATACACACATTTGCAAATATTCAATTTGAGTAGAAAATTATCAAACAAGTTTTTGTTTTTTTCTCCGTTTTTATTCTCTGTTTTCACTGACCTTCGACTGGAATGGCAATTTGGATGGCAGCGGGGGCTTTTCCTTTTTGGCCACGAGTGAATTGTCGGTAAATTGAAACATTTTTAAGCACGCAAAGTACATAAAATATGAAAATGGTTGCAATTGCAGTTGCAGCTGCAACTTTGGCTCATCGCTGCCACCTGCCAGGGCCATAAATGGAGAAACGAGCAACGAGAAACGAAAACAACTACAGTGAAGCTCAGCTGGTTGAGCATTTGCCTCACAGCGCCATGCAAGTGAAGCTCATTTCATATATATATATTTTTTTGCTGTTTTTACTTTGAGGCGCTGCAAGGCAGCAGAAAAAATTTCATTAAACACCGCACAGAGTTGAGCACAGAAAAAAAGGAGAAAAAAAGATATGGGAGAGGGGGGAAGCAGGAATTGAGTATAAGAAGCGGAGCTAACTAAATGCATGGCAAACTTTAATGCACGTACATTTGCAAAAGACGCGCTCGGGGCGACCCAGAGTAACGGCCCGAAAAAAAGCAAAGAAAGGGAGAAAGAGAGAGAGAGATGGCGTGAGTGAGTAAACGAGAAAAAATGCAGCTGTAAGTTTATCTCATGCCACTTGCAAAACCAACACGTAATTTCCTTTGAGTGGCCACTTATCTCGCACTCTCTCTCTCTTTCTCTCTCTTACACATTCTTGACTAGTTGGCTGCATAAATCTCCCATAACTTGGCCAGTTGAAACTAAAGCAGGCTGCTGAACGACAGCAAAATGAGCCACCAAATGCAGCGGAATCAAGGATTACCTATAGTCTACACACACTCACACTCTCTCTCCTTCTCTCTCTCTCTCTTTCTCTCTCTCTCTTGCCTTGCCTGGCAAACTGCTTTTTCCGGCTAGCGAAATTGAGTGAAAGCCAAAAGTTGCCGGCTGCAAGTTTACGTATGGCAGCTGCAGCACTCGCCGCAAAATCCAACAACTTTGCCACGCCCACACGCCCATTTCCGCCACATGCTAAAACAATCTTAAAAGTTAGCGGGAAAAACAATGTGATTGCTAGTGAAATATTCATGAGCTGTAGCAGTGCTTCAGACTTGCAACGCGCAACGAGCTCAGCTCGCAACTTGCCAAGCCGTAGACAATGCCAATGCAACAACAACAACAACAACAACAACAACGACAGTAATGGCCAACTCAAAGGTGTTTTTGGCTGCTAACTAAAGTCAGCTGAAACGTAGCGAGCAGAGCCAGCAGGAGTTGCTCCCTCGCCCATGCCAGCGAATCGCTAATTTTAACGCTCGACCAGCAACAACAACAACAACAACAATAAGGGTAACAACAATCCTAAATTGATAGTAAACTGAATTGTGTAGCAGGAGCAGGAGCAGGAGCAGGAGCAGGTGCCACGCCCGCCCACATGTGGCCCATAAAATCTAAAGTTATGTCGAAAATTGTTGCCCAGCAGCTGTCGGAAATTTGTTTGCAAGCTGCGTTTTTGGCTGCGGCTTTTCCGCCGCTGCCCAGGCTTTGGAAAATGTGGAAAATGGCGAAAATCCGCACAAGTGAATATCCAAAGAAGAGAGAGAGAGAGAGAGAGAGCGCCAAAATCAACTATACAGTTTCAGGTTTTTCCTAGCCAAGTGCAACGAGTCGAAGTTCATGTTCGGGTCGACTAACTGACTAATTGATACGCAGTTTGATTGACTCTGTGACTGACAGATTGACGTTTGATAAATGCGCAGCTGGAGCCAAAACCAACTAAGAGCACATGCATTTATTATTAACCGTTTGGCTACTCCATTATCTTGAAAGTAAAATCCACAAATTAAAAAAAAAGCAAAACAAAAAGAGAGCAAAGTTGAAAGTTTTAAAATATTTGTTCGTATTTTGGTTCTACGAAAAATGTTTGACAATTGCACAGCGTCGCGTCGATTGGCACATAAAGTTGACTTGTTTTAGAGAAAACTAAAATTGTATTTATAGTTGGGTTTTATACAACTTTTACCACAGCTTTGCATGTTCAAACATGAATATTGCACATAGCTAAATACTACAGCATGAGCATTTGCCAATAGTCAAAATAACACATGAGATTTTTATGGCCAGCGCATAGTAAAAATAATAAATATTATATAAATATTTAAAAAAATATTATATAAATAAATATATACAAAATATTAAATAAATATTGTATAAATAAATATATAATAAATATTAAAGAAATGTTAAAAAAAAATGATATATAAATAAATATATAACAAATATTAAATAAATATTATATATCTAAGTATCCCAGTATTTCCGCTAAGTATTTCCCTTACGTATTTTCTTTACGTAGTTCCTCTACGTAATTCGTCTACGTAATTCCATTACGTAATTCCTCTACGTAGTTCCTCTTCGTCTTTAATGCTCAGCTGATCGATCGCACACTCTGCTTCACTTTATTGCGCTGACCCCCACCAAGCCTGGACGACTGAAGACTGACTGAAGAAATGCTGCAACTGCTGCCCTTTATATAGGGCCACTTTTACTCAAGCACTGTCTCTCCCAAGTGTTGAGCCTGACGACAGGTAGAGCTCGTTGCAGTTGACCTTCATGTGAGCAATTGGAACGCTCTCTGCTGCTGTGAGCATTCTAGCTTCGTTTTACCTAAATACAAATACCAAATGAGAACTTCTGCATACATATAGACAACTTTAATGATCTTATATGAACATCATATCTTTGTAGAGTAGAGTATTTAGAATACAATGCACTTCCTTAAACAGTTCTCTTAGACTTGTTCAAACCGGGTGTGCTCAACATAAAGGATAGCAGCATACTAGGATGCTTATTCCAATCAACACCCTCTTTTATACATCAAACAAAAACCTATTCATAAAATTCCTGAAATATATCGCCAATTCAACTTCTTTGTTGGCCTTTCGAGAACCTTGCTCAAATTTCAGCTAGCTTAGTTCGTTAACCTTTGCAATAAATTCATGTGTTGTTTTTTTTTTTTCTCTCTCCTGCATAATTAATCAAAATTTCTATATTTATGCATGAATTACAAAACAACAAATTCACATATTTATAATTTAATATCCAAGCATATGTAAGTTTATTTATAAGCTGAACCCATTGAAAATGGGAATTTATTTTGTTCATTTCTTTTGTTTGTTGCGTGACTAGCGTTTAACATGTTACGCATACGCACTGATGAGCAGGCCAAACAAGCGCTACACACACATTAGTGTGTGTGTGTGTGAAACGAGGAAATGTCCAGGCACACACACACACTCACACACACTCACACACACACACAGACGTATGCAATGTGTCACCTTTATGGCGACAGGAAAATGAAATCACGTTGTCCCTCACGTGACAAATGTAATGATAGATGTACGAGTGTGCCAGTGTGTGTGTGTGTGTGTGTGCGTCATGTGTGTGGCAGCCTGCGCCTGGGCAACAAGCACGTTTCAGCTACGGCTTGGACGCCAAGCGACGACAACACGTAGTGAGATGCGCATTAAATTGTGAAAAATGGAATTTGGTGCAAATCAAAAGCGTATTACATACAGTCAGCCCCCAATAAGTGAGACGCAAGATTTCTTCACCCAGCTCGCTTTGTTGTTTTCGGCTAGAGACGTGCCAAACAAATCAATGGCAATGTGCCTGACCTGCCGGGAGTGGCCCTTAACTGTCGCCATGTGAATTTCAGTTTTTCTTTTTGACAACTGTCCCAAGGCCATGGCCCCCTCCCACCTCCCTTGTCCACTGAGGGCGCTGCCTGGGCACATGAATATCTTAGAGTAGCATATTTATTGACTTGTCGTCGCCCTTTGCTCTGCCCTTTGACCCAACTCATATGTCGCACCACCCGCACCACCCGCACCGCCCGCCAGTCGAGCCGTGTGGCCACACCGTTTGACTGCCTGCTCGTGCATTAGCCAAAGGTTATGCCGGCTGACTTTAGGCGCGCGATGCTTATGAACGCGAATGCGAACGCGACTTCCTGCCTCGCCGCCGCACGCCCCCCACCCACCCAACACATTTTTCACACTCAATTGCCTGGCAACCTTTTTGCACGGGATCACGCGCCACAGCGCCCGGCAAAGCCGCCAACCCACCCGCCAGCTACTTAGCGTATGTGTTGCATACAACACGGCGCGGCAGTCGCTCGAGTGTGCCCTTTTTTCCGAGGTATATCTGTATGTGTGTGTTTGTGTGTGTGTGCCTCAAGTGCTTTTAGGCAGCGTTTTTAGTTTCCTTTTTTCGCCAGCCTTTCTTTTGTGCAGCGTCTTGTGTATAAATTGTACTTCTCTTTTTCTTTTTTCACTTTTTTGTATTTGATTGTTGTTGCTTTGCTTTTTGGTGACATTTTTATACACTCGGGCATGCGTGTGTGTGCATATCAGATTAGCGCATATATCATATATAATGGTTACCAAATGACGGCAATGATTTCAATTTGGCGATAAAAGCAAAACAAACAGCGCACAAAGAAACAAGTTAACTCAAGGCGCAGGCCGCACAAAAGGCGAGCCTCAAGATTCTCTATAGCGCATTTTAACCGTTCCATCTTACTCTGCGGTACTCGCGCGATACTCTATTCGGTAAGTGCAAGTGAAGTATATTGATTCGGCAAGTGGCTGACTGAGATGAATGTAAACTTGAGTCGCGCTATCTAAAGACCTGGAAAAAGAGAGAATATCGCACATTTATAGCTAGACGAAAGTTGTAGACTATAGAAAAGTCTTACTGCTCGTAAAGCTATAGATCAAAATGTTGAGCAGGTTCTGGTTTCAGAGCTCAAATGAAAGGCGGAATAAATGATAGATATGAATAGTAGTAGTTGCTCTTCTTTTTGCTTTTTATATTCTAAGCAGCCAGTGAAGGGATTTATCTATTTTACTCTCTTTCTCAATTTGTATTTCTGTCTCTTTCTAATAATAAGAGTGGAAGAGAATAGACACAGAAAGAGAGAGAAAAATAGATAAATTTTCTTCATTCTCTTTGCAAGATAAATTTTCATACTTCTCTCTCTCTCTCTCTCTCTCTCTCTCTGTCTCTCTCTCTGTCTCTCTCTGTGTCTCTCTCTCTCTCTCTCTCTCTCTCTCTCTCTCTCTCTCTGTCACTATCTCTATTTATGTATGTCTATATCCTTCTTATTATATAGAAATAGAAACATAGATTTCGTTCTCTCTCTCTCTCTCTCACGCTTATTTCCATTTCTTCCTCTCTCCTTCTCGCTCTTCATCCATGATCCGTAGACCATTTCAAATCAATTAGTAATAAAAGAAAATATCTGCTCCATCGCTTGGCTGCTCAAGCAGAGTATTATTCAGTCGTCACACGCTGCAAGCCGAGCTTCATCTTTTATTTATAATGTTTTTGAGCAATTGAGTCGTAAAAGGTGAGCAAAATATGTTTGGGGCTTGGGTTTATTTAGTTTTGCTGCATTATTAAGCGCTCAGCTTTTTGGCTAGGTGCGAAGCGACGATGCGACGGTGTAACGGTGCGTATGAGTAATGCGCACACGTTTTATATTTGTGACAGCAATTTATGCAAGTCAGCCAAGGAAACGAAACAGTGAGAGAGAGAGAGAGGGGGGGGGAGCGGGAGGCAGAGTGAAGGTGGCAGAGTGTTAGCTACAACCAAATGCTGTCCAGTGATTGACGATAATTGAGTGTCGCCAGCATGCGGCATCAATCATGATGTCAGAATGGACAGCAGCATGTAAATTGCATGCGATCAAAAAAAAGCGAAATTGAATTCGTCTAACAAAATGATAAAAGTCCCGTTGATAATTTATGCAAAGGCAGACGACGCAGCACAAACAGCCAACCCAAAAAAAAGTAAAAATAAATATATATAGAAATAAAACTCTGCTCTTTACAACATTGTATCTCTCTCCCTCTCTCTCTCTCTCTCGTTTGCTGTGAGTACATAAAATATTTGTGCGTTTGAAATGAATTTCCTTTTTTCTTTTTTTTTCTGCGAGCGTCAAATGTTATTTGCGCCAGCTCCGAGTGTCAAACGGAAAATCAGGTTAAAAAATTCAGCTACAAACTAATTTGCGAGGCCAAGCAGAATTTCCTTACATTTTCCACTCACTCACTCGCTCCATCTCGCTCGCTCTCCATTCGTGCCCTCGTCTGGGGCATTGCAAAATAAATGTTGTAGAAAAAATGTAGAAAAAAAACTGGCTGGCAGCCGCTGCATAAATGCTGCAGCTCGGACTCCGTGGCACACAATTTTCCGGCGCAGTTCCCACTGCGAGCCGGAAAATGCGTGCATGCAAATTTCCAAGCAGTCCTGAGGTAGCTGCACAGGGGCGGGGCTGGCTGGCCCAGTTTGCGAGCGGAATGTCTGCAGTGTCCAAAACATGTTTGACTGCGGGGCCAAAGGGGCCCAAGCCGAGCCAAGCCACGCCAAGCCAAGCCTTCCGAATGACAGATACACACACGCAAGTGTCGTTTGTCGAAGTGGGGGGGGGAGCCAGCCCCACTGCTGGCGGCCGCCCTGTGAAATGGAGTGCAGATAAAGGCAATGCCAGCAGCAGTGTGCGTTATGTGGCATGTTAATTAGGCGGCTTTGTGTGCAGCTGAATGCCTCTTGCGGCTGCGTCTAACCTACATCTGCCGCCACGCACGCACAGCTCACTCTCCCTGTCTCCCTCTCCCTCTCTCTCTCTCTCTCTCTATCGTCTCTCATAGTTGCATGCATCAAGTGTGAATCGGGCACAAAAGGCAAATAAATCCAATTAACAAAATCGAAATTGCACACAAAATGTTTTACATGTTGCACAACATTCAAGCTGCATGCCACACACACACCAACACATTGCATTGTCAATTAGTTGTTTATTATAATTACAAATTGCACTGATATCATTTGCAGCGCCATCCACACTCGATATGAATAGAAAATATGTCTATTTGGCTTTGACCGCAAACACAATTCAATTAGGAACTGCAACAGGATCTCTGCCGTTCCTTTGTCGCAATGTCCTTTTTATTAGTTATTCATCAGCAACTGAACGAAAATCTAAATAAATGCCAATTAAATCATTTAATCAATGCAATGACTAAAAGCTTGACTCGTTCTGATTGCTTTGCCTCAAGTTCAATTGCTTTGAGCAAGCCAATTCATTTAATTATTTCCAAATGAAATCTGATTCTGATGGGCAAATTTTTCAATTAACTTTGAGACTTAAATTAATTAATTTGGAAAATTACTTTTATTAAAAACAACATTTATTTGCATATATTAATATATTTCTTGAAACTAGTATGAGTAAACAGCGAATGCAAAATTTAAATCAATATTCGAGTCCTTGCTGTAAGCGCATCCTGCATAACATACTGCAAGGCGGTGGGGACAAACAATTAAATGATTAAACGAAGGGACAGCTCTAGAGAAGAACTAGCAAAGGCATAAAAGAATGCAGAAAAATAGAGAGAGAGAGACAGAGAGAGAGAGAGAACACATTTTGCAACTGTAATGCCTAGACGGTGATACAAGTGCCCACATAACTAAGGCACCTGCTGACATTAAGCTGAAATTAACCTTGTAATGCGACAGCGCATAGAAAAAAACGAGAGAAAAAGCAAGAGAGAGAGAGAGAGAGAAATTGAGAGAGGTAGACAAAAACAGCGCATGTGTGTGTGTGTGTGTGCGAAACTAGAAATGTTTTTGCGTTTTACTCTGCTCAGCTGTGGGCGATGAGATGAGATGCAAAATGAGATAAGCAAACAAACAGCCTTGGTGTTAAATTTTAAGTGTTACAAGGACAACAAGTACACACACACACACACACACGCACAGTCGAGTGGAAATGGTATTGTCTGCGACGGAAGCCACAAAACCCTGCGGCGGTCGCATTTTCCACTCGCTGTCACTAGCTCTGCCTGCGTGTATGTGTGTGCATGTGTGTGTGTGTGTGCGGGTGTGCCTGCCTGCCTGCATGTGTGTAATTGTTTACTATTAAGTTAACGGCAGCCGCAGCCGCAGTCGCGGCAACAATCGACGACGCTTAACTCAGCCACAGCCGTAGCAGGAGCAGCAGGAGCCGCCGCAGTTCGCTGAAAATGCTTGCGAAAGACCTTTCGCTGCCTTTGCCTTTGACACTAATACCCTTAACCCATACACACACACGCACACACACACGTGCAGGCATCTCATTATAGTTGTCAGGGCAATACGCTGGCTCAGGTATTTGACTTTGCCTCGGTTTATTGGTCGATTTTAATTGATAGTGCTCACAGTGCATGCCATAAGTAAACGCACACAGTGGCTGCCTGGCTGCCTGGCTGGCTGTAATTAATGTCAGCAGGCTCGTTGACGATTTAATTAAATGCAATCTGAAAAGTGAGCTTTAAGGCGCGCGCTCAACAAAAAAAAATAAAATAAAAAGAAAACAGAAATAGTAAGCATACGCCGCGTGTGCCGCACATTAACATGCCGACACACGACACGCACAACAACAACAACAGCAACAGTAGCTGCAACATTCGCTGTTTACATATTTAATTTTTGGGACAACACACCTTGAACCCCAACCCCACACAAATTCCCCAAAAAAAAAAGGGTCAACTTGCTCTGATGACCGCCTTGGCACTGATTTCTTTCTATTAAAATTTTAGCTTACGACATGCCTATGCGTGTAACAGAACTCCCTACCCCCTCCCACCGCCCACACACACTGATAAAAATGTCAACACACAATTGATTCCGCCCCCTTGCGAGCCATATCTTAACTTGCTGCCGGGCCGCCCTCAGCAGTGTTTCGCATCACGTTTGCTGTTTGATTTTATTGAGCCACATTTTTTGTTTCGGCTTTAGGCCTAGCTACGATTTCCTCAGCCTCCACTTCAGCTTTTTTTAATGCCCTGTTTTATGACTGAGCGTGGGGTATTTTAGAGCGTTTCCAGGGACGGAATGAAATGGTGAAACAAAAGGGTTAAAAGTGATGCGACTGGCATATAGAGTAAGAAACTTGACTCCAAGTCTAAGGCAGCCCAGATATAGTCTCACTTTGCAGAGGATTCTGGGAAAGAGCGACAAGGTATTATAGAAAAAAAAACGTTGTTTATAAGAAAAGTTAACGAAGCTAAGCTAGAATCACAAATTTTGTTCTAATCTTAAGATTTTGATGAAATGCTCATCATTATACATATTATAAAAAAAAATAAATAAATATGTACAGAGCATATAAAAATAGATAATAATAATTTTATTTTTTATAGTTCTGTTTTTTATTTTTTTTTATTTATTTGTTTTTATTAATTTTTTTATATATATTTTTATTTATTTATTTATTTTTTTAATATCATTAATATATTTTTTTTTTTTTTAAATGCTTTTTAAAGTGTTAAAAATATTTTAATATAATTAGTCAACAAATTCGTAAGGTTTCATATAGGAATCATTATTAATATTATTAATGAAATAATAGAGCTGCTTAGTTATGTAGGCTAACATAGCAACATATTAAAGAAAAAAAAAAAAAGATTCTTTCAAATTTTTGTTTTGAGAGAGTTTCTTAGCCTTTGCTTAAGACAAGATTGCCTGAAATTTTTATATTTCAAATATATTGTTTTATTTATTTTTGTTTGTTAATAGATTTAATATTCTAGACAACTTTTGCAAGTTGAACTCAAACAGAAAATACTTAAAAAAAATTGCAATCAAACATGTAGAAATTTCTGATTCGTTAATCAAATAGAACTTCTATAGAAGCTATTCGACTTCACAGAATCAAAAATGCTTAGTCATCGAAATGTCTTAACGAGGTATCTATACGTGTAGCTAGCTCAACTATAAACAGTTTGAACTGATATTTGGCTGCTGTTGGCCCTTTTTTGCCAGCTCCCTCTCCCTCTCTCTCCCTCTCTCTCTCTCTGTCTCTCTCTTTCTGTGTGCGAATGTAGATGACCCAGGCAATTGTTTACAGCTCTTGGGCTTGATAGGACATTGGGTACATGCTTTGCATGAAATCACGTCGTCATCAGGCAGACATTACGAGTATGTTCCTGGGATTAAAGCAGCATCGAATTGGCACTTTGAATTTATAGCTGGCCGAGCTGTACGAGTTGCATGTGATTTTTATTGATGCTTCAGTTTTGTTTTTAGGACCCCAGACTGGGAATACTGCCTAGCTCTAGCCACTTACAAACACTTTTCAGCAACTGTTTAACGGCCAGAACTGTTGTGCAAGTTCGTTGAGCTGCTGGGCCCCGGGCGGGCCATGCGGCAAATATATGCAAATACATTTGGCAAAGCGTCTGCACTTTTCATTATCTTTTAGCCGGCGGAAACTGGGACAGGCTTAAGCAGTCTGTATTTGCATAAGCCAGCAAAATAATATCAAATATTTTGCATTCAATTATCGCATCTAAGCAGCTGCGCCTGCAGCCCAGGCTGGCCAAGTGGGCGTGGCGGCCGTGTGGCAGGTGCGAACGCAAGTTACGTGAGTTTGTCGCAACGTCAACGAAGGGGTAGGAGAGGGGGCTCAGGCTCAGGCCTGTGCTGCAGGCACGACAAACTTAATTGCAACGTAAAACGTGTATAAGTGTATTATATATATTTTTTGCTTTCAGTTAGTTGCAGCTCTCAGATAATGAAGTTGTGCACAATTTTACCCTGCATTTATTGGGCCGTGGTAGAAGGACTATAAAGCGGATCCTATGTAGGGTAATGCCAAAGGGCCGTTAAGTCTATATAGCCCGTTAAGCATTTTCAGTCTTTCTGGATGGCATAAATATGTAGTATATGTCTTTCGTATGAATCATAATCAGTCGAGTTCTTAAACTACATTCACTATAGACTTTTCATACTAGAAGCTGTAAATTAAAATATAAAAAATAATCAAAACTATTAAATCGATAATCATGAACTTACTTAACCTATCTATAAAACTCGATTTTTGAACTATGATTTTTGTATTCCTTAACTCTATAGTCCTATATAGTATATATCCTAAAGAAGCACAATCAGTAAATATATGTATATAGCAAATACATAGACTTAGGATGCCCGAAAAGAATCTCTCAAAGATTGTTAATTTATCGCTCAACTCACGTATCGATTTTTATGTACAATTTCTTTGTCAACTTTCAAACTGTATGTTTGTTGGCACAACTAAAAAATACTGATATATAAATTCTTCATACTTTATCAAAAAAGAAAATCACTTATCGATTTTTGTGTAAAATGTCTTTAACAATTTTCAAACTGTATGTTTTTTCGCACAACTCAAAAACATTTATATGTAAAGGAATTCACCGAGGTATATTCTGATAGTTCATCGATTTTTTGTTTATCGATATTCTTAAACCTCTTTCTCTGCGCCCTCATGCTTAACTAAAGAGCAGCTATGCATATATAACGACTTCCAATGATCTAATTATACAAATACAAGGACTACCACAAAAATTGATTGTATATTTTATATTTATCGATTCCTCTACCGATTATCTTAATCTGTAAGACAGCTTTGCCCTCTTGGTATTTAAAGTCTTTCTAAGTTCAGCTATGCATTATAGAAAATTCATCTATTAAATGCAAATTTCAAATAGGATTCGTGGCATCTAGACTTCGACTCTCTTCACTCTTCTGCTGACCACTTCTTCTTCTTCTTCTTTTAAAAATCATTAGCTATGACGGTCATCATTTACTTTCTATATACCTCACTTCCCCCCTCATCCTTCATCACATGTGCATGATTGATTCGCATTTGTGTGAGTGTATTTACCAAACAGCTCGTAGTCTGGCTAACGCTGAGCGTATCTGCTCGTAGTTCATTCCCTACTCTAACTTCTTGTTGTTTTAGTTTTACTAAAGTCTTTGTTGTTCTTTTTGTTGTTGTTGCTGTTGTTGTTGCTGCTGTTGCTGTTGTTGGCGTCTGTCGCTGTCGCAAGTTTTTAAAGCAGATTCTCATTACGCGATTGTAAAACTTTTAATGCTGTTCTTTTGTAAGTTTTTGGCCTTGCCGCCCACACACACACAGACACACTCATACACCCATACTCTCATATAGAGGCACGCTCCATGCTCTGTCCATGGCTCTGGCCCTGACAGCTCATTGTTTTTCTTTAGCTGTTGCCTGTTGCCGCTCGATGTTGCTTTTCCTTTCTGTTGTTGTTGTTGTTGTTGCCTGATTTATGTGATAATTTCAGTTGGAGTCTCTTCGACTCATATGCGTTCTGGGCTGCCGGATGCGTGCAGGATATGAGCCACTTTTACAGCCATACTTCGTAGTGATTGCTGTTGTTGTTGTTGTTGTTGTTGTTGCTGTTGTTGCCGCCTTTGTTGCTGTTTATTTTTGCGTGCGTCTTTTTGGAGCTGCAACTTATTTTTATGTTTGCGCTACATGGCAGGAAGTAATCATCTTGATGGCTGTTCAAAATTTATAGCGCATTTTGTCTCATGTCCTCGCAGCAGCACACACTTTCACCGTCTGTCTTATTGTCTTCTCTTCTTCTTCTTCTTGTTTGTTTCGTTTTGTAATGAACTACACGATTTTAACATTTCAGCTGATGGCAGGCAGCTATTCGAGCCTAGCGAATAGCTAAGCAAAAACATTGCTGCGGGGCGAGCGACAAAAACCAAATCGCATGTGGGCGTGGCGCACTTGCAAAAGCTCCGCCACATATGTGCATGCATGTGTGTGGGTGTGTGTGTGTGTGTGTGTCGCAGACAGCTTAACACGGCCTTAATGCTGTTTAACTCAACTGTCGCTAACGCTTTTAACCTGAGGTTAAATTTTCAATTTGCTTTCATGCTTCGCCCCGCACAGACGCACAGCAAGCCCCATGACCAAAAACCCCCAACCAGACGAGCAGCTAGCATAGACCAAAGCAGACGACAACAACGGGGCTTTTATCTACACCCACACACACACACACACCCACACACACTGGTTGGGTAGATTGCATACATATGTATGTATTATCTATGCATGCCTCTGCTTCGCCAAACGCCTGGAGCCTTCTGTGTGCCACAGCAAATTATTCACCAAGTTGCGGCAATACCCTAGCCAGCCAAAAGCCTCATAACTCGAGCAGAAACTTTGTCCAGCCAATAATTCGACATAGCAGCTGCAGCTGTAGCTGAGACCAATTAGACGCACATACTTATCTCGGAAACTTTTCAACACTTTTACAGATAGGAGAGGCCAAATCGAAGCGAAGGACAGGCAAATCACATTAAAAGTGGCTGAAAAGGAAGAACAGTTTGCATGGGCCACAGTTCGATACAGTTATTAATGCCAAATTAGTTCACATTGAGTACGGAGGGAGAATGAAAGCACGTGAAAATTCATTGAGCTATTGAGTTATGGAAAATGAGAAACTTCACTGAATGAAGGATTCCAATTTATTGAGAAATGTGTTGATGTATATAAAAACAATTTTTGTATATTAATTGGTTAAATAAAAATAATATATATACTACAAACACTTCAACAAAAATAAATACAACATTATATATTTTATATTATTATCATTGACTAATGGAAATATTTAATGAGTTAACTTTCATTAAAAAAAAAAAAACAAAACAAAAATAAATAAATAAATAAAAATATAATATATTAATCTAATATATATTTGATAAAAAGAAAATCAACATTATATATTTTATGTTATTATCATTGACTAATAAAAAAAAATAAAACAAAACAATTATAAAAATACAATAATAAATCTAATACATATTTGACAAAAAAAAAAAAAAAACAAAACAATCATAAAAATACAATAATAAATCTAATACAATTTTGATAAAAAAAAAAAAAAAAAAAAAAAAAAACAACAGTATATATTTTATATTATTATCATGACTAATAAAAATATATAATAAGTTAAATTTCATTTAAAAAAAAAAAATAATAAAATAAAATAAAATAATTATAAAAATTTAATATATGTATATATCTAATACATATTTGATAAAATAAAGAATTAATTAAAAAAAAAAAACAAAAACAAAAAAAAAAAAACAAATAAAAAACTAAAAATAAAAAGAATAATAATAAATAAATGAATAAATAAATAAATAAACAATAACACATTTAATTTAAAATGTTTAATTAAATAATTTATATTTTAATATATATTAATATATTTTTTTTTGTAAATTTATATTATGTATTATACTATGCAAGAATATATACTAATTTTTTTTTACTTCTTACTAACTCAATAAATTTTAATTTTAATTTAATTTTTACAATTTTAAATTAATATTAAAATATTTATTACTTCATGGCCTGTTCCCTGTATAATACTTAATTCCAAATTAATTTCCATTTCATTTTCAAAGTATTCACAATTTCGACTTGATGACTTGACACAAATTCCCTTTAGAATACATGCATATGTATGTGTATGTGTATGTGTATGTGTATCTGCCCACTTTGGCGTGTGGCTCTGTTTTGCTTGAAGAGTCAAGACACAAAAATACTTGTCTAAAAAGCACGTAGTCGTGCACTTGACTTTGGCTGGCCAAAAACAAAAAGCAAAATACGTAAACAAAAAGAAAAAAATTGAAAATGAAATTAATGCTCAAGGATTTTATTAGGTTTTTTTCATTTTTTTCCCCTCCCCCCAACAACGAGAAGGGCGCACAATTTTCACAAATTCCAGCATATTTCAGGCACTGAACTTTTAGCCAGCTTTGCGCTTTGATAATAATCTAATTTGCTAACTAAAAAGTTGAGTTTTTTGTTTATGCACTAGCATATACATACATACATATATATGTATGTATATATGTATATACATAGCTATTGCTGGCCAATTAATATAATCCTAACGCTCAATATGCAAAACATTTTTGAAAATTTTCAAATTTAAATTATTACGAAAATGACAAAACAACACAGCAAAACGACGCACAGTGGGGCCTTTGCTCATTTTGCGTTGCAAAAATCATAACTTTTGAACCAAGCAACATATTTAAAAAATTAAAAAAGCATTCGACAGAGAATTCTTCAAGCTATAAATAAGCCAAAATACAGGGTGATGCGTTAACAGGGTGCTTCACAGTTTAACCTCAAACCTGAAAAATGTGATTTTTGTCCTAAAAAGCATGTTTTTGTGTGAAAAACTACAATTTTTTTTGTTGAAATTGATTTAGTTTTAATTATTTGCAATATTTAAACAAACAAAAAACAAAAATTTGTAAAAAAAAAAAAAAAAAAAATTACCAAAAAACCAAAATTTTCGATTTGCATGCAAATTTGACCTTTTTTAGTACATTTTGTGCGTTTTTATGCCGATTTTGGGTTAGTTTTTTGCTATAGAAATCCGGGGTGGCGCCTGGTGGCACCCAAAGTTTTATTTATATTAAAGAGGACATCTTCCTTAACACGTGTATATATACCGGTGCTCGGAACTCGGCGGAACTCACAAAGATATAGACTACTTTAGGTAAAAAAAATGGTCAAATTTAGAGGTTTAGTAAATTTAAACCAGCTCTGCAATGAAAAGTCGTATTAACATAATTTTTTTTTTATTCTATTAGTAATAATTTATTCTTTAAATCGCAACCAACACTGCAAAAATTGGTGCAAGACTTTTCCTACAATTCAATTGACAAGTGGGATATTTTTCACAAAAACACGCTGCTCTTCACAACTTTGCCACTTTCCCAAACTTTGAAAGGCTATAACTACCCTTAAAATTGACCGATTTTCAAAAATCTTTCGGCTACAAACTAGTAGATCGATTTATTTTCATATGACATCAACTTTTTTAAAATCGCTTAAAGTCACTTTTTTGATTTTTGCCACGCTCTGCCGGCAGAGGCCCCACTGTGCGACGCTTCAACAATTTGAGCAAAAAGCGGTTAACATTTGTGGTTTCAATTCGTTTATTTTGTTCGGTTTTGTAACGTTTTTTTTAGTTGTTGTTGTTTTTTTGTTGCATACTTTTTAGCGCGCATGCAAATACTTCCACTTCCACTTCCGCTTCCGCTCGAAGGCGTCACAAGCGAATTAGCAGCTACGTGTGCATGTGTGCATATGTGTGTGAGTGTGTATATATATGTCTGTGTGTGCAGCTAGTTGACAATTGAAATATATTGCATAAACTGTTGGCATTTTAGCCGTTAGCTAAATCCTCTTAATCACATGGCTCACGCCTGATGCGCAATGAATAAAAATTATTATAAGTATTACATAATTTAATTAATTAAAATTATTGTTTGCACTGCTTAAACTTGCTCTCTTCCTCTCTCTCTCTCTCTCTATCTCTCTCTCTCTCTCTCTCTCTCTCTTTATCGTGTCTAATTAAAGCTGTTTAAGCTTTTAAGCTGTTAAGCTGCTTCACATTACATGTCATCATCTCTCTCACTCACTCTCTCCCATTGTCTATATATTTAATTTTTTTTTTGTCTGCTTTTTTCAGAGGTTCAATGGCTGCCGGCATTGTACAACACTGGCTGTGCTGCCCCATGTTAAATGCTGTAAATGACACGAAGTCACGTGTTAGAATTTGCGACTTTGGCGCTTGTTAGCGCCTGTTTGCCTGTTAGCTAATGCCTAAAACGTATTTGCTGTTTGCTGTAAAATGGCATTTAAGTCCAAGTCCAAGACTCTGTGAGCAAACGCTCGTAGCATGTGCAACAGCCAATACGAAAGTCACTAAATCTCAAAAAGGAAAACCAATTACGGCCATTACCACATGTGGCAATTACAACGAAACTTACGCCAACCTAACAGCAGCTCTCTCTCTCTCTCTCTCTCTCTTACTCACTCTGTGTGTGTGTGTGTGTGTGCACGCGCCGTAACAGCAAAGTCTCATTAGTTGTTCGCCAAAACGAATGATGAGAGCACAGCGCCGACCCCCTTGGGGCTGCCTTGGATATGGCTACGCTTGGCTCGGCGTCAATGGTAATGACGCTTAGTATTATGGCCAAGATGATGGCCAGCAGCAGCTTAATGGATGCCAGGCCGAGCTCCACCTTGCAGCTGCAGCTAATGGAAGCTGCAACAGCTACACACACACACACACAAACACACAGCCAACTGCTGTTCAATCAATTTGCGGCATGCGCGTATTTTTGCCATGTAGTTTCAATATTTTCATTTGCCACAACAGAATCGTTTTAAAAGCAAATATTATATGTCATATACATATACAAACACACACACACACACGCACACACATATACATATAACTACATGTGTATATGTAGTATTTTCTTTTGCTTTTTTATATGTTTTCGCTTTCATTCCACCCGAAAATCATTTCGCCTCAATTTTTAGCGAAGCCCAAAGAATAATTTAATGCAAAAGCAAAAAAAAAAGAAGAAGAAGAATGTGCATAAATTACAACAACAGCTGTCTGAATATATATACCCTGTAGGCAACAAATTAGTATCAATTGGGTATGATATTAATGGAGGTTGGAGTTACGATGTGCGTATATATGTGAGCGAGAGGGAGAGATACAAATTTAAGGATTTTTCATATTTAACAAGTTTCCAGAAATGCAATAGAAATTGATCGATATTTATCGATTATACAACTTACAGTATATTTAAGAGAGGATAGATACCAAAAAGACTTAAATCCTTTAAAAAAATACCGAGTGTTAATACTACTATACAGATAGACAAATGGATCTAAACAAGCAGCACGACTGATGCTACCCCATGGCACACTTTTCTATATATTTCGTAGAGACAGAAAAGTATTTACATATTACCCCTACTTATAGATGTTATTTAGATATATTTATATAGGTAAATATAATATATAAATAAATATATCTCATTTGTATACAAAATTCAGACAGCTGATATATATACCATATCAATCTCTTTACAGGGTATTCAAACCTGCAACAACAGTTGCTTTTGTTTATTTTTGAATGCATGCAGCATGTGGTTTACGTATTATTTTTCCTCTACTCTTTTTCAGCTCTCGGTATTTTCTTTTTTATTAGTATTTTTCCTTTGCTTTTTCTTTTTTTGGAAAATTTCATTTAGCGAATTGTTTGGCGGGGCAGAGCCGTAAATTTGCGCTAGTAAAAAAAATTTAGTTGCGCAAGGACATGTGTGCGTGTTTACAGGAGCAACATGGAAAATCAACATGCGACATATAAATTTCATGATATTTCATAGTTTATGCGCGCGCCGAGATGATCTATCATGCATATATATATATATAGCGTAAGCTATATATAGCATATATATATATTTATATACATATATTTGCGGCACTTGTATTTCAGCACATGCAAAAAGCCATTAACAATAACACGATACGCCAGGGCAGTGCATTGCTTGGAATGAGATACGAGGGGGGCGGCAGGGGGGACATTGTCTCATTAGCATATTGCGTGGCGGACGCCTATTTGGGAATATCGATAAAGTTCGTTAAAAAGATTGAAATGTGCGATTTGAAGCGATTTACCCAATGTGCCAACAAGGCTGCCAACTAGGGGAGAGTCGGGGGGCGGCTGCTCTTGTCGCATGAGAATTGAAAACAAGGGTTGCTGCTGCTGCTACCAGAGAGAGAGAGGGAGAATGGGAGAGAGAGCGGGTGTATGGGCTGGGGTAGACTTTTGGAGTGAGGAACGCTGTTTTGACACTTGTCACCATTAAGCTAAGCAGCTAGGGGTGTAAGCTGTATGTGTACATGTGTGTGTTTGTGTGTGTATGTGTGTGTGTATTGCTGGCAATTTTTAGCTGGCTTTAAACTGCTGCCAAGCGGTTTCACATCGTTCGTTGTCGACGGCTTTTATGCTTTTTAAGTCAGTTTAAGATTTTGACAGCCAACGACAACGAACGAAAACTCTATACACTAAGATTTCAGCTAATATAAATATATGGGGCATTATGTAACTCAGATAGAAGAAGAAGAATTGGATCTGGATCTTTACCTAGTTTAGGACAAAGTTTGATTCGTGGATTGAAGTGTAGGCGGAGTGGAGAAGACAAATAATGTTTGCAGTTTCTTTTGAATATCCCGTTGAGTAGCTTAATTAATCCGCATTCAATTGCCAGCTATGGCAATAATTGACTCTTAATGTGCTCTCCAATATCTTAGAGCATTTTCGAAGTATTTTTCTTTCATATTTTCTCTTCAAGCCTCTTGAGCTTGAAACTAAATCACTTACAAAATAAATTATTTCATCCACTATTAATAGCTATAAGAGTATTTGAAATTCGGCATAGCGAGAATATTTTTTTATTTTTTATTTTTTATTTTTGTTCCTTGTTGTATTGGCTGCACATGTCCTGCCAAGCCCCCAAACGGCAGCAGTTCTGCTCCTGCTCCTGCTCCTGCTCCTGCTCCTGCTCCTGCCACTGCTGCTCCTGTTCTTGTTCTCTCTCCTGCCACTGCCACTCCTCCTGCCACTCCTCCTGCCTCTGTTACTGCTGCTGCTACTTCTGCAGCTTCCTCTCCTGCCACTGCTCCTCCTGCTCCTCCTGCTGCTGCTGCTGTTCGACAACTCGACTGCTCGTTCGTTTCTCTTAGTCATTTGGGTAGCAGAGCGCGGATTACGTTTTTATCCCTGTGTCCTGGAAACACTTTCACAGCCAATTTTATTATACGCGCGCGTTTCGCTGCCTTTTGTTGATATTATTGTTGCTGTTGTAGTTGATGCTGCTGCTCCTGCTGCTGCTCCTGCTCCTGCTGCTGCCCCTACTCCTCCTCCTGCTGTTGTGCATTTTTATGCCGCATATAAATAAATCTGTTAGTTGTGCATGTTTACGACTTTTTAAGCCAGGTCCGCCGGGCAGGGGCGTGGCAGCTGTAGGCAGCCCGACTACTTGTGCATAAGCGTCAATTTTATGCACACTTCGTTGTGAAAATAGCGTAAAATGTTGTCACCAAATGCATATAAAAGGCCAGCGACTCGCGCTTGCACAACAATTTATGCTAATCTTATGAGCAGGTATACCCCATATATACCCATACCCTGCAATTGCAGTGGTGACACTGGTGTCAATTGGTCAGCAATTCAAAGTTAAGCAATGGTCAAACTATAACAGAGTATGCCGACTGGGGTAGGGACAGGGGCATGAGGCATGGGGCCGGGGGGCGTGTCAGCTAAAAGAATGTGTATTTTATGCTCTGCACTTGAGTGCGTAATTTTATGAGGCGCTTTTCGCTTTTATTAGCAGCGCCCGACAATAAACTGTTTATGTTTATTATTTGCTGATGACCTACGTGCGAAAGGGCCACCCAAAGCAAAGCAAAGCGAAAGCGAAAGCCAAAGGAGAAGGAGAAGCAAAAGAAAGTAGAAGAAGTAGGAACAACAACAACAACAAACACTCTCAACGAGCGTCTAAATAGTGGCCAAGCAGCAAAATGAATCACTTACGGCCATTTGCCAGCAACAACAACAACAACAACAACAACAATGGCAATGGCAGCTGGCTGGAAAAGTCCGTGCAATGCTTTTTGTAGTAGTAAAACCGGAAAAAGCGCCCGTGGGTCGACTGCGTAAATTACAAATTAGCAATCACACTAAAACTGCGGGGCACACAGCCGCCAGAAAGGTATAGGGTGTGCGTGTGTGTGTGTGTGTGTGTGTGTGTGGACGATCGTGTGCTATAAATCGAGCCAAAAGCGCAAAACTTTTCATATTCAAAGCGTCAACTCATTAAACGACTAACTCAAACTACGGCACAGCTCCAACTGGCATCAAATGAAGCACGAAAAACAAATCAAAATGGCAGCGCACACACACACACACACACACACACAGATACACACACACACACACAGACACATACACAGACACACGCACACTCAGACAGAGACAGCATGTGGTATAGAAGCTAACGGAAACGGATGCGTGTGCGTTGAGCAATTCGAAAACGGAAATCAAAAATTGACCCAAAGCTGAAAGAGCTTGAGGTATGAATAGAAGGAACAACAAGAGCAACAGAGATAGAGAGAGAGAGAGAGACGAAGGCAGCTGCAGCTATAGCCAGACCTCCATTAAATCGACACCTAGTGCGATAGCAAATGCCAAATGATGTATAAAAGTAGCAGAATAATAAAAATTTATTGAGAAATAAAAAACAATTTAATTTATTAGTATTTAGTGTGGCAAAGGAAATAATCGATGTTATAAATTTTTGATACCCAAAAGGAGCGAGGAGCGAGCCAAGTGGCTGGCCAAGTGACTGAGTGTGTGTGCGGTTGTGTGTGTGTGTGTTCGTGTGTGTGTTGGTGTGTGGGTTAAAAGGCACATCGAAAACAAATGAATTGGAATACGTTGGCAGCCCAAATAAAGCGGATATGCTGCCGGATACGTGTACGTGTGCTTCGCTCTATCTCTCTCTCACTCTCACTCCCTCTCACTCTCTCCCTGTGTGTGCGTGTACGTGTCTATTTGTGAGTTAGTGTTTTAGAAATTCGACTCGGATGTGAAGTTCAAACGCTTATCAAGTGTGTAGATCTTACTTATGAGTTTAACGGCCAGGCCAAAAAGCCGGAAAGCGAGTAGGCCAAAGCCAAAGACGATGCCGATGCCGATGCCGACATCGTGGCCAAAGGAAGGGCCAAATTTGTTGTAGGTCCGGATAATTTAATTTATTGTTTTCTCTGTTAAATGATGCTCAAGAGTATAATTTCGGGCACAGCACACAGAACGCGACTAATGTGCGCACAAATTGCCACAAAGGCTGGGCAGGAGGCGGGCATATCGATCCGTCTCTCTGACCTTTGATGCGTGCAGAGCGGATGCCAGCAGCAACTAGCTGGGCTCTGGACCTGGAGCCTGGCTCGTTGACAGCAAGTGGTTGCATAAAGTGCTCAAAAGGCTTTAAGCAAACACACACACACACACACACACACACACACAATATGCAAATGCCGTTTTCCAAACGCTGGGCGCAAAACAATGCACATTTTAATTTTAGCCCAGTTTGTTGCCACTAAACACGGCAGCAGCCAACAACAGCCAACACAAACAGGCAACAGCAGCAGCAGGAGCAGGACTGCAGGATATGTGCCAATAAAAAGTTTGGCAAACAAAGTTGGCGTCACAAAACTGTAACTGCAGCACGCTGCGGCATCACAGGCTCGACCCAAAAAATTAGTCTGGCCTACGCTGCAGCCACGCACTGTGGAACCTTTTCAGCACTTTTTGCGACACTTTTTTTCAGCTCGAAAGTGGAAGTTTTGCTTTATTTGACTTAAACTTCTTGATAAAACTTTCTTTGTAAGTGAACCTACAAAAATGATTTAATTTTAAGCCAACATCTGTCGGTATAACATATGCTAACTTACAGTAATTTAGCTTAACAGTAAAAAGCAAAAACTGTTTACATTCAAGCTATTAGTAAAATAGGCTTTAATATATACAATATTTATATAGTGAAGCCAACATTTATAGCTAGCAACAGAAGCTAACAAAAGCAGTTAACAGCTGAGGCTAACATACAATGTTAACAGCTAAAATTGAATACAAAAGTTAATATTCAAATATTGTATAACAGCTGAAATCAACATTTGAAGAAACATTTATTAGCTAAGCTATATGCTATATGCTATATGCTATATGCTATATGCTATATGCTATATGCTATATGCTATATGCTATATGCTATATGCTATATGCTATATGCTATATGCTATATGCTATATGCTATATGCTATATGCTATCTGCTATATGCTATATGCTATATGCTATATGCTATATGCTATCTGCTATATGCTATATGCTATATGCTGTATGCTATATGCTGTTAACATTCATATTAAATTGAACAGCAGTTCACTTAACAGAAATGTAGGCTTTGCAGCTGCAGTTTATAGCTGAGTATATCTCAGCTACACTTTTGTTATATTGAAAAACATAAAATAAGTAAAAAGCTGTATAGCCGCAGTTAACAGCTGTATGATTAACATAGGCAAGTTTACAGTTTGAGTTTACAGCTGTTAACTCAAGAGCAGCTCATCATGTTAACATTTCTCCAATTAAAGTCAACTTTAAAAGTTCCCATTTCTTTGAGCAATAAAACAGTTCAAGTATTCCACTGTACAACAGCCATGATACACACACCGAAACACACACACACACACACACACACACAGAGAGAAAGTTAAGTAAACCCGATTTCGACTAGCCGACTTAATTAAACTGCATTTGCGTAGACAACTTGCGCTAAGTTTTTCCGAAAAATTCAACCGCTGAATTGGCCAAAAATTTGTGTGTGTGTGTGTGTGTTCAGCTGTCACAGACAGTTGGCGGGCAATGTAAGAGAGAGAGAGAGGGGAATAGGGGGGAAAGCCGTGGCTGAGGGTTGCCACATAAACGTTGTATAAATAATGCAATTTATGTGCAGCGCATAAAGAAATGTGCTGTAGCCAGACACTAAGGCACTTGTATTATGCATGTCGCTTTTTCTAGCCATGCTGTGCACCGGCTGCGCCAAGGACTCGCACACATACTTGAGTCTTGCTATGGGCGATATGGCAACGCTGGCTGCACTTTTGCTCTCTGCCATAAACGAAATCTCTGCCTCCCCAAACGAAATTAAAGACCTAAAATTGTTGCCAAGCGACAAGTTTGAATTAGAGCAGCCAAAATGTTGGGCAACTTTTGCCTTATGCTTACGTTGTCAGCCGAGTCAGTCGAGTGTCGACACGTGCGCTGCTGCTTCTACTTTATATTTGCGGCAATTCAATCAACAACAACAACAACAACAACCAGAGTTGCCGAATGGTCAGAGAGCCAAAGGCCAAAAGCCGAAAGCCGAAAGCCGAAAGCCTTGGGATAGCTGCGTTAAGCTTATGGCAGTCAGACGAGGAGAGATTATGTTAATGTGTGAGTTTTAATCGAAGCGAGAGCAATAATATTTAAATGATGTCATTACAGCTGAAGCCTAAAGAGTTGAAGAACTATAAATAACAGCTGCATAATGCTAAGTGTCAAGTTGTTGATATAACTTATATTCAAAGCAGCAGAGAAAGCTTATGTGAAACAGCAAATCCTAACAGCAGAGTATAAAAGCCGACTCTAGCAGTAGAGTATAGCAGCAGAGGCTAGCAGCAGAATTGAACAGCAGAGTCCAACAACAGAGTCAAACAGCAGAGTCTAGCAGCAGAGTATTAAAGCAGAGTATAACAACAGAGACTAGCAGCAGAGCCTAACAGCAGAGTTTAGCAGCAGAGTCTAGCAGCAGAGCCGAATAGCAGAGTCTAGCAGCAGAGTTTAGCAGCAGAGTATAAATGCAGAGCCTAACAGCAGAGGCTAGCAGCAGAGGCTAGCAGCAGAGCCTAACAGCAGAGTCTAGCAGCAGAGTATATAAGCGCAGAGTCTAGCAGCAGAGTTTAGCAGCAGAGTATAAAAACAGAGCCTAACAGCAGAGTTTAGCAGCAGAGTTTAGCAGCAGAGTATAAATGCAGAGTCTAGCAGCAGAGCCTAACAGCAGAGTGTAGCAGCAGAGGATAGCAGCCAAGTATAAAAGCAGAGTCCAGCAGCAGAGTATAAAAGCAGAGCCTAGCAGCAGAGGCTAGCAGCAGAGGCTAACAGCCGAGTATAAAAGCAGAGCTTAACAGCAGAGGCTAGCAGCAGAGGCTAGCAGCAGAGGCTAGCAGCAGAGCCTAACAGAGCCTAACAGCAGAGTTTAGCAGCAGAGTTTAGCAGCAGAGTTTAGCAGCAGAGTATAAATGCAGAGTCTAGCAGCAGAGCCTAACAGCAGAGTGTAGCAGCAGAGGATAGCAGCCAAGTATAAAAGCAGAGTCTAGCAGCAGAGTATAAAAGCAGAGCCTAGCAGCAGAGGCTAACAGCCGAGTATAAAAGCAGAGCTTAACAGCAGAGTCTAGCAGCAGAGTATAAAAGCAGAGTATAAGAGCAGAGTATAAGAGCAGAGTCTAGCAGCAGAGCCTAACAGCAGAGTCTAGCAGCAGAGTATAACAGCGGACTTTAGCAGCAGAGTATAACAGCAGACTCTAGCAGCAGAGCAGAGCCTAGCAGCAGTCTGCTACTGTTACAGTAGTGTAAGTGTCAAGCTGAGGTTGTGGTAGTATTAGTGCTAGTGCCTGTGCGTGTCGGCAGCACGCTTCTAACTAGTGCTCAAGCTCTAACTCTCCCGCTCTCTCTTTTTCACGGCTTATACTGTCCATTTACTTGCGATGCATTGACTACGCTTAAGCAGCTCAACGTTAAGCAGCTATACACACACACACACATACATATACCCTACAGTGCTCACACGCTCTCATTTAAGTTGTGTTATTTTTCTGTTAATTTTCATTTCATATTTTTCACATTTTTTTTTTTCTTTTGTTCGCCGTTTTCTTGCGCCTTTGATGATGTTAAAGAAGCAAGCCGTTTGGTTTGGTTGGCTTGGCTTGGCTTGGCTTGGCTTGATGGGGCGTGGCGGGGCTGGGCTGGGCTTGGCCAGTCGTTGGATTTTATGCCGACATGCCCGCGCATTTTAATTAAGAAATTAAATTAAATACAAACTGATGCGTAACAGATTCCTCGTTACTAATTAAAATTCAATTTCTTGCCATTAAAATGAGCAGCAGTCGCAGCAGCAGCAGCAGCAGAAGCAGAAGCAGCGACGCGACGGCGACGGCGACGGCGGCAACAACAGCGTCAATTACAAGCGCAAAACCCTTCGCACCGGAAACCAGCAACTTGCCATGCCGTGCGGCAAATGGGGCATGGCCACGCCACTCCCACCGCCCATCGCCCAATTGTGTGGCACACACACAAAGAGAGAGAGAGAGAGAGAGAGAGAGCGAGCATGGAGAGTCGGCAAATTAAGCACGCAAAATTAATACGCAATAAAAAAGCAATAATAAAAGCCAAAGTCGAGCCAGACCGAACCGAACGCCCTGCAGCCCTGTAGCCCAGCAGCCCTAGAGATAACTGAAAACAATTTGTAGTCCTCGCTGAAACACTCAACTTTTATGTGTTTCTCCTATTCGAAATTGAAAACAGCAAAATACGAAATTACAACAACAAGAAAAAAAATAATAAGAATAAGTAAATGAAAATTAAGAAAATTATTTTGCTAATGGCGTAAGAAGTTTGTGTAGTTGCTGCCACGACTCCTGCCACGACTCCTGCTGCTGCTGTTCCTCTTCGTTGGTTTAATTAAAAAATTTTTGGATATTGCAGCAGACGTTTGATTGATTCACTTCAAAATTAAACGCAGAAGCGCGCTGTGTGGGACGGGTTGCGGTTACACACACACACACACACACACACACATACGCACAAAGGCAGAGATAGAGAGACAATGGACAAGGCACAGCCGCTGCCAGCAGGCTGAAAGCCAAACAAAAGCTACAAAATACTTGACGCAACTATCCCGAGCATTTTGCTGCGAGCCACGCCCATTTAGTAGAGCGCCCCCTGCTCCTTGTGCTGCCAATGGGGCAACATTGTTTGCCATTTGCCAGACTAAACGCCATAACAAAGCGAAGCAACGAGCTGGGCTTCAAAAAGGGGTAGCAAATTACTTAAGAAAACTGTTGTTGGCTTATTGGATTAGGTAAAGGCTACAAAGAGGGAGAAGAGGGTGATTGGGAGGGGGGTGGGAGGGACTGTTGCGTTTTAGATCTTTCAACGCACAATTACCAGCGGCTCTTTTATAATTTCTTTAGCAAGCGGCCTGCGGGACCTCAGCAAACCATCAGCAAATGTCTTTAAAGTCGAAGACCGCTTCAACTTTTTCGCTTTTTTTTGCCTCTTTTTCTCTTTTCCTTTTTTTTTTTGCTCAAATATTTGGCCAGCTCAACTTTTTGCAGTTTCCCCATTTCCCTTTGCAATCGGCGGTTTTTCATACACTAGCTAAAGGTATTTCAAATATGTCATAAATGTTTGCTCCAACATACCTGGCAGGCATGCCGAAATAGCTAGAAAATATCTTGACGATAGTTGAGATAATATAAGAAGAAGAAGTTTTCATGTTAGCATAAATCGCTTCGATTGTAATCTATATGAAAATTAGGCTCACATATCACAGAGACAATCGCCGTTACAGAATTACCTATGTGAGCTTACAAAAATAAAATATATAAAAAATAAATAAATAATAAAAATATATATTCATCTTTTGTTGCTCATTCTAAAATTTGAGTAAGTCAAGCTAAAAAACTTTTACAGAAATGTTTTTATATAATTTATTCTGAAATTTAAGCTCATGTTTTATATATATATATATCTATATTAAATGTAATATGAATTTATTACTAAATTAAAATGTGCGCAAAAATGTGTTAATTAATTAATATACAGTAGAATCCGGTTATAGCGACACTCAAGGGACCGTCGTTTTTGCGGAGTCGTTATAACCGGATTCTACTGTATATTGTACATTATTTTTAGATTGTTTATTTATTATTAACAAATGTAAATTATTAAAAAAAAATATAGTGATTTTTATTTAGTTATTTATTTATTATTTACAAATTTAAATTATTAAAAAATATATTGTAATATTTTTTTAAATTATTTATTTATTATTATTAAATTTAAAATATTAAAAAACATATTGTAAATTATTTTTAGATTATTTTTTTATTATTATTTTTTATTATCAATCAACTTATTTATGAATCATGATCATTTTATTTTATATACATTTTGTATATATTTGTAATGTATATGAATAATTAATATAATTTATTTTCTTGAACATGTCCCACATATTTCCCATACACCTCTCCATCAGCTCAGCTCACATTGGATTGAGCTACTCTGCCCCATCTACATAGATCGCTAGGGTATTTCACGCTGCGCTACTCTCTGCACATAAATATTCCCCTACGCTCTGGTATTGTTATGACCATGTCAAGTTGCGAGTACTATTTGTTTTTCAGCTGCTTGGGTCCATTGGCAAAAAGAAAGAGAGAAAAACAGAGACAGAGACAGAGACAGAGGGAGAGGGGAAAGTATAGAGAGAGGAATATAAAACGGTCGCATTTACCCCTGAGGCCTGTTTTGGCGTATTGTTACACAATTTTGTTGAAATTTATTTACAGAGTTTATGCCACACAGAATCAACATTGAAGTTGGCAAGCAGCAAGCGGCAAGTGGCATGTGGCAACAACAACAGCAGGGCCAACAAAATTGAGAGCCAAAGCCAAGACCAATATCGAGCCAAAACATTGCGCCAAATTCTGCTACTAAATTTCTATTCCCAGTGCATGGAAAGTTGCCTCGTGCCACATGCCGCGTGCTGTGCATGCTAAGCAGCAGCTGCACAGAGGTCAGAGAGAGAGAGAGAGAGAGAGAGAGAGAGAGCGGTAGGCAGAGATCTATTGGACGGGGATGGGGCAGGGCGGGGGCCACACAAACAAGATAATAAGTTCATAAGTATTATTTGCAACATAATCTAGCTGCCCTGCCACGCCCCCCTCTCCCTCTCTCTCACGGCATCTCTTAACGATTTTAAAATCCGCGGCAAAAAGTTGAAATCGTGTCAGAGATTTTTTTTTTTCGTTCCCTTTTTTGCCGCCATTGGCACAGGATATTGGCAAAGGCCAGGGACATGCATAGATCTGTGGAGGGGGCAGGGCACTGGAGACGCAACTGCATCCGGCTAGCGCCCTGATTGCATCTTCATAATTCAGAGTTCAAGCGACAGGCGCCTCCTCGGTTCATTATGAACTCTTGAACGATTCCCCTTGGCCAATTAATCACAGTGCGTTAAGTAAACAGCAGCTGCCTGTTTAGTGGCAACTCTGGCTAATAGCATTTTCAGCCAGCCAGCCCAGCGAACGGAAACTTTCTAACTAAGTGCAATTTATGAGTGCAGTGCGCAACGCGGCGGCGGCAACTCGGCAAAATTTGTTTACAACTTGGGCGTTAATTGACATCAACCAGAGGCAGCAGGAGCAGCAGCCCAGCCAAGCACAACAAGGTCAACAGCAAACCAAACCAAACCAAAGTTGGTTACACAATTGGCTACACGAAATGCTGCCAACGCTCTTTCATCTGTTCTGTTCTGTTCTGTTCTGTGTTTTTCCCCCGTTTTATTCTCAACCTCGAGCACAAAGTTTTCGAATGTTATTCAACACCTTTCGACCCTGAAGGTTGCCTTTTCACTGACTTTTTAAATACTTCTCATAAGCCACACGAAACACGTTGAACTTCCCATCGAGCTGACAATTAGAGCTGAATGCGCGTCCCCGCATCAAATCGATGGAAATAGTTTCAGTTACTGATTTGGCTTAAAGTTTACACCTGGCTTAATAGTATTCACAGCGTATTGGAACGTATTTGGTAAGTATTTGATGAAATTGAGATTAGATGAAGTAAGTTAGTAGCTTAGGTAATGTTATACCTCTAGTCTAATATGCTCTAGTCTGGTATACTTGAATTTAGTTGGAGCAGAGCTGAGTCGAAGCATAAGCAATGAATGCACTCTTAGAGTCAATGGCTTATATATGTATGTATATATATCAAGATACAGTTTGAGAATGGCTGATAAGAAGTATAGATACAGTTTGAGAGTAGCTAGCAAGAATGATCAGGAATACAGTTTTAAATTCATTCCCATACATTCGTATATGTATCTAGATGCACTTTGAGAACAGCTGCTAGATAGAATCAGAAATATATATAGTTTTAAAGTCGACTACTTATATAGCATATCTAGATACAGTTTTAGAATCGATGATCAGCAATATCAGACTTATAGTGCTACAGTCGTATGTTGACATAACAGGTAATGCACATATCTAGATACAGTTTGAGAATGACTGCAACTAGATGCAGTTTGAAAGTAGATAGAATCACAAATATACAGTTTTAGAGTCGACTGCTTACATGTCAGCCAATGAAACTAATTTATTAACATTATTCTCATTATGTTTGTCCATTCAAGTTCAAAGACCTTAACTTGCTGTTAATTTAAATGACATTAGCAGGTGTTTCAAGTTGGTTAAAATTTTCGAAATTTCATCAAACGGATTTCCGAAAGCGCCAACTCTTTTTCTCGCAATTGCATTTTGCGTCATGTCATGACCTTAAGTAACCTCTACCGCATGAAACTCCAAGAGTTACCCCAATTGGAGCAGCTATGGCAGTCAAGCTGCTAAGAAGTTTTCATCAGCAATTAGTTAAACACGGCAGCAACAACAACTGCAGCTGCACAACACACACATACATAAAGCGTAAAAAAACGGGGAAAAAAATTAATAAAACAGCAAAGTAAAAGCAAATCCTTAGAGCGTAGTAAATCAATGTCGCCTTAATCCTCGCATAAGGCACTTTATCAATCAATGCAGAAAGGATTTCGCATGAGTTTGCCTTTATGTCAACGCCCGAGTAAGCGCAGGGGGGAGGGAGGGCAGGGTTAGGGAGAGGCAGTTCGACGATGACAAAGCACACATTCATAGAGAGAGAGCGAGAGAGGTAGACAGAACGCGACGTAAAGTAATAAGCGGTAAAACAAAGTAAGACTAAATAATACAGTAAATCACAAGCTAATGCCACACTCACACACACACACACACACACACGCTTACATTGGCAGGCATTGAAGCAATCAAATTAAATCCCAATCGCACACTTAGACAGACATAGGCTAGGGTACTTGGGTAACGGCAAAACGGCGATAAAGCGTTATGGTTCATTAGGCGCAATGAGTGCGAGGCTGCTTACATAACAGCCATACCTACAACAACAACGACAACAACAACAACAACATTTAGCCGAGTTTACAATCAATGCGTAGCATATCATGGCTCATGGCTCAGGCTTCACCTTCACACACACACACACACTTATAGAGGGTAGATTCCGGCTTAGGGGTTGCTGGTGCAGCAGCAGCAGCACTTAATGTCAATATCATTAAGTGTGCGCCCATATGGCGCAGACTGACTGACTGACCCATCCCAACAACCACCGCCTAAACCACTCGAACCCACTGCAATTGTCACCCAATCCATGCACGCTGCGACACTTGGCCAATATTTGCTGCAACAAATTGTTAAGCCAAACAGGGCTTACGAAGGTACTCGAGCGTGGGCTTAGCCCGCGACAGGCACACTGAGCACATAAATAAATAACTCACGATACTTGTCGCCTCCAGGCCAGGCCTAAGCCGGAATGGACAGACGACTGCAGATCGGTGAGCAGTTTTGGACTATGATTTGATTGAAGCACGTTTGCTTAACGATTTATATTGTCAGCTTTGGCATCAAAATGAACTTAACTGTATGAGAGTGAAATACTTTGCAAGTAAATGAAGCAATTAATAAAACATGTATGTACAAATATATAAATATTTATTTTTCTTATTAATATTAAAAAAGTCTTTTTTATACACATATATATTTATTTTTTAAATAAAAAAAAAAAAAAAAAATTAAATTTAAATTGTATGATTCTACACTTTAATTGTTGGCATTCTATTTTTTTTAATTATTTCTGTATTTTTTAAATTATTTATTTATTTATTTTTTTTTTTTTGTTAATTTTTTGGTTATTTATTTATTTATTTTTTTTTTATTTATTTAATTATTATTTATTCATTTATTTATATATATTTTTTATTTATTTATTTATTTAAATATTTATTTTATATATATTTTATATATTTATTTATTTTATTATTTATTTACTTATTTATTTATTTATTTATTATTATTTATTATTTTATTTATTTACTTATTTATTATTTATTCATTTATTTATTTAATTATTTATTTATTTATTATTTATTTTTTTTATTTATTTACTTATTTACTTATTTATTTATTTATTTTATTATTTATTTTTATTTTTATTATGTATTCAATCAGGATTCAATGAAATTTTCATTTGCTATTGCATGTCTCCACAATATATATGTATTGAATATATATTTATATATTTGTATAAAACAGGAACAAGTAACTATACATATCTTATCATGCATCCAAGGATATAGTCTGCTTGGTTTTATCTTTAAAGTGTTGTATCTATCAATTATCATATTTTCAATTCACATAAAGTTCCAGCTGGATTTTGTGAACCACGAGCTGGCCCTTGCTCCACAATCTGACCGCGAACTGCCCCAAGATGTCTCATTAAACTTGCAACAGGCGACACGCTCCTCACTTCATTAGGACAGCTCGGAAAATGGACACCTGCGCATCGTCTTAATGCAATGGAAAATTTTTGAGCGAAACTTTTATGAACGAGTTAAAGACAAGTTAGCAGAAAGGCAGACAGCAGGCGCTCCGGAAAAAACTAATAATGAGCTTTCAATGTTAATAAGCCGAGGGTAAAACTTCGAGGCGCTGACAACAGCTGCAGTCGAGGCGACTCAAGTCGACTCAAGTCGAGTCGAGGTTGGACGCTGCTCGAAATCCCTTTTATAAGTAATTTCATTTTCGACGCTTTTGCCCACTCAAGAAGTAATTTAAAAACTTTGTTAGGCATTTTTAAAGTCATTTATGGTGACAAAACTCGCGCAGAAAAAAAAAATGAAAATATCATAAAAAACAACAACAACAACAAATGTGAGACAGCAGAAAGAAAAAGGCAGCAATTTTAGACGCTCGCGTTGATGAGCCACTGATGAGCTGATGTCAGTTGGGCAGGCGTTTAGGGCGTGACTGGGGGCAGCAGGAGCACAACAGCGCCTACAACGCCAAAAGTGAATACAAAACTTTGCACTTGGCTTTTGTTTTGCAAGAA
Organism: Drosophila aldrichi; assembly: GCA_035045965.1. Taxonomy (NCBI): domain Eukaryota; kingdom Metazoa; phylum Arthropoda; class Insecta; order Diptera; family Drosophilidae; genus Drosophila; species Drosophila aldrichi. The sequence continues at coordinate 1,866,451 of JAWNOM010000038.1, forward strand.
TTCCGGATGAAAAATGTACAGAAAATAAATGAAAAAAAAAAAAAAGAAAATTCAAATTCAAAATGAAATAACAGATACCCAGTAATAGCAAGGAAATATCGTAAAACCAGTCGTAAAAAATGTTGTAGGCCTTAATGAGACAATAAATATATACTGAAAGGGTAGCAGATACCCTGTACTTCATTAAGACATAAAGATGATCGAATATTCCCAGTTTAAAGAGCCAAACAACAGTCAAAAAAAGTTTAAAAAATATATACAGGGTATTTACAGATTATACAAATAAAATCCCATAACATTAAATTTTAACTAAACTCCTTTTATAAACTCCTTTTATAAACTCGTATATACCCCTTTGATAAATAACCATTAAATTACAGGGTATAGGCAAATACATATTTTGGAATTGCATTTGCCAAACTTTAGCGCTTAATGTTAAACACTTGATACACATTGAGCCCAGTCAATGTTTCATCTGGGCCAAAACGAAATTCATGGCCCAAATCCCGCTTGGCCTTAAGCCAGCGCATTAAGCGCTTGATGTAAATAAATCCTCATTATTTCATGTGCTTTTCGACTTCGCTCAGGAACTGCCCAACAGCTTACAAATCTGCAAACAAATCTATCCATAAATATGAAAAGAATACTTAAATGATTTCTTGCCATAGACTTTTACGGCGCATGAAGAACAAATAAAACAACAACAACAACAACAACAACGGCTGAATATGAAATGAAGCAGCTGGACAAATGCTGTAGGCCCCCCTACCTCAAGGACTCTTCCCATACACAACACCTCTCTCTCTCTCTCTCTCTCTCTCTCTCTCTCTCTCTCTATCTCTTTCTCTGATTCACTCTCTATGTGTATCTCTCTCCCTCTCTTTTTGCTTGGTCCATTGGCACTTTTGCGCCGAGGATAATAATAATAAAGTCGCCGCGGCAGCTGTGAGCCAGCGACTTCATTGCCAGCTGGCCACGCCCACCCAGCATGTACGCCCACTGTGCGACAGCTGGCGTTGAACTTAAATTAGCCTGTACACACAATCCGCTTTTCAGGCGCGCGCAAAAAAAAAAAAAAGCAGAAAAGTTCTTATCGGCGAGAATTTATCTTTCATATGGCAAAGCGACAACCTCTGAGTGGCAAGTGGCAAGTGGCAAGTGGAGGGCGGTGGTGGCATGTGGCAGCAAGTGTTAGTGGGCACGCAATGCTGGGCTATTGGCAATTTATATTGCAGCCACAAAAGGGCGCCCGAATAAACATTTTATCAAAAAGAGATTAAACGCCGATAAGCAGCCAAACAATTTGTGCCTTGATTTACGTTCTGTTTTCTGCTGCTGCTGCTGCTGCTGCCACTCGACAAAATAAAAAGCAAAACAATGCCACATGCGGTAAAAATTAATTTGCAGCATTTTGTGTGTGTCTGGGGGGAACAAACTGAGCTCTGGCTGATCAAGTAGCTGGTCTATCTGTGTGCATTGTCGCCCTTCGGCTGCCTTCAACTGCAAACTTTGGGGTTGCCCGCAAAATGGCCACATCCCAGGGGCTGGCTGCACTCTCGAGTCCAGGTTGCAAAAACGAAGGTAATCTATTTGGCTGCCCAGTGGGCCAACGCCCAGCTAGCCAGCTAGCCAGCTAGCTCTCAATGTCAGTTAAATCCCTAGGCTGCTTTACGACAAGACCCCAATCCGTTCGCCCTGTTCGCTCTCACTCAGCCAACGGACTCATCTCACCTTGTCCAAAGATAAAGCTGCAAAAATATTTTAACATCCTTTGGCAACATGCCGGCACATCGCCCACATCCACAACCCACAGCAGCAGATGCAGTGCGTCCCATCGGTAAGTGGGTCTGGCAGCCGCAGCTCGACCTGCACTAAACAAAGTCTTTTGTGTGAGAAATTTTCATATTTTATGTACGAAACGAAGAGAGAGAGCTGTCTGCAAAATGCCAGCAAATAAGGCATAAAGACAACTAGCAGAGTACAGCAAATTGCCAGTGAGTGACAAGCAGATACCCTAGATATCATCGAATTAGTGAACTTCAAATGAAACCACTTCTACTTTTGATACTAGTTTTATATTTTCAAAAATTTATTTAGCTCATCCTGTAGAGCAAACTTTGAGGCTTTAAAGAAAACTCTCAAATGGTTTTATGTTCACAATTTAGTGAAACTTTTTTTTTTATTTATTTATCTTTTTATATTTATCTCTAAATACTTAAATTTCAAGCATGTGAAAATGTGCTCATCAAAAATGAGCGAATTTTTATGGCTAAGCTGAAAATTGTATTTGATGAAGTCCTAAAGCAGAGCGGAAATGAAAGTGAGAGTGAGATAGCAAGAGTAGATGGGAGGGAGGAAACGAGAGAGAGAGAGAGGGCGATTGAGAGCGAGAAAGTGGAAAAGAGATAAAAGAGCTTATGGTGAGATAATTTCTAAGCGAGTCAGAGAGATAGAAAGAAACAGAGAGAGTGAGCGAGACAGAGAAAAAACATGAGGGATAGAAATAGTGAGATGGACAGAGAGAGAGACAGAGAGAGAGAGAGAGAGAGAACATGAGAGATAGAAATAATAAGAGAGAGAGAGAGAGAGTGAGCGGGAGAGAAAGAACATGAGAGATAGAAATACAGAGAGAGAGAAATAGAAAGAGCGAGTAAAAACATATGAGAGAGAGAGACTGAGAAAGAGCAGAGAGAGAGAGAGAGAGAGAAAGAGTGAGAGAGAAAGAACATGAGAGAAAGAAATACTGAGATGGAGAAATAGAAAGAGCGAGTAAAAACATATGAGAGAGAGAGAGTGAGAGTGAGAAAGAGAGAAATAGAGTATGCTATTGTAAGCTATTTTATAGGACTCTTATTCTATGCATTGATCCTAAACAACTTTTTCTTTTTTAGATGGAAAAATATATTTTTTGTTTCTTTAAGAAAGAAGATTGTATTTTACATATAGTATAGGAATAATAGTAATAATTTATTAGTTAAGAATAAAACCAGTTGAGCATACATATATCGCTCACATTTGACTAAGGCATGGATAACTGTAAATAAACCATCAATCAGCTATAAATATTTTAATATAACTAATGGTATATGTGTATACTCGTAATGCATACAATATTTCGACTCCAGAAGAAGTTAGGCTTTTGTTCTTTCTAGCTGAATTTTGTTTACAATTTTCTATTTCCATTTCCCCTTCCATGCCTCACCTTGAGCCGTGCGCTAATCTACCCCAATTTGTAGGTAAATTGTCAATGAATGCAAAGCATAAAAATTAGCCGCAAAATTGCAGCAGTTGTTGTTACCAGTTTGTTGTCTTCCGTTGCCGCTGTTGTGTTTGTCAATTTGAGGCCGTGGTGGAGGCGGAGGTGGAGGCTGAGGCTTGTGGACGGACGCACTTGAGGCTGTGTGAAGAGCTGACAAATCCAAATGCTAATACGCTGCAAATGAAAATTACGATGCCTTTGGCCCGGCATTAAGAGTCATTTGAGTTACTTAGTTAGGGCCGCATTGAAGCCGAGCGCAGCCGTAAGCCAAAAGCAACGGTTCCTAATGAAATGGCTTTTTCAGAATGAAAGTGCTTCGACGCACAAAAATTCTAATGAAGTGCAGTCTATCCCTCTCACTCTCTCGCTTCCTTTCTCTCTCTCGTCTGTCTGTCTCTCCAGTCAGACATCTAAATGGGTCTGAGAGTCACTTTATTTTATTACCAAACTTGTTTGTGCAGCCTTTTGTGCACGCAAACTAAATATGGTGGCTTCTCTTTAGCATTTGGCTGCAGCTGCTGACTGACTGCCTGACTGCAAATTCAATTAGCCCAGTTAACAGGCAGCGTGCCTGTATTGCCTTAGCTCTTAGCCCACGTTAATCGGACTAACACAATTTACCCGTTTTGTGGCCCCAAATTATGCAATCAACAGCGCATTGAACTAAGCCCAATTCTATTTACTCTATCTATGATTTGTGCAATCGAAAACGAAAAGAAACGTTAAGCTTCGTCAGCGTTTTACATGGATTGCTGCTAGAGGGAGTTACTACCCAAATGAGGGGGAGGTAGTTTAGGTAGGTAAGAGATGGAGATGGGATATATGTATGAGATGAGATATAGGTATGTATGTGTGCGTATAAGAAGCTAAGCTTAGCTTGCTTGGAAGACAAAGGATAGCTAAGGCTCACAAATAAGATGCTGCAACAGATATATAACTGTTATCTTATATACACATAGATATTACACTGATAACTGTCATCTTATGTATAGATATGTCATATAATATAAGAAAGAGATATCAAGCGAACTTTGTAGTTAATAGAGGACATGTATAGACATGTATAGATGGGAACATGTATAGATTACTAGAGTAGAGGCTTATTGAAGACCAAAGAGAACGATGATATATAAGTATTATTAACATTATCTGAGATCCAGATAAACGAATAGACATGAAGAATATAAATTCTCTTTGGAATATCAATAGACGGCTGGCTAAAGGTACTTCAATAATAGAAAATATAAGATATAAGATATAAAATAATCGTATATATATGCTATATATAAACTTGAGCCCAAAAAAAGCGTAGTGAATATATACAAATATATATTTTGTCTCTAGATGATATGAGTGAAAAAAAATTAAGAAAGTTAGGGTTGACTATTAGCTATATATGATATATATAAAGGTAAGGCCGAATAAGAGAATAGTCTGGCACAAAGAAACCTAATAACATATATACAATACATGCATTTTCCCTTAAAGAATCAACTGTGTCTACACGCACGTCATGTTCTCTCTGTCTAACTGTCAATCCGGCTGTTTGACAGTTTATCGATGAATAAACCAGAACATATGTATGTATGTAACGAACGGCGCGAAGTTAGCTTTGGGGGTATCTAATACTTTTTTATTTGCAACATTTTCATGCACAAACTCAAAGTTTGCCCAGATTGTTGTTAAAAAACATGGCACAAAGTTTTGCATACAAAAAAAGTTTCTTTTTTGGCCGATTGTTCCTTTGGGAGCAATAGCATATAGTTAGCTGGGGCTTAATAAGCTCAATGCCTGTCACTTGGCATAACGGAATCTGTTGAAAAGGTATACCAAATAAACTGAAATAATAATAGGAAATTTAATATGGATCCCTGAAGACAGTTGAGATAAACAAATTATATCAGAGATTCGAAAAATTGTCGATAAATCCAGCAGCGATTGTTATCGATCAACATGAAGTTTTTAATAGTCATCAAATGATCTATGTAAAGACACTGCGCCAAACAAAGAAATGAAATGAAATGAAACGAAAGGATGCTCGGTGAATTGAAGTGTCCATCAATCTAATCAACGAAAGAACTCGATGGACATGGCTCGTCATTAAGGCTGAAAGGATTTGCCCCCAACATGAAAGAGAGAGAGCAGAGGGAGGCAGAGGTGGACAAAGGGGGCAACTAGAGTGGACACATCAAAGCTGTGGTCAGCAGCAAGCACCAAAAAGGACTACTTAGCTCAAGCCTGCAGTCTAGCGTCTGGCATCCGTCCGCTGTCCTCTCTCGTCCGGCGTTGCCAGGCAGCCGCAAAGCAGCTTTCATCAAGTTGCAAATAACGCATGAGTTTACTGCTTTCCCCACATTTTTCAGTGCCAGTGCAAGGCCAATAAGCAAAAAGTGAGACAGAAAGACAAAGAGAGATAGAGAGGGAGAGGGAGAAGGAGAGAGAGAGGGAGAAGGAGAGTGGGGCCACAGCATTGTCTGCTGCCAAGTGCGGCCATAAACTTGAATTGCTGACAGAATTCAGGCAGCAGCAGGAGCAGGCATCGAGTTAGAGACAGCGCAAAGTTAATGTCAAGTCTTTACATTCATAGCAATAAAAAAATTTTACTTCTTACGGCGTGTCGAATTGTCTACGCCCCACAGACCCCCAACCCCGGCACGCAACGTCTTCTAGTAGATTTGCGTGTGGCTTTATTTTATGCTCATCTTTTAATTGTCAATAAAATAATCATCACATGCAACCGCAGCACGTGCCAAAATACAAAATACCATGGCAAATTTTTTATCAATAAGCTAAGGCGGAGTTCCGGCAGGCGGGAGGCGTGACAGCATCACACAAGCCGTTGAGCTGGCAGAGCGACTGCTGCTGCCTCTGGGCCTGAAGGGCCGCTCTTCAAGTTATTGACGAGATAAAGTTGAAGATTTTTGTGTGCAGAGTTTTCTCTCTGAAGTGGCAGACGGCAGCCCATAATGATTGAAGTCCTGGAAGTCGCCTAGCATAGACCAGCAGCAGCATCATCTAGTAGGTAGTTGTGGAAGCAGAGGAGCATCAGCAGTTGATGTCGTTGAGTTGTTGACGCTGAGCATGGCACTGTCGACGATGTTGAGAGTTTTGATGGCAACGTTGAAGGCAAACCGCAGGATGCCAAGAGCTTAAGATTTTCCTATACCCATTGTTGTGCAGCCGTGTGTGTGTGTGTGTGTGTGACTGTGTGTGTTGGCAGGTCTAGTTTATTTGCTCAAATGCTGCTCGTTTGCTCATGACACCAGCAACCGGCAACAGCAGCAGTAGCAGCAGGAGCAGCAGCAGGAGCAGCAGCAGCAGGAGGAGCACAAGAAAAAAATGCCAGAGAAAAGCAATAAAAAGCCATGCGAAGCGGAAAAAAAGAAAACATTGTGGCCAAACAACAATGCCAACAGCGTAACGCACACTTCACACACACACGCACACACATGTGCACACACACACACACCTCATCGATTTTCACTTGAACGCGAAACGCCGTCAAGCAATTCTCTGGAGTCGTACAAACAAATGCGCGTAAATTTTGCTTAGCGCAAGTGCAAATACTTGACACAGCCGCACCTACAACAACTGAATGCATAAGCCAAGCCAGTGATCGACTCAAACATACCCTGCAAATAGAGCTAAGTCATTAAATTCAGCTACAAATGTAGCTAGAGTAAGCCAATTATGGCAAACTTTGAGACTCAATGCAAGACGCACATAAAATACACAAAAATATAGTTGATGGACTATAAATACCCTGTGAGCACTGTACTTTTGCTTGCCAAGTTTTTAAACTAAGAGTATATGAGTCATGTGCAATGACAAACTTTCTCTTATGCGAATTTTTGGCGTATTAACATTTTAGCTAGACTTGAAGATACCCTGTAAGTAATGATTCATGACAATGTAAGCATTAATGCTCAATCAACTGAAAAGAACCTTACTGCAAATGGTTTGCAGTGCAATTTTCGTGATTAACATAGTATGTTAGAGCTATATTAGGCTCAAGAATACCCTGTAAATATTTGTAGACCAATTTTAAGCTACTTAAAGGGCTGTAAGCTAAAAAACTCTCTATGAAACTGTATAAAATGACTTGTTGAAATGTTTTCTATACACATTCAAACTTAAGTAGACTAAATGATACCCTGTAAACTATTTTTCGAACACATTATGGAGCGCTCTATCCACGATGTAGCCATACGGAGCTTCGATTTTTCTGTCTGTGCAAAGAATTTTGGTAAATTTAAAAAAATACCCTGTAAATTTTATAAAGAACATACACAATACTGTTCAATTCACACTGAGTATTGATATCAAATCAGTTTTGATGTTGTTCTAAAACTACTCACAATCCACACATACACTCGCAATACCCTATAAATTAAAGAGTGTGACAACATTGTGTAAGTTACCCCGTTACGCCCCGCCCGCTCACACCTCGTGTATGCTCGAAAGCTTTTTGCATTTACATTTGTTGGCATTTTAGTCATATGTCAATATCCTCTTTGAGGTTTATTGTGGGCGTAACTTTAACGCTTGACTTGGCTTATCGCAGTCCCAGCTCAGGAACGCCCTCACCCTTACCGCCTCGCAAAGTTTCGAGTTTATCATTTATTTTATTATTCTTATTTTTATATTTATTTATATACGTTTATAGAGAGAGAGAGAGATTTTTTGTTTTCTTGCTGATTTATTTGCATGTGCTCGCTCGCACAGCAGTTAATAAATTTCAGTTACATTGAACTCTTATCTGGGACAGCAGTGCAAAGTTTACGAAAATCGAAAGTTTTTGGCAAAGTTTGTGCAAGTTGGCTCGCAGGTAAACCTATGTCAATTTGATTAGTTGGGGGTATGGATAACTAAACCCGAGCCCAAACTCGATCTCCAACCCCAAAACCCAACCCCAACCCTAATCCATTCCCAATTCCCAGTCCCATTTCATGTGGACTGTAGATAAACCACAGCGAGTGATTTTTTTTTGAGACAAATATTTCAAATGAAATGAAATACATGCGCTTTGCTTTGCAGCCTCCACTATCAGTTGGCATTCATAAAACGATTTGCACTTCATCAGCAGGCCAAAATGATAAGCTTGAATTGTTGGCTCTGCTAGAGGCAGGGGCGGGGGCGGTGAGGGAGGTTTGGGTTTGACTGCTGCAGCCGCAAATGCAAATATTTAAAGCGAAAAGCTAGGGAATAAAAGAGTAATAGAAGTGAAGCTAAAATATTTTTTGAATATATAAATGCGAAAGCTGAAATACACTTAAAATGTGAATTGATTTAGAGTTCAAAATGTAAAGAGGTAGTTTGTATAGATGAATGCTAATCTCTATTTATAATAACTAAATATACTTCAGCTTTTCATCTTCTATCTCCTATCATATTAGTGTGAATCTGACTACTTTTATGCTATTAAAACTGGAAGACGGCATAAAAACATATTTAAGATCTTCAAGCTATAAATTTGATAGACATGAAATAGTTTTCTATGCTAAACTTTAAACACTTTGAGCTATGACAGCTCGCTGATAGAGTAGTTAAAGACTGACGCAGATCTCTTTAAAAACTTTTTTAGCTACCCCATGGAGTTCTTACTCTGGATACCTCAAAGCCAACTTTATTTTGAAGCCGATATCAAACTTCCTGCATCAAGTTGCAGAGCAACGAATCTTAGGTTTAAGGAGCATAGTTTGAGAAGTGTTTGAGAAAGTAGCTTTATATAATTAACTCATATCTTAAAATAATTCAAAGAAATGTATTTAAATGGTAATATGTTAAAGTATGCCGAGACTCATTTGATTTATGTATTTATCTCTAAAAGATGTATAACTTAAAAGTATTCTAAAAGCAGAGTCTAGCAGCAGAGTATAACAACAGAGTCTTGCAGCAGACTCTAACAGTAGAGTCTAGCAGCAGAGTATAAATAAAGGCAGAGCCTAACAGTAGAGGCTAGCAGCAGAGTCTAGCAGCAGAGAATAACAACAGAGTCTAGCAGCAGAGAATAACAGCAGAGTCTAGCAGCAGAGAATAACAGCAGAGTCTAGCAGCAGAGAATAACAGCAGAGTCTAGCAGCAGAGAATAACAACAGAGTCTAGCAGCAGAGTAAACGGCAGACTATATCAACAGAGTCTAGCAGCAGAGGTTAGCAGCAGAGTAAAAAAGCAGAGTCTAGCAGCAGAGTATAAATGCAGAGTCTAGCAGCAGAGTATAAATGCAGAGTCTAGCAGCAGAGAATAAATAAAGCCAGAGCCTAACAGCAGAGTCTAGCAGCAGAGTATAAAAGCAGAGTCTAGCAGCAGAGTCTAGCAGCAGAGAATAACAACAGAGTCTAGCAGCAGAGTATAACAACAGAGTCTAGCAGCAGAGTCTAGCAGCAGAGAATAACAACAGAGTCTAGCAGCAGAGAATAACAACAGAGTCTAGCAGCAGAGTCTAGCAGCAGAGAATAACAACAGAGTCTAACAGCAGAGTCTAGCAGCAGAGTATAAAAGCAGAGTCTAGCAGCAGAGTATAAATGCAGAGTCTAGCAGCAGAGTATAAATGCAGAGTCTAGCAGCAGAGAATAAATAAAGGCAGAGCCTAACAGCAGAGTCTAGCAGCAGAGTATAACAACAGAGTATAACAGCAGAGTCTAGCAGCAGAGAATAACAGCAGAGTCTAGCAGCAGAGTATAACACTGGAGTCTAGCAGCAGAGTATAAAAGCAGATTATAACAACAGAGTCTAGCAGCAGAGGCTAACAGCAGAGAATAAATAAAGGCAGGGCCTAACAGCACAGTCTAGCAGCAGAGGCTAGTAGCAGAGCCTAACAGCAGAGTATAAGTAAAGGCAGAGCCTAACAGCATAGTCTAGCAGCAGAGTGTAAAAGCAGAGTTTAACAGCAGAGGCTAGCTGGAGAGTATAACAGCAGAGTCTAGCAGCAGAGTAGAGCAGCAGAGCCTAACAGCAGAGAATAAATAAAGGCAGGGCCTAACAGCACAGTCTAGCAGCACAGTATAAAAGCAGAGTACAGTATATATATCGCGCATACCCAAAGCGCTGCCACAACTCGTTACAAGCTGTCTAAGAAAATTAGTCAGCTCGTCGCTAGAGTATAGAGAACTGAGAAAAAAAATAGGGAACGAAACCTAACCAAAACCAAACCAAATTTAACTCAGCTCAACTAACTACAAACCGAAATAATTGTTACCGACACTGACACAACTTCTGCAGTTGCAGCAGAGGCAGCAGCAGTTGCTGCTGTGAGTTGCTGTTGCTGCTGCGAGTTGCTGTTGCTGCTGGCTGATAGCGCAGACAAACGTCCCGCAGCAATTGAAACAACAGCGTGAATGGCGGCATGTTGGATTTGGTTAGAAACGGATGCAATTCAAATGGCGAATGACGGCTACTGGCTGCTGGCTGCTGGCTGTTGAGTGGTGCTGGGTGGGTGATGGCGGGTGGGTGGTGCTGTGCAAACTTGGCTGCACAAAGTAAAGTTATTTGCGGTTCATTATTCACTTTTGGATTTTATTTCCTTTGCTGGCAGCAACACGATCGAAGCCAAACCTGATGGACAGCAGATTGAAGCGGCGACGTCGAAGCACGTCAACGTTTGTTAACTTGGCCAAAATCGCAATTGCATGCAAAATGATTTGACTGCCAAGGGGAGTGCGAGGGGAAGTGGAAACGGCACTTTTAGGGCAAGCGCAGCGACATTTAAATAGAAAATTTTTGGTCGACTGCAGTCGTGTTGAGGAGGAGCAGGAGGAGCAGGAGCAGCAGGAGGCGGCACAGAGCGCAGTCAGTCGTGGTACATTTTTGCTCTTTGCTTATTCATCTTGCAAGTTGGAAAAATAAATTAATAATGCCTTCTTGCCACTGACAGCAGCTGCAACCACAAGGCGAAAGAGACACGCAGAGAGAGAGGGAGAAAGGGAGAGGGAGATTGTGAGACAGAGTGAGATAGTAGCTGCACTCGAATATTCTATGCGCAGCTTGACACCCCTTGTCCTAAAATTTAATTGCATCTTTTTCAGCAATTCCAGCACAAAAATGAAAATGCATGCAAAACGCTCAAAGAGCTAGAGAGAGAGAGGGAGTCGTAGTACTACTCCCTCTAGCTCCGGCAGCAGTTTAAGCTTTCAGTTAAGTTCAGTCAAGATATGAATACTAATAGCCACTGGAATGTTTGAGTAGCCAAAGGACATTGCACTGTCTATGCGAACGTCCCAAGACGTCGCTGCTGCTGCTGCTGCTGCTTCCTTTCCTGATTCCTGCTCTTGGTCCTTTGCCGCTCGGGCTGGGCGGGGCAGCAATGTCATTACTCTTATTTGATACCGTGGACATTCGCATAAATGTCAGATTGAGTTTTGTGCGGCGCCAAAGTTGAGTCCTTGAAATGCATTTGAATGCAAAACTCAACGCAGCCAGTCGCCTTGCCTCTACCCGCCTCCCCTGCCCCGCCTCGCCGTCATCCAATCGCCCTGTCCGCAACTCGAAACAAAAACGTTGCGAAGAAAAGCAATTAGCGAAATTAATTGCTTAAGTTTCGCCCTTTGAAATATTTATCTGCTCGACTGACATTAATTCAACAAGGATATTGCCCAACCACAATTGCTCGAGCTATGCCAATCGAAGCTGACGATTTCAATGAAAAAAAAAAAAAAAAACGCTTTGTTGATTGACTACAAATCAGTTGCTTAAGCTAAGGCATTTATGCCTTTTCAATTTGTTGCAATTTGTTCTTATATTACAAACCAATTTAATTCATTGCCTTTTATTTATATGCAGTCAGCCATATTTTTGTTGTCGTCAAATTTCATTTTCTTGCCTTTTTACTGTCATTTTTTTAATTTTATAAATTAAAACAAAAAACTTATATTTCTTTCAAATAAATTTTGTAAATAAATTTGGCTTTTATTTAGGCTTTTTGCTAACTTGTTTTCTTGTGAAAAACTGAGGACAAGCGTAAATAAATAAATAAAATATTTAGAGTTATTTGGTTAGTTGCTTAAATAACAATTATTATTGAATTTATGCTTTGATTCGAACTCTTTATAATAAAAACAAATTTCCCTCAATTATTTAAGAGAACAACAATAAATAATGCTCCTGTTGGAAGGATATAAGCTGGAGATAAATAAAACTTGACTGCGAGCTATAGAAAAGGAAACTGCGTGAATCAATTCAAACCAAGGCTTTGCCAGGTATAAGTTTCCTATGACAGTTCTAGATTTTATTTTATTTTTATTTATTTTTTTATTTATTTATTTTATTTTATTTATTTTATTTATTTTATTTATTTTGTTTATTTTATTTATTTATTTATTTTATTTATTTTGTTTATTTTATTTATTTTATTTATTTATTTTTGTTTTGAAGAATCTACTTCAAAATTCATTTATATAAAGTCCACCTGAGCTTCATTAAATTAAGTAAATAATTATTTCTGTCATTATTTCATATTTCCAATTTGATTGACTGATTGACTGCCCCAACTTTGTCTGTCAATCACTGCCTTAATTTAAACAAGAAATGAAATTGTGAAATATAAATGTTCCAATTAGGGCGTTGATTGACAGACTCAGTTGGGTCAGGCAATCAGTCAGTCAATCAGTCAAGCTAACAGACTAATCCTTTTTTTAATGTACATACATCTCTCGTATTATTAGATAAGAAGTTATATAATTTCTCTTTTTGGCATACCCTTGCTTCGATTACGATCTTTCTATATTATGTTCCTCAGTCAGTCTATGATCAGTCAGTGCATGATCTGAATATTTTCGTATTATTATCTCGTATTATATCTCATAAACATAGCTCAGACAATCTATCATCTGTAGGCATATCATATTTGCTCAGTGAATCAATCACTCAATCAGTTAGCTAAATATTTCAATGCTTCCTCATTCCTTGGCTTAAAATTTTCGTTTACGTTTCTTTAGAGAACGTAATTCTACTTCAAACTATGATCATCTCTTCGTCTATCAATCAGCGCTTATAGCTATGCATATTCCCCATTCTTTATTATGCAGTTTCACCTTGCACAAATTGAATGTCCCAACGCGAACTTGTCACGCGCCACGCCCACTCGCCCAGTCGCTACCCCAGTTGCAATCTATGTGCGCTGATATTTCAACGCTCGTTGACAGCTGTGCCCCGAGAGCAGCGGACAGATTGCATTACGGGCAACTAGGGCTACTTGGGCTACTTAAGCACTACAATGGGCAACAACAACAACAACTACTTACCGCTCTCCCAGTGCTGTGTGAGCAGCAGGACGACGATGATGCCAATGGGCAGAGTGCGGCGCAGGATCTCAGCCAGATGTGTCCTGTTGCGGATGTGTTTTCGCTTGTCTTTGCATTGGCTAATTGCGGCCATTTTAAAGCTGTCTCAAGTTGTTGTTTTTGTTGTTGTTGTTGTTGCTTCTACTATTGCTGCTCGGCTTGTGGTTGTTGTTTGTTGCTCTTGCGGCTGTTGCACTCAATTGGATTTGAAAGAGATTCGTTTGTAGGCTGCCGTATTCAGGTGCATTGAATTAATTATATCATTGTTGTTGTTGTTGTTGTTAGTGTTGTTGTTGTTGCAAAAGTTGCAACTGCTGCAACAGCAGCAGCAACACTTACACAATTTTAATTATTCAAAATAGGTTTTTAGCACACAGCGTTCAGGGACAGCTCCAAGTCCAGTCTCTCTCTCTCTCTCTCTATCTATCTCTGTCTGCTGCGGCTGCACCTTCTTCACAGCTTCCGTCTCTGTCTTCACTTGGTTCTTCACTTGGTGTTCACTGTTTTAATTGCTTGTTCTGCAGCAATGCATTTTCCTGTTGCCCGTTTTGCAAAATTTATGGCTGCAAAATAGAAACAAAAACACAATTTATATATTATATATAGAGCGACTGAGTTTTTCAACATAACCACAATATGCCCACAGCCGTGTGTGTGTATGCGTGTGTGTGTGTATGCGTGTGTGTGTATGCGTGTGTGTGTTGTTTAATGCTGCTAAGCCGTTGTGCCCAAATACATAATTCCTATGCAAATAAGCGTCGAGCAAAACCCTAAAATTTATGTGCATTCGCTGCATTTTGCATATCTACATATATGTAGGCTGCGAGGGGCGCCACTGCAGTTTATGTCAGTTTATCATTGTTGTTGCTGTTGTTGTTGTTGCTGAACTGAAGCGTGCAAAAAAATCTAAACGCTGCCAAATTAACAGAAATTTTTGGTTGGGCACCAAATTCTTGTTCGTTTTTGTTGCCTGTGTCACCAAAGGTTCTCCCTCTCTCTCCCTTTCTCTTTCGCTCTCACGTACACTATCTCTGTTTCAGTCTGTGCACTCAACAGCTAGCCAACTGAAATAATCCTGAAAAATATTGTTGGCTTTGATTTGGCGCGGCTTTTCCTATGGTATTTGCTTTGCATTTTCCTTTGCTCGTTTTTTCCACGTTTTTTTCCACATTTTTTTTTTCCCAACTTTTTTTTTTTTTTTTACGGCGCAGCATCTACATTTAATATGACATGGCAGTTCAGCATGCATGACACACAGAAAACACACGCAGAGAGAGAGCGAGAGAATGGAAAACATAAACTAACTGCGCATCATTTACTCTAGCTCCCCTCCCCGGCCACGCCCACTTTTTTGCCCATAAACAATTCTATTAAAATTAATGTTGCATATTTTTAAGGGCGAACGAAACAGTCCGAAAGAAACTTAAATGCTTAACAAATTGTTGCGTATTTGTTAGCCGCTAGCTACCGTCGGGCATACACGACTGCCCAGATACCCTGCAAATGAATAAACATCAATCTGTGTGCGAGCGCAGCAAAAACAAACTGAAAGCAAAAGACAAACGAAGCAACAAATTGGGGCACAAGTAAACAAAACAAAAAGACAAAAGGAAAGAGAGAGAGAGAGAGAGAGGGAGAGAGAAAGAGAGTGAGAGGGTAGCAAATATGGCCAGCAAATATGATTGATTTTATGTGTTTGAGCTGTGCGAGAAAGTGGGCGACGACGTCGTGCCAATGACAAGCCAGGCCTAAACGATATGAACGGAAATATGCAGGAATACACAGGAATATTACTTACGCACACACATACACACACACACACACACACACACACACACACGGACACACACACACGGACAGAGGCTTATATAGACCCATGCAGAGTTCTTCTTTATGTGTGTAGGGAGATATGCAAAGAGCAAAGAGAAAAGGGACGCGGGGAGCTAACCCAAAAGGAAAATCGAAAACCAAACCACAACAACAAGAAAAAGCCACACACACACACACGCACACACACACGCATGCATGTTGGCCATGCGTATGAGAAAATTTGTGTATTTGCCATAAAATAATTTATCAATTGGAAAAATTTTTAGACAGGACTCGCAGCTTAGCAGGAGACGGTAGCCCAAAACTGAAAAGAAAATTCTGCACGAGGCGAAGAAAAATGCCCAAGCACTTTATATAAGCGGATGAATGTGTGTGGCTGAGTGAGTGTGCATGTGTGTGTGTGTGTATTTGAGGGTAAAATTATGACAGGAGGAAATAAAAAAGCATAAATTTATTACTGGGCAAACGATGACTACTAAAACTTGGCCACAGGCCCGCTGGGACGTGCGGCGCGAGCGGCGGCTGCAAGCGAGCATCATAAATAATCGAAGGGGCGACAATATTGAACTGGGCCGGACCGAGCCGGGTCGGGCTGGGACAATGAACAAGGACGCCAAGGATACAGCAGCGTCGAGTGCACTGACGGCTTTTACCCAACAGCATAAATAAACATAAATACAATTCGATTGCCGACAGAGACAGACACAAAGCGAGAGAGAGAGAGAGAGAGAGAGAGAGAGTAACAGTGAGAGAGTGAGAGAGAGAGCCGCAGCGCGGACGTCGCGTCGTCAGGCAGCGAAAATAATTGTACAAGTACATACAACAATTTGCCATAACAAGGATATCAAATTTGCGCACTGCCAACAGGCGGAGCGGGCCAAAATAAAAAGGATAACGAGCCACAATAAAAGAAATGAAATCGTAACCCAAACTGTTACTAATTGGACAAAGCAGCCGAAAAAAAAGAAAAGAAAAGAAAAATGCAAAAGAAAAAACGAACGAAAGCAAAACCAAACAAAAGCGAGAAGAGCAGCGAAAGCCAAGAGAAGCAACAACAACAACAACAACAACAGCATAACGAGTGTATGTGTGTGCGTGTGTGCGTGTGTATGTTGAGTGTGACCCACGACTAAGCATTCGCTGACTGCTAGTCAAATTTCAACAGCGGCCACAAAATGCCCCACAAAACATAAGCAGTCAGTATAGAGAATAGAATGGAACTCTTGCACTAACCGATACCCTGTAGTAGAGAATCAACTAGATTAGGGCGCTATATATATTATAGATACATATAACATTATATCGAACCCCTAGTTCAAACTGCTGAGCTAACAGTAGTGAGATCTCAGGTGAGACCTTAGACATAGCTATTGGGATTTAAGCCCTATAACGCTTCAAGAACTCATGACAATTTTCTAAAATTTTACTTATTTATTTTATTAAATTAAAAAATTTATATATTTTATTTTTTTATTTTTATTAATTTTTTTTTTATTTTATTTTTTTAATTTTCTTTTTCTTCTGTCGTGTATGAGCTTTACTAAAATAACTGGGATTTCATATCAAGAAAACAATTTTAATTCCTCTCAAATAAAGTAATACATAAATATAAAAAATATATATACATATTTGCATATATATAAAAAAAAAATAAAAATAAATAAATAAATAAATAAATAAAAATGGTAAAAAAAATGTTGAACTTTACAATGAAAACAAACATTAAAAAAAATATTTAAAATGTAAAAAATTGCAATGAAATTAGCTTCAAATACATAACTGTAATATATTAAAATTTATTTATATTTGCAGTATGAATTAAAAAAAAAAAATGTTTATACAATTCAAAAAAGTTGTTTAACTTTGCAATGAAAAGAAATAATTACAAAATTTAATAAATAGAAACAAAAAAAGTTTAAAATAAAAAATTTTAACAAAGCATATTATTTATTTAAAACGAGATGAAACGAAACTAAGCCACATGTTCCAAGCATGGACGTTGTTTATATAATATAAAACTCATCGCAAGGTAAAGCAGATCAATACAAAGCTATATATATAATATGCCAGACCATATAATATTCAGACATATTCAGACTATATAAAAAACTTGCTACACCCCGCCAATACCACTAGATTAAACTCCACTCCACGCCACACAGGGTATAGACAGAAAAAAAGAAGAAATTTAAAAAGAAACGCCCTCCCAAAAAAAAAGAAGCTAAAAAATGGAATTGGCTTTGTTAAGTCTAATTTTGCTGGGAGACAAAGTGCTTAAAAAATAATTACGCGCTGGCAATCAAGGAGGCGTCGTTATCGTTGTCGCTACCGGAAACCGGATACGGATGTGCATGTGCGCGAGCGATGTCAGCATCCGGCAGACATGCTAGTGGGTGTGGCATGGCCATGGCAACTGACCGACCAGCGTATAGTGTGGGATCAAATTGAATTTGGTTTGACTGCAGCACACAGGCGACTTGCCACAAATTCGCCAAACTTACAAGTAATTAGGCAACACTGCTCCAACTCCTCCTCCACGCCGTGCCTCCTCCTGCCCTTTGCTCTGTCTATAGCCAAAAGGACACAAAGGACACATGCACGCGTCGTCGTCATTCGCTCGCCTTTTGGTTGATTGTCAGTGCGACTGTTCAGCTAATTGCAGCCACAGCAGCAGCCGCAGCCGAGTTGTTGTTGTTGCTTCTGCTGTTGCACTTGCTGCGTAGCTCGTTTTCTTTTACGTGTTTGAGTTGCACTTCGGCCCTTGGTAATTACCAATTTGAGGCGCCAATTTGGCTCTTTGCTGCTGGCCAGCAAAAATTTAATTAGTTTGACAAGCAAATGTCAACTGGGCGTGTGCTGTTTGCATAGCTCACAGGGTGAGAGAGGGAGAGAGAGGGAAGATACTCGTGAACACATGCATACACTCAAAAAAAAGTGAGTGCATTGACTGAGCGCTTCATACTCGTTCACAGTTCAATAAAATACTTAAATATGTTCAAAAATCGCATTTTATAGAAATGTATAGATTATTATCTGGGCTCAACTAAACTACTCTGGAAGTCTTTAAGCATTTGGAGCAATCTGAATACGATATATAATTTTTAGTCAATCCCAAGAAGATGCTGAGCTCACTCAAACCCTCAATTCAACAAGACCTCAGTAATATTCATAAATCAATATAGAATATCAACAACTTCACTTTTAATATTCACAATTCACAAATAACTTTAACATTCATACAGATAGACAGGCAGACACACAACCAATATACTCGCTTTCAGTTGGCGAACAAGTATTTAAGCATTGATGGCCAGGCAGAGATATTTTTTGGGCAGGCCGCAGGTGCCACAGCCACAGCAGCTATTATGAGCAATCGCAGCTAACCCTTTGACCTTTTGTAATCGCTTTAATGACGCCAACAGCAGCACAGTCAGTTCGTCAGTCGGTCAAATCAGTCGGGCAATTTTAATTTACTTTACAAGTGTTCACCAATTAATTTAATTTAAGCCCTTTGCTCCCGGCCGGCTTACACTTTGACACTTTGACAACGGCGAACTCAAAGGCCGCAAGGATATCTAACGAAAAGGCTCAACTAGATTCGCAATCAAGATTTGAGACGAGCCGCGGAGTGTTTAGTAACTAAATGAAGATATCTCTGTAGTCGTAGTGTAAATGTAAATTTATATAATATATATCATTATATATTTATTTGTTATCGATAAGAATCCATAACAAGTCATTCAGTTTGATTAATTAATATTAAAAGTCGAATCAATAATTATTTGCTGTGTTTCTTAGTTTTTATGTTGAAGACCTAAGCCTATGAAATAATCGATAAATTTGAAACTTTAAATATATAACTATATATTAAGAAAAAACAATTAAAAACTCTATCAATTATAAGGATAATTTTCAGGTATAATACCATGACTCTATTAAGAATGTGAATTTTCTTTAAAATATGTAAATTCAAATCGATAAATTTGAAAATTTATATATAACTTTATATAACAAAAATACAACTAAAAACTCTATCAATTATAAGGATATTTTTCAGGTATAATACCATAATTCTGTTGTTCCTTTCAAAAATATAAATTCAAATATTTCTTATAGCTAATAGGAGGGTTGAATTACTTTAAATGCTTCAAGATCATTATCACTAGAGTGCTAGATGATTACAACTATCGATTTCAACTATCGATAAACTGTCATAAAATGGATCTAAATTCGTATTCGAATTCCCGATCATCATTATTTCTACATCAACTTGAAACTTTACTCCAAATTATAATAAAATTTTCATTTAAAAACTTCAGGGCTTTAGGGTTTAGATTACCGATACATGCTTGACATACGTGAGTGTATTAAATATTCGGCTATTCATGAGTAACGAATGCAGCTTAATTAAATGATTAAAAGCAGCTGTTTCTGGTCTGTTGAGTGCGACTAATTAAAATCTATGCATATTGCATAGAATTTCAGATAAACCAATAAATGTCCATAGATTGGTTGGAGTTGAATTATTCACACGCTATGCCAGCTGCAAAGAAATGGCAGGCAGAGTTGGCAGGGCTGGTTGGAGTGGATAAACGCTGTGGACACACACACATAGAACGAGTGGGGGGAAGTGGGGCAGAGTCAGGACTAGCAGCTGTAGTCAATTTCAAGGACACTCAATGGGGCAGCTGCCTCAGACGTAGCTCTGCCTGCAGCCGGAAGAGCACTTCACAGTTTATAGCTTTAAGTGGCAGTTGGCAAGTGCCGAGTGGAAAATTCCATAGCAAGCAGTTTGTTTTCTATGCAAGCACACACACACACACCTTCACTAACACACACACGCACACAACATAGTTGCTGGCATTGAGCACAATTGATTAAGTTGACACTGACACTCATCTATAGGCAGGCATAGTGAGTGTGAGCGAGAGAGCAAGACTTGAAGCGAGTCAACTTAATTGTTCTGCATCTTAGTTAATCAATGTTTGATTTAAATTAAGTGCATAATATCCTTGAATTTTTGGTACAATTCAATTCAGTTAATTCACGACATCTAGTAAGCCATGAGAAGAGGCTTTTGGGCATTTTTAATTTGATTAAACCCGAGCAGCAGCTGCGACGCGTCGCCAGCTAATTAAGCTCAACAACTAACGGGAAGCCATTCAATGGACATGCCAAGCACTAATTAAGATTTTTGTCAATTACTTATGGCAAGTGCCACGCCTCTGCGCCAAAAGAGACTAGCGAAGGACAAGCGCTGACGCAGCGCAAAGTGCACGGCTTACCTAGTCGTACACTGAAAGAAAATGCTTACTCACTAGCAAAGCGAGACGAGACTGTAAGAAGAAGAATTTCTCCAAGAATTTTTCAACTTTTTCTTAAGCTAGCTTGATTTAGTTTAAGCAAAAGTGACCAACCATTTCTCTGAGTGTATGGCGTGAGAGCATGGGGCCTGCTCTCTCTCTCTCTCTCTCTCTCTCTGCGTGTGTGCAATCATTAAAATTAATTTATTGGCTGCGATTAATTTAGCCGGATCGCCTGCAACAGCGGCGAGTGAAACAATCTCCGTTCCGTCGCCGCTTGCTTCCCGTATTTGTTCTTGCTGCATTTCCTTTCCATGTGTCGATGGCCGAATGACAACTGGGCGACAGTTTATAGACTGAAAAACAGCAGCTAAGAGCAGAGCAGAGCTAAAGCTAAAGTCAGAGGCAGAGACAGAGGCAGAGACAGTCGCACAGTCGCACAGTCGGTGCCATTTCGCTTGGCTGCCCAACAATGAAAATGTAATGTTGTCCCGGCTTGTAGTGGAGGGGCAATTTAGGGCGTGGCATGGTCAAAAACAAAGGAGTTGCTCCTAATGGGAATAGACTAGAAATAATCATCATTAGTCGTGAACTCGAGACAGGCAAGGCATACAGAGTGGTGGAATGATAGAGATAGAGAGAGAAAGAGAGTGAGAGAGAGAGGGAGTATGGGTATCGCGAGTATTTACTCTCTCTCTCTCTATCGCTCATTTTGTATCTACAGTATGCTCTTATGGTATCTTCTCCTGCTTCCCTGCTCGAACCTTTAAAAGAGTTGCAAAAGTTATTCTTATTTATTTTTTTTTTTTTGACTGCCAACTCAAGGAACTTATTTAATATCATGTCAAGCATATTTGTAAAACTGTTTGTATAAATGCTGCACAGAGAGGAGAATAAAAGTGATTTATATATTGCCAAGAAAACAATGAAATGTTAGATGATAGTTATGTTAATATCTACAATGAGAAGATCTGGTTCGTTTATATGGCTATATAGAGAAGATCTAGTGTGCTTAAATGTTATATGATAGAACTATCGCAACTATCGCAACTGTACTTATACATAGAATAGATCTAGTATGCTTATAATATCGACATGGCTATATCAACTCTCTTTCTCTCTCTCTTCTCTATCTCTGCTCTATCTCTTCTCTACTCTCTCTCTCTCTCTCTCTCTCTCTCTCTCTCTCTCTCTCTCTCTCTCTCTCTCTCTCTATCTCATCTGCCACACCTCCTTCTGACTTGCTGATTTCAAGGGCTATTAAAATGTTCTTCTTTTGTTTTAAATTCTCAATTATTTTGTACAAAAGTTTGCAATTAAAACGAAAATTCGTAAATTGATTTTAATAGAAAATCTTAAATATTTCTTACACTTTCTTTTGTGTTTATTTGCAAATATTTTGCATTGTTTTCAAAAGGCTAACTGGAACGTAAATTCGACTTTTGCTATCTTAATTTTGTTTTACAATTTTTGCTTTACGCTCTGCTGGCGAATATCACAGTCGGGTGTAGCCAACTGTCATAATACTCGCTTGGTATAAGCAGCTTAATTTAATTTTAATTTTAGCAAGAAATATTTTAAAATTTAAATTTTACTTAGTTCATTTGAATATTTGCAGAGAGTCAATTCTCATATGCCCGCTTTTGTCTTCAATGGATTTTGTTTTATAATCTCTATCAGATTGAAACTTATATACCATTTTCACGCCTATTGAGCGAGCATGACAAATTTTGATAGACATTTCATATATTTCATTGCATTAGTGGAATATATGCATATTTGCTCAAGCTATTATGGTTGCTTAACAAAATAAATAACAATTGACAATAACACCTTCTCTAGCCTTAGGATTGAATGGCTTTTCTCTCAATCTCTCTCTCTCTCTCTCTCTGTGTCTCTGTTTTTGTTGATTAGCTGTCGTTGCTTGACTTTTATGCATGGCCTTTTACAGTTGTCATATATATATCTATATAGTTTTCCTGTCTGTGTATATTTAAGCACTACACACACACACACACACACACACACACACACACACACACACACACACACATTTATACAAATATAAAGCGAATGCCACCCGTTTGATGCATTGCTTTGCACTTTGCCGCATCGCTGCCGACGTAGACGTCGCACAGTGGGGCCTTTGCTCATTTTGCGTTGCGAAAATCATAACTTTGGAGCCAAGCAATATATTTAAAAAATTTAAAAAGCATTCGGCAGAGAATTCTTCAATCTTTAAAATGAATCTAAGCACAAGGCGATGCGGTAACAGGTGGCTTCACAGTTCTACCTCAAAGTTGAAAAATATGATTTTTTACCAAAAATACCTGAATTTGCATGAAAAACTGAAATATTTTATATTGAAAATGATTTTATTTAAATTAATAACAGTAAATATGATTACTTAAACAAAAAAACAATACAAAATTGGAAATTTTTTTTTTTTTTTTTTGCCAAAAAACCCAAACCCTTTGATTTGCCGTCGGCATTTCTACCTACTGCATGCAGCTGCATGCAAATTTGACCTTTTTTAGTACATTTTGTGCGTTTTTATGCCGATTTTGGGTTAGTTTTTTGCTAAAAAAAAAAAAAGTTGCAAATTCTAGCAGCCAATTTTTTATGAATCTTGTAGATTATATATTTCTTAACAAGTGTGTATAAACCGGAGTTCGGCAATCGGCGGCAATCGAATATATTTAATCCACTTTAGGTAAAAAAAAGGGCAAAATTTGGACGTTACCTAGAATGAATGTATCTCGTAAACTAATAAACAGAATGACATAATTTTTCTTTTATTTTGTTGGGAATAAACCAATCTTTCCAACGATACCAAGAAATCAACAATCCGTTCATTATATTTGCCTCAGTTCGGTCGCAAAGTGCAAAATTTTTTACAAAATTTCGATGTTTTGGTTCAGTTTGCAAATTTGCCCAACTTTGAGGGGTCATAACTACCCTTAAAATTCACCTATTTTCAAAAATCTTTTGGAACCTGTCCTTATGGTTAATTTCCAATCGAATGGCATCAAAAAATCCGAAATCGGTGATTATGACTTTACTTATTTTTGCCACGCTCTGCCGGCAGAGGCCCTACTGTGCGTCGCCGTCGCCGTTGCCGTCGACGTCAACTGAAGTGCATTTGGCAAATAAGAAAAATTGCATAAATTTCATTAAATTCGAAATGTCAAGCAACTGTCGCGCACCCGCGACCTGCAGCAGCAACCAATGCACTATATGCATATTTGCTCTCTATCTATCTGCCTCTATCTATCTCTGTCACTCTCTCTATGTCTGTCTCTGTGTGTGGCTTTACATCAGCAGCCATGACGTCGTCTGGGCTGTAAACATTGGCGTGGCTCGTTTTGCCGTGTTCCGTTTGCAGCAATATTAAAAATTGTGCACCAAAATCCCCAAAGTAATTTATTAAGATGCCTCATGACTGTTTTACGCGCCGTTGACTTCACGCCATTAAAAGCCAAAGCACAACCAGCACACACACAGTGAAAGAGAGAGAGAGGGAGATAGAGAGAGAGAGAATGAAAAAAAGTTGCATAAATTTCCAACACAACAACAAGAGCTGGAAAAACTGCGACACTCTTTGTTGGCGCTGGGCTGGCTCATTGGAGTTGCGGCTTGTTTAGCAGCAACAATTGCTCATTAGCAACTGCTGCTGCTGCTGCTCATTAGCAACTGCTGCTGCTGTTGGCATCTTGAGAGCTGCTGCAGAGCTAATGCAAGTGCCGCTGCTCAAGGCATCTATCGTTAGATTCTTGACATTTATATGGGATTTTCTTTGGCTTTGGCCTGAGCTTTGATTGCAGCAAACCAAGTTTTTGCGGCTAGCACATTGTCATAAATTTCTAACTGTACATACATACGATCTGGAAATCGTAAATCAACGTGCCACACACTTAGCTAGCTGTGAGTTTGCCTGCCTGACTGCCTGCCTGCCTTATGCTCGCCCTGTAACACACTGCGTATGTGTGATATTTCATAGCACGTGTCATGAATTCTAATTACCATTTTTTCCCCCTCTGCTGTGCTAACATAAATTCATAAATTTGCAAAAAAAAAACCCGAAACAAAAAAAATACCACAATTTAAATTCCATTGGCAAAGTTTTCAGGCACATTAAATTTTTCAGTGGCCCACTGAAAAAACAACAACAAAAATAAATTCAAATTTAATAATAAAATCAAATAAATCCATCAAAAATTAGTGCATATTGTTAATAATTAATTGAATTGCTCATAAATATGAATCAATGGACGTATATATAGCAAAATACCTTTAGAATGCAATCTGCTTTGAATGCACAAATTATTTAGCATGCATATACATATAGGGCTACCCTGTACATATTTAATACAGGCAAATGGGGTAGGCTAACAATATGAAGAGCTTTGGCAGCATGAAAATGCTCAACTACAAGCTATTTATATTTTACTACAGGGTATTTAAAATGTCGAGCATAATACTTCTTTTTAGATTTAAAGATTCGAGCATAATTTTTTTTTTTTATATGTAAAGATTCGAGCACAATTTTTTTTTTTTAGAATTCATATACAAAATTGATCAATTATTTTATATTTAGACAAAATAAGATTTTTTTTAATTATAAAAAAATTGATCAATATTTTTATATGTAGACAAAATAATATATTTTTTTTTAGAAATTCTAAAAAAAATTGATCAATATTTTTATATTTAGAAAAAAATTTTAATTTTTTTATAAAAAAAAGAATTGATCCATTCTTTTATGTTTATACAAAATAATCTTGACTTTATCATATATCATTATAAGCATTTTATTATATTCAATTAAATTATTTAACTATTATTTTTTTATTCATCACATTTTTATAAATTTATTAAATTAATCTTACAAATCTCATATAAAAATAATCCTTACTTTTCCGATATTTTCTAGTTAATCAATCTCCACACTCCTATTTAACCAGATTCAACTCAAAGTTATTCTGCACTTCAAAACTTACTACAGGAAAACTTACTACAGAGTATGTTATAGTCAATCAATTAACACACATCCATACATATTTCCTCGAATAATGCAATATTTCTTTATTATTCCCAACATTTCAGCTATTGAATTATTTTTACAGAGTATTTGCTAGCCCATCATATACATGTATTGTTTTTATTAAATTCATTTATGCATCCAAATAAATAAAATAATCAGCGTTATGCAGTTTAGCGTATCAATTACGACGCCATTTAGCCGCATGCTGCAAAAACCATGTAAATAAATTATTATGCCACATATTTCGAAAGCGAAATCAAAAGCAGAAATTAAATGCTATGCAAACATTTCAACAATTTTCTCAGCAATGGCATTCATCAAATGGGCAAAAATAGTTGATATATAAATATATAAAAAGCTATATATATGTATATTTATATGTATATACGTGTATCGAGCATATCAAAAATTGATTTGAATGAAAATGCGGTAAGCAAAGTTGAGAATTGAATTATTTAAAACTGCAGCCAAAAACAGTTCCGGCACCAAATGACGTGAACATGAAAAATTCATTAAATGTGTCCAGCTACACACAAAAAAAAAAAAATAAATAAAACAGGTGTATAACTGTATTTGTATTTTGTGTGCAGCGTGTCAAGTGAGAAATTACATTTCCACAAAATTTTAGTTCATATTTACCAATGATTTTTTTCAACATAATTAAAGCGAAAGCATCCCACACACACACACAGCTGTACATTTTTTAGGCACACTTTGAGCTGATTTGTATACTTTACTAGAGCTGATCAAACATTTGTGCTCCTGTGTGTGCTCACACGCATTGTGTTTGGTTTAGTTAGTTAATAAATTAGTAAAATTACGTGCCGATGGGCCGTCATAGCTGGAGTCAGACAACAGACAACAGACAACAGACAACAGACAACAGCTCGGCGTGACAGCAACGATAATATTATAATTTTCAAATGCATTTTCACACACTTTTCGGCGGCTGTTAGCGACAGCTGAAACAACGCAACAACCGAACAAACAACGGCCAAACTGCACTGACAACAAAATTATGTTATGGACCCATTAAAATTACCAAAAGCATTTGTTAAATATGCCTACAAAATGTAAACGAGCGAGTGTATGTGTGTGTGTGTGTTAGTGTGTGTATTTCTGTGTGCCTGAGTGTATATAGTTATGGTTTTCATTCTAAATATTTTGCATGAGGTGCATCATATATCCATTTTTATATATAAATATATATATGTATATGTCTCTACCTATACCTATGTATGTGTGCATATCAGAGCATATCCATGTAACTACTCATACACTGCCCAAAAATTGTCTAAGAAATCATTAATCATGTCTAACTTGGTATAAATACTTTGTTCTCTCATCCAAGCTCCAAAAAAAAAAAAAAAATAAATAAAATAAAAATAAAAAATAAAAAAAAATAAATTAATAAATAAAAAAATAAATAAAATCAAAATTAAAAAAAAAAATTATAAAAATCTTTTGAATATTTTATGTACATATTTAATTAATTTAATTAATTCTATTTCTATTCTATTCTATGAAATATTTCATTTAGAATTTTGGTAAATTTTTTTATTATTTTTTTTTTCTTTTTAACAAAAATTTAAATATTATTAAATATA
Source organism: Drosophila aldrichi (assembly GCA_035045965.1). NCBI lineage: Eukaryota > Metazoa > Arthropoda > Insecta > Diptera > Drosophilidae > Drosophila > Drosophila aldrichi. Next base: position 1,893,771 of record JAWNOM010000038.1, read on the forward strand.
TATATTGTTAATTTTTTTTTTTTTTACAAAAAAATAAATTCCATTAAATATTTCATGAAATTTATATTTTTTTTATTTTATTTATTTTTTTTTTAACAAACAGATAGTAAGTAGGAACAGGACTAAGTCGATTCAAAACGTCGCTCTTATCATAAATATATATGTATAGAGATACATTTTATTGGGTCTGCCACACCTACTTCTGCCTATTACAAACATATTTTCATGGCTTTAGTGTATATATATTATTTGATTTGTATTGCAGTCAAGGAATGCAGTGAGAACAGCTTGCTTCAAATTAGTAAGCTCCCGTCTGTCAGGCAATTAAAGACCTGCTCTAATACAATATTTAGTAAGTTAAAGTCTTATTGAAATGAATATTGCACACTGAATGGTGACAGTGATTTGCCATGCAATTATTTCTCTGCGTGTATGGCTATGGTATACTAAACAGCCAGCATATTGGAATGTATGTATGTATAGAGGCGCCCACGCACGCAATCAGGAGGAATTTTCGCGCTTGGACACGAGTGCTTGGGCCCGTTTCTGGTCGTCGTTGTTGTTGTCGCTCGTTGACGTTGCAATAAATTTCCACGTATATTTATTATTTTGCGGCACGTCACAGATAATTAAAAATAAATCAATTTTTAATGGCGCCAGCGAGCGCTAGAGCCGCGAAGCCCGCAGAAATGCCTCATGCGTGGGCGATTTGTATTCATATATACATATATGCATGTATGTGTATGCATATCCAAATAAATTCATTTTTATACAGGCTCGGTTATCTGGCTCTGTGTGGGTCGGGAGGCTTAAAGCAATTAGCGCACAAATTAGTCGGCGTCAAAATGTTGCGTGCCGTGCGTCGGTGGACCGAAAATTCAATAAGGCGACCGACGAGTCGCTCCAAAATTCAATAACCGAACTCGCCGACTTGCATGCAAAACACGTCAACACAATTGGCAAGTGCCAGACGCGCCTTTACGGCTAAGCAAATCAGTTTATGATTCATAAACAATACTTCATCAAGCTGCCATAGCATACAAAAACGCGCATACCCACGCACACACACACACACACACACACAGGGACTCACATACGCACACATATGCGCAACACACATGTTTGCCAAACGGCCAACAATAAAGATCAGCACAAATGCAATACCCAAAAACAATTTCGGGTCTATCCAAAAAAGGAAAAAAATGAAGAAGAAAGAAAAGAGAGAAGAAGCGTAGACTAAATCGGTTGTTAGCCTTAAGAGTTGACTAGACTCAGACATACCCTGTTACAGAGAACAAAGATATAATGCCAATGCATTAAGGTGTCAGCTAAGCTTGACTGATTTATTGATTGACAAACTAACTGATGTGTCAATCAATCAAATCTGATTGTGATTGAAAACAACAAAATAAAAATTTAAAAACTTTTCTTATGACTGTGGTTGAGTGATTGACTGCCTGATTGACATTGATGAATGGACTGATCTATTGGCTGACAGATTCAATAAATGATTCACAGACTAACTGATTGACAGAATGATGTACTGATGGCCTTATCGATTAACTGATTGATTAAATAAATGATTGATTGACTGACAGAGTGGTGGATTTACAGAAGAGATCTTCCACAACCTTTTGATGTCAGCCAAAAATACACAGGGTATACAAATTCTCATGCGTCACGTTGTTGCAATCATTAGGCAAAGAAAGAAAGAAACGCAAACAGATAGGCATACCGAAAGACTTGATGTGTGTGTGTGTGTGTGTGTGTTTGGAATCATCAAATACAATTCTGATGCTCGTACATCTGCCACAGATTGAGCGCGCGTGCAATTGGCAGACATGGACTGTGTGTGTGTGGCGTCTAAATATCTGTGTCTATATACATACATATATGTATTCCACATACATAGATAGCCAGATAGAGGGCAAAGGCAAAACGAAATTGATGCGGCTAGCAAATCGCCAGCAATTGTCCCGGCCAATTGTTAGAACTTGGCCCACTGTTGCCCACTTTATGACGGACGCGTGCTATCAACATTTCTTTCCCTCCTATTTTGCCTTCTTTTTTTTTCATTTTGCTACTGTTGCCGCTTGATGGCAATCATGATTGAAGGTCGCTGGCGACGGCTTCAATTATGCAGTCAACTCTTTGTGGCTGGCTGGTTATTTAAATATTTCGACATGTGGCAGCATGTTTATAGGGCAGCATCAACGTAAATCTAATAATATAAACCCGCATGCAGAAGCCATGTTATTTATACGCACGCATAAATATCAACAGCAACAACAACAGTAATAACAACAACAACAGCAGCAACATGTCTGACCACAGTTAGCTTCGTAACCGCAGTAAATGGCATAAAAGTCAACATGTTGAACGTTCGCTGGAAAAAATATAGCTTCAGCTATAATGCGACTGAATATGTATGCGTGTGTGTGTGTGGGTGTGCGTGTGTATATTTACTGTGTGACTTTTCATATCTTGGTAGGCTATAAAGTATAAATTACGGCAAATATGTTACGTCGCAGCGCCGCCGAGAAAAGACACAAGCAGCAAAAGAAGTTGCAAAGCCGCACGCACAACTAACTAACAACTATTAAGCCTCTGGCAAACACACACACATCATGCCTCTCTCTCGCACTCACACTCACACTCGCCCATCTCTGTCACTGTAATCAACATGCGTGGCACTGGCCTTTGGTATATGGCTCGTAATACTCTCTCTCTCTCTCTCTCTCTCTCTCTCTCTCTCTACAATTTTACACACAGGCGCCCGGGCATTTTTCCGGTGATTAAGTGTTGATAAGTCTATAAATTAACTAGCAGACAGAATCGCACACACACACACACACACACAGACATTGATATAGTAGTAGTAGTAGTAGTAGTAGTAGTAGTAGTAGTAGTAGTAGTAGTTGCTGCGCAAGCATATTAATCATGCTGCAAAGCATTTACGAGTGTGTAGAACAATTGCCTGCTTATTGGCACAGCGACAACATGTGCTCCCTGGCTAATGAGAGGCTGAACAAGTTCCGCAAGCACAAATTCATGGCCACAATATGCTTCAGAATCGATTAAATACTATATCATCAAGTCGTTGAAATGATATATGATTATTATTAATATTGAATGAGCTCTACAAATGAAATTCTTATGCTAGAGAGCTCTAGCTGGAGAGAGCTGAGCATGAATGTTGCTATCGGGAGTGCTCGACCTGAAAATGCCCGAGATATGAGCGGGAGTATGAGCTATACGAATGGAAACTTTATTATAGAAGAGCTTACTGTCTAAATCTTTAAAATGGATTTTATAGAAATATAAATAGAAGTAATATACTGAATTTTCCTATGCATCCGAGATATGCCATCCCATCCTTCAGCTACGACTTCTACTACACATGCTACAAATAAAGTTGTTTTTTTTTGGCCTACATACGTATCGCCTGAAGGACAGTCGAACAAGGCCATACCAAACCACCTTGTGCCAGTTATATTCATTTTCCCAAACCCTGAATTCCTCATTCCATACCCATTTCCTTTCAACCCCCCCACCAGTGAACTCTCCAAATCAAATGTCTCTCATAATAATTGTTCTCATAACGGCTATCAATGTCTAATAATAATTAGTTGACATTTCATTATTTATTCAATTTATATTATTCAACAGGCCACCACACACACCAGCACACACCTCAGCTGGAATTCCCCGAGTTACCAAAATGAAGTAAGCTGCCAGCGTGTTCTGAACGTTCGGTTAGTTCATAAATTTTATATATTATAATAGATGTCCTCAGATATGACAACAGAATGCGTTAAATAACCTTTTTAAATATGTATAACGGGATGTGTGTCTAAATGCCATATAAAGGTCAAATGAATAATATAAATCAAAGCTAAATTCAAATTTTGTGAAAGTGTTTATTTGCATTCATTAAGTGAAAGGAGTATATTAGTTGAGGGATTTGAAAAATGGCAAAAAGGGTATATTAGTTAGGATGGGAAGACATGATAAGTGGGATTTGGTTATTTGACAGACTACGACTTTTTGAGCGAGTATTTTGCAGTTGGCTATGCTTGTCTGGCACATTTTTGTCTGTTTTCTTTTAATAAAATTAAGATCTGTCTGCGAGTTGGCAGCCCAGCCTAATTTAATATTCACCTAACCTTATCTATTTTTAGTTAGGCGCTTTGACTTGCCAATGTGCAAAATTCCGTGTTTAAATATAGACTCCGCACTTGCTCAAATAGGATAACATCTATCTTAGAGAAAGGAAGAAGGAGCGAGAGAGAGAGAGAGAGAGAGAGAGAGAGAGAGCCCTAAATAAAAACTTGTCTTTAAAGTATGGCATTGCCTTGGGCAAGAGCCAAAATGATTAACTAAGCACAACAGTTTCTTAAAATTGGCTTTAAATTATGCTCAATCCAGAGAGCTAGTAACTTTCGAGGGTGACTTAGTCACCTGTAGAAAGGGAATCCAATTTAAATGCGGATAAATTAATTGCTTAAACTACGCATACAATTGATTTACACAAATTTACGAAAGACAACATCAACATCAACAAGAAATCTGTTTTAATTGCGGTTAAGCCAAGAGCAAAGACAAGACTCAGACAAGAAGGCGCAAGTTCAAAGCAGTTGCCGACGGCACAAAATTTGCCTTGGCTTTGATCTGGCCCAGCTGCAAGGCGAGGCGGGGTGGGGTGGGGCGAAGAGAGGCCAGGCGAGGTAGAAAAGCAGGCAGGCAAAGAACCCAAATAGAGCTGGAATAAAATTAGCATTAAAGACAAGCCAACGCAGCAGCAGCAGCAACAGCTAATAAGTTTGCTTGAAAATACTCGACTAATAGATATCCTAGACCCGTTTTTAAAAGGTATTCCTTTCGCTATGTTATGTATGCTGTGATTTATGATAGTTTTACTCGCTCTAATCAAGTTTTTGATTTCTAATTTCGCAGACTAGCCATACCCTGCACATCATTGTAATGTAATTAGCGAATTTTAAGCTTTTCTTCTATAAACTCAGCATGAAATAAACTCAAGTTTATATACAAGCTTGACTAAATAAAATAACCTGTATAGATTAGATAGATATAGATTATACTAGACCATTAGAGAAACCTTTATCTCCTTGAAGTAGATTATCAGAAAAACAAACATAGATGTATATCTGTCTATACACTTATTAATTTCATCACATCCATGAATATTTTCATTTATAACCTCTGCGATGCTTCAGCCCGTCATCAGCACTCCCATCCATTAATAATTTCCACAGAGTAGTTGACAAGAAATTATTTTAAATTCTGGGCCAAGCGAGCAGGAAGACCACACTTAAAAAAAAAAAAGAATAAAGCTAAAACAACAAAGCGACTTTCCAGTTTCAGCCACAAGTTGTCGCTGGGGAAAAGTGTTGCCTACTTTTGAGCGCAACAGAATTTAATTCACACAAATGGAAACAAAAATGTGCGACAGAGAGAGAGAGAGAGAAAAGAGGAAACCCGACAAACACGTTTGTTACATTTACGCAACAATCGTGGCAGACACAGAGACACATGTGCAAAACGAGTTGGGATGAGTGCGAGCGAGATGGCAAATAGTAGATTGTAGATGGTGATCCGCGGCGCGTAGACACATTAAATCAAATTAAAAGTGTGCTAAGTGCTGAGAGTGCGAGGCGTGAAAACCCCAGGTAAATCCCATTTTAAATACTAATAGCAAAGAGAACGCCTTTCGAATGCTGTGCGGTTAGGGGCGTGGCATGGGGAGCGACTGCGGCTAGCACCTTTGCGCGACTCTGGCACACATTTTGCCAGAGCTTAGCGTCGGCGCTCGTGTAATCTAAGTTTAAGTTGATTGTAGCACACTCAGACAGGCCCGAAAAAAAAATACTGTGAGAAACAGCGAGTAGACTACGAGATACCCTGTAAAAAAGGTGTCACAGTTAAATTAAATTGAATAAACATATAAAAAAGTTTCAATAAATATAAAATCCTTAATTCAGAACAGAAGTGCAAGTGAACGACTAAACGATACCCTGTTCTCACGATTTTTTCTAGATTCATGGCAAGAAAAATCTCAGAAACTCGAGGCAAAAGAAAAACTAAAATTTATTGTCATACGCAAATTATTTATTTTGAATATACCCTGTAATTTTATATATTTAAGCTGACGCTCTAGCTTGCATCCCCTTACGGCAAAGAATATTAAGCAATCACAGAGCTCCCATGCTTTGCATTGAAATTTCCATTCAATTTGACGCATTATAATACCCTGTAAAGAGCGTGGCGTATTATTTGCAATATAATCCACCAAATTGTAACAAACTGAAAGCCACAAAATGGCATTTCATGACTAACCTCAAAGCTCTTACGGCTTGTATTAAATGCATATATATTTCTTTGGGGACTAACGCGGAAAAAAAATACCCTTTGTTTGGTTAAGTATTCGTGTGTGTGTCAGCGTGTGTGTGTGCGTGTGTGTGTGTGTGTGTGTGTGCGTACGTGTGGCTGACTATACCGACAGCTCTTTGTGTTAAAGCGAAGACAGTCTGAGTCAGTGCTTCCTTCTCTTCTTCTTCTACCTTTTTTTCGTGGTTGTTGGCCTGTTTGCTCGACTTTATTTTATTTTCTCAATTGCTTTTAGCGTAATTGCTAAAATTCCCACAGGTAGGCCAAATACAGGTAGCGCGCATCGGTAACGCGTTTGCTTTTTTTCTTCTCTTTTTTTTTTTAGTATTTTTTTAGGCCTAACCACAGCAATATTTGCCTCTGCTGCCTCTTTCAATTAAGTTGCGCTGCATTTTGATTAGTTTTTAACATTTTGGCCTGCAGCAACGGCCGAAACTAAACACACACACACACACATACCTAGAGCACATAGAGCTCATGCCTATGCACACTTGAACTCCATCAATCAATTAATCAATAAAAAATTTCAATCAACTTCAATTGCTGGCAGTTAGCTAACATAAAGATAAACTGGAGAGTGCAAAAACTGAAACTACCTCGGCTAAAGGGTATGGCTAAGCCAGGACAAACAGCTTCAATTCATTAACTCAAACGTTTTGCCAAAGCTGCAAATTGTAAAACCAGCAAAACCAACGCCTCGTTACACTGCAATTATTTCGGTGTGGAAAAAGATATTGTGGGAGATATACGAGATAAGAAAAATGAGTTTTTATATATAATTATTATAAAAACATAGTCGATAGACAATAAAAAAAAATAAATAAAAAAATTAAAAAAAAAAACACAAATAACAAAAAAAAAAAAAAAATAAAAATAAAATAAAATAAAAAATTGGGCAATTTATTATAAAAACTTATGCATACATTTAAAAATAATAGATAATAATAAAAATAAAAAAATGTATATATATGTATATATAAATACTTACTTAAGTGAACTGCATGTATGTAGATTCCAATTCTCTAATTTATTTTCCCGTTTAGAGAGAAAGAAATAAGTGGAAGCTGGAATGAAAGAACAAAATTTAATATATTTAAATTTAAATAAATTCATAAATATATTTATGATTACATTTAAATAAAATGATAATTATATTTTTAAAAATTGATAATTACATTTTTAAAAATGTATAATTATATTTAAAAAAATTAAATTTAAATATTTTATAATTATATATATATTTTTTTTAATTTTTAAATAAATATTTTATGATTTTCACTCCATATACATATACATATAAATTGTTTTATATATTTATGCTCATTTAGACCCACTTCTCATAGCTACTTCTAATGCCTGTTTTCTTGCAGTGTATTGCCAAATTGAATAGCTGTACGTATATCGAACTGAAAGGTAAAAGCTGACAGCCAAACGCTTTTCTATCGAGGCATAAAAATTGTTTTGCTCTGCTTTGCTTTGTGCGTACTTTACGATCTGTGCTACGACGAGTAGCTGCCTCTCTGTCTCTTTTACGCCCACTCTTTCTCTCTCTCTCTCTCTCTCTCTCTCTCTCTTTCTGTCTTTCTCTTGTGAAAGTGTCGACGGTTTTCTGTCCGTTTATTTTGATGTGTACGCGCGTGTTAAAATCACTTTTTAAAGCAGATTCTCTCTCTGTCTCTCTTTCTCTCTCTCTCTCTTTCTGTCATTCAGTTTTTGGGCAGACTAGCAACGACATGACCAGGCATTGAGGCGTGGGCCATTCAGCCAAACAAACCAAGCGACCAACCAGTCAGACAGACCGACAGACAGCTGAACGGACAGACGAACGGCGAGCACATTTATTTTATTTCAGTTTTGTACTGGCAGTGCATAAAACTGTTTTTAACATGCTGTTTGCTGTTCTTGTTGTTGTTGGCTTTTATTTTTTATATATATAAATATATATGTATATGTACGCTACGAGTCCTTTTTATGCCAAATGTAAGCTATCTGCGCAGGCTGGCACAGGCAAATAGCAAGCCAAAGAGACTAGGGCAGACGGCTTGGACAAGGAGATTTAAAGCGTTTCGGTTTACCTGACACCAGCCATACATACATAAGGATATCTCTCTGTGTGTGTGTGTGTGTGTGTTTGTATTTATTTACGAACATGTGTTTAAATAAAATGTTCTTGCACCAAACGGAACAGGACGAACAGGACATCACCGCACTTTGCGAAATCACAGACAGCAGCTGGGCAGCTGGGCAACAGCAAGGGGTAAAACTGGCCGGGCTTAACATGGGGCTTGCTTCTAGGGGTAGTTAAGGCTAGCGACTCAACGCAGCTCACATTGATTTCAACAGAGAGCGTCTGTAGAAAAATGCGCATAAAAACTGTTCCGGCAAAAAGCTTAAAATTATAAAGGACGCTGGGAGTAAAAAATAAATAAAAAAGAAGGAGTCAACAAACAAACAGAAAAACCAACAGAAAATATCGAAGATAGGCGAGGACGACAGCTGAATGCACTTTCTCTGTCATTGGTCATAAACCATGTCTGCAAATTTCAAATTTATATAAATAAATAATACAAAAAATAAATAAATAATAAAAAAATATATATATAATACATTAAAAAAAAATAAATTAAATAAAAATAAATTAAATAAATAAATAAAAATGAATAAAATAAAAATAAAAATAATATTAATAATAAAAATAAAATAATAAATAAATAAAAATAAAATTCAATACAAAAATTATAAAAGTTATTTAATAAATATAAGCTATTCTTTTTAATATCCAAATTTAGAAAACCTGATAAAATCGAGGCTTTAAATAATTTAATGTAATATTATAAACATAATAAATGCATTCAAAAAAATGTAGAAGAAAGTATATATAAAAAGTTTAAATTAAATTAAAAATAAAAAGATCAAAAATAAATAAGTTTGTAATAAACTAAGCAAAAATTCAGAAAAAAATTAAAATTAAAATTAAAATTAAAATACTAAAATTCAGTACTATTTAGTTTTTTAAGTCTTTAATAATTGAGGAATTATTTCTATATTTATATTAAATATATTATAAATTATATATTAAATTTTCAAAAAATTTTTGTTAATTAATTACTTATGTATTTATCCATAATTGCCAATAATTGCAAGTCAACTGCTTTCAATCATATTTCATTCATTAAAATACATAAAATACAAAATTAAATTTCATCAATATTCAAATATGCATATCCATGGCAACTTGCGCCAGAAACCTAATGGACTTCGCTGTATGAAAAAAAATGGAAAAAACTCACTTCAAAGGCCGAAATTACTAGGTAAGTTACATAAAATGCTTTTTGCATTCAGCGCAAATGGCAGAGCTTTGCATTTTATTTACATGGCGAGCACAACGAATCTAAGCGACAAAAAAAAAAAAGAGAGAGAATAAAAAAAAAAAGGAAGAAGCATTAAGGAATTGCATAGCAATTGAAAAGCGACCACAAGCAAAGCTGTGAGAGTGTAGAGGGGAACTGTTGGAGTGCCGTGGATGTGGGGGGGGGAGGGGAGTGGCATGTCATACATTTAATTAAAATCGAGTGCAGCTTTGATGTCAACCGCTGTCCACAATCTGAGCAATGAATGCAGATAGATAGATATAAATTCGACAGAGCCGGTCGGCCACCGCGAATCCGACATTGATTTATGTCACGGCTATAATGAAAAAGTGCTGCGAGGAGGAGGAAGTGGGTGGGCGTGGCGCGCGTATCAGCCAACTGGCAGGTAACAGCGTTGGCCAGAGTTAAGTTCGATTAAGCTAAGCGAATATAAATTACACAATATTACGGCTAAATGCCGACCAAAAGTGTAGCAAGGGGAAGATACACAGACACACACACACACACACACACACAGACAACCATTAACACCCACTCGCAGACACACACACACAATCACTAAGTTGTTTAGCAATTCTCAAGAGAGAGAGAGAGAGCGAGAGAGAGAGCGAGCGAAGCGCGCAAAAGTTGTGTAGCCGTAATCAATCATCAATTACGATTAAATCCATCAGGAATTATGCGTTAAATTGATTGAAAGTCAGTTCGCACATTTTAGCCCAAAACGCGTCCGCCTTGAATTATGGCACCAAATCAATTTCAAGCACAAAATCAATAAAACTGTTGCACGAACAACGTCGGTAAAGGGTCTGGGATTGGGATTGGGTTTGGAATTGGGCCTGCGCCTGGGCCTGGGCCTGGGCTGAGCATTAGTCAAAGTCAGGCAATCGGTTGAACGCGGCGCCATGCTAATGCCAGCGACCTGTACTTAAGCTCTCCAAAAGCGGCTCAATACACAGCCCACACACACACACACACAGACACACAGCCAAGCACCGTATCAAATGGCTACTGGAGCCGCTGCCTGATTCAACCAAGTTTCCATTTGCACAAACGACTTTCGGACTTGGACTCAACTCAACTCAGCTCAGCTCGACTCGATATTTACGCCGCTTGCTAAGAAATACAAATATTTTCTAAAGCTCTGAGGCAAATTGCAATAAGAGAGAGAAAATGGAATGCAAAAAAAGTTTACTTCAGTTGGGCGAAGATTTGATGCGCTAACTGTAAATGGGACTATGAAAATATAAAGATATATATGTATTAGTTTATTTATATAAATTGATTTTTCCGCTTAATTTTATACTACTAAAATACTACTACTATTACAATTTTATACTACTACTACTGCAATGTTATACTACTAAAATACTACAACTACTACAATTTTATACTACTAAAATACTACTACTATTACAATTTTATACTACTACTACTGCAATGTTATACTACTAAAATACTACTACTACAATTTTATACTACTAAAATACTAATACTACTATTACTACAATACTACTACAATTTTATAATACTATTTGCTAATACGACAGAAATGTATGGGAAATTTATTTTCAAACTCTATTTAATATAATGAAAAATTAAATTAAAAATTAAAATAAAAATGAAATAATTAAAATATTTATATCTGCAAAAACTAAACTAAATACAACTATTTCATAATAATTTTTTTTATAAATTCAATAAAAGTTCACTCTTTAGACAAAATTTAATAAATCGCAGTCCAAAATTTTCCTCCAGGTTATGTCATTGCCAAATATATTCTGTTAGGCCTTACACACTCTATAGCAAAAACTAAAGCAGCCTGATTTTTTTTTTTTTCGAGTGTATAACAACTACAAATACCAATTTTTATCCAGCAGCTAACTTAGTCCTACCCCTTGCTCAACCTTCCACCCTTCTACCACTTTTTCTGCTACTTTCTCCAGCCATTCCCGTTCGCTTGGCTTGCACAGCTCGTCCAGAGCTTCAATTGACTGCAATAATTCTAAGAATAGTGTAAAGTGCAAGTGCGAAGGCTGCTGCTGCTGCTGCTGCCTGTCCATCTGCCCGTCTGCCCGTCTGTCCTACGTTTCGACTGTCCGCCGGCTATAGCGTGAAGCCTCGTTGCCACTACCACTGCCGACCGGCCATCTGTCTGTCAGGCTGGCAAGTAATTTATTTATCAAGTTTCAAGCTGCAGCTTGAAAACTTAATACCAGCACCAAATTGAATGCAATGCCGAGACAGGTCTTAAGATAGCAGCAGCAGCAGCAGCAGCAGCGTCAAGCAACGGTAAATGCAACTAGCACCAGACCCTAGCAAATAAGCACAAGGCTCAAGGATATATGGCCAAGGTAAGTGCAATCAAGCCCGGGCGATCGCCTTTGGTTTCAAATCTGTGATTAGGCGTAGTTTTCTTTTTGTTAAGTATTTCAGATTTTTTGCCAGTCAAATAAAAAGTAAGACAAAATTTTGGCTAGAAATTTATGGCTAAGGAAATACTAGGAGAAAATACTATGAAAATACTACGAAAAAATATATTTACATTTATTTTATATTTATATATGTGTATCACTGTTTTTTTTTTTTTTGGCTTTGTTTTTGTTTACCAAACTTTTTTGCTTGCCTGAGCTTCCATTTGTATATCTGTTTATATGTGTGTGTGTGTGTATAAGATTGGATTGTCTTATAAGCAGTAAATAATTTATAAGCCTTTTGTTTTGGAACAAATGTAAGCAAAACAAAAAGTTGAGCCAGGTGAGCCAGGTGTGCCAGGTGCGACAGTTGATCAGATACCATGAAAAGTACATTTTGTTGCAAATTCATGTTGTTGTTTTTTTTGTTGGTGTCCCCCCACCCTCCCCTCCTTGTGGAATCTCTTAAAGAAAAGAGCTAAATGAATTTTAAAAAGTTGTTGCTTACTTTCACAAAGTTTTCAAAGACGAAAAGCATTATGTTATTTATTTATTAATTAATTAATATAAATTTGCTCGTATTTTGCTTTTAAAATTAATCAATTTTATATGCATTATTTAATAGACAGAGGCATAGTGTCTATTTCTTCTAAGTATTCCCTATACGTATTGCTTCCCAGTATTTCCGCTAAGTATTTCCTCTACGTAATTCATCTACGTCTTTAATGCTCAGCTGATCGATCGCACACTCTACCTCACTTTATTGCGCTCACCTCCACCAGGCCTGGACGACTGAAGACTGACTGAAGAAATGCTGCAGCTGCTGCCCTTTATATAGGGCCACTTTTACTCAAGCACTGTCTCTCTGAGATGTTGAGCCCGACGGCAGGTAGAGCTCGTTGCAGTTGACCTTCAAGTGAGCAATGGGAACGCTCTCTGCTGCTGTGAGCATTCTAGCTTCGTTTTACCTAAATAAAAGTACCAAATGAGAACTGCTGCATACACATAGACAACTTTAATGATCTTCTGCACTTCTTCTCTCCTTGCTTTTATTTTTACTCAAGTACTGTATGCGTGCGTGCCTACGTGTGTCTATGTATGTGTGTGTGTGATTACCTAGTCGAGCAGTCTCGACTAGAGCTTTCTTACTTGTTTTTTTTTTTTATAGATCAACTGAGCTGCTTTAAACATAATCGAATAAAAAGACTGGCTATAAAACTCATTTTAAAGTTGAATATCTTTTAAAGTAGGTAAGCCATGATGAGAGAGAGCTTTTGTATTTTAACACCAAAGCAACTGACATGCATGCAATATATATATATATATATATATATATAATTATATCTATGTATATATATAAAATATATTATAAATATATGCTGCTATGATTGCATATCAAGCGACGCTTTAACCGCAAAATGCAATTTCGCAGCGATTATGCAAAAGAGAGAGTGAAAGAGAAAGAGAGAGAGAGAGTGGGAGAGAGAGAGAGTGAGGTAGGTAGTTGCTGTTGCAATATCTTGCCAACACACAAGTAGCTGCTCACGCGTGAAGCTGACAAGGCTTTGGCAGCAGCCAGGACAAAGGATACTCACACACACACACACACACACAGAGACGAGCTTACAGTTATGCAAAATATTGTAAAATCTTTTCATGCAGCAACTGAACAACTTTGCCGATGCCACCTTTATTTATTTTTCTTTCTTTTTTTTTTTTGTCGTTGCGTTGCGGCATTTAATTGCCTGGCGACAGGCAACGGCGAGCTCACAGTCAATGCCAGGCATTCATTCAGTTTGTGTTATTCATTCATTCATTCATTCACTGCTGAATCATTGATTCATTTGCATTTCTAGCGGGCAAGCGCAAGTGCTTATGAATGCCAGATGTGAGTGGTCTAATCGAAAACAACAAATTGAATATAAATAAGTGATGCGCACTAGCTGAAGTAAGAAATAACAACAATAAAGTGTGACAATAATAAGTGTGTGTGTGTGTGTGTGAGCAACCGCACACTGATTGATTTGTGCCTTTTTCTGCTGCTGTATTTGAGTTTTCAAGGTTGTTGCAGCAGCAGCAGCAAAGTAGAAAACAACAAAAAAGCATTGCCTACTTTTGAGGGCACAAGCTCAATTAAAATTTTACGCCCATTTGCATTTGCACACACACAGCAATATATACATATACATATATGCACATGTGTGTGTGTGTGTGTGCACTTAGAGGCCGACTAGCACTTAACAAGCAGTTGTTGTTGCCCGGCGGCTGCCAGGGCTGCTCGAGTTGAGCTCTGCCTGCTGCTTTTGTTGAACAACTTTAAGCGATTAAGTGCCTTGGCCTGGGGCCATATGTGTGTGCATATGTGTATGCATATGTGTGCATGTGTGCGTTCTGTGTGTACTCTGTGTGTATTGCGGTGTCCGTTGCATGTGCGGCAAAGCAGATTTAATGAAACGGAACCTATTGCATAATTGAGTTAATGCTGCCAAAGAAAACCTTAGCTAAATCTTAAATGCTTCTAGGTTAAGTTGAGCGAAAGTCTTTAATTAAAATATGTAACTAAATTAAACTGGGCACTCTTTACTCTCCAGTTAACAACTGACTCGCATATATTATATTTTTTTATTATATATCTCCTCTGACATACGTTTTCTTTCATTGTTGAATTCCTAGAAGAAAATCTCTGGCATTCGTGAGAACTAAATGAAGCAGAAAAACTGTTTTACAGTCATTTTACGCTCAACTAATTTTACCTTAGTCATCCTCACTTGCACAAGCTGCAAATTTATGAAATAGAATTATTGATCAGATGGAAAGTGTTTATTGTTTTGCTACCCTTTGTCATATGTGAGTGTACCGTATAACGCATTACGTATACCGTATATCGTATATCCTGTATTGCATGTTGTATGTGGTATATGGTATACCGGTTATTATATATCGTACAGAGTATATTGTATATCGTAAAATGTAAATTGCATACCGTGTATCGTATACCGTGTATGGCGTACCGTGCATCGTATACCGTGTATGGCATACCGTGTATCGTATACCGTGTATGGCGTACCGTGTATCGTATACCGTGTATGGCATACCGTATATCGTATACCGTGTACGGCATACCGTGTATCGTTTACCGTGTATCGCATTCCGTGTATCGTGTACCGTGTATCGCATACCGTGTATCGTATACCGTGTATCGTATACTGTGTATCGTATGGTATATGGTTACTGTATATCGTATATTATATACCATATGCCGTGTGCCGATTTGTGACAATCACATACCGTATACCGTATATCGTATACCGTATATCGTATGCTGCATACCATATATTGTATGTCATAAAATATAGCTGAAGCCACACACAAATTTCACACTTTAAGGTCAAATATCTTAAAGCCATTTTCAGTTTATTTATTGCAGATTATAATGGCTATATGTGTATATGTAGAGATTGTTTTTGAGTAAAAGTGGCATATATAGATAAATTTGCTATATCTAGCAAAAAAACACTCTTAAATGCCGCATGCTTAAAACAGTGTCAGCAACTGTTATTGCATTTTTTATTTATTTCTCTTTTCTAGATGCTTTGTTGTGCCTGATGGGTATGCATACGTATGTGTGTGAGTGTGTGGGTGTGTGTCTCTGTGTATGTGTGTGTGTGTGTTTGTGTTATGGTCGCCCGCATGTGCAATTTATTTTTTATTAGCGCTTTTGTTGCCGCTTTTCCACGCAAAAAGCAAACAAAATCAGCATGCAAAATATGTTGCATATTTTACAGAGTGCCAAAAACAATTGTAACAGCAGCAGCAGCAACAACAACAACAACAATCGTTGCAACAATGGCAATAACTAAAAGGCGCAAAATGAAATATGCAACAAAACAGCGTAAAACATGAAAATAAATTGCAAAAAAAACAAAAAAATATTCCGTTCGCCTTTTCAAAAACAATATATTTAAAAAGAAAAGAAAACAGAATATTGTAAAATATACTCGGTTAACAAATTGCAGCAGATATTAGAAGCGAAGTCTAATGCAACAGCTACCGAGGGCGAGAGAAAAACGAGTAGACAGAGAGAAAGAGAGAGAGAGACGAAGACTGAGCCAACTAAATGGAGAGCGAACGAGAAACAGAGTTGGACAGCCAAAGACAGCCAGACAATAGCCGCGTATTTCTGACAACAAATTAAACAAACTCTACACACACATACATAAATGTATATGTATGTATATGTGTATACATATGTTTATATATACATATGTCTGCGACTCTGCTTACTGCAAATGCAATGAAGCGCAACTAAACCCAACAAAAGATGGAAAAACAAGCTGAGGAAAATCGAACGCAAAGACAACAATACCTAAGATATCCTGTAAAGCAAAAAAAAAAATAATAATAATAATAATAATAAAAATAAAAATAAAAAAAAAATACAAACTTACAATTTAAAATATTTTTTTTTTTTTTTTTTTAATATAAAAATAATTTTAAACAAAAAAAAAATTTTTTTTGTATCTACAGCAAAATTTTTTATGATTCTTGACTTATACCAAGAATAACAAAAATATTTTAAATATAATTTCAAGATTCCAAAATTATATTTCCCTCTATACATACTTACATCATAAAACATAACCATATAAGAGCATTATCATAAATCTCCCATACAAATCTGACAAACATTATTTACTTGTATTATTTAAACTATAACACCATCATACATAAATTGTAATACGTCAGTAATTTCGGCTTCTCAACAACTTGAGAAATTGTTGAGCTACAAGTTTTAGCTTGCGGCAAGATATTTCGCACAAAGTTCATAGTTTCGCTCTTAATTAATTGCAAAATGTTACGGACTTCAACTTTAAACTTTAATTACAAAACGAGCTGTGAGCAATAGACAAATTCCAGCATTACTGCATTTTGTAGGGTATCCAGGGCAAGGACACTCGCAATGTGCATCGATTTTGTACAGTGGCGAAACGAAGATGTTGTTGATGATGTGCGCTAGCCAAAGAAACTGTAAATTTGTCGATATGTGTGAGTGTGTGAGTGTGTGTGTGTGTGTGTGTGTGTTTATAGTGCAGCAAAACGTAGTGGAGCGTATTGCCGTATTGCAAAGAGGTTGCCCGTCCCACTGCTGCAGCTTTCATATTTCCGGCTGCCTCCTGAGCTGGGACAATTTTTAAAAATTCAATTTTGTTCAACATCGAAGCGATTGACTCTGTATGTGTGTGTGTGTGTGTGTGTACAAGTTGTCTAATATGGAAGATGCAACTACGAAAATTGCCTTTTTGCAACGCTTGTCGTCGTGCGGCCCGCTTTGCTTGTAAAGGGTTCAAGAGGCACGGCATAAAACAACAAAAATAAAGCCAAGAAAATATTTACTTTATATACAAATATATATTCTAGATACTCTATATATATATATATATTCCAATTGAATTCAATGATGGAGCCTAAGTGCAGAGCCTTTAAAGCTCCGAAAATTGTGCGGCGAAGAAAATTTCTGACTTGAGCTGGGCAAACTATAAAGCATAACTCACACACACGCACACACACATATATATACAAACTCATCCCGTCACGCCCCTTGCTGCTCACTCACACTAGAGGCAGGGTACAATAAAGATGCGCAGCTGTGTTGATTTCTAATCCTTAATATCAAAATCTATACAATCAATTTGTGAGCCACGGGACATGTGGGTGGGCGGGGCAAGGGGGCTGGACAGGCACGTGACAACGCATTATTATTGCGTACGCTGACAATGGCAAGCACTGTGCACACTACGAAAAGGGGGAGGGGGGGGGAGGGGGAAAAAAGAAGAGTCTACAGGATATCGCACCTCTATATATGGCATTCAATTTTCTGCATAGATAAGTCTGACACATGGCAAACTGCAGCGGCAAATAAAATGAAAGTCACCTTTTGGGCCACTCTCATACATCATTGTGAGCGAGTGTGCGTGCGTAAGAGTGTGTCTGTGTGTATATGTGTGTGTGTGTGTGTGTGTGTGCGCCGTCATATCAAATGAAATGCATAGTCATCCAAACAGGATGAGTCCCAACAAACAGCATACAGAATCCAGTTAACAACAACCCAAAAGCCAAATGCTACACTGACAGAAATGAATGGCAGAGAAGTTAATATTAAAATAATCTTATTAATTTAATAAAATTAAAATTGCATTCAGAATGTGAAGAAATTAATATTAAAATAATTTAATTAATTTAATATAATTAAAATTTGATTTAGTATTCAGAAGAAAATAATAGTAGAAATTAATATTAAAATAATCTAATTAAATTAATATAAATAAAATTTTATTTAGTATTCGGAATAAAATATAAAATATTATGAAGAAGTCAATATTGAAAGAATTTAAAACATATATCATATATATAATATATCTTTGTTAAAAACATATATTTAAATTTTTTAATGTTTTCAATTTCAATTTATTTCACGCTTTGTTTAACTACAGATTTAATTTCATTCTCAATAAACCAAAATTCCTTCAACATTTAAACGATTTCCACATCTAGCCAAAGTTCGAGCTTTGTCTAATTCAACCTCAGTAGTTCGTACTCTTTTCTCTCAGTGTTGTTGGGTCCAAGTTGAGCCGGCGGGCAGCTAAACAAATAACGCAGTATTTTTGACATCAACGCCATGTCCTGACTGTAATCTGTGTAGACACACACACACACTGGCAGAGAGAGCGACGCATATGCTAAGAGAGCTCGTCCAGCTGGCGACTGATGTATGGGCCAGGTCAAACAGTCCGGGGCTTGGCTAGAAAAATGAGCATACAAAACGCCTGGCCATATGTCAGAGAGAACGTGAATTGCAGCTGGCCAAATGATGGGCATAGTCAAGGGGAAGCAGACTTCCATTGAGCTATACCAAAAATAATACAGGGTATCGCGAAATAAATTCGCTGCGCTTTTGCCAATAGCAATTTAAATATGAAGGCACGCAACGGCATTTCGGGGCCAGATTTAACGATTCGGCGAGTGAACGTTAAAAAGGATTTACGCCATGTCTGAAGAAAGGAAGCGGCAGATAATGTCAATATTAGTCGCCTGCATAATGTACAATAAATGGCAAAATAATACAAAAGGGAAGCCGAACCAACCAACGAACGAGGGAACGAACGAACGCGCGCACGCAGTTAAAGACCAGAAAAAGGAATCCAAAAGCAGACAAAGGACAATGGCAAAAGAAATCAATAGCATTCAAGCCAAAAGGCAAGCAGCACAATGAGAAGCATATCCTTACACACACACACGCACGCACACATACATAGAGAAGCTGCTCCTTATAAAGTGTAAAGCGAAATATTTCGACATTAAGCCGGATGTCAAATAAAATATAAATTTGTCAGTTATGGCTTCTACACAGCCTCAGCTGTGCACGTGTGCGTGTGTGTGTGTGTATGTGTGTGTGTGTGCCTGATTGTGTTGTATTCAAAAATAACCTGCGACTCAATGCCATGCCGGCAGTTACAGTCCGCCGATTGCAGCAGCAATAACTTGGCATATTTTCCTTGAATGTTTCATAATGAAAATTTTTCAAGCGATTCCGCTGAAATATCTGATTGAAGAGCCTGACTGATATGATGAAATGATTGATATACCTGAAGAATTTAGCAATTTTAAAGAATATAAATAGAAAAATAATTCATATTTTCTGGCCTGATTGAGAGACTGATTGGAGGCTGACTGACTTGTATATAGAGTGTATGTATATATAGAGTCTATATGTATGTCTGGCTGATTGACGGATGTCTTAAAAAAGAACAGATTGACAGAATTTTAAATGTAAAGTAAGTACATAGTGTATAGAGTGAGTACTATTGATTCACAATTTATTTGATGAAATAAAAGCTGACTAAAGCTAGATGATATATCAGATATGACTTGAATGCCAAGCTAAGCTAATTGACTGACCGATTGAAAGCAATAGTTGTTGAAAGACAAAGCTTTATATGATGTATGCATATTTTGATTGATGAACTGATTAAATGACTAACTACAGCAAACGATTACTGTTAGAGTAGCTAAGCATAAAACAAGATAAAATTTAAGATTTGTTTAGCAAATACTGAATTGGTATGCTAAATGCCGGTCAGTCATTGGTTGATTGACCGATTGAGTGACTGATTGAATGACTGAAAAATACCTCGATTGAACGACTAAAATGAATATTACAATTGCATTCGGGATTGCACCGACTACGCTCAATGAAATTGATTAAGATTGACAGATTGACAACTCCGCGAACTGAGCGATTGACGGAATGAGTGATTGATTAAATCAGAAATGAAAGTTTGGTAGATTTAGACTCATGCTGAGCTTGACAAACGCCAAATTAGCATAAATAAGTGCCTGAGCTTTTGATTGATTGACTGACAGCCTGACTGATGAATTTGCCATTAAATGAATGATCTAGGTACAATGATTTTCATTCAAATTTTGTTCTGCTTAACAAGACTTCAATATGGAAATTAGAGTTTATATTTTGGCTTTACTTTTGACATACATACAGAGAGAGGAGCTGTGGCCACAAAATAATGAAATGTCATATGTTTCACTCTGCTTAGGCCTTTGCTTGCTCGCTCTCTCTCTCTCTCTCTCTTTCATTTCGGAAAGAAAATCAATATACCCTCATCAACGGCATATGACAAAGCGCATTTTTTCGGACACATATTAATCAGTTTTGTTTGGCTGCCGCTCATTGTGTTTCATGAAAATTAAAAAGGCAACGCCGCAGCAGCAGCAGTGAGGGCATTACATTTAAAAATGTAACAAAATGTGCGCACATCATAAATTTCGGTAAAAGCGCAATAAATAAAATGAAATAATAACATTTTTATTGCACTCCATGGCTGTGAATGTGAGGTGTACGCGTCGAGCCTTCAATACTTTCTTTCGAATGGCAGAAGTTTCCATTTCGGGGCTGCTTTAATGGATGCCATCATAAATTATTAGATTGCTATTTGGTTCCGTTCCCTTTATATATATGCAGGGTTTTTTTTTTCGCTCTCACTTTTTATTGTTTCACCCACGATTGAGCAGCAGAGGGTTGGGTGAGCCAAACGAGCCTAAACACAATTATTATTACTTTTAAAGCATTTCTCTTTCGGCTCCTTTTATATGCGCACTTATTTCCCGGCCACACGATTTTGCTATTAACAAGCCCGGCAATCCAACAAAACCGAGTCCCTTTGCCGAGCTTTGCATTTCCCTCTTCCATTTTCACTGCTTTCTTCATTTTTTCTCTCTCTCTCTCTGTTATGATTTTTATGAATATTACATAGAGACGACACCCAACTGCTAGGTGGTGGCACGTGCTGCTGCTACTCCTCCTGCTACTCCTCCTGCTAGCGGCAGCTTTAACCGCAGCTGAAGTCGCCAAACACCTGAGCGGCTGCTGGCTCAGCATGTTTTGGCTGGCCACGGACTTGGGCGGAAATTGTTAAAACTGTAATTGCTAAACGAATTTTAATGAGCTCATTAATTTGATAAAGGGATTTACAGCATGTTCGCGGTTCTCTGACCAAATGTTCGCGCTGCTGTCTTCTGTCTCCCGTCTCCTGTTGGCAGCGGTTGCATTAATTAAAATTTGCTTTCAAATAATTTTCAAGCATTTTCGCTGGTTCCAGCTGCTCGGCTCGGTTAATCAAATTGTTCGAAGCTTTTCACAGTAGCGCCCACAACCAGCGACAACAACAACAACAAATATGGTAACACTTCAAGCGGATTGCAAAACACAACAAACCATGGCGCAGAAAAAATATGCGCAAAATTAAATAAACGAAGCGAAAGAGATATGCAACAGGATGCAGGAAGCGAACCGAGCGGAGCTGGTCACACTCACAGCCAGGCGGCAGGCAGCTACGGCAGATACGGTCACACTGATATGCCAGCACACATAAACAATGAACATAACAAAAAACACAAACACACACACACACACTCGTCTGTAAACTGAGCATGATACCACAAGTTTTTCCCCTTTCCACTTTTGTTGCCATTTGCCATTTTTTTCCCCCGTTTTGGCCATTGAGCTCTGACAGACACGTTTACATTTCGAGTGGCCTCTCGAACTCGACACGAACTTCGTTCTGCTTTTTTTTCTTTCTGATTCGTTGTTTTTTAGTTCAGTTCATCACGTGTTGGACAGTTGGCAAGAAGTAAACAAAAAAACGAAAAAAAGAAAGTAAAAACAATGGAAATAAATCGCTTTTGCAGCAAGACAATCAAATGTCAGCTAGCATTTCGGCAATTCAGCTTGTTGTTGTTGTTCGTGCCCTTTGCAACTGTAAACGCGTTGATAAGCGCACAAAAAGCTAATTGGATTTCATTGAGCCGCAGGCTCAGTTCTGCTGTTCTGCTATATCTCTAAATAAACATATATACATACACATATACATACACATATGTATATATAGCATGCACTCATGTGGCAGAGATTGTAGCGCCAAGGGGCTTAGGCCATCAGCACATCATTTTACACAATTTCCAAAGAAATTTATATGAAGTGTGCTTTAAATAAGACAAGCAAAACTCTCACGGAGTTTAGGTTTCTATAATTATACATATATTGAGTCATATGAATATTTAAATGAGCAATTAAAGCAAGTCTTAAAGAGACTTAGCAGAGAGACTTCAAAGACATTTAAAAATAGATTCGAACTGAAGTAACTGCACAGAACATTTTATATACCTATATATATCTAAAGTATTCCGGGTGTTCTCTAGTCAGGCACTGACAGTTCGACTATTTCTTACACACAAGTCCTTACATGGCTGTCCATATGCGAAGGATCCATCTGGCAAACCTATATCTTTTGACAGAGATGGGCGGTAGTGGGGAGTGACTCTCCATTATTAGATGCTTCCTTTAATGTATAAGAGAAGACATGGCACTTCCGCCTAGGACTCCAGGTATGCTCTAGTCAGGCCAAAGACAGTTTTACTATTTCATACAGACTTCCAACAAGCTCTACTTTCATTTTACTCCAAAACTACCTTCAGGAAAACGCCTTACACTCCCATTACCATTCCATCTGCCAACTCTACTCCACTTCCAGTTAACTCAAAAGCAACCTTCATACAAATTCTCATCAACTCCTCTTTAGCAATTTTTCCGTAATTTTTGCAAAATATTTAAAGTATTTCTTCATGGCACCGCCTTCATTTTCCATGTGACGCAACAGGACTGGGGCAGTTACAAGACAATGCGAGCCGTTGTTCGAGCGGGTTATCGGGCCACAAAACGAGCACAATTCGCACTCGACGGTGTCGTAAAACCATTTAAATTCATACAGCTGCAGATAGAAGATACTTTTTATCAGTGTGTGAGTGTCTGAGTATCTGTGTCTGTGTGTGTGTGTCGACGGGGGCGATGTGGGCCAAACATGCCCAATAAACGGACGTCGTTCGGTGCGACAATAGTGTGCAAATTGCTGGCGCTGTTTAAGCAAATATTGTGAGGAAAATAAAATGCATAATAATCCCACAAGAAACAAAAAAAAAAGAAGGTGGATAAAATGGAAATGAGACAACAATTGTGGAAATGTAAAACTTTTGCACAGGTGCGACAACAACAATAAGAATGGAGTGAAAAAAAAAACTATAAAAAGAAAACAAAAACAAAACATTTAAATAGCAAAAAAACAAAAACAATAAAGATAATATTTAGAGTGGACACAGTTGTTGTCCTTTGGTTAATGAATGAACTCGAGCAGCACAAAAAAAAAAAAAAAACAAAGAGCGAAAGAAAATACTGTGGAAATTGCATCAACAATATTACAATATTACAAATAAATTGCATTTTCCACGGAATTTACCCAACTACTACTACAACCTACAGCAATTTTCCATAATTTTAATGAGCAACAACTGTACCTGCGCTACACTGAGCAAATGATGAAAAAGGATTTTCGGTGCAAATTACGTAGCCAAATGTTGCCCAGGCGCCAAGTCAAACGATAAAATATTCAACAAGCAGCAGCTACAGCAACAACAACAGCAACAATGAAAAACATTAGTAACATTTGTTTGAATTAAAATGAAAACGTTGACAATCCTTGTGACTTTGAAACCCAAAAAGGCAGCAGCTTGCTTACGTATCTACACTGAGCGAAAAGCACTGAGCATGAAGCGCTGCTAACCCTACATTTTAAGCTCATTTTCTAGAAACGTACGAACATTCAAAGCAGAGAGCATTCAGAGAAGTTCGAATAGAGCTTAAATAAATTTGCTTTTGTTAGAAACTGGAGGAATTTACTGAAAATTTACGGTGTTTCCAAGGAAATACCTAAGGCAAGTTGAAGAAAGATAGAATGAAAAAATATTAGTAAAACTTATTTAACTAAAGTAAGTCAATTTTTAATTAAAAATCTCTTCAGTTTTGTATCAAGTTCATCTTCAATTTTTAATGCATGTTCACAATTTATTTATATTTCATTTAGGGCAATTTCAGAACTTTCTTGAAATACGTAACATAAACAAATACATATGTGAATAATTTGCTTAATTTGCATAGCAATACTTTTCTTAGAGTGTATTCAACTGTCTCTCTCTCTCTCTCTTTCTCCTGTGTGCTTGTTTAAATAGAATTAACATTCGTCTTGCCAGCAGCAGCGGCAACACAACTGGCAACTCGTGTAACCCCGCAGCGAGCGAGTCCTGTGAACCTTTTGCTTGCCAGCAACAAATACATGACAGCAGATTTGCTTGGCAGCTCATTCATTTTGCGCTAGCTGACTGTCAGGATGCTGCTCCTGCTGATGCTGTCACCCTCTGACTTGGCCACGCCCTGCCAGGGCATTTCATTTGTATTCGAAACATTGTGTCCTGCTGAACATTCTTAATTAGGTTAAATCTACTGTGTCGCACACAAAAAAGGATGCATAACCCAACTTCTTCTAGGTACGCTCTGTATACGTGTGTGTGTGTGTGTGCGTGTCGCCCATTTGGCATAATTTAGTTGCGACTCATATTTGCAATTTAAATCCCGGAAATGAAACAATTACAAAACTTTATCGGCTGCAATCAGGCGCAGAGCATCCTGGCGCCCGCATATCCTTGTTGACTGCACGACAAGAATCGAGGCCACACAAAGGACACACTTTACAGCACATGTGCGACCAATGGGTTTTGATTATGTTACGAGGCTGCAACAAGTTTCAAGGCCCGAGCAGACCAGAATTAATAGTGTGGGAGCGGAACGAAAGGGCGAGGGAGAGAGAGAGAGACGCCTGTGAGAGGCTTTTCAGCAGGCCAAAGAGATGGTAGATAGGTAATGAAGCAAGACAGAATGTATTAGTAAGATTATCTGGAGAGAATGGAAAATATTGCAGAGCAAATAATGTGCCAGAGCCTGCCTTGACTATATGAGACCAGCACTACTCCGACTAGGTGGCAACGCCAGTGTAAAGGCAAGGCAGAGCTTGTTAAAGGGAAATTTGTCTATGGCAGGAACAGCATGTACTTGGACACTTGAAAGAGCTCTATGCAAAGAGCTTGTTAGAGAGAGAGAGACAAAGACGAAGAACTTGATGCATCAAGACAAAGCGTTCGACCCACAATCCTCTTATAAAATGCACAATGTGCAAGGGGACGTCCAAATTGGAAGTCTTTGAAAATGTTGTAGAGGCAAAAGGTAAGCTGAAAGTGCAGAGTACAATGAAATGCTAAGGCAATAAAGCGCATCATATGAGAAGAGTAGGACGAAGCTAGGTATTGAGGAAACTCAATAGCATATTCATATTTGTAAAGCATATTCATATAACGATATCTATACAGTATACGATATCTATCGCATATAGCACACGCACACCGCTAGCTGCTGCTGTAGACATAAAATATTTCGTTATGTCTCGAAACCTGCTTTATAAATGAACTAAAATTTAATTAAGCGACCCACTCATATTTCATGCTGGGCCAGAAAACAAACTTCAGACTGTCCACGCACACGTCTCAAACTCAACGCCCTCGTCCTCGCCATCATCATCATCATCATCATCAGGCTTGTTGTCATTATCATTATCTTCAACACGCGCCATTCTGCGCCACATCACGAACAACATTAACGTCACGACTGACGCCGCCTCATTTTCCAGACTTTATAGAAGCAGCAACAGCAGCAACAACATTTTGTAAACTAAACTTTTTACGCATACACAGGGATACACAAGGCTACACAGGATATACAGGATGATAGACCATAGACCAGGCTCGGTGCCGCACGAAAACTTCTTCTTCGGTTTGACGGACCAAGCCACAATAAGTGGCACTTGTGGCATAAACAAGCAGCGACTCACGCGATGCTGTTGCCGAAAAAAAAAAGGAATACAACAAATTCTGCATCCCCCTATTCTGCACAACCCCTATTTAGCGTTCTCTAAAAAAAAAACCGCGCTACCCCGCCCATAAGCTAACAGAGCTCATTTTGCCTGTCGTCGCATCAGTCCATTATTATGTCGCTCTTACTCAATAAGCAAATGGGGATACTCGACTTGAGTACGTGAAAGATGTACGAAAATGAAAATGTTGGGAATTCAAAGAATACCATATGGTATGTTAATTATGGAATATATAATATAAATTCAGGAGAAGACTCAGGTTGAGAATGAAATTATGTTAAGTATGATAAAATATAAAAATATATGATGTGAGCTTTCAACTTCTAAACTAATAAGAACATTCTTGAGACTCCGATTGAGACTCAAAATTATGTTTAGTGGGTAAAACTATATTATACTTTGAACTCTTAAATTCAAAATAATATTTATTGTATTGTAATATTTATTATATTATTGTATGTAAGATACCTTTCACAAAAAACTGACAAATTGAATTGAACTGAAATTTGCTTAGATATCTTAATTTAACTTAAATTCATACAATTCATACATTTTCATAAATTTTTTACTCTTCAGTAACTTAAATGTGTCTCTTACAGAGCATGGCACAGTCATTACCAGTCATTGCCAGTTTTTTTTCCAGCTTGTCGTCATTTTTGAAAATTTTCTCTGGGCTAAAATTGAATTTCATATTTGGCTGTTCACTTTTTTTTTTGGCTCTGGCATTCGGCATTCAGCTGATAAGCTCAAGAACTCAAGCAGCAGCGAACAAAAAAGTGGGGGAAAAAAAAACAGAAACGTAAGCCCAAAACTGAACTGAGTGAGTGTGTGTGTGTGTTTATAAGAAGTTTTTTTTTTAACGTAACGGCTACTCGACAGTTCAAATATCAATTTTTTGTTTCTGTTTTATTTTGAACACCAGCTGCTCATATTTCAGCAGAGAGCTGAAAATGTTGGCTTGACAAACATTGAGAGGCGTCTAACATGAAATTTCCTTTTGCTTAAATCGAATTAAAAACTCATTCTGCTTCAATTTGGCTTAGGTGGAAGTTGTTGTTGTTGTTGTTGTTGCTGAGTTTCTGTGATCCAGTTAAAGTTCAGCTACGGCCAGTCAATTCTATTTAATTTTTTCCTTTATTGCTTTACTAGCAGAAAATCTGTTTTATTCGTTTCATTTTATTGTTGTTGGCACGAGTAATTTAATGTCCATTGCATTTAAGCTAATATTTGAGTTGTTGTTGCTGTTGTTGTTGTTGTTGTTGCTGCTGTAGCTGTTGCTTCGTTCGTTCGTCTGTTTTAATGCCATTTCTGTATGGCTTTTACGAGCAATTTTATTGCCTTTTTTAATGCCGAACAGCGGCTGGTCACTTGTAGGACTACATTCGGAAAGCAGTCCATAAGTAAACACTACCGAACTGCCTACCCCCTCCCTCCCTTGCCTTGGCAATTGTTGGCCCTTTTGCGTTACCAATTTCGTGTTTAGTTTACTGCACTAATTTTCAGCCATCAAAGCACGCGGCGTATACGCAATTATTTTGTACAGCATTACTTAAGGCGGTAGCGAGGGCGGGTACGAGGGCGAAAGATTGAGGGCATTAACAGGCAAACACCCACACGTATATATACTATACATATCTCTACTCACACACGCACACACGCACACCTACACACACTCTCAGTTGGCCTGCTGCTTATATTAACTCTTTGAGTCACTTTTGGTGCATTAGTCACACTTGGCCGCTTGCTTTGTGCCTTTTGCTTTTGCTTATTTGTTATTTGTTATTGGTTTGTCTTTTCTCTCTTATTTTGTTTTTGTTTTTGTTACGGTTTCTCGTTTCTTTCTGATTGATTTTGTTAAGCTCAAAAGTTATTAATGTACACATCAAAGCCAAAGTCTTTCAAATGTTATGTTAAGTTATTTCAATCGAAAGTTAACAACTTTTGTGACATTTGTATGCCCTGTTAAGTGTAAGCAAAGTGGGTATACTAGGCTGTGGGGAATTGAAGGTTCGATATTTTATTTTATATAAAATGAAATCCAACTTTATGCCTCTTATTTATTCTCATTTTCTTCAATAAAATTTCCATTAAATAAAATCAATTTTTGTTATATAAATTTTCCCATTTTTACAGGGTATACCAGCAAATAATACACTCCTTTTATTCTGCGGGATTTTTAATCAAATGCTTGCGCATCAAAGCCAACCAACAGCAGCAAAAGGTCAAAGGCAGTGGGTCAAGCAGCGTCAAACTAATTTGACACTGAGCGTTGGCCGCAAACTGATGGCACAGACTGTGTGCATAATGCTTATTATCCTCGACCAAACAGGCAAAGGCGTTTCAAGCAGCTGGGCAACTGGGCAGCTGCTCTTTCATTTTGTTGCATGCAATTTGCAATCAGCAGCAGCAACAACAGCAGCATGAGCAGCAAATGCACATTAGAGCCAGTGTTGGAAAATAAACAAAGTGAACTTTGTGTGAGTGACAGACAGACAGGCAGAGAGACAGGCAGACAGTTAGTCAAAGTGTAGCAGCAGCAGGCTGCTCTGGCCTGCGTTAAGTATGCAACAGTCTTCGCACACACACACACACACACACACCATAAATAGTTAACACTCGCTAAGTGTGTGCGTGCGTGTGTGTGTGTGTGTGTTAGTGTCATGTTGCCTATTATGAATTGTGCAATTGTCGTCAACGCCAACGCGCTTCTACTCAGCTTCTCTGTTGTCCAACTGACTGCACTCACTGTGCTGCTCTCCCTCTCTCTCTCTATCTCCCTCTGACTTTGACTCTGACTCTGACTCTGACTCTGACTGACTGACTGACTGGCAGCTGCAGTCGTCGCCGTCGCCGTCCGCATTTATCTCTTTCGCTGCTGCCACTCCCACCACACAGCGCCAACGCCCACGCAGCATCATCAGCATCCACATTGTGATCATCGTGCGCTTTGTTTGCACCGCTGACGTACGCTGTCTGCTCTGTTTGCGAGCATTATATGCCATTTCTATTTTTTTGTCCTTTCACTTGACTTTGCCAAGACCCCTCAACAACAGTTGCTGCTGTTGTTGTTGCAATTGCTGTTGCACTTCTTGTAAATGACTCTTCAACGTTTGTCGTATTTGTCTGGCAGCACTTTAAGTGCCAAATATTTTTACATTTGTTTACTGGCATTGCCGTTGCTATGGCAGTTGCTGCTGCTGCTGCCGCTGCCGCTGCTGCTGCCGCTGCTGCTGCCGCTGCTGCTGCTGCTATTGCCATTTGCATGCAGTGCACACATTTTGACAAATGACGCATGTTGCTTTCTGCTTTCAGCTTTCAGCTTTCGGCTTTCAGCTTTCTGCTAGCTGCCTGCCTTGTGGCAACTGCCTGCTATCAAATTTATGACATGGCACTGGCACTAATTAGACCAAGTGCCCAAATCAGAAATCGTCCAGTTAATCAAGCGTACAAGTATTTAATTAAGTGTCCAAAAAATTGCCCACAAACACACTAACTACTTTCTCATTAACAATATGCCTAGAGATGGACGAAAAAAAAAAAAAAAATCCAATAAAATTATAGTGTTGTTAAATGCGCTTTTAATGACATATACTTAAATCTAAAATGTATTATATATAAATATAAATATCGCTTAATGATAAACCCTAAAGTTTATATAGATTTTCCAGACTAGTTCTGTCCACAAGCTATTCGATATTGGATGCGATAGTTTTGATAGTCACGGCAATTGCACAGCTCTATTCAGTAGTTCCTGTAGACATTTCATAGCTTTGGGTGAGCGCTACAATTTAATATTTATGCGCTTTGTTGGCATCGCATGTCAAGTCATCAAATTGAGAAATGTGTAAAAGCCAAAGAGTGGGAGCGAGAGAGGGAGAGCGAGTAGAAGAGCAACTAAAATCTAAAATACGGGCACTAGTTGAGCTGGCCTAGGGAAAGTATATGTATATGTATGTGCCGTCTGTTTGCATTCATCATCAGCGACGGCAATTGACTGACAGCAGCAACAATTGCAGCTGCAGCTGCAACAGATTTACATGAACTCATTCGCATTCATTTCATGCGCTCGCATCCGATTGCATATATTAGTAACTAGCTATGACTGTCAGTCAGTCAGTCAAGCAGTCAATCAGTCAGTCAGTGAGTCAGTCGATTGTCTATTTGATTGTCAGCTATTCTGAGCTCTGCGCTCTTTAGCAAATCCT
Source organism: Drosophila aldrichi (assembly GCA_035045965.1). Classification (NCBI taxonomy): domain Eukaryota; kingdom Metazoa; phylum Arthropoda; class Insecta; order Diptera; family Drosophilidae; genus Drosophila; species Drosophila aldrichi. The sequence goes on from JAWNOM010000038.1 coordinate 1,924,547, forward strand.
TTATGCTTATGAATATGCGCAGGCATTTTGAATTGAATCGCCCGATTGTCAATCTTGCACATTTGATTGAAGGCCTGCCATTTCTGCGCGTGACAACTTGACGAAGCATGCATATCTAATGCGTATATCAATCACGCACTCCAGCCATGGAGAGGCATATCAAAATTTTGAATATTAACTAGAATAGCTAAAGAATCTCAGATAGCAGCAGAGATTTATAAGTAATAGAATATACATATAAGGAAGGAATTCCCAATGCCAGCTGGACCAATAGGTCGATCAATAACAGTTTTTAAAAGAGAATTTGAGAGCTGCCAAATATAATTCTTAAATTTGAGCGTATAACTATATTTGAGCATAATTATAAAATTATACAAAGATATATTATTCTCTTTATATATATTTAAAGTTATATATTATATGTATTAGTTTTCTATTTTTATTAAAGTTTATACTCATTAAAAAAAATAAATTAGGATACATAGATTTGCTGCTTCTCTCCTAAAATAAAACATATATATTAGCGAGCATTATGTAGCCGTTAAAACCCTATTATAATATTCTTACTACTAGCCTTTTGAACCAACAATTATTTAGTCAACTTCCTTCAAGAATTCCTGGCTTAAAATTCTGCTTAAATTTCCTATAACTTCGCCCACTGTGCCTTGCCGTTCGAACCAACTCTAATGCCAACTGACAATTTAATGAAAATACCAAACAATTATGACGCACACTGCGTTAAGTTCCCGAGACTCGTTTCATGCAATGATGATTGGCGAAAAGCAATTTATTGATTGGCAGCTGAGTAAATAATACACGATTAGAGCTTTCCACAACGCTTGAGCTTAGTTAAGTTCGGCTCCATTCAGTTGAGCTGTCGACTATATTGTGTGGGGGCTTCCATATTCCACTTAAGTTTCCCTTTCTTCATCGTTTTTTGGCATTCCAGCGATTAGGCAACACGCAAAGGTCGCCAAAATACAAAATATTGATTATTGCCCCCCGGCTAGACGTTCAAGCAATAATAATAACAAATAACAACAGCAACAACAACAATAACAAACCCCCACAACTAGTTGGGTTCGGCTGCCCTTCCAAATAGTTCAATAAAGTGGAACACCGAAAAGGGTTCATAGGGAGTATTCAAGTGAAATTGATTGAAGCTGCTGGCTAAGGCAACTGAACTGGGAGCTAGCAAATAAAAACGAAAACAAAACAAAACAAACTAACGAAATTTAATCAAATCGCTGAGCTTTAATTTAATCAGTTTAAGTAGAGCCAATATGAAATGAAGCCAAAAGTTTTCTTTGACTTGGTAGCATCAAAGACAAGTTGTTGCCACCTCATTGCAACATGATTTTAGTTCCTTTATTGGATGGAATTGGGGGAATACGTATTTAGCTTGCATCCTGTACGTGATGGACAGTTAAGAGCCTTCTATTAGATTTTCCCATTATACATATATCTATATGGTGCACGATTACTAAAACACATATATTCTTGATCAGATAGAGCTCAGCTGTAACAATTATTTACAACATATATATTGATTTCTCTCATTTTCTCGCTCAGCGTCAGTCTGCTCTTGAAGCTAAGCTCTTGTTAGTTCAGATATACATATATAATCGCCCTGTTGCCGTCATACGTGTAACTGTCCATTTTCTGTACATCATATCAGAAGCCAGAGCATGTGAGTTAAAAAGACTTTATTAGAATAATAAATTCGAAAAGGGGGACGACAATTTAATATTATTCTGAAACATTTACAGCTTTCTACTCGGCACATGATTATCAATTTGCTGCTCTTCACTTTGCCAATTTGCTGAGGATAGAAAAACGATGAGATGATATGAGATGAGATGTGAGGGAAAGTATTCGAGAGAGAGAAGACGTACAATTCGAAAAGTGGTATAAAAAATAGGCACATGATGCCGTTACTTATATGGCAAATACCCGCCAATAATCCAAAAGCTCCTGCTAAATAGAAAGATTTTGCAGATTCACTCCCACAGTGATCCCTCATAGCATAGAGCAGAATGGCAGCAGCGATGAATAGCAGAAGTCCGCCAGTCAAATTGAATAGTATGGACTGCAAGGGATACAATATTGACTTTTAACGAATGTGAATCAATCGCTTAGCAATACTCACGCACAATTGGGTCCAGGCCCACACTGCTACAAAATATCCGATATATTGCCAAAAATATCGTATGCAGGGTAATGCCTGGTAAAAAATATATGAGGAACCATATTGAGACGCCATACTCGCCCCCGCGGATACAGTGCGAGTTAAGCAGCTTGACAATAAAATAGATTGCGATCAGTTCGAATAGCTGTTTGAATATACATATTGATTGATTGATTGATGGATTGATTGTCATGCAGGAGTAAACTTTGGATCAACTATTTTATTGATTAAGTGGATTTCTGGTGCGATCTTTGCCTAGCTTACCGCTGAGATAATTGTTAATGCCCAATTTGCGATACGAAAAACTGTCATACTGTGAATTTTGTAATCTTTGACAGAAGAAGCAAATCCGATGCGACCGCCCACAAAACTGGGGACAACAACGACAAGTCCCCTTCAGATTCCCCTGAAAAATATTAACAAACAAAAACAAAAAACAAAAAAACGAGAAAGGAATAAAATAAATAGAAATAAGCCAAACAAAAACGAAAAGGGTTCCATTGCTGACACTGTTATTGCCCGAGGACTGACCTCGTTTGGCTGGGGGGCAAGTCGTATCGCTAATTTCATTAGTTGCGGAATGCGATGCGATGATTTCATGCAATTTAAAGCCACATTTTTCAGTCGCCTGGCATTTAGCATACTCGTAATTGTAGACGTGGCCCATACCTGTGCCAAGCGCGTCCCGAGACCCGGCCGATAGCCGAGAGCCGAGAGCCGGGCCCAGCCCAGCCCAGCTCAGCTCAGCCAGAGCACTCAACCCTCAGGCTTTTATAATAATTGCCTGTTGACACGGGATGGCAATGGGGTCCAGTTAGCAGACGGGTCAGGTGGGAGGTGCCGTGGTAAGTAACGTTTTATGGCCCTGATAAATGAAATTTCAAAACGAAGCCAAAACAAACCAATGGAAAGTGTTTTAGTTGGGCATGCACAGCCAGAAGATACTCAGCGCCAAGCGACGCAGACAAAAGCTGATTCAAAACTTCTTGTGGTACATTTCGAGGAAACTATTTTTTCTCTAGCTAAAACTACTAAAGCAGCACGAACACAGCAAATTTATAGTTCTCGAGCAATGCTCCAAAATACTGACTATTTTCTAGAGCAATATTTATTGACAATAAATGGGCTGTGCCTCTTAAATTTCGCAAGTAATGCTCAAGAAATCGATTTTTAGGTGGATTTTGAGCAAGATTTGGAAAAAAATTGGACATGTTTAAAAAAAAAAAATATTTGCATGGCTTACCTTATAGTTGTAACACATAGCTCTCGAGAGATATTTGAAAAAATTCAGATTTTTGAAAAGGAGTGTAAATTTTTCTAAATATGCTTTACTGATGGAGAAATGTATTATAGCTTTCGAGTTAAATACAAAAATAGAGTACATCTTCAAAAAAAAAACACATGATACCCTAATCCATATACCCATGCTTTCAATGTATAACAATGAAAGGCAAAGTGACCAAAACATAGCTTGAATCAACTACAAGCCCAATTCTACCCTTAAGCCAGCCATGACTCTACTCTCTATACCTCTTTTTATTCTTACCCCCTCTCTCTCTCTTTCTCTCCTTTCTCTCCAAATATATATATATATATATATATATGTCTCTTTAGTTTTGCTACGATTCGATGACAGCCCCACACATGGCTCATTAAATAGCCAATTCCGTATCGATTTTTATTAAAAACAAGATATTCTGCTGTGGCCTAGAAAATTTAAAGCCACGACAATTGCAGATTGGGCCGCAGGGCAGTCAAAACTAGTACGCCAGGATATTGTAAGAGACTTGGGCAAATTTATGGGCAAATTTTCAAGCAGCAACTTTTACAGGCTTATATATACGCCGGACGAGCTCGTGGAAAAGTATGTGCAATCCCAGGCGCATCCAAAGTGGAATAAAAGAGACTGAAAACAAAAAGCAAAAACTAAAGAAAAATGCCAAAGAAAATGCGTCAAGTTATGAGATGACGAAGTGTAAATACGCTTTGATAAAAATATAGAGAAACTTTTTTACTATGAATTATTGATCCATTTCAGGGAAGTTTTGAGCAGATGCTGCATACAGAATTATGATCAGATTTAATTAAGTGTTTGATATAAATTAGAGGAAACGGAATTGAAGAGGGAGATTTATGCAATGGTTTGACATGTTTTCCAAATTTAACTAGTTAAGCATAGCAAATGGAATATGGAATAGCTCGATCAAGCTGGAGTCGGTCTTTCAGAGGCTTGTAACTATAATAAATGTAATAAAATCATACAAAAATCTATAAATATATGCTTTCTCGATTAGTCTCACGTCGATATCTTAATCAAATATGTCATCGATAAAAATCGATTCATCACTATAAACGAGAATTCCCTTAGCTAAAACCATCTCTTTCTCTACCAATATTTTATTTTTGTTCTGTACATCTTACGGTTGCATATTCGATGACAAATTGATCATGCCCCTATGCAAGTGCATGGCAAAAAGGAAAGTCAACGCATTTGCCTTGTTAAAACAACAACGGAAATGTAGGCTATGATTTGCTTACTTGCCAGGACATTTGCTCTGTAAAAGTGCTGAAATATGCACGAACAGCTATGTATAGGTGTATGTGTGTGTGTATTTGTATGCTTGTGTTTATATTGGAACTTCATGACCGTCACACACACACACACACACACAATGACAACTTACATTGGTGTTGCTTGAGAGTTGAGAGCGCACATAAATCAAATACATGTAAAATTTTGTGCTTTCCGCACATATATCCTGCGCCAGGGCATTGGCCATACACGCAGGACATCATGCGCTTACTCTCTGTGTTTGTGTGTGGTTTTCTGTGTCTCTTCTCGTGTGTGTGTGTGCTTGACTCTGTGTGCACTGTGTTTTGTGCGCATCCGTTAACTTTGTCATTTTTGCTCATTTCCTTCCGGTATGTGCAAGAAAAGTGCAACAAAGCCAATGACAACAACAAACTAGAAGCCAAACGGTATAATTCCCAGCACTGCAGCGCTGCACCACTGCATCACTGCACCACTGAGCCGCTGAGCCACTGACAGGCCGTAAGAAAGCAAACAACAACAGCTAACAATAACAACAACAACAACAACAACAACAGCTACAGTGCGCACAGCGGGAACAGCAGCAATAAGCTGGGGGCATAACTTGCTGTAACATACACACATACACGATAATCCACACACACACACACACACACACACACCCACACAGTCAAGAAATTACTAAGACATTTGGCTTGCTATAAACTTTGCAGCTGGAATTTAATTATTTTGCAGTTGCAGCTGGAACTTGGGCTCAATTTTTTGCACATTAAACACAATATATGTAATACACAATAGTTGCCAACAGATAGAAGACCACGCCCCCTAAGAGCTGCCAAAATAGCAGCATTTGCATGTGATTTCGCTGGCATTTATTTCAGTCACACGCTGAGCTTGCTCTATGCAAAGTCAAAATCGTAAATTAGTGAGCGAAAAGAAGTAAATGAAAAGAGAGCGGGTCTTATAGAACAAATAATACTCTGTTAGGAACATTAATTAGATGAAACATGTGATGTGAGAGCTTAATTTGGGCTGGGAGTTAGACAAAATGCTCTAAAGTTATCGTGTAGTCGGGTCTAACACATACATAGACACACGTAGGCACGCACGCATAAACAGCCATTGGCTCAACATTTGAGAGAGACAGTACTTGAGTAAAAGTAAAAGCAAGGAGAGAAGAAGTGCAGAAGATCATTAAAGTTGTCTATGTGTATGCAGCAGTTATCATTTGGTACTTGTATTTAGGTAAAACGAAGCTAGAATGCTCACAGCAGCAGAGAGCGTTCCCATTGCTTACTTGAAGCTCGACTGCAACGAGCGCTACCTGCCATCAGGCTCAAAATTCGAGAGAGACAGTGCTTGAGTAAAAGTGGCCGTATATAAAGGGCAGCAGCTGCAGCATTTCTTCAGTCAGTCTTCAGTGGTCCAGGCCTGGTGGGGGTCAGTCGTACAGTGCAGTAAAGTGTAGTAGAGTGTGTGATCGATCAGCTGAGCATTAAAGACGTAGAGGAACTACGTAGAGGAAATACGTAAAAGAATTACGTAGAGTAAATACGTAAAGGAAATATGTAGAGGAAATACTTCGAAATACGTAAAGGGAAAATTTAGAAGAAATAAACATACGAATAGTGCTAAATCGACTCGGCTCGTCACCCTGATCAAGAATATATATACCACGCGAATATATATATCTGCCACGCCTCCTTCTGCCTGTTACATATGTATATTTAAACAAAACCATTATACCCTGATTTCCCATTTTCAAGGTATAAAAACATCCTTATTTGTTTTGCAAACTTATATCGGACTTGAAACCAGCAACAGAGCTCATATCATTGCCATCGCTGCTACATTCCAGAAAACCAATGTACTCCATATTTCACTCAAAAAAACCATCCTACCAGCAATCTTTGTTAAACAAAAATAATTCTAAATTAACTTTACTTTTATTTATTTTCCCGAGAATTTGGCAAGTGCTTAGAATAATTATTTCATTTGGTTCAATGGCTTATACGCTTAAAAAGTTGCCATGGATTAAGTAATTTACAAAAATAAAGCTCTCTAAATACATGTATATAAAATGGAGTATATTGAAGCAGCTGCATAGCAGCTTTGCTGCACACTCAAAGGCAGCCGCGTTGACTGAAGGCAAAGCTACAACATGCAACTAATTAGCATGGCTTGTTGAACTTTTTCAAAAAACCAATTAAATCTCTAGAACACACACATACACACAGAGACACACAACTTGGTAATGAAAAACACACGTGTGTGTGTGCGAGCCTTTGATCAGAAAAAGTTTCGCGTCTAAAGAGCTACGAATACCGTCAAACGCGTCAAACAACTTTTGTACAACAAAAAAATCAACGTATTTTTTAATAAAAATATATACATATGTAATAAATGTATATATGTGTATAAGTATGTGTGCATGTGTCGGTGCAATGACCGCCTCCTAACTTTGTCGCACGGGGGAAAAAGAAATTAATATCAAAATAAAAATTACAAACGACAAATAACATTATTAACGTGAAATTAAACTTTGCAAATTTGTTTGCCAACGCCGTCAGACATGGCATAAAAAAAATATAAAACATACTCGACAGGAAGCTTAAAAAAAAAAAAAATTAACTGAAGGTGACATTTGAAAACATTTTCATATAAGCGGAAAATTAGCAAAGAGACGAGAGTTGCTAAAGGGCTTCAGGAAGTTAAATAAACAGAATGTTAAGCGGAATGTTAAGTAAATGTTAACTTAGAGTATTTCTAAAGAATAATATAAATATGATTCTAAAATCAAATTAGGCATGTCAACATAATAATATAGATAATAAAACATAATATAACAAAATATTGTCTATCTAGATTAGAGAGATTTTAAATTACTTAACTCTCCAACTGTCTAAAAAAAAACCAAAAATATTTTGTAAAACTCTAGAAACTGCCCCTTAATAATGAAACAAAAGCCAGTCAGACTTCAAAGCAATGGCTCAAAGATATAATAGGCTACCCTCGCAAATGCTCAAACATATAATATATAATAAAGTGAAATGCGTGTGGCATGGGACAGCGGAGCATCGGCTGTAACTCTACCTATGCAACTTTCCAATGATGCAACTTTTTCCTTACATTTTTTTTTGCTGGAGCTGCTGCTGCAGCTATTTGTCAAGTGGGCAAAAGTTGAAACGTATGCGTAACACGTACTATATGGAATGCTCAACTATGTAGCAGAGTGTAGTATAGTGGCAGAATGGTCGAGTCTTGTGGGGGGCTTAGTGTCAGCTTTAAAGTGCAACCTTGTTGAAATGGAGTACAAGTGCAGCTAAATTAAAGTTTCACATTTTTCTTCGTCGTCTAACCAAACACTTTTTAACAAGTGTGCGGGTGAGTCTATGTGTGTGTGCTTGTTTGTGTGTGTTTGTGTCTAAATGTGTTTACTTTTGCAATTTCCTCTTATTTGTTTTAAGTTTTTGGGCAAACAGTGCGCACAGTGCGCTCTGTTAGCTGTTAGCTGTTAGCTGTTGACGTTAAGTTCTCAGACCCAAAGTTTTCAGAAGTAATCTTTTAATTAAGTGCCCCCGAAAAAAAAACGAAAAAATGTGAGTAGCAGACAGTGAAAATTATGAGGGATATGCAACAGGAATGATATATATAGAGCTCCTTGCTAAACGGCCACAAATAGTACAATTTGATTAATGGGAAAATGTTGTGCTTAATTAGCAAAGCAAGAACAGCAGCAAATAGAAAATAAACAGGCACCCAAAAGAATGAATAGAACACATTAAACAAATACAAACAAATAAACAAAATAAAAACATAGACATGGCCGAAAAAAGAAAATATAATAAAGATTCGTTATCTTTAAGATGACGAAGACTAAATGCGCTGTTAGGCAAACAAATTCCAATATTATAATATATATAGTTTCATTTTCGTAGCGTAATACCCGACTGCCAGAGCATCGAAATATATTTAGGAGCTAATTGCGCGCCAAACGGGCGCGAAATGAAAATTGCCAATGAAATGGAAACAGGCAGCAGGCGGTGGCAGGGCGAGGCCGCATGGCAGAGTAAATGGAAACAAAGCAACAGCAACAACTAAATAGCAAAAGGCAACAGCGAAGAATCCTGCAAGGCAGCGAATCCTGCAAATATTTTACAACTAATAAAAACATTGCAGCAGTCGAGTAAATCAAGTGAAAAACTACAAAAGGCAACAAGAGGAAACCAGTTCAGAGCGAAAGAGCGAAAAAACACGAGTTAAAAAAAAAGACGAGTTTAAAAATGAGGTAAGAGAATAAATACAACTGCATTCATTGTGTAGGCAGTGTGAAAGGAGTCGTGATAATGTTGAAAGACGGAAGGAGGAGAGAAAGAGCTAATAGGAAACAAAATTGCAAAGGAAAATTCATAAAATGCTGACAAATGGCATTTTTCCGCTAGCAACTTAATTATTGTTGACATAAATCTGGTTGATGTGTTTTTGAATGAGCTATAAGTAATTTAAATAATTAAGGAAATATTACAAGTATATTTAACGTATATGAAGATATGAGAGTGCTGGAGGTTGATCGACTAACAGATTACCTGAACTCAGTCAAAGGTTGATATTATTTTATATATGTACATATATGCACAGAGACTGAGGTTTGGCTGCAATTTAAGCTATATTATGGAAACTTCTGGATGGATTGGAAAAAAGTAAACCAGATAAAGTCATACTGCATATTATATATACAAGTATGCAGAATACAAATCTCTAGCACTTGCACTTTACGAGATCTCTGCGTTCGGATGAACAGAGGAACACATTTTGGAATCTGCTTCTGCCTGTTACATACATATTCACAAAAACGTCAAGCCCAGATTTTCAATGACTTCATACTCCAAGTAAATTTGTGTACATATGTAAATTATTGAATTCTCTATTAAGAAAAACAAAAGCGCACTTTTAGCACTCTGTATTCAGTAAAACTATTCTTATCTCTTAAGCATCTGTAATACAATTACTTTATTGTTTACCAGCTGCACTTGAAGTCCACTTTAATTACTTATTGATTGCTTTGACAAATTATTGTTAATATTGATTGATGAGTGGATTGCTCTAATAGATTGGAGCACACGTAAATTGATATTAAATGAGTGTCAAAGCACTCGAATCGTCAAATATTGAGATTGAATCAAGTCTGAGCCAAGTTCATTTGGCTAATCAAATATTTATTTTAGTCAATTTTCCTAGTTTTTTCACAATTGTCAACAATGAACGTGACAAAATGCTTAAAATTTAACTAAAATAAAGGCCAATTGAAGAAGATGACAAAGCAAGAGCAGAGCATCTTTTATAGCAAACAAAAACAGAACACACACAAGTCGAACCCAACCGAACGAAGGCTGACAATAAAGTTTTATTATAAACGATTCAATTAGCCAAGATGACAAGAGCTGCCGAGCGCCAGCTTCCTCTTAGATTCATTTGATTTGAGTTGCCTTTGGTCAAAGTTCAAGCATTGCCAAGGCAACAGCAGCTGCGACTAATTAAATGCGCACCCTTCGCCCATGTCCTGTACAATGCCCAAAGGACACTTTTGTTCAAATTTTATTTGATCTGGTTGAAAAGTAACCCTTTGTCAGGCGGACAGACAAAAAGACAGAGAGAGAGAGAGAGACCGACACGAGCAAGCACCTATCCAATCCATTGGCAATGCCATTGCCTCCATTGGCCCCAATGTAAACATGGCTTAGACCAGAACATTTGGTTTACTTTGGCCAAAAGAAAAAAGACGTTTGTGGGCAACTTTTGTGGCTAACTAATTGAGTTAATTGCCAAATGATTGAGGCTAAGCTGATGAACGATAACGATTAGCATCGGCATGACGATAACGATAGCGGAACCATAGCCAAAAACTGCCTCAGAAGACAAATTCTTCCTGGGCCATCATTCAAATATTAAGCCAAGTTTAAATGATTAAAGGAGTGCAAATGGAAATATCAATTTGCTTTAAAGTAAGCTTAAGGGGTGTTTATTTCATGGGGATAAACAATTTGAAAGGTCATCTTGGCGTACATTAGTTATAAGCTGTTATGGAAACAATTGATCTATATACTTAGTTTACTTACTATACTTTTCACTCTATTAACTCATCTGAAAGCTCTACTTTCGTTACCCATCTTTCATTATATACATTTATATATTTTGAGCTCTATACCCTTACCTAATTTTCTATCTCAGCATCATCATTGTTCATTGTCAATTACATGTTCAAATCATAAAAAAAGAAATCAAATCAAATCAATTCGTGTCAATAAAATATTCATTTTATTCACTTACATTTCACTCATTTCCACTAATTCTCAACTCAATTAATCAGTCAATCGATGCTCTAAATGATATTTTCTTGTTAGCTGTCATCGAGTGGATGAGCGATATGTGAGCTGAAAGTGATGTCGAAATACCGAAAAGACACTTAAGGACTCACACAGATTTGCATTTACGAATATCCTTCAGTGTCAACTGTCACTTTAATCAACCACTTCATGACACAGAATCGTAATTAATACAGCTCCCAGACGATTCAATTGATATATGCATCTACATATATATTTGACATGTATATGATGTGTGTCGTTTTTTGCTTTAGCTCGCTGACAATTGCCATTGAGATATAATTTAATTACCTGTTGTTTAATCAAGCGGCATCCACGTGGAGAGCGTTCGATGTGATGCAGCCTAAAAATGACAGAGAACAAATCAAATTCATTAATTCGTCATTGATTGCAAATCTGAATTTCTATATTTAACAGCTATTTAAGAAAGTATTTTTATAAGTGTGTGCACTCAGAGAAAATATTTTTTTTTTTAAATAAATAAAATAAAATAAAATAAAATAAAATAAAAAAAATAAATAAATATATTTTAGAATACAACTATTTTCAAATTACACAACTAAAACTGACTAGTTTTATATATAAACTTTGACTACAATTATCTAATATATTTTATTAAAAAAAAAAAAAAAATTAATTAATTAATTTAAAAATAATTTTATTAAAAATTTAATAACTAATTAAAATACAGTATTATATTGTACTTAAAATTAAAATATATATATATATATATATATATATACAAAAAAAAAGGAAAATAATTAAATATGGAAAAAGAAAATTATTAGTAATAAAATATTTATTATTTTTAAATAAAATATTAAATCAATTAAATTTACATTTACTTCCATAATTTTAAGTTTTCATTGGACTATTTTTAGTTCTCAGCTTAAGTCAGATTCCAAATTATTTTTCACATAAAATTAAATAATATTTCTTTACTCAAACATTTATCGTTCAAGCTTGACCTGACTAAACAAAAGTTTCCGTTACATAAAATGTTAACTTATTTTCTCTCAATGCATGCAAATTCAAGCATTTTTAACCATATGCTGGCCGTAAGAATTTACAATTCAATTGCGGTCTTAACCATATGCCGTGTTAAACCACCGGCGTCGCGACGCCGATGACCAAACGGTTCAAAAATTATGCGTTTGGTTAACGCGAAGCGGCTGTGTGGAATGGGCGTGGCAGGAAGATTGAACCGCATCCGCAATCACTAAAAATTAATTTCAATTTTATTGCATGAACTGCAAACGGCTGTGGCCAGTGGAATGGGGCATCGAGCACGAGTCTGGATATAAAATAAAACTCAAGGCAGAACTCGAGTACAACAGGGGCTAAATTATGTAGTCCGACAAAATGGGGGCAGCTCTGTGTGTGTGTGTCTGTGTGTGTGTGGGTCGATTTCAGTGGGCAAAGCCGAAAAATTTATGAAAATGCAAAAGCGCTTTTCAGGTTTACCCCAGGTAAGCGGCTGCAGCCCGCAGCTGCTGTTGCAACCAATTTTAATATGAATAGCAGCAAGCGCCAAAAAGCAAAACTGGCAGCAGTTGCCCAACTCAACCAAACCCGAACAAAAACCTTAAAAAAGAAGCAGAAAATATATAGGTATGTATATATGTATGTATATAAAAGACGAACATGAATTGCGGTTTAAACATTGAATTATGAATATTTGCACCCAAGCAGGAGTCGGAGTTTGGCTGGGCAGACAGGCAAAACATTTATCATCGTGGCGTTCAGATTTTTGATTAAAAGCATAAAATGTTATGTAATAATCATGCTCGACTAAATAGGTAAACAAAGTGTAAATCAAAGTGAAGCGAAAATGGAGCTCTTCAGGCTGCGCAACAACTGGAAAATATCCTGTCTTGTATAATAAATGTGAGACGAAACTTTTGGATGCAAGCAAAAGTAGCTTAAGTTCGTTTTTTGTTTATACAGGAATAGAGCTTAGAATGCAGATCAAATTTGTTGAGAGAAAAGTTGGCATAATGAAGACAGCAAACTTATTTAACTAGAGGTTAGGAAAATGTAGACTCTCCAATTTGAATATATATCAAATGAAACTCTAGTAAATCTTTTGCTAAACATGATTTGAGCTCTTCTCTTCTCTTCAAACTTATTTGATTAACATAAATTATACCTCAAGCAGAGCAACTATAAAGCTGAGCTCCACTTTTGAGTAGATATATTCACAACTGCCCTCTCTCGCACTGCAATCCTCAAAAGTTCTGAGCATCATTCAAAACAAATACCTTCAGAAATATTTGCAGAATACCAAAAATTAAATGATAATTATGCTGGCTGAATGCAAATTTGGTAGCTTTATAGATAAAATGCCTTAAATGAGAGCAATTATGGACATAAAAGAAAATTCTGTTTCAATGGGCTTGGCACACTGGCTCGGACTCTCTCTCTCTCTCTCTCTATCTTCTTCTCTCACTCACTCTGACTTTCTGTCTAATGCAGTTGTTTAACCTAATTGGAGCCGCTTTGCGGCACGCAAAACATTCTTTTATTCACTCACAAAAAGTCGGCCTAAATCGGCACTAAGTATTATGCCAATTAACTTGGCTAAGCTGTCAGCCAGTGGCAAGCCTTCAATTCGTATGATTCCACTAATTACAAACCTTTCCATACAATATTGACCTATTCAAGCTGAATGTGGGACTAAAATTGTATTTTGACGTTATTTTAAAACAGAGGACAAATTTAGGTCATGTAGAAAAAAGAGTGGAGAAAAATGTTCAGCCAATGATTTATTATAAAATATATCATATATATAAAAGGTAAATAAGTTAAGGCATAAATTGTATAGGGAGTCTGAAAATTCAAGCAGTAAAAACTACTTTCAGATGATTTTATGTTTCTTTTATATTTGTATAAAAATCTTAATACTTGGAGTATGGAATACCTCCTCTTTTAGATATCTCGCTCCCTAATTTTTACGCTCTAAAAATTTCATTATTAAGATGCACATACAAAAAAACCTTTTTCAATAATTAGTTTCACATAATTAAAGCCACATTGCAGCTTCAGGAAATATATGTGTTCGTAATCATAAAACAATTATTAGAACATCGGGAGCTTAGGATATTTTCTAGTCGAATTCTTCCATCTAGAGCACTCTTATTAAAAATGTAATTATTGAATGCAACAATAAAAAAATATAAATTCCATGCCTAGATTGACAATAGTATTCAATATTATTTGCTCAAATATGTGCCCAAATCTAATCAAAATTTTACGTTTATATGATATAGTTTATATTTCCAATATAAATTGCATTTAAATTCAATAAAATCCATATCATTTTCATACCGTCATGAAAACTATTGAACTGTTGGAACATTAAGAATAACATAAAAATTGTAACAATTTCAACCACAAAAAAAAAAAAGTATTATTCGCTCTAATTACCAAAGAATTCAAATGGAATGAAACAAAAACTGTATACAATTCGCCAAATTATGGCAAAATAAAATTATGTAAATCTATTGATTTTTTTTTTTTTATTGTAACAAATTCCTTTTTGCTGACAAAACTCATTTGGCTCACAAATTAGTGGCAGGTTATTAATTCTGTTTATGGCCAAAATATGCCACGAAAAACAAAAATTTATATACATATATATTTTGCTTTTGTTTTTTTTTGCTTTTGGGTTTGCTTTTGTTTTAGTTGGCTTCAATTTGTTTGGTATGTTTTGTCATTTAATTAGGGAAACAGACTGGATAATAATTTTAGGAATTTATGCGCGACACTAATTTGCATAATGCAGCACAATAAATCAGGGCATACAAAATGTTTATTAATGCCAGCTCTAATGAAAATCTATAACAAAATGCCGAAAAAGGCATAGCGAAACAACAACAAAATGCTACACTGGACTCTGCAGCCGTATCCATAAATTATGTGCAACAACTCAATCAAAATTCAAAATACGTATGCAAATGACCCTGTCTGGCCACGAAAGAGATGGCCAATGTGCAAATTAGTAAGAGAATCGGATAGTGAGAGGGAGAGAGAGGAAGATTGTGTGTAAAACAAATGAATTAGCCATATCTAAGCTTATGAGTGACTAAACTACGGCGTGATAACGCATTATTAAACTATAAAAATCATTAATATAGCAGCTATAAAGCCGCAAATATGTAAATTTTTAGGCATTGTCTTGCCTATGCCAAGTGCACTGAGAGAAAATTTAAAAAATTTAAAATACAAAATTTATACATATATTTTTTTTTATTTGATATAAAATATTATTTATATATATACAAAAAAAATGTTTAATTAAAAAAATAATAAAAAATTTAAATACAAATTTTTTTAATATCTCACTCAAATGCATTTATAAAAGATTTAAGCCTAGTGTTTTTTTTTTTTCTCACAGTGTAAACAGCTAGACCGGCAATCACACACAAAAACACATAGAAAACATGCATACACTCCCACTCCCAAGCCCACTCCCTCTCCCACTCCCACACACAGACACTTTGATGGGTTGCCATGCGTATTAGGCTGAGTGTATGTCACGCAAACCGCGTATGAAGCGCGAAATTGCGGCATTAGAGCCAGAACTCAGCTGGTTGGTAGCTAACTTAGCAAGTTGAGCTTTCGCCTGGAGTCGCGTCCTTTGACAACGCCCACAATTTTCAAGTGGAAGGAGTACGGTGGCCATTACCAAACACTTTGCGCGCAACACATTCGCAAGCGAGGCACAGTGAGACAGCAGCAGCATAGGCATAGGCAGTCAGGCAACAAATTCTATTAGTTTGTCAAGCCTTCACACAGACATTTTCGTAAATTTGATATGCGCAATTTGTTGTCAAACGACGTCAAGCACGATCCATAAATGTGGCCCGGCAACAGGTTGTCTATTCGCCGCCCACACGCACATTCCCGGGCGCCGCCTGCTGTGCGTTGCCAGGACAACGGATGATAAAGATGGCATAGACGGCATAGAAGCTTCATAACACTCACAACGAGCTCACCTGACAACTGGGCCACGTTAAGGCACTCGCTGCTGCTGCTGCTTATATAAAATAATGGCCAGGTAATGCATACCATTCATATTCCCACTAACTAGCAAATTCCTGTTCATATACGCATCAATACATACGCACTTACTTATTTATACATACATACATATACATGTGAACACCTGAACGCATTGGAAGCTTGAACATTCAGAAAATGAACACGTATTGGATTTCTTGATTACAAAATGGAAATAGTTATATATTATAGAAACAATTGTTTATATAATATTTTATTGGAATCATTATATTCCTACAATTTCAAAGAATATTGAAAGAGCAAGAAATGGGAAGTTCTTGAATAATTGTGCAGCTTTTACTTATATAATTTAATTTTCAGTTCTCTTATTATTATCATCGTCAATGTCATTGTCATCAATTAGAGCATTAGCTATTATAATTATCTATATCATGTTCAATTATTATCGTTCTCTATGAAATCACTCATCACTCATCACTCATCAGTCATCAGTCATCAGTCACCAGTTATCAGTCATCAGTCATCAGTCATCAGTCATCAGTCATCAGTCATTATTCATTACTCATTACTCATTACTCATTACTCATTACTCATTACTCATTACTCATTACTCATTACTCATTACTCATTACTCATTACTCATTACAAATTACTCCCTACTTATTGCTCATCACTCATCAATCATCGCTATTTACTATTCACTATTCAATTATCCCTCGTGACTCATCGCTCAGCCCTCATATATCAGCACTCATCACTCCATATTATTTGCATAGCCTCAATAATAACAATCGTCAAAGTCATTATAACAACCAATGCCACTCTCATTACCTCCAGTATTCCTATTATTCTGATTAGCATTGTTATTACCACATTAAGGGAATTTCATTATGCATGATTGACTGAATACCTTTTTTCTATTGCCAACATATGTATGTATTTCGAGCATAGCAATTTTCATGTCTTGCTTAAATCATGTCAGTTCGAGCTCATGCATGACCCATACTAATTTGCATGTAGTGGTGCAATGCCCGGGTGGTGGGGCAACGCCCGGGTGGCTAAGGAACTAACGCAACTGATAGAACAACTCGTTGCAGTGCACAATCTCGGCGTAAGACAAAAGAACCTACTCAACTTTGAAGCTAAACTTTCTTGGCATTTTCCCGATTTTTTGCCTTTACTTACTTTTTCTCCTACTTGTTTTTTTTTTTTTTCTTTTTTTGCTTTCTAGACCATTGCACTGGCGCATTAAGCCAACTACAGCAACAACAACTAACATAGAAGCAATTGAATTTTATAACAAACAATTTTACGCTTTAAGCACGCAACGGCCACGAGACTTGACTTTTGTGCTCATTGTTGCTTTCCTTGTTGTTGTTATTGTTGCTGTTGTTGTTGTTGTTGTTGTTGCTGGCAGTACTGCAGTGAAGTGGTCCAAACATCATTGACTTTGCCTTTGGCCAAGCAATTTTCAAACCAACTTTTTCCTATTTATCGTTATTTACCATTTGCCCTGGTTCAGCCCTTCAATTCCCACCCGTCCGCAATGTTAGCCCCGCCATAAGCATTCAAACCAAGAGGGACTTCTTCTTGCTTTTTTTTTTTTTTTTTTTTTTTTTGACTACCTTCTGGTCGCATTAAGTAAAACGCTTCAGAACCAAAAAAAAAAATCGGATCAAAATCAATTTACCTACCCCAAACAATTGAAATCGAGTTGGTTGCATAAGCCGCAACTTTTCAAGCCGCATAGTTCTTAATTAAGTTCAAAGTTTGGCAAGAGCTCTTAAGTTGGCGAGTCGTTGGATTAAACTCCCTTTTTATTTTTTTTTGGCGAAAACTATTTGGCAGTTTGAGCTGCGGCACATCTAATTCATATAATTAAACATGCATCACACATCAATCATTAATTCAAAATCTTCAATCATGAATTCGAAGTTGTCAATCATATACAAATTATTATTATTAATTATTATCTAATAAAGTGAAAATACTTATTCTTATTTTATTATATTAGATGCAATTATAATCATCAATCATAAATTCTCAATTATCAATCAATTCCTTAACCTACATACCATGAAACTTACTAATCTATAAAATTTCTACTATAATTTTGTCCATATTCTCATTGGCACCTATAAAACTTCTAAGTCCTTCTCTTCGTTACTTTATCATTTTAAGGTATCAGTGAGCTTAAATCATGTTTGTATTACATTCAGAGACCTTCATCACAAATAATGGTCTTACCCATTACATCCCATTTATATCTAGATTATGCTCATGCCTCAGTCGAACCTCATTTGGCCTTGTGTTCAGTGCAATCTTTTGTGGCAAGTACAATGTTGCCCTCCCATGGGTGTAATTATTCAATCTGTCGCTTATGCATACACATAAGCCAAACAGTTATGCACTTTCGCACTGTACCTATGTGTGTGTGAGTGTGTGTGTGTGTGTGTGAGTATCTGTGTGTCTGTATCTTATGTATTCATATGCTGAGCCATAAATACGTATGGGTTGTTTCTATGGCCCCCGACACATCGACTGGTTGCTTCATTAGCAACTTTCTGCGTATTCATTAGGCAAGGAATACGGCAAACTCCTGGAGAGTCCCAGCTGTGGCTGCTAGATAAAAGATTTATGCCATGCCGTTGATAAACCGACCAAACGCCCACCGCACACACATGAGCTGCGCATAGATACAGATAAACCAAAGTAAAGAAAACTTCGAGTGGAAAAAGCACAGGCCAAAAAAAAAAAACCTCGAGAGGCGCAACTTAAAGGCTGAGGCTGAAACCTGCCTAAAAAAAAATGGGGAGAAATGCAAAAATTAAAATACAGCAAAGAAACAAAGCCTAAAAGACAGAGTTTACATGACTGCTACATGCTCGCCAAAGAGCTAGACAAAAATATATATAAAGTAAAAATTTTGAGAGAATCTAGTTTTGAATTATATTGCAAATTTTACACAATTTTAGTAGCTTTATATTTCTGGAACTCAACGACTTTCCTCCACTTTCCTCACAATCTATCTCTATCTATCTCATTCCTTTCTTTCAGAACAATCATGCAAGTCCCAAACTCATATACCCCCTTGTGCACCTGAGCGAGTATACAAATTTGTAGATGGAGCAGCTGCTTGATTTGGCATTCAGCACAAAAGCAACTCCGACAGCTGCGACTCAAGCTTAGCGTGGTATAGCGGGAAATGTTGATGTGCCGCCTACACAGTCAAAAACAGTTCATAAATTAAAATGCCGCAAATCAAATTCGCATTCAACTTAAAAAACACTCACATGCTCGCTCACTCTCACTTACTATCTGTCTACCTCACCTCTCTCTCTCTCTCTCTCTCTCTCTCTCTCTCTCTCTTTCTTCCTCTCTGTCTCACTCATTTGGCCAAAACACTTGAACGCTGTCTAAAGAGCTTGAGCCAAGCGGCAGCATGTTAAATTATGTTCACACTTTTTGGGCCACAGCCGGACCAGGCCAAAGCAGAGCCGCACCATGTGGCTGGTCGGTTAGGTGGTTCGCTGGTCTGGGTGGTTGGCTGGTCTGGGTGGTTGGCTGGGCGGCGTTTGCATGTGCGGTTTTATGCTGTGGGTAGCACTTAATCTCTTACGGTCTGTGCCCGCTGCCTTTCTTCGTTTTTCAACTTAAATTTATTATATTTTAATCACTCCCCGGGGCGTTATTGTTATTGTTGCTGCTGGCAAGTCGGAGTGGGCGTGGCACGCGGCAGACGGGCAGACAGCAGCAGGAGCAAACAGTTAAAGCGTATTTTTAAGATGAACACCAACAAAAAAAATCTGCTCACACACACACACACACTTGTGCAGTTTAAATTGTTTTAAGCGACGCAACGGTCATATTTCTTAGCCAGCCGCGTCCAGCATTTTGTGTGTTTATTGCGCAAGGCCACGCCACGTTGCGTATACGCAATGCTTGCTTTCTCTTTCTCTCTTCTCTCTCTCTCTCTCTCTCTATTCTACTCTTACACAGGGTATGGCAAATTTGTACTCAAGTGTGGCTTGTTTTGATATAGATAAATGACACAAGATAATGCATCGATGTCACAGTCAAGAGAGTCTCTCAATTTGAAAGCAGTCTGAATTCAAGTTTTGCTAAGGGAATTACCTATTTACATAAGTCAAATAGATTAAACCTCCAGCGAATATAAAACTGAAATAGTTACTATTTGTTTTATTGGACATATGTTTCATTAACTTTGAGTTGGTATATATTTTTGTTATATATCTCTTAAAGTTTTTTGTTATTTATATATAATATTAAATATATTATATTTCCATACTAAACACAAAAAAAAAAATAATAATAATAATAATAATAATAATAATAATAATAGTATAAATAATAATTAAGTAGTGAAAAAATAATATTTTTTAAAAAATTTTAATTTTATAATATTTTTAAATAATTTAAAAAAAATTAAAAAAAAAAACCAAAAAAAAATTAAATAAAAAAAATTTAAAAAAAAATAAACTTAAAAAATATATTATTTTTTTTTAATAATTAAAACAATAATAATAATTTAAAAAAAAATAATAATTTATTGTTATTCGAACTATGTACAAATTAATTATTTTTATATCGTTGAATGACTTTAATACAAAAATAAAAATAAATAAATAAAAAAACATAAATTTTTGTGTGCAAATATATGTATAATTTCTTATTTTACTTAACTATATAAACACATCCATATATGTAAAGAGATAAATAGACAACTTTAGTAACAATTTTATAGAAATCTCGCCAAGCTGCCATAGAAATAGAAAATATTCTTCAACCAGAGCACAACCCGACTAAAGCAGCTTAAAATACTTTCGCAATCTCTGGGCAAGTGTATTAAAACTTCGGCAAGCACAAGAAAATAACTATTCTGCTCTGTTTTATTTTATGTTGTTTTTTTCTTTTTTTGTTCGTCCCTTTTTGTTTTATTTATATTTTTCCTTCGTATCGGAGGCACTTAATCATTTTGATTGTCGCAAATGGCGTTTTTTTAGTGCGTTTTTTGTGGTTCGCTCTTTTTGGCAAAACTGTTTCAGCTCATTAATTTATACAATTTGCTAAATATATATAATTAAGTCGAAATATTGTCGCACCCATTAGCTGAGCGGGCAGTCAGTCCATAAAGAATTCTCCAACAAATTGATAGAGTTCACTTAGTTCGACCTGCTTTAAAGCTACTCAAAATGCAATTTGGACACAAGCTGTGCCACATGAGCGAGCGAGAGGGAGAGAGTGAGAGATAGAGATAAAAAAAATCGCTTGACTTTGGCACGTCCAAAGGCAAGAGCCTGAGTGTCAAGTGTTTGAACATCGATTGACTTGGACATCTATTAGACATAATCATGACTTTCACACACACACACACACACACACACACACATACACACACACACATGTGTGTGTGCGTTTGTGCATTGCATGCCTAAGCAAGCAGACAGTCAACTTCCGTTAGTCGCCTGCTATCAAAGTCGAGGATAGATGTATTGATTTCGTCTAGCCCCGCTCCGCCCCCACACACCTACTCGTAGCACGTCAAGGACGACAATGAAGCGCAGGACACAAACCCAATCGGAGGCACATGCAAAACGCATCCACTTGAGCTTATTTTTTTTTCAGCTCGCTTCTGTTGCCCCTTTTTGGTAGGGTTGTGGGCGCTGGGCGCTGGGCGCTGGGCTCAAAGTTCTGCGCTAACGAGCAAAAGAAATGCGCAAAGACGAAGCGAAAAGAGAAAAACTGAAAAACTGTAAAAGGCAGCAAACAGAGGCAACATTTTCACTTTGCATGGCATTTCGTCGGCTGTTGACCACAATTGGGCCCATTTGAAAGGCTGTGTCGGAGCGAAAGCGCAACGTTTTAAATTATTGCCAAAATATTTTGCGTTGACTTCAATGCGGAGCCAACCGACGTATCCATACATCAACGACACTTGTTGGCAACGCAGTTTGCAACGTTTTTTGGCACAGTATACCCTGTAAAAGGTAAATGAGAAGCTACAGGGTAACTAGGTATGTTTTATGTAGAGAACTCTCTTGGAAAACTTGACGTATTATGTGTATATGAAGAGCTTTGTACTTTATAATTAGGCAGAGGATAAACTGATAAATATTGATGATATTTTCCTAAACTTACATAAAAATATCCTTTATTAAACAACTCATACTTTTACTGCATAAATAGCCTCAACTCACGGTATTTACTAGTCGAGCATTGCCTTCGCACAAGCATTGGCTTTTCTTTTTGCAGCTAGTTTTTCCGTTGCGTCATGCAAATGTTACCACGCCAAAGCGCAGTCACAAAGCGAAAAATAACATTGCAGCACTCTAGGCGCACGCCACGTGATGCACGTTAACTTTGACGTTGCACGTGGCCACGCCTACCATCCCATGCAAACCACATCCGCCCACATGGGCCACGCCTCCGCGCTCGCAACGCGCTCACATGCCACGCATGGCAAGCGAAAAAAAAACCACACACACACACACACACACACAATTGTATTGATTGACAGTTTGGCAAAACGCATAAAACAGGCTCATGGAGCTCGCAACGGCAGGAAGAGTTGAGCATCAGGAAGAGGTACATCAGCAGACAGCAGCTCAGCCGTGTAGAGCCGCAGGCGTTACTGTTGCGGATGTGTGCTTCAGCTCGACAAAAAAAATAAAATGGAAAAAAAATGAATGGTAGAAAAAAAGCTAAAAAAAAAACAATCGCTTGCCGCAAAGGGCACAGAAAATGTGCCGCAACGCTAAGCGTGCAAAAAAAAAAAAAAAAGAAAAAATTGCTTGCAACGTTCATTTGTAATGCAGAAAGGTGCAAGCGTTGCCTGCGGTGCTAACAGTGCTGTATAGACGAAGCAAGGGAAGCGCCGGGGGGTGTTGCTGGAGCAGTGTTGGTGGCATACCCGACACCGGCACATCCGAATCCTGAGCAGTTTGGCAGCTCCGGCAGCTGATAGCGTGGCCCCTAACTATGCCATCGACGACGAGTTCGAGGCACAAAACTAATTGGCTTGATTGGCTCGACCGTGATTCTTAAACACTATCAGCAATGCGAAGAGAGAGATAGAGAAGAAGCGAGATAGAATTCGGAAATTCTTTCAAAATGCGTTGCCAAGAACATCATATTGTAGAGCTGCATAAAGTACATACTAAAGATATACAGAATGAAGAAGAAAGAGCACAGAACACCAACAAGAGAAAGAAAGAAACGAGAGAGTGTGAAAGAAAAAGTAAAAAAGTGAGTAAGAAAGAGGGTAAACAGAATAGATAAAAATAAATAAATAAATAAAAAATATTGTGTAATTGATAAAGACAATACTGTGAGAAAGTAACAAAGAAAAAGCGCATGATAGATATTGAATTAAAGTATTATTAAAATATCAGAATATATTGTAGAAAATTAACAGCTTCCCAAAATTAACATATTGCTTATCTTATCTCTCATCCTGCAACAATCCATATATTGGCGACAATAAATCCAACCGAATTCACAAGTTCCGCCAAATGGGGAAAGACCATTTACTTGTCGGGAATTAACATATGCCTGCCATATATCCGTAAGTAAATGTTTGCTTAACCTACTTGGATAAGCCTCTGACATCGAATGTGTCAACTGGCCTTCAATTTATCTCAAGTGACAGCTTATAAGCTGCCTCCCCCCCCCGCACATGAGAAATGCGATGACTCTATCAGCCGAGCGGTCGAGCGGCGGAGTGGAGGGTAAGCAACGCTTGCTGACCAGCTAATTCATTTTTTATTATGTAAATTAATTTCAACAATTTGTAACAAGTGGGCCAAAAGCAAACACACGACGAACGTCCGAAGAACTAGCCACACAATTGGCATAAGTGTCTGAGTGGTTGCTGGGGAGTGAGGAATGGGATCCTTGTGCACCAGCAAACACCACAAATTATCTGAGCTGGCCAGTTGGGGGCTCTGTTTTGGAAAAAAAATAAGTGCGTTTGGACAATAACTTATGTTAGTCAAGCGTAAATTGCTTTATTAAATAAAACGCAGCCAAAGCAAAGCATGGAATATGCCCAAAAGGACACAGCCAATGAAACAGTCCCCAGGCGGTCGCCAACAACAACAACAGCAACAGCAACAGAACACAAACAGAAAATAGAAAGAAAAAAAAAAGTATATATATGTATGTATATATGAGGAGAATCACAGTCCAAGTAAATTGTACAATGTGTGCGATGTCACTATGGTCAGAGGCATTCAGTCCTAATCATTGTGCACACACTCCAACAGCGGCGCCCAAGCACCGGACAAACAGAACGGAACAGGGACGAACAGGACACAAAAGGAAACAGTAGAGGGCGAGCAGACAGTAGGTACATATGCCACACACACACACACACTCACACACATACATACACACAGCATAAGCTCAAGGACTAAAAGTATTTTTAGCTAATATCAATTTTTCATAGTTCAAAGATTTTCAGTTGAAACACACAAAAAAGAAGACAGAGAGAGAGTGGAAAAAGAAGAAAGAGTGAGACAGGGAGAGAGCATAGAGCACATGAACAGCATTGTAAGTGTAAGCTACATGTAAAGCCGTGGCTACTTTTTATACCAAGAATCCTTTGAAAATGGATATACGAACCATAATGCTATAACACAAAGAAGCAAAAATTTTAGGAAAAAAGAAAAAAGAGGTATATGAGAGATGTGTATGCTTGATCAACTGCATAAGGACTTGTCATTCTATAAAATATAGGAATATTTAAATGAGCTAATCAAATGATATATCTAAAAACATTATACCTTTATTTTCCATTTACAATGGTTTCTGTGTATAAGAACAGGGTATAAAAACTTGCAAGTTTTAGAATGGCATAGAACATGATTTCTTATTCGATTTCGGTAAAGATTTAGTTAAAACATTTGATCAATAAAAATCAGAAAGAAATATAGCTAAAAGATTTGATTGTTACTAATCAAATATCAAATTCTTCCATTCGAAATTTGTTTTTCAAGCATAACTCCAACATAAAATTTAATATATGTATATAGGCGAATATACCATATAAAGTTAATGAATATACATATATTTTAGGATTATACATACATAGAATATAGCTGCGATATCTTATGCTAAAAAAGTTAATAGCTCTTTAACGATATAACAAAAATAAATGAATAATAATAATAAATTTGTTTGTCATTTCAAGACTTACAGCTCTTTGGCTATATCAAAGATCCCCCAAGAACTTGAGTTATAATCTGATATATGGTTGATACCTACTTTCACTAATATTTTTTGCTATAGCAGTTGGCTACTGGGCACAGGGCATTGTCTAAGCGAGCTTTTCTTCCACACAAAGTGTATTACGTTTTATTTTTTTGAGGGCAGCCAGCTACATGAAATTTTCTGGTTTTCTGATTATAAACGATTGTCTGCAGTGTGCTGGCACACACACAGAAAACGAGAAAAGAAAGAGAGAGGGAGAGAGTGTGAGCGAGTGAGAATGGGAGAGCGCGTGAGAGAGAAAAGTAGAGACAGTCTCTACACACAGGCTGAAAATTTATGTTGGCATTTAAAATGTGGCCCCGGCAGGCAATGCTCCGTTGGCTCTTAACCCCTTTGCCTTTTATTTGTACACATACACGCACACACATATACACATGTGCATATATTTATATATATATATTACGTATACGGCGAGTGCGCCAGTATATTGACAATGCCAAGATTTCGCAGTTGTAAGTGAAAATTTATAGTCAATACAAGAAGGCAGCCAACACCAGGCAGTCGGCACCCGGCAGTCGGCAGTCGGCAGTCAACATTCGGCATTCAATTTTCCTCCTGCCAGCCAGTGCCGCCTGCAGCCAATCTTAATCCATTGCAATTGGATGTGCTGCAACCAGATGCAGTTGCAGGTGCAATTTTATTATCTCTCCCTCTCTCTCTCACTCTCTCTCTCTCTCTCTCTCTCTTTCATCGTAAATTCTTGTTACTCTGGTAACAATTTTGCCAACAGGCTTGAATGTCACTCAGCTGCTAACTCGGCTAACTGGCAGCATTGCATTGTTTATGCCGACGCCTAGACCCAAAAAAGGTGTCCACACATCTACCCACACTGAGTCGATGTCAAATTTATTTGCCACCCCATTTCGAGATATCATTTCGATTAGGGGTTTCAGTTACGACATTGATTTCGCCTCAGTTGCGGATTCGAACATCTCTGGCATTGTTTTTCTGCCCACCCCCTGGCCGATAGATGCAGCCGAGTTAGCTTCAGTTAGGCCAAAGTTATGCAGAGCACAGAATTCAATTTCATCCATTTACCAAATTTAACCGAATTTCCATTTATCCCAGCTTAAAACACTGTTTAACAAGTTACTCGAAATTATTTTGTTTTAGTTTTAGATCAAAAAGCCAAAGCTGATATCTTATATACAATAGAGATACAAGTCAGATTGCTCATGGTATATTTATTTTTCTATATAAGGACGAACTTAATAAAATTCAAATTAGCGAAACAGAAATATTAAATAATAATAAATCTATTTTTATTTTTATTCATTTATTTATTATTTTTTTTTTTTAATTTTATTTTTATTTTTATTTTATTATTTTTTTTTATTTTTTTTTAATTTTTTTTTATTTTATTTTATTTTATTTTTTTTTTCTTATATATTTATTATTTATATATTATAATTATCGACAAAACATATTTGATGTAAATGGATAATAAAAATTTCCATCAAATGATTTATAAAATAAAAATCGTGTTTGAATTAAAAAAAAAAAAAGAAATAATTTAGCGAACAACCCAATATTATAATAGATAAATACTTTTCATATTTTTTTATAATTTTAAATTTAAAAATATATTTCTTTATAAATTTAAATACATATTTCTTATTCATTGCATTACTAGCCTTACCCTGTAGGCCATTCTTAAATCAAATTTCTACAATATCTATAAGGTTCTGAGCTTAACTCTTCTACATAATTCAAGTGAACACAAAATCACTAGCCAAGACTCAATAAGGCAACGCAACACCTGCCTAAAAGCTCCACAGTTTCCCCAGTATTTCAGTCAATATTTGATTGGCGCACAGCAGTTGTGTTGATCAGTGTAATGAAGCTTGCTGCCAAAGCGAAAAATACTCATTCACTTCACATTGAACTAACCAACTAAACAGCCGACTGAAATGCCTCTCTTCGTCTTACTCACCCCGCCTCCCCTCACTCTCTCTCTCTCTCTCGCTCGCTTGCTCTCTGAAACACAGCAGCTGCAGCAGACAGTTGTTAACTGTTGTTTTGTTTTCTTTGTTGTTGTTGTTGTTGCTGGTGTTTGACTGCTGCCAGTATATAGGGTTTTTGGTTTATTAAATTTGTGTGCGCTCCTTGTTTTCTGTATAATTGCGCACAGCCATTACGTGTACGCTCTGTGGAGCATTTTGCATTGTTTGCAAATGAAATTGTAGCTGCAAAAAATAAGGCGAACAACAACAGCAACAACAACAGCAACAACAACAGCAGCAACAACAACAAATTTATTTTTTTTCTCTTAGCCACAAAATTGAAACCGAACGCCGAGCGCGTGGCAAATTTACACACCATTAAGTAGTTTACACACAGAGAGACAGAGTAAGAGAGCGCGTGAGTGAGAGAGAGAGAGAGAGAGAGTGTGAGTGTGTGGTTGTGTGGGAGAGATACATATATAAACAGACAAGGTGTGCCACAGCAAGTGGAGCAATAAAAGTGTGCCACACACACACACACACACACACTCACTCACTCTCCGACACATCGCTGTAATTTGATATTTTGCTGCTGCAAATGGCGGCATGTGCTGCTTGATGGCGCGCATAACAATGGCATAAAATGCAAAAGCAACTTCTAATATAATAAAAAGGCAAAGTGTGCAAGTGTGCGCGTGTCCTTGTTTGTACATATTGAGCCGACAAAGGCAAACTATTCAATCCGCTCAATTCATTAAGTTACGCACAGCACTTGACGCCGGCATGCAACATGGCGTATGCGCAATGTGCCGCCCGATGCGCAGCATAATGAAGTGACACTCGCTCCTGTATGCGTGCGTGTGTGTGTGTTTGTATTGATATGCTAATCGAGCAACGTGTTGGCCAGGCCATGTCCAACAGCCGTGGCAACACGTGACTGCTGGCTGCTGTTGCTGCTGCTGCTGTTGCTGCCTTTTTGCCTAATGGCCAAGACAAAGCACAGCAAATGGCAAAAACGCGCTCGAAATGTTGTTGTCATTGTTCTCGTTGTTGTTGCTGTTGTTGCTGTAGGTGGGCTGCACTATTAAGCGCATTATTTAGTTACGCCCCTAACACCAACAGCAACAGCAACAGCAACAACGACATCGTGAACCGCACAGATAAGCATGCCGTATGGAGCAACGGACCCGTCAGAGCTGACCAAGGCCTGTCTATGCCAGCGCCTGTCTACGACTGGCTCTGTGTATGTGTATATGTTTGTGTGTGTGTGTATGTTTAGCACACGTCTAAAGTGCCCTTAAGTGCCCGGGGATCTGTGTGGCATTACATGCTGCGGCAGCAGTGGCATTGACAAAGCCACATAAACGCCAACACCTACGAAACACGCAAACAACAACAGGGCAAGCGACCGAATGAGAGCGCATTGTTTGTACCCTATGCCCATTGAAATGCCATCCCAATGGGGTATATTGACACTGGGCACAGCACATGCAACAGTCTCAAGACATTATGAATAAACAGAGAACATTGCTATTTTGCCATAGGTAGCAGAGTAGACCAAATTCACATTGACAACTCGCAGTTATCGATAACTTTTATCGATTTGCAAAAGTTTGCTTCGTATCTTAGCTTAGCTATGATATTGTATGACTCGATAGGTGAAGAAGTAATACGGTCAGATTAGCGTCTGATCGAAAAGCAACTTCAGTTATCGATATTTTTTCGATATTAATACAAGTTAATTTCCAGCAATTGCATTTCTTAATGTATCACTTAAAATTGATAGTGAAAGTGTGATCACACTGTGTAAAATGGACTATATTAAAAACGATATATCGATAACTATTGATAAGAGAGGCACAAAACTTATTAACATCACTCTACTTTACTCTGCTATACTTAATTGCAAATGTTCGATCATACTTTGTTCTAAGCGAGCACATCGATATATATCGATTACCGATTATCGATTAATTTATTCCAGAGCATCCACCAGTCGAGCCACTTGCCTCTCTTAGCCACCCCCACCATTTGTTACCTGTGCTAGCTGGACATTAGCGTGTGCTGCCATACAATCGATTAACAGACAAACGTTACGCAGCTTATCCACAGAGCTCGCTCGACCGCTCGCTCTTAAGCTAATTTTTCTATTCATTTCTTCTTTTGCTCGTCTATGCTGCGGCTTGTTTGTTAATGCTTCAAACAAGTCACCTGAAAAAAAACACACACACAAAGTAAGCCAACCACGCCCCGATGAGCGCGATTGACACCATCTTTATGGTGAATTCAGAATATATGTAATATTACTATATAGCTAACATATACATATATAGTCTTTGCATATCCGAGCATCTAATTAATTTGTGGAACGCGCAGCAAGTTATGGCTTTTAATAAACATGACCGCTAAGCCCTGGGGCCGGGAGTGCGCGTAGATTTAATGGGCAATGGCCGATGGGCAATGGGCGATGGTTGAAGGGATATAAAAATAAAAGCAAATGACGCAGCGAATGCAATTTTGTCCTGACTGTGGCAAGGACACGCGTATTACTCAAAAAGGAATTAACTGCGAAACCCCAACACAAACGCCCCATCCCCCCCATCAAGCAATGGTCCAGCCAAATCAAAAAGTAGCCCAGGACTTATGGCATTTGTTGTTGTTGGTGGTGGTGGTGGTGGTGTTGGTGGCGCTCGTTATTGGGCCGTGCACGTTAATCCTTAAATCTGCCCAAGTGCTGGCAATGGCATACTAACAAAAAAAAAGCGAAAGAGAAGAAACGAAGTCGAGGCGAATTGTTTGCCAGCGAGGGGACGCGGCCGGGCTGGCACACACACGCCACGCAGCCATTGAATGGCGTTGCGTATACGCCACATTGTACGTACTTTGTACGTATACGCAATATGGCTCCACTTTCGTTTTAATATGAATGCTAATAGGCTAAGTCTGGATTTCAGCACAGCGCCCACTCCACTCCACTCTCCGCTGCTTCAGCCTTAAGCCTAGACGCATAGCTCGAAATGTAATTTCCCACAATTTTTCCTCACTTTGCGTACACAGCAGCAGCGGCAGCAGCCAGACAAAAGGACCAGTTGGTGAGCTGGGGAGGGGGGAGGGGAGTTGCCGGCGGTCTAGGTGGCAACAGGATGCGACTCTGGACAATATGGCACTGAAGGCTACAACAGCACAACGCACAATGCCCGGACCCATTTTTATCGCTTTTCATGAATGCTGTGCTGTGACCGGCTTATGTTTTGCAGTTAACCAAAAGTTGATGCCAAGGCAGGCAACAGCCAGCAGGCAAGAGGCAGTCAGCCTGAAGTGCCTGCTGCTTCTCAGTGCCACTGCTTGGCTCCCAATACTCATTCCTCCATCTTCATTCCTTCCTCCGCTTAGCTTGCCTCTTATACGTTTTTCGACAGCAGAAGTATTCCCATTGCCATTACTTGTATCGCTTGGCCCTCTACTTGCATGCTGGCCATTTAATATGGCTTTACTTGTCCGGCCATATTTAAGGATGGCCATGTGTCAGCAGCAGGCACGAAACGAGCACGACTTCTAATTAAAAGCACGACACAAGTTTTGTACATTCAAATTATTTATACATACTACATATGTATACATATATAAGTAGAATCTTGGAGTCTTATATGATTTTCTTATAAACTTGAGTTAGGATCATTTATATATCTGGGTTTACTCTTAGAAAGTCGGAAAGTCGGATGGAGTCTAAAGCCCATCAACTATATCTGAAAGTTATAATGACTTTGATCTTATCTCAGCTCGAGGAAGTCTTGCTAGGCCTTTTCATAAAAGTAAAAACATGTCAAAAGTAATGTAATGTAAAAGTAATGTTAAGTTTTCTAAATGGAATCGAATGTAATCTACTTAAGTCTAAATAATCCAAAATAATGCTATTATGTAAACTGAATGTTAAGTCCTGAAATAATGTAAATTGAATGTTAAATCATGTTAATACATGAATAGAATGTTATTATGTAAATTGAATGTTAAGTCCTGATATGATGTAAATTGAATGTTAAATCATGATAACACATGCTCTAAGTGTTTTTCACTTGTGTAAGCTCGTTATAATCGCATTTAATTGCCATAAATTATATGAATACATGTTCTAAGAAATATTTAACGACTCTAACCATGCTAAGGCTTGTAAAGTCTTGTTAATCTCATAAAATCATATGTAAAATGCCTTTGACATGTTCTTAGTTAAGCCAATTCGCGCTGAATTGACTCAACACGTCTACAGATCTTAATAAATCTTGTTGAATCATATTAAATGGTATAATGTCTTTTAAAAGGCGTTACAAGTTGTGCTAAGTCGTGTCTAGACATGAAATGTTGCTCAAAGCTAATCCAACGGTGTGATATGTTGCGTTAGCTTCTACAGAAGCCTCTTAGGCCGTGATTAAGTCATGGTTACGACGACATTCTCGTCTAGACATGAAATATTCCATAGACATTCCCATCTGCTTCTTCGTTTTCTATGTTAACTTTGCCAAAAAAAAAAACGTCTTGTGCTCCCAGCTCTAGTACTAAATCGTGTTAATTCGTGTTAAATCATTTGCGAGGAAGATGTTTGTAGTGTTGAATCATTAATCAATTAGGCCACGCAGATTCTCTTGGTGTTAATTGAATTGTCAAGTCGTAATAAGTCAGTTAATCCCATGACGCTATTCTGCCAAGTCATGTTTGATGTTCGTGTCAGCTTTATTTATTTATAACGGGAAACCGAACTTTAAAGCCTATCTAGTTTGGAATTGCCATCTATGTGGCACAGTTTGTTATCGCAACACGAACAACTCGTGTTAGGGCAACACGACACGAACACAGCTCCAAGCACCCGAAATTCACCTAGAGAACACCCACACCGTGGCATGGTTTTGTTACATAATGCAAGCACAACTGACCCACATACATATATACACATATATATATATTTACATTTCTATGGGATGAGTGTCAGATCCTTGTTTGAGCTATCTCTGGCCGTTAACAAGCTTGCACTCTAATATAACACATTGTTGTTGCAGCCATATACAGTGATGTCTATCAGTGTATTTACGCCGTGTCGAATCCGGGCCGTGCTATAATTGGCCGCTCGCAGTGCGTTTTGAGATTGTTTTGTGCCTCAATTTCAATTTGAGATAAGTGACATTTCGTTGCATTTTAATGAGGCTCATTTCATTAATGTTTCAGCTGTTCACTGTACACTCTTCGTTGTTCGTTGTTCGTTGTTGGCTTTCTGGCCTTGGCACCAGCTTCAACTTATCAGCGCGTCGTAATTGAGTGCTAAATTTTGCGCTGCGTCGGCAGAAAAGTGAGCGTTGGCCAAAGACAAAGGACATCAATGTCCTGGCAAGCACACAGAATGTGTCTAAACAGCGTATTTTACGAATGCATGGAATAATTCGGCAAACATCAAGAAAATATATATGTATGTACACATATAAATATACATAGGAGATAGCCTACTTAAATAATTCGAGTGTTTGCGCTCGCTCAGGTCACCCAGCCAAAGGGGCGTAAAACTTTTAGCATTAAAACCAGCCACAACAACAACAGCAACAACAACAAAGCAAAAGACCGCATAAATGCTACATGGCATTTCTTTACTTTTTTTTTTTTTTTTGTTCACAAACAACTTTAAATAAAAATCTCTTTTCAGGGTAATGAAACTGCAAAAAGGCAAGCAAGGACAGGCAAAAAAAAAAAAAAAGAAAACCGGAAAGCAGGCAAGCAGCAAACAGCGTGGGTGGCGACTGACAGAGAGAGAGAGAGAGAGAGAGAGAGAGATAGAGAGAGGGTGGGTGGGTGCTAGCAACTGCCACCTGCATGGACTACACCTGCTGACAAAGACATTTACTCAAAAAGTTTTTCCACGCAAAATAGAAGGCAGCAACAGTGCCAACAACAATAACAACAACAGTTAAAAAATAAAAGCAATTTATGAAAAATATTAGGAACTCGCAGTTACCCTGTAAATTAGCTGAGTGTTATTGAAAAAAAAAAAAAAATTTAAATGAATAAATAAGAAATTATACAAATTAACAAAAATATGAAAAGAAAAAAAAAAGAAAATTAGTTATAAAAATATTTAAGATAAATAAAATATAAAATAATTATAAAATATAAAATAATAACAAAAGGAAAAACGGAAAAATAATATTATTCATTATTCATATTCTATTTTCAAATATATAAATATATTTTATTTCTCCTGAGAAAAAGCTTCTAGAAATACTTGATTTTTATTTTTATTTTAAATTTATGTTAAGATAAATTCTCGGAATGTTTATTAAAAACACAGCTCGACAAAAATAAATCGAAACAACATATTAGAATGTATAAAAACAAATTCTCAAAACACTTAGTTCCTGCTAATTGAGGCGAAGCTGGAGAAGCGCGAAACAAAAGTTTTAATCAAGTCCTGCAATGAAGGAACTAAAGTTAAAATCAAGTTTGGTGTAGAGAAGTTGCTAGCAAACTAATGAAAAGCCAAGAAACCTTAAGAAATACTAAAAGAATATAGATATAGATACATGCTATATATATATACATGAACATTATGTAGAGCAATTTAAGCTAACTGACTCCAGCAAAGAGAAGTCATTGGCCCACTCCGAGCGAGCTGTGCTAAAAGCAACGAAACAGCCAGGAATTTCGTATTTATTATAATAGTTGATGGTATTACATTGACCCAGTTTGCGAGGCTACAGGGTATGCGAATAGCAACAATGGCAGCCAAGGTACTTGGTATACCGTGATACGATGGCATGACAAACATTTTGGGCGCAACGCCCGCGTTTATTTTGCCCCATTAGAGCAAGAGAGAGAGAGAGAGAGAAGGAGTAAGGAAACGCGCACAAAGGACGCCTTTTTCATTACCAAGTCTGTCTTTAAAACATAAAGTGAAAAAGTAAGGAAAGTCAAGGATACGCCATCAAAAGACGCCTCGGTGCCACTTGCTCTCACTTTTCATTTCACTTTTGCCGTTTTTTTGGCTGATTTTGACAGCAGGTGAAACAGGTGAAAGTGTTGCCACATTAATTTGTTGATTTTGGTTTGATTTGATTTGATTTCATTTGTTTAATTCGATTTTTTTTTTCTTTTCAATATTAAATGTCATAAATTTGTATATTTGATATTAATTGATTAAACTCATTTTAAGTGCCAACCACAATTGCTGAGCCCAGGCAAATAATCAGCTCTGCTGCCAAATGCACAAAAATAATAATACATTTTAAATGATATATGTATAACTAAATATATATGTATCAATCTGAATATATATGTACATATCAAATGTGAAATTGAAACAGCATTTCTCATTTTGCATTAAAATACTGCTAACTAATAGCCAGTTGAATTGAATATTTAAAGAGCTGTATCATTTGCTCAATAATTCATATGTAAATTCAATAAAATTATTCATAATTTTCCTCATATTTGTTTTGCCTTTTGACAAACTCTCATGCGGAAAAGCACAAAATTAATTTGCAATATAGTTTTCAGCAAATACAAATTTGTAATTAGTCGCTATAGAGAGAGGGAGAGAGAGAGTTTTACAATTCGATTCAAGGAAGAGAGATGGAGAAGAAGGGAGTGAGAGTGAGATACACTAACGAAGAGAGAGCGAGATAATGAGATGCAAAGATTAAGGCAGAGTCACTGAACGACAGAAAGAGAAGGAGATAATGAGTGACAAAGAATGAGACAGCATAAAAGAGGGAGAGAGAGAATGAAGAAGAAACAGAAAGAGGAGAATAAAAGAAACTAACAGACAGAGATAGTGAAAGGGCGAGAGACGTAGAAAGAAAATGACAGACAGAGAGAGAGAGAGAGAGAGAGAGAGAGAGAGAGAGAGAGAGAGAGAGAGAGATATACATAGAGACACAGAAGGAAGAGGAGAGACAGACAGTGAAAGGGGAATATGAGCAAAATAAGTGAATGCGGGGAAAATGAAGGAGACAGACAAAAATAGACAGAGATAGAGAGAGAGAGAGAGAGAGAGAGAGAGAGATAGAGAGAGAGATACACAGAAAGTGTGATATAGGACTGCAGTTCACACTCTCAACAAAATCTTTTTGTATCAACACTGCCTCCTGTAGTCAAAATTCTTATAAATATTGAAGGAACAAAAGAAAATAAAATAAATAAAAATAACAATTATAAACTATTGTAATATTTCATTATAGAATACATATTTATGTATATATATTTATACTAGCATATTATCCAAATTCATTTTTTAGAGCATAATATCAAAACAACTAAGAGAGAAAATAAAATAGAGTAAAAAACTTGGAGAGATAAGGAAGGCTACTGATAATCTACTGCTATTATTATCCACTACTATTATTTGTCTACTAATTAATAATTGTGTTTATTTTAAATTATCATCAATATACAATATATTTAAATAAAACAATGAACTATTTTCCTAATTTAAATACTAAATCATGCTAAAGCCTCTACTAATGAGAGCTTTGCATTTAAGCAAAACTGTATATTTTACACATTTAATAAAAATAATTTCAAATGCAAAAAATTTGTGTGCACAACTGTACAAATATTTAGTTCACACAAATATTTGATATTTAATCTGACAATATGTTCAAATATATATATTATAAAAAGCTCTGAGAGTTAATAAACAAACCAAAAAAAATGCAAATAGTTCTCAACACGTGAAACCTAAAATAAATATTTGCACACCCACACACAGAGAGAGATCGTGTGTGCATGTGCTATTGTGCATGTATGTGTGTGGTCATTAGCCATGGACACCATCGTAATGAGACGAATGAAATTCTATAACAGGAGCTTACAACTTAAGCTAATTACGTGGCACACGTGAGGTTCTGATTTAGCGTTTAGCATCGCAATTAAAGGGGCTCTGCGTGTGTGGAGCCTGAATGGGCAATGGGGAATGAGTGAGCACGGCGAGGACGGTTGGGGACGGGTGAGTGCTATAGGGTATTTGGCTAAAGCGAAAGGCTTATCATATCAAGAGCAGCACGCAACCAGCTGGCAAAGTAAGCCATATATGAATGGCGACAAAAAGCTAAACAAAAAGCTAAGAAGCCGGCTGGGTATGCCTGACTTGCAGATGCTCTGTAAATAGTTAAATGTATAATATGTGATGGAGTATATATTTTTTAAGCGTTTGATATGGAAGGAAATATTAATATTAATATGAAAGAGTTGCTTAAAAATAAATTTTGTACAGAAATAATTTAAAAAAATTTTTTTTTTTATAAACTAAAATTTTACTACAGCTGCCTGCGCTTTCAAACATAGTATTAAAAGCAAAATAATAGCAGTTAAATTAAAAGCAACAAAAAGAAAGCACATAGCGTGTATGCGACTAAGAGATACTCTGTATATTGCTTTAGGCTTTTGACTATTTATATATATATATATCGTTCTGCAGTAAGTGATGGGCCTTAAGTCTTAAGCATCAAAAAATACTTAATATGTATAAAAATATTCTAACATCTCTTCACTTCCCATATGCAAAAATTACATTAGAAATAATATATATTTTCTTCTCAGTAACGTCAATTTTTTTTCTCATTTACAGGGTATTAAAAGCAACAACATTTTATGCAGCCGAGGTGGCAATTGTCGCTGCATGCAACAGCAGCAGCAGCAGCATGTGAACCAGAGAGTGGGTTCACAGAGGTTTTAGCGCCCCAGCCGCAGCCACAGCCTAACGAAGCGCTCGTGTTCCAAAAGTGCAACAATTAAATTTAATTACGAGTGTCATAAATATGCCAGACCATACCACAAACACACACACATGCGCACTCACACACACGCACTCACACACATACGCATAGCGAGAATTGCAACGACAAAATAATCAAATAACATGCAGCAGAAGGAAACTGCAGGCACAGTAGTAGGCGCAGCAGGCATGGGGGGGGGGGGGCGTGGCTGGCTAAAGAAGCAGTAGCAGCGACACTGGCAGCGACGCTGGCAGCAGCTGCAATAGATCCAATTGCCACCGAAAACCTCTCGGCCGAAACTCTAACCAAAAAGCCAGTGGAAACAGCGTGTAAATTAGCAGGGCACAAATTAATTATTCAAAATGTGCGGCACTTGAATGAGAAAGGCAAATGCAAATAGAGTGGGCCAGGCAGATAGATAGAGTGAGTGTGAAAGAGGACGAGCACGTACGTGCTATCTATAGATGTGTGCTCGTGCGTATGTGTGTGTGTGTATGTGTGTTTGTGCAACTGCAACTGCAACTGCAACTGGTACGCCTAATTAGGCATAATTAAACGGCTAAGCATAGATTTTGGAGCTGAAAATGTTGGTTAGATTTGCATGCACTTCAGTGTGCCGCAAATGTGACTGAAGCCGAAGCCACAGCACAGATAGCAGCAAATTGACTAGCAGAAGGAATAAAATATGTGACATAAATCATATATATATATGGAATACTATAAAGGACTTTGATGAAACAGTTTAAGAATGGGGGAAAATGAGGTCACATCTATTGAAGTAGTTGTACATTAATGTAGTACTAAAAGCTGAATTGAAACAGAAATAGAAACAGAACAGAAAAGGTGCATATCTCTCTCTCTCTCTCTCTCTCTATCTCACTATCTCTCTCTCTTTCTCTATCTCTCTCTCTCTCTCTCTCTCTATCTCTCTCTCAGTCAAGACATCATATAATAAATAAACCAAGTATTAATATATAAGCAATAAATAAATAAATACTTATATATAATATTAATAATAATATAAGATAAGCAAATAAATACTTATATATAATATATTGTATATCACGCTCAAGATTAGTTCAGGTATTCAAAGACCTGCCACACTCCATTTGCTTCATTTAGCCGAAAATAATAAATATAATAACAAATATACAATAATAATTATAATAATATGCATATTAAATAACGTTCAGTCCTATGTAGCACAAGTTGAAGCCGACTCCTGCCCCATTGCCACTTCCGATTCTTATTGCTTTCGACCAAGGACTCAGGATTTTGCTCCACATGGAAATTAAGTGTAATTTGTAGATTCTTGAGACAAGCTGCGCAGGCCAGATTTCTTTTCATGTCAGCTGTGTAGCCAGCCCTAAATATAGTCACATTAATTTAATAAAATATATTGCTCAAATTATGCCCAATAAAAATTCAAGGTTGACAAAAATCTAATAATATCAAGCTTCAGTTTATTTATAGACAGAAGAAATTAAATTAGCTTTTAAAAAAATATTTTACTTAGAGATGAAAAATCATAAATATGCTCCATCTTAACTCATTAGTAGATCTTGGTAGCTATATCAAAGTTCAGTTGTATTTTGACCTCTATTATATTATTCTACCATACATATTCAAGAGCACACACACCCACACACACACATAATCAAAAATAATTCCACGAAATTTGGCATTAATGCTGAATCAACAATTCCCATTCTCATTAGAAAATTATAATGCGAATTCAGCTGGAGTCGTCCAACTATATTTAGTTAAAGAAAGCCAACGGGGCGCAAATCAAGATTTCATATTTTTCTTCCTTTACGTCGTCTTCTTCGTCTTCTTGGTTTTTGCTCAGGTTTTTGTTTTTTTCCGTAGGAGGTTTTCATATTTGCACTACATAAGTATTTTCACGCTCATTATGCGCTGGCCAGCTCTCAATGGCGCTTAGCGCAATTACCTGGCAGTTAGTAGAGTTGGAGCAGGAGTCGGAAAAAAAAAGAGGGCAGGTAGGTAAGGGCAGGGCGCTGGTTAGGTTTTTATTTGTGCTACGATTTGAGAAACATTTATTTTACTTTCTTGCTGCTGGAGCTGGTCCTTGCTTGCTTTATTCAGCT
Source organism: Drosophila aldrichi (assembly GCA_035045965.1). Taxonomy (NCBI): domain Eukaryota; kingdom Metazoa; phylum Arthropoda; class Insecta; order Diptera; family Drosophilidae; genus Drosophila; species Drosophila aldrichi. Next base: position 1,963,782 of record JAWNOM010000038.1, read on the forward strand.
GGCCGCAAACAAAACGTTCGTGGCTCAGCGTCATAATGAGTGCAAATTTATTGGGTCATTTGGAAAATACGAGTGGAAATCTACTACAGCTCTCTCTCTCTCGCTCTCTCTCTTTGCTATGCTTTCCTCTATATATATGAAACTGTAGCAAAAATAAAAATAAAGAAAAACTGAAGCAGCAGTTGCTTATTATGCCATCTAGCCAACGGGGTTCTTGCTGGTTTTTTAATTAGTCAATAGCCGAAAAGAAAAGCGCCGATAAGAAACTGCCAAGTAGTTGGCAAAGACAGGCAGAGACAGAGAGAAAGAGAGAGATAGAGAGAGAGAGAGACAGCTGAAATGAAAATGAGCTGCGGAAGTGAAAAGTGCACGCGTCCAAATGAATTGCTATGGCAATGGCAATGGCCAACAGTCACTTATAAAAGTACGCTCTCACACACAGTCAAATAAAATGGCTGAAATGGACTTTATGGAAAAGGCGCCAGCTGCCGCCGTTGCCGTTGCCGTTGCCGTTACGTATTCTCGGCTAGCTAACATTACGTGCTTGTTGAATTATTTATTATTAACGCCGAATGTTAAATCGCAATTAACCATTGCGTCCATTTTGCCTTTGTTATGCCAATCGCTTATTAATTGCCTGGCAACGCATTTCACATAATGCACCAATTTTCACAATTGCCAATGGCCAAAAAGTTAGTCCGCCCATTGGGTTAACAGTAAATACCCTGGAATTAGCTGGATTTACATATACTAGATTATATGGAATAATTTCCTTTATTATTAATGCACAATTTGAAGTGAATCAAAAGTAAAATTCAGTAATTGTTAAATACTTCTGGAATCCTCCATTTATCTATAAATTTGTCACACTAAAAAATTTAGTAATCCCCATCACATTTATAAGACATTAATTCCTTCACATCAATTAGAGAATATTTTTAGCCTTCACAAATCGTTAATGAATTTACAAAGTGTTTATTTATATATTTAGCCTATGGAATTACGGTTTAAATAAAGAAACAACTCTAGTTGGCTTAAGTGATTGATAGAGGGTTATAATTATTATTATTATATAAGTAAATTGTATGCCTTCACAAATAGTACAATAATAATAGAGCTAATTCAGATAATGTCTGATTGATTGATAGCGCGTTACATGTGAAACGGGTATATAGGTTGTACAGTTACTTGCTGTAAGTATATACTAGCAGTCTAGTATTTTCGTTTTCCAGTATTTTCTTATTCTTGTATGCTAGTAATCTAATATGCCAGCACTCTAACATTCTAGAACATTCCGTGTTCTAGTATTTTTACATCCTCAAGAAGTCTAGTATTTTAATACATTATAGTCTCCCAGTATATTAGCAATTTAGAATGTATAATCAAGATTTCTAGTATATTATTAAAATATAGTTACTATACTATAGTATAGTATAATATAGCATAGTATAATATAGTATAGTATAGAATTATTATACTATACTATAGTATAGTATATCATAGTATAGTATTATTATAGATAGTATAGTATATTCTAGTATTCTGGCAAGCAATCATCTACTATAAAATTGTATATATCGTATATATGATATAGTATATATATTCTAGTATATTCTAGTATGGTAGTATCATGTATATACTATAAAATATATATAGGTATATATCTAGACATATATCAGGGTAATTCTTAGTCTTGTTTTTAGCACTTATGTCATTAATTGTGCAATTATTATTGATTGCATTAGGCACAGCAAGTACACGGCATGTGCGTGCGCACATGTGTGTGTGTGTGTGCCAAGCTGGTATTTTGGGTTATTTGTTGGCCAATTGGTCGCCGGCCACAGTTGCCATTTGGCTGCAATTATTTACATTTTGTCATTATTTTGCAACCAAATTATTTGTGGGCATGTTTAATTAGCAAAATTCATGTTTGAATGCTTTAAAACAATTAGCCACAGTCGCATACGCGCTCGTACGTACACACACACACACACGCACTGCCACATACTAGTAAAGTAAAGTGTATGCCGCGCCATTATTGACTTTTGGCCAACTAATGAAGGCTCTGTTCTGTTAGCCAAGAGCTATTTGGTTCAATAAAATATAAATGATGGCAAACTGCATACATATACATATGTATGTGGGTATGTACATATATACGCATAAGTGCGTGTGTGTGAGTATAAATATGCCACGCCCACGCGTGCAATATTTATTTATAGGGCTTTGACTTTCAGTTAAAAGCGAACGCGACCGCAGCATTTCGACGGAAATTAAAGGCTGCATAAGAATTTATAGTGTCACAGGGCGAGAGAGCGAGAGAGAGAGAGAGAGAGAGAGGGGGAGAGCGAGAGAGCATGCTATGATCATTTAATGTCGCTTTCGGACTGTGCTTTTCTGACTTGGATTTACGTATGTATATCCATATGTGTATTATTTGTTCAAGATTTATATTCAACTGAAATATCAGTTTCATTTTGGGTATTTAAAGAGTTTTCAAATGTAGAAAAATCTCAAAATATACCATAGAAAGCAAACTTGAGGCGTATGAAATGTTTTCTCTTGCACAAATTAATTAAAGTCTTTTAAGTGGAACCTTGAACTCATCAGCTCGACCACTGCAATTGGTCATGATAGTCAATTATCATGTGCAACTGCAATTGATGCAAATAAATGCGGCTCATTAAGCAGCCTGCTGCAAAGAAGTTGCTTCAATTAAGCGGAATGCAAAGTCTTAAAGTACAAACAATTTGCCAATTAAGTTTCTTGAAACTGAATGCAATAAAATTTGCAAAGTTTTCAAAATAATAAATTATGAATAATTGAAAAGTTTTTATCATTGTAAAAAAATAATTTAAAAAATTGAAAATAAAGTATTCTAACTACCTAAAAAATGTTTTAAATATAAACGATAAATATTTTATATATTAATATTGATTTCTTATAACTTGCAACACAAACGAAATCCCTTTAAGTTCATCCTATGGCGCATCATTGAGATAAATTCCAGTTTAATCAGGTTTTGCATCAGTGCAAGGGTTTCACTTTATTTTACATATTTGTATTTTTGATTGATTGCTCGCTGCCTCTGGCCAATAAAATTTAATAAATCATAAAAGTGCAGTCATTAAAATCAAATAAGATTGTTGCAGGCTTCCCATTTCAACTGCATAATACCCGCTCAGCAGCTCAGTTTATTTAAATTTGTAATGGAGCTTACACTTTGTATCTTTATTATAGTTTATCTTCATATTGAGTTCAAAACTTTTGAAGATATATGTAGATGCGATTTGCTAAGTATAGTTCTCCTATATATAAGTTATTACTTCATTTTTAAATAAAATCCCATATACTCCACTAGCACCTCAAACGAGTATTACCTAAAAAAAAAAATGAAAAGAATTTCAAATGAATTTAATTACAAATCGAGCCCCTTTGAAGGCTCAAAAATGTTTTTCCAATATCCATATTTCTGTTGACACTGAGCCAGGGCCAATGCGGGCTAGAATTAAATACTTAAATAAAGCGAACATTTATGCGGACTTGCAGGCTTAACACTTTTTATTTAACTATTTATATATATTACATGTATATAAATAAATAATAAAATAATTTTTTCATTTACCGGAAAATCTGCTCAATATATGGTAACAGAAAAAAACAAAATTGATAAAATGATGCGGAAAATTCATATCTATTTATAATTAATTGTTGAAGAAAAAAGTTAATGAAAAAATATATATATACAGGCGTAGCAAAAAACAATGCAAAAAAAAAAAAAACTGAGCTGAAATGATTTAAAAAATCTGTGGGTCTTAATTCATATTAATTGCGCAGGCTGAACGATTGCAATTCATGCATGGATGAAAAAAAAAAAAAAAAACAATAAAAGAGAAAAAATTGCAAATTCGTGGCGAATTTATGGCAAAAATCGAGTGACAAATGCACCGACAATTGTATACCCTAATTTGTGTAATTGATTAAACTTGGTAACAATGAGATCTTATTTATTATTTAATAGAAATATTTACAGAATAGTAATTTATAAGATTCTGGATGAAGATAGTCCAAGCTTAAGTTATAAAAAAAAAAATAAATAAATAAATAAGAAAATAAAATAGTAAGCCAAAAGAACTATATTGGTTTAGTTTTAATTAAAATAATAATCATTTTTATATTTGATTTTTATTCCGTAAAATATAAAAAAATTATGTGCAACGAGAGTAAGATAAACTTCAAATTGTTACTATTCTCATGTATATTTTTTAATAATTTATTAAAACTCTTAGTTAACTTTAAGTAAAAATCGCAAAGTAAGTAAAGGGCAAGTAATTTATTTTAAATATAGTATCTTATATATCTGTATAACATCTACTATATTAAATTAACCTAGCGAATGCTATAAATATTTTGTATAAAATCTCATTTATGCATAGCTAAGATATATGTATGTATGTATATATACTAAATATTTATTAAAGCCAGCCAAACAAAAACTTTGCTTCCATTCAAACGAAATATTGGCGAAAACCTCACAAAGTCAGCTCTCTCAGAATGTGTATAGACGAACTTCCTGCTTTAGCAAGAATTTCTCAAGAATATTGGATTTTTTTCTCAGAACAATTGTGTTCATGCTCATGTGGCTTTTATTTGTGTGTATGTGTGTAAGTACATATAAGTACGTTGGAATAGAAATCAATATAAATAAGAAATTAAATATATCTATAAATAAAATAGGAAAAATATTTATAAATGAAATTTAAAATTTTCCCAAATACTCATTAAAAATATTACTCTCAATTGAAAACCTTAATAAATATATGTATTTTTTAATATGAAATCCTAAACTGAAATTATTCAACATTTTTCAGTTAAGTATTTGTATAGATAGCCAGAAGACACACGTAATAAATACATAAAATATATTCAGGTGTAACAAACCTTACTGGAATTTCAAGGTATACCACTTACTCAAAAGAGTAAAATTCTTAATTTTTGCAGTTAATTTGCCATCAAGTCAAGAACCCTTCAACAGGTGACTGACTGGCACACTTACCTATACTTAACTATAGCACGCACATACGCCCGGTGTTTTGGTTGTTGTTGTTATTGTTGGGTTTTCTCGTTTGTTGTTGTTTTTCGTTGGTTGGTGTTGTTGCCTTTAGCAAAGTTTTCAACTGTTGCAAATTTCTGCTGTCAGCTTTAGTAATATTTATGGAAATGTGCTTACTTTGGCGCCAAGCTACGAAACACTAAAACAGAGCCAAGTACTTGAACACATACACACACACACACGCGCACGCAACACACGAACACAAATACACGCGCGCACAATATATGTATTTTGTTATATTTGCAAAAATTTCTTAAATTTGCCCCAATTATTTTTAGCTAATTTTTTAGTATATTTGTTGCTTTTTTATTGCAATTGTTTTCACCAACAATTTATTTTGTCACAAATTCCGGTGGTCGTCGTAGCGGGAGCCGCTGTAGCTGGAGCTGTTGCCGTTAACTGGTGCCGTTAGCTTATTGCCGAGAGCCGCTGTGAGAGGCACCGCGAGAGGTAAATTTTTGCGAATCAGCCGAAATCAACGAAAATGGGGCCAAAGCAGCAAGTGGCATTCACGCACAAAGGTTTTCGTACTTTAATATTTGATTAACTACAATATTTAATCTCTGCACAGATATTAAAGGCTGAGCTTTACTGCACTTCACGTTTTCACACGTTCGTTTTTTTCGTTTTGTGCGTAAAAATTTGTTGTTGTTTCTGCTTGCGAAAGTGAACTGTAGTTTGTGCCGTTACAAATGAAAGTGGCGTCGCTGCGTACCGTCTCGTTACGCGTTTGGTTGAAGACTGCGTTGGGTCGCCTCGTTGCTGCGTACGAACGGACCAAATTCGGTTCGGCAACCACTCGTTGATTCAACAGTTAACACGAAGCGCAAACACACGAAGCACAGTGTGCCTGATGCAGTCAGAGTGCGGGGTGGGTGAGCGTTGGCGAGGTTTGTTAACACGAACCGCGAAGTCTGTGAGACTAACCCAATGTAATTGCCATTACGATGCTGCTGCTGCTGCCATTTCGTTTGCTCTTTTCGTTCAGCATTCCGTTAGAAACGAGTGCGAGATGCGAAGAGAGAATGTCCCTTCGTGTGCATGTGGATATTTGTGTGTGGAACATGTGGAATGTGTTGAAAGGGGCATTGGATAGGCAGCGCAAATGAGGGAATGCAGTATTAATAATACAATTTATATTTTGGAGTATAATTAAATTTGAAATATTAATAGAAAGTATTTCAGATTATTAATTAAATTGTTAATTTGAATTTTATAAAATTTTGCTAACATATTTTATTTAAAATATATGAGGAATGAATGTTGATTCTTACTTAGAAGTAACTATAAAAATTGTGTTTATTTAATTTATTATTTATATAATATAATTTAATAATATGTTAGGCGCATAAAATGAAGTTTGTCAAAATCAAAGTCAACATCAAAGTAGGGCAACTTTCCCCTCTCTCTTACAGAAATATCCCAATATGCACACTGCAGTTGCCGCTACTTTTCACTGAACCCTATTTTGTCTGCGCATATTTCCCAGCTTAAGAGCATGCGCTAGCGCGCGTAAACTACCCCTTAACTTAAGGGCAATTTTCTCTTAATGTGCGCTTATAGTCGAAGCAGATCATTGAATACGCCGGCGACAGCTTCAACGGCTTCAAGGCCATTTTCCTTCTCTCCCCTTCTCCCACTTTCTCTCTCTCTCGCTCTGCGTGTCTTCATTACAAAATATTTGAATTTATTTTTATTCACATTTTCATTCTTTGCTCTGCTGTTTTTGTTTGCGGGCCACTTTATTGTTATTTTGTTTTGCTGGCAACTTCATGTAGAGAGCCATCTGTAAAATTAAATTTAGCGGCTGCCCAAACACACACACACACACACAAACACACACAGAGAGAGAGAGTGAGTGGCCACAGTCCATTGGAATATTCGCAGCTGCCCTCAAACTATTTACTCAGCCTCTTTAGCTTCCCTCCTCATTCGCTGTGCCACACTCCATCTCTCTCTCTCTCTCCCTCTCTCTCTCTCTCTTTCACTCTCATAATGAATATTTATGAAGATTTAAAAAACATTTTCTTCGCCTCTGTTGTTTTATGATTTGCAAGTGTGCCCTTCGCTGCCCACCACTCCATCTCTCTCGCTCGCTCTCTTGCCTTGCTCCGTGGCCTGTCGTCTGTCTTCCATTCTGCTTTCTTCTTCAATTCAATGGTGTGCAAAGTTTCACTGATGGACAATGTCCTCAAGTGGAGCAAAAACATTTTAAGTATGTGTGTTGCTGTATCCCTGTATGCTCGTGTATGTATGTGTGTGTGTGTGTGTGCTGCTGCTGCTGCTGCTTGCTGTTGTTTTCATTTTGCAAATGATTTCATTATGTGCTGCAGACGCCATGCTCGATTCGTGGACTCACGGTTCGTATACTTGATATTGCTTGTTGCCATCGCCGCCAAACGACAAATTTGCGTCCGTGCGGACAGTTGCTGAACGGCGGGTGGAGGGTGGTGTGTGGTGCGTGGAGTGCGGTGGTGTGGGGTGTGGGGCGTGGTGAATGCTCCACTGTTGTCTTCGTGTAAATTTATTGATAATTTAATTTGACATTTGCGGTTACTGATTGTCATGATTGTTTTCATGTTAATCTTATTGTTCGACTTGTTTTGTTTTTATTTTATTTTCCGTTTTTTTATTCTCTCTCTGTTTGTCTCCTTCTGCTGGGTGTTTTTTTGTATACACTTGCCGAGAGCACTTTTAATTTGTTGTGGAAGCTATTTAATACATAAAGTGATATATAATCGATAATTATCGATTGATAAAATATCTAATATATCAGAAGTATTACTTTATAAAATAGTCTAATTTGATATATAACAAACACTTGGATGTATCGATAATTATCGATACATTTTTTATACATATTTGTTGATTTTTCAACTAGGCTAACAAAATATGCAATAAGTTTGTATAGTTTTGTTAATCTATCATCTATCATGATATCCATCTCATATACCATATAAATAAAACAATCGTTATCGATTAGTAACACAAATGAAAAATTGATAAATGACAACATATGTACATAGATGTAATATTATTTAGTAGGGCATTTATTTTATGATATTTCATAGCCTTCAATGTTTAGCAATCGAATTCGATACCGACAAATATTTTATTTTCTATAGTATATTAAAAGTTCGACACTTCAAAGATATTTTTCTATTGTTTTGTATTTGAAATAGGGAACGGTTATTTGCATTTACTTTTTATGTGCTTGTTGTTCTTTTTGTTTTTGTTTTTGTTTTTTTTTTTTTCATTTATTTATTCTTTTTTTTTTTTGCTTTTCTTTTATTTGGTAAAGGACGAACGCTTAACAACATCATCCATGGGGCGTGCTTCGGATATTTGCATGTTTTATGTGGACATGTTGTTGTTGTTGTTGCTCTTGATGTTGTTGTTGTTGTTGTTGTTGTTGTTGTTATTATGTGGCCTCCTTTTAAAGGCTCAACGTTGAGTCGCTCTTTAACTTTTGCTGCCATTTGTGAACATTTCTTGTTCTTTGCTTTGCCACTCAGTGCCCCCCCCCCCCTGTGTAAATGGGTCAAAAGGCTATATTGGTCTGCTTGGAGTGTATGTAACAGGCTGTAGAAATCGATGCTTATGGCATATAGTATATAGTCTTGATCAGTTTTAGACTATCTGACAGATCTGGTTCTCTCTCTATCTCATTCTCTCTCTCTCTCTATATATCTGCTTATCCTTTCGTCCCTACGCTGGTCAATCTATCTTCCTCAATCTATCTCCTTCGCTCTCTCTCACTTCTCCTTCAGATGTGCATCCATCTGTTACCTCTTCCATCTCTCAGCTCTAACATCTGTAAGTCCATCCGTTTGTCTGTTTGTCCCATTGCCGCTCTATGTCTCCGTCTGACCGCCCACTGTTTCTGACCATCTATCTGCCTATCTGCATATCTGTCTGTCTGTCTGTCTGTATTGGCTAGTTCCCCTGGCTGTTCGTCTTATGTATCCGTCTACTTCTTCCGCCTATTGGTCACTCTGTCCGTCTCTCTACCTCTCCAACTGACTCTGTGTCCCTTAGCTTGTCCCTTCGCTGTATCCATCCGCCCACCTATCTCCATTAGTCTGTTAGTCTGTCCATCCATCTGCCTTGTCTCTCCTCTATCTACTGCATCAACTACTTCCGTCCGTTTGTCTCTGCGTCCATCTAGAAAATACAAGACAAAATCAGCTCTAATTAACTTACAGGGTATCTCCAAGGTCGGCACTCCCCGTTTATTATAATCTCACGTGCTCTATAATGCGCTTCTATTGTTTCGCAGGAGAAGAAAAAAAAGAATATTTGCATGTGAAAACAATGAAAATGGTCAACATAGGCAGCAGGCAGCAGGCAGCTGGCAAAGCCGTTATGCTCCCATTTTGAATAGCAGCCACGTTAAATGTAATGTTCGTAATGGCTATGCTAAGGTATTTTAATTAAACTATTTCCTGGCTGGACGACAGTCCATGCCATAACCAGGACCACCCCGCCCAGTCCCATTGCTAAGCAGCTTCAAAATTTGCACAAAATATTGAAATATTTATGCCACAAATACAAACAGAGGAGATGTATATATATATATATAGTAAGTGTGTATATATGTATGTATGTATGTTAATATGTATATAGACAGACTGCAGATCCGCCTTTGCTTCGCTTCGTAATGCAATTTTAATTTCTTCTAGCACAGCAGGCGACAACTGAAGCCGCCTTTCGCCATCTTCTTCTTCGCCTGCTTCTTCTTCTTCATTTTGTGCTTGTTGCCTGCCTCGCTTCGTTTCCGCTAGCTGCGCCATCATTTCCGCTGCTCATTTTTTTGACTGGCTACGCGTGTGTGTGTGTGTATTGGTGTGTGTGAGTTAGTGTGTGTGTGTATATATATCGCTTTGTTTGCCCCCATTTGATTGTCATGTCGCGCATTTCGATTGTCAGCGCCGCCTTTGAAGTTGATCAGTTCCAATCAGCTCCTGGCGGAAATTCCAACCAGATGCACCTTGAATCGAGCAGCAGCAGCAGCGACAACAGCAGCAGCAGCGACAGCAGCAGCAGTTATAGCAGTTGTAGCACTTTGAATTTGTTGTTTTTATACCCTAGATCCATTAAAATCTGCCAGCCGACTGTGAGCATTATGAACTTGTGTGAGTGCTTAGCCAGGCTAAACAGGATATACATATATAAATAATATAGGTATAAAAGAGTCTTTGTAGTCAAAACTGTCATCTATCCATTGATTCATTTAGATGGACAATTATGGAGAGCGAATTACCAGATTCCCCTAATTTATAAATTATTAGATATGTATTATATTATATATTTGTACTTATCTCGATTCATTTATCAATAGATCGGATAACGAATTTCTTGGTTCCCATAGCTGATTTAACTTTACTTATCTCGACTTTATAAATGTCCAAAAAAAAAAAATATATATATATATAAAACCTAAAAAAAACATTACCCAAACTCAATATGCCCTTTGCATAAAATAGAGGAGTATAAGAAGGTGAGGAATAGCTCTAAACTCAAGATAGATGCCTACGACAGTAAAAAGTTTAAACATCAAAATATCAAACTAGTTGCTTGCAAACAAATTAAAGCTGAAGACAGATTTATTTAGATGCATACAGGGTAACTGCTCGCTAATCATTCAGCTGAAACTGAAGTATTTGCTTTGCCACAAGCAACATAAATTGTGGTTAGGTAGGTGAAACAACGCCTCAAGTTTTGCAACTGGCGCAAAAACTATGAAGGAATATCAGCAAGGAGCTCAAGAGCGGCAAAACGAAAACCAAAACCAAAACCCGAACCCAAACCCGAACCCAAACCCGAAACCCAAAAGCCGAATTGAGCAACGCCCACATATGAAGTTGGCAAATGCAGCCATAAGGAAATTTCATTATTACCGCGCTTACACGCTAATGAAGCATGTAAAATGTCAATGTAGTTGTATGTAGCACTTCAGTATCTCACTCTCTGTATGTGTGTGTGTGTGTGTGTGTGTGTGCAAGTATTGAGTCGAGTTGGGCTGCTAGTTTTATTGCAAATGTGTGTAATGAATGTAAATTAGTAAAAAGTTTTCATGTAGCGCATTTTCGCATGTGGCAAGGAAACTAACCTGCGGCAGCCAAGGATAATGCGACCTGCTCATCCTCTCTGTCTCTCTCTGTGTGAATTAGAATAGCAGGTAAATATATACAGAGAGAGAGAGAGAGAGAGAGAGAGTTAGGTCTTATGCTGCGCTATAATTTTGTGTGAGCTATGTAAAATAAAGTTTTTAAAAGAACTTAAACCAATCGCACTCTCTCTCTCTCACACACTCTCTCCATCTATCTCTATCCCTTTCTCTATTTTGAGCAATGACCATCTAAGCCAATTCTTATGCAAATGAGTCAAGCATAATAATATTATGCAAGTTTTTAAGCACTACACCAAATTGCGCTTTTGCTAACTAATAACATTTAATGGTCAACACAATTTGCCACTTTAACCAAGTTTCAACCAACTGACAGCCCACCATAGAACAAAAAAATAATAATAATAATAATAATTATAACGCGTTGATTATCAGAAAGAAAACTCCATTTAAATGCGTTCTCGAACAGATACCCTAATCTCTTATTATTTTTATTCAAATTTTGTATAAAGTAATTCTTCTTGATATAATACTATATTACTCTTATTTTTATAGTTATTATTATTATTTTCATTATTATTATATATAAGTCTGTATATCTAAAATTCGACTTAGTATTATCAGAATACATCTGAGATAGAGAAATACAATAAATAACTTGAACTGATTAAGTAGAAAGAAAATGCACCCTATAGCATAATTATGTGAGCAAAGCTTAGAAGGACAATAACTTAATTAGAAAGAGATGGAGTCAGAGGCAAGTAAATATAGCGCACTCGCTCTGTCACTCTCTGTTTAAGACAACAGCTGCAAATTGTAAGATACGCTTAGTCTACGAGCCTCGAATATGCAAAACCCAAATGGAACAAAGCCCCAGATGGACAGCAAGACAGGGCGACAGAGATGATGATGCGGATGCTGTTGCTGCTGCTGGACCACATCAGATGAGGGGTGTGGCTGGGGGCTGGCGTGCAAAGTGTGGCCCCTGCTCAGCATTAAAATAAGCAAAGTAAACTAAACAAAATTCGTTTATCAACGCCAGCGCAAGCAAAGTTCAGCCAAGGTGCAAAATAATTTGTTGCAATCAGCTTAACTGAAAGCTGGGCCAACTGCTGCAGGTAACAGGCAGCAGCCAGCACTGCCACTAGGCGTGGCACACACACACACAGATAGAGTGAGACTGGCAGCAGCCGGGGCAAGTTTTCAATTTAGGTTGAATTATTATGACCTTAATTAACACGTCGTTTCATCATCAAATGCTGCACTACGTCTTATGCTTTTGTTGCACATTTTTGGCATAGCCCCGCCCCTAGACGCCGCCACCGCCCATCTTGGCTGATTCGATTTTCTGCAGACATGCACTTTCCCAGCATCCAGTCCTAATCCCCAAATAACTGTTGCTTCAGGGTTCGATGCTCTCTCTCTATCTCCGGTTATTCACTCCCGTACCTTGCTCGCCCTCGCTCCCTTCATTCTCGGTGTGTCCCCCCTTCAAATTTTTAGTGTTTTAATTAAATTTTAACTAGCATGAGACTCTCAATGTGGGCTGCTGCAGTTCATGCACCTGCTAATTGAGTGCCCGGAATGTTAATTGAAATGCTTCACAAAATGTTTCACTGGCTGCGGCGTCATCTTTCATGTCAAAACTTAGCATTGTGTTTGCCTTATGATTTCTTTTTTAATTTCCCCAAGGTATTTAGCCAAGGAAGAACAAGAAGACGAAGACGATGACGAAAGTGAAAAAATAGAAATATAAACCTATATATATATATGTTAAATTATAGCAAATGCGACGAAGCGCTCGTCCAGTCTCAGCTGACCGCGCCAAGGCGCTGGACATGCGTACATGTTATTTCACATCTATTTGTTGGCAAACACACACACACACGCACACACACACATGCATATACTCAGAGCCTGTGTGTGTGTGTGTGCGTGCTTGTCTCGGTTTCCGCTTGGCCAAATTTGTTTACACTTTTTGTGTCCAGTGCGCTGCCCGCTCATAATTTAATTTTTAATACCCTGCGCGTAATGGGGTAGATGAACGAGGGTGGCATCGTTTAAGGAAACTTTATGTAACGAGAAATTTACTCATGAATAAGCCATATTATAGTTTCCCTGTCACTCTTTTTGTATGCTGGTGTTTCTACTTTTGTCGGCCTTTCTATCTCCTTCTCTTTTAATACTCCTCAATCTCCACAACTCTCTTTATTTAACGACAATTTTTTTAACTCTCTATATGTTTCTGTCTTATGTCTTTAAGGATCTTCCATTCCACAGATCTATCTTGTTATCTAACTCTCTATCTCTCCTTCCCCTTTCTCTATTGGTTTCATTATTCCTGTCTTTTTCTCAGTCTATCTTGCTACCCATCTCTCTATCTCGCGGTCCATTTTTCCTACTTACTCTCTCTCTCTCTCTCTCTCGCTGTTTGCTGTCAGTCAATCTCTCTCCATTATCACCATCTATCTGTATGTTGCATCTCTTCCTCTTCAGCCATCTTTCCATCGTTTTGATGATACTAATCGTGTTTTCACTTTATATATCTCTGTCGATCTCTGTACAGCTCATCCTATGTAATTCCTTGCCTTTCTTTCTCAACTTTTCCTATCTCTCTGTCTTTGTTGGGCCTCCTTCTATCTCCTTGTCTCTTCCTCATTCTCTTTCTAGTTATTCCCATTATCCCATTCGAATACAAGGCATCTATCAGTCAGGCAATCGCAACAAACTTGAATTGGCTCTTTTTTAAGTATTTGTCAAAACGGTTCGAAAACTTTTTGCTGGCCTGACATATGGCGCTAAGCCTGTCACATTATTAAACTTGCCTCATGAGGCAACCACCGACTGTCGACTGCCGACAGACGACTTGCAACTTGTGCTGTGCGGCTCATTAAACAAACTCGTAAATGGAACCAGCTACAGAACCCTTGAGCAACAGCACGTGATTTGCATACTGTAGTGTGTTGTATGTCATATAAGCATATGCTCACAATATTGTAGTGTATACAATATATGAAGTTGACATATGCCCAAAATATAAGTAAGAGTATCATGCTCACAACATAGCAACACTTTGTTGCTTTATATATTTTTATATTATAACAGCTATACATAAGCGCCGTAATATGATCGGTCACTTATGTATAGACTGAACTGCAGCGTGGGATCTGCAACGTAAGCATTGTTACGTCCACGCCGCAGCTTAAACGCTAAATGTATATGCCTTCTGCATATGCATACAAACATATATACACACACATACAGCATGCTATATACTCCCATTCTGTCGCTGCTATGAGCGACAGAATTCTTATGTAAAACTTATGTATTTTAGGCGAAGACTTTATTTCAATAAAATATGGAGAGGATTCGCTGTCCGCCAGCCAAGTAAATATGTTGGAACTTTCTGCATTTACGACATGGCGACCGTGACAGTTGTTACTGTCTGGCGTCACTTTCATATTTCGTGTCAAAAACTTAAGACTTAAATAAGTGTTACGTGGCTGCCAAATTGTTATGCTGATCTGAAAAAAAAAAATCCTCAGCCTTGTGGGTATAAAAGCCGACTCCAAGCGTCTGACCCATGCCATCAACAAAGACAACAACATCAACAACAGCAGCAACAGCAGCATAATAGTGACACCAAAAACAACAAAATGCTACAAAAACAACAACAGCAGCAACAGCAGCAACAGCAGCGTGACACCAAAAACAACAAAACTGCAACAAAAACAACAACAGCAACAACAGCAGCGCAACAGTGACACCAAAAACAACAAAACTGCAACAAAAACAACAACAGCAACAACAGCAGCGCAACAGTGACACCAAAAACAACAAAATTGCAACAAAAACAACAACAGCAACAACAGCAGCGCAACAGTGACACCAAAAACAACAAAACTGCAACAAAAACAACAACAGCAACAACAGCAGCGCAACAGTGACACCAAAAACAACAAAACTGCAACAAAAACAACAACAGCAACAACAGCAGCGCAACAGTGACAACAAAAACCACAAAACTGCAACAAAACAACAACAGCAACAACAGCAGCGCAGTAGTGCCAACAAAAACAACAATAGCCGCAGCAACAGCGGACATCAATCATCTATAAATATAGAAGCCTGTGCAGACCAGCACCGGCCACGCCCAGCGCGTCAAGCTGGGCCAATCAACATTAAGATGTGAGCCGACAGCGCTACTTAGAGCGCGCAACGTTATAGGCTATAATAATATATATTAAGATATAAAATTTAATTTTAATTATACACTGTAAACATTGTACTACTGAGCGACGATTGCGTTGCTCGGTATAGCGCATGGCCCGTAAAGCCATGCAAATTTTAGACAGGAAGACCACTGCGTTGGTCGAATAGGATATATACAAATTTTTTTTGTATAAACCATAAAAAAAAATATTTTAAACAATTGCAAGAGAGTAGCAAATATATGTTGCTTATAATCAATATTATATAAAATTAGATAAACAAAAATTTTCCTTTTTGACTTTGTTCAAGAAATGATAGTATAAAAACTAATTTTTGATTTCTCTATATACTAAAAAAAAAAAAAAAACAAACTTTTTATGTTTGTTCAGGAAATGAAAGGGTATACACTCTTTTTTGTTTTCTATACAAAAAAAAAAAACCACAAATTTGATTTGATTTATACCTACACAACTTCGTCATGACCCTTTTTAACTTGAAATTTTATGTGCTTGCTGACTCGATGTTGTCGAAGTCAGCCTTGAACTTATTACCTGTTTTGTCTTGGCAACAAATAATGGATATAATAATATCCAAAATACAAATATTTAATGATTTAAAATGTAACTAAACCCTGCTTAGACTCACCCGTGTGGTCGCGGGACTTTAGAATACAGCCACAGTGAGAGACGCTTGTCGTAAGAGGCGACTAAGATGCTCAACTGGCAAAAACAAAAAAAAATTTTTTTTTATAAAAGTCCTGAAGTCACTACCAGGCAAGTAAACAGAAAAATCCTGCAGGACATGTTCAAGAAGATTTGCTTGTGCAATCTCTTAACAAACGCTTCTAAGCCCAACGTCATTTTAATGACGAAATATGAATAGTAGTGGCCTTGCATATAACAAATCGACATGTTTTTAGAAACATGAAGAAATTATAGCAAGAATTGATGTTAGCGATTTTGTACTCCAATGGAATCCTCGACTTAGGTCAGATTTTCCAAAGGCTTGCATGACAAGCCGGTGTATATATAATCAGCAACACAAGAGGCACCGTGCAAAAGATCTTTGAACTAGTTTCAACAGATTCTTTTAATATTATGGGCAATAATATATATTAGAGTAGCGCTACTCAAGCCGGTGACCCATATAATAATTAATAACGATCGAGAAGCGATACTGTTTACATTACATGACAATTTACTATCTGAAATTGCAAATAAAAGTGCAACAACAGTTGCCAAAGCAATATTCAAAAATTTATTCTAAAACATGGTCCAATGAAGACGTTCATTATGGACACAGAAACAGAATATAAAAATTCCATTATAAGTGACTTGTGCAAATATTTAAAAATAGACGATATAACGTCTACTGCACAAAACCACCAGACAGTTTCGAAAAATAAATTAAAACATAAAATTGGTCTGATCAACCAATTTAAGGTAATCAAAATGAGTAAAAAAAAAAATTCATAATAATTATCATTTTACTAATGCCATCATTTCTTGAACAATGGAGTCAATTTTTTTTAAGTGCATTGAATTTTTTTATATATGTGGTTATACGTTATATAAAAAAAAAAAGAAAAAAAATTTTAATATATTGTATTTTTTTTATAAAAAAAAAAATTATAAAAACAAAAAGAATTGGAAACAAAAATTCTTTTTAATATAAAAAAATATATATGTTAAAAGAAAAAAATTTTTTTTTTAAAGAAAAAAAAAAGGATGTTAAAAAAAAAAAAATTAAATTAAAAAAAATATATATATAATATTTAGTTTTAAGAATACAACATAACACATATAAAAAAAAAATCTACTTTAAATAACTACATTATATTACGTTATTTTTTTAAAGAGGGGAGGTGTAGTGTGTTGTATGTCATATAAGCATATGCTCACAATATTGTAGTGTATACAATATATGAAGTTGACATATGCCCAAAATATAAGTAAGAGTATCATGCTCACAACATAGCAACACTTTGTTGCTTTATATATTTTTATATTATAACAGCTATACATAAGCGCCGTAATATGATCGGTCACTTATGTATAGACTGAACTGCAGCGTGGGATCTGCAACGTAAGCATTGTTACGTCCACGCCGCAGCTTAAACGCTAAATGTATATGCCTTCTGCATATGCATACAAACATATATACACACACATACAGCATGCTATATACTCCCATTCTGTCGCTGCTATGAGCGACAGAATTCTTATGTAAAACTTATGTATTTTAGGCGAAGACTTTATTTCAATAAAATATGGAGAGGATTCGCTGTCCGCCAGCCAAGTAAATATGTTGGAACTTTCTGCATTTACGACAATACAACACAAGACACGCCCACAACTCCCCCAAAAAAAAGGGAAGACAACACTTAATTGCATGCCAAATGAAAAGTTTAAGAAAAAGACGAAAAAAAAAAAAACAAATAACGCCAAAAATTAAATGTGCGTTAAATTGCCAATAAACATGGCCAGCATTTTAATAGGCGCTAAAATATACGCCGGAAAATACGAAAACGGAGAGTCCAAGGAAAACAACAAATACATAGTATAAACAGCGTTTGGTTAAAGGGTTTCTTCACTGCTTTTAATATACATAATAATTACTTCTGAGAATATGGTCTGCTTGAGCTAACTAGTGGAAAGGTATGGAAAGTCTATTATATGTTTGCCTAATTGGTACCATTTTACATAGCAAAAAATCCTGGTTCGAACTATTGCAAACTTTCAATCTTAGAATGGTAAGATCTATTTAAACTAAAGTCTTTAGGATTCATATGTACCTTAAATATACATACATATACATATTCCCATATTATAAACATTATTTAAGTAGCATTTCCTCATTTCTGTGCAACTGTGCAAAAATAGTTTTATTATATCAGTCTGACTTCTTTGTCTCTCTAATTTACTGTGCCAACTGCCGAGTCACACTTGACGACAGCTACAGCCGCTTTCGTCCGGCTTAAACGGGACTTTTCCACACTAGAAAGCATAATTACAATAGCAAAACATACTCAACCGCAAGCCGCACACTAAATACCCTGAACGAGCTTGCTATGCAAGCTGCGCTCGTGTGAGGCCGAAGCGATCGCCATAGCCTGTCATGCTACTCGCATGCAGCGAAACACTGGCGCTCACTCTCTCACTCGCACAAGGAAGAAGGCGTGCAGAAAGGAGAATTGGCAAGCAGGTAGAAAACACAAATACAGGCAAATGTACATTGGGCTGTTGTGGGGTTCGAAGTGTGCGTTGATTTTAACGTCGCACGTGGCTGATCACAATTGAATAGTAAATTGTGGGATCAGTTGTGCTAGAACAGCTCACAATACATTTCCGTCAGATGTAGAATATTTTTTTTATAGTACATTTTTAAGAACGAAAATTTTGTACGATTATTTATTTGGCTCGAATTAGCTTTAAATTTTTTGAATTATTAAGACAAAATGGAGCCGCTGCGAGCCCGTAATTCCACTAAGCTAAAGGTCAACATGCCGCAACCAATGGAAAAATCTCAGAAGAATGTACACGATTATTGCGTACTGTGAATGCGTATGTGTTTTGTGAATAATAACTTTTTATGTTTTTCCATAGGAATTTTCAGAGGATGAGAAGAAAATTATTGGTGAGCTAAAGCAGCTGTATATGGAAACCATCAATCTAGATGTTAAGATGCAGCGTGAAATTTACAATATGGAAAAAGTGTATGAGATGAAGCACAATGAGATATTCGACAAGCGCAAAAAGATGCTTGAGTAAGTTAGATATTGATAATGATGATGAACTGTGATTAGCTTCCAATAGTTGTCAAGCATCTCACGCTTTAGAGGTTCTCCTTGTACTTTTTGTCTTACTATAGAATCAATTTAAGTTTCTGATATATTCCTTTTTTGAGTTTTTGAGATAATCCTCCTCATTCCTTGATCCTAAATTAGTTTCAAACATATTCAGCTCATATCAAAGAGATTCTAAAGATTTGATTTTAACTATCTTTTTTCCTAACCATGAAATATGGATTCCTTGAGCTATCTTAAGCTACCTCTTCGTATTAGATATCTCGATACACTAAGTACCTAACTTTTCTTCCCCTACAATGAAAACAAAACTATGCGAATACTCTCAGAGAATACAAGAAACAAATTCATGGTGATGCTAATTCCAATGACAGTGTATCACGCTTTTGGCTCAAAGTGCTCAAGGCCTCTTACACCGAATTCATCGGCAAGGAGGATGAGAAAATTTTATCGGTGAGTAAAGGTAGTTCTACATCTAAATGAGAGATCTACTTATGTTTTTTTTTTTTTCAGTACTTATGTGATATACGTACCAAGCATTATAATGAAGACATCGTTAAGTTTGTCATCGAGTTCACTTTTGAGAAGAACGATTACTTCAAGAATCGTGTATTGACAAAGACCTATATATTGAATTGTGTGCCCGACAAGGAGGATCCATTGTCCTATGACGGTGCTGAGATAGTCAAATGCGAAGGCTGTCACATTGAATGGAAACATGCCTTGGAGCGCGAGAAAAATGGTATGTGGTCATAGTATATAATGCTACACTGCCTAGTGATCACAATCCTCTTTATCCACAGATCAACCGTCATTCTTTGACTTCTTTACGCCGCCTGCTCTACCGGATGATCCCGAGGATCCCAATTTCAGTGACATAAACGTAAGCCATGACTATAGAAATTAAAGATTATCTGTCGCATCCCATCCAAACCCCATTAGGCCATACTGCAGAACGACTTTGAGTTGGGCTTCTACTTGAAGGAGCGCGTCATACCGAAGGCCGTTATCTTCTTTACTGGCGAAATAGCCGACTGTCAGAGCACAGATCCCTCGGACACGGAGACTGAGGACAGCGAGGATGACTCCGAGGTCGAGGAGGAGGAGGAGGAGTCCTCCAACAACGAAAATGACAAGTAACAGACATACAGTTATTTTTTAAGCACTAGTTAACCGAGAGTTGAATTTCTACACGTGTTTTCCATTGGAATGTTTTTCCTAAGTTTTTTACCCGTTAGTTCGTTCTCAGAAAGCGCAACTGAACAATTGTTTTGTCCACTATTAAGTTTTTTTTTGTTATTTTTTTCTTTTCGTCGGCTACCAAATAAACATTTCATCAGTTACTTAATTCCAAAATTGTTTATCATTTGTTGTTTTTTGTTTAATGCTTAACAAATTGTTACATTTCATCAAGCCAGACATATATTCGTGTGTGTTTATGTATATATATAGGATATACATATATATATTATAGTATGTAAAGTGTGTATGTGTGTGTGTTCTAAACATAATACTAAATAACTCTGCGCCACAGCGTGGAGCATTTGAAAGGGAGCGAAGGAGGAGGAAGAGATTTAGTTATAGCAAGCCCATTTTAGGAATCCTTAAGGCGCGTCCAGTTGGGGTTCAGGTTCTGCATCGACTTCATCTGCAACTTCGTCCAAGTTTTCGTCCTGTGGCGGCCGCTGCTGCTGCTGCTGCTGTTGCTGCTCATCAATGTCGATATTGTCCGCTTGCTGCACTTGCACAGGGACTTCCGTCTCGGCCTGCTCCGGCTGTTCGTCCATGCTTAAATGTGTTGCCACTACCTCGCACTCGGGCTTTAGCTTCTTGAACTTGAGCAGGCCCAATGAAGTAACGCTCGTGCCGCTTACATCGATGTAGACGAGATTTGGCGAGCATTGCACCAGATGCTCCAGCGTATAGTTTGTGATGTGCGGATAATTGCGTAGCTCGATCCGCTCGAGTCGATTGTTGGACGAACGATTTGAGTTGCGTATCCAAACGACGTCCGATTGCACGGGATAGGCACGCCCGAAGCTATACATTGCCCGATCCGAGACATAGCATTGGGGCGGTAGCTGGCTGACCGGTGGCCGACAGCGCATCCTCCGGGAATAGTCCCTGTCCAAGGGATCGAGCATATTCCAGAACATCGGATGCTGCACAACCTGCTCCAAATTGCCGCGTGGCTGGATGCGATGTGTGCGGCGTGACTGCATGACCAACAGCGGCTCGGCGATTGCCTGTGGATTCATATAGATCACCTGATCGCGACGCCTCAGGAACCGGCTGTGCGCCGGCTGATTGCCACGAAGCGTGTGTATCTGGTCCACCATCTGCTCGATCAGCGAGGCCATCACCTGCGGGCGCTGTCCGTCCACCGGTGGACCGTTCTGTACATAGATGTAAGCGCGTGGTGCCTCCACACCGCCATCTGCAGCAGCACCCACTGCCGCTTCGGCCTCCGCTGCTGCATCTGCATCTGCTGCTGCTGCCGCTGGCGCGGGTTCAGGATTTTCATCTGCATTCTGTTGATTTTCGGCGGGAGCTGGCGAATGACGCGCCACACTGGGCAAAGCGATAACTACAAGGGGCGACTGTATGCCCCCATTGCCATCCGGATCGGAGGAGCTATGTCCAGTGCTGTGCGCTGCAGCATTATCTGATTTATCGGAGGAAGACGCAGACGTGGATGATGTGTCCTCATCATCCGAACCGGATGAGAGACATCCGCTGCGCTTGGCTGTGCTGCCGGAGGGTTTGGCCGCATCGTTCGCATCCTTTCTAGAATTGCAATTATCCGAAGTGTATGTTTCGCTGGCTGGCTTGGGTGCCTCTGCGTTGGCATCCTGACTCTGAGCAGCTATTTTACACGCACGCAAGTGCTCCATGGCTGCGCGCGATGTTGACGGCTCATCGTCGTTCAACATTTTCACTTGATCTGGCAGTGGGGCAGGGGACTCGTCGCTGCTCGGCACATTGCCATTTGTTGTTTTTGTGGGACAGGGCGGTTCCTGAGGCAAATTGGGGGGCGATTCCAGCAGCAGTTCCTTCAGGCCCTCGATGGCGCTAAAGCACTGCAGATCTGAGTTGTTAATGGGCGTCAAACGCAAATCAAGAACCTGTGCAAAGATTGAGAGAGTCGTTAGGCTATATCAATATATATTTATATATGTGGGTGTGGCATACTTCCAAGTTTTGAAAACCAAAGCGGGCTGCCATGCTGCCGTAGGGCACAAACTTGCACATCATTTGACAGCCCTTCAGGCTGAGCCGGCGCAACGACGGCAGCTTCGATAGCGCCATTATATAGTAGGGCTCAAACCAGTTGTTATCCTCAATGCTAAGATCCTATCAAACGAAAAACACGTATTAGACTAACCTATTCCAATTGGATATATCTCCTTACCTCCAAGTGGATCAATTGCTTTTCTATAGTGTGAAATATACTTTTGACATGATCTCCAACCTTGACGCTGCAATCCTTAAGTTTTAGCCGCTTCAGTGAGGATGGAAACTCCGATATATGTATCTACAAATAGCAGAAAAGGTTATTGTATATAGAAATTAGGAACATGTATACATATAGATACGCACGTATTCAAAATCCAGGCTGACGCCTTGTAATTCAAGAACCTTAAGCTGTGTGGCCACCTTGGGGAACACTGAGGTCAGGGTGCAGGTGAATTGCTTAAACTCGCCGGCAACATGCTGCGACGAGGGTGGGCCGCGAATCTTAATGGTGTGCGTCTTCTCTGTGGCACGTCCGAGCACCTCCTCCAGGATGCCCAACGGCAGCGGTGCATTGCTGAGATCAATATTGTGCCAGAAGCGGTGATCCAGAAGAAAACTTTCCAAGTGTGGCGAGCAGCTGTCGAAAAACAAGCGATATTACCATACATATAGAAACAATAGGTTCACATAGTTTTACTCACAGCATCATCGCCAGTATGGAGGCTGTGTCCAAATACTTGAATATCTCATAGAGCAACTCATTGCAAAAACTCAGCAGACAATGTTTTTGTGGCTGTTGTTGTTGCACTTGCTGCTCCTGTTGTTGTTGCTGTTGCTGCTGCAGCTGCGGCTGCTGCTGTTGTTCTGTTTTCCGTTGTTTCGGCTCCGGCTGCTCTTGAGGCAGCGGTTGGGGCGCGTCCGCCTGCTTGGGCTCGCAGTCGGACAAGCGACGCTTTTGCGCAGCAACAAAAGCGTTATGTACACTATTCATGTTGTTTAGCGCGCTGCAAGCCAAATCGTCTTCGTTTACGAGAAAACTCAACTTTTTTGGCCAAGCTAAAAAAAAAACAGCAGCTAAAAAAAATAAACGTCAAACCTGTGAAAACTCTTCTTCATTGCCATTCGCATGGACACGCAAACAGCTGTTATTACGTAGTAGGCGATAGTTGATCGATACTTAACAGTGCTACATAGCGACTACATTGACTATCGAACATTTTACAGCACTGCAAGATTTGGCTCGTGTGTTTTGGCTCTACTTTGCAGTTTTATTGAATTAAAAATGTTAATTTTACGACAATTGCGCAAACTAAATGCAGCGCAACGACTGCAGCTGGGTGTGGACCAAACGCGACGCACACTCTCCGATGCCAGCCTACAATATGACAAGGATCCGCAGCCGCTATTCACAGATGCCGAAACGCAGCGGCTGCTTCAATCCATGACGCAACTGCAGCTGGAGAAGGTCTTCCGGAAGCGAACCGTTGAGGACAACAGCACGGAAACGAAATTCATGACCACCGCACAGCTAAAAAAGGAGTTTGTGCTAACCATCGAAAAGGCCAAGAAATTGCTCCAAATGCCACCGGTTGTGCAGATCAAAAAGGACACCGAGCGCATCATATCCAAGGATCCGGCACTAAAAGACTTTGACAATTCAAAGTACGTTTTCACCGACATCAGCTTTGGTTTGCGGCCATCAGAGCGCAAGGTGGTGGTACGTGATGTCGACGGCACCCTGGCCTATGCCCCGTTAGAAACTCAAAAGCGCATGAATCAATTGTATTTCCCACTGGATGGCCGCAGATCCTATACGCCACGCATGTTCAGCGAGGACGAGCTGCTGCAGCGTTGCCTGGACGATCACAAATATGAGTTCATACTGGATCGCCTGACGGTACAATATGAGCCCTACGAGGCCGAGTTCCACAACATTTCAGCAAAAGTCTTTACGCATTTGAATGAATCGAAGCAATTTGATCTGCTCCGCTCCACCCGACACTTTGGACCCATGGCCTTCTTCTACGCCTGGCATCGGTGCATCGATGATCTGCTGTACGATATGATCCGACGCGATTATCTATGCAATGCCGTTCAGCTGATCGCGCTTAGTTATAAGATCCACAACGTGCCCGTGGAATATCGCCAAACGCTTAGCCAGCTGGAGGCACTGCAGGCAACGCCCGCCGAGCGTGCGCTGGAGGAGCTGCTCAGCTGCTTGAAGAAGCCATCGGAGAAGGGCATTGAGCAGGAGATCCAAACGGCCATTGGCAAAACGGAGCAAGATTTCGCAGCCGACGAAGTCAGCTTGAAATTCATCGAGCAATACATTGGAAGCGAACATGCGCTCAAAAAGGTACAGCTGGAGCTGGCGGTGCAGACGCTCAAGGAGGTGAATCTGGAGAAGCTGCAGTTGTTCAAGGGCTTGAAGAAGGCCCACGGCGTGCAAACCTCATAAGATAAAAACCAAACATCTTTAATATTGTTAATAAAAATACATAATAGGCAGAATTAAATCAATTCATTTTCTTTTTATTTCTCGACCCACAGAAATCCTTTGCCTACGTTCTGCAAATATATTAATAAAATTTCGAGCTTTAGTCAGATTTGTATTTCATGCAGTAACGTTTTACGGTACACCAGATTTTTTACCTTATATTACTACATATTGTTTATTTCACCATTTCTATTACTTTTTTTTGATTTTTCAGCAAGTGGCGCAGACGCTGCTGATACTGCTGAATGCAGCGTCGTTTGTGCTGCAAGCAGCGAGAGGCATTACTAAAGAGTTTCAGGCAAACGGAGCAGCGATTGATCTTCGCTTTGTGGCGCAAGTTCTTCGACTTCTTGGCAAGGTAATAGGGCTTGGCCCATCGGCAAGTGGTGCTCTGTATGCGGTGCACCAGGAAGTGTGTTGTAGTGCTAAACCTCTGACAGCACGGCAAGCAATAATACGGTTTGTAGACCAAATGCTTCCGGAGATGCTGGCGGAGCTGCGTCTTCGATGTGATCATAAAACTGCAGTGCAAATAGGGACACTGCATGTGTATTTGTGGTCGGGATTTGGGATGGACATGTGCCCTGCAGCTGTACTTGTGCTGTGCGAGCAAAATCTCGTGGCTGACGAATTCACCACAGTCGGAGCACAGCAATTGCGGTCCATAATGGAATCTCAAGTGACGCTCATGCGTTTGTCGATTTTTGGCCACTTCTCCACACAAGAGGCACCCGAGCATATCATTGGGAAACCTGGTGGTATTCTGGCTAACAAACTCCAGAAATTTACTCTCCTCATCCGGATTTTCATTCAATTCTATTGACGGCACAGATTCAAACCAATCTTCGTCCCCATCGAATCGTTGGCATTGGATGCCAATATCATTTGTGGGAAGCGGATCTGTTTGTAGGCCGCGTGTGCGAGAAGGCTTTTTTTTATTCGAACTTAACTTGTTTATTGTCGTAGTTTCTTCTGTTTTACTTTTATCCATCTTGTTAATATATTGCAGAAACCTTTATTTAAAAATATAAATAAATCTTAAAAATTGCGTTCCTTATCGAAATGATTTTCGAAAATATATCGATAATTTTTATTTCGAACATTCACATGTTAACTACTTTTCGTCAGCCCTTGTCGACGGTATCAAAGAGGAAAGCAAAACAAATTCATTTGGCGCCCATTTCAAAAATTGTACAATCAATAGATAATTTTAGTTGTTTATTAAAACGTTACAATTTAATTCTATTACACTTTTGCTTATAAACGAAAGAAACAAATCATCGTCAATTGGTACAATTCATAATATTTTATACACCGTTATCATAATCCGAACTTCACACAACAAATTATTAACTTATAAATTGGGCGTACAAGGTAAGAGTAAAGAGTTTTGCAAATTATATATGTATGCGTGGACAGATATAATCAAATATAAAATCAGTTAATGTCTCTCATTTGGGGCATAAAATCGCCGTATTTTATGTACAAAATGAAATGTCTTACATGTATGTATATACGAAGAGTTTGTTGTTGATTCGTTGAACGTGCTCGAATGTTTTTTCTTTTTGTTTTTTTCACTTTTGTTGTTTGGTGGGCCGTAGCATTATAGCCTGGATATTGCGGAAGTCCCTTATCAATTTATCAATTAAGTCAAGTTTGTTATCTCATTTTTTAATTCCTTCTTTCGGGTTCTATTCGGTGTTGTTGTTGTTGTGCATCTCCTGTTGTTCCATTTTATGGTAATTCTAACTAAATGATCTCATTCAAGAGTTAATCGCAATTGAAGTCAAATTTGCTTTTATAGGTATAGAAGAAGCTCTACCACTTCTTCTTGTGCTCATCCATGGAGACGCCACCGGGGCCCAAGGAGACAATCATGAGCAAACCGCCGATAACCGAAAGTGTCTGCAATATGCCAAATAACAGTTAGACATCATATATAAAAATTTGATATAGAATTATATAATTTACCTGGAAAAAGTCATATTTCAAAAAATCTCTGAGTGGCTTGTACGAGGGAATTGTCCACCAGGCATTATGATATAGATTGAGCACCGTCAGCAGCGCAACCAAAATTAACGCCGACAACTTTGTCTTGTAGCCCAGCACAACGAGCACCATCAAGGTGGAGCCAATGATGTCCTGAATGACATTCCACACGCTCAGCTCGAAGCGGATGAGTGTGATGAACATGAAGGCCAGCAGAATGCGACCAGCCAGCTGCATGAAGTTCTTGGGCTTGTTGTCGCCCAGCGATGGCACGCCGGCAAATAAGCTGCGTCCCTCGATCCTAGCCTCGGCCAACACCAGCAGCAGAGCGCCGATCAGAGCAAAGTTACGTAGCAAGAACTGGAAGTCCCACAGTATGGAATACGCGATTGTCTAGAATATGAATTGAAGTCAGATTAATTACAATCAGGTGAGACAATGTACACCTTCAATGGCTCACCTGTAGCACCACAATGAAGAACAGCAGACCGACCGCAATGTCCACCTTGAATCTAGCCATTACCATGCCACAGCCGCCCAGTTGTCCTAGCAGGTTCGTTAGCACAAAAACTGTGGCCAAGAACTTGCCGCAGCCCCAGCTCATGTCCATGTACTCGCGCTGTTCGTTCCATTGGAAATACATGCGCAGGCCATCCTCGAAGAAGGTGGCGATCAGGCATAATCGTGCAACAGTCGGTAGCACGTATTTGCCGCGCTTGATAACCTTAAAATATAATTTAGAATAACAACAACCATTTATTGATAACACATTTTCGATTGTATATAATCTATTTGTGAGTGTGGGTGTGTGAGTGTGGCTGCCTATATGTACATATGTATGTATGTATGTTTCTGATTGTGTGTATGTGATAGTGCTGTAACATGACTACACTCAGAAAAATCAACAAGAAGTAAAATGAAGTGATTTTTAAGTGATTAAAAAAAAAAAAAAAGTAAACAAATTAATATTAAATTAAAAATTTTTTTCATTAAAATTGCTAATCAAAACTTTAAAAGTTTTAATAATTTAAGATTTAAAACATGTTTTTATTAATTAAAATATTTTTATAATAAAAATATATAAAATAAATTATAAAACTATTCGGTGTGCCGGTTTTTTTTTTCATTTTTTTTTATTTTTATTATTTCACTCAATATGAGTATAATAATATATCATCAAATGCAATTAAATTATTTATAATCTCTACAGACGCCCGGCAAAATCATCGTGAAGATTCTAAATGTCATGTATGTAAATACGAATCTGCGAATCGAAACTCGTTTGCTATAAATAAAATGCAATTTGCTATAATTATTAGCCTGGCTTTATTTAGGTTGGGTTTTAAGTGTGAATATTAAAAAAAAAAAAACTTTCTTTATATTTTTTAATAATTTCAGAATTTTGTATGGTGGACTACATTTTTTCGGGTGTATTTTGAGGAGATGCATTAAAACATTTGCGTGCGCCGGCAGGGCAATTGATAAGTGAATAGCGAGTGAGAGAAGTTAAAAAGAAGCCAACTATTGGCATATCGGCGGGGAATCGTCCACTTTAGTTGATTGTGATAAGAGCTCAGAAATTTACAACATACTAGAGCGTGGCTCTCTTTTTGTTGTTGGCTTTTTTCTTTTTTTGACAAGACAGTGTTGATTTGGCAAGACAGTGGCGGGTCATGACGTGTCGCTCAGCTGCTCTTCCGCGTTATACTTTATGTGAGCCACGCTATCTCCCCATCTCTCTCGGCGTGTAACGGGTTTTCATGCCTAGCTTCAATGCATATTTGAATATATTGATACATGGGCAGACATACTGAAACACACACACATGCATAACATATATGTATATACACACTCTCTGATTAGGTACACTGTGTAAGTATAAGTTTTTAAGCGGGCTGCCAGATTTCCATTTCCTAAAGCTATTACGGAACTCGACTAGTTCGAGATGGACGACGCAACATTCATGCCGCTCACTCTCACCACTTTCACTAGTATGGACTAAGCACACTCAAACACATACAAACTCACGCACGCACACTCACACAGACGCAAAGCGTAACCGCATATGGCGTACTCTCTATTTGATACTAGTTCCTGGATTCTTTAGGCATTTTTCTTAAGTAGCTATCCAACTATGAATCTAATACGACATGGAGCCCACCTTGGAGCACTTGCTGCCAAATACTGTGGCCACGATTGAGCTTCGAACTTTGCCGCGTTTGGATGACGTTGGCAGTTTTCTGTAGCTTTTGCTTTAAGTGGTATTGGGATTTTTCCAATTAGATGTTGATTAGACCAATTGCCAGTGCTCTTCAAACAGTTCCAGGTGGTGCAATTAGCTACTTTCACGGCTTATGATCCTAAGAGAATTACCTGTTCGGCCACATCTTCCGTTTTTGCAATATATTCGTTGGGTATGCTCATGTTGGCGGCTAGTATTGATCCTGTTGGGGTTGTTTATGTGTTATTCCAGGCCGACGTTAAAACTTGCAGCATGCAAGTTTGGTTTAAAAACACTTAAAACGTTCACAGTCCACTCGGTACACGAAATTAAAATTAACAAAAACCAGAAAAATCAAAAAACACACAACACGGGCACACAAGGCTGGCAGAGAGAGCCAGGTGGAGAAATTGTTATCGATAATAATAAGTTTGCGATTAAGTGCGACTGGCGATTGGCCGTAGTGCTGTTATCGAGCAGCGTGCCAGGTTTTTTTCGTTTTAGAAAAAGCCATACACAATAATATTATATACATATAAAATACTTTAAGTTAACTATAGTTGATATAAAATGGCAACCATGGCAAAGCGACAAAAGATGGAAGATGAAAAGCCGAGCACATCGAAAGAGAGCCGTTCGAAAAAAAAATCCAAAAAAAATGCCACTGCCGGCGAAATTTCCACCGACTGGGACGTGGATAACTACCGAACAGAATACGAGAGTGAGGAGCATTGGCAACTGCGCCGTGACTTTATGATGGCACACAAAGATCGCTTCGACGAGGAGCGCTTGGTATGCCTGGCACAGACATTCATCAACATGGAATTTCTCGGTTGCAAATATCCCTCGGAAACAATGCTTCTGGTCGCCGAACTGTCAAAAGAGATTGCCGAAGAGTTTCGCCAGAAGCGGGCGCTGCGGCTGAAGCGCACGTTTGTCAACGCATCGGACGCAGCCGAACAGCGGGCCAAAGGTAGACGGAACAATCCAAAATAATAATAAGATCATAGATGTACTATAAGAGACGGAAAAAATGTTTTATACCTTACTCGTAATTATATAAATATATATATATGTAGTATATATGTGATCGTGAAACCCACGAATCCTGATTACACGTATTCCAAATCAATTAGGACGCTCCAAACAGCCAATACAGAAGAAGCAAGTCGAACTCGAAAGCCAACCCAACAGCAGCGCTGATCGGATGTGCTTCGGCGGCGGAGCTCCACTCGATCTCTTTGAAGGTTTGCGCTTTGGGAATCTGATAATTTATTTAGCCGGCGGTCGCAGTTGCCTGCGAAATTCTTGTACTCTGGCCAAAATGAAGTACGACGAACGCTTGGTTGAAAACAAAACGGATGAAACGTTCAAAACGGCAGAGATTGTAATCAGTGATGAAGTCATAGCCACCGGACAAGGCGAGAATCTGAAGGTAGCCAAAGTGGCTGCATACAAGCAGGCTTTGCTCCTGCTACAGATGCACTGCTATAGCATAAAGGTAGGCAGTGCCTAGAGGCACTGAGATGAGTTCATATGTATATATATCTTTTCTGTGTCCAGTTGAATGCAGCGCGAGCTACGATCAAGGTCGAGAAGGGCAAAAATGGCATTGATATCGATGTCACCAAGGAGTCGGCGGACAGTCTGACGGATAGCAAGCTAGATGCGACCAACAAAGGCTATCGTATGATGCGGATGATGGGCTGGACAGGCGGTGGTCTGGGACGCCGCAAGCAGGGTCGCGAGGAGCCCGTGGGGTAGGTGTTGTGTCTTGATGTCATTGTCCTTAACTTAATATTGAATTCAAATATTTTACAGCTATTTGTTAAAGAGCAATCGTATGGGCTTGGGCTCCAATAATCCGCATGCTAACTTGGCAGATTATCGCAAGCTCATAGAGAACTATGTCAATTCGGATGATATACGAGACATGCAGTTTGAGCCAAACTTCTCAAAAGAAGAACGCGCCACATTTCATCAGTATGCAAACTTCTTTTATTCATAATTCAAATTATTCATTATTTTTGTATTTTGTAGAATTGCTAGTAAGTTTGGACTACGGTCGAGTAGCTACGGTACTGGAGAATCTCGCCGCTTGCTTATAACTAAGAAAATCAGCTATAATATCATACTCAATGAGGTGCTCACCAAAAGAAATCCCAAGTTCTGCGAGCGTTATTTTGTACAGGTGCCCATGCAGAAGGCCCACCTGTTTCCAGGTAATGTGGTTGCTCTGGATTTGGAGAGCTTAATGGAATAGCGATTAGTGTATAGTTACTGGTACTTTTTATATAAGTATATATTAGTTTATGTATAAAACATTTACAGCACAATTTAGTTTAATGTAAAATAAAAATTTTGTACGTATTTTAAAACAGAGTATTAAATTCAAATTCAGTTGCATTCTTTGTGTTTACGTTTCGTTGTGACTGACTAAATGCGTTGGCCTTGGAATGGCAGTAAAAAGAAGCGTCGTGCAACAACAAGTGCATTGATCGAGTCTCGTTTTTGTTTGAAACACAAACGTTTGTTTTCTGAAATAATGAGCAGATGTCCGCGCTGCAACTGCGTAGCAGCTGGACAAAATCGCCTAGTCACTGACAGCTGTGGACACAACAAGTGTCGATTGTGTCTGCTGGCAGATGAAGTCGATTGCTCGGAATGCCAGTTGACAATGGAGCTTGAACCCGCGGCTGATGCTGTAGATCAACCAGTCGAGGATGTGGATTATAAACATATAACGAGCACGACACAGGGCTATCATTGCTCTGTGTGTAACAAGAGCTTTCGCAGTCGCACCCAACAGTATTATCACCGTAGCTGTGGCAATGAGATCCTCAAGAAGTTTCCCTGCGCACAATGCTCACGCGTAATTTGAAACGAAAGCTGAAGCTTCAATGAAATACATATATGTGTAACAATTCATATTTTCCAGCGCTTTGCCACACGTTCGCATCTGAAGTATCACCAGAAGAGCCATAACAGTCCCAGTTTCAGCTGTTCCAACTGCAGCAAAACCTTTAGGCAGGAGCTCTTGCTGCAACGTCATATGCGTACCCACAGCTCATCTGGCTTTCCCTGCCAGCAATGTTCAAGGATCTTTCGCAGCCAGGGCGCCCTCACGGCTCACGCTGTTCTGCACAGCGGCAACAGCTTGCCATACAAATGTGTTGACTGCTCCAGACACTATCTAACCAAGGCGAATTTAAGGCAACATCGCGTGAAGCACGAGCCGAATAGCCGGCGGCACCAGTGCAATGTGTGTAACAAGTGCTTTCTGCGCTCATCTACTCTCAGATTGCACCAGGCCCGACACACTCAGCGCCCGCGTCATGCCTGCTCCCAATGCAATAAGACCTACAATGACGTGGACGCACTGCAGCGGCACGTGAAGCAGCATACAGCAAATCCGCGATACCGATGCCTGCAATGTGACGTCACTGTTAGTCGGCGTGACAATATGCAACGGCATATGCGCTCCATGCATCCGGGCATCGAATTCGATGCTGGCGTAAAAGTCTTAGACGTCGAGCAAAGCACCGCGACTTTGCCATCTGCTGCAGAGCAGCCAACTGCACCGAGTCTGCGCTACAGCAGCGTCATCATGAGCGTGGGCAATGTGCAGCCGGTGGTAGTGCCCGAACTGGAGCCGGAGAAGCCGCTGCCGGAGAAATCGCTGCCCGATAAAGTGCAAAAAGAGAATGTAAAATTATATCGCAAAATCATATTGGACTTGGATAACGAGGAGTACTCCAATGAGCTTAGCAGCACTGCTTTGGACATGGACGAGTCGACACCGGCAACCGCTGAGCATCAAGCGACGCAGCTAGCACCGCCACAACATCCGCCTTTGCCCGACCAGAGCAGCTCCTGTTTTAGGCATTGGCGCAAGAACTTCAAATACTTCTATGAAAACGAACATACCAATTAAAGAGTATAGTATTAGCTAATATCAGCAGATCCTTAAGGAAGTCGAGGGAAGGTCTTGCTCAAGAATTTAAATGAGATGTGAACTAATCAATTGGCATAAGACATTATAACGAGATGGGGTCAATGTAGTTATTTATACATATAGCTAAATGAAATGCTGGCCTGATGCCATAAAATACACTTGCTAAGGGTATTTTAACTAGGTAACGGTGTTTGCATAGGCTTTTATACACACCAACTCAAATGATAAAGTTAGCTTCATTATGCTTAGATCAATCTTTTGAAAACTCTCGAATTTGGGCCGGGGTTCCATCTATATTGTATTGTTAGAGTTAGTTAAGAATTTGTGTATATTTTATTCTAGTTCTAAATGTAAAAATTATTTATCAGTGTTTAATCCGAAACAATATAAAAACTAGTCCCAAAGAGAAGGCATAAATTGGTTCCTTATATAGTAATTTATAGTATGTAGAGTATTAATGAGTCGAGAACTATCAAATGCTGCTGCCTAGTTGGCCTACGTCAATTACAAGGGTCTGGGAACTGTTCGATGAACAAGCAATAGAAATACATAATTATGTTATCCAAGAGCAGTGCACGAAATGTGGACCGAGCAAACGGAACTAGAGGTGCTACAAGAGATCTATGATCTAACCCAGGCAGCTGCAGCCAAACAGCATTGGCGCGAGTTGCTGACGTTGGGCTACAAACTGGAGCGGGATTTAAAGCGCAAATTGCTCTGGATATGGCCCACAGCATTGGATCTGAAGAGGCTCAATGGTATGCTTAAGGAGCTGGACATTCACCATGTGTTGAGCATTGGCTGTGGCAGTGGACTGCTCGAGTGGCTGCTCGGCGCGGTGGCTGACCAAGAGCTGCGAATCTATGGCCTGGAAAGGGATCCGAACTGGTGGCGCAGCAGATATGCCGTACGCAGTTTCATTCCACTCAACTACATAGAGCAAGCGGACTCCGAATTGACTTCCAGTTTCTTCAGCCGCTGTTGCTCGGGAGTTGCGCCCTGTGCATTACTCTTTTGCTACTTTAACAATCGCAGCGCCTTCCTTGATTACCTAAGCGCATTTGAAGGCAAGTGGCTTATATTAATAGGTCCACAGCCTGCATTGGGCATACACACAGATCCAAATCCTCTGCAGCCTCAGCTGCCCGAAAAACAATGGGCGTTACGTGACCTTTGCGAATGGACTGAACAGAATGTGGTGGCCATCTACGAGAAACTCGACATTATTTAGCTAAATATAATAGTTAATTAACAATTATATATTTATAATTTGTATTAATAATGCGTTATCTATATATTTATGTCTAACCCCTGTTGACTTCTATGTGAAACCTGCAGGCAGGTATTGTCTGCACTTCAGCCGTCACAGTGCTATTGATACCAAGATTACTAAGCGCGCCGCGCACCAGACCACAAGTGAAAGCGACAAATTTGGGCGCCTGCTCCAGCTGCTTGGAGCCAGGCGAGATGCGTGTGAGAAAACGGAATGCTTTATCCTGCACCACATACATGCCGTAGTTGTTAGTGCGCAAGTTATCCACTTGCTTTTTGTAAATCAATGTCCAGAAGTCAGTGCATATAAATTTCATGGTCTCCAGCTCATCCTTGAAGCGTGCGACGTCTCTCGTAAGGCGCTCGATCAGACGATAGCCGGTGGTAAAGCCTATATACTCCAGGGTGCCCAGATCATTTTGATCCTGCAAAATAGCTATGTTTACATATGGTTTATCTATGATTTAAAGCTTCACCTTGCTATTATTTAGGCAATAGTTGACTATCTCAGCATGCAGGCAATCAAATACAATTTCCTCCGACATTATTAAAACAATACTGTTTACTTTCTGTAAATTAGAGTTGCAGCTGACTATGACGTTAACCTGCGATTGGCAAAATTTGTACTTGCAGCTGTGTGTGAATGGGTAAGAAATGCCTTCATTTAAAGCAAATATGTTTTGGGATACTAATTTCTACCACTAACCACTGGTTAGTGTTTCTACGTAAGTAAAAAATCTACTTTCTTACTATTTTGAATTAATTTTATTGCATTTTATTAATATTAGTTAAATATATATGCGAGATTTAGTGTTTCTGAATTCGCCCTACTAATGGTTAGTGCTTACACTCAACAGCTGACTCTGACTATGACATGTGAATGGCCAAAGTCGCGCTTACGGCCATCGGTGGGTAGACATCCCCCGCTTAGCTAGCAATGTATACAAACTGCGTGGTCAAAAGGGAAAATTTTAATTAGTTAAGAACAACAAACGTGCGCAGTGCATTTAGCGGGCAACATGGCTAGCCTGGATCTGCGGCAAAGCTCGACGCTACACAGCCTGGTATGCCAGTCGATATTGGTGCTGTTGTGTTTGGTCTGTTATGGCTATGGCGGCCTGAGCGGTGCTAAATTTGTGTTCGATGACACCGTTGCCATAGTGAAGAATAAAAATGTCAACTCGTTGCCCACCAATTGGACGGCGATCTTCAGCCACGACTTTTGGGGTGCGCCGCTCCTAAGCGCAGATTCACACAAATCATTCCGGCCGCTGACAACACTCATGTTTCACTACGAGTACGCGTTACTTGGCCTGAATGCCGCCCACATGAAGTTTCTCAATCTGTTACTGCACTGCGTCAATACGTTGCTTATGTGGCGTCTTGTACGCTCGTTGTATGTGGAGGACATTGACATTGAACGATGGGCGACGTTATCTGCGGCACTGTTTGCCGCCCATCCGGTTCACACAGAAGCCGTATCCGGCGTAGTGGGCAGAGCGGAGCTTATGTTTGGACTCATACATCTGCTCTGTCTGCTGCTAACAGTCGCCAGTGCGGATAAGCCAGGTGTAAGCAGCGTTTTTCTCATTCTATTGCTTACGGCAGTTGGCATGCTGTTCAAGGAATCCGCCATCACCATACCGTTATCCTGCATTGTACTAGACTACTTTCAGAATGGTACCTACATGCTGCCGCTGAAGCTACAGCAGCGAGTGATCACCACACGTCTCCGCTACCTGTTCTATATATGCGGCATGCTCTCTCTGCTTCTGCTGCGCCTCTGGTGGCAAAACTTCGAGGCGCCGGAATTCAAGCCTGTGGATAATCCAATTGCACACAACGAGCAGCTACTCACGCGAGGTCTGTCGCAGCAATATCTGTACGTGGTGAACTTCTGGCTGATGCTATGCCCGCAGTGGCTGTGCTTCGACTGGGCGCTGGGCTGCATCAATTTGGTGACCAGTATTTGGGATATGCGTCTGCAGGCCGTCATTGCCTTCTACTCATTCATCATTGTCTCCCTCATGAACTTTCGACGACTCGCGGGCCTTATGCTCGGCTTGGCATTGATGGTCATTCCATTTCTGCCCGCATCCGGAATAATCCGTGTGGGATTTGTCATAGCAGAGCGCACACTGTATGTGCCATCGATTGGCTTCTGCCTGGTGTCCGTCTACGGCTTCCTCTACTGCTATCAAAACTATGCGGGCAACAGATATTGCCGTGTAGCCCTGCAGACACTTCTCATGCTGCTCTTCGCCGTGTTTATGCTGCGCACGCGTCAGCGGGCGGCCGAGTGGTTAAACGAGGAGCAGCTGTTCAGTTCGGCGCTGCAAGTGTGCCCCAACAATGCCAAGGTGCACTATAACATAGCGCGGCTGGCCACAGATAATGGCAACAGCAGCCGTGCCTTCCATCACTATCTGAAGGCTGTCCAGCTCTATCCGGAGTACGAGTCGGCGCTGATGAACCTGGGCAATCTCTATCGCGAGTATGGGCAATTGGAGACAGCTGAGAAGTACATACGTGCTGCCTTGGCTGCCTATCCCGCCTTTCCCGTAGCCTGGATGAATCTGGGCATCGTGCAGTCGGCGCAAAAGAAGTACGACCAGGCGCTGGATAGCTATAGACAGGCTCTCAAGTATCGCTCCGACTATGCCGTCTGCTACTACAACATGGGCAATCTATTTCTGGAGCAGCATCAATACGGCGAGGCACTGCATCATTGGCAGCACGCCGTTGCCATCAATCCGCGACAGCCCAAAGCTTGGGCCAATATTCTAACCATGTTGGATAATCGCGGCATGTACGAAGATGCGCTACGAATCTCCGCCCAGGCTCTGACCCAACTGCCCAATGAGCCGAGCATTCTGTTTATACGTGCGAATGTTCTCGGCAAGCTGAAGCACTATCTGGAGGCGGAGGCACTATATAAGCAGGTCATTGAGTTGGAGCCACGAAACATGCTGTATCATACGAATCTCGGTGTGCTCTACCATCGCTGGGACAAGCTGGAGGAAGCCATCGAGTGCTATCAGACTGCCATTAGTATTAATTCCTCTCGGGCAACAACAGCGCGAGATAATCTCGGCAAACTCTTGAAACGCTTGAATCGCGAGGCGTCTAAGGAATCACAGCAATAAGGGCTCTTCTAAAAGGAAACCCTACTCTAAGTTAAATACATCTGGTCATAGCCGTAAGTTGCATCCATCTTAAAAGCAATCGAATATCTTAATATAAGGGAAGGAACTATTTTGAAACGTTTTTAAAGCAATTTTATGACTTTTTATAGATATTTATTTTTTAACAATTTTTGTTCGACGATTTTTCTAAGACATATACATACATCTTTTATAAGGAATCTCTTATTTAATTACTGATATTATTTTTACAGTCAGTAAAAGATTTACAAATCAACCACAAAGAAGAACAAAAACCTCAAATTTATCTATGTATATATCTATGTCGAATAATATGTTTCCATAATCTCAGTTTCTCTTTATCATCGAATGTGTCACACAGCAGAAGTCCATGAAGCACGTGAATCCCCTAAATAGATCGGTAATATTTTTTTAATGAAGCAGTCATTCTTGTATTTCTGATGTGCTGTTCACGCTGCCTGCCTTATCAACACTATCTATGTCTCTGACAAGTCATCCATATCATATCTTCGACCTAGCACCTAAAGAACTCTGTCAACTTGAATGTTCCACTCTAATTCTATAAAACTAGAATAAGTTGATATACATAATATTTAAATTAAACATTAAGCTCTATATATGTATTTACTACAATATTAGATTTATTTATTTATTCGCAAGGGTATTTACAATTAATGTTTATAACTAAATAATGAAGGAACCACTAGGAGACAAAACATAATTTAATTACAATCTAAGACATGGGACTATAAATAAAATACTTTCGAGAGCAGCGAGACACTTGTTACACCGTTGATTAACTACGCTTCAATTCCATGCAGTATTCGCATTACAAAATAATAATACCGAGAATTACATAAACTATTTATACATATATAGGAAATAATAATATACATACATATATAGAAATAATCAGATTGAAGCACAAAACTTGTTGAGGATATATAAAAAAAAAAAAAAAAATGAAATCAATTTGAACAAAGGTTGCAAATTGAAAATAATCACAATGAATAAAATATAATGGGCAAATGTGCAATTTATAAATATATATACATATATATGCATGCATATATATGTGTGTGTATGGGAGTGTCTGTATATTAACAAAGTCTTTGATGTTGAGATGCACGTCGGTTTTACTTAGTTTTGGGCAAGCTAGCGAGCGAGCAACGGCGACACGGCCTACCTAACAATAAGCGCAAAATTATAATAGAGCTAATCATAATCAGAATAATAATAAAGCAATGAAAAGAATATAACACAGTTCACACAGTTACTGAGGCTGCGCATCAGGGTACTAGGGGAAGATATAGAGAGGGCATTCAAGACTTATTGCGATTTGTATATATATATATATAGTATATGTGTATCAAATGGCTGGCTTAAAGCAGCACAAACTCCTCGCTTTCACTATCATCCGGATCATGTTCGTA
The DNA here is from genome assembly GCA_035045965.1 of Drosophila aldrichi. Taxonomy (NCBI): domain Eukaryota; kingdom Metazoa; phylum Arthropoda; class Insecta; order Diptera; family Drosophilidae; genus Drosophila; species Drosophila aldrichi. Next base: position 2,002,810 of record JAWNOM010000038.1, read on the forward strand.
ACCATGCAACTGCTGTGGAGCAATGCCCTCCAGTTCTTGGGTTAAATGGGCCACTTGTGCTATAAGTGGCTTATAGAGCGAGTCGCTCATTTCATCGCGCGCATGATCTAGGCAGCGACCACGTGAGAACGTGAACAGCGGATAATTCATCTCGGGCGGGTCTGCTTGAGGCGGGTGCTGGGCTTGCGATTGGGAGTGGGCTGCTGGTGCCGTTGATTTGTCCTGGGTAGCGCCAGATGCGCAACGCATGGGATGCAAATACTAACAAATTAATGAGAGGATTATATATATATTATAATGAAGAGAATTAGTGTCCACTCCACTCACCAATTGCACGCTCTCCACAAAGCTATCGAAATCCGTTTTGGTAGGGCAATAGAAACCAATGCAGCAGCTTGGATCCATCTTGCTGGACTTCAGTTTTCGTGGCGATTTACAGTGAAACGAGTGCATGGGGAAAGTCTCTTGATTAACATCCACCATCTCCTGGCAGTAGTGCGGATCCAGATGTATCAATTTGTCCTCCTGGAAACCAACAAAGTACAGCGAATGCTTGGGCTTGCCGCCAATGATGCCCAGGCAGTACTCCGTGCTCAACAAGAGCTTCAGGCAGTGCGCATAAACGGGATTCAGTTTGTCAGTGCCCAGACGTAGTGGTATCAAGACAATCAAGGATTTCCAATGTTGGTCAGGCTTGGGCGCATCGCTGGTCGAGCGTTTCGCTTGCTGCCAAGGCACATGAGGTTTGGGAGCCGGCTCCGGTATGCTGCACAGCTCCTCAATGTCTTGTATGTAAACTGTAAACGCAGCAATTAATAATGGATACGGAGTATATAGAGTACAGCTTACTGGTGCAATCCTTGGCCACGTAGACACTTATATTGTCAAAGTCGGCATTTTCTCGAGCGGCATGCTCTAAGGCGTGTCTGAATAATAAATGGAGTACAGCATTAATGAAACCTCTTGTAATTCAGATCTGCAACTCACTTTAATAAATAGGAGACCGAGGCGGGACCATACCAATCGCCTGGCTTCTTGCCCAGCTGCTCGCCGAGGCGCACCAGCGCATGGATGGAAAAGGGACTGTTTTTTGAGGAGCTGTCGCCAAACCACTTGATTATTTTCTTATGCATATTATCCTCGTATGTGGAATGCAGCTGCGATTCCGCATCGTACCGCCAACCTGCCGGAAAACAAAGTACACAATTAGCAATGTTTACTGTAGCAACAGACTCGTACTTACTGCGACCCAAGAAGTGACAGATGAGACCCTGAGCCAACAGCATTTGGCCACTCCGCAGCATACAGCCCCAGCCGCAGTCCGAGGTGTAATTGGAGCCATTCATAGTGGGGAATTCACGGCGATAGGTCATCCAGATGCGACTGTAAAAATCACGACGAAAGCCCTCAATGCCCTCCTCCCACGGACTTTCGGCCAGTTGATTTTCAGCGGCATCCATGCCCAGCTCTTGGGGCACAACAATCTCATCGATTTGTTGTGGATTTATTGAGGGATACATGGAGGACGACGGAGTAGCAGTTGTTGCTTGAATGCTATCAAATGCCGATGTGGCATTATCCGGCGTGGTATCAGCACCGCTAGTAATCTCTGTGGTGGAGTTCTCCATGCTAACGGGAGGGGTGTAGCGTCGATGATAGCAACGCCCAAGCAGCCAAACGGGCTGCTCCTTCGAGAAGCTTGTTTGTCGCATTTTTCCCGTCCAGCCATATTTGACATTATGCCACATGGCCACCAGTTTGGATTCCATGCCCTTGGTCGGTGTGCGATTTGCCGCCAGATCGGGATCATCGCTATGCAGTTCCACGTGACCAGCGCTGTGGTTGTTGCTATGGCTGTTATTGTTGCTGTTGCTGTTGGCATTGCTACTGCTACTGCCGCCATAAAGCTGAGTAAACGCATTCATGAAACGTGATGACGTCGATATTTTGCGCTGTGGAGTTGCTGTCGCAGCATTTTCCAATTTTGGGTTGAGGTTTGCACTTGTTGCAGGTGTCGTTCCCATTGCCGTTGCTGACACAGCAGTCGTTACCGGAGCTACTAGTGCCCTGTGGTGTACTGTTTGTATGGGCGCTGCTTGCTCCTCCTCGATGGCGCCATCCTGAATGTCGCCTTCGACAAGGGAGGCGGCCGTGCCAGCGGCACCACCACCCACCTCGGCACTGTTGTCGTAGATTACCAGCTTGTCATCCGTCAACTGTGAGAGCAGTGCATCATAGTTCATCTGTTTGGATTTGGAAACGGATGAGCGACGGCGTTTTGTACGTATTTTCGACAATTTAAAGAACGATGGCATTGCACAGACAATTCAATGTGAGCCACTCGCTGGCTCTTACCCCACTGAATCATAGGCATTCTGCTGCCTTGTGGTGCTGATTACCGATATTTACTCACCGTTTATTTGTTTAAATATGAGAATGATAAAGTAAAGCTTTAGTTTTCTGCGTGCTTGTACTCGTATTAATAGGTTTACACGCACGACAAACGCGATAAGCTTTTGTTTACGTTTATATTATGCACACCAATTCACAATTTACAGAAATGCAAGCTGATTACGCTTTATCAGCTCTTGATTTTATTGATTATGTTTGTAAAAGCCGATAGTGTATGCTCGAATATCATTTTAATATGAATTTAACTATATACACGAATGTAAATATATTGATATATTCATCTATTATTAATATAATATTTGCATAAATTGAACTTAATATTTTTTAAATTTATATTTTAATTTTATATTTTATATTTTCTCTTATTTGCATCACATACGATCTTCAATATGCATACCACAAGCATTACGTTAACAATTTCAACAATCTAAATCATGGCATAAACGTTTTATATGCGCTTTGCATTGTTCCGTTTAGCCACAGAGTTGCCACCCTGCATTCGGGTGCTGCAACTCTACTTTTTATTACCATTCTATTTAATGCTGCAACCAGTATAAATACAGCGCAATTGTAATTATTCTGCGGTTGAATAATCACGGATCGCTTTCCACTTTAAATTTAATTGATATACGCAAAAGTTCACAGTAATTGTATTCAAAACGTTTATCGCTGCGTACGGCAACACCGTAAGATTCTGTTTGTTATTGCGCAACTCACTGTGCGGAGGGGCAAAAGAAAAATAAAATAAAAAGAAACTAATTTCAAAATGGTAAATAATGCAAATGAACACATAATAAAATTTCTAATTAGATTCTAACTAAAACGCGCCACAGCAAAATCCAATTCAAAGGTTAGCCTACACTCTTGGTCATCGTACCTACACCCGATTGCCATTGCTGTGCGCCGCCGGTGCGAGAATAACAGAAATAACAACAATTAACATGCCGATGGCAAACTCCACGCGCCTCTCCTCGTCCTCTGTGCTGGCCACGGAGTCGTCTAACAAGGGCATGATCATCATAAATAGGCCCAAAGCCCTAAATGCAATCAATTTGGAGATGGTGCGCAAGATCTACAAACATCTGAAAAAATGTGAAAAATCCAAATCCTTGATGATCATCAAGGGCACCGGGGAGAAGGCGTTCTGTGCGGGTGGCGATGTGCGCGCCCTGGTCGATGCGGGACCCACGGACGAGTCGAAGAGCTTCTTCCGCGAGGAGTACACAACGAATGCGCTGATCGGCAACTACAAGATACCCTACATTGCCATCATCGATGGCATTACAATGGGCGGTGGAGTAGGTCTCAGTGTCCATGGCAAATATCGTGTGGCCACCGATCGCACGCTATTCGCTATGCCCGAAACGGCCATTGGGCTCTTCCCCGATGTGGGCGGTTCATACTTCCTGCCACGCCTGCAAGGCAAGCTAGGTATCTACTTGGGCCTGACTGGTCATAGGTTACGCGGCGGCGATGTCTACTATGCTGGCATTGCTACCCACTACTGCGACAGCAGCAAAGTTCCAGAATTGGAAACGGCGTTGCTCAACTGCCCAGATGCCGATGATGTGCCTGATATACTAGAAAAATTCCATTCGAAGCCGGAAAAGCCGTTCTCGTTGACGCCCGTGCTGGAGCAGATCAACAAGCACTTCTCGGCCGGCTCCGTGGAGGAGATACTCGAGAGCTTGCGGACCGATGACAGTGATTGGGCAAAGAAACAGCTGGAGGTCAGTGTTTAGTACATAAATAGGTGATAAGAGTCGTCCGATCCAGCTGCTAATTGACGTATGCTAAGCATAAATATTTAGACAGTATTATATAACACACACATAAAGAGAAAAACAAATTCAATTAACGCCTCGTGGCGCATGTCACGTTTCGCATATTAACTTAACGAGTGATGCTAAAAGCCAATTGAATCTATTTATTTATTTATTTTTAGATCCTTAGCAAAGTCTCTCCCACCTCGCTGAAGGTAACATTCCGTCAGTTGGAGCTGGGAGCTCAGCTTTCGCTGGCCCAGTGCCTGATCATGGAATATCGTTTGGCCGTGCGCCACCTGGAGCCACGCGCCGACTTCAAGGAGGGCGTGCGCGCCCTGCTCATCGACAAGGACCAGAAGCCCAAATGGCAACCATCCACGTTGTCCGAGGTCACCGAAGAGCATTTGGACTGGTTCTTCAAGAAGTTGCCAGACACGGAGGAACTCAAACTGTAATTAAGCTGTTGCTGCTTGCTTAGAATCTTACTAGCACGCAATTTCTGCTTGAGTTATCCCAATGTCTTCCTCTCCTCCGTGCACTCTGCCCCGCATTCTACAATAGCTAATGCATAAACAAATTCCGTTTTCTATACAGTTGAGCATGCATTTTACATTGATTTGCATGAGAAATCTTTGATAGATGTGTAATCTCTTTTATCTCTATTCCAAACAGCGACTAAATCAAGGCCAACAACAGACAACAGTTCACGTGAAATTTGATGCATTTATATACCTTATACATATAATATATATGTATACATATATGATTCATATATGTATATATATATATTATATAAATTTTTTTAAACTATATACAAATATTGTGCCTAAAGAAACACTAGCAATCGGTTAACAGTAAATAAATTGAAGCATGTAAATATTTTTAAATAGATTTTGTTTGATTTGTCTTGCTCCCTTAAGCACTCTCCTTTGACTTGATGCTACCCTCCACAATGTTGGAGAGCTCAAAGAGTTTGTCAATTTGCTTGGGTTTAAAGTTTAGTTTGCCCAGTTCCAGAGTCCAGGCGGCCACATCGACGCGCAGCTGCATTCGTATCTTATCGTCGTCCGATACGGCTGTGGATGCACTTCCACTGCCCTGTGAATTGGATGCACCGCCGCTCTTGAGATTACGTAGACGACGCAATGATTCCTCGGTTTTCTGCACAGATGTCAGCACCTCGCTAACCACATTGAAGTAGCTACGGGTTAAGAGAAGTATTAATATAATAGACCCACATTTGTGTTCAATTTATTTGACTTACGCCTTGGTTATGTTGCTGCACACCTCGACCAGTATCTGCTCCACCACCAGTGCGCCCAGCTGTTTCTCATACTGAGCGGCAAATGATTTCAGCGGACGCAGCATTTGCTCCACGTAGCTGGAGCAACGAGTCGGCACCTCACGGTTCGTCTTGCGATACAAACGCGGCAGATCGTTGACTTGTCGTACATTGTCTGCACCGCATTCGGCGATTAGCAGCTGCTTCAATGTGTCCTGTATATTGGTGAGGTGCATGCCCATAGTGTCAACCAGGTCGGCTATAGACTTGCCCAAGACATTGGTGAACAATGTTAGATTCTTGGTCTTTGGCGCCGACTGCAAGATTAGCTGCTGCAACTGTGGCAAATATGATTGCAATTGGCGTGTGTCCGTGTATAAAGCAATTAGCAATTGATTGCGTGTGTATGGCTTTGAGTAGTTATTGCTCTTGGCCTCCTTGATGACATCTCGGATCCAGCGCGAGAGGCGTAAAATGACCTGAACATTAAGCTTGTAGAATTTGGCAAATACCTCCGACAAATAAACGCCCTCGGACCAGCAGCGAGTCAATGCTTCCTTCGCAGCATTGAAGGGCATTAGATGATAGGCATCTGCCTCTGGATGGGCTTGCAGCGAATCATCTTTGAGCAGGGGCTCTAATTGTGCCTCGAACTTTCCGGCGATTTCCTGCAATTCAAAGGCCAGCATATGAATATCATTCACAGTTCAGATTTGCAACTCACCTGAAAGCATATTTGAAAGTAGACAGGCAAATTCCAGCGCGACTCGAAGCTTTTGGTTTGATTGTGATGGCGAAAGGAGGAGACTACCTTTTCGCCACGGCTCGTCAGCAACTCCTCAATCTTGGCCAGAAAATCGCGTGTGCATTTGTATTTTACATAGAATACCTCCGAGTTGCCTGGTGCAAATATTGAATTCATGTGCAGCTCCAGGCGCATCTCAACATCCGCCCAAAAGCTGTTGACCAGAAAATTGAAGCCGTTTAACTTATCCGAGTAGAGCGTTAGACGCAACAGATCCGCCATGTGCAGCGATATAAAATTTAATACTTTGCTATAAATGCCAGCCAATCCCTGTGGCGAATTCTGCAGATGCTGCTCGCCAATGATGGCACTCATATAAGGAGCAACAATATCTTCGCGAAAAGCGCGCTCTGCTCGGTCACAAGCATCGAGTGTGATGTAGATGCGTAGACATCGCTCCAAGTGCTCAGAGGCACCGTTCTTCGCCTGTTGCAGTGAGTTGTACAGGAAACGACGTAATTCCTGATGTACTTGCTCCTCCAGCTGTTGAATTGTGGATATTCGTGAATTGCTCAGCTGAGTGTCACAGTGTTTCTCATGGAACCTCAACTGTATCAGGTCAAGTGCAGCACGCTCCAAGTCAACAGCCTGCGGTGGCTCGTCTTCGGTCAGCTTGTTCGCAATCAGCTCCTGCAACTTTTCCATGATCTCGTATACTTTCTTAAGGCTTTGCAAACTGCGTTGATATTCACGCAATTTACGCTTCTCCTCGAGCTGACTGCGCAGCTCAACCACATTTTCCTCAATTAAACTGTGTATGCCCTCGATTTCTGTACGAAATTGCTCCAAGGGGCGTTGTATAGTGTCGATGGTTTGGTCCAGACCCACCAAGTTGGCACTCAAATTAACAAAGTCCGCATAGTCCTCATTGATGAGATCGATCATAGCGGCACGTAGACCCTTCAGATAGAGGCCCAAGTTGTCGCGCAACTGCTCCAGGCTAGGTGCGTTGCGATTCTTGTGTAGAAACTCATCCACGGAGAAATTTTCCTTTAAAACCAAAGGCGCTGAAGGACAGTTTTAAAAATATTCAGAATACGAACCTTCATGAACTCATTTTTATCAAAGCAAAGCTTCTCAGCTGTGCTTGTACCACCGGCCACCGATGGCTTTCCTGTTGGCTCAGCCATAGTCGATTAAAGCTTTTGTAATAAAATCAAAACAATTTTAAAACACTTGCCACGAACGAAAATCAGCAGCTGACAACTACAGCTGGTTTGACAGTCGATAAACGCACTACGATTAATTTTAGGGGCTGACACTTTCACAAATGTACCAAGATCAGGTAGTTCGAATTGGGAAACGAAGTGTTTATAAATTTATGCAGAGTACTTCAAAGTACTTCTAAGGCAAACAATACACCTGTTTGCATATTTGTTTTAATTTTAAATACAACGCGCGACAATAAACGCCAAATACATTGTTGGTACATTTCAGATGGTACATAGCAAACATGCACAGTGGCAGCTCAGTTTAAAAACAAACAGGTGGCAACGCTAGATTGCGGTAGACGTATCATTTTTCTGCCGGCTTTATTTACAAATAAACAAATTGCAAACATGCCGAAAAATCCAGGCTATCGCAACAATAATAATGTGCCGCGCAAGCGTCAAGCACAGTTGGATGAGCAGAATCCCGTTGTGCAAGCGTTTCGCAGCTATGCAAGTGAATTGGACGCCAAACACGATCGCCATGAGCGAATTCTCAAACTAAGCCGCGACATTACAATCGAATCGAAGCGCATAATATTTTTCTTGCATTCCATTGATTCGCGCAAGCAAAACAAGGCCAAAGTGCTCGAAGAAGCACAACAACGTTTAAACAAGCTCATCGAGGTGAATTTCCGAGCCATTGCCTTGGAGCTGCGCAATCAGGATGTCTATCAATTTCGCGCCGCATACTCGCCCGGCTTGCAGGAGTTCATAGAGGCGTATACCTATATGGAGTACTTGTGCAACGAGGACAACGGCGAGAACTCAAAGTCGATATCAGACTGGTCGGCCTTGCAGTTGGTTATGCAATATGAAGTCGAGGCTGAGAAGGAAAAGCCCGCGCAAGACGCGGGAGATTCGCCAATGGCCAGTGAAGAGACAGCAGTCAGAGCTGTGGAAAAATTTCAGTTTTACGTCGATCCCACTGAGTACATTTTAGGTGTTTCGGATTTAACTGGCGAGCTGATGCGTCGTTGCATCAACTCATTGGGCAGCGGGGATACGGACACTTGCATGGAGACCTGCAAGGCATTGCAGCAGTTTTACACAGGGTGCGTCAAGCACAGGGTGCACATTCATAATGGAAACTAATATCTGTTTTTTGTCGCTTTCAGGTATATCAGCTTGAACTGCCAGCGTGCCCGCGAATTATGGCGCAAAATAACGACAATGCGGCAGAGCATGCTGAAAGCCGAAAATGTTTGTTATAATGTGAAGGTACGCGGCGGGGAAGCAGCCAAATGCGCCAGTTTTGATCAAAAGCCAGCGGAAGAAGCCGATGAGGGTTTCTTTTAAATGGATATATAGAATCATCAAAACATTCACAGCTTATAAGCAAAATATATGTAATCATTCATTTCAAAATATATAGCAAATGTATTATTTGCAATAAACGTTTAAATGTCATGTACGTTAGTGATCGGACTATCGAGATATTGAGCTAATGTGCTTATATCAAAATCGTATCGATAGCAACTGATAGCCGTTATTTAATTCTATAGGTAATTTATTTATTGTCCCCGAGCTGCAATAGATTAGTTGAGAAAAAATTACACGCAGATTTTAAATTTATTTAATGTACGTAATGTGCAGCGAAATTAAAAATTCTAAAAATAATATCTGGATATTTATCGTAATTGATAACATGTGATTTTCGATATTTTAATAGCATCCCTAGTCAGCTGTTCAGTTGGTTTCCAATCAAAAATTTCGCAAAGTAAAATTATTAATTTTAACATTCTACATTTAGGTCCACTTGTTTATCTATAATAAACAGAATTTTTTAACGAACGAGCAGGATGTCGATACTGGCTAAAACCTTGGGACGCACTTTCTTTCAGGTAATCGTCAAAGAGAGGTTGCCAAGTGCTTACATAAACACTTGCCAAGTTCTTTGCAGCAGCCGTTGCTTTGGCACTTGGAGCCAAGTCAAGTGCTGATGCCAATATTTTTTTGAGGTTAACATCCTCACATCCTTCTTAACATAATGACTAACTATTATCTATACTTCTATTATTTATAGGCAGCCGCAGTGCGTGCACTACATGTGTCAGCGGCGGTTAATGGAGCGGTGTGTATTCAAATATAAAATTAATACTTTAGAGAATTGTATGTAATAAGTATGATTTTAATAGGAGACCTATAGTGCAAATAGAACCACTTGCACTCTAGTGCCCGGCGATGGTGTTGGACCCGAATTGGTCTACTCACTGCAAGAGGTTTTCAAGGTAAGAAGACACGCTAATAAGAAATACCCCATTAGCCGAAAGCAAAAATAACGTTTCGTTACGCACAGGCAGCAAATGTGCCAGTTGACTTTGAGGCGTTCTTTTTATCGGAAATCAATCCTGTGCTAAGCGCCAAACTTGAAGATGTTGTCGCCTCCATTCGCAAAAACAAAGTTTGCATTAAGGTCAGTTACGAACTGCTCTATATAGCGATAGAAACTAATCTGTTGTGTGTATATATAGGGTATTTTGGCTACACCCGATTACAGCAATGAGGGTGAGCTGCAGACGCTTAACATGAAACTGCGCACAGAGCTTGATTTATATGCGAACGTGGTGCACGTTCGCAGCTTGCCAGGCGTTAAGACACGCCATGACAACATCGATACGGTCATCATCCGTGAACAGACGGAAGGTGAGTACTCTGCTCTGGAGCACGAGTCGGTGCCCGGCATCGTGGAGTGTCTGAAAATCGTGACTGCCAAGAAGTCGATGCGTATTGCCAAGTTTGCCTTCGATTATGCTACCAAGAATAACCGCAAGAAGGTAACAGCCGTGCACAAGGCCAACATCATGAAACTGGGCGATGGTCTCTTCTTGAAGTCATGCGAGAAAGTCTCGAAACTTTATCCACGTATCGAACTCGACAAAATGATTGTGGACAATACGACGATGCAAATGGTGTCCAATCCCAATCAGTTTGATGTGATGGTCACTCCGAATCTGTATGGTGCCATTGTCGACAACTTGGCCTCTGGCTTGGTCGGCGGCGCTGGTGTCGTTGCTGGTGCCTCATACTCGGCGGATGCAGTGGTCTTTGAGCCGGTAAGCAAACACTTGACATACAAAGTGGTTGGACAGCACTTCAATTATCTTCTTTTGTTGATTTTATAGGGTGCACGCCATATCTTCGCTCAGGCTGTGGGCAAGAATGTTGCGAATCCAACGGCAATGCTAATGTGCGGCACGAAAATGTTGCGTCACATCAATTTGCCAACCTATAGCGAAGTCATACAGAATGCCATTAACCAGGTGCTCAAGGATGGCAAGATTCGTACCAAGGATTTGGGTGGACAATCTACTACTCAGGACTTTACGCGCGCCATTATTGCCAATCTGCACTAGATCGTTCACGAGCCGAATTCAGCTGGTCAATTGGCCACAACAGTTGGCTGTGGCTGCCCCAACCACGGATTATATGCATGCATAGATACCAAACTCTTCAGTTATTGCCTAAATTATTAGAATGTTAAAACATTATTTCTGATATTTAGTTGATTTTTCAGTATGATTTTCTCCTCCGCCTCCCTCCATAATTCAATTGATGCTTTGAGTATTATTTCTGGCGAATATTTATGTTTAGAACAATTACCTCGCCCAACCACCCAGCCCCTTCCCCCGTATTCATTTACCCCACAACTTTTTAGTTTTACAAATTGGCCGTATTGTTTATTATTTTGTGATTATGTATTATACAACAAAAAAATCCATGTCGGATTCGAATGTTTGCAAACAGCATTAAGTTTATGACAAGCAACTGCAAAATTCACAAACGCAAAAATATTTAATAATTAAAAACTAAATCAAAGTGAAGCGAGAGCAAAGATGCAGAAAATAAAACCAAAATTACTTAAAAATATTATGTATTTTGTAAATTATATATTTTTATTCGACAAACTTTAGAAAACCGAATGAATAACACCAAAACATTTAGATATATATGAAAATTGTTCTTTGGGCTTACGAGCCCTTCGGCTTGGCCAGTTCTATGAGGCGCGGCGATGCCTTCGCCTTGAGCGCCGCAGGCGAGATGGCAAAAGGATTCTCCCGAATATGCGTATTCTCGAACTCCTTTGGCTCGGCCAACTCCTTCATGCGCGATGTTATCTTGTATTTTAATGCGTTTGGTGAAATGGAAAACGGATCGTCCTTAAGATCGGCTGGACCCAAATTGGCTTCGTGCTTAGCCAGAGGCTGAGACATCTCTTTAATGCGTTCACTCGCTGTGGTTGGTATCAGACAAATGTAATGGCAATATATGTATATTCAAGATTAAAACTTACGCTTATATTTGAGTGCATTCGGTGAGACTTTTCCAGGATTTTCAATGGTGTGCACATTGGGTCGATCCACTGGCTCAGCCAAAGTCTTAACACGATCCGAGGCTTTGTAATTACGCATGCCCGGTGTGAACTCCCATTCAGGCTTGATATCCTCCATAATAACCTTGGGACGGGATAGTTTCTTAAGACGGCGCTGATCTATTTGTCCCTTTTTCCGATCCTGCAAGGCAAACGTGAGAGGGTTATCAAATGGGTTGTGTCTTATACTAGGATGGGTGTCTATGTATAACTGATATATCCGACTTACCAGTGGTGGTGGGGTTATCGGTTTATGCGGTTTAGCGAGTCGTGCGATATTCATCTCCCTCATCTTCATTTGCTTCTCTGTTAGCTTCTTCTTCTTTTTGCTGTTGCGAATGAGAATTTCGATTAGTATTCGAATTGGAATGTGGGTATATTAGTTGGTCAGATGCTCACGGTTTCTCCAACGGCTGCACATTGCACAAGCGACTGTACAAAGACATATAACTGTAACGTAGCAAGCGATTAATGATGCCCTCGCCAATCATATCACCGTGTTCGATGGCTTCGGCTCGACGGCTAAGTAAGCGCCTAACCGTCGGCAGTGCCAATTGATCGGTGCGTGTATGGATGGGGTGATCCGCTGGTACGATTTCGATTGTCTTTTTGAATGGACACGCACATTTGGGCAAGTAGCGGCATCTGGGACGCAGCGGCACCGCCAGCTCCATAATACGTTTGCGTTTCGTAAAGCTGCGCTCGTGACGCTCGTACAGCTTCTTCAGCTCCTTGCCAATGTCTTTCAGGAAACACTCTGCATCGTAGGGTATGCGCTTGATGATTGGACAGCAATCGGGACGGACATTATCAGCGAGCTTTAGGCAGGTCGTTAACTCTGGACTGAGATCACATTTCAAACGTTTTAAGGCCATGCTTTCTTATTTGGTGTTTCGCAATTTTCTATTTTTCTTTTTAGGATTTTCTTTTTATTCCAAATGGTTGATTTTTTTGTATTTTTTTTTATTTTTATTTGCGCTACAGAAAATTTTTAGTCATCTGCTTAAGAATATTAAGACGAATTTAAATAGCTTCGCTTATCTCCAAAGCCTACTAAACTACTACAATCTTCTCTCAGAGATTACGTTAATGTACTTAAAATACTGAAATTTGTTTTCACATGTCAAGCTTCAAACTACAAAAGGGACACACTTCGAAATGAAATCATGAATGCGTACATAACATTGTTATTTTAAATGCCTATTCGATAAGTTTATTATATACGAATACTAAATATATTAGTTAAAACAATTAATTGGTATTTTTTCTACGCAAGTATTTCCTCCAAGTATGAATTTTCTAAGTAGCTCACCTAAGTATTCCCTCTAAGTATTTCCTCAAAGTATTTCCACTAAGTATTTCCTCTAAGTATTTCGTCCAAGTATTTCCTCCAAGTGTTTCTTCCAAGTAGCTCCCCTAAGTATTTCTTCCAAGTCCGTAATTCTTAGTTGAACAGCCTTTAAATATTTATATACACTTCACTTCACTTCACTTCTGCTGACTGCACAGCACTGCTGGGCATGGGAGACTGAAGAAATGCTGCAGCTGCTGCCCTTTATATAGGGCCTAAGTCGCACTCAAATGTTGAGAGAGGCGCCAGGTAGAGATCGTTGCAGTTGAGTCTTAAGTGACCAATGGGAGCACTCGCTGCTGCTGCCAACCATCTAGCATAAACACCTAATGAATACTGCTGCACACATATAAAGAACTTAAATGATCTGATGTAGCTCTTCTTCGTCTCTTGCTCGACAGAGAGAAAGGCAGAGGGACATAAAGTATATACTTACATATATTTACCCTGTCTGTGTGTATGTGTGTCCATATAAGTATTTCCTCTAAATATTTCGTCCAAGTGTTTCCTCCAAGTGTTTCTTCCAAGTCCATAATTCTTAGTTGAACAGCCTTTAAATATTTATATACACTTCACTTTACTTCACTTGACTGACTGCACAGCACTGCTGGGCATGGGAGACTGAAGAAATGCTGCAGCTGCTGCCCTTTATATAGGGCCAAAGTCGCACTCAAATGTTGAGAGAGGCGCCTGGTAGAGATCGTCGCAGTTGAGCTTTAAGTGACCAATGGGAGCACTCGCTGCTGCTGCCAACCATCTAGCATAAACACCAAATGAATACTGCTGTACACATATAAAGAACTTAAATGATCTGATGTAACTCTTCTTCGTCTCTTGCTCGACAGAGAGAAAGGCAGAGGGACATAAAGTATATACTTACATATATTCTTAATCATTGCGACGATTTAGCCTGTCTGTTTGTATGGGTGTCCATATAAGTATTTCCTCTGAATATTTCGTCCAAGTGTTTCCTCCAAGTGTTTCTTGCAAGTCCATAATTCTTAGTTGAACAGCCTTTAAATATTTATATACACTTCACTTCACTTCACTTCAGCTGACTGCACAGCACTGCTGGGCCTGGGCGACTGAAGAAATGCTGCAGCTGCTGCCCTTTATATACGGCCCAGGTCGCACTCAAATGTTGAGAGAGGCGCCAGGTAGAGATCGTTGCAGTTGAGTTTTAAGTGACCAATGGGAGCACTCGCTGCTGCTGCCAAACATCTAGCATAAACACCTAATGAATACTGCTGCACACATATAAAGAACTTAAATGATCTGATGTAACTCTTCTTCGTCTCTTGCTCGACAGAGAGAAAGGCAGAGAGACATAAAGTATATACTTACATATATTCTTAATAGATTGATATAGAATTAAAACATCTTTGTTGTACTGTTTTATTAAATTTTTATTGCCAGTATTCTTCGAAATACTGAGAGCTCCATGTTCACATCATTACAAGTTAATAGTTTGTGTGTGTTTTGGTTTTCTTTTCTTTTTGTTTTGTTTTTCATTTGTAAGTATTGTTTTGTCTTTAGTAGATTTTGCCATTATATCTCCTTTGGTTGTACACATTCATATACATCAATCTAAATGTTGCTGTTGTTGTCTTTCATACTTTGCAATCTCTATTATTTTTTTACACAATGTTTTGGTTGTTAAACATTTGAATACCCATTCGAAAATTGATTTCGAACTGTAAATATTGAACTTGGCATTGAATTTTCCAGTGAGAACTGAAGAACAATTTTTTGTTTCGTAAATCAAAGTCCATGATAATAGTTAATAATATTATAATTTTTTAGCAGACATACACAAATATATATAAACATATGTATATATATATATGTATATATATTATAAATTTGAATTTACCATTTACTAAGTTCACATAAATTTTGCTAATTTAATTTTTTAAATTTTTTGTGTTTTTTTCATTTTTACCCACCTAGCATACATATTTTGATATATAATTTATTTACACCCAAAATATTTTTACCAAAATTATAAATTTCTATGTAAATCAATATGTTTTTCTTTTCTTTTATGATTATTTAACACCCAAAATTTTAGATTTAATTTTCTTTACTTGCGTATCGTATACAAGATTTGCTTACACTTAAAATTTCCATATTCCAAATATTTTCCACAGACATTTATTGATTTATATATATACGTTTTTGATATATGTATTTTTTTATATATTTATATTACCAAAGTTTGTTTGTTTTTTTTTTTTTTTTTTACAGATTTTTTCGGAATAAATTTCACATATATGCAAATTTTAGATTTTGATATATATTCGAAATGCTTGCCCAGATATTTCGTAAATTTTTCTTCCTCTTTTCTATAGCATATCATTTTAGTGTTCCATCGAGATGTAGATATGCCTTTAATTTCATTTTTTTGAAAGATTTCTCGAGTTGTTAAATAAATCATTTGTTTTTGTTTTTTATTTTTTTGGTCCCTGAAGCTGTTGAGTTTTGTTTAAAGATAGATTTTTATTTCTATTTGTTTTTGTTAGTTTTGCCTTCGTAACCAGTTCTAGAATACTTTTGATATCCAAAGAATTGTTGATTTCCGCGTGGGTTAAGATAACTCAAAAACATTTCGAAAACGTTCAGAAAAATCAAGTTTAAATAAATTAAATATGCTCAAATGTGTTTTACTTGTATTCTTTGCCAATTTTCCTGTTGTTTCTCTATTTTTGTTCAATGTGAAAATGGAGCAAATATTGAAGATGTTCTGAATAGTGGTCAATCCCATTGCGCTTAAATCACTGTGACACGCTGATAATCACTCAGAGAGCAACCAATTTCTTCGGATCGTTCGTGAAAAGAGACTCTCGTCTGATGAATAGATCAACTCAAAGTGCTCAGCCGAAGCCGATGAAGCGGCTAACAGTTATTTGCGAGCTATGGTATTCCCACATCAGAGTCAATATTTACTTTGGTCTATTGTTAAGTATATTTTGAATAAGTGTACTAAGATAGATTACTATTGCATTTTATGTGTAATATATATATTGATATACATATATATATAGCATAGAGCAAAAACTTGAAATAAAAGCCTCTGAGTTGAAAAAAAAAATAGGTAAAGTAAAACTAGAAATTAAAAAGACTGCAGCTGTTTAACTAAAATATTTGTTTTTGTTTTTATTCATAAACATTTTCAGCGTAAGTATATATGATATATATGTATATACATTCATATATCATGAAACACAATAAGTAAATAATAAAAATAACGAAAAATCATAAACCTAACTGTAATTATAAATTTATATATAGTATATAACAATTATGCACGCTGAACAAATTTTTAAATCTAATTATATAACTTAAATCAATTCTATTTAAATTTTTTCTTCTTCTTCTTTTTGCAATATTTAAATCATATATGTTTTTATTAATATTTTTTTGACAAATATTTCAATATATTTATATAACATTTTGTTTTTGTTTCGCTGTAAAGAACTAAAATTATAATGAAAAAAGAGAAAAGTTTATTAAAACGAAATTATTTCTATGGAATTTAGTAGTCAAATTTGTTTTTAAGTTTTCTTTGCTTAAGTTGTGTATCTTTGCTATGTTGTTGTTGTTGTTGTTGTTAATGCTAAATACATACATATATATTTTGTTTTTTGTTTTACTTGTATCTGTATCTTATGGGCTATTGCTAATCATAATGCATTTTATATATATTTAGTTACGCTTATTGGCTGTGAAACAATTTTCATCTTCACCAGAAAGAAAAACCTGATATACTCATTTCACTTTCGTGAATAGGTATACAAATAATAATAATATATCTTTTTTTTTGCTTCGGTAAATGCAAAAATAAATGAATTTTGCTCAGTTAAATTTTTTTTTATTTTTATTTTTTTGTGTTGTACTTGCATCAGTTGTTGTTGTTGTATTAAAAATAATCTAAATATTTGCTGTTTAAAAACGAGAAACTTTTTTATTATATAAAAAAAAAAAAAAAACGTAGTCGATGCAGTCATCTGTTTGCCAATAACTTAGATCTATTGCTGATTTTTGTTTTTTTATTTTATTTTTATTTTTATTTTTTAAATGGATTAATATGCTTAATATGTTCTGCTAGGGCTATTGTTTTTTTGTTTTTGTTGTTGTTGTAATTTTATTTATATTTTACTGTATGCTGTAGTTGATAGTGGATAATTGAAATAAAAATTGTTCTCATTTACTTTTGAGCATGTTTTTTTCTTATTGTGTATGGTGCCATGCGGCGTATGCGCAACATATATTGCGTATACGCCATGCGCAGCAAACAGCTCAGCTCAGCGCTCACCTCGCATCATGTTCTGCTTCTTTTTTCTTTTTCTTTTCATTTTTATGTTGTCCTGTCTATTGTATATAGTATGATCGTTTAATTATGTGGCTATTGTATTGGTTATTGCTATTCAATTGGAAAAAAACTCTTTTGGAAAAGTCTCGCTCTCGCTCGCTGTTAGTAAATTGATAATTGTCTTTGTGTGTGTGTGTGGGTGTGTTTGTATTGGTTTATAGTTAATTGTTTGTGGCTATGGCTATTTCTATTACTGTTTGCTATTTTAGTTGTTGTAGTTAGAGTAGTACTATTGTTTAATTAAATTGTTTGTTTTTATATTGGTTTTTGCTTGAAGAAAAAAGAAAAGTACAATCGACGTCAGGCTGTGTGTGTGTGTTTTTTTATTTGTTGTTGTTGTTGTTGTCTTCTTCATTTGATTTCTTGACATATATATACATATATTGATATATATATGTGCTCAATTTTTAGTTCAATTATTTTGGGCTATTGTTGTTGTTGGTTGTTTGTCTTGGCTATTGTTTCTTCTGTTCTTTGCATTTGTTTGGTTATTTTCTAACGCTCAAGTAAAGAGTTTTCCATCTGTTTTCCGATTGGCACAACAAAAAGTTTCAAATTTGAAATGGTTTCTCGTTTTTAGTTATTGTGTTTAGCATAAATGAATTGAGTAAACTGACTTTGACTTTGTCTTACAAATTGTTCACATACTATGTGCACTTAAAATGATTTTTGATTTTCAATTTGATGTTCGTCTTCGTATTTAAATTAATAATTGTTGCTGTTTACATATACATACATATACTTCCTGGTATTGCAAAGAAATCTGTTAAATTATATCAGTTGTTATTCATATAAAAGTATATAATATATTTATATAGATATATTTATATTTGTTTTGTTTGAAACAATTGCACTATAAGTCAAATGTGTTTTTGCCCGTTTGTAATATTAATTAAAAAAAAGAAAGAAAAAAACAACAAATTGTTTGTTTGTTTGTTTCAAAAAGGGAATTGCTTACTAATATATATATATAAACAAAACACACAAATCAAGGCTAAACAACAGTTGGTCTGCATATATATATATATGTATAGTTATCGTATAGTTAATAATAATTGAAAATTTTGATTTGCCTATTTTGTTGTTGTAGTTGCAATTAATAATATAAATAATAGAGTGTGTAGTAAATAACGTAAACACTATGTATATGCACTTATATTCAGCAAATTTTGATTCATGTTGAACAAAATTCTAAACTTTTAAAATATATAAAAATAATAATTAAAATATACATACATAATATATATTTATATAGATTTAAGACTCATAATTATTAATAAGTATATCGATTTAAATTTGTTTTTTTTTTTCTCATTATGTTTTTGTTTGTTTTTCTTTTATTTTTTTATACAATTATTAACTATGAATTTGTTGTAAACAAAGAATAAGTAATGTATGGGTAATCAATCTTTTTTCTCTCCGAAAAATAAAAACACGTACCTGAGCGTTTTTGCACGCCCAACCCACCTAGCCAAGAGACAATTTTTGAATCCTTCTTTTATTTCTTCTGTGAAGGGGCGTGGCAGGTTGGAAAATGCAAAAATTCTATACAATTCTCAACATTCTCAAGCTGTTATATTCCTATTCCGTCACGCGATGAAAACCTTTCCCTTCTAACAAGTGGAAAAGGTTTCATATTTCAGTTACATACGGCTTGCTTTGCTTTTTTCTCTTGGTTTGTCTTCTTCTTCTTCTTCTTCTACTTTTCACTATACTCCTATGCCCATTTACCTGTCTGTGTGTGTATATGTGTGTACATGTATATGTTTGTGTTTGTTTCATTTACATTTACATTCTTGTATTTCGTATTTTTTTTTTTTCAATTCTGGTTTCCCGCGCTTTCAAGTAGGCAGCAAAATGCATTTTTTTCATAACTTTTCAAATCAGATTTTGTTTTTTACAATTTAATTTAATTTAATTTCTTTTTTTTTTTTTTGCTTCTTAATACATATAAACCGTATAATTGCACTTTATTTTTTTATATTTCTTTATGATTTAGTTTGATTTTATTACTTTTCTCTAGCATTTTTTGTTTGTTTGTCTTAAACAAAATATTAGATTTTTTTTTTTTTTTTAGTTTTTACTTTGTATAATTTTGTTTTATAAAACGTTTACATTGCATTTTGATTTTGTTTTATATTTTTAGACTGCATTTTTCTTTTGTTTAGTTTTGCGTAAAAAATTTTCCAAAATATATGTACAACTATATATGCTCTGAACTGTTGTATGATTTTTGTTGTTGTTTTGTTAGTGATGTGCTGTAGTTGTTGCCTTTGCTATTGTTTACTGGTGCTTTGGCCTATATCGTATATAGATTGCCATATATACTCCATAAGCCAGCCCAGAATTAGCTTTCTATAGTTGTTGCTCTGTGTAGTTATTGCTGTTGTTGTTGTTGCTGTTGTTATTATTTGTATCCGATCGTTCAATTAGTTTATAGCTTTCTCTATAAATGTGTGTGTGTCTGTGTTTCATATTATTATAATAATTATTTACTTTTTTTTATGCATTGTTTGCCTAACCAACATTAGTCAGAAAAAGTTTCTTCAAAATTTTGGATTATTAATCACAGATAGTGTGTCTATATATGTATATATATAAATACATATATATGTGTGTATATATGTATGTATAATAAATATGTATGTATAGTTCAAATATAATTAAATTAGCAATAAATACGATTTGATTTTTTGTTTGCTTTTAAACAATTTCTTGTGATGCAAATAATTTACTACATTTTTTTCTCTTCATATGATTTTTTTTTATAAATATTATTTTTTTTTTGCCTCAATAGAAATTTTGGAATAATATTTTTTTTTTTTTTGTATTTTTTTCTAGCCACAACATTTATGCACATCGAATTTATTTTTAAAGATTAGCCAATAAATATGCTTTAAATGATAAATAATTTTGGTTTTTTTTATAATTTTTTTTTTTTAGCTGAATAGAATTTTGATATTGGTTTAACTTTAAAAATACATGTTTTTGTTGTATATATAATTTTTGTTATTAATAAATGTTTTTTTTTTTTTTTTCATTTTTGTTTTCTCTTTTTTTGACACTTACTAGCTAGCACACAAAATATGTTTGTTTTTTCATCGTTTAGGTACATATATATATATAGAGATTTTGTTTTTCATTTACGCATACATTTAAGTAAAACCCATCTAGAATTTCCGAAACAAGAGAGCTCTCAAAAGGGGGAGGGATAGGTAGGGAGCGTGTTTTTGACCAAAAAAGTTGTTCTCTTCTTTTTCGAAGTGTAAATATGTATTTAGTAGACATTCCTCAATTTTTTCTTAGTTTTTTCTTTTTTTTTTTTCTTTATATATTTTTGTATATTGTGTAAAGAGTGTGTAGAGTGTATAAGTACATTTAATATAGAGTTGCTCAAAATGATCTTGTGTGTTTCGTTATTGAGGTATACGCGTAATGGATCAAGACACACACATACAGAAATATACATATCTATGCTTAGATATATAGTTTTATAGAAATTACTTCAAGATTTTTTTTTTTATCGAATGGGAATTTGTTTTTGTTTTTATAAATTTACGGCCTAAAACATTTAGTTAAATTTATTATTTACTTTTTTTTTAAACATCGAAACATCAAAATTTTGCATTCATATATTATAATTTTGTTATCTATATATGTGTTTGAATTTTGTTTTTAATTTTTTGTTATATCAAATTAAAAATTTTACTTTTATTTTTGATGGGCTGTCTTTTCTTGTTGTTGGTGGTGGTTTTTTGTTGTTGTTGTGAATTTTGCTTTTGCGTAAGTTTCTTGTATTATTATTATTTTGTGTGCTTCTTCTTCTTCATATATTTTTTGTTTCTATGTTTTTTTTTTTAACTAACATTTTCTCGTTCCTCTTATCAATTTATTTAATTTGTAAATGTGAAGGCAGCTTTGTTTATTGATTTCCGTTTGTTTTATATTTCTTCATTTTTGTAAGGGTTTATCTTTTTTTTGAAAAAAATAATGCAAAAAATTAAAAAAAAAAAACATGTTTTGAAAGTGAATTAAAATTTTGTTTTTGATTTTTGTAGTTTTTGAATTTTGTGTTTGCTATTTTGTTTGCTGTTGTTGTTGTTGTTGGCTATTAAGTTTGCTGTTGTTGTTGTTGTTGTTATTGATCGGATATTGTTGTTGGTTTAGTTGTTATTGTTGTTGTTGTTGCTGGTATTTGTAGTTATTGTTGTTGTTGGGTTTAGTGTCAGTAGCTATGCAAAAGCCGTCTGCATTGCGTTTTTAGAAATCACATATAAAGTTTTCATTTCTTTTTTTTTTTTCTTTTTTTGTTTAATATATTAAAAATTATAAAAATGTTTATGGAATGTTTTATTTCCAAGAATTTTTCGTTTACAATTCGCAAGCAGGCGCTGGCATAGTATTTTTATATGGGCTGTACTTTATATTGTTTTTTTGTTTTCTTGTGTTGAAATGAAGTTTAAATGAAATAAATTTTGTTTCTGTTTTTTTTTTTGTTTAATTTTAAAAATTAATTTACTTGGTATTGTTGTGTTTGCTGTTGCTTATTTGTTTTTTATTTTTTGTATATTTTTTAGGGTTTTATATTTTTTTTGTTTTTTGTTTGGTTTAGAAAGTTTGTACAAGAGAATGCCTATTTGTCGATTGTCAAAAAACTAAACAAAAAATATGCATAAATACTGTGTGTATCTATGCATGTTTGTTGTTGTTGTTGTTGTTGCTGTTGTTGCTTACATATACATTTATATAAGTTATATGTTTGCATGTGTGTGTGTGTGTGTGTATTCATTTCTGTTTTGCTTTAGGTTTTATTAACTACTAACAATTTGGAGCTGCTGCTCCATTTGCCGCGGGCTCTTTGCTTTGTCCTTGTATATATGTATGTATGTGTGTATATGCATATATATATATAGACATTCATATATACATACATGTATATACATATATGCTTAAAAATTTGGTTTTGCTCAATCTGCGCTTGCCTGTACACCTAACCAACTGCCCCATTCATTTAGAAA
Source organism: Drosophila aldrichi (assembly GCA_035045965.1). Lineage (NCBI taxonomy): Eukaryota > Metazoa > Arthropoda > Insecta > Diptera > Drosophilidae > Drosophila > Drosophila aldrichi. Next base: position 2,025,396 of record JAWNOM010000038.1, read on the forward strand.
CTATAGTAGTGCGTGGCTAGCGGTGGCCACACAAATGTTGGTGCCACAAGTTGCTGCTGCTGCTGCTGCTGCTGTTGCTGGGGACAATCCTCACCTGGCTGCCACCGGACCTATAACTGTTCCTCGGCCTGTTCGGCCTTGATCTGCGCCAGCTTGTCATGCAATATCGAACTGTTTGGCGATAATTGCGCCCCCGCTGCTGCCGCCGGCTCTGGCTCGTATTTGACACTGTTGCTGCCATTGAGATCCATCATTTTGTGCAGCTGCGCTGCCGAGCTGAGCGACTGCTCGCTCTTCATGCTGCTGGCGTCCGTTTCCGAGTCGCGCGATGTCATCCGACTGCGCCCGTTGCCATTGCCATGGTTGTTCTTGTTGTGGGCCAGCTCACTGTTGTTGTTGTTGTTGTTGTTGTTGTTGTTATTGGTGGTGTTGACATGGGCATCCTGCTCATCCTCACTGCTGGCGCTCGCCGTGCTGCGCATGGGGCTGAGTCGCTCGCGCTTGATGTCCGCATAGGCGCCCAGCGGGCTGCCCGGACGCTTCACACTCGACTCTGAGCTGGAGCAGGTGGCATTGATGTAATCATTGTTGCGATTGTTTGTGAACGGCAGCGGCGTCTTCTTCACCAGCAGTTGATCCAGCAGCGCATTGCCGTTGCCGTTACCTGTGCCTGTGCCGTTACCGTTGCCATTGCCGCTGTTGCTGTCGCTGTCGTTCTGCTTGAGAGTCTTTCGTATGATGCCGTCGTACATGTTCTCGGCGTACTCCAGGGCGCTCTTCATGTGCACGCTCGGCACATGGCCGTGGTTCAGATTGGCCGCCACGCCCAGCGGGCTGCCGCGTATCACCTCGGCCAGATGGTTGTTCAGAAATTCGTTATTGCGATTCAAGTCGAGGCCGTAGCTGGCGCCGGCGTTCGGCTGCGCCCAGAACATGGTCGGCTGGAAGGACAACGGCTGCACACCATCGAAAATGGGCAGCTTCAGGCCGTTGGGCGTGGCAGCGGCCGCTGCGCTCGCCGCACTGCTGTTGCTCTTCAGGGCGTTGCTCAGCTTGGAGCCAACATTGCTGCCGCTGTTGTTGCTGCTGCTATTGCCGCTGCTGCTGTTGCCCGCCTTCAGCTTGTCCAGATGATTCAGCCCCACCAAATTGGCATTCACCTTATTCGCCGCGCCCGTCAGCCCGACCAGATCGGGCTGGGGCTTCGGCTCACGCTTGCGCGGCCGCATCAAGTGCCGCTCCTTCACCTTGTACTCCAGCGTCGAGTGCGGCACGCCGTAGTAGCTGCCGGCCCGGTGCACCGACATCTCGCCGCGCTGCACCGCCTTGACGGCCTCGACCAGGCTGTCTCGGTCATAGTTGCGGTACTTACCGCGCTTCGGCCGAGTGCCCTTGCCGGCTGCCAGCGCCGCTGCCTCCTGCGCGCTCAGCTGCTGTTGCTGCTGCTGCTGCTGCTGCTGATGGTGCGCATGGGGATGCGTGTGGGCGTGGGCATGATGATGGGCGCTCAGGTGGCTGTGATGCTGCTGGGCTAGTAAGTTGGGCGAGGCGCCGAAGCGTGAGGTATCCGTGCCACCGATTATTTTGGCCACCGATATGCTGGGCTTTCTGCTGGTATTGGCGCCTCCTCCTCCTCCTCCTCCTCCGCCACCGCCGCTGCTGCTGCACTCGCTGCCGCTGGTGTTGCCATTGTTGCGCTTGTCCAGGCCCAGGATATTGTCCTGGCTGCTCTGCTCGTTGATCTTGCGCTGTATGGTGTTCGCCATCATCTTTTGTATGGATGTTGCTGTCGGCGACAGCAGATTGTTGCTGCTACTGCTGTTGTTGTTGCTGTTGCGATAGCTGTTGCTGGCGGCTGCAACGGCAACAGCTGCTGCCAGCATTGGCGAGGCGGAGTGTGGACTGTGATCCCCGTTGCAGTTGCTGCTGGAGTTGTTGTTGTTGCTGCTGCTGTTGCAACTGTTGTTGTTGTTGCTGCTGCTGTTGTTGTTGACGATGATGTTGGCGTTGGCATTGTTGATGTTGGTGGGCGAGACGCTGGTTGCGCCGCTGACCTTGAAGGACGGAATCTTCAGTATAGGATCCTCGCACGCCTCATTGGCATCCAGCGAGGAGCTAGTCTCCGGCGTTTCAGACTTTGGTAGATGACGACGAAAGGCAGCAACAGCATTGAGTTGCTGTTGCTGTTGCTGTTGCTGCTGTTGCTGTTGCTGCTGCTGCTGTTGCAAGAGGGTGGCACTGCCGTTGCTCTCCTGCCCCAGAATGCCGCCACTGTTGGCCATCAGCAGCATCTGGAACAGATCGCCCAACGTCTGCGTCTGATCCAGCTTGGGCATCACCCCGATTCCTGCTGCCAGCATCAGCGTTTGCAGCAGCACGCGCGTATCTATGGCACCGGCAACATTGCCGCCAGCTGCCACGCCCGCCAAGTGGCCAGTGGGCGTGCCGGCGCCCTGTGAATGCGTCTGCTTCGGTGACATCACCGATTCCTGCTCGTCGCCCAGATCACTGCCATTGTGCTCGGACAGGTCGCCCAGCTTGCGCAGATGCTCGTTGACGACCATGTGAGGGGCCAACTCCTGGTAGCCCGACGCATTGCTGTCGCCATCGCCGGCCTCATTGCCGGACTCCTCCTGCTCGTCCAGCTCCAGCTCATGCTGCAACAGCTGCTGCTGCTGCAGATCGGGCGTCGCACGTTTGCCATCGATTGACATTTTGCCCAGTTTGCTGCGCATCGTCGTGCGCTGCATATGGTATTGGCTGGGCGCCTTGCGTGTGCCCAGCTTGTTGGCCAGCACATCCTGCAGCGCGCTGTTCAGATCCTCATTGCTGTACGCCTGCCGGCCGGCGGCGCCAAGGGGCGTGGCACACTCCGACAGAGCTCTGTAAGAGAAGAGAATGGCAGGAGATGAGACAAAGTTTGGCTAGTAGTTCATATGTGTAAATGTGTCAAAGTTTAGTAATCAACTACTGGAAAATATATTTGATATGAATATATAGATATATGAACAATGTATCAAAAAACCAATATAAATATTCAATGGGTATACCCTACGAGAGCTTATATACCAAATTAAATGGCCCTAGCTCTTATAGTTTTCGAGATTATTAGAAAGTCATTGACATACAAAAGAGTTAGAATTATGTGTAAGTAGACTGAAAGAGAGACAGGCTGGCTGTACCAGTTTATCCTGATTTTGCTAATGAATCTCTATATAAATATTGTATTGTTGACCTTGTCTTTCGCTACTCAAAACTAATATGCCCGCTTCGATTCCATTCAATGTGGCTCTAGTGCTTGTGAGCAGTAATCCAATTTGATCTTAATTAGTTCAACAATTGTGAAGTGAATGAACTTTTGGCAAATCAAAGTAGATTTGTAGTCGAAGTAGCCCTCGAACATGTGCCATCGAGGTAATTGAGCAGTCAAGCCGTATTATGATCCATCCAGCATTATATGCTCGGGAACCTCTTCCGGCACATCAGCTCGCATTTGACAGCTTCAGCTTTTTGCAGTGACTTCAGTTCAAAGCGGAAAACAGAAGCTGACAAAATATTATTTTCACCCTTTGCCGGTGCACAATTTTGTGTTTTGTTCGTTTGTTTTTTCCCTCTTTTATTTTCGGTGCTCATATATTGGACACACACACACACACATGGAGCACAGACACACACACATGGAGCACACACACACACTTGAGTGCAGAGACAATGAGCGCTTCTTAAATGTCTGCAGCAGCAGCGACGTTGTCCTTGTCAAAGGCAATGGCAAGGATGCAGCATACAAAAAATTTGTAACGTTTCTTCCTTTTGCTATATACCCTGCCTTTTTTTTGTACTTTCAGCTCTCTCCGATTTTGGCCTGCTGCAGAGACAAAAGATGACACGCCAGGGCTGAGCGTGGCAGGGGCAGACACGAAGATGTCAGCCTGCCAGCCAAGGCAGGGACAAACATGTTTTTGAAGTTCATTAGACGAATTTTTTCCATTTTTTGTTGTTTTTTTGTGTTTTTTGTTTTTGCTTAAAATAAAAAAGCATTTTTCACTTAATGCCAAGCCGCACCACTTGGCGCTTTGGTGGTGCCAGCGCAGCAGCCACTCTCTGTTTGGCCGGGTGGAGCGCACTTTTGGCTAGCCCATTTCAAAAGGCAACTTTTTGTGCACAACAACAACAACAGCAACAACATGAAGCAGCAGCAGCAGTGAAAGCCGTACGAAATTTTTCTTTTCTTTATGCGCAGAGAGGGACGAGACGAGACGAGACGCCAGCAGACGCGACGAGAGTTGAGACCAAGACCCTTTTGGCAGCACCACACAGTGGGTGGGGCTGGCTGGGTGCGTTCGTCGCGCTGTAGGCGCAAGTGGGCGGGGTAGGCGGGGTGTGTGCACTGCCGTTGCAGTACATTGCACTGGCTGCGGAAACGCACAGCACAGCTTCTTGTCCTCGCTGTGGGCTGTGTGCCAGCTCAGCTCAGCTCAGCTCAGCTCAGCTCAGCGCAGCGCAGCAAAAGTTGACGGAAAAGTTTTGTTGCTGCTGTTGTTGTTGTTGCAAGGTTCTGTTTCTTTTTTTGCTAGGATCGTGCACGTCTGGAAAATGTCTGAAAATTGTGCTGAAAAAAAAAGAGAAGAAACAGCAGCGTGCAGCTGCAACAGCAGGTGGCAGCAATGGTTGCTGACCGAAAAGCAAGACCAAATAATGTGACCGAAAAATGTGCGGAGGGGCGTGTAGGGGTTAAAAGGGTTTCGCAAAAAAAGGTTTGCAAATATTAATGAAAAATGTCATTTCAATGTCGTTTTGATTTCGTGTTGTTGTAGCTGTTGGTGTCGTTTACCTTTTGGCTGCACTTCAATTGCAATTTGCCGTCGTTGCAACAGCCGCGGCTGGCGTCGACGCTGACGTCGCTGTCGCTGCCATGAATTTGGCTGCTGTTGCTGTTGTTGTTGTTGTTGTTGCACGCATGTAGCGAGGATTCATTTGCGCTCGTACCACGTTTGTTTTATATTTTTTCGTTCTTTTTTTTCGCCTTTTTTTTTTTCTGACATTTTGTTTTAATTTGTGGCAGCAGCGGCAACTGCCATGCAGCAACAAAAAATAAAGTAAAATAGGGTTGATTTTTTGTTGCATTTTTGCGTGGATTTCGTTGCTGTTGTTGTTGTTGTTGTTGCAATTTTGACGCTTGCTGCAATTGCATCGGCAACTGCTGCTGCTGCTGCTGCAACTGCTGCAGTTGTTGTTGTTGTTGTTGCTGACATTTTTATGCGCATATCGCATTTTTTTTGTCGGTGAATCCCACACCTTTTGTATGCCTTAAATACACAACACACACACACACACACATACATACCAATGCAAACACACACACACGCACACACTCACACCCATGCCTTGCATCCGTTTACATACATGAAATGCACAATGCATTGGAATTGCAATTTTTTTTTTTCGGGCTCATAAGTATATACATAATTACATTCGACTCGGGGGCAATGTGAGAGCAAATATATAAAAATTATTCATATATACTATAATCTAGCGAATGATCGAAATATGTGAGAGACTTTGCTTTACAGCCATATTAATGGCAATTAAAGCTGAATAGAGTAGTGCTTAACTAATAATAATATACATAGTTATTTCGTTGACCCACTGAATGCTGGCATTTATGTAGTACTTATTAAGACCATAAGCTGCTTATGCAGCTGAGCTGTGAGAGCTACTGAGATACCAGAGAATACTGAGAGAAATTAACAACTGCCTAGGGCCAATCATCCCTCATTAAAGAAATGCCAGACTCCCTTTCCACAAGAGAGTTTTTGAGCATCCCTGATTTAGTGTCTAGCGATTTCTTATTGAGAGAAGTAGTGCAGAAGATCATTAAAGTTGTCTATGTGTATGTAGCAGTATTCATTTGGTATTTGTGTTTAGGTAAAACGAAGCTAGAATGCTCACAGCAGCAGAGAGCCATTCCCATTGCTCACTTGAAGCTCGACTGCAACGAGCTCTACATGCTGTTGGGCTCAACCTTTGAGAGAGACTGTGCTTGAGTAAAAGTGGCCGTATATAAAGGGCAGCAGCTGCAGCATTTCTTCAGTCGTCCAGGTCTGCTGAAGTAGAGTGTGTGATCGATCAGCTAAGCATTAAAGACGTAGAGGAACTACGTAGATGAATTACGTAGATGAATTACGTAAGAGAATTACGTAAGGGAATTACGTAAAGGAAATAAGTTCAGGAAATACTTATAAGACAGAGGAGTACTTAGAAAAATAGTGCTAAATCATCAAGAATATATGTATGTATATAATTTGTGGGGTCTGCTACGCCGCCTTCTGCCTGTTACATACATTTCAACAAAATCATCATACCCTGATTTGTCATTTTCAATGGGTTCAGGGTATAAAAACATTTGTTTATTGAAAAAATTTATGTTTTTTTTTTAGCTGTTTAAATTTTACTTCTATCATATGTCTCATTTTAGATTATTTCAGCTCTGGTTGAAGCAAGTTCAATCTAATAAAAGTATATATTTTTTATATTTCATATATATCCTAAATATATTTTATATATATACATTTTAAATTTTACTTGTAATATAATATATAATACAAAAATATAAAAGAATATTTAAAAATTATTATTATTATTATTATTTTTTTTTTTAATTTAAAAATCTTGTTTTTATTTCAGTTATAATTAAAACCAGCTCAAGCTAAGAAATGTAAACCTCCTGTTGCCTCATATTGTTGGCTCGTATGCAATGGGTTTTATAGATAAGCCTAATAACATTTTTCTTTTGCTTTTGTTGTAATTTCGCTATGTTCAAAATTTAGAGAGGTAATTTGAAGTTTAGCCAAAGTTAAGCAACTGTTAAAATATTCTTTGCAGTCTGGAAAGTCTCCATGTACATAATTAATTAAAGTTTTTCGTTTCACTTTTTTTTCTTTTTTTTTCTTCTGCTCGTTTTTCGCTTTTTCGTTTTTTTTTTTTTTTCTGTTGTCTTTTCATTTTGTTGCGTGGCCGCTAAATTTGTCTGTGGCGGGACGCCAGCGAAAACATGGCTTGGCCAGTGGGTGGGCGGAAGTGGGCGTGGGCTGGCACAGTGTCCCGTTCCAGGGTTGAATGTTCGGCTGTGTGTGCGAGTGTGTGTGTGTGTGTGACGACGCCGAATGCAATTTTGTTAAAAATGCATCAAGTGCATGTGTGCATATGTGTGTGTGTGTGTGTGTGTGTGTGTTTTTTTTATTTGTGTATGAATGCAATTGCATGTTTGTTTTTGTTGCCAATGCAGGCGACTCCCAGCCCAACCTGCCTGTCCCGTTGCACTCGATGCGTGCGCAGCAAACAACCACCCACACACACACACACACACACACACACACGCAAACATGCACTCACACATATGCAGTTGCATTTTTTCGGAAGATATGCACTCATTTTTTTTACGGCCAGCTCTGCTGACGTCGCTGCCGGCGCCGTTGCCGTTGCAGCTGCTGCAATTTTTTGTATGCGTTTTTTTTTTCTATCTCGCTCATTTAAGCGACATTTCATTCACGCACGCATATAGCATACAAACATATATAACGGCAATCAGGCGGGCCAGTCAGCCAGCCAAGCCAGTCAACCAGGCCGACCCACCTGAACGCCCAACGGTCATTGGAATATGACAAAAATATGGCAAAAAGGGCGGCAGGGGGAATAGGGTAGTAATGAAAAAAACGGTTAAAAATTGCTGGCCTGCAGCAGCAACAACAACAAGAACAACAACAACAACGACTATAACAATAGCAAGTGCACGCATTAAGCTTTTTTATTTCGCTTTTTTCAGCATTTTTTTGGGGCCAAATGGGGAAAGCGACGTCGCTGTTGCCGTCGCAGTCGCTGCCGCTGCTGCCGTTGACGCTGGCGTCATCAGTCTATGCCAGTTATTACGCTCACAATCTTTTTTTCGGTGCATGTCTGTGTGTGTGTGTGTGTGCACAGAGAATTTTTCGTAAACGAAAAATAATGAATACATATAAACACACAGCGACAACACGCCCCCCACCTCCGCCGCCTCCATCCCAACTGCTGCATAGAAAAAAGTAGCAAGAAGAAAGACCAAAAAAAAAAAAAATGTAAAACGCAGTGGGGAAAAAAAAGCGATCGATATGATGCACTCATTTTCTGTCTGCTGCGCCCGCTGCCAGCGGCGACGTCGACGTCGACGCTTGACTTGGAGTGGCGATGTCGCCGCCTCATCATCAACAGCAGCCAGCCCAGTATATATATATACATATATATAAAGAAAATCCGTAATAAACGCCAAAAAATTGCAGCGTCAGTGGCTTTTGTATATCAAGTGTTTTTGACTGAGCTGCGAGCAATACATTTGCCAACTATGTATATATATCTATGTGTGTGTGTGTGTGTGTGTGAGCTGGACATGTTTTGGCCAAAGCCATTGAGCGCTTGTCAATGCGCGCGGCATTTGACTTCTACTTTTAGCCAGCTGCAGTTCCTGTCAGCTGTCGCATCCTGTTCGCATTCCCTTTTTTCGCTGCTTTTTATTACAACAATTAAAATAGGTGCACGATGATGCAAGGCAGCAGCCGTAGCAGTAGCGGCAGCTGCTAACAAACACTTGGCCATGCTTTAGACAATAGACAAGGACTCGTGTTTTGCGGCTCAAGTGGCAGCCACAGCAGCCGCCACAAAAAAACAACAACCGAAAAAAAAAACGAGGAAAAAAATAATGACAAAAATTGTGGAAGTGCTGGAAAATTATGCACACGTTCTCAGCACGCCCCTTGTCTCTGTCGTCTGAAGTACACAACACACACACACACACACACACACATAAATAATAGCCTAGGTGCTCCCGAACATTTTAGAGTAATTAAAAAAATAGCAGGCACAAAATATATAAAGGAGTTAAGATGCACACACACAGAGCTCAGCTGGAAATACATTTTGTATACATTTTTTTGTGTTCTCTCTCTCTCTCTTTTTTTTTTTTTGGCAGCTCAAATTTGATGCAAATTTATGCGGCCCACAGCTTGCACCGCCTCAGTAATTAAGCGTGGCCAACGCAGCGCTGGCTGCGTGCTATGGGGCGTATGTGTAATTTTCGGCATCGTTTCATAAACCGCACTCAAACCACACACACACACACACATATGCGCATCACACCTACTTAAATGTGCATGCACACACACACACACACACACACACACATACATGCACACACGTGCATGTGTAATTGCACGATTTTTACATAGGCGCACAACAATAAAGCTTTCCGTTGGCCACCCCGCCCCGCCCCGCCCCGCCTACCCATCTCCTCCGCCGCCCCATTAAGTATGCTACAATAAATGCAGTGTCAGAGGCGGGCCAGTGCCCAAAGTGCAATTATCTCATGTATTGTCTGCTGAAACACCATTTTTTCTCTGTTTTTTTTTTTGTTTCATGTTGAATTTATTTTTCTTTTTTTTTTTTACTTTTTGGTATATAGTTAAGGCTGGGCATGTCGCATTTATTATGGAGCTTGTTTGCATTGCTTAACTGAGTTGATAAAAATCTGTTGATGTACAGATAAAGGCATGAGAAGTGTGAAGAGTGTGATTTTTCATATGCAGCTGACTTTTGGCAGAATCCAAGTTTTGTTTTTTTTTTTTAAATAATAATCATAACATAAGAGGATAATTATGAATATTGGCTTCGCATCTAAGTCAAGTTTTTGTGCTCTCTATATGTTTATTAAATTACTTTTCGAAACATATACATATACAAAGATATACATATATCTCTTTCATAAACCACTATCAAGTTTTTGTGTTTATTTTTTTGTATCTATTTATTTTATTTATTTATTTTTTATTCCTAATACTTTTTTTTAAATTTTATTCATGAATTATATTTATTTTCTTATATTTATTTTTGAATTAATTTATTATCAGTTTATTTCAAATGAAAATTATAAATAATAAATGAAAATAAATTGTTAAATTAAAAATGTGATGACAATATCTTGAGAAATGAAATGGTTCAGCATTTAATTTATGAATTTATTTATTTTTGTATTTTTGTATTTTTATTTTTATTTATTTTATTTTATTTATTTTTATTATTTTTTTTTTTTTTTTTTTTTGTATTATTTTAATCAGTAACAAAGAAAATTATCAGTTATTAGATAACTTTCTTTATTACTGATTAAAATAATAATAATAAAAAAATAAAATAAATAAAAATAAATAAATAAAAAAATAAATAAAGAAATAAATTAACAGCTGAACCCTTTAATTTAAAAATATTATTTCAAAATATCAATATTATTATTTTTATATTAGTGTCATTATTTATTATTATTTTATTGAATATATTTAAAAATATTAATTATATTTTATTTAAAATATTTATTATATTTTTAGTATGGCAATTTACTTTTTAATTGTTTTGTTGGAATTAATATTTATAATTTAAAGAGCAGTTTTATTTCATTATCATTTTCATAAAATTTTATTAAAATAAATAGAGCATTTAATTACTAATTGTTTAATTGGTATGTTATTATTTAATTATTTTTTATTTTTAAATATTGTTTTGTTGTTTCATTCATTTTATTATAGAGCATTTAAATTTTTACTTTTTATTTTATTTTATTTTCGTTTTGTATTTTTATGTGTTGCATTTTCATTTTTATTTGCACATATGCGCAATGCCTGATTTATATAATATATTTACTATTGCATTTATGTACATATATGTATCTCAGTATATAGGCATGTATGTATATACGCATGAATATTTACAAATAAATCTTGCTCATGTGTAATGGAATTGCGACTCACCTGGCTGTCTTGATATCACCGCTGATCGATGAGTTGGGCGATGGCTTGCTGCTTAGGTCGAGCGGCGCATCGGCATTGTGTGGACTGTGTAGTGCATCCTTGAGTGTGGGACTGGGTACGGCTGAGGCTGAGGCAGAGGCAGCGGCAGCGGCAGCAGCGGCGGCGGCGGCGGCAGCAGCAGCGGCTACTTCCGAGGTAGTTGGTGTTACGGAGTTGGCATGTTGTTGATTGGCCAGCGTGTTCATTATATTGATGTCGGCCATCATTGTGAATTGGGCCAGCTTGGAGGCCATTGATTCCATTGATGTCATCTTGGCTGTTTGCTGCGTGAGCAGCTTATACAGTTCTATGGAACTTGTGGGCGATGACGTTGTGGCTATGTTGTTGTTGTTGTTGTTGTTGTTGTTGTTGCGTGCTCTATGCTTGCTGTGGATATTTGTGCTGCTGTTGTGCAGCGATACGCTCGAGTTGCTGTCGCTGTCGTGCTGCATGGGAAAGTTGCGTTAAGTATACGATAATTTTATGTTGTCAGCTTAAAATAAGAACATGCGAGAGTGAAAGAGAGAGCTAACCTGATGCACAGCTGTGTTGTTGTTGGTGATGTTGCTGTTGTTGCTGTTGCTGCTGGCCGCTGTTTCGACCACCAATTCGCCTTTGGCGTTAACCGTTAGCAAGCGACCGTTAACACAGAAATTGCACTTATCAAACGGTGTCCAATCGTTGGGTTCTGGCGGTGGAGTCGGTGAGACGGAGCTACGTGATGTTGCACTTGAGTCGTGTTCCTCGTGTGATGTATCGTGGTTGTTGTCTGTGGTTAAACAATATTTGGTTTGTGTCTCGGCTAAAGCATGAGTTGAACATTTCTTTACATACCAAAATCGCCTTCAAATTGCAACAAGCCGTTGTTGCTGTTGTTGCTGATGTTGCTTTTGCTGCTGATTGGCTGGCCGTTGGGCTGCTCCAAGCGTTGGCTCAGTGGCTTGCAATGGCTCTCCTTGTATTCGCTGTTGTCGTCTGTCTCCTCGCTCGTTATTATTGATATGGGCTGTTGCTCTGCGATATTCAATTGGTTGCGCGTCAATTGCTCTTGATAATGTTTCCATTTCCTGCGACCCATGAATTCCTCAGCGACGCGTTCTAAGCCTGCAAAGACAGAGATAGCGAGAGACAGAGAGAGAGAGAGAACAATTCGTTATTGTGGAACGTTCATAGAATATAAGTGGTGCCACCTGAGGGGTAGCTAAATTATGCATAAGCTGCATAGGTTATTACATTCTTTTTCATTTTTCTAGTTCTTTATAATTTGCCTATTTTTCTATTTGCCTATTTCAATTTGTTTCCTTTTTCTTTTTTTGCCTGTACTCAAGCTTGGGAATTTGTGCAGACATAAATTACTTAATTGAATGGTAGACCAGTAAAAAAAAAAAAATGAAATGAAATGAAATAGCAGGGAGAATTGTTGGCCATGGCGCACGCTGCGTATGCGTATCATTACGTATACGCCGTGGCTGGCAAATTGATAGATTCGCATTCGTTGTTTGCATAGGCGAACTGCATTTCCTTGCATATCCTTGCCAATGCCGTCTAATTGCCACAAAAGTTATGCAATTTAATGCAAAATGCATAGCCCACTCGAAATGCCGGGCATGCGTGCAGCAAAAGAAAAAAAAAAAAATATTGTTGAAAAAAAAAAAACAAAAAGAAAACTTTGCCGCTTTTATATGAGGCAAAAAGGTTACGCGTCAACTCACACGAAATGCGAATTAAATATCGACGTAGGCCCAGGGAGAGAAAGAGAGAGGGGGAGAGAGAGAGGGTGCAAGTGAGTGAGGCGAGCTGCAACAGAGCTCAACAAATGCTGCAATTTTGGTGCCACATTTTGTAGCAGTTTTGTTGCAAGCATTTGCATTTACAAAACGTTGCAACGTTGCACTCTGCTTCTTCTTCTTCTTCTAACCATAGCCATTTTTTGCCATATTGTTAAACCGGAAGTTGAGCGAAATTTGTTGCACCCCCCTCCGACAGCAGGTCAGTCATGTCCTTGTCGCTGGCGCGTCCTGATTGCGCAAAAGTGCGTGCTATGCGTGCGTTGCGTATGCTGCTCAAGTGTGCCACAGGCGCCGCAACAACTGCAACAGCAACTGCAACAGCAACAGCAACAGCTACAGCGGCAACTGCTGCTGCGGCGCATAAGTAGAGCGGCATGTTCAAACTTTTCAGCGTTCAAATTGTATTGCAACTGCAGTTTGTTGTTGTCCTCGAGCAGTTCTTGTTGTTGTTGTTGCATTTTTGAGGCGCTCAAATAAACAGGGTCGTCGTCGCCGTGCTACAGGGGTTGCTGTTGCTGCCACGTTGACGTCGCACGCACCAAAAAAAGGCGCAAAAAAAAAAGAAAAATTGAGGTGAATGCACGCGCGAGACTTACGAAACTCACAACTTTAAAGTGCAGCCAGCTCGAACGCACACACACACGCACACACACACACACGCACACACATTACGCACATGCAAGCGAAATTCCAAGGGTTGCTTGCTGCAGCGCGGTTGCATACAATGCGTTGCACGCACGCACAAAATGTCTGCCTACCCATAGGCATGTGTGTGCGTGTGTGTGTGTGTGTGGTTAGGCGACACACATTGCGTATGCTGAGCCGGTATTTCAATGCTGCCAGCGTCTGCCAGAGTAGCGTTTACATTATGCCAAGCAAGCGCCTGAATGTATGCTAAATAGATTTTTTTTTTTTGCTGCGTTCCTCTTTCCTTATTTCATTTTTTTTTTTTAACCCTCTGCTTTAGACGTCGATAGGCGCACTCACACACACACACACATACACACGTGTGCGAATACATACAGACAGTATCTATTCAAGGCAACTTGTCAGCTGGCTGGCCTGACTTGTCTGACTATCTCTGTCTGTCAGTCTATCTGTCGTTTTGTTTGTTTGCTCGCGCTGTGGCTTGCAGTTTGCGGCTTGCGGGCGCCCTAAAACTAACAGCGCATCAAATACTACAAAAATAATGTAGAGAGGGAAAGTGCGTTGAATCAAAGTTGGGCGCTGTTTTAAATGCCTCTTTATGCTGTCCTTTAGGCATGTCAGCAGCGACACGGGGCGTATGATTAATATGAAGTTTGTTAAGCTGAGACGTACAAGCAAGTTCACAAAAAATAAAATGAAAAAGTGGAAGAAAATACCAATTAAACACGCAAACTCATTTAAAAAGCGGCACACACACACACACACACATACACACATACACACATATGGAAATGCCATGTGCCATGAGAGACAGGCCGCCAACCCATGAAAACTGGCAAAAGAAATGCACGAAAAAAAAAAATGCAATTATCGATTAATGTACACATTATATGGCTCATACTCGCATATGTACATGTATGCATATGTATGTGTATATACATGTGTGCGTGTGTGTCTTTGGTAGATAAACCCTTATGTATACGTAATTTATATGTACATATGTATAAAATACGCATACATAGGCGCTACCTTTCCGCATGGCCATATGCAAAAGTCAGAGAGAGAGAGAGAGAGAGAGAGAGAGAGAGAGAGAGAGAGAGAGAGAAAGAAAAAACAACATTTTTTTGTTGTCTTTTTTTCGTTATATTTTTTTGTATTTTTGTTAATGCACATCCTTTTTAATTTGGATGAGGCGGAGGGGGGCGGAGGGGGCATGTCAGTTACGCGCGTTACATAAGCAAATTTCAGTAATGATATACATTATGTATATATGTATGTATATGGCATATCTATCGATACAAAATGGCTCGACTGTTTGCCCCCTATGTGTTGCATTGTTCTTGTGGCATGCAACGTGCTGCCGCCTACCTACCGTAGGGGGCGCAGCGTCAACTTACAGCCATTGCTGACATGTCGACAGCGACAACCTGACATTTTTTACGGCCTCTGCGTTGTTTTGGTTTTATTTTTGGTTGCATTTTTGCCTCATGATTTGTTCCCTGCCCTCTCCCTACCTCTACTTCTATTTTGCTCTTCCATTTTGTTCTAGTTTAGTTTGGTAATACGAGTGCGTGCCATAATGAAATGTCAAAAGGTGGCGCATATAGATTATTAGACCTGAGAGACGTTCATAAATACGTATGTGTTTACGTCGTCTACGTCGTCTGTGCCGTGTGCCACGAGGCGTATGCTTAATATGGCTGATAGACTCACGCTAGAAGAGTGCGGAATTCTACGCACGTGCTTTCATATGACATAACATAAAGCAGCAGAAAATATTCAAATTAAATATGAGAAACGAATTTTCAAGAATTTTTTATGAATTCGAAAAAAAACATTTTGTGAAATTGCTTAAAAATTGCTCAGTAATATGAGATTAATATGGGAAATGAACAATTAACCACTTTATTTTTTGAGTAAAATGTGAAAGGATATGTACGATTTTTTTTTCTAAATTAAATAAAAATTTATAGAATTTTAAGATTTTTTTTTTTTTTTTTTTTTTTGAAGCACCTATTATAAAATTACTCTTATCAGAAAAAAAAACAAATATCTAAAAATTTCTGCTTAAAATTTATATATATTTTTTAAAATTACTTTGTATTTAAGAAAGTCTTTAGAAAATCTTAAATACAAAATAATAAAAAAAAAAATATTTTAAGCGATAACTTGTAAATATTTACTCAAAATTTTTTAAAATTATTTAAGAACTCAAAAGATAAAATTACTCTTATCAGAAAAAAGCAAATATTTAAAATATTTATATATATATTACTGCTTAAAATTTATGTATATATGTATATATTTTTAAATTACTTTGTATTTAAGAATGTCCTAAGAAAATCTTAAATACAAAATAATTAAAAAAATATATATATTTTAAGCAAATATTTACTCTAAATTTTCTTAAATTATTTAAGAACTCAATAGAAAATTGTTTCTATAAATCATATTGATCATTGGTAGTGGTTCTGAAGCATCTGGTAAATAATTTATATTTAAAAAAAAAGTCATAGTGTTTTGACAGTTGAATATAATTGGGCTAAAAGCAAATTTATTGCGTGCCCAAAATAAACAAACAAATAATTTTAGAATATTGTAGTCTGCCTGTTGTTGTTATTGTTGTTGCTGTTGCATTTGCTTTTTTGGCTGCAGTTAACACGCCATTGCATTTTGCCGAGCATTTTGAGTAATGTCGGATGTCAACGTACTTGCCACAGTTGACGCGGCGGGCGGAGGCAGAGGTGGCAGTTAGTTAGTTAAAGGACACCGTCATAGCTTTTAATGTTCCCTTGGCGTCACATGTCCTGCCACAACAACAACAACAACAAATTGGCTACCAGCAGCAGGACAGAGAGAGAGAGAGAGAGAGAGGGAGAGAGCGATAAAAAGTTTCCAAAGCCAAAACTGAGTCGCAAAGAAATGAGTTTCGTTAAAAGCAACAAAAACAAAACAGCAAACGAACGGTACCCAAATGAAAGCAACTGAATGAGGAACTACTAAAAACGGTTAACGGTAGAAGGGCGAACTGTGAACTGCGAGCGACGAGTCGCGCCGATTCGAGTCGTTTGCCGTATGCGTTTTGAGGGGCTTGTTAAATGTTGTGTGCAATGAAAAGGACATGCGACTGCTGCGTGTGTGTGTGTGTGTGTGTGTGTGTGTGTGTGTGTGTGTGTGTGTAACACGTGACAAGTTTGCTTGTGTGTGGACTTAAAACGCTTTTGGCCGAATTGTCCAACTCGCAAGGGAATGCAAAGCGGCAGCGTTGAAATGTAAATGAATTGCACAAAATGCAAGGACATACGCAGCTAAAACTAGTCACACACACACACACAGACACACACATACGTATACAGGGATGCAACCCTTGCAAAACTGCACAACTAAAATGTGCCTTAAAAAAACAAAAACAAAAACGAAACGAAACTTGAAAAAATAGCCGAAGAAGACTTGGCAATTTACATACTGACAACAGCAACAACAACAACAGCTGCATCGGTGTGTGTGTGTGTGTGTGTTTAGAACCTTTTTTGTGTGTCACTCTGGCATAGAAATTGTCGTCGTCATCGCTGTCGTCGCTGTGGGCATATGGAAAATTAGAAGCAGCAAATAAATTCGATTGCCCTGCTCGGCCCGACCCGGCTTCGTCTCGTGCGTTTTGCGTTCGGCTGTCGTTCGGCTTTGGCACGAGCATGTCGGCATACTCTTGTTGTTGTTGTTGTTGTTGCTGGCCTCGGTGTGGGAGTCCCTCGTTTTGGAAATGTATGTTTCGGCGCTATCGTTGTCTCACTCTAATGCGCTTTCGCATGCACTTTTGGGCCCGCATGCATTTTGATTGGCCAGCCATCCGTTTTTCGGCCAAATTTCAAATGTGTGCGTGTGTGCATGTGTGCATAGCTGTGTGTGTGTGTGTGTATGGCTCTTTGAAGTCTCGTTCGATTGCATTTGATTGCATGTTTGGCCAGCGCCGTTTCAATTGGTGGGTTCAGTTTTTGGCGTCGTTTACGAAAGGAAATTGGTTAAAATTGCCAACTGCAGTTCGACTAAAAAAAAACATTAAAACTCTTAAGTGCTGTAATTGTTGAGCAGCGCGTACAACAATTGTATGCAGTTAGTCAAAATGGGCTGGTGGTTGGGGGGTTGGGGGAGTCCTGTCCTGCACTAATTGCAAGCGTGAGATTGATGATTGATGGGCAATTAGGCAATTGCACAATTTCTATTTCCATGCCGCACCCATCAACGTTTAGCAATGAAATTGTCAGAAATTTGACAACGGTTTTCGATTTAATTGCATTAAATATTTAACAAACAATTTTTTTTTTTTTTTTGTTGAAGAATATGAATGATGGGACTAAGAATAGCTATAATGTTCTGTACATGTTCTGTATAAATACGAAATATATACAGAGTTTTAAGCCTAATTTACTTTTAGTTTTTGAGAATACCATGTACGATTTTTAGGAATTTATTTGGTAATTAAAAAAAAAAAATAAATAAATAAACAAGTAAATTATAAAAACTAATCAGTTCAAGATTTAATATGAATCGAGTTGTTTCTTCAGCTCTTAAGCGCTTTTATGTATTTAACAAATAGTTAGATTAAGGGTAATATAAAATATTTTTTTTTTTAGATTTCACAAGAGAGTTTCTCTAAGAATTTGATTTAAAGCTAATGGGGTATATCTATAAATCGGATTTGCTTTATCAATCATTGTAAAGTGTAATCAGTTAACGAATTAATACTTGAAGAAAAAAGCATATGTAAAACTCACAGGCTCACAGGCTTACATTTCTAATCAACGAAAAAAATTCTACACCAAATTAAAGAGATTGTCTACGCTATCTCTGCCAAGTTTCATCAGCATCTGCCTGCTCTCTATCTCTAGCCAAATATTCCCACGTAAAGTAATATGAACTTAAGGTTTCCCTTCGTTTCTTTTTTTTCATTTTATTTTTTATTTCCTCTGCTGGCGGAAATTTAGTTTATCAAGCAGCACCTCTGCTCTGCAACTGCAACTGCAGCGTAATCTAATTCCCATTTAACCATTTTTATACAGTTACATCAAGAGTCGTACATAAACTGTCATTCAGTTAGCTGGAAGCCAATTTAATAGCGTTATAAACCAGCCAAGATGGCCAAATAAATTTTCCGCAAAAAACAAAAATAGAACAACAGCAAACACACAGAAAAAAGAGGAATTTTTTATTGTTATTATTATATATACATCTATATAAATTTTTGTATATATATATATAGATGGAGTCATGCTGAAATGACGACATAAAAAGCAAAGGCGAAGAGCAGCTTGCTTCAAATTTATTGAAATGTAAAATGCAGAGAAATGCAATTTCCGCATTTCTGCTAAACCAGAGCGCAATAAAATGTGCAGCAACAACAACAACAACAGCAGGAGCAGGAGCTGGAGGAGGAGGAGGTGCTGTGGCTGCAACAAAAACTAGACAATTGCCAAGAGCAAAGAGCCAAATAAAAGATTGGGCAGCCAACAGAGCGACAGAGTAGGACATTAAAATGGCAAAGGCAACAGGCGCTATATGTGTTATATATATATATATATATGCAGATATATATATGTGTAGGTATGCATGTGCGCGCTGTGAGGCTGCATGCAACAGGCAGCCTGAAAGTATGCAACAGAAAAAGCGCACGCCACATCCGTTGGCTAAATAACTAAACAAAAGCTAAAACAATTCATTCATTGAATTCGGAAATTCAATTTGGCCAGACGAGTGAAAGTACGAGAGAGAGAGAGAGAGCGCTGAGTGAGAGCGATAGCATTTGTGTGCATATAAAACCGAAGCTGGGGCAACAGATGAGGCTGCCCGACAGACAGACAAAATTTTATTCATGGATTTAGCTGAATTTACAATGAATGGATTTTTGGCTTACACTGGCTGGCTGCCACACTAAACGCCAAATGGCACGAACAACGAGCAAATGATGACAACAACAACAGCAACAACAACAACAGCAACAGCTGGTATTTCAATTGAAATGCTGCCTGGCTGCTGCTGTTCGAGTTCAGCGAAGCCAACAAGTGGCAGTAAACTATTTTTCATGAGAGCACATTTAAATGTTGCTCAAAGAGTTGTTGTTGTTGTTGTTGTTGTCGTCTGGCACACTCAACAGTTGTGCACTCGACACGGACATGAATGGGTTTGCCGTCGTCAGCAGCAAAGTGAATTGAAGCTGCAGACAGAGCGATAGACAAACTAACACACACACACGCACACACACGCACACACACACACACATCTGCACACTAACTGCTCGTTTAGCTAGTTAATAGAAGCCTTGTTTTTGACAGCAGTCTAACTGGCCAAGTTGAGTTACCCCAAAAATGCCAGCTCCACTTGTTGCTGCGGCGGCACACTGTGTGTGTGTGCGTGTGTGTGTGTGTGAAACCAATTAGGGCCACTTAAGTGTGCACTTCAAATGGACACGTAGCTGCTCTGCCCACAGCACACACTCCGGTTCCAAAAAAACAGAAAAGAAAAGGCAACAGAAACTTCATAAAAATGATTGCCATATGAGTGCAGAGCAAGCGTTGCGTATACGCCGCATGTACAATGCCCGCAACGAAAAGCCAGCCAAAAGGCAGCTGCCTGCCACATGTAGCCAAAAGTCAACTGCCCAAAAAAACCAAAAAAGAAGCGAAACAGAAGCGAAACAGAGAAGTGCCGGCAAAAAAGAGTGTTGAGTGATGCAACTAATTGCTTCTGGCAACGCGAACGCGGGCGACAGCAGCTGCACCCTCAGCCAATGCAGTGAAAGGATAATTGCGCGGATTGCGCACAGATCGCCTTAATCCTTTTAGGCCTCGCCCGGGCTCGTCACGGTTCCAGACTGACGTACGCTAGGCGCGACGCGCAAACAAGCAACAGCAGCAGCAGCAACAGCAGCAACCATTGCCATTTTTTTTTGTTGCTCGCTTAATGCAGCGTCCACTTGATTGCATTGGAGGCAACACAACGCGAAAAAAAATATGGTAGCAGCAGCCAATTTTTTCGCGACTGCTGTTTACACACACACACATACACACATACGGCTGCCACAATATGGCAACACCTCGTGTGTGAGTGTTATCCTGACGCGGCAGGCAACTGCCATGCATGTAGCTCCTATCTGAGAGGGGGATTTTTTTCGCATGGTTTTTCTTTTACGTTTGCTCTTCTCGTTTGTTGCGGCACTCACTGATTGTGATTGTCCGTGATTTGTGGATACGTCCCGCGTCCCGCTTCCTGCTAAGGAGCCAATTGTCAGTCATACCCAGCATTTTTTCACTGATGCGCGCAAATGCAAATCGAGTTATGCAATCGTTCATTTAACTCAATCGAAAGCTGCATAATCGAACGGTTTACTTATTGAGTCGGTATTTTAAAGAGCGCTTGGGAATGTTTTGCTCGTTTTTAACAGTGTAAAATATTTTATTTTTCATGTATAAATATGCTGAGTATATTTGTAGACTTTCACTGTTTCTATTTTTTCTCCTTTTTATATATCTTTCTCAATTTTGTTTTTTACGCTTTCTACTTTTCTATTCTTTGGCAATTTATCTTGCTCTCGGCTTATTTCTGCATATCCTCTTGCTTTACTCTATAGCTTCATTCTTTGTTTCTGTCTTCCCGTAACTTTCTGCGTCTGTATCCATCTCTCTCACACTGTTTATGTCATCTCTCTCTCTCTCTCTATTTCTCTCTCTCTCTCTCTCTCTCTCTCTGTCTTTCTCTATCTCTTGCTCACCTTCTCTATAGCTACTGCAAATATGCGTATATCCATCTCTCCTACTCATGTACTTATATCTTCCTATCTCTCTCTTTACCACTCACTTCTTTTCTTTCTGCCACTATCTTTCTGTCTCTCTATTCCTCTCCCTCTCTTTCTATCTTTTGCTTATCCTCTCTCTGTCTTCTGCATATATTCAAATCCCATCTAAATTAATCAGCAATTTGATGTAAATCCCCAACTTGATTTCGTATTCCTCTAATCCCTTTTCATCGCAACCGAATACACAATTTG
Organism: Drosophila aldrichi; assembly: GCA_035045965.1. Taxonomy (NCBI): domain Eukaryota; kingdom Metazoa; phylum Arthropoda; class Insecta; order Diptera; family Drosophilidae; genus Drosophila; species Drosophila aldrichi. Next base: position 2,046,734 of record JAWNOM010000038.1, read on the forward strand.
AATATTGAACGAGATCAAGTAATTATATAAATAATTTATACTGAATGCCCCACAGCTCGCAGTAAAAAAGGGAATTTCGTTGAGTTCGCTTTTATTTTCAATTACTTAAGAATGCATTTCTTGTCACTTCCAATGAAAGCGCACGATTTGTATACGTGAATTTTGTAAATATATATATAATATATGACAGAGTGAGAGAGAGACAGAGAGACGGCGTCAAATCAAAAACCTTGAATCAATTGATACGAAAATGCAAGCGAAAAACCGGACAGTCGTTTGCACAAAGCGTCTCAGTAAATTAGAATTAGAATTAGAATTGGAATTGGAATTAGAATTGAACTTGTTGTGCCATATTTGGTTACAATTTCAGCGCTTAATTCCGCAAACGTCAAACGAGGCGGCACGAACGGTGGGCGTGACCGACTGGGCGTGTTCGATACGCCAGTCTCTAAGGCTTGGCAAAGCTATGAAAATGCAAAAACAAAAACAAAAACAAAAAACAATTTTCTAGCTAAATATTTCATTTATTTATTTACTTTTGCGCGACTCGACAGCATTTATTCAAATGGAAAGAAACAAACACAAAAACGATAAGAGCCAGAGAATTAACAATAACAAATGTGCTTATTAATTGAAAGCGATTAATTTATGTCTAATTGCCGTGAGCAAAAGTTCTCAAAAAAAAAAAAAAAAAACTTTTCCCCTCCATTGCATTCGACTCGATTAGACAAGTTTTACAGCAGTTTAAAATATTAATGCCCCATCAAAATTGTTTCGTTTTTGTTGTTGTTGTTTTAGCAACTGCAATTAACTCAATGAAATTTGCATTTAAATATTTAATTTCATTTTGAAAACAAAACAAATCGAATGGAATTACAATTTTGTAAAATATATACAAATTCATATCAAGGTAAGTATTTTAATTAGAATTGATTTTATATTGATCAATTGGCAAGTAGCAAGACATAAGAAGGACAGAGAAAGGGAGAGCAAGAGAGAGAGCGAGACAGGGAGAGAGAGTGAGAGAGAGAGGTAGTAAATGGAATATGGGAAATCAGGATAAAATAATTATTTGGACTTTTTCAAAATTTGCAAAAAATATATTTAAAATATTATTTTTTTTTTATACATATTATAAATAAATATATATGTAATTAACATGAAAAAATCCTAAATTACTGTTACATCATCGACTAGCTTTCTTTCGAGCAGTCTTAAGCATAGCAAAAAAAAAAAAGAATAAAAAAAGAATATAAAATGCATTCAATATTGTGCAATAAGGCAAAAGAAAATTAACGAAGGCGCCGCAAAGCGCAATTGTATAATATGCTAATACAGTTACAGTTCTCTGTGCGTATGTGTGTGTGTGATGTGTATTGGTGTGCGTTGATTAGCTGTATGAGCAGTAGCCAGCGCAGGTTTTAGCTAAAATTTCTGCTTTAGCTGCAAATTGAAAATTTCATTTTCAAGTTCAAACTGTTAATCGAAATGTAATACGAATAGGAAATCAATGTAGAATGCAATGGTTTTGCGCACTTTGCTTTAGTTGCATTCTCAGCCAGCTCAGCTAAGCCTCAGCATATTCAACACCTGGTCTTCGCTTTGATTGAACATGCGAAACTCTTCACACTTCTGCGTCCTCATTCTCATTCGTGTGTGCCCTTTGCTGTTGGGGCATTTCGAATTTGTTATGCACTTAGCATGGATATTACAAGTTCTATCTATTCTAATAGAATCTGAAAATATTCAAACATTTCTTTGCATTTCCATTACATTTCTGATATTTGTACTGGGTTAGTTTATTTAACCTTCAACTTTGTTCTATGTTTTTTTTTTTTCTAACAATTTTTGTAACTATTCTCATTTATTTTTGTTGTTGGCTTTTCTACTTATTTCGTGTATTTTGCGCATTTTCGTATATGCTGAAAAAATTCTCTAATTTTTCGTATTTTTTTTTTCTCTTTTATTTTTTGCAAGCCGCCTGTCTGACTGTTTGACTGTTTGTCTGTCTGTTTGTCTGTCTGTTTGTCTGTCTGGTGACCGCTTGGCTTTGTTGCTTATTTTCATTAACAAGCCTCTATGTGTACAACAGTAACTCTCTATGTGTATGGCCAGTGCTATATGTTTGTATGTCGCTGGCAAAATTCGCTAAACAAACAAATTTTACTGTTAACGAAAAAAAAAATTTGCTAAACCTGTGCACCTCCTCTCTCTGTCTCTCTCGCTATATGCATTTGGGGTGTTAATTGTGTTGCACTTTGGCAGCAACAACAACAACAACAAAGACAACAATTTTGTTGATTTAGTGCAGTTTAAACTAAGGCGTGCATTGTATTTCAGTTTTCAGTAGATTTTTTTTTTTTCATTTTATTTATTATTGCAATTTGTTGTAAATTTTGTTGCAAGCCAAATTTGGCGCCGCCAAAACGTCGCCCACATGGAGCTCGAGCGGGAGCGGCAGGCCTTGACTGCTGCACATCAGTAAAAAAAAACAAACAAATAAACTAAACAAAACGCTGGCTAGGCCAATGCAATTTGAAGTGCTCCAATCAATTTGTTGGCTTGCTTTGGTTTTTAAACGCATTACGCCAGCACTGTCAAAGGCTGCGACTGGCTAATTAATAAAAAGGCCTACTGCCTGCATGGCCATAATTTATGCTAAATAAATGAGAGAGAGAGAGAAAAAAAAAAACAAAACAAAACCAAACAAAAGGCGGCACAAATAATTCAGTTTAGAAAATATAATGCGAACGCACTTAAGCAAATCGAATTTTGTATCAAAACAAACGGCACACAGGGCAGGGCTAACTAAGTAACCCTAACAAAACAGGTGGAAAACAGGTGGAAAACAAAGGGAAATACTAGAGAGAAGTAAAAAGAATGAGCTGATGCGAGGCAACAAGAAAATTGTTATAATGCGGTTGGTACATGCGTGGCAGGTCGTTCAGATGGGCCTCTAAATAGGCCTACGTAATATAATTACACTTGTGTGAGTGTGTGTGAGTGTGTGCAAAGAGAAATATATTAAAGAAGCGCACAGTGAGCAGAGAAGAGCTACTGGCGAGAATATAATCAAATTCACCTGTCCATTATGCGTGGCAATTATTTTCTACTTTTTCTTTTCAATTCTTTTTTTGTTGTTTCTTTTGCAACTCATTTCTCATGCATTTTGCACACAAAGTGCAATTGGGGTGGCAGAACTAATATATAAATATGCCTATATATAAGGTTTATATATATCTAAACAGAAATGCCCACATCTTGTGACAAAGAATAAAGATATAAAAAAGTATCTTATAGATACGCCAAAGCAAGCGGCGCTAAGTAAATGCGCAGCATATAAAACCAAATAAAAAATTGCTGTTGAGTTTTCAAGGTTTTCCAGTTCATGGTTTTTAGCTGCATGTATCTATGTGTGTGTGTGTCTGTGTGTGTGTGTGTCGCTCTCTGCTGGCGTCACAGTAGGCGCTTAGCTTGTAACTGCAACTGGGCGCGCCTCCCGCATATTTGGCTTTGCAGCTCGTTATAAACTATTGAGATTATTATGAAATTATTGTCATGATTAGCATCATTATTGTTATTATTATTATTATTATGCATTTGATGACTACCAAAGAGACGTAACAAAATATGAAAAAAACAGCTTGAAATTCAAGCTGCCACAAAAGATACAGCTGCCAATTGAGTATTATATTCTGCGTCCACTTTGCTGCCTTTTTTTTCGCCTTAGCATGTCATTGAGCCACGCCCACCGTCATGCTATGCCCCGCCATGGCTTTCTTGGCCAGACAATCGAAATCGCAAATAAAATAGATGCAATTTCTCATATTTACTTTTATTATTCGTCCGGCAGGCGAGCTTTGCCGCTTGGCTGTTGCCAAGCAGCCGAGCCAGAAGGTTACACGATGTCCAATATAAATATATATATATATATATATATATATATATATATATATATATATCTACATCTATATCTATAACTGTCTGTATGCTTGTATTTATATCTATAGCTGAAGGCTGACTGGCGCCATTAGCTGAATGCCAACGAGAGTCCTCGTAAGCAGTGCGCACAGATGAAAACGTCTCAGACAGGATATGGCAAGGTGCGTGCAAATAAGTGTCTGCCAGGACTTAAAGGAAGACCACGGATGCACTGTTGCATTTCGCCATTGCTGTTGTTTGTCTTGTCTTGAGTCCCTCAACGATTTGGCTTTGCTCTAATGCAACTATAATTTAATTGATATATCAGAATTCTGAATGGGCTGGACTTGGCAAAACTTTTCCAATTGGCAATTGCAAAAGAACATTGCATATTTCATGTTGCATACAGCTGTTGCTTCAGCTAAAGAAAAGCCCAAGGCACGACTAGTAAATGCCCTGTAAAAGAGATACAAACTTTGAAGAGAGCGGATGTACGGAGAAGAAAAGAGACAAATCAGAGGAAGATACAGAACACGAGATAGAAAGATAGACAGAGAGAGAGAGAGAGAGAGAGAGAGATGGAGATAGACACAGATACAAAAAGAGAGAGACAGAGGGAGAGAGACTAATGCAAATCCTATATTAAAATATAACTAAATACAACAAAAAATTGCTATCTACCGTCTCAAGTGGAAAATTTCCCACAGCTTCTCTACATTTACGACCATCTGTCCAGTTGGTAACTAGCTTTCGCGTAACTAAAGTTAGCAATAATATCCCATAGCCAATAACAATAAACAATTTTCAGCCTTAAGCTTGCTTAAAAGTTTTCGTTTTTTTTAAGTGCGGCCTTCGCATTCTTTTATTTTCTGTATTTCGAAATATATTTTCTACAGCTTTTCCAAAAGTTGTTCTACACACACACACACACACACATAATATCTTGGTGTGTGTGTGTGTGTTTTTTTTATTATTATTATTTGAAATTTCTGAGTGTTTGTCACTTCGTGTTTAAATCGAAATGTGCAAATTCATTTGCATTTGTTTTAGCACATTTTCTAAGCGAATGGATTGACAAAGCTGGTTATTTTTTTTTTATTTTTATTTTGTTTTTATTTTTGTCGAATTCGCATTGAATTTGCCATAACTCGAGTTGGCGCTTGGCTCTGGCTGTGGCTGGCCAAATGCTGTGCATATGAAATACACACATTACTCATACGTCACGTATGCCGTTGAAATTTCACGGTAACTGTCAAGCAATTGGTGTAATTAAACAATGCAAAAGGCATTTGATAAGCGCGCGTTGGCAATTAGAAATATTGAGAGGGTGGGGGAGGAGCTGCAGGGGAGAGATAGGAGAGGAGTATTATCAGCTAAGCTGACATCGACAGTGTCCTGGGCGTCACAGTGGAGCCACGCTACAGCGCACGGCGCGTCTGAGCAAATGTTTACTGCACGCGTAACTCAATATGCGTGTGTGTGTGTGTGTGTGTGGGTGTCTGTATGTGTGTCACCTGTCGCACACAAAATGGCCACGCGCTGCGTCTGACTTATATTTCTTTGCCACATTTCTTTCTTTTTTCACAGTTTTCGCACAACAAATTTTTTCTTTTTATTATTTTGTATTTTTTATTATTATTATTATTTGTTGCTGTTGTTGCCTTGGTCGTTTGTTTTATTTCTGTTTTTTTTTTTTCGCGCTGGCATTGTTGTTTGCTATGGCTGGCTTTTGTTGCAGCAGCGAGCTGAACTATGAATGCAATTTCGTAAATTATTTTCCTTTTAAGTAATTATTAAGGTGTGGTCCGGCTGGTTCGCTTCGCTACACGCTGCTGCTGTCTTCGCGAGTCAGTTTAACAGTTTGCCAAACAACAAAGGCGACGCTGCCGTTGTTAATACTTATTGTTTTGCTTACTATTTTTGTTGGCAACTACTGTATTTCGAGTTATTCATCCATTATACGCCATTTAACTAATAACAGAGCTAACCGAGCTCTCTCTCTCACTCACCCTATCACTCTATCAGTCAGTCAGTCAGTCAGTCAGTCAGTCAGTCAGCTGGTGCTGTTATTTATGTCGCTTAGCTGTTTATTAAGTCACTTGACTTATTCATTGCCTGGCACATCCTTTCCATCATCGTTTTGTGGGTGTTGTCGCTGTGGCTTTATGGCCTTTAATTAGCTGCCTTGGCCAAGTGGCAGGCCTAAAGACTTGTTGTGATAGCTGTCAATTGGCCGTTGCTGCTGCTGCCTTTTATCAATCAAGCCACGGCACGAGACTGACAGTCTTCCAACACCTTCTGCTAACAAATTGATCAGCGTCAACTGCGCTGATTTCTAACATGAATGGCAAATTACAAAACAGTTAAGTAGCTAACAAGCGCAGCAACAAATTTGCTCTAATGCAACAACAACAACAACAACAATTACATTAAAACGCGACCAGACAACATGTACTTGGACTTGGCCAAAGTTTGACGATGTTGCAGCAGCAGCAGCAGCAGCAGCAGAGGCGCTACCAAAGTCATTCCACACCTTGTAAAATCAACAGAAAAGACAGCCAAGAAGCAGCAGCAGCACACACACACACACACACACTCCAGCACACACACACACACACACACATATAGACAAAGATGCAGGCGCGCAATTTGCGGCCGCAGCCTAGAAAAAAAAAGAAGAAGAAAATAATTGCATGTGGATGCACGGGGCAGGCATGCAGCATGCAGCGCGAGGGGGGAGGGGCAGGGGCGTCGCAAATAGGGTGCCTAGAGTAGGTTCTGGTTTGGCTGCGGCTGCGGCTGCCTCTGCGGCGGGGTTCGGTTTGGGTTAATGGGCCTAAGCCGCGTCATTCATGACGACGCGGCATTTGCTGCAAGTGCAAGTGCAGCTGTAACATTAATATGCAAACCAATGGCAGCGGCGGAGATGCAGATGCAAGCAGCAGCGTCATTGTTGTTGTTGTTGTTGCTGCTGTTGCTGCAGTTACTGCCAGGCAGCACTCGGTACTCGGCAGTCAGCAGGCAGCAGGTGAATTGCACGATTTTCAATGCAAAAGTCAAGAGCGCCAACGGAAAAAAGTCGTTAGCCAAGTTTTGCTGCATAGCCCAGTCAGTTGTAACTATTTTGTTGCTGTTGCTGCTTTTATGGCTAGAACTGTAGAAGCAGGCGCTGGGCTTTATTTGACAAGGCGAGTTTGACCAGCCAAACAGCCGGCTGCATTTTCGTTTATATGTATGTATGTGTATGTGTATGTGTATGTGTATGTGTATGTGTATATTCATTCGAGTGTTTGGTAGCAGCTTCCTTTTGGCAGTTACTTGACGTTCTAGCTCTTAGCCGGGCTTAACGTACATACACCCTTATCGAGCACATCTATAAACATACACACACACACACACACACGCTCACTGATCTGCATGCCATCTGAGACAGCTGTTTCCGTTTGTTAAATGTTTGGCCAGCCCAATGATTGGCAAGCGACCAAGACATTGATGTCAGTGCTCCACAATTGCTGGCATTAAACGTCTGAGTGTCTGTGTGTCTGGCATTGTGGCTTGCAGCTAATTACGTTTCATTTACTTACGTAGCCAAGCTAGCTGGCTAGCCTGATCTGGCTCTGTGTGTGGCCAGCGTTTTGGCCAACTCAGCAAGTTTGTTTTTTCGTTCAGCTCGCTTTTGTTTGGCAGCTTGTTTATTTTCTTGAATTTTCTTTATTATGCTCGAAGAGCGAGTATAGCTCATTTGTAAGGCTGTTTGTAACTATATATATATGTATGTGTGTATTCATATCTGATCAAGAGTACGATCAGCTTGAACAGAATCATTTAGCCTTGTTTATTAGTCTGTCATGCGATAAAGTCTCTCGCATGCGATTCAACTGATCTTCCCACTGCTCACAGCAGCTAGGGTATTTGAAGTTCGTCATGGCTCATCACATGTCATTTTCTTGCTGATGTTGCTGTTGTTGCTGTTGTTGTTGCTGTTGTTATAAAATATATTTAATGTTCACACATTTGTCACACACGTTGTTATTTTAGTTTGCTTGCATTGACTATTTATGGCCAACACACATTTAGCTGGGCGAATGCAGTTTGCAGCTTTTGTTATCATTTGCCCAATTGGTAAACACTTTTCAAAAGTTTGGCTTTTCATTATCTATCTAGCTGTTAAATATACATATATGTATATAGAGTCTCTAGCAAAAGCAGCTGCACTCGAAACCCGATCTTACGTATTATTTACACATTTGTTTTGGATTTCATAAAAAAAATATATATTTTCTACGTAAGAAAAACAATTAAAATATATCGGAAAAACAAAAAGAAAAGAAAACCAACTGCACCGAATGAAAACAAATTTACATTTAAAATACGCGTTGTTTTTTTTCGGTTATTTAACCGAAATATTATTAAATTAAAATTAAAAATAAATAACGAACAAAAACAATTGAATCATGCGAACTTTTGAGTCAGTTTTTGTGGTTTACTCCCTATTGGAATCGTTATTTTAAGTTGATGAAATGTTTCGCATATATATATATATTTATATATATAACTTGATAGTTCAGTTATTAGTTTCATTGGTTCACAATGTATTTGAAATCATTAAACAAACTATAGAGAAATCAATTTATATTTACGACACATTCTATATATGTATGACTATAGTCGCATTTTCTTCTGCTTCTTCTACTCTCTTTTTTCTGCTCACTCTCTTATCAGCGCAAGTTTTGTGGAAATCGTATGTATATATATATATATATATATATATATATGTATGACTGTTGTATATGCTTGCAAATATAATAAAAATTAAATTGCGATAATTTGAACTATGCACAATAGTTGCGATCGCTGCAGCTGCAGCTGCACAGACTTTTTTATATAAAATAATATATATTATATATTTATATACACATACATATATAAAGTACATTTAGTTGCTTGCGCAAAATAACAAAAAAAAAAAACAAAACAAAAAAACAAATACAAATTTCGTTCGTGGTGCAAAAATTTCAGCAACAGAAATAAAAATCAATTTTTTGCGCCTGATAAGAAAGCGCAAAATATTTCCGCTTTGGGCGTATTTTTTTTTTTGCTTTTTTTTCCTTTTGCTTGTTTTTTAATTTTTTAATTTTTTTCGTGTACTCTACAATGGGTTATATCTGGTTGCTCATGAAATGTGTGACATATTCTGCGGACTTTGTTTTTTTTTTTTTTTTTGTGGTATCAATATTAATATATATAATAATACAATATATAAAATATGAAATGAGAAATAATATTTCATTTTTCTGATAGTGAGCAATAACAGGCGAAAACTCCAAAGACTTAATTCTCGGAATCTTTAGGGATCCCTATCGATGTAGACATAAATAAATACAAGCCCACTGATTGCTTACGATTTTCAAAAATATAAAAGTGCAATAGAAATGAAGGAAAAAGTCTTTACTCTTACGAGTCTATGTACACTCTTAGTGTATCCATTGTTAAGCTTGTTTATAATTTTATATTCCCAGAATATACATATAGATATTTCATTCCATATACTCACTATAATCTATTTTTATAAAAATGGTCAATTTAACATTTTTTACTCAAATATATTCGAAGCTAAGCAGCAACAAGCTAAGAATATATCTATATATAGATACACTCAGCTATATATTTATTTTTGCAACATTTTTAGCCAAAGATCGTTTCACTGCAGAGCATACAAAATTCGTTAGTCAAGCAGCTGGAGCTGCTCCCTTATTTTTTGTGCATTTCATTTTGTTTGTTATTGTTGTACTACATAAGTTAAAGTATATTGTATATATGATATATGTATGTTTGTGTAAATGTTTTATAAATTTTCATGTTTTCTTTTACGCGATTATCAAGCAGCAACGCCTCATAAATAATTTTTTTTTTTTTTTTTCAATAATTTGTTGCTTAATTTCTTCATGTTGTTTTTGTTGCTACTGAGATTTCACAAGTAGCCGCCGTATCAGCGAGGCCTACGCCGCGGCCCCTTAACGCTGTCAGAGTTGTCGTCTTTTCGCAATTTGGGTCAGAAACGGCTACCTGATAAGCAGCACACACACACACATACAGAAGGCTGTTCTATGTGTGTGTGTGTAGTGCATCTATGTTCAGTGAGTGATCCGTGCTTTCAGATAAGTTTAGTCGCTTCCGCCAAGGTGTTGCTGAATGAATTATTTGCTACTTATCACAATTGCAGCGGCTTTGTCTGCTCACTTTGCGAAAGTATCTGTATCTGCGGCAATGACTGTTGTCGCCGTTGCCGTCGCTGTCGGCGTCGCCGTCGCTGTAGCTGTAGCTGTATCTATAGCTGGGCGAATGTACTTTTGCTTGTGTCCTTAAGCTTGCATATCTTTTGTCTGTCCATGTGAGTATCTGTTTCTATATGTGTATGTGTGTGTGTATCTGATAGGCTGTTGCATTGTGTATCTTTGTTTACACATTTTCGCTTTCATTGTTGTTTTTATTTTCAATTTCTTTTTTTTTTTTTGTGATTGAAGGACAATGTCATTGCAGCAATTCGTAAAATTTATTGATAAGCGATCGTAGAACTTGGCCAGAAAGCCAAAGTGAAGGGAATTAAGCAAGGTTGTAGATAAGTGAAGAAGGGGGAGAGAGAGCTAGGGACTTAGCAAATATAATAGTTGGGACTGTTTATAACACTATGAAATATTTGACAAAAACCTAAAAAGCAAGAGCTAAACAATGTAAGCTGCCTTTTATGATAGATAAGTAAGTAAACCAAGTTATAGTATCGATTGCTATGGATGTTATCGATAACATGATTAGTTTATACTATCTATGGTTGCTATAGCATAAGATAAGATTTTTATTTCTTTAGTTGACATTGATCTGTGCGTTCATACGTCCGAAAAGGCATACAAACGTGGGAACGTAGGAACACTCGTATAGCGTATTATAGCTAGATCTGTTCACTTCGTTGTTCTGTTTAAGAATATATGTATATATTTCATATAATTTATAGCATCTGTCATGCCGCCTGCTGCATGCTTGTTGAAAATACTTTGAATGAATTTCTGATTTCCCATTTTCAATCAGTTCAGGTTATAAACTGATGCTCGATTGAAACACCCAAAATTATTATGAAATATATGTATATGCTATAAATATATTTTTTTGATAAGCAAGGCTTGATTTTTAAGCAACAAAGCATTTTTTTCCGGATTTTGTATGGGCAAAAAAATTCAGAAAAGTAAAATTCGATAGATTCAGTCAAAATATAGAATTCTAATGCTAGAATCGAAAAGTTTCCTAATAAACGAGAATATAATATCTAATAATATCTAAAAAAAAAATTGTATTTCATATTCAATAAAAATCTATTCGACTAGAAACCTGTTGTAATTCTTAGCTTAATTTATAAATTCTATATAAATAATTTTTTAAATATATATTATATATATTATATTTGATATGATTTATAGCGCATACGTACATAATTCATAGCTGCTGATGTGCATAGCATCACATATATATATTTTTGCTTAAATTATGTTTGCCCAAAAGCCAAAAAATTGTTGCAGATGTTGTTGTTGCTGTTGTTGTTGCTGTTGCTGCTGTTCGTTCGCTTTGACTGCAACAACAACAATGGTGAAATGTAGAAGTATGCTGAAAGGCAACAACAATTTACAGCACGGCCTTTCGTTGTTGTTGTTGTTGTTGTTGTTGTTGTTGCTGTAATTGTATCTCGGCTGCTGCGCTCTTTGTTGCTGTTGTTGTTGCTGTTGCATGCAATGCATTTATATAGCATATATATGCATGCCTCTATATACAATATAAATTCTGCTGCTGCTGCTGCTGCTTCTTCTTTTTTTTTGCTGCTCGCACAAAGGGCCAAAAAAATGCAGGCAATTATTGTTGTTGTTGTTGTTGCTGCAGTTGCAGTTGCAGTTGTTGTTGTTTGATTTCTTTTTTTTTTTTTTTGTATAGGCTTCTTTTATATAATATGCAGCATAAAAAATGAAATCGTTTGCAGCTTTATATCTTTCCTAGTTGTTGTTGTTGTTGTTGTTGTTGCCTGTTCTATGTATGCAAACAGCGACAATTGTTGGAATTTTGACAGTTGCACGCGCTATTGTTGTTGTTGTTGTGTTATATTTATTTATATTTGTTGATATGTTTTTATTTTTTTATTTTCTCGTAATTTTTTTTATTTTTTTTGTGAACATAACATTTAATATTTATGCAGCATTAACAAATAATTCAAAAGTAACGGCTACTTTTTTAATTATTTTTGCTAGTTTTTCTTGTTGTTGTTGTTGTTGTTTTTTATGTTTTGTTTCGTTTGGATTGCACTTTGACTTATTTGTATTTTATTTTGTTTTTAACTCAACATAAATTTAATAACAAAAATGTTGTTGTTGTTGTTGTTGTTGTTGCTGTTGCTGTTAGTGTTTATCTAGAATGGCAAAATGAAATGGCTGATGAGCAATCGCTGCCTGGCATCTTGCGTATCTATGAGATACGTATCTGTGATTGTCGTATCTGTGTGTGTGTTTGTGTGATACGCATTTAATCAATTGCAACTATTCCAAAAATGCCCGCTCTCAACTTATTTGTCTGCACTTTATTTATTTCAACTTCTTTATCTGCTTCTCAACTTCAGTTAACAACTTTTTGAAGCTGCGCTCACGTTTCGGCAGCAGCGCAGCATGAATGAGTCGAAGATAAGATTGCGATTGGATGGCGCCTGGCCCCACAGAGAGAGATAGAGATAGAGGGAGATACGAGATTAAAGAGTGTGCAATAAGGAGTGAGCAGAAATATGAAATGAAATTAGCAAGCCCGAGTTATGGACAGGGCAATGGGCAAGCGTAAAGAGGAGAATGCCAGAAAAATATTTCACCAAAAAATTGCACAGGGGGAACAAAAACAACAACTGCCAAAGCATTGTAAATAGTAATTTAAGTTTTTTGGCCAGTGCAAAAAAAAATGGAGCGAGCCAAATGCTAACGAACGGAAGGTAAGCTAAGGAAATACGAAAATCAAATGCTCCAGCTCCACGTTCAGGCGTGGGCGTGGGCGTGGGAGTGGGCGGCGGGGGCGCACTTGGGTTAAAAGCTTTGCTGCGCAGCTGCAGCGCATAGCCAAACTTTATTTTTTACTTTGCTTTATTGTTTTTTTTTTCGCTCGCTTTTTTTTTTTGGCTATTTAATTTGCCATTTTTTTGCAGTTAGCATATATCTTCTATTACTTTTTTTTTTTTGGGTTCTTGTTCATTATGCTGTGCTGCAAAGCCCGACGGCAAAGTAAATGCCTGAGCAGCCGTCGAGACCGTAGACCATTGTCATGAAGGAGCGAGCTGCTGCTGCTCTTGCTGCTGCTGCTACCGCTTCCTGCTGCAGTAGCTGGCGACTGTTTAAGTTGCTGACGAAAATTGAAACTGACAAAAATTTGTTACATTTTTTCGTCAGTCAAAAAAAAAGCAGGACTCTATGAAAGTTTAGTTTTTTTTTTGCGCCCTTTGTTTGTTTTGTTTTACTACTCCTGCTACTCCTGCTACTCCTCCTGCTCCTGCTGCTGCGGCTGCTGCTGCTGAAGTTTGGCGCAGTTCATTTGTATGCTGAAGTATACTTCTTCTTGTTCGCTCTTTAATAATTCTTTTTTTTATACATTTGAACTTTTCTATTTCGTTTTTTTATATGTATATATGTATTGCAAATTTGGCACGACAAATGCATTTTTTGCGCTTTGCTTTTTCTTTGGAACGTTGCAAAAAGTTGTGTGTTAAATGCAAGTTATCGAATATGAGATGCGGTGCGTGATGTATTCGATTGGCAATGAATATACTATATAGACGATATATATATATATACACTCTATACACTATATACTGTGTCTAAATGTTTTCACGTCTTTTATATAATTCTTGCTTTTTGTTTTCACTTTTGTTTTCAATTTATTCACAATTCCTTTGATTTGGCATGTGCAGCATTTCTGCTGTATTAATTATTCAATTTTATTAACAATATTTCTATGTAATAATATTATAAACACATGCACGCGTTCACTCACACTGGCACTGGCTCGCACACACACACACACACGCACACGCACATAGCACGGTGCAGTGCAACTATTCAACCAAAAGACCGAAATAAAAATGCATTCTATAAAAATTTTGCGAGTGCGCGAAAAAAACGTTTTCCGCGTTTTGCATGCGACAGCGGCGACAGCGACAGCGACGGTGACTGCGACGGTGACGGTGACTGCGGCGGCGGCGACGGCGGCGACTGCAGCAGCCAGCGACCGCAGTTAAAACGCACACAGAGAACACTCATACACACACACATACTCAAGTAAATACACGCACAGCAGCAACGCTATTGTTGTTATTATTATTATTGTTGTTGTTGTTGTTTTTGTCAGTTGTCAGTCAAGAACAACCGAAAAAAGCAACGCGCAGGCGACGACTCAGTGGAAAGCCAAGTGCGTACATTGCCCAAAGGGCAAACGCTGCGTATACGCAATGTGTCACAGTTGCTGCTGCTGCGGCTGCTGCTGCTGCTGTCGCTTTACTTCAATTGAATTATTATGCGCAGCAAGGAAATATTGTCACTTCACATATTGTTGGATTTTTTTTTTATTTTTGTTAAGTTTCATGACTTTACTACAAATTGCAAGTTATTTGTAAATATTTTCTTAGTTTTAAATTTCTAAATTTTGGTTAGAATTTCATTTTATGTTTTTTTTTTTTGGGCACTTGATTTTTTTGGAATTGTTTGCTACTGATTGTGATGGAGATGTGGAATGCGCTTAATGCTTTACGATTGATATACGCGATCGTCGGACGCTACACCTCGGAACGACTCGGGCCGCGTCCGAAAATGCGTTCCGTTGCATATCGGATGCGTTGTGTTTATGCGACTGCCGAAGCCGACTGCAAAATTATATCACAACAACACGAAGACAGCGCTGACGACGACGACAGCGACGTCAAAATTGCATACAAGCGCATTCATGCTTGCAAAAACAACAACAACAGCAGCGAGCAGGCAGCACCACAAAAAAAAGAGTCCATATAAAAAACCCACAACTAGAATGCTGAGAGAGCGCAACAGCAACAGCAACAGTCGTAGCAGTGGCAGTGGCAGCGGCAGCGGCAACGGCAGCAGGAGAGCGAAAGGGAGAGCGCCAGAGTGCGAGAGCGCAGCGTGAGTTGAGTGCATTGAGCAGAGCGCAAACGCGAGAACTTTAGGAGTAACAACAGACAGCAACGGGGTAAAGCTGCACGCATACACACTCAACGGCCACGGGGACACATGAACAACAACATCAGGCCACTGAGCTGTGCTGAGCTGAGCCGCGCTGAGCCTAGCCGTGAGCGAGTGAGCGTATGAGCGAGAACCAAGTGGAGCGAGAGCGAGAGAGAGCGGCAGAATGAGAGAGCGTGTGCCAAGTGCAGTGCAATGCAATTCTCAGCAAAACTGCATTTGGACTGCGGCGACTGCGACGCCAGCGCGCGTTGATAAAAAGCGAGCCGACTGCGCGCAGCGCTGCCAAAATAGCCGGTGCCGGAGTCAGTTGAGTAAGTGTTGGCCAGCCCCAGCCAGAGGCGACTCGACGCTCAGCTGTAGCGGCCTTACATTGTTGACAATTGCCATAAGAAATGTAGCTTGTAATTAACACAAGCACACACACACACACACAGACGGACACTCGGACAACAGGAAAAGCAAAAAAGAATCACTCAAATTTGTTGTTGTTGTTGCTGTTGCCATTCACTCACAGCTAGAACAATGCAAGCGCACAGATAGAGAGACTCACAAACAATATCTCAAATTTAGTATTCACCACATTTTTTTGTGTCGCTTTTTATTTTTGCACACGCACACAGCCGCTTATTAAGCAGCTACACACACACAGAGAGAGATATTCCTAGTTATTTATACATTTACACTTGTAAAAAAATGCAACGCAGCTGCTGCGCTGCCGCGTCGCTGTCATGGCAATTAGCTAGACTTTTTTTTCCTTCTCTTCTTTCTCTCATTTTTTGTGTGTGTGTGTGTGTTTTTTTTTTTTTTTTTTTTTGGGTAAAGTGGGAAGCTTGGGGCTTTGCCTTTTGAAACAATGCGGGTTTTTGTGTTCAAAGAAAATATGAATATTAAAAATAACTAGAAGAGAGTAAATCATATAGAAATATTTAGTAATATTTGTGAATATAAAGCAACAGGGGAATTACCTATAAATAATTAAGTTCACTTTATAACTTGTGATGCACATTAATACATATGTATGTATATATTTTTCTGCCTCTCTAATAAGTGTTGAATAAAATACATTTAATAATACATTCGCATACATACATATATACATATGCATGCTTGTACGTCTTCCAATTTGAGTGGTATGCAAGCTCCTCGAAAAAAAAAAAAGTAAAATAAATTGCGCTCAAAAATTAACCAACAGCAACAACAAACCACGCTCACTCACTCACCACTCACCACTCACTCACTCGCATTAATAAGAAGAGCACACTCTGCTTGAGTTATTCACCAGTGTCGCTTTACCCGCTCTCCCGCAAGCACAAGAATTATATTTCCTGCTCATTAACGACGCGACGCCGCGTGGTGAGTTTTGTTCGTTTCCCCATGCGCTACGCACTCACTCAATGCCTGCGCTGCGCTCAAGAACTCTGCTCAGAGAACTCACTCAACACGAACTGAGCAAAGCAACATGTATGTAAATGAGCTTGAGCTAAGTTTAACTGTTTTTGTTTTCTGCTTTTGTAGTTGCTGTTTTTTTCTGTTTTCTTCTTCTTGTTTCGAGTGGCCTGTTGTGGATCGCCTCGTTTGTTTGTATTGAACTTTGGCTTGCCTTGTGTTAAATGAATGAAAAACTAAAGTGTACAAAATTCTGAGCTACGAATGGTGGATGAGGCCCGAAATTGCGCAGTTGACTTTATCAAAGTGCGAAACGTGCTAAAATTGCGATTTAAGTGTTACTAATCGCTTTTCCAACAATTCACACTGAGTAATGCAGTTTGATAGCAACAGATAAAAGTGCAAATTTCGAAGCAAAAGTTTTTCATTTCACTTGCCACACCGCAACAGCTGCTGGACTTAATACAATAAATAATAAAGAGTAACAGTAGCTGTTAAGTTAACAGCGACGACAACGACCTGACTGCCGCACGTTCAAGGTATTATCTCATAAATGCAAACACACACACACACACACACATATGCATACGCGCATATGCATATGCATAGCGAGCTGAGCGCAACAGTTGCGACTGCAGTGATTGAGCAGCGCTGCGCAGCTGGCGTCGCTGTTGCTGTTGACGCGCTGCCGCGCAGTTACCCTTCGATCAATCGAGCTCAGATTCAGTTAAAAAAAATAAAAAGAAAGAGTAACAAATAATGCAACTAAATATAATAAAATTGCGTGAACGATAACAGCGCACAACGATTGATAGCCTTATCAGCAGTAACAACAACAACAAGAAGACAACGCATTTGGTATTGCCACATGGCAAGTCTATTGAGACATTTGATTTGCAACATCTTTTTTTTTTTTTATTGAATCGTTTTACGATTGACGAAATCAATTTGCGATTCCTTCACAATCTGCTGATAAGTTTCACATATTTATACACATTTTGTTCTGTTTCTTTCTTCATTTAATCAATTTCATTTTGATTCCGTCTCGTTTCGATTCGATTTGCTCATCATTATTAATTATTACACATTATTGCATTCGCTCAGAATTTGATATTGCTAAATCCGTTTTTAGTTGCAACCTCAACCGCTTATGCAATCAAATGTGACACATTCCTTCTGCAGGCTGCACTTGTCCATATACTATTATTATTGTGATTGTTATTATTTATATAATATTATTAAGAGTTTTCTGTTTTCACTACAAATTGCAATACTATATGGAAATTGATGAGCCATATTATATATATTATGGGCTACAATATGGGAGCTTGTTTCTTGAATAAAATTATGATTAAGAAATGTGTCCGATTATCGATTATTATCGATAATAAGGAAATGGATTAAGCTCTCGAAAAATGCTTGTACTGCATATGCCATAAATGTGGTTTACAAGATCTCTGTGTTAATACGGGCGGACCTATGGACGGACGGATAGACGGACATGACTAGACTCACTCGAATAATATTCTAATTCAACTTTAAACCGACAAAAATCCGTTGCAGCTGCTGCATATAATGCATATGCCGCATAGCTCAAGTTAATGTAAAATTGATTATTATTTTTAATTTTTGCTAATTTCGTAATTAATATGCGAACTTAATTCGTAGTAAACTTTGCTTCATTTTCCTCTAGACAACATATGCAAATTGTTTATAATAGTTCAGCTTTGACAATTAAATCGGCTGAAAATGCCTCGATATATGTATGTGCATATCTATATATAGTCGATAATCTGTTGTACGCCTCAATAAACTGTAATCTCGCTCGCTCAACAGAACTTAGGCTGAGCAAAGATCAGCGGCTTCTGCTGTGTGCGTAGCATTCGGCAAATCACGTATACGCCGCATAGCGCAGAGCGAGTCATTCACTTTCTGACTGACGCACACGCGGACAGACTGTTGGCCAGTTTGGCTTTTTGTTTTTTGCTTCCGTGTTAAATGTCGCAGCAACAAGTTAGTTTACCGTTGGAGGTAGCAGCAGCAGCAGCAGCAAATGAACAAAATCGCCATTTTGGCCAGATCTCAAGGCGAACATGTCTGTGATTCGAGGCATGTTTATGCTCGTAAGCAATTTTCGTTACGTTTGATTAGTGGCCGGCAAATGGCAATTGACTGGAAGTCGAGCCGAGCGTTTTGATTGCGCCGCAAGCGGCCAGCTAACTGGATTTTATTTATTTATTTCTCTTATTTTTCTTTATATTGTATTTTTACTTTGCATTGTCAACCTTGAGCATGGGCTAGAAATTGTGTGCACTGTGATTGCCTGTCAGGAGAGTTGGTCATTTTGAAATTTATAGCACACGATTAATGCATTAGCTTGGCCACTTTTCACGCTTCTAATTACAACACAAAAAAAAAAAAAAAATAAAAGTGGCAAACGAGTAAAACAAAAGCCCAAATGGAATTATAACTTAGACACCCGCTATTCGCATTGGATCGAATCGCATCGAGTATCTAATGCGACTGTCTAATGCATTTTCAATGTATTTCTTTGTACTCTGCACTGAATATTTATCGATTCTCATGTCCATGGTTTTGTTGTTGTTGTTGTTGTTGCTATTGCTGCTCCCTGTCATCGTCTCGACAAAGATGCTGCCAGGGTTGCTGTACCTCCGGAACGGAAGTACAGTTTGTTCTGACCAAACACACACACACACACACATACACAGAGAAGGCGTTAGCCAGCTAACATAAAAGCATAAGCAGAATGTGCTTGGGGCAACCGACAAGGCTTCATAACTGAATCACAAAAAAAGAGGAGGAAAGAAACGAAACCCCAATCGAGCGGATAGAAACAATAACCAAATCGCCTGCCATCGACTGCATAATACTTGCCCAGAACTCAATGAAAACTAATAAAACTGTTTTGTTGAGGAAACTTTAAGGTAAATTTCTCACAATTCATATGTCTTAATATTGACTGGAGAGGCTGTATTTGTTTTCTTTTTCTTTACTTTTCTCTAAGAGAATCTCCTAATTATTTCATTATTTGTATCTGTCTTTCTATCTCTCTCTGTGATGATGATAAGGAGGAGCATTCTCTATTTCTTGAACCTTGAACAAGTTTGAGCTTGATATATGCCTTTATCTCTATATCCATCTGTGTATCTTCTTTTGTTTTTAATATTCTCCGTCTCTTTTCTAATATTCCCCTCTCTCTCTCTCTTCACTCTTTCTCTCTCTTTCTTATTACCTCTCTTTCTTCAATGTCTCTTTTTCATTCTCTTTTTCTCTTTTTCTTTCCCTCTCCCTGCTTTTCTTTCCTTCCCTCCCTCTTTCTCTCTTTCTCTATCTCTCTCTCACTATATTTCCCTCTCTTTCTCTATGTTTCTATCTTTCTCTCTGTTGTGAGTGTGGGTGTGAATTAGATGTCACTCTCTATCTCTGTCTCTCTCTCTCTCTCTCCAGTTAAGTTAATTCATTAATTCATACTCGTCTTTACTTTCTTGATTTAGCGAGCATTAAAGCCAATATACTCTTTTCAGTTGGCCTAAACGACCCTTAAAACTTGCTGTAAAAATGGCCAGAAAAAAAACCCGAAAAATCAGTTTCATTTCCCGTTTTCTTGTGCAACTTTTACCATTTTGGGTAGCCAAGGCAACAGCAAAAAAAAAAACAAAAAAAAAACTGGCTAAAAGCAAACCCAACTTGAAGTGTTCTTAACGCCACTTCAGCTAGGGCGTGGCCGTGCGCCTTAAATACGCTTGAGCTGCTTTAACTGCATTGTTTCCCATTGCAGTTGGAATCTGCATGTGTTGCATTTCCGCTCGGAACTAAATGTCTTTGGCAGCCGCAAACAACAACAAGTTGACAACTGTTGCTGCTGCTGGTTAGGAAGGGGGCAACACACATACACACATGACTGTTTGTTTGTTTGTGTAGGTGTGCGCATCGTGACTTCGTCGAAAATCGCCGAAAGTGCCGCGACGTCTGCAGCTGCAGCAACAGCAACAGCATCCGCATCCTGTTGCCTGTTGCCTGTGGCAGCGGCGCCAACGTTAGCGTCGCTGCTGGCGCTGACGTCAGCGTTGCGCTGTTAGAATGTGTGAATTCGCAAGTCTTTGCATACTTTTGTGCGTCCTGCCGCCCCTCCCCACAGCCCCATTTGCCACTTGTTGGCGCTGCGTGCCGTGTGTGGGCGACTTGTGCAACAAGTGCGATAGTTGTGCAGCTGCTGCTGCTGTTGTTGTTGCTATTGTTGTTGTTGTTGTGTAACGATGTTACAAAAGTCAAATACAAAACGTCTGCAGCGTCATCAGCTTGGTCTGCGGCAAGGGGCAAGCGTCTGATATGGCTGCTCCTTTGGCTCCTTTGGCGCATTGTTGGCTTTTGTTGTTTACCTCGTGCTGCTGCTCCTGCTCCGGCTCCTGCTCCTGCTCCTGCTGCTGTTTGCCTTGCTGCCTGCCTGAATTGTGTGTTCTACATGTGTTGCTGCTCTGTTGTCTATTTGCTAAAGTTTTTCTTCAAAGTATTTTCATATAAGCATAAAATTCTTGTTACACATTTGCCTTTCAGCTTTTGCAGCTGCGAAAACGTGTCGTCTTGTTGTTCTTGTTGTTGTTGTTGTTGTTGCTGTCAAGTTTTTGGCCCCTTGTACACAATATAATATTTTATGAGCGTTTACGTGCAGTTTGTGCAAGTGTTTTGGAATCTGTCAACAGAGCTGTTCGACTTTTTGGCTTTAATAGTTTGCAAAGTTTTTGTGTGTGTGAGTGTGTGTATGTATGTTTTTTTTTTCTCTGTTTACCTCTCCAACAGGTAATTGTTGTGTAAATTTTTACTGATAGCTTCTACGCTTTAGTGTCGGACAATTCATTTAGCTGTCTTATACGGCTTTTAGCTTAACAACTTTAACAAGTTTTCTTTGGGCTTTGAATGAATGGCGTGCAAATTATTGCAGTTGCAATTGCAGTGCAAAATTTGGTCGAATATTTAAGTGGCTGTAGATATGTTATGGATATATGTTACTTATACATCAATTTTTGTATTTGAAGCATTCGAAATGTCAGCAACTGCTTATAAAGTTCATCAGCTACTTTCTCGCTCTAGTTTATTTTTCCCTTCCGCAAACTTGTTTTTAAATATTTTCAGTTCACACACTTAAAAAAAATCTTTGAGTGCGTAAAGTGAGATTGATGATTTTAAATTATCAATCTATTTAATTTTAGATATGTTATCATTAAAAAATATATATATTTCTATACATATCTGAGCACAGAAGTTGTCGAACCTTTAATTGCCTCATTGCATTTACAGGAGTCGAGCACTCATATATAAACATTTCCACAGTGAACTGTAATTTATTTTAATTATGAAAAACGTTTCTACTTATTGTAGTTATTTAAAATTCTAACGCTTGCGTAAGCGCAGTTAGTCGTTAATAAATATATATTTAATTTTCTACTTTAAAAAGCTTTTTAGTTTTTTAAGCTGTATTATTTTATGTGCTATTTCACTGATTTCAGCATTAAATATATTGTTATATTTTGTAGTAAAATTAAATATTTTAATAAGGAATATATTTTAAAAATAAGCTATATATTTTTACAATTATAATACAGTATAATATTTTTATTATTTATTTATTGATATAATCTTACAAAGCATAATCTTCATTTCTATGAGTATTTAATTCTTAAAAATTCTGTCCAGCTTGTTTATGTCATAGTCACTTTGCTAATAATATTATATTATATATTCTCAAGTGCATGGAATTTTTGAAAAATTATTTCAATTTTTTATTAATTAATTTATTTTTTTTTTTTTTTTTAAATTCATAAATAAATATTCTTTCAGTATGTTCACTCGTTTATCATTTTGCCAAATAGAATCTTCAATTTGATAGCAAGTCGAAAGCGAATATAAAAATTCGTAGGAAAATAGATAACTCACCCGCACATTTTGTATTGAAATGCAGCCAAAATTGAGTTGGTAAACAAATCAGTGCAATTCAATTAGGCATTTACAACGCTCTGACAAGAGTGAAGTACAACATATGCCAGAGTCAGAAGCAGAGTCAGAGGCAGCGGCAGAGGCAGAGTAATTTATCTGTAAGTCTCTATCTTGATGTTGTTGACGTTGTTTTGTATATGTAAATGAGTGTGTGATCGCTTTAATTAAATGCCAATACACACACACACACATACACATAAATTATCGCAATGCAGCCAGCGACAATGTCTTTAATTAAATTTTCAACTGCACACACACACACGCACACACACTCGGCGGAAGTGGAGCGCTGAAAAGCACACAACACTTTTGTGAAACGAAACGCGCGACACGGCGAAAGTCAAGCGTCAAACAACAGTTGTGTGTGCAACAGTTGGCGCCAATTGTTGCTTCAATCAACACTCGAAACAGAATGCCACAATGCCTCAACTGGCAACTGCCAACTGGCAACTGGCTAGAGTGGCAGCCTCCTGCTGGCAACCGATTTGATTCAGGGCAGGCCACAATTGCTGCCACTTTGGTTGCCCATTCAAATTTACACAATTAGCTGCTTTACAGTGCGAGCAGGATGAGTGTCAGGTTAAGTCCTCTACTTTTTTTATTTTATAGTTGGGGTTTGCTTTTTGGGCTGTTGGCACTGCCGAAAACTAGTTGTCGTCCTGTTGGTGGCTGCTGCCAAACTCACTTGTTGCACAATGCTCAACAAATGCCGCAGCACGAAAAATCGTTTGTGCAGTCGCTGTTGGCGCTGGCGTCGCTGCCAACTACAACTACAACTACAACTACAACTGCTGAAAATTCGACAAAAATGTCAGGAGACACCCACCAAACTACAAGGCGTGCCACTAGTCCAACAAAAACCCACCCAAACCCATCCCCAGTCATGGCCGTGCACAGCAGAACCAACCAGCCAACCGAATGCAGCCAAATGTAGCTGCAAAACTCAAACCCAGTCAAATGCCTTGCACACACGTATATAAATATATAAATACATATATACACACACACAGACACACATGCATAGGGTGAGAGCGAGTGAGCGAGAGTGGGGTTAGTTTGTGCCACCCCAGCCCCAGCTTGCCTCAACATTCGTTTCCCTTGCAGCAAAAACTACCAAAAGCGCACGACGCCAACAACGACGTCAACGAAGCGACGAAACTTTTTTCGAGCACACGAAACTTTTTCAGCACAAAATAAAATGCAGCGACGCTGGCTGCGACGGCGACAGCAGCAGCAATAGCAGCAGCGACGGCAGCAGCGGCGTCTACGACGAAGTCAAGCTCTAACGCCCGCCCAACCACCTAACCAAACGTACAGCGTGCTGCAATTTTTTTTTAGTGGCTTTTTTTTTTTGCTCCATTTTGTTTTTGTGTGTTTTGCTGTTTGCTTATATCACACTCACCCACCCACACACACACACACCCACACACACACACACACACACACACACACATACACGCCCTCACCCTTGCACACGCACATAATGTGCACTATATATATATATATATAAATATATGTATTTTTTTTATTTTTTTGCACTACATTTTGCCCAATGTTCTTAGCGCCATATTGCTGAATCCTTGTCGTCTATGAGCGAGGCATGACTCCTGCCCCAATCCCAATCCGAATCCGAATCCTAGCCCCAACCCACTTCTCGCTGCGCCACCCATCCACCACAGGCAGCGCGCGTTAACTTTGTGCTTTTTCGTGCTTCCGCTTCATTTTTTTTGCTTCTTCACGAAAATAGCAAAGAGAGCGAGAGAGAGAGAACGTAAAAAAATGTGCTCAGCGAAGAAAAAGAATGCAACAAATATGCCAAAGAAAAGCTGGGCAGCGTCTCGCACCCGGACCATGCCAGCCAGGCTCGGCTGGCTTCCTGAGGCTTGGCATTGTTCCTGGCTCTTACCTTGGGCCACGACGCCAGTTGCACCACCAAACCACAGCGAACCACCCAAAACACACACACACTCGCACACACACAGAGATAGCTAACCCACGCCATGCTGACTTCCTGGCTTGGGCTGGCCGGCCGGCTCTGACCATAGCGCGCTGCATCCTGCTCGCTCCTGCGCTTGCAGCCAAAAGGATCTAAAAAAAAAAAGGAAAACAGAAAGTGGACGCCGAACGATATATAGGGAAAAAAAATGAAGGAAGGACAAAGGCAGCGAACCAAAAAATCTATTTTCCAATTTCTGTGCATGCACGAAACTAACTCGCCAGCCTGACCTCATTCTCATGCTCTCCACCCACTTGTGGCGCTTCCACACACACACTCACACAAGTGTATACTTTAACTAAGGAGCGCATGAATTTGGTTGCGTCTTTGCTATTGCAGCGCCGTCGCCTCGTCCGAAGAACGATTGCGGCAGCGGCAGTGGCTGCGGCTCCGGCTCCGGCTCTGGTTCCGTCTCTGGCTGCGGCTTGGGCTCCTTCGTT
This sequence comes from Drosophila aldrichi, assembly GCA_035045965.1. Taxonomy (NCBI): domain Eukaryota; kingdom Metazoa; phylum Arthropoda; class Insecta; order Diptera; family Drosophilidae; genus Drosophila; species Drosophila aldrichi. The sequence goes on from JAWNOM010000038.1 coordinate 2,071,750, forward strand.
ACTTTCACAGCATCGTCATCGTCATCGTCCTCGCCACAAACAACAACAATAACAAGCGATAACATGTCGAACGGGCTCTGCCAGCGCAACAGATGCTCTGCTTCCTGCAGAAATGAGTTTGGAAATGCAACACAAATTCGAATTGAGATTAAATTGTCAATCAGTTAATCAGTCCATCAATTAGTTTGGCAGTTTTAGCTGATCAATCAGTCAGTCAATCAATTATTCAATCGACCGCACAATCAATCAACCGCTATCTATCAATCATACATTAAATCAAGAAGTTACTTTATCTGTCCATCAATCAGACTAATTGTATATTATATATTGTATAGTCAATCAATCAGTCATTTAGTCAATTTAGTATAAATCAATCAGTCAATTTGCAATAGTATATGTAAAATATGAAGTCAATCAATCAGTCATTCAATCAATCAGTCATTCAATCAATCAGTCGGTCATTCAATCAGTCAATCGGTATATATCAATCAGTCAGGTAGCTTAATAGTCAACTATTTAATCATTTTATCATACAGTCGGTCAATCACTTAGTCTGACTGGAGATTTACCCAATGAATAAGTAAGTTAATCAATTCTTCAATCTGGTATTCAGTAATAGTTGATCAATAGTTAATCTACCAGTTATGCTGTTAATCAGTCAATCAATCAGAGATTTTCTGAGCAAGCTAAAAATAATAATCATACATAAGTATTTATTACTTTGAAAGATAATCAATGGTACTACAATCAAATAGTGTAAGCTTAAATAGTCTAGTCACAGTCACTCATGGAGTATGCCTTACAAAAATGAACTCAATTCGAATATACCCCATTTGCCCACTGCATGCAGTGTATTAACGCAACCGAAAACAACAAAAACGACATCGGCGCGAAATACTCGTATAGTGGAAGCGTAAAACTCGTAAAAATGTAACCTAAAAACCGTCAGAAAAAATTCAGCGAACAACAACAACAACAGCAGCAAGGAAAAGGAACGTGCAGCGTGCAAGAAGGCAGCTGGAAAAAAACAAGAGGAAAAAAAGGACAAAGCAGAAGAAAAGAAAAAGGAAAACTGCGACTGGCTGGAAAGTGGGCTGAGACACCCATTGCGTAGTGCATAAACTGCTGTATAGGATTTGGTGTGGACCATCGAATAGGTGGCAGCTCTGCCCTGTGGTCTAGGACACCCGCCCACGCACACAGCTGTTGGCTGACGACGGCGACGGTGACGACGACGACGAAGTTCTCGTCGCTTGTTGCATCCTCGAGCTTGCAGAGGCGCAGCGCATAAAAATGCCTTCTTGCAACAACAACAGCGACAACAAGGACAGCCCGGCATGAGCACGAGTATGAAATGGTGGCGCCGCACCCACCCACAACCACCCACACCACCACGGCTGCCGTTGTTGCTGTAATCGAAAGATGCGTTCGCCCAATATATACGAATAGAACTAACTACAAGTATATATATAATACATATATATATATGTATATATGTATGTGTGTGCCCAAATGGTGCGAGCGTGGCCCACAATGTAGCCCAGCACCTGCTGATTCGTTTTTCCTTACACACACACACACACACACACACAAACTCACACATACACAACAATGCTCAGACACTTTTGCTCTGTTCCTTGCCTCGCAATTTTTTTCACAATTTTTTCTCTGGTTCCCACCAATGCTAAAGTTGCTTCTGAGATTTTTTTTTTTAATTTTCTCAATTTTTTTTAAATTCTATTTTTTTATTTGCCTTATTTTTTTTAGCATAGTTGTTTTGTATAGCTTTATAAAGCGCTCGCTCTAATTTAATTGCCAAGTTATACGAAAAAGTATTTTTAAATACATTTTTAATTAACTAAATAATTTAATTTTTTTTAGGCAAATTTAGTACAAGTAACTTAGATATATATTTCATTTAATATATAACATAATATTTTGTATAATTACATAAAAGAAAAGCAAACTCTTCGATTTATTTATTTTTAAAAATTATCTGCATTAAAAGAAGTAAATATATATAAATACTTTTATACTTTTTTGAATGTTTAAAAATTATGTGATCATCTGTTTTTTTATTCAATCAAATGTTTATTTTAATATTTTACTATTTTAATATTTTTGAAAATTTTTAAACTTATTGGCTAAATCAAATTATGATTTGATTATTTGTTTTATATCAAATTTTTTATATATTTTATTTATTTATTTTTTTTTTTATAAAATTATAATCTTCATTATTATAATATTTATTTTTTATTTTTTTTTATTTATTTTTTTTATTTATTTATTTATTTTTTTTTTTTTAATTTTTTTGGTTTAATTTCGTGTATATATGTATATATTTATATTTCTTCTTCTTTCTGTGTACATTTTCCATTTTAATATTTTACATGTTTATGTTTATATTTCTTTTCTTTTCTTCCTTTCTTTTAGTCTCCTAAAGTTTTAGTATTATCTCTCTACTTTACCTCTTTACTTGAATCCCTGGTAAATTATTCTTTTTATTTTAATAGTGTGTCCTTTCGTTACTCGAATCCCTGCAGTTCTATTAGAATTTACATTTTTATTATCCCTCACACTCGTGCATCCAATCGGAGAGAACTTCCCTTTTGGTCGGGCGCTGAAATTCGTTGAATTTCGCCAGCTGAATCTACAAGTGGTATATCCCATTACAATCAAATACGACGCCACCACTGATTGAGCCATTGCCAGCGTGGCAGCGCACAGTCAACCGGGTGGCTTAGCCCACAGATGCAACAGGCGGGAGCCAGCTCGCCCCAAACCAGCGAGTGGGTCAGCCCCCTTCCGCCTGCCTGCCTGCCTGCTGTTGGCATCTTCTTCGATCTACCAAAAACACGAACGTGTCTGGGTGGGAGGGCAAAGGAAAAATGAATAAGAAAAAATTGGTAGCTCGTTGGAAACTCGACTCCCATTTCGGCAGTAACTAAAAGAGAGAAAGAGAGAGAGAGATGGCGACGGCGACGGCAACGGCGGCAGAAGCGTCGACGGCGTCGAAAATCGGCCACAAAAAGCAGCAGCAACAGCAACGAGGACGAGTTGATGATGGCGTTGGCGCTGCCTGCTGCTCGTTGGCTCGTCTTTCGGCGCCAGCATTCGGGTGTAGGTGCCTTTTCGGCTTATGGCTGAGCAACAGGCGGGGCCATAGCCAAGGAGCAGGCAGCGGGTGGGGGGGGAAGGGGGGGGCTCTGAGCCGGGAGGCAGGAGCAACAGCAAAAGCAGTTTCGTCGCATTCGGCACTCGTCGTCTGCATTTTTATATTGTGCAATATATTTCGTAGGGATATGTCGTCGTCGCCGTCGTCGGCGTCATCCTATAGCTGTGTGCGTGCGCTTAAGTGTGCTTCGTTATCTCGTATAGCACTTCGTTTTGGGCGCACACACACACACAGCAGGATGCAGCTAAAAACTAACCCAACCCCAAAAGCTGCACCAGCTGAAAGCCAGACAACAATTTTTTTGCAGCTTCGTGCGACAACGACGCCGAAACCTCGCACCGACACCGAACAACCGCCTTCGCCTCTCGCCCCCCACTAAACTAAACTAACCAAGCACCACCCCTACCCCCAGCCCCAGCGCCAGCTGCACGTCCTCAACGAAAATTGTCGCTGGAAAAATGTGCCAAGGGTTTGAACGAAGGGAGTCTGGCTTGGAAGTGCTGCTGGCTGTGCGGGAATGTCAACTAGAAACAAGGACGATAAGCATTATGGAGCGCATTGAGGAAGTAATTGAGTGCACGAGACACGGACGCGGGCAAGGACGAGCCCCAAAGTTGGCGTCGTCATTGCTCTGGTGGGTGGTTGCTGGGTGGCGCAGCAAGACAAAAAAATGTGAAGAAGAAGAGAGAGAAAAAAATGAGGAAAATTTATATAAAAAAGAGAAAAAAACAGAGGAAAAGCCGGACAACAACAAAGAGCATTTAACATTTGCGGGCAGGTGCGGTAGATGAGGTGACGGGGAGGTGGAGCAGGACACTGTGGCGATTCGCCGGCAACGTGCTAAACGTGCTCAAAAACCGAAATGAGAGTGTTGCCCAGGACGAAGCGAAGGCTGACGAAAGGCGGCAGCCAGAGACAGAAGGGCACTGAGGCTGAGGCTGTGCTGTGCCCAGCAAGAAATGCAATAAGCAACAACAGCAACAACAACAACAAATGCAATTTATGTTAATTTTTCTTGGTGTTTGCTTTAGCCTGAAAGCTGTTGGTATCTATATCTATATAGAGTATGTATATATGTGTATGTGTGTGTGTGTGTGTGTGTGTGTGTGTGTGTGTGTGTGTGTGTGGTAGAGCTTTGCATTTTGTTTATTTTACTTTCGCATATCCTTCGTGCTATGTGCACAGAGCTGAAACATATGGCCCGCCTGAGCCAGGGCCCAACTTATGTTGATTAGGGTGGACTAAAGTCAATTTCCATGTCGAACTTTTCCTTTTGCTGTCCGCTGTATTCTTTTTTTTAGAGCACACTTCATTTACCGTTTAACGGCAAATCCCATTTGCGGCCTTAATATGAGCGAGGACTCCAACCAACTCAAATTTAGTTGGCATGCAACGAGTGTATATAGCCAAGGCAATAAAAATGCTGCACTTATACTAATGCAATGCGTGTGGGTGTGTGTGTGTGTGTGTGTGTGTGTGTGTGGCTTAAGGCGCTGCTGGAAGATGACGCAGCAGCAGCCATTGGAAATGTTTGTCCACGCAAAAAAAAAAATAGATAAAAATAAAAATAAAACTAAAAGACTTATACATATAATAGATAGAAAAAAGAAATTTGTTGCGCGGCTCTTTTAATTGGATTGTGCGAGCCGGCAGCAAGACAGGTGGGGTCTGGGCAGTCAGGTGTTAAGTAAATCATTTTGGGCCACTCACCCACAATGTGCAGCATATCCTTGGACCACTTCATTAGCTCGCGCTTGATGAGCCGCCGCTCCTGCTGGCATCTGGCAAATGAGCAATCGGCCATTTTCCTCCTCTCTCTCTCTCTATCTCACTCTCTCAATGCGGAAATTACTTTTTTCGATGCGACTGTACCTGACAAATAGACAGAAGAAGAGCGGCAGGGAGAGGGAAAGATGTTATTAATTGCGTTTGACATAACAAAAATTTTCCAATGCAATTCGCTTACAAAATTATTAAATTTATAATGCGCCATTTAATGCTATATGTATATCGAGTCTTGTTGTTGCTGCTGCTTTTGTTGTTGTAGTTGTTATTGCATTTTCGAGTCGCCTGAGAAATGATTAAACAAGTTTTATTTCAAGGTTAGCACGAAAACACAACCACACACAAAAACCTGTTGCACTTTTTTTTTTTTTTTTTTTTATTATTTTTTATTATTTCATATGCTGAAAAATGTTTAATTTTTTTTTTTTTTTCATTTATATATATATATATATATATATATATATATATATTTATTTATTTTTGTTGTTTTTAGTTGCATTCTTGTTAAGCAGCAGCAGCAGCAGCACCTCGTTATAGTTGTTTTTGTGGTTTTTACTCTCGCTAATGATTTAATTTAGGGGTATATTAGTTTGTCTCAATACTCCTCTTGCTGTCTAGCCTAAAGATTCCAACTCTTAATTAAGACTGTTAAGCAAAGTAGTTTAATATGCAAATTTATTTTTTATTACCTAAAATAAAAATATGCTTTTGATTTTGGTTTAATAATATTATTAAGAATTTAAAATTATTTTTTTAAATTTTATTTTAAGTTACTAGAAAATTATATCAAATTTTTTATTATTATTTTTAATTGTATGCATATATGTTAAATAAAAAAAAAATATTTTTAAAGTAAAGTATTTGCTTAAATAAAATATATTTAATTTTTTACTACTTTTTGGAATGCAAGAAATTTTTAAATTTATATTTATTATGTTATACAATTTAATTTTGATTTTTTTTTAACCTTTAATATTATATTGTATAATATCGAATCTTTCCAAATAAATTCTGTTTTATTTGTTGCTGTTGAACGAGTATGCTGAAGTCAGTTACGCCCGATAGCATGCCTCTTACTTGTTTTCTTATTAATCAAATGTATATACATACACACATACACATACACTTGCATATGTATATACATATGCATTTCTTGCTATAATTGTAACTGTGGGGCTTTTACTATTCGGGCAGCTACCAGTTTTTTGATATTTCCTAGATACAACTATTTGTTGCTGTTGCTGTTGTTTAATGTGTCTATTACACTAATTTATTCAAATGCCGTGTGTCGTTGCAGCTTGCATTAATTTCGTTTTTTAATATTGTAATGCCGTAAATAGTTGAACGTGTTTTGATTATTACATTGAGTGTGACGCCTTTCAAGAAATGTTTTTTATTTTTATTTTTTTTTCAGTATTTGTAGCATCTGCGTTGTTAAAACTGAAAACCTGCCCCAAAAGCAAATTACAATGCCCCCACATGCAGGAGCATACGCATAAAGACAGTGGAAAACTAATTGAGATTCTAATATCAGATATGCGAATACTCGTACATGGGCGCCTATGCAAGAGCCAACTTCCTAGCAGTCCCTTGGCAGCGAAGTAAAGAGAGGAAAACAACAAGAAAACTAAAACTGGTAGCCAACAGTTTGAAGATGGCTCTAGATCAACTCCTCTCTGGCTCTGGCTCTGCCTGGCTGGCTCTGATGATGAAAAATGACTCTGGCTGGCAGCGCTGGAGGCGGGCAATGCCAAAAGTAGCCAGCGCGAGCAACAAGAGCAACAACAACCACCGAATTGGCAGTTGCCGTGTGCAGTAGCCACTTGGTGGGTGTGTCAACAGAGCACGCGGCAGCAGCTGATGATGGACGTTGATTATGATGGACATGGCTGGGCAGTAGTAGTTGAGGCAACAACAGCAACAACAGCAGCAACATCAGCAGCAGCAACTGCTGTGCATCAAGTCTGCAATTTGTTGCTTCCTTAGGCCATAGATTGAGCGATTCGCAGCGCCAACCCAACGCCTTTTTTTGGTATTATTTTAAGCATTTTTATAATTTAGCATAGCCTCTACTCTACTCTACTCAACTCTACACAGCTAGCAAGTGCTTGTATTTACATAGGAAATATAGTTTGCAATTATTTCTACGGCCTTAATCAACATTTTCAGCTGCCCAAATGGCGGTAAATCAGTGAATAGATAAATTGATGCTCTACAAGTTTTTCTTCTCAATTTTTAATTTGGTATGAGATATATGATATATTGTATTAAGATTGCCGAAAGTCGAACTGGAGTAGAGTGAGGGTTTATAAATAAAAAGAAGTGAAACTGAAACCTGGAATATTTGAATGTATCTGTGTAGAACTTGCTTGATGATTGATGAACAAAACAAATATATAATATAGTTCTTATAGAATCATATCAGTAACTTCATGTAGTCCTAAAGTCTTCAATCTTGAATCTTAAGTAATATAAGTAATGAATAAAGTAAATTAATGTAGGAATGTATGTATAAATAATTATTATTTAAATGTATATACATAGTAAAATGTAATATTTTCCCAAAGTTTTCGCTCCAAAATAAATCAAAACTAAATTCATCAATTAAAATTTGAAAAAATGCAATAAAATAACGAAAGATAGAAGACAGACCAAAGATTATTCTTCATCAAGTTTCATTATTATGATCATTCTTCCTAAACATCTCAAAGCCTGCAGACCAAGCCAAAGTCCAAAATTCTCTCTCTCTCTCTCTCTCTCTCTCTCTCTCTCTCTCTCTCTCTCTCTCTCTCTCTCTCTCACTCTCTCTCTCTCTCTGTCTGGAATCATCTTTCAACCCAATTATTTGCGCACTTTCAATGGATTTGAGCGTATTAAAATGCAAACTCAATGCTAAAACTTAAGGCTTCCTGCTTTTCAGCAAGCAGCAGCAGCGGCAGCAGCAGCAACAACATCACAGATACAGTTTTTATACCCTGAACCCATTGAAAATGGGAAATCAGGGTATAATGGTTTTGTTAAAATGTATGTAACAGGCAGAAGGAGGCGTGGCAGACCCCACAAAGTATATATATTCTTGATCAGGGCGACGAGATAAGTTGATTTAGCCCTGTCCGTCTGTCTGTCCGTCCGTCTGTCCGTCTGTCCGTCCGTCCGTCCGTCCGTCTGTCCGTATGTTTGAACGCGTCGATTTCCGAAGATACAATAGCTAGAGACTTCAACTTTTTTTTAAAATGTCCGTATATAGCACGCGCATATCGAGTTTATCACATAATTTCGATAACTTATCCGATTATTTTTTTATCGATGAAAAACCTTATCGAATGTCAATTATTAAATTATATCTCCTACATCTTTTGAGCTAGAGTCTCCAAATTTTAAACGTAGACTCATATATACTTTCTAGAATTTCGGTTTTTGTTATAATTCACCCCCCACCCCTATATCCACCCCCTCACCCTCACCTTTGTAAAATGCGTATTTCAAATACTAGAGACTTGAGATTCGGCACATACACGCATAGTAATGATATAATCACAATCTAAAAGTTTCATGAAGAACGTACGTCCACAAAAAAAGTTATTAAATAATTAAGTTTCAATGAGAAGCCCACACTGCAGCCCATGCGTGTTGATGCGTGCGTGCCTATATGTGTCTATGTATGTGTGTGTGTGTTTCTTTTGTAAGCAAAAAGACGGGTTCAGGGGATTTCGTAGTCGAGCAGTCTTGACTAGAGCTTTCTTACTTGTTTTTTTTTATTTTTTTATTCTGTTTCAGATAGAGATTCAAGTCAAGAGGCATAGTAATCTGTCTACGTGTTACAGATACAGAAAAAGCTGAGACAAGTCATTCAATCGAACGCTCTATAAGATAGATATAATGAATGCAACAAGTATCACTGTTGCTGTCGCTATGTGTTGCCATCTCTGTCTCTTGCTCTCTCTCTCTCTCACGCGCTGTTGCTCGCTGTGCCTGCATTTGATTTCATAAATAAATTTTTGCAAAATATCAAGGCCTGAGTGCAGCTTGAAACTTGTAGCTATATATCGTATATAACATATACATATATATATGTATATACATGCATATAGACAAAAACAAAAATAATCACAAAAAAAATATGTAATCAAAATGGCAGCGACGACGACGCAATTTATTGGCTTCAAAGGTACGCGATAGAACAGAATTAAGTGGCTGCTAGAGCAAACGAGTTAGTGCACAAATATCAGTTAATATAGATAGATATTAGATATATATGTATATATCGACAATATATATATATATTAGATGCCCGCTAGATACTGGGCACAAAGTGCATTTCGGCCAACTCGTTGTTGCAATTCAATTTTCAATTCAAACTCAAGGTCTGAGCCAAAAAAATAATTTGAGTCTATTTATTTTTTTTTCTCGTTGTTGTTGTTGTTGTTGCAATTTTTCGTTTTGTTAATTATACGAGCTGGAATCGTGGCCAATGTTAAACCTTGAAATCGTTGTTGTTGGAATTGCAAAAATTTTGCATTGTTCCAATTGGCTGCTCAATATACGAGTTAAGTTTTTTGTTATTCTAAATACACAATTTGCATTTAATTTATATGTAGACATTGCTGCTGTTGTTGTTGTTGTTGCTGCTGCTGCTGCTGTTGCTGTTGTCGATTTTCTACTATTCTACAATTTATCATGCATTCAATTATTTCAATAGCTGCATTAATAGAATTAGTGGCAAAAGGCGGAAATCATCGATTACATTTTATTTAATCCCATACAGTTCTCATAATTTTTTGTTCTATTATACATATATATTTTTTATTTATTAATTATGTTCGTCGCTCTTTTTTTTCTCGCTCACTTTCTAGAAATTTGTTTGTAAATTATTCGACCTTCAGTTGTCTTCACATTTTCGCACATAGTAATATTTAATTTATTATTATTATTATGTTTTTTTTTTATATATAATTATATGATAGGCGATTAGGTTAACGCCGCTAATTGGATTTTATGTGTTTCGGTTAGTTAATGAAGGCAATAAATGAAATGTTTTTCAAACATGCCAATTAGCTAAGTGTGGAAAATCAATGGAAAACAAGCAAAATCAACTGCAAGGGCAGTTGGAAGAAGTTAGACAAAGTAGAACATGAATTTCATAGAAGAGATTGAAAGAATTAAATATCAGGAAACACTGAAGAAGCTTGATAAGCAGCTCTGGCCCGACCAACAATCATAAGCCCATTCTATATATTGCCATGCTTTTAGTTCTACTTACTAAACTCAAATCGAATTCAAATTTCGCTGGAATAACGATTTTCATAAATTTGATTAGCATTATTTTCATATAGTATTTTCCCAGACAAAGCAATTGGCATCTACATTTGGATTAAACTTACTTTTTAACCGCAATTTGCATTGACTAATATTAACGACTTGCATTAATCTAATATGACGCATAAGAAACAAATTTGATGGAGCCACATGTAAGTAGCTGCGAAATTATTTAGAATTTCTTTAGTGCATTTTTCTTTTTTATATAAATTAGTCATATTCATACATATATATTGTATGTATATTGATCAATATATATAAAATCATATTGAAATATTTACGATGATTCATATGGCATTTATAGATTATAAGAAACGTATTATATATTGAATATAATTTTACATTTTACTTCCTGGTTTTGTATTTTAAGTACTGAAGGGTGAATCGAATGGGCAGCAGCAGACGAGACAGAGCTGATAAAATATTTACAATAAAATTAACTAGCTCCTAGGCAATGTTTGCTAGATTATCTGCCCAACAATGCATCTGTCTGCCTACCCTTTTATACAAATCCATCTAGCCGACCCTCCGTACGTTCCTCTGTATGTCCGTAAACTCATTCCCCTCTCTCTCTCTCTCTCTCTCGCTCTCTCTCTCATTCTCTCTCTCACTCTAAATATCTATGTCTCTCTCACTCTCTCTCTCTCACTCTCTCTCTCTCGCTCTCTCTCACTCGTGCTCTCTCTCTCATTCTCTCTCTCACTCTAAATATCTATGTCTCTCTCACTCTCTTTCTCTCTCTCGCTCTCACTCTCTCTCTCGCTCTCTCTCACTCGCGCTGTCTCTCTCTCTCTCTCTCACTCGCTCTCTCTCTCTCTCTCTCTCACTCGCTCTGTCTCTCTCGCTCTCTCTCACTCGCTCTGTCCCTCTCTCTCTCTCTCACTCTCTCTCTCTCTCTCACTCTCTCACTCTCTCTTCTCATCCGTCCCTCCATTCGTCTGTTCCTTTGTCAGTTCCTCCATCAGCCCAGCCTTTCATCTATCAATCCGTCCGTCTGTTGGTCTAGCAATGTGATTGTCTATCCGTCCGTCTGTCTATCCGTTTACCGATTATCTATTATCTATCCGTCCATCTACCCGTTCATCTGTTCTATCCATTCGACCGACCGTTCATCCACATATCTCTGACGCTATCCCTTCGTCTATCCGTACGTTCATCTATCTATTCGTCCTAACATCTAAAACTTCGCACGTCTTCGGAACCAGCTGCCTAGTAACAGACTTGAAACACTCAGATCTATCTCAACAAAGAACTTAATAAATATATATGGAAATATGGCTAGGCAAGTTGGCTTTGACAGCTGAAACAGTTAATACTTCCGTTGCAGCAATGGCCCTCGACTTGATGAACTCTTCCGTTTTGCAACCAAAAACAGGAACGAAACGTGAAACGAGGCATTTGGCCCTGCGGCGCCAACGATAAAAGATCATTGCCCATTAGTAGTTGTTGCGCACGACTTGTAGCAAGAACAGCAACAGCAACAGCAACAGCAACAACAATAGCAACAACAACAATGACAACTCTCACCTGTTGCAACATGCAACATGAGCACGCGCCAACAGGCAACACCAACACAATGACAGGAAGATCGAAAACGAAACCAAAGCTTGGCCAACTAACTGGCCAGCCAGGCCGCTAGCAGCTAGCCCGGTTGGTTGGCTGGCTCAGTTACAGTAACACACATTCGACTTTAGTTTGTTGTTGTTGTTGTTGCCATTGTATGCAACGAAGCGCATTTCCATTTCTAACGTTGATCTGCGATCTGCAACAGCCACGACAAACACGACCACAGCTAAAGCTGAGCTGTTGCTGCTAGTTGTTGCTGTTGTTGTTGTTGGCTGCCTGAATGGGCGACTGGTTGACTAGCCTAGCCTAGCTGACTGTAAGTAAGGTCGCCATTTGCAGTGGCGGTCGATCGCGGCTCGTTCATGGCCCAGCTCACCTACAAACCGACAACCAAAAAGACAAGTTTAGACGTTGTTGTTGCCGTTGCCGTTGCAGTTGTTGTTGTTTGTGCCATTGGACTTGCTCTTGGCTTTGAGTTTTATTGGTTGTTTGGCCATTGGCTGATTTATTGTGCATACTCACATGCCAGCCCATTGCAGTTTTTCCATTTCGCTCTTGACCCTAATGCCAGCTGACTAACTAAATACTAAATTTAACTCTGCTGTAATTGAGTCTTGCTCATGGCAATCGAGGTGGCCAAAAATTTAATTTCCTGGCAGTTAAATGAAGCCAACACACACACACACACAGACACACACACACACAGCAAGGATGTTGCTCTGTGGCAGTTGAGCTGAGTTGGGTTGAGGCTGAGGCTGAGGCTGAAGTTGAACTGGCATACAAGGAAACTAAATGTGCCATGTCGAAATGTGTTGTCTGTATTTGTTGAAGCACTATCGAGGCAAACGGCATTGTCTATCTGTTGCTCTCACTGCACAAAACTGTTGCATGCAACAGGAGCAGCAGCAGCAACAGCAGTTAGTAGTTAGCAGACAACGACGATTCCATTTGCTGCTGGCACATGGCACATTTTCGACATGTTTTGTGTGCATTTTGGCAACAATAACAAAGTCATTCTGCCATATAGAAACGGAGGCAGTGGCTGCTGACTGGCAGCCCAGCCCAGCCCAGCACAGCCCGGCCCTGCACAGCAGAGCAGGGCAGAGCAGAGAACGTCACGCGTTGCAGGAAATGTGCAAAACAACGTTACGAAACTTTTTTGTTGCTGCATGCGCAACAGGAGGCAGTCACCAATACCAATGCAACAGCAGCAGCAATAGCAGCACCACCACCACCCACACTACCCGTACCACCCACTAAAATGAAAAAAATAAAACGAATGCTCTGCTTTTGCTTTGACTTTGCTGCTTTTTGGGGCTGCTGTGGGTGTTGCTGCTGCCGCCTCTGCTGCCTCTGCTGCTGCTGCTGCTGCTGCTTCGTATTTTTGCTTCGTTTTCATTTATTCCAAGTTTTCTTCTTCTATTTTCATTTATTTTCTTTTTTTTTTGCTCTAGCTATATATTTGGGTACAACGACTTGTTGCTTTGTCTGCGCCTGGGTGTGGCAGCTGGATGTTACGTATGCGACCTGTATGCCGGGCCACACTGTCTTATGCATGTGTGCAATATGTTTTATGATGTCAGTTTTGGGTTTTATTAAAACTGCCCTGAGATATATGTGCGAGCTGCAAGCGCATGCAATTTGGTAAATGTAATGCGCAGCAAACAGAGGAGGAAGAGTGCGAAATGCTCTTATTTTTAATAAATACGTAAGCAGGCAATATGCATAAGTATTATCGCTTATGTGCTGACACATTGCGCATACGCCATGTGGCATCAGCTGCCGCTGCCGCTGCTGCTGCGTTGTCTTATCAGCAGCCCAAATGTGCAGGCACTCTTTTTTTTTGTGTAGTGCAACGGTAATATATATACATATACATTTACAAATTGGGGTCACCTTCAAATTATCAAATTTCGACCGAAATGATTAACTCAATAAACAAAATATACAACAAAAATTGCATGAAAAATGAAAATAAAAACTGCCTCTCCAATCCCCGCGTTTCAAATTATATAAAAAATTAAAGCAAGTTACAGCCACAGCTACAACACTAACAACAACAACAACAGCAGCAGAATCCACTCATTCGCTGGCGAAAAAAAAAACCTTATCTTTGTTACACAAAAAAAAAAAAAAACGCAACGGGCACGACGATGTTGTTGATGATGATGAATTTGCCCTGATTTCGACACAAAAATAAACAAAATAAAAAATAAAAATAAAAAAAATAAAAAAAAAATGAAGGCAGAATGCAACAGTAACAACAACAATTGCTGTTTCTCAAATATAGTAAAAGAAAAATAGAAAAGAGCAGAAAAAAAAAAACACACACACAAAATTTAGATAAGACGAAATTGAGTCAAGCCGCCAGAAAAAAACTTCGCATGCAGTTTCTAACAGCAACAACAAAGCATACAACAGGAAACAACAAAAATTATGAAAAGCTACAACAACAAGAGCACTGCAAACTACAACAAAGTGCAGCGCGTGTTTGGCTCGATCTAGCGGGCGGCCGAGAGGGGCATGAAAATATTTTTCAGCAGTTGTCTAAATAACAGCAAACGACATTGGCGTCAGTGCCAGAAAGCAAACGAACTAAATTGCTAAAAAAAAAAGCAAAAAAAAAAACAACAACAACAACAAATGTCCACAAAAAACAGCAACAACTAATGAAAATAAACGAAAACGTAACAAAAATCAATTGTCGCCAACCAAACGTCAATACAAGTGTGCATGTGTAATACACACATGTGTGTGTGTGTGTGTATCGTCAAAAAAAAACATGCAGCCGCAATTGGAACTATTTGCCAGCAAGGGTTGATGGCGAGGGGGCGCCTGAGAGGGCGGCTGCACAGTGAGTGCCATGCATTTAATTGCCGCCGCACAAAATGTCACATGCAGAGCAACAAAACTAGCTGAATTGAGCCAAGTGTGAGCGAGAGAAGGCTAACACGGCGACAGAGAAAGAGCGACAAATAGTGAGAGTATATAGCCAAAATATATATAATATATATACATATAGACATTCTTTTAACTCATTTGTTTAAGGAGCTATAATAGGCTTAAGTTCATAAAAGCAGGCATTTACTGAAGATTATTTTTAGCTTATCTTTCAGTTGTAGCCTGTATAAAGTGAGAGTGGGCCTATAGCAGCTAGGCAGCTAGGCTGACAAACAGATCTAAGTCTTTAAATTGTCTACAACAAAGTTTTAACTGCCTAAAATTTTGGAATTATATAATATTATATGCATAAATACATATAATTTGAGCTGTTTTCATTTGAATTACAAAGTTAATGAAAAAGTCTCGTACAGGATTGTAGTATCGCATACGTTTTACATAAGGTCTCTGCACTCTCGACCACAACCATTTATAAATAGAGATTTTGAGATCTTTTGATACCTAGTCATGTCCAAAATAAATATCAAATCCCATTTGTAGACGAACTTTGCAGGGTATCAGCACTACACTCCATTGTTTGCTTTGAGGTGTCTGCACTACCGACCCGCACCACTTATATATACAGATTTTGAGGTTTCTTGATACCAACTCATGCCCAAATTAAACATCAAATCCTATTTGTAGACCAGCTTTGCAGGGTATCAGCACTACACTCCAGTGTTTATCTTTGACTTTGGTTTGTATATGATTCGACAAATAGGCCAAACCTTGCTGCTTAGACAGACACAGAGATGACTCAGCTGGCACACACACACACACAAATAGAGTGGATCACATGATACGTTTTATAGCCTAAAGTGATTTTTATCAAATTTCCGTTGATTAAAAAGCTGTTGCTCTATCACTTAGCCAAGGCTTTAAGCTTTTTGAGTTCATAAATGACAGTCAATTACATGAAATACAAATCAACTTTAGGGCTTCAATTTTGTAATTTCAAACATTCTGGCGAATATTTAATGGCCAAGCGAAATCAATTGAAAACTTGTCAATGACGCGCTGAGTGAGTGTTTGAACAAAAGCTTGTTGCACTCAACATGCAACACTGATAGAGCTAACAACAACAACAACAGCAGCAGCAGCGAGTGCTGCCTCAATTGGGCATAAATGCAACAACACAAAAAATAAAGGTTTAATTGAAAAGTCGATGGTTCAATACACTTTTATAGATACATGATGCCTAAGTTATAATAATATAATATAGTGTAATAAAAGTATAAATATATATTTTGTTTTTTCTTTAAAGGAATTTTTAATAAGAAATCAGAGTAGGAAGGCAGAACCAGATGGACATTGCACAAAACCAATATGCTCATTTCTCTTTTGTAGATGAGTATAATTACAGCATTTAAATATGGGAAAAATATTCAAATATTTAATTTTTTAGTTTTTTAAATAAGCAAAATATTTTAAAATACATATTATAAAAAAAAAATATTTTACAAACTTTTCAATTTTTGAAATTTATTTATTTTTTTTTTTTTTTTCTTAAATTTATAAAGAATTTTTGGGCATTATAGAATAATTTTAAAATATTAATATAATGTAGATAATTATTAAAATTTCAGCGCTCTCTATTTAACCGTTGCATATTGACTGATCTAACTATAGTACCCTTCCATCTTGTATAAAACTGAATTTAAATTGAAAACGCATATCTGCTGTGAAAATAATTCGAATATTTCTAACTTTTTTGCTCTCTCTTCTGTTTATTTTTGCAATTTTAAGCAACATTTGTATTTGCATTGGCCAGCGCGAGCAGGTGAATTGTTATTGACATTAACTTTTGTTTTTTTTTTTTTTTTAATTTTTATCGTTGATAAGCTTAAGGACACTGTGGGACACTGTGGGGCAAAAACCGCTGCATTCAATATTATTTATACAATTGTGCATGTGGCAAATATCGAGATATCGAGTTTGCTTTTCGGCAACAAAAGCTGCGAGCCAGCTACGGCAATAGACGTGAATGCCATTTGGCCAGATAACGCATACGCCGACTGTACTGAATTTATTTATTTATTTTTCTTTTTGTTCTATTTTGTTTTTAGTTTATTGAAAGTGTGCAAATAAGTTTTAACAGTTTTATACAAGATTCAGCTGCACCTGTTGCCTCATCATAGCGAATTGTCATTGTCTTTCTTAGGCAAACTACGTGGATTTTGCATTTGCTGTCGCATGGCCAAAGTTAAATTAAAACGCATTTTTTTTTTGCGTGCTTCTTTGCTCCACACGTTGCAAAAGAAAAACATCGGCGAAAAAGTTTGCCACATAGCCAAACCAAAGCCCAGCAGCACCACGCACCACCCTCCACCCACAGATTGGGTGGGGGAGTGGGGCTGGGGGCTGGGGGATGGGCGTTGCACAAACTACTATACAAAAACAACTGCCTGTTGCACTTTCCTATATACCTGGAATGCTTCCAGTGTTTGGGTCTCTGGCCTTCCAACATCCCCGAACCACCAGAAAAAAAGGAAATATTTGAAGAAATAAAATAAAAGCAAAATAAGAAAAAAAGAAAACTAGAGTAGAAGCAGAAGAAGAAGCTGAAAAAAAATGCGATATAACACCCAACTCCTGCTGCAGCGTTGCAGCAACAGTTTATTTTATGCGCTACGCTTTTGTAGTTAGCCAGAAAGAGTGTGAAACGGAGTGAGCGAGAGAGAGAGAGAGAGAGAGAGGGAGTGATAAAAGCAAAAGAGATAGATAAAGTGAGAGAGACAGAGATAGAGAGTGCCAACTGTAGCTCGCTTTTCTGTTGGCGCTTTGACTGCAGCCAAAGCGCAGCCAATTTGAATGAAGCAATTGATTTTCAATGCATTTTCTATTTCTATTTTTATATTTTCTAATTTTTGCTTTTTTTTGTGCATAAATTTAAATTAGATAAATGCAAGTGGGCTTAGTGCAAACGCCGTTTTGAGCTTTAACATGCTAAACGCCTATTTACACAGTCCAATTTCCACTTTAGCTTCAATGAATCACGCACGAGCTCTGATGCACTCCGTACTTAAATAGAATACATATAAAAATTTTATTCAGCGAAATTATATTTATATATTATTGATATTGTGTAACAGAAATAAGACTTTATGTGGCACATTGGTATATACTTATATAACTATTTTTGATCAGGCTAACCAGCTGAGTAGATCTGGAGTAAGTCTGCTATATTCCAGTTTCTGTACTCTACTCTTTAACTAGCTGAGTCGATTTCTTTTCAATTTTCTGTAAGTCGCTGATTATCTTCTTTATTATGTTAGCTCATGAAGACAGCTGACATAATTGTTCCTTTGATATCTTTAATAGCATGCCTTATTCGGTCATTATTCAGATTTTCGAAAAGTTATTGTAGATCTACTTGCTGTATGTAACACATATATACTTCTATCTGGAATGCATTATTCAGAATAATGCAAGATTTTCAAGAACTCTCTGCTCATATGTGTATGTAGATAAGAGAATACAGCAATCAAGGGTAACTGTTCGCTACTAAAGCGGCACACCCTTTTTAACAGGGTATCTGCTAGCTAGTCAATCAAATCAGTATTTTTTCATAGACTATCTGCCACTCACTCCTGTGTACAGGGTATCTACAAACCAAGCAACTCGTATACATATATAATAGCTAGAGCACTCTTGTCATATAAATTTATAATGTGCCCCAAAAATGGAAAAAGAAGAGAACAGAGAAATTGGCTAAACTTTGGTTTAGTGAGTCACACTGAGTCAGCAATGGGATGCATGTGACGAGTGTGCCTCGTGGCTGACTGTTGCCTGTTGCATGTAGCTCGCTGCTCGTTGCCTGTGCGGCAAGTTGTTGCATAAGCAACAATAGCTTGTGCGACTTGTTGCCTGTGTGCCAGTGCCCCTGCCACAGCCACAGCCACTGTCGTTGAGCACTTCTAATCCAATCACACGAACAATAGCAATGCAAATGCAAGCTCAGTCAGCAGCAGCTACAGCAGCAGCAGCAGCAGCAGCGTGGCTGCAACTTCCTTTGTCTGCCATTGAGAGCCATATGCAACGCAGACGTTGCAATTGCCGCGCTGACTTGCCTTGCCTTGCCGCTGTGTTGATGGTCAAGGTCATGAACCTGTTCCAATAACTCGTTTTTCTTACGTGCCACACACACACACACACACACACACACACACACACACACGCAGACACACAGGGAGACAAACAGACAGACAGACAGACAGACGAACGGACAGGGGTATGGACCGGCAGCCAACAGATGATTGTATGTTGCATGCTGGCAAAAGTTGCTGCCGCTCTGGCTCTGCTCTAATGCTAATCCTGGCAGATTTGCCAGCATGCCAGCGGCATTTGGCTTTTGCTTCCATGCCATGACTAATAGCTGTCTAATGGTCCGAGCAGCGGCTGCCAAGCGGCAGCTCAAATCAATTTGCCAAACATGAAATTAAATTTCAATTCAACTTAACAACACACAAACACACACACACACATGGATCAAGGACACGTGGCAACAATTTATATACATATATTTATGTCATATATAGGAGAAATGAATTGCGATAAATTGTCGTGCGTGGGCGTCGTCCACCTGGCTGATTCATTGTTTTGTTTTTCAACATCGGCCGTGTTCAGTGTCAGCGAATGAATTATGCGAAATCAAAATGCGATTTGCTGCAAATCAAACAAAGAGAATCCATTCGAGCAAATGCTTCCGTCTGTCAGCGCGTTGAAATTAGAAGCGCATTAATTAGAAATCTTTATTATTCTAATTTTTTTCCATTTCCATTTCAATTTCTATATTTTTTTTTTTAATGAATTCAACACAATAAATTTGAGGCGACATTTGTGCATAAATTGCAAATAAAGATTTCCGTGAATTTCTTTTTATTTAATTTCTGTATATTTTGTGCATTGAGACGCATTCAACGGCAGCAGCAACAACAACAACAACAACAACAGCAACATTTTGTCAAAAGCTGCCCATATTGATAATTGTGCATTTGATGCCCATTGTTGAATTTGTGTGTGTGTGTGTGTGTGTGTGTGTGTGTGTGCAAGCATACGTATATGGTGTGCACTTGTCGGGCTTCGCGTCTTATTTATTTTGCCAGCTCTTACGGAAAATTTTGTTGAGGTTAGGTTAAAGAGCCAAAACGAAAATTCGAAAAAATTAATTAATAACTTATACTTATACTTATACTTATACTTATACTTATACTTATACTTATACTTATACTTATACTTATACTTATACTTATACTTATACTTATACTTATACTTATACTTATACTTATACTTATACTTATACTTATACTTATACTTATACTTATACTTATACTTATACTTATACTTATACTTATACTTATACTTATACTTATACTTATACTTATACTTATACTTATACTTATACTTATACTTATACTTATACTTATACTTATACTTATACTTATACTTATACTTATACTTATACTTATACTTATACTTATACTTATACTTATACTTATACTTATACTTATACTTATACTTATACTTATACTTATACTTATACTTATACTTATACTTATACTTATACTTATACTTATACTTATACTTATACTTATACTTATACTTATACTTATACTTATACTTATACTTATACTTATACTTATACTTATACTTATACTTATACTTATACTTATACTTATACTTATACTTATACTTATACTTATACTTATACTTATACTTATACTTATACTTATACTTATACTTAT
This sequence comes from Drosophila aldrichi, assembly GCA_035045965.1. NCBI lineage: Eukaryota > Metazoa > Arthropoda > Insecta > Diptera > Drosophilidae > Drosophila > Drosophila aldrichi. The sequence continues at coordinate 2,092,279 of JAWNOM010000038.1, forward strand.
ACTTATACTTATACTTATACTTATACTTATACTTATACTTATACTTATACTTATACTTATACTTATACTTATACTTATACTTATACTTATACTTATACTTATACTTATACTTATACTTATACTTATACTTATACTTATACTTATACTTATACTTATACTTATACTTATACTTATACTTATACTTATACTTATACTTATACTTATATACAATGTTGAGATTATTTCTGTGCCACCTGCAATGACCTCCCCTTGCCCAACGTCAGTCCCATCTTTACCCACGCATTTGCGAGCCCTCCCCCATTCCTGACCAACTAATTTCACAACTCGGAAAGAATTCGGAGCAGCAGCAAAAAAAATATGGTGAAAATGTGCAAATGACAAAGGGAGAGAGATTTACGGCGGCATTTTACAGAGAGAGCAAAAAATGTGCGTTTCACATGAAAATCAATAAAAAAAAAAAAATTACAACAAAAATATATTAAAATTTATTAACAGCAAAAACTTTTGGTCAAAAAAAATGTGAATATTTTTTACAGCATTGTTTTTAGTGTTCATGGAATATTCTTGACCTTTTAGAGTGTGCGATAGTGTCTGTATGTATGTATGTGTGCGTGTGAGTGTGTGTGTGTGTATGCGGGTAGCTCGTGTTGCGGTTTTTACAAAGTATGTAGAATGCACTCACTCAAACACACACACACACACACACACGCACAAACATTCGTTAAGTTTGTGGAAATATAAAAACAAAAATGTAAATTTAATAAAGATATGTAAATATATGGATTATTAATAAAGAATTTTACTTACTTTCAGTGTGATGCAATAGTTTTCAGTTATTTGCGTATTTCGCGCACGTTTCAATATATAGAAATGTTTTGTTATTAATATAATTGTGGAATTTTTGTATTTGATTTCTTAAATTCTTAGAGTCACAGCACTTGAATTGTCATTAATATATATGTATATATATATATACTTCAGCAGAGATTTTGTTTGATTGATTTTTGATTTGGGCTTCGATGAAAGGAAATACAAATTTGTTATCACAAGCGAAACGCACGTCAACTGTTTTGCTAGTCTTTGGGCTAGCGAAGAGGAAGCACATGCAATGCACTCTTACACACACACACACACATACACTGGCATAGATGAGAGCAGACGCACACTTATACACATGTACGAATGTGTGTGTGTGTGTGTGTGTGTTGGTAGCAGCAGCAGAAAATAAATAAAAATTTCGCACCGCGACCAACGTCAACAACAAACAAACACCGACACTAACAACAAGCGCAGACAACTTTACTAATACGTAAACAACAAAATCGACTAACTTGACGACGACGTCGACGTCGACGCTGACGCTGACGCTGACGTTGACGTTGACGCTGGCGTCGCTGCTGCTGTTGCTGTTGCTGTTGCTGCTGCGCTGCGCTGCGCTTACAACGACAATCCGAAGCTAAGGCAAAAGCGTACCGAACCGTTCGAAACGACCGACAATAAAGCTGCCATCCAGCTGAGCTGCCCGGCACTTTGACTATGAGCTGGAGCCCAACTGAGCGGCGGCAGAATGAGTGCAGCGGCGTGCTGCTCTCCACACACTCACAATCGCAATCACTCACACACACACACACACACACGCACATGACAAAGAGCCAGCCACAATGCTGCGTTGTAAAGGTCTAAGAAAAGTTTCGCAGTTCGCATGCATTTGCCTTGGCTGAGAACAAACCGCTCAAGTTACAACTGTGTGTGCATGTGTGTGTGTGTGTGTGAGTGTGTTGAAAAAATTGCAGTGGCAGTGTCAGCGCGCTAGCGAGAGATAGACAGAGAGCGAGAGAGCAACAGAGAGTGAGAGAGAGACCCTGGCCAAGTGGGAGGTAGCAGCCGGCTAGCTGCTGTTGTCAATGTATTGGTGCGCTTCATTCATGGCAGCCGGCAAAAAAACGTTAAAAGCGAAATTGGTTAAAAAAAACTCAAACTCACACACACACACATACACTCACATACACTCGCAGTGCAGAGAGCAAACAAAAAAAATGTAAAGAAAATGGTGGCTAGAATCAACTGGGAGCGCAATGAAAAAAAATTTGTCATCTCCTCCTGGCTAAAGAGCGCGAGAGCGACTGCTGAGCGACTGCAGGCGGGGAAGGCCAGTGTCAGTGTGTTTTTAATTGCACTTGGCGCTGCATTAGTGTGTGTAAACACACGCATACACAAACACACACACACAGCTGTCTCAGCGCTCAGTTAAATGCACTCAGAACCAAAACGCGCTCTGAGTGCGTTTTTTTTTTTTTGCAATTTTATTTTTTCGTTATTTTTTAGCTTTTTTTCGTTTAATACATTTTGTGCATTTTGCTCTCCATTTTGTAATTTTTCAACAGTTCTTTTTCGGTTGCGAAAACAAGTCCGAAACTGCGACGACGACGGCGACGGCGACAGGCAACGCTTTGTTTAGCGCTGGAGACGAAGACGGAGACGCTCACTCACCGCTCGAAATGCAACTGGCGACTCCGACAACGCGCGCCCGTTGCACATGCACTTTTAGTTTTTTGTTGTTGTTGTTTTTGCGTTTTTTTTTTTCGAGTGTGCAACGGTTTGTGCGAATGTCGAGCGCGCGCGAGAGCAAAACTGAAATTATAATAATTCGCCCAGCCGGACGACAGACGGACGGCGAATTCGACTCGGCTTGCAGCGACTCAATTGCATGTCATTGTAGACGAAAAAAAAAGAGGCGAAAATAAAAATACTTTTGAGAATTTTCGGCACAGCGAATTATGGACTCTCGACTCTGTGTGCGAGAGTGAGATAGATTGATAGTGGAGGGGCCTGTTGGAGTGGGGGGAGTTGCAGTCTAGCTGTGACTGTGACTGGGGCTGGGACTGGGTCTCTGCCTGAATTTAGTCGTGACTCGGTTTCAAGGTCTCTCAATTAATGCGAAAATTTCGTTGTAAATGTTTTTTCATTTTTTTTTCTTATATTTATTTTGTTTATTTTTGTTTGCATGCTTGTAACAAAATTCGTGTATAATAAATATAGTAATTGTTTAACTATTTTTTTTTTTTTTTTTACGACTTTAATGCTTTTCTAATAAGCGAAATATTTGTTGATTTTTTAATTGCATTTACATTTGTTAACGGCGACTCTTTGACCTTGGGCCTTGCATAGTCAAGAACTGGCATTTGAATTGGCGAAGGTGATGGAGGCGTATACATAAATACGTATGTATGTATATATATATTTGTGTATATGTGTGAGCAAATGTTTGGTTATATGATACTAGTTGAAACGAAGCTTTGAGCTAAAGCAAGCCTTGAGTCAAGTTGATATTGGTTTTTTGTTTTTGGAAGTTAATAAGGAATGATTTTTGTGAATCGTTATTATATCTATAATCGTCTATATCTATAATTACATAGAATTAATATAGAAATTGACGATAGTTCTTAGAGGAAATATTTTCCATATGCTATGTGATGAATATGATATATAAGATCAATAGGGTAGAGACAGAGAAAATATGTTTCAGGCATTTTACCCAAAAGATCTATACTTAAATGAATAATATACACATAATTGTTCAAATATATAGAAATCACAGTCTATCTGATATATGATTAATTTCATCTCTTAATACCGATTGATCTTAGAGTTCAGATAAGTTAAATCTTAAAACAGTAATCTTCGAAATCTGTGAAATTCAACATCACTGATGATCGTAATATATGAATATAAAACCCTTGCAGATACACAATGAAATTAACAAGAAGCAGAAGGAAAATACATTTCAAAATAAACTCGCTTTTAATTCGTGTCCTCTGACCATTCAAGCCATCGACTTCCGTGTTGAGCGATATAAAAGCATAAACGAATAAGTAAGAGTGAAATGCGGAAATATACGACTAGAAAATACCCTGCATGTTATAACATAAAATATATGATGCGAATATATAGATCTGGGCATAAGTAAGCTAGGAAAATGGGAAAACGAATAAAAAGCAACTTCTATGGATAAACGTGCTTATAGAAATGAGTATGGGGTACATCCACATATGCATATAAGCTTTATTTATATATTTTGGCCACACCTACTTCTGTCTTTTACTTCCTGTTGTACAAAAACCAATATACCCCGTATACCACCTTTTCAATAAGTTTCGAGTACAAAAAAAAAAACATACGAGAAATGTCGCCAAAGAGGAACACACATAATTGCAGTCTTTACAAGAGATAAAATCGACAACAACATGCAAAAAGCAGCAGCACAAAAAAAAAACTCATAAAATATATATACATATATATAAAGTATGTGCATGTATTTATATATCCATATTTGTGCATAAAAATCTGTTGAGAAGCAATTAAAATGAAAACCACGTAAGCAAATACGAGTGAGCTCCCCGAAAAAGGCGTTAAAAAGTGCCAAAAAATACAAAAAAAAAAAGAGACGTAAAACCCATAAAAACCACCCTATTGCAAAATGCATTTTTCCCCCTTAACCCTCGGCTGCCCCCTTGAGTAACTTAACCCCCTTCGTATACCCCTTCAATCGTACCCTTGCCTATGCACACAAAAGCAAACGTGCAATTATGTTGAATGCATTTCGGAAAAAAAATAAAGTACCCAAAAAAAAAAAGAAAAAACGCCGAAGCGAATGCACAAAAAACAAGTAAGATGCAATTTTTTGCATAATGAAAAATGCAGCAGGCAACAAATGCACTCACACACACACACATGCACACACATATATAATGAAACGCATTGCACATTGTAAGCTGAGCTGTGAAATCCAGACCCAAAAATATATTCTAAAATTAAAATGCGACGGCCTGTCGAAATGTAAACAATCAAAGGGGTGCACGATGCACTCACATAGCCACGTATATATATATATATATATTTATTTATACATACATATATACGATATCTTTATATTCACACGTACACAGACGCACTGAAAGTACGCTACTGCAATTCAGAGCTGACAACTTCTGATCCATACAAGAAAAGACTTTAAGAAAAAGTTATTAAATATTACAATTAAATTTACAATTATTGAAGGGTAATCAAAATAGTTAGCAACATTACATACATACACTTTATTTTTATATTTTTGTATTTTTTTTATCATTTAAAGATTAATCAAAAAATATATTGGAGAACGTTTAATTTTGCAAAGAATAATTTTAAATAAATAAAACAAAAGAAATGAATCAAAGTTAAAATATTAAAAAAGTTTTTTATAAGTATTTTAATATTTATCAATTTACAATAAAATCTGAAAATCAAAGATGTTACAAAATATTAGTAAGAAATAATGATTCCATCATGATTAGCCAGAGCCGAATTCTTATATATAAAGAAAAACAAATAACACTTAAATCTATCCGTAAAAAGGCTAAATGGGCAGCACTGCTGCCATAACGATGCAACGCACAAAGCCAAGGCAAAGAAATGCATGCACTCACACACACACACACACACACACAGTCAAACACTAATGGGGTGGGTTTTGCACTCTTAATATCTTTGCAGCATTTTGGAATGCATAATTTAGCTAAGATTGTTTTTTTTTTTTTTTTCCTTCAATCTCCTCGTCTTCTTCTTCGTCGTCTTCTTTTTTCTGATTTTTTTGCAATTAATTCGTGAAATTACGCACTTCCCATGGCTGGGCTGGCTGATGATGGTCTGATTGCTGATTGGCCCAAATGAGCGCCCAGTCAGGAAGTAGATTGCATCCGTTCTAAGCAGCGCCTGGGACATCATTTGGCAAACGGAACTACAAGCCAGCGGAAGCAAACACACACACGCACAGAGGTACACACGGAAACTGAGCATTGACCACCATAAATAATGAGCGAAATTAAATGCACACTTAACTCAGATAAAGATCAAACTTAAGCCGTAATAATTGGCGACACTTGAACAACATTTCAGAACGAATGTGCTGCAAATAATTATTCAATTACAGCTGCAACAGCATCTAATGTTAACTAATTGTCTAATGTTGACTAATGACAAACAGAATAAACAGTTCGCTGAAAGAAATCTATATAGAATAGCGCTCAGAGATCTTGGATTGCATATTGTCTTTCAGTTGTGATCCATAAGGTGAGCTATAAAAGTTCTCAAAAATAAATATGCATATCGACCAACAGATATTCCAGAAAACTAATATACTCTTTTAACTGCGCTAACGAAGTAAACCTATAAATAAATCATAAAATATGTTGATAAATTCATAAATACTGTATACATCTGTATAGTATATACATCATATATATCTACATATATATGTATATCTGCATATATGGCTATAACTTAAGAATTATTATGTCTCTAGAATATGAATATGATTTTTAAATATTTTATAAAATGTAGATAATTCTACATATAAACATATTACATATACATATACTGAAAAGACTTGATAAGAAAATTTGATATACCTTCAAAAATTATATACGAAATAAACAGCTATTTCAATTAGCTACTTTTGTTCAAAGATATAGCACAATTATAGACACTCAATATACGCGTATATCGACGCCCACATATTTGCTCTATAAGAGCCTTATAAAGCTGCCCAAGGCAATGGCACTACATACATATATAAGCATATACACATACATAAACAAAATGCGATTCTCTCTAGGCTGTTTAAAGTAAAAGTAAATGAAAACAAGCAAAGCAAATAAACCAAAATGAAATCAACAAATAACGCAGACGCGACTAAGAAGAAGAAGCAGCAGCGGCAGCAGCAGCAGCAGCCAAAGCCAATGACCAAGAATCAACAACAACAACAGCAACAACAACAGCAACGGCAGCACAGATTGCTGAGAGGCCAAGGAACTCGAGAGCAATACAAAATTGCTTGGCCTTGGTCAGGCACACAGTGCACATACACACACACACCATCACTCATGTATGTGTGTGTGTGTGTGTTTATTGTGCATACATATAAATACTTTTAAATGTTTTTTTTTTTTTTTGTGGCTATTTTGTTGCTCTTCTTATTGCATTGCATTTGCGCTCTTGCCTTATTACGTTTTAATTTTCGTTGCGAAAAGTCGATAAGAAAGTTGAAGTGTTGATTAACGCGGCAATTGATAAGATACGAAACACACACACACACACGCATACAGGCATATGGACATTTATAGAAATAACGGCTTTTGCCTGATAAGCGCAATTGAAAATGTTTGTTTCACTCCCAAACGTATTGCATTGTAGGTCAGTAAAAGGGGCATGCTAATGATGTCAGCCGCAGCTTAGCCCAATGAAACAGTTTGCAGCATGTGTTAAAAATACATTTCCATTAGCATACGGCACACACATACACACACACACGCACACACAGACGCCAAAACATGTCCAAATATACACGCACAAATTGCCGTTTAACCAATGTCAATGTCAACAAGCAACATCTGCAGCAGCAACAGCAACGGCAGCAGCAGCAACAGCAGCAGCAGCAACAACAACAACGGCAACAAATTCATTTCTAATGGACGCAGCAGCCACGCGGAAATCGTTGCCATGTTTAGGCCGTGTTGTTGCTGTTGCTGTTGTTGCTGTTGTTGTTGTTGCTGCTGCTGCACGCCAGCAACATATTGTGTGTAAGGTCATATCGCGAAATTTGATTTGGCTGCCTGCCAAATACAAAACAGATGAATGCACGAGCACACACACTCGCACACAAACACACTCACACACACCAACACCAACACACGAGTGTGCGAACATGTTTGTGTTGCACGCGTTTTGTTGCATTTGGGGGTCGTTATTGGGCGCTGGCAGTTTAAGATGTTTAGTTTTAGATATCAATGAAGTTGAGAGCGAAAGTGTTTTCCGACCATTTACGATTTCAATAAATATTACGTATACGTATACGTATGTGTGCGTATGTATGTATGCATGTGTGTTTTTGGTCGCTGAACTTGTGGCAGATTTGCATATTTAGTGAAATGTGCACTTAAATTGGCATTGATTGCTATTCAAAGCAATTTATTATTGAACATTATTGAATAATTACGGAAATGTAGGAAGCAAAAAGCTTAAAGATTAAAGAGAGTGAAAATTTTTAGCGCAATTTTACGACTAATTAAATGTCAATTACATTTGAAATACAAAAAATATCATAAAGGATTTACTACAATAATATATTGACTACAATTTCTTAACTGTCTCTTTATCAACAACAATAAAAATTCACTTTCCAAAGTTCACGTACTGAATGAAAAATCCGAAAAAGATAAAGCTGACGCATTCTTTTCTTTTTGATAAATTTTTATCTACTTCTTTGCTTTTCGTTTATTTTCACTTCCGTTTTGATATGTTTGGAATTTGTGTATAAAGCTATCAAGATGCATTCTGCAAACGATAAACAAAGAAAGCGTAATTCAAGAATTCACATATACCTCTCTCGCTCTCCCTCGCTCCATAACTTATAGCGTAAGCCAAAGCTCATCAATTGCCGAAAAGCATTCGCTGCTCAAGTCTAACGGTTAACTCCAATTCACTTGCACTTGCACTAGCACTGGCCTCTGCACTCTTTGCACGAAGAGCGACAGAGAGAGAGAGAGAGAGAGAGAGTCAAGTTCAAAAACCTCATTACATGCGAAAAGCTGTTATTTTATGATGAGCGAACGAGCGACAAAGCTGCAAGCATTTTGTATTTTGTGGCTTCTGATTTGAAGTCCACGCAGTCCACACACACACACACACACATACGCACAAGCTCATTTACAGCAAATTGATATACACACACAACTCATACATAAGTATTTGTTTATAGTATATTTTTTCTTTATCGCACATGATTCACCAAAATAAAAAGACAACAACAAATGTGAAATGGCGTCCATGACCAACACAACACAACACAGAGACAACTGAAAGGCCAGAGACAACAATAACAACAACAACAGCGCAGCAGCGGTCACTCGCCCTCTGCTTCTGCTCCTGCTGCGCTGCTCCATATGGTATGCCATGAACTGAGCCAACAACCGATTTTTATTATTATTTTGAATACGCTTCTTGTTACTGTTATTACTCTTATTGCTGCTGTTATTGTTGCTGTTGTTGTTGCTTTTTTTGTATTTTGTTTTGTATATTTTTCGTCACACTTGGCAGCAGCAGCAGCAGGCAGTGACAGAGGCAGCGGCGGCGGCAGCGTATTTGTATTTGTATTTGCACAGAGCCAGCGTCGACGACAGCGTCACATGCCCCCTGTCCAGGCCCCTGGCCGGGCAGCAGTCGGTCGCTGCGTCGCCTGGTCGCTTGGTCGCTTGGTCTGTCGGTCGTCCCTAACCTACGACAACCGAATTCGCACTGGGCCAGGTTCAATGAACTTTTTGGCTGCGTTCGCTGCTGTTGCTGTTGCTTTTGACGTTGTTGTCGCTGCCGCTGCCGCCGCCGCCGCCGTCGCTGTCGACGTCTTCATCGTTGTCGTTGTCGTTGCATAAAGCGTGCATTGAGGGCGCTGGTTGACTGACTGACTGACTGACTGACTGTCTGTCTGAATGACTGACTGACTGACTAGCCAAATGGCTTGTCTGTCATGCGTGTGTTGTTGTTGTTGTTGCTGTTGTTGTAGCTGTTTGCTTAGTGTCTGTGTATGCGTGCATGAATGAAGCTTCTTTCTTTTAATTTTGTCAAGTTCGTTTTGAATTTCAATTTTGAGTCATGCATAAAGTGCAAGATACGACAACGAGTACTTAAGCTCGCACTCACACACACACACATATGCATTGAGCGAGTGTATGTGTGAGTGTGCGTGAGTGTGTGTGTGTATGCCGTGGTTGACAGTCAGCAGCTGTCGCTGGTTTTGTTTTCTTTCCCTCTTCTTCTTCTTGTTGTTTTTTGATAAGCGTCTTTCCTATAAACGCAACTGCAAAAATAATTTAAAAGAAATTAACCACAATAACCCAAGCTGTCGATTCTCAACAGCAACAAAATTCACTAGAAATCGGAAACTTTTTAGAAAATCAAATTACATGGTGCAAAGAGAATGACAGAAAGAATTCAACGGCAAAAAAAAAACGGAAGCCGAAATACACTAAAAAATAAGTAGAATATAATACATTTGCTATGTGTGAAAAAAATAAATATAAAAATAATAATAATAAATTTTAAGAAAAATTGTATTAAGTGAAAATTAATCAAAATACAAAATAAAATAATAATAATAAAAAATGTAATTACAAAATTAAAATGTTTAAAGATAAAATAATAAACAATAATTTAAATATAATTAAAATAAAATACGTTGGAAATACTATTAAAAATAATTTTTTTTATTTATTTATTATTTTTGGTATTATTAGTTTCTTTTTTTTTTTAATATTTTTCATAGATTTCTAAATCATAATTTCAAAATAATTAATTTTCTTATACAACTTATCATCTAGTGTAATTGAAAATTTGCTACTTGATAATTCGCAAGTTGATTGAATAATTCAATATAGCCGTTTGAGTCTGGCATATATGTATGTATGTATGTATGTATAAGCATCTGGTTGAGCTGCTCTTGGGTTGCCATTGACGATAGTGATGCTGTTAAAAATAATCAGTTTTGTGATAGCTAAGGAGGCTGGGAGTGAGTCTGAGATACTCGGAGGCAGAGTCTAGTTTGCTGCGCTTGAATTGACTTGGCTAAATATGATATGCCCTGGCAGAGTCAACCAAATTGTTACCACAGGCATGCCGCCCTACACTTACCGTCTCCTCCTGCTACTCCCCCTCCTCCGATTCCTACTCTTATATGTGTGTGTGTGTGTGGCGAAAATGAATGTAATGCAATTCGAATCGATGTCGAATTGTGGATTAGTTGGCTCAAAAAAATAAAATGAATTACTACAACTTCAGCATCTCTCCGTTCGTCTGTCTGTCTGTCTGTGTGTCAGTTAGTCAGTCTGTTTGTCATTTCACATGCTCGTTCTGTGCATTTGGCTGTGATTAATTGCATTGGCTGCCGCTTGGCAATAACAACGAGCTCTGGCGGGCAAGGAAGCCTTAGAAAATGTCAGGGCCAATGGCATGGCCCAATGCAAATTTATGACAACGTCGCGCCGAGATTTATCAACTGCAGCAACTGCCAGCAACAACAACAACAACTGCCAGCAATAGCAACAACTTCAGCAACAGCAACAGCAACGAAAATAAAAATAACCAGTTAATGCGCCGACTACAAATAAAATCGAAAGCCGCAACCTAAAAAACCGGTTTGCCAAAGTTCTAAAAATGAAACTGACTGCAGCAGCTCGAGCAGCAACAAGACCAAAAATATTTTTTCACTGTCTGCCAAAATTGCAAGCGGGCATAAATTAACCGCATGGGGTCCACTAATACACACGCACACACACACACACACACATACATGGAGAGCGAGAGATAGAGATAGGAATACACGCATGCGAGACAAGCACACCCAAAACCACTTAAAGTCCACAATGATGACGTTGACGTCGGTCCCGACGTCGACGTCGGCAGCCAACCACGCCAGTTGAGTTTTCAAGTGCAATTCTCGTTGCTGATGACGCAAAAAATAAAAAAAAAAATAAAAAAAACACACACACACAAAAAATAAACAACAAAAGTAAGTAAAACCGGCAACGACCACGACCTCACCCAAAACCGGGCAGCAGCAGCAACAACAAAAGGCAGAAGCGCTGCCAGCAGAACGCATTCAGAGGCTCCACCCCAAAGCCAAAAATGCGCAATTTGACTGTACGAAAAAAAAAAAAAAAAAAAAGTAAACGAAAAAGCGAATAAAAACGCAGCAGAAAGAGCAACCAAAATAAATGTAAAACGAGCGCAAGCTAAATTATCATTGACACGTCGATGGACGCATACTCTAACTCAAGGGGAAATCAATAGAACGACACTCATAATTAAAATCAATGAGAATACAAATTATTATTGACACATCGATTTGACATACCCTTAGTAAAGAGCAATGTGTATGAGTTTCGTTGTTGTATTTATGCATATTAATTATGACAGTATGAGCGTATAACAGAATGTAAGTATGTAGCATATCGTAACTCGCTCATATAAAGTGAAAGCTCTGAGAGCGAGCTTTAAGATCCAACTTCCAAGCCTAGAGATTTGCTCTCAGAGAAAGTTCGAAACCAATAAGAAATACCAATTTAAGCTCCGTCAATAAGAATCCAATTGGAAACGTAACGCACATTTATATGCATATTTACAAGCAAAGCTTTTATTTTTGGGATAATAATTATACTTAATGCTTGCCTTTTGATATATACTAGTCCATATAACCGTGGGCAGTGTATATTCAACAACAACAACAAAATTTTGTTTGCTGCTCATACAAATTTTTTTTCTGGGCTGGCGGTTGTCGGTTACTGACCGTCCTCAAGGTTTTTCGTATTTTGCCCTTTTTGCAGAAGCAGCGACGTCGACGGCAACCGAGACGCTGGCAGCGTCAACGATCGCAGCGCTCAATTCCCTTCATTTAGAGCGCTTATTTTTTGTTGCCGCTGCTGCTGGCCGCTTCTGCGGCTGCTGCTGCTGCTGCAGCAGTTCGTTGTTGCATTTTTGAACGTTTTACGTAGCGCAAATTACAGCAAACACGCCATCATCATCACCATTACCATCATCATCATCTACATCATTGTTGGTGTTGCTGCTGCAGCGCTAGGGCGCAGTAATAATAATAAGAACAGCAGCAACAACAACAACAACGGGAGCTACAACATAATCAAGATGGCAGCCACTTGCTGCAAAAAATTGACGAATATGCGATGCAACAGCAGCAACAGCAGCAGCAGCCGAAGTGGCAGCAGCAGCGGCAGCGCGACTGCGCCAGCAACAACAGCAATAAACAGAATTTTAAACCCGAATTCAATGCAAAACATGCTGGAAAATGTAAAAAGCAAAAACGCAACAACAAAAAGCGGGGACTTGACATAAAATATGGAATCGACTGGAATAGAATGAGAGCAGATCGCATCAGAGAGCGATCCGCAGAGTTGAGTTGAGTTGAGTGAAGTGAAGTATGCCGCTATTGCCATCTCGCTCTCAGCGCGCGCAGTTATCTCTGTCTGGGGGAGCCACTGAAGCATAGGTTTTAATTTATGTAGCACGCACATTTTGTGTAATGTTTTTTTTTTTGATGTATTTTACTTAACGTTTTTTTTAATTTTTTTGTTACTAGGCTTTTTCTCACAATTTGTTTTGGCAGCGAACGGAGTGAAAGATGGCCAGAGCCAGAGCGAGAGCTGGCTCGAGGGAATGCTGCGGCATGCAATTAAAGCGAGCACCTGCATCGGCACTTGGTGGACTGGCAAAAAGTCTATTTTAATGAGAAATAGAACAGCGTTTGCTCCAAGCCATGTAACTACATATTTTAGCACAAAGTGCAGCGAGTAGGTGGGGGCAAAATCTACGGCATCTAAGGTAAACTGACTTACAAAGAAACTATTAAGATAATATATGAGTTAAAAATATTATTAATAAAACATATAATACATTCGTGTATAAAAACAAAAGACTTTTGCATAGAGTTATAAATATTATAAAGTCTGTAGACCATTCTTAAAATTATTCAATATTTTCTTACCTTCTTAAATGGGTTCTAAGAAAAAATCTCTAAAAACATAAAAAAAAAAGGTATTTGTACTTACCATAATGAAAATTTAGACAGTCGACTTAAAGCAGTCTTAGATAAAAGACGGCTATAAATATTAACCAAAATATTAAACAAAAAAATTTTTTTTATATATATAAAAAATAAATAAATACATCTGAAAAAAAAAACTAAGAAAATTAAATATAAAAAAAAAAAGTTTTTTTAAATAAAAAATAAATAAATACATCTAAAAAAAAAACAGAACTAAAAAAATTAAAAATAAAAAAAATGTTTTTTTAATAAAAAATAAATAAATACATTTAAAAAAAAAATTATAATAAATTATTTACAACTCTTTTCAAACAAGTTGCAGCTGTATGCGAGCTTAATAAACTAAACAACATCTAACTAAAAAGCTGTGAATAAAAAATAAAAAAAACCTCTAAAAACACACTCAGCAAAAAATCAAAAATCAATTAATAGCTATTCGACTAATACTACATGTATTTAACACACAAATTAGATAAACTCTGTGTTAATTATGCGCACCACATGGCGTATGCGTTATGCATAAATCATGCAGCGAATGCCAAACACACGAAAAATATGCAGCCACACACACACATAGACAGGCAGGCTGGCAGTTAGTTAAAAACACATATACACACACACACATATGTAGACAAATTGGCCATCTAAACAGTGACCAAAAACGAGCCGCATAACTGACCCTGAACTAAATTCGCAATGACAACAAACACACACTCTATTAAATTTGTGGTTGGTTGTTGTTGTTGTCGCTGTTGTTGTTGTTGTTGTTGCATATTTGAGTGAATTGCAGAGTGCTGCAGCATGCAGTTGCACAGCCACAGCCTCTAATCCCGTATCCAGTTGGCTGCATCTAACAACAGGTGGGTGGCAGTTGCTGCTGCTGCTGTGTGTGTGTGAGAGAGTGTGTGTGTGTGTGTGTTATTGTTGTTGCATATTACGTATGCAGTTGCTAGCAGAGACCAAACAAACAGGCAGTTAGCTAGGCAAATGCAGCTTATGCGCTGCCTCCATCTCACCTCACTCTCTCTCCCTCTCCCTTTCTCTCTCTCTCTTCCTGTGCATGTGTTTAATGAAAAGGAAAGTGTCATGCAATTTTCGATTTAGGTATTGTTATGACTGCTGTTGTTGCTTTTGTCGCCTGCGGTTAGTTGGGCACATAATAAAATTAGCCTGGCAGCTGGCATGCCTGTATATATATATGTATGTGCAACATGTGGCATCTGTCTGTGTATGTGTGTGCAGCACAAAAATGTTAGCCAAAAGTTCTAAAAATGGCAGACGAAACTCTCACACACACACACACAGAGACAGACCGACAAACGGCTGCTGAATGTGTGCCAAACAGGACCACAAGCGGTGTCCCTCTCTCTCTCTGTCTCTCTCTCTCTCTCTCTCTCTGTGTGTGTGTGTGTGCTTGGTGTTGCCACAAGCAGCTTTCACTTAAGTGCAATTTGGTTGCTTTGTTGCAACTCCTGTTGACTTGTGGCTAGCAAAGTGAGCATTTAATGCTATTATCAAGCTTGCACACACACACACACACACACACACAGTGCCACACACCTGCCACATGTGGCCCAACTGTCAACAAGGTTGCAAGGCAACATAAGACGCTTCTTAGCCTTAGCAAATGTTAATTAAAAGTGCAAAAAAAAATAAATGCTCAGCTTTTTGCTATCATTTGATTGCAACAAATTGAATTCAGCTTCGTCGCTCGCTTCTTAACAGCTAAAATGAAATATGAAAATTAAATAATTTTCATTTCGCTTTTCATTTGGATTTTTTCATTTTCGCTGTGCACATTTTTCTTCAGCTTTTTTTTTTTTTTTTTTTTTTTTGCATTTCTCATTTCAATTAGCGCAAATTATGTTGCGAAATTCTGTTAAGGCAAATGTCAAGCGGCGAGGAGTACATTAACTTTTCGCGTGCACTTTGCCGTAGCACAGAAGATGTAGATAAACTTTTTGCAGTAGATCGAGTGGCGTGTATACTAGCCTTAGTTTTACTTACTATTTACGAATTTGATTTGAAGTTTGTTCAAAAGATATATATAATAAAGTAAATAAATTATATTTCTTCAATATTTTTCTGATTAATTCCATTTCAAGTCAAAGTTTTATTCAATTCCCAAGTTTTCCATTTCTAAAGAGTATTAATGCATTTGATTAACAATTTTTTATTTTATTTTTTTGTTTTGTTTACCTTTTTTATGGAATTTTATAGCTGCAGCAAGGGAATTCTGTTAATTTTAATGAAAAGCTCTGCAGCAAATTATTAATAATTAACTTTTTTACTTTTGTTTTTGACTGTTCGTTAAAGTTGCGCTTAAAGGTAAAAGCCGTAAACTGTGCGAATCTGCAATTGGCAATCTGTCAGGCGGAGTTGCAATATAATTAAGCTTGAAATGTGAGGATTGTCAATTAAGAACTAAAGCTGTTGAATATATTCACAAATTGAATTGAATAATAAAGAATAATAATCTATAAATAAATACAGTTACATAAATTTAAGTAATAAAGAGAAAAAAAAAATAATTCAAGAAATTTTTAAATGATAAATAAGTTAAAAATATACTAGAAATCAAATTTTGAAATTAAATATATATTTATATACATATATGTATATATATATATTTTTTTTTTGGTTCTTTACTGCTCTGTTAGCTCACAAAAAAGCCCAACTGATCCCTAGTCAAACCAAAGCAAACCAAACTGAACCAACTCAAACAAAACAAAAACAAAACAGTTCATTGTCGTCTCCATGTGCCCATTTCCTCGGACATCTCGCTCTGGCCTGAGTGCAACAGCAGCAGCAGCACAAACTGCAGCAGCAACAACAACAACAATAATAGCAATGGGGCTACATATAATGCAATACAATGCAAAAGTTCTCAAGAAAATTCAGCAAAACAATTTGACAAAAAAGCGAAACGACAACAAATTCTGCCATCTTCGGCGATCCTCGTTGATGGACGTTGGCATTTTTAAATGAGTTGCGCGTTTTTTTGTGCGCCGCTGCGGCTGCTGCTGCAGCAGTTGCAGTTGCAGTTGCATTTGCTGCAGCTGCAGCTGCATTAAACTATATACAACGGCCTGTCAGTGGCAGTGTGTGTGTGTGTGTGTGTGTGCGTGTGTGTGCTTATGTGTGTGTGTGTTGAGTTTGAGTGCCCTGCAACTTGAAACGCAATGCAAGAATTAAAAGCAAGTAAGCGCGAAACGAAGCCCAGCGCCAGCCTCTGCCTCTGCCTCTGCCCCTGCCACTGCCGCCACCGCTATGCCTTCGCCTCTACCTCTTCGCCCTGCTCTTGCTCGATCAGAGTTCCTGTCCCTAAACCCGACAGCAAACGACCACGACGCCGACAAAAAGCGCGTTTTGATGCATTTGTGGCACAAGCGACAAGCGGCGATGGCACTGACCTTTCCTAATGCAGCTCCAGTTGCACGCAGCAACAACAACAACAACAACAACAGCAGCAGCAACAACAGCTATCATTTCAATTGAGAGCGCATGTTTCGGCAGAGGAACAACAAACACTTCCATAGCCCAAGTTCAGACATTAGACAAAAGGTCAACATAAAATTTATGATTGGCTCATAACTCTTGGGGAAATATTAGCATAAACTAGCTAAGCACTTTAATAGTGCAACTAAATTTGATGATGCACTCAGCCTGCTGCAGTCAGATCATTAAATGACAAGTTCACAGGTTAGCCTGCTGTCTGACAATTGTATGATGCGAACTGAACGACTTTTAGTTGCTCTATAGATGTCGAGCATATTTCACATACTTTGAACGCATCAATCTCAAAACCTATAAAAGCTGGAAACTTGCAATTTGCTGTAGCTCCTTGTATAACACGCTTACTTAAAGTTTTAGTTTTAAAAAATCGATAACACTCCACGATTTTATGTTATCGTTTGAAACAAATTCCAAAATTCAGTTACACTTGTAACTTCTACATTTGTAGAGCTAGAGCTTCAAAAGTTTGTAATATTGTATTTTCTCCATTACCATCTTACGTATACCATTCTATATGCTTCTCTTTTTATAGCGTTATTTGCATTTTCTAATTTAAATAAAAATCTTTATTGCATTGTGTCTAAGAGCACTTAAAAAAGTTTTTCTTAATGTTCGATTAAGCATTTTGTGCTGTTCTCACATTAACAAATTATGTTAATTAATATGAAAACTAAATAAATAAATAAAACCATTCAAGGCTATTGCACAAAAATGGCAACAAAGCCAACAATAACAACAATTCAAGTAAGAATAAATTGTGAGCACATAAAAAAAAGTATCCAATAAATAGAACCAGTTATTGTAACTGCATATACTTGCATTATTTTGATGCTGTTTTATTGTTGCTTCTGTTGTTGTTGTTGTTGTTGTTGTAATTGCTGTCTGGCGTTAGCTGTCTGTGCGGTCATTCGATTCTAATAACCTGAAACCATTGCAAATATATCAATGGGGTATATTGACTATAAGACCTTTGCACTCATTCCAAATTCAAGCGCTGCTAGATTCATTTTCTAATTTACCACGAAAAATCTTAGAGTACTGAAATATTTTGTATAACAAAAATTCTTATAGTTTATAAATTATAAATCAGAACTCATAAAGACGAAGCCAAATAATTTTCTATACAATATTAATCGCTTTAAAAGCCTCAACTGCCTCAACTAGCAATATTCTCCCAGTCAACTATCGCACTTGTAACTTATATTTATTTTCGATTCGTGATACGTGCAGCTCTTAACCATTTGTAAGACCTCTAAAGTAAATCATTTTCTATAAATGTGTTTTATATCTAAATCTGTCTCGCTTTGCACTTTGTTCGAATCAATTGGCTGCAGTGAAACTTCAACTAAATATTAGTTGGCTATCGATGGGGAATATACTAAAAATAAGAAAAAGTGGCCAAAACGAGAACTCAACTGAATTTTTATCGTCGGGACGTGCAGGAAAATCGGGAAAATCATTTCGAGCCATTTGCAGCGTGGCGAAGTCGTTGCGGCTCCTGTTTTGATGGCCCGCTGGGCAGAGTTAACTTTCGCAGCGATAAATTCACGTTTCCTGCCACAGCAGCAGCAACAGCAACAGCAGCAGAAGCAACAGCAACAGCAGCACCGGCAGCAACAGTGGGTGTGAAGTGCTTAGCGGAAGTGGAAGTGGGCGCGTTATTTCCGGTTTGGTTTATGCCCAAAATGCGCAGCTGCCAATGGCCATTTGTCTGTGTGTGTGTGTGTGGCCACCTAACTTCCCCAGATTCGATGCCACAAATGCTGCAATTGTCATTGCAATAGGGTCAAGCGCAACGCAACAAACGTAGACACACATACACACACACACACTCGCAAACATTTAGCAATTAATCAAGCCAAGTTAAGCTAGCAACTCAAAGCCAGGGGCAAGTGCAGAGCGAAAAAAAGGCTATAAAAGTTAGCTAAAGTGCAGCTTGTTGAATGTTTCGACGCCTTCACAGTCACAAAACTTGTCTTGGCGCGCTGTGGCCAACTCCAGCTGGCTTGGCGCTTGGCAGTTGGCTGTTTGGCTGCTTGACTTTGGCCAAATGGAAATGCCGGCCGTCAGCCAGCAAATGGGAAATGTGTGTTACTGTGACTGCGACAGCGCTTCCTGTTAGCAGAGCACACGAAGCTTTAACGGATCGCCAGTTAAATAAACTAGGTAATGTGCTCCGACAATTAAACAGATATAAACTAAGCCAGTTCATAATCATGTTCATAATTCACTTACTTGCACCGAGTAGAACAACAAAACAAAACGGAACGGAAAACCATTATAGCTATGGATATGTTTAGCAGTTGATTAATTAATCGATTGCTTACCTAAGTTATCGATAATATGTGATAGTTTAAGGACTATATGAGAGTTGATTGCAAATTATCATTTATTTATATTTATGAGTCTGAAAAACTTGAATAACGCTAAAGATAAGCAAGAACAATCCATTTGTATATTTAAAAATAAATTAAAAACAAAAAACTAAAAAAGATTTGTTTTAAATTTTACTTTAATTTTTTTATTTTTATTTTTTTATTTGGATTTTTTTATTTTTATTTATTTTTATTTTTTATTTTTTTATTTATTTTATTTATTTATTTTTTTTTTTTTTTAATCTATTATAAAATTAACAATAAGCTAATTTTTGGGCTTCGTTTTAGATACAAAAACATTTAAACTTGAATAGAGTCATCTATGCTTACTCAAAATTCAATTTTAAAGTTAACCAATGTTACATACATATAAGAAATATTTAAATAAATATCTACATATGTATGTATTTATTCATATATTACATATCTTACAACCTTAGATCTAATACAACATATGATATGAATACCCTTAAGTAATGCCAGCCCAAAGCTGTCTATACAAAATCAAAAAATGAAAAAAAAAAAGAGACATGAACAAAAAAAGAGACACGTACTTGTTAGCTGCACACTGGAATAAACAGAATGTTATGCTCTCATAAACACACTGCAAACAAATCTAAAGTTCGAGGTTGCTGCGACGAATGGCAACAAAAAACGCAAACGATAAATTTTAGGCACAATGCTGCGTTGGCGTTGGCGTTGCCGTCGACGTCGACGTCGACCGCGGCATCGACATCGACATCGACAGCTCAAATAGCAGCAAACAGCAAACAACAAAATTGGAAACCAATGAAAACCTCGACTTGCGTTATGAATGCATGCCAAAATGGAGGCCAAGCGCAGCCAAAACTAAATAGCAATAGAAAAGGCAAATCGCATGAGAGCGACAGAGATGGCATGGGTAAAACATAGACAGAGGCAGCAGCAGCGGCAGAGGCAGAGCTTTTTTTTCGGTTTTTGGTTATTCGTTTTCGTATGCAGCGAAGCGTTGCATTTCGGGCTATGGAGCAATGGGCACGGCGTTGCCAGATTGTCATATGCGTTGTGTGTGTGTGTGTGTGTTTGAGTGATTGTTTTGATGTCAAGGCTTATGCAAAGTAAAGAGGACACACACACACACACACAGTTGAATTTTCTTGTGCATGTGAAAAGGCGAAATTTGTGTATTTCCAGCACTCACGAATCAATTGAAATAATTGCAAATTAAATATTTATAAATAAATATGTGCGATTGGTTTGCTATCATAAGCCGACGGCAATTTCCGCATTTTACTTAGCTGAGCAATAATAAAAAAAATAATAATAATAATGATTAATAAAACATCAAAACATCAAAAGTAATTTATTTAAAATAACAACAACAGCGAAACGAGAACAACAAATCAAACACCAAACTAAGTAGATAAAAAAAAAATAATTGAATTGAATTTATAAGCGCACAACTTAATGGCTGGATGTTGTATAAATAAATGCAAATTGAGTATTTAGAATAATGCGAAAAAGCCCACAACAACAGCAACAACAACAATAACAAATGATGACTTTGTTTTTGTTGCTCAATAAATATAAAGAAAATGCATAAACAAATTATTAGGCAGGGGCCCCAATGCAATGCAAGCGGAGGAGCTGAAGGCAACATGCAAAAGATTTTTGCAGCTGCAGCCGCAGCAGCAGCAACAACAACTACAACAACAATAACCAAAATGCAATTGCAACAAACAACAACAACAATAAAAAACTGAACAACGGATAGAAAACAAGATTTCAAGGTAAAGAACGCAATCGAACTTGACGTACTTGAACAAAATGCACAACAACAATAGCTACAACAACAGCAACAACTACAATAAGAAATAATACATATAGCAAACAAAAAATTGGCTACGTTTTGGCTAAATCGTTGTTAGCCAAGTGGCGCTTGGAGAGTTATTCGAGTGTTCAGCGTAGCTTTGACTCAAGCTGCGTCCCCCGCCTCAAATGCAATCGATTGTCAGTGAATCGAATGGAATACGGATAAAATATAGATGAAGAGAGAGAGAGAGGAAAGCAAAGAGCGTATAGCAGAACGAGGGAGTTGAAGTGAATTAACAATTTTTTCAAATTTTGATTGCTGAAGCAGAGATATTCAAGGTCTTCCAAGACTTGAGCTTTGGGATTTGCTGGATTTATTAGGACTGTATAAAAGGCTGTATATACAGACAGTAATGTCAAAATATAATGATATCCAATACCAGATTTCGGCTAGTGAAGAAAATAGCCACAGGTATATAAGAAGCACAGAATGATTGGAATAGCAACAATCATGATATATACTAGTCATGAACTCAAAATATGATATAATATATTGTACAAAATATCTGAAAAAAAAAAAATCCTGAACTCAAAATATGATATTATATACAAATTAGCTGAACAAAAATATTAAGTAATATATTTTATATAATAATAGTTATAGTATTCATAAAAATATGTATATATGGAAAAAAGTCAAATATTTTATCTCTTACTAATATATTTTATTATAACAATTTTTCTGTAGCAGAATATCTTATCTTAACCGTTATTTTTTAATACAAACAGTTTATCAATTGAGTTTTCATATCATACATTTATATATGTATGTATATGTGAATGTTAGCTTGTATCTAAATCCAGTTAACTTATTTGAATGCCTGGCATTATGAGCGCATGTATTCAATTGATTGACAACAGTTTTAATCATAGTTCTCAATCAGAGTTCTAATGGCGCACGGCCCGCATTCAGTCGGAGCAGAGGCAAATCTGTCAACAGTTCAGCCAGGCCGGCAGCCAGCCAGCCAAGCAGCCAGCAAGGCAATCAAAACTGTGAGCGCCAACAATAACTGTCACAAATTGCCACACGAGAGAGGAACGTGGGGATGGTAAGATGCAAATGAAAACCGTTATGGAAAACTAAAGAGCTAAGCAAATTGAAAAACATTTAATTGAAAAGTCAGCAGCAACAAACGTTAAGAAAATGACAGCAAAAAAAACATGAACGACTATTAAAGAGATTGAATCAAAAGTTGAACAAAGAAAGGAAAAGATTTATATATAGATAGAGTTATATTATATATAGACAACATGTTTAATATATAGCTCTTAAAACGAGCCATATAAGCAATATAATAATCAAGCCAAAATACAATTTTCCTGCAGAGCTGCACGCTGTGATAGAGAGCTTGAGCTACTGGCAACTGTTGCTAATAGCCAATGACAACAACAACTATATATAAGTTGCTGCTGCTGCCAACGGAAGGCATACTATTATCATTCTAAAAGATATGAGGCATGGCACAAAACTTGGCTAAGAGGCAAGGGCACAACCAAAGTCAGAGTCAGAGTCAGGGCCAGGGCCAGGGGCAGAGTCTAGGCAAAAGCGGTTTTAGTGGGCTGGGAGGGGGGCAACAATCAAATACACGCGCAGTGGCAGCAACCTTATTTGCTGCAGGGAATTTCGTGTTGTTGCAATGGCGAGAAGTTGGGGCTAGGTCTAAGCTGCACACCTGTTGCAAGCATTTTGCATGCAACTGGTTACTGATTGAAGCTGCTGCTGCTGCTGCTGCTGCTGCTGCTGAGGATGATGATGATGTTTGTTGCTGTTGCTGTGGCTGCTGCTGATGGGCAGCAAGACGAATTGTGCTTATGAAAATTGCATGGCAAAAGTTTTGGGTAATCAAAGCATAAATGAAAAGCTAATGACACTACACAAAAAAAAACTCACTCAATGAACGACTCGAAAGAGTTATCAATCAACGCAGCAGTTGCCCCTGGAGCCACACACAGACAAAACTCACTCAATTTCTCACTCAACTTTGAGCGCTTTACTGCCTACTCACCACGAGAGCCAGTTTGCTTGGCTTAACCCCTGGCGCTCCAAAGAGCAATGGAAACTCACAACGAACTCATAGTTTTCATATATTGCATTTGCAATATCTCGAAATTGTTGCCAAAATCGAGGAGGGGCGGAGGGAGAGAGAGAGGAATTATGATAAAGGCTAGAAACGGGTTAAAAAGTTGACACCTTTGTTCCTCAAGCATTTGATTGCCATATTTATGAAAGATAAAAAGGCAACGGCGACAAGATTAACCACATTATTCCAACAGTGGAAACGAGTTGCTTATCAAGAAGGCAAACCCGAATGCAACCCTCAAGACGGACTCGCCAAGACATTTTCGACAAACAAACAAAGGCCGAAAAGAAATGCAATCAAACACGGGGGTAAATGCAGCAGCAACTGCAGCAGCAGCAACTGCAACAACAACAACAACAATGCGAAATCCGAGCAGGCAGCAATGTGGAAGATGCAATTTACATACATAGAGAGAGGGGCCTGTCTTGATAAGCGTTTTTCCTTTTCTATAGTCTTTTTTTATTTTGTTTTTTTTTTTTTTATTTTGGTGCCCTGTTATTTGATATGCACAAAAGCTGTGGCAACAACAACAGCAACAACAACAGCAACAACAGCAACTGCAGCAGCAGCAGCAACAGCAGCGGCAACTACATCCTGTTGATAAATTTGTTGTTGTAGTTTTTGCAGCAATTGAGGCTGCGCTCTGGCCTGGTCTGGCTGCAGCATCCGTTCTCAGAGCTCCACGAAAATTTACGGTTTTGGTCTAATTCAAGCCAATGCAATGTGCACCAGCTCTTGGCCAGGGAAGTCAACTGATTTGAAAAGCCGTCGCAACAGGAACCAAACAGGAAGCTGCTGTTAAATTGTATCCAGCTCATTAAATCAGCTCAGGCTTAGGGTTACCCACCTGCCCCCCTCTCTGCATCCAACCAGCAGCCAGCAGCAGCCAGCAGCCTTCTCCCGTCACTCTCGCCCACCTCTGCTTAAGCTTTAGCGGATGTGCGCAGCCAGACAATGCAATAGCATTATTTATTATATATTTACAAATTAAACGCAGCTACAGCAACAGCAGCAGCAGCAGCAGAAGCTTTTGCGTTTGTGGCTCATGCCACAAGGCGCGACAGTTGACACCAGCTTAAAAATTGTGCGCAAAATTACTTTTGTATTATATATAAAATACATATATATATAAATAGAAAGAGAGAGCGAGAGAGGGAGAGCTGAATATGCGTATGCGTCGACCCCGCGGCTATGCCAGCTGTAAGACCTATTTTAACCCCAGCAACAAGCAGCAGCAACAACAACAACATGTCAACAAATCACAAAAGCTGCTGCCGCTGCTGTTGCACAACAACAAATGCCTTTATATTCATCACTGTGTGTATGTGTGTGTGCGTGCGTGTCTCCTTGTGTCATGCTGTTAAACAAAGTGCGTAGCCTATGCCCCGCAGCTAAAATTTTTATTAAAAAATAATCACCCGCACACAAATAATCATACTGCAAATATGAGAGAATAAATAAAATGAATTTGAAGCGAATATGAAATGCTCTACACAGGACAGAAAAAAGTGCTGGGAGTGCAGATACTTGTTGTAATTTACAAAAATACAGCATATACATACATATAATTTATTTGTTACACACACACACACACACACACACACACACACACACACACACACACACACACACACACACACACACACACACACACACACACACACACACACATACATACATACATACATACATAGACAAACATAGGCACGCACGCGTTCAGTATTTGAGTAAAAGTAAGAGCAAGGAGAGAAGATGTGCAGAAGATCACTAAAGTTGTCTATATGTATGCAGCAGCTCTCATTTGGTACTTTTATTTAGGTAAATCGAAGCTAGAATGCTCACAGCAGCAGAGAGCCATTCCCATTGCTCACTTGAAGCTCGACTGCAACGAGCTCTACCTGCCGTCGGGCTCAACATTTGGGAGAGGCAGTGCTTGAGTAAAAGTGGCCCTATATAAAGGGCAGCAGCTGCAGCATTTCTTCAGTCAGTCTTCAGTGGTCCAGGCCTGGTGGGGGTCAGCGCAATAAAGTGAAGTAGAGTGTGTGATCGATCAGCTATGCATTAAAGACGTAGAGGAATTACGTATAAGAAATACGTAAAATAAATACGTAGAGAAATTACGTAAAGGGAATACTTAGAAGAAATAGACAGAGGAATAGTACTAAATCGACTCAACTCGTCACCTTGATCAAGAATATATATACTTTGTGGGGTCTGCCACGCCTCCTTCTGCCTGTTACATACATTTCAACAAAACCATTATACCCTGATTTCCCATTTTCAATGGGTTCATTTATATAAATATCAAAAGCCTCATGCATACTGAAGATCCTCTTTGGGACATCCTCAAGTCGTGCATTCTCTATCAACTATTCCTGCAGTGCAGCAGAAATGTGCAATTTCAGCAGTTTGCGGCTTGCCACAGAATGTTGCCTGCTTTGTGGCGCAGCAGCGGCGAAACAAAGAAAGCGCAAATAATGAAGATTCAATGAAAAATGAGTATCGAATAAGCTAATGTGTTTTGGACAAAGACCGAAATCCTTAAATCATTCGATTAATTGAGAGCTTAAATGCGGATTAAGAATTTGAGCTGATTTGATGAGCGGCTTATTATTGGCCTCATTAGCAAATGTACGAATAGATGTGCGATAGAGTTATGTATAAATATGAGAGAAACAGAAAGAGACAGAGTGTGAGAGAGAGAGGGATATGTATGTATATAGCGAAAGCCACTGCGTGTCCCAACTTGGAATTGAGTTTACAACAAAACTCTTGCGCTTATGCTAACTCTCACCTTCTTTTGTGCCCTGTTTTTTTTTTTCCGTTTGTAGATAACCCGAGCACAAGCGAAACAAGGGGCGAGCTCTGCACTTAATGGGGTTGTTTAATAATAATAATAATAAGAACTTAACGGGGTTTGGGCAGATCAATATGCCTCTTGCACACAAACAGGCCAATAATGGTGCCCCTCTCTCTCTCTCTCTCTCTCTCTCTCTCTATGTGTGTGTGTGCATGCTTTCAAATTAGAAAATGCAAAAAGTGCGTAAGAAGCAGCACACACACACAGACACTCACACTCACACACACATACACAAAGTCTGGTCATTGGCCTCAATAAATGCAACCATCCGAGTCGCGCCAGCAAACAACTTTTGTGGCAGGCCTCGCTTCTTTCTTTCTTTCATTTTTTTTTTTTTTTTTTTTTTTTTTTGCGAGTAAAAATTTTCAAAACGAAATTAAAATTTTACGCATTTGCTGCACACGCACACACACACACATACGTGGAGTACTCCTTTGGTCATAACTGGGCGCTCGCATTACGTAATTAAGGCCTACCCAAAAGCACTTCAGACTTTGCCGGGCCAGCCCGAGCCGGGCCGTGCTTTATGGCCCGTTTATTGACTGGCCTGCCAATCAAATTGTGTGCGTTCTATACAAATTGCTGGCTGCATTTTTGATGCCAGCCTTTTCCATTTGGCTGTGCCGAATAACTTTCGTGCCACATTTGCTTCCATTTCTGTTTTTTTTTTTTTTTGCGTTACTCGCTCGGGATGTGCAAAAGGGTTATATCGGCTGGCAGGCAGGATATATGCTATGCAATCAGAGCAATGTGATTAGATATTTCGATAGCTGAGTCATAAATAACATATGATAATATTTGAATACTGATATTCAATATATATACCGCACTTTTTGAGAGTCTTAGAAAATCTTACCATAAATTTTCCTATAAATGATATAGTAGTACAATTAGTGCGAAAGCGCTTCATCACAGAACCAAAAAGCTTGAACATCAGCAAAGTCCATTCTTCATGAGATTTGAAACAGTTCTAGTACTTTACTTTAGAAGTAACAGAAGATTTCTCATATGGAAAGCCCAAAGAAGTCGAATTGGAATGCAAAAACTTAAGAGATTACTGAACATACGGAACCGAGCTAACCAAAATTAAATCTTACACTAGATGTTTAATGTGATCTTGAGAGATCTTCCGTTGCAAGTAGAGCTTACATTGGGAAGCCAGTAGAATAAATCGCTAAGCCCATCCTTGGCCAGCTAGCTAGCAATGAAACTCTTATGGTACATCATAAAACATTTGAGAATTGCAAAAAAAAATTCTTTTCTCTAAACATAACTAAGGCTAATCCCAAGAGCGAGTATTAAGCAGTCAGCCTCATCCGAAAGCCACATACATACTTGATTTTTTTTCACGCATATTGCCATAGATTCGCCCTCTGGGCAGTTCAAGTGTGTGCATATGCGTGTGTGTCTGTGTGTGTGTTTGTGTGCATACTGTACCGTCTGCTTTGAGTCGAGCATAGCCGACTTATGCTCAATTAGAGCTGTTCAAATTCAAAACTCTCAGCAATTAAATCATTTTCCAAGCCATTTCCATTCCGAATGACGAATTGTAATTGAATGTGCTGCCCCGTTGGGGCAGTATCTAAGGGCTGGGGCTGGGGCTAAGCTTAAATTCTGGCTAGTTTTTCCCCAAGTGCCGTTTGCAACTTGACCTAGACCAAAGCCGCTTACGTTGACGTTTGACGTTGAAGCGTCAAGCTTTTGTTTTTTTTTTTTTTTTTGTCTAATGCCAAACTAACGAAGTATCTACTACATTTTTGTTGTTGTTTTTTAAAGGCTTTTCGTACTAAACTTGTTTGGCTTCATTTTGAGACTAAATTGAAATGATATGTTGCGGAGTGTCAGGGATATTTGTTTGCTGTGAAGTCAGATAAGTACTCTGTTTTGGAAGATATTATTTTAAAGTTTTTTTGTTGTTGTGATATTCGAAGTTAATAAGTAAAAATATTTGAGAATTATTTAGTTGTATTTAAAATAGAATTATAGAAAGCTCATTAACAAAATCCCAACACACAAATTAATAATCTAAGCAAACATTTTCTCTCTGGGAGTTACAGCTGTGCAACGTGTCGTATGCGCAATGTGCCTAATGCCGTCTAACTGCGTCGATTACCAGCATAATCAAATACCAGCCTGGCGTTGCATGCTTAATAATAAATATTTATCACCAAGCCAGCCCCAACCCGCCGCAGCCAAACCAACTTCTAGCCACAAGCGTCCAAGCTGACAAAAAAATAAAAAATATCTACGCAGTCATTGTGCGGCCTTTGATGAAGCGCATTTTTTGCGGTCAGCCTAGGAGAAAGAGAGTCATCAAAGCCACGCACAACAACAGCAACAACGGCAACAACAGCAACAGCAACTAATGTGCCACAACAAAAGCAAATAGAGGCAAGTCCAAGGAGCAGCTGTAAGACACACAGCTAGCAGCTAGCCTGCTGCAGGGACAGCCACACATGGAGGGAGGCCAAGACGGGTGTCAGACAGGCGGCATAGAGAAAACGGCTTATGGGGCCGACACTGACGTCGACAGCGACGTCTGCAGCGACGTTTGCAGCGACGCTTTATAATGACGCCTGTCTTTCGTTCCTGCGCTTTGGGTAACATAATCGGTCACTGACTTGGCATTTGGCGTCGCTGTCGTAATTTGAGAACATTTTGCGCCTCAATTGTTGCGGGTGGTCAGGGGCAGGGGCAGGCGGTGCGCCCATGTACAGTCCCTGGCAAAAACCTACCGCAATCAACCAGAAATTGCGCCCCAAAAATAAAGAAAAGGAATGAGAGGAGAAGTACAACAAAACATGCCACGCACAACAATTTATCACTTGCCACAGCAGCAGCAGCAGCCACAAGGAGCTCATCTTGCCACAATGCATTTTGGTTTCGTTTTCGGTTTTTGGCCAGCGATTCGTGCTAAATTATATCATCGAGAGCGAGACGAGGGTAGCTAAAAAACTTAACTCGATTCGAGTGCAACAAGTTTGCCACAAGGCTTGCAACACTTGCGCGTTGTTGTTGCTGTTGCAGTTGTTGCTGTTGCTTTTGGGGCGCACATTTTGATGCTGCTGTTGCTGCTGCTGCCGTTGTGCCCCATGCCACATTCGCTCTGCGCGGCTCTTGCCCTGCGTCGCCTGGCATATTCGTCAATTTTTGTGCGCATGCAATTTACGCAGCGTCGCAAGGAGCAGCAACAGCAACAGCAACCAGCAGCAGCAACAGCAACAGCAGAATACGAAAAACCTTGAGTACGGTCAGTGACCAGAAAAAATGCATAAACATTTTTGTGCTCGCTCGGGATGGCGGAGACGCCGTCGCCTTGCAGCCAGTCAATTGCAAATTTTCGGAAATGTTTTTTTGTTTTTGTTTTTGTTTGTGTTTTGCTTTTTCTCTTTCATTTCAGCTCTCGCACAGGCACGTACGATCGACTGGAGTGGAGATCGCCGTGGGCCTGGGCTGGGGCAGATTGGGCATTCGCCGAGGCATTGGGGCTGCCACTGGGGCATTGCCAGCCTTAATGGCCGGCGTATTTTCGGCATACGCTACGCACATTTTGTGCATGTGCTTGTGTTTATTTTATGGCGAGCATTCCTTCCTCTCTCGCGCTCTCTCTCTCTCCCTCTCTCTCTTTCAGCATCAGCCGCAGCTCCAGTCCCAGTTGCAGCCGGTTTCTTTTGCTTTTTGATATGATGCAGGCCGTACGAGCGAGATGGCAATGCCTTGACAGCCTCTGCAATAAGTCTGCCGATCCAGTGCCATAATTTTTGTATATACACATATATAATTCAACGTGAAGAGGTCTGATGATTCAGAGCAAACGTTTGTAACAGAGGCAGATGTCTTAGGTATATAAGTACATTATTGATAGTAACTCAATCATAAATAACGATGATTATCTTCTGTCTATTATCTAAACTGATAGCAAATTTAGTTCATATACTTCATTACTTAGAAATTTACCGCTGCATACATATATTTGTCAAACTGTGGAGTATGAGAACTGTATAAAATATATATGATAAAACGATCTTGCCTTATAAATAGCTCTAAGATCACATACCACTTGGAGTCAGCCAGTAAAAGTATACATTTATCTTTATTTTTAGCTTTTTCATGAAATCGATATATATCGATTTAAATAATAGTATGTACTCATTCTCAAGGTCTACAGTGTATCAAATTAAAATGTAGAAGAGCTCAGAGTACTTAATTGTATTTACATAAAATCGATACATATCGACCTATAGATTGATTACAGATCGTGATACCGGAAAAATAAATACAAATACCTGCAGATTTTATGAACACTTACCATCACAATCTGAATCTTAGGAATAAGGATATATATATGTCTAACATTGCACATTCCGATATTTATCGATCATTCAAATTTTCCCTTCAACAAATTCATCCTACATTATTTATTTTCCATCTGCCTGTCTACATGAATCGATTTAAGAAGATAATCGTATATTTCTGCCTGGCTGGCGAGGGTATCTGTCAATCGATCACTGATCGCCTCGAGCACTTTTACTTGTTATTTTTTTGGTTTTGCACAGTAATTTTTGTTTTAGGCTCCCCCCTTTGTTGGCACTCGTTTACATGTGTGTAAGTGTATATGTGGTTTCTTGTGCGTGCGTGTGTGTGTGTGTGTAATTGTGAGTGCTTGCTGTTTTCAATTATCAAGGACAAATGTGCGTTGAACTTGATCTCGCTTTTCATTGCAATTTGGCTGGCTGCCCCGTCGCTCATTTGTGCCCCGTTTTTTGTTTACACGATACACGAATTTATATTTTTAGAATTTTCAGTTGGGCCCTGCTGCAGTTGCCGTCAAAAAAGGGCGGAGAACGGGGGCGAGGAAAAGGAAAACATAAAATTTGTTAGTTTAATGCAGCATTGATGCAGCATTTAAAATGCCAAACTTATGGAGCTTGCAACGTTGCAACGCTGTCCACGGTTGCATGCATAAGAAATGCAACGAATGGGTTTGCAAATTTGATGCCTTCGCTGCCGTCGCTTTGATTTGAGTGAGAGAAGAGGAAAATACTAAAAATTGCATCCGTTGCGGTTTGGAGCCCAGGATTGTGGTTCTTGTACATGATGTTGTTGTTGTTGCTGCAGTTGTTGTTGTTGCTGTTGCTGCCGCACTGTCTGTTCGTTAGCAGACATGCAGCTAAAGTTGAATTAAGTTGTTATGCCAGGTATTAGCAAAGGTGTTGCAGCTGCCGTCCACTTGATTCGTATTCGCATTCGCATTGGGATTCGGATTCGGATTCGGGATTTCGGGCGCAGCTGAAACTTTGTTGCAACTCGAATGTGCCTCCGGCATGCCAATGGCTACACTACATGTGTTTGTGTGTGTGTGCGAGTCTAACTAAATGAAAAGCAAATTGCATAGAGCTGAGGATTGAAGAGCAGCCAGATAATATTTCATTAAATTTGCATAAAGGAATTACACTAAAACATAAAATCTCGACACAGTTTGCATCTAGTTATATAGTAGCACAATTGATAGAGGGCTAGAGGAGTTTGCTAGACATAGATATACTCTGTAAAGAAATGAAAATACAAATATATTCTACAGGGTATATACATATGAAGGAATTCCGGCAAAGTCCTAAAACAGGCAAATCGTCTATAGAGTGTGTGCGGCTGCATCATTAGAGACTCGGTTGACTACATTAATGATGCTGCGAAAGATGATGGCCGCGACGTGAACCCTATAAGCAAACTCATCCCGGCGATTTTAAGCATTTTTAGTTAATTTACACAAATGGCAGGAAAAACATTTGGAATTCCTGCGCAGCGACTGGCGCAAGACACTGGCTAAAAATCTAGCATTCGATCGTTTATGGCATTTTATTTGGCGCGTCAGCAAATGTTTGTAAGCAATTTATTTATGACATTTTTTTGCAACCGTTTAGAGGCAGCTGCCGCTGCTGTTGCTGTTGCTGTTGCTGTTGCAGCTACTGTTGTTTAAATGCTGAGCGACACATTTGCTGACTTGGAATCGTGCGGCAATCTGTGGCACAAAAAAACTGGCCGCATGACGCGTCCAAAAGCGCAATGAGCCACAGACTGGCAATAGCTAACAGCGTGGCGCGGCCACATTGTGGCAACGGAGTGTGGTAGAAATGCAATAGCAACATGGACATGAGCATTGGCTCAAAGTCAGAGTCAAGTTCCATATTCATTAGTTAACAACAACAACAACAGCAACAACTCGAACACACATTATGATCAGCATCTAAATGTTGCTGACGTCTTGTGCTAATGACTGCTGTGCCCAGGACAACGCAGCCCCACAAATTGCATTGTAATAACAATTTTCATTACAAATATTTTAAGTCAAATTTAACAATTTTGAGCTAAAATTAAACTATAAACTGACATTTTGAATAGCAATTAGGAGCCATCTCAAACAGGAAAAATGGGGAAAAAAAACAATGTAGAAGTGCTCTAGCCGGGTGTGTATGACGTGGATATACCCTGAACCTCATAGTGATAGGGTATGCATTGCAAATTAGTCGGATAGAATGATAGATAGGACGGGTAAATATATGACGGATAGCATAGATAGGATAGGTCGTTCGTATAGAAGTCTGAAGATAAGAAAGTCGGATAGACGAATAGTTGGACTGGCGGATAGTTGAACAGACTGATAGTCAAACGGTCGTATAGGCGAATGGACGGATAGTTAGTGGGAAGAATAAATGGATGGAAGGATAGTCGGATAAATGGATGGCTCACCAAACCGAAGGGGGGGACATTTAAACGGACAGATGGACGAATATATTAACAAAGCTAAGTTCATACAGCACGTCAGTCATTCTGCCGCTGTCTGTTACAAAGACTTCCACAATATAACTATACCTTGAATACCCATTTAGAATGAGTTCAGGGTATAAAGTGAGGCTAAACTAAACTAAATTGATGGCAAAGCCAAAAACAGGAAAATCTAAAGCAAACGAAAAATCAAGAATTGTTAACAAGTGAAAAAATAAACCAGATTTTTAGCTTGGCCAGGGGGCCGGATATGACCAAATTGCTAGGGTTCCCGGCAGCCGGTAATTGGCAATGCAGCAGCAGCAGCAGCAGCAGCAGCAGCAGCAACTGCCGCAACAACAACGACAATTTGTTTTTTTTTTTTTTCGTTTAGTTTAGTTTAGCTTAGTGCAAAAAACGGCTGGAAAAATAAATATGAGCTCGACCACGTCAAGGGCCGGCTTTTTTTTTCTGTTTAGCCAAAAAACCAAACGCCAGCCAGAGACAGATGTGCGACATTGCAATTTGTTACAGTTGTTGTTGTTGTTGTTGTTGTTGCAGTTGTTGCATTAACGGCCAACTTGTAGCTGGGCCACGTTGCCAGCACCGTGTCGCGCTGCCTGGGAGGCTGGGCTCTGGCTCTGGCTCTGGCTCTGGCTCTGGCTCTGGCTCTGGCTCTGGCTCTGGGTTCTGAGCACTGGGCCTGGGAAGTCAAGCAGACAGACAGGCAGGCAGGCAGGCAGTCAGTCAGACAGAGGCAGAGGCAACCTAAATATTTTAATGCTCCGGCCGCATTGATGGTTCGTTTTTTTTGCGCTCAGCGACTGTAGTAATTAACATTTTTTGCGTGCACAAATATTTTTCGTTGTTGAGCGAAAGAAGCCAAGAGCAACAGCAGCAGAAGGCAGAAGGCAGAAGGCAACAGATGTACATGAAATTCACAGCAGAAGCGACGGCCGCTGCTGCATGAAAACTCAAGCAAATTAAACTTGAGGTAAGGCCAAGAGGAACAACAACATGGCAGCCAACTGAAAAAACAACAACAACAACAACAACAATGCAGAAAACGTAACAAAATATGTTAAAATGCAGCCAAGTGAGTAAATAGTGCGCAGCAACTCGCTAAACACACAAAAAAAAAAACAAAAATAATAATAAAAAAAAAAAATGAAAGAAAAAGAAACTGAACTGAACTGAACT
Source organism: Drosophila aldrichi (assembly GCA_035045965.1). Lineage (NCBI taxonomy): Eukaryota > Metazoa > Arthropoda > Insecta > Diptera > Drosophilidae > Drosophila > Drosophila aldrichi. Next base: position 2,126,569 of record JAWNOM010000038.1, read on the forward strand.
GAATGTTCTGTTTATGTAGCACACACACACACACATACACACACGCACACCCACATAGATTATATATGTGTGTATGCACTTCATAAACTAAGCAAATTATTATTTGAAGGCAGGGCTCTCGGGCTGCGGCTTTGGCTCTGACTTTGGTTTGAGTGTTTAGCCAGCGAACTTGTACAAAAATTAAATTGTTTTAATTACGCGCTGCCGCAAATTGTGGCATTGTTGTTGCACAGCAAGTGCGGACGGACGGACGGACGTACGGAGTGGGAGAGGAGGGTGTGTTGCTGTTCAGCTTATTGTTGTTGTTGTTCTGATGTTGTTGTTGGGAAAAAATTGTTGCCAAATTGCGTTAGCTTTGCTTTGCCTACATTAGCCATAACATTAAGTGTTCTATAAGAGGGCTGAAGCAACGCAGCAATTGAATTTGATTATCTAGAATTATATTATATAAATAGAGTCGGACGGAGCTTTTTAATATTTTTGTATATTTTTTTGTAATATTGTTTATTTAAGCTTTGACTTATTTATTTTATTTTAATTTATTGAACATGTTAAAGCTTGCATTATTAAAACGTTTAGAAAATTTCTTTATGTTTAATTTCTTTTTTATAAACTTATTTATTTATTTTTTTTTTTTTTTAATTTTTTTTATTTTATTATTTTTTTTTTTTTTTGCTTTTGTAATTTTATTAAAATTTATTGTATAGCTTTTTAATAAGATTAACATTTTAAAATTATAAAATTACGAAAGCAAAAAAAAATAAATAAATAAAATAAAATGATAATTATTTTGTAAATGTATAATACATTTTTTTCTGCCTCTTATATGTTTTTTATTTATTTTATTAATTTATTTATTTATTATTTATTTTTTTTAGCCTATTCTTTAATTAAAAAATATATATTAGTTGGTTTTATTTTAATGTATTTTATATATTTTTTATTTTATTTTTTTATAACCTTTTATTTTTCTTTAAAATTAATACGAACGCTTCTTGAAATATTTTTTGTGTTCATTTCTGAAAAATCTTCTCTAACAATTGTTTCTTTTTTACATTTTTACTGCAGCCCTGGAAACTTGTAGCATTCACAAACATTTTTCATATATTTTTTAATTGTAGCTACATAGAAAAAAAATGCAAAGTTTGGTTTGTTTCGCATATGTGGGGCAGAGAGAGAGAGAGAGAGAGCGAAAGAGATAGAGTGAGTGAGAGAGGGGCAGCCGTAAGCCGGTTTTGGAGGCAATTGCAACCGCAACGGTGTGCCCCAATCCGCTTGCAACCCTTTTCATCAGCAAGTGCCACGAAATTTTTTCCACTTTACATTTTTTGCGTGTGTTCTCGTTTCGGATGATGGGCTAAGGGCAACTGGAGGCTGCCGCTGCCTGGGAGACGGCAGTACAGCGTCAGCCAAGACAGACAATGTTGCCAACATTTGCCTGCCGCTCAGCCATTGATAATTACCAGGTTGCACTCTCTAACAGAGCCGCCGCCCCCCCTCTGCTCCGCCCATAGCCTAGGCACTCGGCACAAATTTATGTTGTCTTCGCATGCGCTTTTAGCCAAGCCAAGTGTGTGTGTGTGTGTGTGCGAATTGTGCATAGAAGTCAAGTCAATCTTTAGACTGTTTTTACATAATTATAACAGTGCACTGGCTGCTTCAGCCGCTGTTGCTCTTTTATTGTTTTCATTTTAATTTAAATGCCTAAACAATAATTTGAGCATTATACTGAAGGGTTATTGTTTTTGGTTAATGCATGCAATGCATAACTGAAGTGAAGTGATGTACGTGAAAGCCTCCGTCGCTACGTAGCTCCAGCAATTACCTCAGTTATGCAAATGGCCTGCGCCTTCGCGCTCTCTGCCTGTGCCTACACCTGTGTCTATGCCTATGAAATAGCGCCCAATTAGCCAACTTCCGGGCGCATGCACGCCTGAGCCTTGGCTGAGAGCCTTGGCTATCTAGAAATGTTTATGTATGGGCAAAAGCCACAATATCCGTTTGCTATTAGAAAGACGTACACGGCTAGTTTTTCGTCTCTATAAATTTTACGCATTTTACGCATGCCGCACAGATTTTGGCCGCGCCAAACAGATAAAATGTATTGCTACAAATGGGCGCTGGTTTCCTGTTTCCTGCACAGATAGTTGTGCGTAAGTGTGTGAGTGTGTGTGTATGCTACTCTAAAATTTACGACCATTGTCCACCCCATCAATTTTCGCACAAAAATTGCGTACAGTTGTGCTCAAGGCTTGTTGGCGGCCATTTTGCCCACGCGCTTATGCAATACTTTTCGCACGCATCGCAGGTGAGAGAATGCATGTGTGTGTGTGTGTGTAAAAATATCAATAAACTTTGCCCCTACCAATGCAATGATTCTTCTTCTTCTGCTTTTGACTATGCGCATTTTATTTATATACATATACATATACATATGACTTCTATATATATTTAATATTTTACATAGGCTTCATTATATACTTGGCTAAAAATGCAACTGCAAGTGGGGTCGGGTCGCCAATTTACGCACAAGTCTATCTTGCGGGTGTCTGCCTTGTAGGGGTAACTGGTAATTTTTAGCTTCCGCTCAGGCCATTTTGTGCTCTCAACCCAATATCGGGGCCGTTACACCTATATGTACCTCACATAACTCCCCTTGCTTGGTTCGGTTCAGGTCAACCCCATTTGTGCATGCGTGAAAATTTTTCCACCACATCGATTACTTTACGCAAATTAGTGCGTAGATATTTTGCAAAAATGTTCTATAAATAATTGATGTGCCGTTCAACGTGCAATGCCCAAACCCCCCCCCCCTCCGCTCCCCCTCTCTCTCTTCTTCACAAATAGAGCTTATAAAGTGCGTCTGTATGAGTGGAGATGTGCGTGTGATGCAACACAGCACTGCAGTGGGGGCATTTGCATTTGCATTGCGTTACTTTGAAGCGCCACTTAATGCAAGTTAAACGCTTAATTAAGCAATTTCACACAATTAGCAATGACAATTGACAAACAGGTAAACGTTTGAGTTTCCAAGAGTGTAATATACGAATCAAGACATATCAATTTTAATAAAAACAATGGGTTCAGGGTATAAAAATGAAGTTTAGTATTACTTTTTTTTGCTAGTTTTGACTTGAATAAATTTTTATTAAATTTTTAATATTTTTTATAATAATTTAGAATATCAATGTTTAAATAATCAAATATTAATATTAAATAAAAAATTATAAAATAATATTTAAATTATAAAAATAAAAATTATATTATAATCATATAAAGTTAAATGCTTCAAATTGATTAAGACTTAATATTTATTGCTCACTCTAAAGGCAAGCAAACCCATTGTAAGTTTTACACTAAAAGAGTTTCAATCATATCCATTTGCAGTGGGTAGTCCATAGTTGCTCAAATTCTGCACATCATAAAGACCCTTAAGAAACTTCAGAACCTCTGGACGCTGCCAAGTTGTGTTTGTGGCCGATTGCAGCTGACACGAGGGACAAGCATTGAGAGCAGGAAACTGAAGTTTCGGGAATTTGGGATCCTCCGTGGCATCGTCAGCCAGGCGCTGATTCACCTCATTGTGCGCCGCCCACAGCCAGAGTATTTCCTCGTTGCGATCGGCAACTGAGAAGAGTTTACGCCTCTCCGCCATGCCCAGGAAGTGTTGCACACAATCCGTGCAGCCAAAGAAGTGGCTAACGAAGCCGTGTATCGTGGCCAAGACGTAACCGGCGGGCAGCACATTCGATCTGGCCGACTGCACGGTGAGATAGTGAAAGAGCGTCCACAGCGAGCAGGTGAAGCCACGCAGCAGTGGAGCGGAGCCAATGCAGCCAACATAGCGCCTGGCCTTGAACACCTTGGGCAGCATCCGCTGCTGCAGTTGCACCTGCGCCTCGAAGGCGGCGCCGCTCAACGGATCACTGGAGCCGTTAACGAAGTCATGCAGACGCGCCAGCAGGATGCTTCCGCTGCGATTCAAAGGACTGAACAGGCGCAAGACATTGAGCAATTGTCGCAGAGCCAAATGACTGGCGGCCTGAAAGACGCGCACCTTGGGCAGCTCAATGTGGAGCAGCTTATCGATGGCCTGCTCCAGGTCGGCCCGATAGGTCTTTGGACCGGCGCCCAGAACGGTAGCCAGAATGGCGGCCTGCTCCTCGTCTATGAGCTGTGAGCCAGCACTTGGAGTGGGCGTGGTCGAAGCTGGCATCGGCGCACTGTAGCCCTTGGCCTGTAGATATTCAGCCACGCTTCTCACATACTCCGCGCTGCTATCGTTGCGCGGCTGCAGACTCGAGATGCTGCCCAGAGAGTCCATGATCAGCAATTTGTTTGGCCTCGAGCCGAAATTGGCAAAGACTGAGGAATCGTTTAGCGTGCGCACACAGACACTTGGCCAAGTCAACAGACCCAAAATGGTATCTCGGCCCAAGTCCGAGCTCTTCGGCTGATAGACCAAGACTATATACTTTACGCTGCTGCCGCATTCAGCCAGTAAACTCTTTCGATTGTCCAGCTTGGAAAGTGGCTCGAAATTGGGCTGTCCCAGCGACGTGTACTTCACCTTGGCCAAAAATGCAGCCAGCTGCTGGTAAATCTCCTCCGGCTGCAGTGTGTCCAGCTCGTGGCCAACGTCCTGCTCCGTGCGCTGATAGCCCGGCGGATACACGCGCAGCGTCGGCGTCTTGCGTACATCGAAGTCTCGACAGATGCGCACATTACGCTCCTGGGCACAGTCCACCACAGAGATCGAGAGTATGCGCTGCCAGGCCCGCAGCTGCCAGGCCAACTGCTTGAAGGTGCCAGCAAAGCGTCGACAGTCGCCGCAGAAATAGTTGATAAACTGGACGAGCTGGCTAGTGTGTGAACTGTGCAGCTCCAGCTCGAGCGTTTCATTGTTTAATATCTTAACATTGTCCTCGCTGCTGTAGAGACTCGGCTCAGTCACAATCGCAGCACAAAGCAACGGCAGCAAGAGCCAGAGAATTAAGCGAAACATTTGCGGAAGATGCTGTCCGGCTTGGTTTTTAACTGCAACTGAGGAGAGAGTCCAACTGGCTGCCTTTCTTAAGGTAAACGTTTTGCTTCGATTGTTTCACTCTACGAGCGCTCAACAGATCAGCAACAACAACAACAGCAGCAGCAACAAAGAGTAAAAGCTGTAGAAGTAACTTTTCAATTTACAATAAGCTGTTTATACGCCGGTTGAATCAGACTGTTTTACATTATTTGTTGTAAAAGGCCGATGCCATAAATTTATAGGGCCACCAAAGTGACCCTATAAAAGTCTTCAATATTTTCGGATTTAATAAAAACATGTTGTCGTCGGGCATAATTGACTGCATAATACCCATTCATTTCTGTAGTTTATGTGATTATAGCTTATATGGCGGTGACAATTTAAACTGAAAACTCTGGTTTGTTGTTTTTTTTTCAGCTTTGCGCTCTAACTTAAGAAAGAGCGAGATAGAGATATAAGCCCTAATCAAAACGATTTTTTTTTTTTTTTTTAGATTTTTCACCTTTGAAGAGCTACAATAAGAAAATCTTTTTAATATTTAAATTTATTTTATTTATTTATTTATGTTTACGTATTTTATTTATTTTAAGTTTTTTTTATTTATTTTTTTTTATTAATTTTTTTTTTAATTTTAAAATTTTTTTTTGTTATTTATTTTTTTTTTAGACTTTTTTTTTTAGATAATTTTGGGTTTAATTTTCAGCTAATTTTAGAAGACTTCTATTTGATACTTCTTAAGTAGATCAACGCTTAGAGCAACTAAACTTAACAGTTATAATAAACCTATCTATAATGATGTAAAATAAAAACCTTGTAATACCCCAACAGGTCTCAAGCTACACCAGAAACAATTAGAGCTACTCAACGGCTGCAGACTCTTCCCTGCACCACCTTAAATAACTGCAAATCTGATAGTTTGCATTAATGAAGTTAATTTTCAATCAGTTTAAGCCGGAAAAGCACCAAAATCCAACTAGCAGTAGTTGTTGCCAACGGCAACAAGTGGCTTGGGCTGTTGTTATTCGGCAACAGTTAGCTGGCGAATGCAAAGTATGCTCAACTTTGCGGTTGTATATCATTTACATGCCAGATTATGTGAGAAAATATGCCAAAAGTGAAAGAAGCCGAGGGAGCCGAAGAAAATGGAATAAAATAAAAGCGGAAACGAGAGGAAATGCTGATGAAAAGTTGTGGCAAAAGTTTCTGGTGTGAAAACAGATTCACTCTCTCTGTTCTCTGTGCTCTGTGCTCGGTTAGCTCAAGTTTTGGCAGCTTAAAAACTTTTTGGCAACAGTTGATGGGCGTGCCGTGGCGGGGCGTAGCATCACTGCCACTTGCTGGATGCTTGGTAATTTAATTGCGACAACGAGAGACGAGAGTTTCATGCCATCAGCAGCAGCAGCAGCTGGCGGCTGTTGTTGCTGGCATATTTTATGGCAAATTAACTGTGAAAAGGCGTTGCAGTGGAAGCGTGTTAAGCGTTGCATGCATTGCAGGCTCTGCCTTGCCCAAAGGGTGCCAACAAAACGGCCAGCGGGGCGTATGCGCAATAAAACTAATTTAACTTTTCCTCAAACACATTTTGCAATGAATTACTGTGCTGGCATTTAGCATGGCATTTGAGTGGGCCCTAATGTCAAAGACAAAAGACATTTTTCGTTTAATTAGTGCTGAGGCTTCTCGAATAGATTTTAATGCCACAATTATTGTCGCACTGATCCTGCTGCTAGGCAAAGACAATGGTTAAGCAAACAAGTGTCCAGCTAATAGAACTTAGTGCTCACACACACATACACACACACGCAAGCATAGCCTGATTATTAACAATGCACTTCGACTGACATGAACAATGTTGCAAATCGGTTTGCAAATCAGGCAGCAGCCAGTCAACAGTCGACGAACGACGAACGACGAACGACATGGCAGTCAGTAAAAATTGCGTAAAATACAAATATTGTGCAAAGGTTTTGTGTAATTTTTTTTCAATACCCTAAATCCATGTGTTGCAATGAGCCAACTGGGTATATCAGTTTCTGCTTGTTAGCATATGGAATGAGCAAATCAGAAACAAAGTCGAAGTAGATGCAATTATGCAGCCATGGGATATGGTATTTTTAGTTATACAAAAGAAATCTCTATTATAAGAAAATTTTCCCAATACTGATAAGAACTAGAGACTTATGAAGAGACTTTCGTAAAATCTAGTAGTATAAGGAGTATTTTTTTTAAAAGATAACTACCCAAAATACATTGAACTGGAAGAAGTTTGGAGACGAACTTATAAGATTGAAAGAACTCTAGATTGATTATATGATTTTCCAAATCTGGGATATAACAAAGTTATAATAAGACAGAAAATTTAAAAAAAAAAGCAAAATGAAAAGATTGAAATTACAAAATGCAGAGGCTGTGAGAAGAAAAACTTAAGATAGGCACAAGTTTTGATAGGATAGTCAGAAGTTGGAGCTAGCAAAGGTCCAAAACTAGTAGCTAAGCACAGATAGGAGCAAGTATGATTATGAAGAGCTCAGTAGATAGAGAAGCTTGGATAAAAAATAGTATAATATATTAAGGTAAGGAATATGAAAAATTTGAGATAGGCGGAACACAAATATGAAGAGAATATCAATATAACAGCATCAAAAGTGGCTTCCTAGCAAAAGCAATGGCCGCTTATATGTGAAGTGACATTTGTGTATACGAGTATAATACCAATATTGAATCATAGCAGAGTATGCTAGTACAGGGTATTGGCTAATAAAGCACTCCCAACTATAGCAGTCTTACTCGCTTTTTTTTCTCCATTTTGTATTTTTTTGTGCCAGGATGCGTTGCATGTGGCAGCTGGGGTTGGGGGCCGGATAAAGGCTGTGGCAGTGCGGCAGTCCATCAAAACGATTTGAATGCGTCGCTGACGTTGATGAGTTTGAGTGAAAAGCATATCAGCAGCCGGTGGGCGGTAGGCGGTAGGCGGTACGTAGTGGGTGGTTGGTGGGCGTTAACAACAGTCAAGCAGGCAGGCAGGCAGGCAGGCTGGCAGTCAGGCAGCCAAGTTCGTCAATCAAAAGCCAAACCAAAATCTCCTCATGCGTGGCTGAGGAGCAGAGCAGAGGCAAAGCCAAAGGCTGATGAGGATGCCATTGCTGATGCCGACGATGATGCGTTCAGCTGTTTGTTTTGTTTTAATTTTCTCGATTTTTTTTTTCTCCCGTTCTTGTTTCGTTTTTTTTGCTTGCCTTTTCCGCAGCTTTTTTTTTCGTTATTTGAAAAACTCTTCAGTTTTGAATTGTTGCCATGTTTTTATTGTTGTTGAGTTTGGTTTAGTTTGTGCGTGGCGCATGTGGCATATGTAGGCGGCAAGCGGTGGACGGTGGGCGGTGGACGGTGGGCGGTGGACGGTGGGCGGTGTTCGGATGAGCAGAACGGCTGGCAGCTCTAAGCGGCCGCCAGTGTATCCGCATCCGTATCCGTAGTGCCTTACACACTGTTTGCCCGGCTATCTTGGAACGGGAACACGTTTGACATTTCATCAGGCGAATGAGCGACTGTGCGACTGGGCGGGCGACAGTCTGAAAATGCGAATGCTGCCGCAGCTAAGGATTTGATTTGATGTGCGTCCATCAAAAGGGAGTTGCAGGCCGTAACAATGCGCTGAAAATTGCATTGTTAGCAAAACACTACAATATGGCCAAAGTGCCCGATATACACACGCCTAATACACACACACACACACACGCATATACACGCACCCATACGCATGCACTTGACAAGTCAACCAGGCTGGATGGCTGGCTGGCTGACTGGCATCCCTGCATTCGCATTTACTTCCGTTTTTAATTAAAAATAAAAAATAAAAACCCAAACAAACCAAACAATAAACCCACCGCAGAGAGAGAGAAAGATTCACAATTATTTGCGTATAAAATATAGAAAAAATACATGCTCGTCCATATATAGGCAGTGAAAATATATACAAATAAAAAACGTAAAATTGAAAACCACACAAATACATTTACTACATCAACAGCCCAGGCCCGGGCCCTGCCCCAGCCCTGGCCCTGCTTAGGACTGCCTGCCTGCCTGCCTGCAAGGGTCGTCCGGCACTCACATTCGTTTATTTGCATGCGTATCCTGCAGCTACGCACTTTGGACTGCAGCTAGCAAAATGGACCTTCGCCAGTTGGACGTAGAAGCACGGCAGAGTGACAGAGTCGAGTGGGTTTGAGTGGAAGAGCAGAGGCAGCAGCAGCAGCAGCAGCAGCAGCTCTTAATTTGTCGGCAAATGCAGCAAACTAATGAAAATTACGCAATTTGAAAAATGAAAAAATAGAAGATGCGCGCATATGATGGGACATGCTCGACTAACGCATACCCAGTTGGAAGCTAACGTATGGAGGGTTCTATTCTTCTCTATCTGCATCAATCATGCGGGTCGCAAATACATCTTGAGTATTGTAGCTTCCTTAATGAATTTTCGCTCCTGCCCTTAAACTGAGGAAAACATTTTGTATGTTTATATGTATAATACTTAACCTAAAAAGAATAATAACGTTTTTTGCGACCCAATCTTTGTACGAAATTTTAAAGTATTTATGCGATAATATTGATGCTTACGAATCAAAATATATATTTGATTCTAAAATCGGGCAAAGAATACTCGAGCTTGAGTTAACCAAAAAGTATAGAAAATAATTGATAAAAAATTGATTCAAGTGTTTATAAATTTAAAATAAAATAAATATATTATATAGTTGCGTATATGTATATAACAATTTCATCTACGTTACAAACCAATGCACAAAAGAATATACCTCTCTGACACAGCCTTCTAAGGTATACCCGCAGGTGGTTAGCAACTGCTGATGGCTTCCGCAGATGTGCAGCAGCATGCTAACATTTTTTTAATAAAATGAACTAATTCCATTTAAAGGCAAGAGGTAAACACAGTTGCTAAGCTAATATTGCCGCATGAAATATGAAATGCAATTCGAAACTAATATGACCGCTGCTCTCCATGCTAGATAGAGTAAAATCTCAATTTCATTGCAAATATTATCTCAATGCATAAAATCAAATTAGAGCGACAATTTAACTGACATTTTATTTGTTTTGCAACAGTGTGTTTTTTTTATAAATACTATTATTTGTTTTAGTTTGTGTTGTGTTGCTGACAAGCGAAAACCACAAACGAGGAGACTAATTTAAATAGGCTTAAGCATCGGCTAATGGCATGATTAATTAGGTGCGTACCAAAAGGATCCCAGGCCGGCTCGATTCCAGGCAACAATTCCCAGCTTTGGTTGCCTATTTAAAATGCGCTCATTGCTAATGAACAAAATAACAGAGGCTACTGTTGCAACTGCCAATGATGCCTCATTAAAATGCACTTAATTAAAATGCAATGGTAAAATCAACAGCAATTGCAGCGACAGCAGCCGTGGCCGTCCGTTGAGAGACCGCGTATATGACTAAATCCAGTTTGGGTTTCGATAGAAAAACAACAACACGAGCACAAACAACAACGAAAAATTACAAGACAAGCCAAAGAACAAGCAAAACGAACAGCACCAAGAATGAAGAGTGTTGCAGCTGATGAATATGGAACTTGGCTTTGACTTTGTAACTATTTCACTGCATCTGTCCGACTGTCTGTCCAACTGTCCTCCTCATTGCCAGCCTCCTCCAGCAACAGCAGCAGCAGCAGCAGCAGAAATTGCTGCACGAATTGCAGCCTCGGCTGCCTCGAGGCCAGCAAAAAATGTCATAAATAAATTGCTTAGCAACATTTGCTGACGCGCCAAATAAAATCCCATAAATGATCGAATGCGATTTTTAGTCTATGCAACAGCGGCAACGCGTCGCGTCGCGACGGTGGCGGCGACTTAAACCAAACTGGACAACGAGCAAAAACTAAGGCGATGAATGACGACAATTGGATATTCTTTCATTAGAATGTCCAAGCGGCTAAGAAGAAGAATGTCATTGCTATGAAGCAGTATTATTATGAAGTTTATTATCATATTCATTATCATAGCTTATATACATATATCTCACGTTATCATTGTGATTTAATGCTCAGATTGTGTTCGTTTTCATTATTATCAGTGCTCTCATTATCATTACTATTATCGTTCTTCTTTTATTGTCATTGTTATTAGTATTGTTTGTCATCTATATACTGTAGTCATTATAACTTACCATTAGCATTATCATTATCATTAGCATTATCATTAGCATTAGCATTAGCATTAGCATTAGCATTAGCACTCGCACTAGCACTAGCACTAGCACTAGCACTAGCACTAGCACTAGCACTAGCACTAGCACTAGCACTAGCACTAGCACTAGCATTAGCATTAGCATTAGCATTAGCATTAGCATTAATATTAGTATTAGCACTAGCATTAGCATTAGCACTAGCACTAGCATTAGCATTAGCATTAGCAATAGCATTAGCATTAGCATTGGCATTAGCATTAGCATTAGAATTAGCATTAGCATTAGCCTTACCGATGCCTCATAGCAGTCTTACTAAATCGATGTAGACAGTTATAGACTTATATTGTATTTTACCTTTAAGCATAAGCAATTGACACTAATAATGTAATACTGATTATAGTTATACCTATTAAAAAAAAAAAAAAACAATAATCATGCATGAGTTAATAGTGAGTACAGAATATTGTCATCATCAGAACTACATATGTATACTCAATAAAATTCGAAAAGATGTCTTCGAGCGTAATTAGTTTTGTATAGAGTATAGACCAGGCGTGCTTCAGCTGCTCCCCCGATGCTATGCAACTTTTTCTAGTCTACCTAGTGCTACTTGATGCTACTTTTTTAAGAATTTCAAATGTTTTTCCTGGTAAATTAACTAAAAATGCTGAAAACGCTTTGCAGTCGCAGTCGCGTCGTTTTTGTGTGCGTTCTCGATGGATGTGAATGTGGACAACCACAACGACAACCCAGCGACAAAGCTGAAGACGAACAACTGGCGTTGATCTCGTCTGCAGATGGACGAAAAAAACTAGAAGCAGAAGAAGAAGAAAAAAAGAAGACAGCCAAACGCTCAAACGAAAGCAGCAAGCAATTTCCTATTTTACCAAAGTGGTTGCATCGTTGTCTTCGTCATTAATGTGGCTTTTAAATGCGTTTTTTTTTTTCATCAGAGAGAGAGAGAGGGTGAGAGAGGGGGCGAGAGACGACTGGTAGAACGACGCCAAGTGTGCGCCTTAATTATGTGCGAGTCTTGAGAGTATTGGCTGATTTTGTAATTAGGTTTTCATTAGAACTTACGCACAACTATGGACACAGCCTTCGCTCAAACTATATAAAGCCAACTACATATGTCTCGTATGTATGTGTGTGTGTGTGTGTGTATGTATGTATTGTATATGGCTGACATGTCTTTGGAGTCAAATAATGCCCAAATGATGTGGCTCTGGCTCTGGCAGTGGCTGTGGCAGCTGCCGCCGCTGCTGATTGAGTTATATATACATGTGTAAACAAACAGTAGCCAAGTGGCTACAACTGTATACAGAGAACAAGAAGAAGAGGAAGAAGAACAAGCAGATGAAGATGATGATGGAAAAAAACAAGAGTTGGCAAAAACAAAAACAAACAACAACAACTAACTACTACTGCTTGTGGCAGCCGCAAGGCAAACGACTTAGGCTAACACGAGCCACACGAGCCACCGTCAGAGCCGCAATCAAAGTGAAAGATACGACTAAAGAGCCAGCGTTTGCGTTTGTCTTAAGCACGAGGATCAGCCAGTGAGCCAGTGAGCCACTCAGCCAGCCAGCCAGCCAGTCAGGCAGCCACAGAGGCTGAGCCATTCAGCCGAGTAGCATGTGCGGCACTTTCTTTGGCTCGTTGCCATGGATTAGGCTGAGGCTGAGGCTGAGGCTGGGACTGAGGCATGGAGACGGGCTGGCTGTGCCTCACGTCGCGGCTGCATTTTGATTTATCCACGCGCTGGCGGCGCTGGCTGCTCGTGATTAGCGTGGCGTTGCGGAAGGTGTGTCCCAAACTGGCATCGTTGGCAACTGAAGTAGCCAAATGCGAGCTGGCGCGCGCTAGCGCTCGCGTTCGCGCTCTGAGCTACCGGCAAACACAATGGGGCACAACAAGGCACCGATCTGCCTGGGCATGAATGAAGAGAGCCAGCGATTACATCAATGAAATTGAATGGAATGTGTGCCAGGCATCAAATGTGCATTCAATGGACCAGAAGCTAGCGGCTAATTAGTGCAGACCACACAGACAGCGTGGGAGAGAGAGAGAGAGCAAGAAAGAGAGAGAGAAGATACACACTTAGTCAAAAGCCAAATGAACGCAGTACAGATTTTGGCCCTTGGCTAAAACTTGTAGCACACGGCTCATAATGAAGAGAACAACAACAGCTACAACAACAACAACTATCCGCTGTGTTAGCCTTGAATGCGGTTAATGCACCAAGAGACGATAAATGCCCTTTTGAAAGGAATAGGCCTGGTATATTAGCTAGATTACAAATTTATAAACAAAGGAAGAAGCTGGACCTTAAAGGAGACTAGGGGAAACTAAAATTGAGGTAAAGAAGCTGTGAAATATACAAAGTTGAGGTAGAAGAAAAATGTGATTTATTTTGGCTTTTACCTTTTCACCTCAAAAGCTTAATAAAAGTAAAATACTTGATAAAATATCTGTATGAGTTCAGGGTAAAAGATTCTAGCAATATCTCAAACCCACTGATTCGTTACGGAAATATTTTTCATAAGCCTTAAGCTGAGAAAGGTCTTAAAATCCCAATGGGTTCAGGGTATAAAAATAGTAACAAATAAATTTAAAAAAAAAAAAAAAAATAGAAAATAATAAAACTAAAACAAAAAATTTTTAATTCGAGCTTACGCAGCTGTCTAACAGTTACAGAATATTCTTTTTTTAATATTATCATCCAAGAATAAATTATCAGTATCAGTATAAATTTATTCAATAAAATAGAACCAATTAATAACTTTATTGGACTTCATATACTTATAACAATTTCCTTTTTTACGACATCACCTCACAAGCTGCCAACAGTTAGTACAGGGTATTAGCTAGTCACACCCAACTAGTAACTATTGCACAACAATATTATAAAAGTCGATATTCACTTTTTTCGTATGTTCTATAAAATGCTAAAATTATGAAAATTTCTTAAGCTCTTGTTGTGCCTTGTTGTGTGTGCGTATGTGTATGTGTGTGTGCATTGGTGCATTTTTTCGTAACTGGTTTTTTAAGTATTTAGCTATTTTTGGCGTATTTCGTTTTGATTCCTGTTCTGTGGGACGCGTCAATGAACCATTGGGCCGGCCAAGTCGGCGATAAAGTTGTGGCTGGCACATGTCTATGAATTCTAATTGCAATTGCGAATGCAGCTAAAATATGCAAAAATAAAAAACTTTTGTCTGAGCTCTGCTGTGTGTGTGTGCGCCTAACACTCACTTGGCGGCTGAGCATAAAAGCCAATCAAATCGCTGACATTTCCTGAGTGTCAATCAGCGAAAAGTTATGCGCAAATTTTTCGATCATGCCCAATGTCTGGGACGACAATGGGCGAACCGCGGAGCGCACACACTGAAATCTAAAATCTGAAATCTGACAGCAATCAAAGAGGGCGAGCAGTCATTGGACTGCACAGGGTTCATAATGATGATGAACATGAACATGAAGATGAAGATGAAGAGCGGCCGCTGGCTGGGCAACTTTTTGCTACAGATCGCATTACAGCTGCAACAGCAGCAGCCACAACTTGACTGTGGTCAGTGTTTGCTGCTCGGTCTGCAGCGAGGGGCAATCAAAAAATGTGTGGCAAGATCAGCGCTTGAAATACTCTTTTAATGAACCTCTTCCTTTCGGGCAGCAGAGATCTTAGCAATTTGGCGACACAAAATCAAAGTCATTGCAATGAAATGCATTTTATAATTGCGTACGCACTTTTTTTTGCACTTTGACAAAATCAGAAGCAGCCACAGCAGCAGCAGCAACAGTTGTTGTTGCTGTTGCTATTGCAGCAGCCACAAAAAGTTGCAACTGTCTGAACATTAATGCTCAAATCGCTTCATGTTGCCATGTCAGCGCACATGGAGCTGCAGGCCAAGTTAATGACATTGCAGCCACAAGCATGGCTAAGAAGAAGCTACAAAAAACAAAATAAATAAATAAAAATAAAAATAAATAAATAAATAAAGCCAGCGACAACATTGGCTAGCCAAGGCAGCAGCATCGGCGTTGATGAACAAAAACTGGACATTTTGATTTTAGAAAAATATATAGAAAACCACTTTTTTTTCCATTTGTTGTTGTTGTTGTTGTAGTTGCAGTTGCTGCTACTGGCATGGCCATCAACGTCGTAGCGGCAGCTGCTTGGCCAACAAATGGCAACATTTTTACAAAAGTTGGCTAAAATATGTGCAGCAAGCGCGCCGCTGCCTTTCGTCAGTAAGCCTTCAATTTTTTTTTCTATTTGGCGCAGCCTCGTCTTTTTTTGTAGGTGCTCTGTTTAAAAGGTAGCCAAAATTTATTGTAGTCCCATGTAGGGAGGAGATCTGGTATGAAGAAAAAAAAAGAAAAGAAAAATGTGTAGAGTTAAAATTTTTGAACTGCAGCACTCTAGCTAATGAGGCCCTGAGGCCAGCGAAATGTGAGTCTCTGCGAGACAATCTGCGGGTGCCTCAGTAAAGGAATAGTGACAAATATCAAGTGGCCCAAGGAATCGAGGATGAGTCGAAGTAAGTGCAGTAGTAGTAAAAGCAACAAGAGAAGTTAGGGAAGTAGGGAGAGACATAGAGAGAGCAATAAGAGAGAAGAACAGAAGTTGAAATAGGAGTAAAATGAGAAGTAGTAATAGTAGGAGAAAGAAGTCTTACTCTAAAATTCAAAGTATTCCTTAGTAAACAAAAATTCCTTGCTAACAAGAGTTAAAAATTATTAGCAAAACATTGAATACATTTACAAAAATATAATAATCATTTTTTTCGCTCAAATATCCGCAGAATATGTGAGCCAGATTCTCATACTTTTGCATATTCATATGACCATATTGTTGCTGCCCTAGCAATGAATGCCATATTTGCATGCCGAATGCATTGCGACGGGTCCTATGAATATTCCGAATTAGCTAAACGATAACTGGCGAAAAGAAATAAAAGGGGCTACAGGAAAACCGATGGCCAGCTAATTAAAAATTCAATTGGAATTCGTTAGAAAAAAAACTAAAAAAAAAGGAAGGAAAGTAAAAAAATAGAAAAAAGGCGGAACAAAAGAAGTTGGCAACTTGTAGTCCAAATGCAATGTTAATTAAATATAATTTGCAATATGCTGACGGTCATATTTTCCAGCAAACAGCCAGTCGAGGCAGTCGGCCACAAAGGGGGCGTGGCGCCTGCGGCTGTGGCTGTCATGAGAATGTTTCGACAAACAACAAAAGAGCATGTTTCGAGGCAATAATAGACGATGTACTAAAATGTCATTCCATGGCCCAGGGAACCGCAGTCGAACGACCAATTTTTTCTCTCCTCTCCTCTACTCTCCTCTCCGCTTCTCTTCTTTTTTTTTAACGAAAAAAATTATCATAAATTTGTCGTTGGGCCGTTTAGATGTTGATGTTCCGACCAGTTTTAGCCACTCTCATGCCAATATACATTATTTTTTTCAGCTTTTCAGCTTTTTGTTTTTCTCTTTTGCTTGTAACCAAATATGCATGGGCTAAAACACGAGCAACCAAAGTGGCCAGCACGAAAAGAGCTCAAATTTATAGCCAGCGACCAAAACAAATAATTTGAAAATTCGTCACACGATAGTACTTAAATATTTAGAAGAAAAACCAGATTATTAGCAACGAATTGTACATACACTTGCAAAAAAAAAAAAAAAAATTTTAAAAAATAATATGATATTTACTATATTTGTATTAATATTATTATTCAGCATTCATCACTATAAAGATATAATTTAATTTATCTCCCTAGTTTCTGTTCTTATATTCCTGTATTTTCCCTTTCGTTATACTTATTTAAAATAACAAAATATTTGTCTCTCACGATTTTTCTATATTTTTATCGCGGCTCCTCTCTCCTTTCTTACGTTTTGTTTTATTCTCTTTCTTCTGATATTATTCTTGTCTTCCGTTTTCTTTGGTTGTTTCTACGTTTCTCGTTTCTCTCTCCCTCTCTCTCCTTCCCACTCTTGCTCAATTTCTGTCTCACTCTTCCTCTCTCTCCTGCTGTATCTGTAACTATCTCTCTCTCTGCTACTTTTTCTCTCTCTCTCTCACTCACACCCTTCATTTCTCTCTTCATCTCTATTCTTCTACTTTCTTTTCTATATTTGCCTATATTTTCTCACTGTCTCAGTTCTAATATTCTTACTTCGTGCTCCCTTCTATTCCTATCACTCATTCCGTTATTGTCTCTTCTATTCTATACGATGACTTCTCTTGTTTTACCATATCTTCCTCCTTTCTCTCTGTTCTATTCCCGTCAAATGTTTTTCTATATTTCCCTAACTTTTTGATAGTTTCCCCGCCTTGAACCTTGTATTATTTTGTATAGAATTTCATTGTAGTTGACGCAGAGGCAACTGTACTCTGACCCTGTGAGTGCGGCAATTCAGTTAGGCTCCGTGGCTGTCTGCTCTGCTTAATTATCAATGCAAGACCTTTGTTTTTTTTTTCACATTTTTTTCTTTTCTTTTCAATTTTCTTCCATTTTTCTCTTGTTTTTTTGTTTCATTAGACTGCAAATGCAAAGAGGCCAGACATGGCTTTTGTCGTGCGCATGGGAAATGAATTTCCCTTTTGGTTTTTCGGCGACAGGAAATGGCCAAAGGCCGTTTAAGCAAGAAGCACTTGCAAAAGGGCAAAAAAGAACTAAAAACAGCAAAAAGACGTTACCTTTAAAAGTCTGTTTAAATAATACTTCAATAAAAATAAATAAGAATGAAAATAAACTTATAATTATGAAGATTGCATGGGCAGCAAGAGCCACGTCATTTGTGCAGGAGCCACGCATGCGAGCACAAAAACAAAAAGTATTACGAAAAGTGCGTAATTTCTGCAACTGAAATCCATTTAACTTATACACACACACACACACACACACGCGCACACACTCACACACATGTCATATATAGGTAAATAATCTAGAAACGAGGGGCAAATTACACAGCGCCGATTTCGAGGCCCCTTGAAAAGGACTCTGCCGTTTGCTGTCTTGCAGCACCCCTCAGAAGTCGCCGCCTTTTCATGGTAAAAAAAAAAGGTTTTGCGGCTGGCTTTCGACCTGCCCCCAGCTGCTGACCCACTCTGCTGCTCCAGCCTGGCTCCCTAGCTGATGCGTAATGGTCGACTTTCTGGTAAGGGGCAGATCAATATCCTTTTATGCGTATTCACACACACACAGACACACACTAACATGCATTTGCCTACACGCATTTGGCCTGCAGACTTTTGCTGCTGTTTAGAAAAATTGCGAAAAAACAGCAGAGAGAGCAGCAAAAAAAAAAAATTGCTGGCCAAACAGCAAAAGAGTTGATTGCATAAGTGCGGCCGGGGCGTATACGCAATATTTGCCATCAATTGCAGCTGTTTGTAGCTGGCCAATGACGGCTGGCAAATGGGCAAAGAAAATGGTCGGTGGGTACTAGTTACAAAATGCCTCTGCCTACATTTTCCAGCCAAGCCAAACAGATATTTATTTTAGAAATTTTTTTTTTTTTTTATTTCAGCATTGAAGCATTTCACGCTTCAGTTTGAACTGAAGTTCTATTTGATTTAGTTGGCCCGGTCTGCCTTTGTTTAGCCTCATTGGCCAGTTGTGCGTTTATTTGAGCATAAATTTATGATTAGGCTTTTGAAGTGGCAGCTAATGAGCTGTAAGCCAGGCACCAGCATTAGCCAACAGTTGGAATCATGCACTGCTATTGGGCTTAGGCTTAGGCTTAAACGGGAATTGTAGAAGCTTCAATAAATATTTGAAATACGGATTTCATCTGTGAATAATCCTAGATAAATCTAAAAATCCCAGCTAATATGAGTTATCATATTTTAATTGGTTTTCCCTATCACGGCTAATTAGCATCGCTCGAATTCTTATTGGATTTATGAATAACTCTGGGTAAATCGAAAAACAGCAGCTCAGCTGACATTTGACTATCGGATTCCAATTGGGTTCCCATATCGCAGCTAATTAGCACCACAACTCGAACTCTAATTGGATGTTGCATCTCTGCGTACATATATGAGGTTTTTCGTTCTGCGGGAATCATTCACAGTCGCAGTCGCAGTCGCATTCACATCGGGCCAACTTAGGCTCACATTTAGCGACCTACAGCAACTGAAAGCTTGTTAACAATGAAAACAACTTGGCAAATGCTCTATGGCTTCCTGTGGCAGGCTGTCAGCCAGGCAACCAGTCGCTGCAAAAGTAACAGCAACAGCAACAACAACAACAACAACAATAGCTTTGACGCAATGTCAAACACCTGCTGCCAATGTTGACGCCAAACACGAAAAAAGGCGCACGGCAACAATACAACGAAGCAAAAACCCAAAGAGTAGGAGAGTAACAACAGCAACAACAACAACAACATATACATATAAATATATATATGTATGTATATATATTGTCCGCCTATGCGTCCGTTGCGTTTGTTTCTTCGGCTGGTTAGGCAACAAATTCTGCGCAAAAAGTGCAATGAACTTTGCAACGCTCAAGGGAGCAGAGAGCAAGCAGGAGCAGGGCAAGACACACACGCACTCAAGCTGCATGTGTATGCGTGTGTGTGTGTGTGTGTTTAGAGTATGGGAATGCTACTGCAGCACAATTTCTGTGTGACTAAAGAGTCACAAAAGATATCAAATACCCAAAATGCCAGCAAAAGAATGCTGATAAAATTGTCAATGCTCGTTAATAGTATACCCTGTAAGTTATGAAGACCGTGAGAAATATAACTTGTATATCGAATACCCTATGAACTTCTACTTACGAATTATACCTGTTCATATTTCCACTTCTCTTTATACTTATATACCATTCAGGTAGATGATTTACATACATTTTTATAGGGTATCAGAGCAATAGGCATACGTAACACTTAATTGGCATGCAAGCTGTATTTGTTTTTATATTTTATAGATTTTTATGACACGCCATGTTTTTGGACTGCCTGTCTGCAAGCAAATAATAGAAAAGCTTGTCAGAGGCATTAATTCCCAATTCATCAAGTTTCGGCCGGACACCAAACTCGACGCAGTTGAAAATAAAGTCAACTTGAAATGTGCCGCCAGTTACCTATGTTGTTATTGTTGTTGTTGTTGTTCGTGTTAGTGTTGCTGTCTCCTACCCTTGGCCAGTTTCGTCTAGCTGCCTGGCCAAAGCATACTCAAAAACCTAAGCCACTCGAATGGCTCCTCGCTGTCAGTTTTCGTTGTTGAGCAGCCAAGCCAAGCCAAGCCAAGCCAAACCGAGCCAAGCGGCTGGCCAAAAGCAGATGATGAAGCCCTCAAAGTCAACAACAACAAAAGTCAGCAAGAAAAACTACAATAAAACAAGCTGCAACAGCGGCGCATCGGTTTAGGCCTTTGAAAGTCCATACGCAGCGACACAACACGTGTGCATGTATGTGTGTGTGTGTGTGAGTGTGTGTATAGCTAGATACCAGGCCAGGCGACACATCTGCTCATATGTAACTACATAGATATATACATATTTTCTTTTTTTTTTCTGCAACTTTTTCTTATTTTCGCATTTCGCCTGCAGTTAAAGCGCAAATGTTCTCAAATTACCCATAAGCAAAAAAAAAATGGAAGAGGGAGGGGAAAGGGAAAGGGAAATGGAAGTAGAAGCGGGAGTAGATAGGGCATAGACAGAGGCTCTGGTCTGTCGTTTGCTGCATTTCGGTTGCGCCTCATATTTCGTCTATGAAAGCTTGGGGCTTTGGCTGCCCCCAACCAAGATCTCACCAATACCCGACTCCAGGCAGCCAGACGGAAGACAGAAGACAGAAGACAGAAGAATTTGTGGTTTCCAACAACATTTTTCTTCGATTTTTCTAGTTTTTATTTATGTGCAGACAATTGAAGGGCAACAGCAAATAAGAAGAATCGTTGGAGCGTACAATTTCACAGCATTTGCAAAATGAACTAGTTCAATTATTTTTGGGCTAAAAGCCACTTGAGGAGCGCTTGAACTAAAGTTTTGATAGGCATATCATATCTCTTATCTCTTTATACATAAACGACTTTTTGAATTGTTTGAGCTTATAGCATGAAGTTTGTTTACCTTAAAACTTTGCAGTTTAAACGGCAATTTGTTTGAAAAGGTAGGACAAACATGGGATACCTAAATATGTTTTGAACTATTGAACGAATTTTAAGAAATTTTTAGCTAATATTATCTTTTAACAAAACTTTACACTAATGTTTAAAGTTCTAGTGATTAAATCTGAGCTTAGTCTTATTTTTATATTAATTATAATCAGTGGTAAATAAATATATGTACATCATATAACAAAAATAAGAAGAATCAAACCTTTTTTATTTTGGAAGCGTGGGAAATATTGATTATTAAGAAAAGTCTGAATTCGATGAAAATTTTAAATTTTCAATTACAACTATTAATAATTAATAGGCTTATTTCGTGAATATCTAAGAAGCTGACTAATGAGCTAATGAGCTAATTAGCTTATGGACTAATGACTAATGTCTAGATTATGCCTATGACTATGCCATGTCATACATATGAACATCATACGAGCTCTAAGGCAAACTGCTCATTAGTTAATGCAAAGTCAAAGTGAATAAATTTATAGGAAAAATGTAATGTGAATTATTTCTTTTCTACTGATTAAATTTGGTAAGAAGTCGATGAATGCATAAAGCTAATGTATAAAATAGAGAACATATACAGCCTTTACTAACTCATGATCAAATTTGGCAATATTGAATTCCATTTGCTTTGCCACACAAATTCTTATCTCCCAATCCATTTGGCATATATAATTTTATTATTATTAGCTTTTTTTATTATATACGCTCAAAATCCAATTCATATTGATAACTAACTTTCATTTACCGATGGCTTTTACTACGTTATCAATGGGATTATTATATGTGCATTACGAGACCTATCTAGCGACACCCTCTCTCTCTCTCTCTCACACTCACGTTCTCTCTGTCTTTCTCTAGTACATGAGGACACATGTAAGGCTGCTTGCCACAGCGCCATAAAGCGCTCACTTATAGTTTTTTATGCACTTTTGATATGCGTATGCATGTGTGTATGTGTGTGTGTGTGTGAGTGAGTGTGTGTATGAATGCATTTACCAGTGCAGTTTTCGTCATTCAATTCGTCAGTCTGCCAGTAAGTCAGCCAGTCATACAATTCGTCTTTTGTGCATTTGAATGTGTGCAAATGTGTGTGTGCGTGTATGTGTGTGTGTGTGTGCTTAACTCGCCACAACTTCATTTTGTGAATGCACAATGGGTGCCCTAACCTACGACAACCGAATATTCGCCATTCGGCCAAGTTCAATGAACCGCGCGTTTAGTTGAATAAACTTCACACACACACACACACACACACACACACGCATACGCACGCAAAGCTGTTGACGCGTCGAAGCGCACAAAAAGAAGCGGCGGGCAGAAACCAAAAAGAGCGTAGAATGTCTCTTAATGCATGATGAGTGTGTGAGTGCATTATGTGTGTGTGTGTGTGTTGGTGTTGGGGGCCGCGCTGTTGGCTACTTAAATGACATGCTTTTCAGCATATGTCTGTGTGTGTGTGTGTGTGTGTGCGTGAGCTGTGCAAATTGATAGCGCAACTGTATTCATTCTTTCGTTTCTTTTACGCTCATGTTTTCTTCTTTTTTTCTGTTTCAGTTTTTGTTGTTGTTGTTTTTTGTCGCTTTGCCTTTTTGACTCTTTCAATTTGTCTAATTTTCAATGACGTCGTCAACGCACCGAGGCAAAAACAAATTAGTGCTGCTCTGCATGAGAAAGTGGCCAACAAAAAAATGTCAGTTAAATACATATGCATATGTATGTGTGTGTATATGTCTCTGCGCATTGGCATTGGATTTGAGTTTTATGTCTGCTGATGTGCATGTGTGTGTGTGTGTGTGTGCATCGACGTTGTGCAAATCGAGTTAAACAGCTGCTCGCTAAATAATTCAATAAATCGCGCTTAGCTAGAACCCAAACTGAAACCCAAGTGTCAGATCCCAGTTGCCCGTTCGCAGTTCGCAGTTCCCGGTTCGCAGTTCCCAGTTCTCAGTTCGCAATTCTCAGTTCCCGCTTTCCAGACATCAAAGCTCAGTTTCATTTCACATATCAACACACACACAAATGAAATTTAATTTCGACGTGCAGTTTGATGGGGCAAACGGAGCAGAAACCCAACTAACCCAGCCAACAATCGAAGAGATCCAAGGCATTCGCAGTCGCCGTCGCCGTCGCCGTCGCAGTCGCCGTCGCTGCCAACAAAAATAACTGCTAGATATTAATAAAGCAGCAGAAAGAAAAAAATGCATATGAAATTTTAATATGCAAAACGAACGAAAAGCAGCAGGCAAAATAATAAAACGTACGAAATGCAGCAAAAAAAAATACACTCCAAGAGATTGGGATAGATAGAGAGAGAGAGAGAGATAGGCAGAGTGAAAGAGAAAGATAGAGTATATGTATTTATGTATATATAAATCGAATGTTCAGGCGCTTGGCCCTGGCAAGCAGCTTGGCATAAACGCATATTACATTACGGCCAATCGAATAGACTGGGAGATAGACAGCCACACACACACACACACACACACACACACACTTGGACACTTGGAAAGGGCGTCAAGACGGACAAGCAATGATTTTTTTGGGGGGCAGACAACCGATAACAACACAAAAAAATCAACTAAAACATGTGTCTGTCTATATGTACTCGTAAATAAGATGCTGTAAATAGCATTAAGAGTCTCCTCTACACCACAGCTGAAAAAGTTGGATCGACATAAAGTAAAAGGCCATACGAAGTGCAAATACCCTAAGTGAACTTTCGTTTTTTTTTTATGTGAAGGTCACACTTTTCCACTAATCAAATTGATCTAAAATAGGGCAAAGCTATATATAGTCGACTCTCGTTATTTCGAAATTCAGGGGATTCTTATCGAATGCTTAAAATATTACATTACTAACTTGTAATACCCCTTCGCTAGTTACTACCTAGGGTATTCAAATAATGCTTGCATGCCGATGCTGTAAAAGGTTCGTTGGAAATCTGCTTAGGGAGAACATGCAATCGAATTGTTGTCGAATTCTGTAGCCAAATAAAAAAGAGTATCCATGAAAGCGATTCAGGAATCTGTGAAATATATAATATTTTATATGTATCATTCATCAAATAAGATAGAACCCTATGCGTGAAAATTGAACTACTTAAGTATAGTAGAAACATATATGTATATATTTCACAAATCCCAATCAACTTATCAAATGCACCAACTACAGTTAGCCATAGTCTCTAACGTTTGAAATTTGCATAAATGTGCATATCGAAATGTTTGTTTTAAGCATGTTTCACACAAATTGCTTTCATCCACATTTGATGGAAGCGCAACTAGTGGAGGAAACTGTGATTACTGGTTGACTGACTGATTGACTGACTGACTGACTCACTCGGTGGCCAGTGGGTGCTGCTATTTGATTGCTAGTGTAAGCTTTCCCAGAAGCGATTACAGCTGACGAGAGCTTACAGTGGCTGCCATAAGCGCATTAACGCCGGCAACATGAATCATCGGCCAATTGCACAAACATGCGTTACGTATACGCCGCGTGCCCGCATTTGCCAAAAATACAACTGCAATAAGAGCAACATGAAGTGCAAATAAATGCCTGACTGGCTGTTGCCACACTTTTGCCAATGCCAATGCCACAGCATGGTGCACATGCAACAACGCCAACTCGAAGCTGACTGCGTGCTGCCGTCATCGTCCCATTGCCATAGATATATATATATACATCCAGTCGGGCCCTGGGCACGTTGTGTTGCTGTGCCAAAAATAACAGCCAGATGCAGGGGCAACAGAGCCGGCAGACTGGGACAGCGCTTCTGTGGCATGGCCATGAATGGGCTTCGCCTTTTTTTTTTTGGGCCTCTGCCTGACCAAAAAGCGCAGCTGGCCGAGACGAAGGTCGCGCACGCAGCAGCAGCAGCAGCAGACAGAATTTCATTAGACGCATCGCAATGCAAATGTTGCTGGCAGCAGTTGCCGTTAAGTGGCTGTTGGCTGGATGCAGCAACAGGATGTGGCAAGCCGCGTTTCACTGCAATGAAAGCGAAAGTTGTTGCCACTTGCCACTTGGCAGTTGCCTCTTGCCAGTTGCCGTTTGCCGGTTGCCGCGTGGGTGGATGTTGGCTGGCCATCGTGTGCCATGGGCCCGGCCGCATAATCATGTAATCTTGCCTCTACCTCTTACTGTTATCCCCTCTGTTGTTGGTTATATAAGTGACTAACTTCAATTAGGCGCTGCTTTGTGCAGTTGTCCGGGCCAGGACAATCAAGTTGTCAACGCAAATTGCACAGTTGTCATGGAATTTGCAGGCAAAGCGCCTGCAATTGGATGGGATTAATGGAATGTCAAGTGTTTGCCATTGCAGTTGAGCTATTTCTCTTCTTTTTCAGTTGCTGTTGTTGTTGTTATTCGAGTAAAGATAATTAACAGTTCATTGACAATAAGAGCTAAACTACACATAAGTGTGTAATTTATTCTAATGCAATTTACTTAAACTGTAGTAACCTGTTGTTGATTGCGCATTAACTTAAATCTATCAATATTATAAATAACATTTAAAAATATGTATATACAAGAATTAAGTACATCTAGAATACATCTAGAAAAAAAATAAAAAAATACAATTAATAAGAATAATATTTTAAGATTATCTTAAAAGTATAGAATCGAAAGTATCTAGTATATATGTATAATATATAACTGACTTTACCCCGTTTTTCAGCAACTATTTATTTCAATTTAATTCTCAGTCTTACAGATATACAAAACTTACTCCTTAAGTAATTCATAAAGGGTTTAAGATCTAAGGAACGTTAATGATATTTGACAAATAAAAATCCATTCCATAAGCCTAATTAAATAAGCAGTGATGGCCTATGTTACGAGATTTTTTACCTATGCATGTGCCAGATACACCTGTCAATCTCTCAGTCTGACTAGCTGCTTATCTAGTGTATGATAACTGCGACTATATGAATTTCGTATAAACGAATTTCCCCAGTGCTTAGTCGTGCATTTACATTCACTTAACCCCACAGACACAACTGTACCAAAAAAAAAGAACAAAGCTACCCAAATGAAGGGCATACAAAAATGGTGCACTCCACACACACACACACACACACACACATATGCACACAAATGAAATGAAAGAGTAAAGAAAAACACATACTTAGCCGTACGAAACATACGTGAAAATAAAAATGAAAAAAAAAAGTTTGCCACTCAAAGGCAGACGCCCAGAATGCAGCCTGGCACACGTAGACAGCAGCCAGGGCAGCAGCAGCAGAGGTGTGCTGGTGTGGGTGGGTGGCTGGCCATGTGGGAGTGTGTGTATGTGTGTAGGTGTGTAGACAACTGGTAACAATAACGGTATTTTCGATGCGGAGCAGCGGCAATGTCGACGTTGACGAAAAGGACGCGCAGGATGAGAGTTGGTTGTCGACGACGAGTTGCCAACAGCCACTTGACACTTCCGTCGTCACATGAATGGAGCCGTAAAAATGCGACGCTGCATTCGCTCCTTTTTTTTTGTACAGATTTTCATACACTCGCTCAAGAAGTAATAGGGGTATATTTGTTGTGTTTAATATTTGTGCAGCAATTCATATGAGATATGTTCTAGCTGGAGCATACGCTGATACTACTAACAGCTACTATTTGAGTAGTTTCCTGCAAATACTCTTATTTCTACTACTATTTCTATGATTAACTTTTCCACTACTAAGAACTACTATCTCAATAGTTTCCTGCTAATACTCTTATTAAGAGTACTACAACCATATCCTAATCTACTATTATTTTTGCTACTATTGCAAATTTCTACTACTTTTACAACTTCCTACTACTACTTCTGTTATTTCTACTACTGCCTAATCTACTAGCATTTCCTACCATTTCTACAACTTTCTACTACTTTTTCAACTTCCTACTACTACTTCTTCTATTTCTACTACTACTACAAATTCCTACTACCTCAATTATATATACTACTATTACAACTTTCAACTACTTTTACAGCTTCTTACTACTGCTGCTTTTATTTCTATTACCATACAACTTCTTACTACTTTAGTTATTGCTACTACTATTTCAAATTCCTACTACTATTACAGCTTCCTACTACTTTTACTACTGCTATTATTTCTACTGCTACTACAACTTCTTTCAACAACAATTATATCTACTACTATTACAACATCCTACTACTACTATAACTTCCCACAACTACTATTATAACTATTACTACTATTATTATTACTAATAGTATTATTATAATTATTACTACTAAAACTTCCCACATCACTTTCTACTACAATATTACAATTATTTCTACTACTACTACCATTACTTCTGCTACTATTCTACTACTTTCAGTACTATTACTACTTACTACTTACTACTGTTACTACTTTAATCACTACTACTTTTTACAATATTTTTCTAAAGTACCGGGAAGTACCGCGAGACAGAGAGAGAGAGATCAGAGTTGGGTCTACAGATAGAGGCGTAGCAAAAATTGTTCGCAAGCGAGTATTCCACAGTCGGCTGCCTGCAATTGCAGCGTACTTACCAGGTTTTTTCTGTTATATTTCGTTTTTGTTTCCTCTTTTTTTTTTTTTTTTGGGCCAGTCGAGGGCAACGTTTTTATTTGGGCAGCAATATGAATGGGAGCGCTTGTGCGAGTATGTAAAATGAAGCAAATACATTCATGCATAATTTTTATGGCACGTCGGGGGACAAGAAATGACTCTTTCACATCGTGTAGTATGTACAGATGTATGTATGTATGTACATTTGGGATGCCAAAACGTTTTATGAACACGTTTCTCCTGGCACTTAATGCAAGAGTTTACAAGCCACCTAGAGACATGGCATGGCAGGGGATAGCATGGAATGGCATGGCATGGCTTGGCATGGCATGGCATGGTAAGCTGTGGCTAGAGGCATGGGCTATGGAGTCATTAGCGCAAATTCGCAGCGATGATTAGTTAAAAGGGGGACAGAGACAGAGACAGTGGATAAAGAGAGAGGGAAAGAGAGAGTGGGGGGGACTTCATTTAGCTGGTCAATGCACGCCAAAATGTAAAATGGGCCGGGCGCCAAGGTAGGTCAGTCAACGAATAGGGCCCAAATGTGTTGAAGGCTTCTACTTAGCGCATAGTAAACAACAAAGAACATGGCCCAAGGAGTAGCTCCCCCGCAAAGGGCGTGGCTGCTGCAGCAGGCGGCGCGGGTGCACTATGTGTGTGCAGCGTTGCATGCGGCGCAGCACGCACTTGCAGCCTTGCCGCACGGCGCAGCAAACAAAACTGGGATCGGCTGTGGCGGCTGCTGTTTGTTTTTTTACTAATTTTAAATACCCTTTTAATGGGGAATACGACTATGCATCTCAATATGTGGGAGTCGAACTCCATACATATATATAAGGAAAGAATTAGTGAAAATTTGTTGCATAGAAATTTGGACGAAACATAAAGGAAATTATATAAGAGCATATTCGAGTCAACATTTCTTTTCATTTTTAACTTTTGAAACTGCTTAACACATTCATAGGGTATTCAGATTTCGGCTTTACTCTAACTGTTTTCCTCTTGTTCTTGGTTATGATTGACTGAGTTCTGTTGAAACTTTGGCGTCTGCTGGCACGCATGAATTACAATTTTCGAGTAACGAAAACCGCATGCACCTACACACACACACACACACACACACATATACACACACACACACACACAGATATATAGAAAGAGAAGGATAGACCTAAACACTGGGAGTGCTACAATTAGCACTTTTTACACTTGGCTGTTTGGTTATTTCAAGTGGCTCTGATAAAAAGCAG
Organism: Drosophila aldrichi; assembly: GCA_035045965.1. Taxonomy (NCBI): domain Eukaryota; kingdom Metazoa; phylum Arthropoda; class Insecta; order Diptera; family Drosophilidae; genus Drosophila; species Drosophila aldrichi. Next base: position 2,155,750 of record JAWNOM010000038.1, read on the forward strand.
CTGAAAACGGAAACTCCATCAACAGTTTGCCTTGAGCTAGGCGCTTGAACCCACCGCCAGCAACCACGCACCCGCTCACCACCCGCTCAGCCACCCACTCAGCCGCACTCACCGCTGCCGCCCAGCTTTGGCATGATTTCAGGTAGCAAATCGTTTAGCGGCCTAAAAATGACACTGTCCGCCTTTCGAGTAGTTCTTCTTCTTTTCGCCGATAACAAAGTTTGCTCAAAAATGGCGCCCATAAAAAAAAAAAATAATAAGAAAAAAGAAAATGTAAAGCCCAAAAGCAAAAGCAAAGCCTATTTGCAGACCGCATTCTCAGTCTGGCCGCTAGAGAACTACAGAGAGCTCTGAGTGCGTTATAAGGTAAACATTTGTTTTTACTTTTTCATTTCGCAAATAACATAAAGCAGCAAAAAAAAACCGTTGAACTCGGTGAACAGAGTCATCTAGAAGGAGAGTGAGAGAGAGAGAGAGAGAGAGTGAGATATAGAGAGAGAAGGATATACAATGCAACGAGTTAGAGATAGCCATGCAGAGATAGTGAAGAATGGGTATTAAAGTCTGTGCCAAGAATTACAGTTAATTTAGATATGATAGAAAACCACTTCAGTTTCAGATTTGGTATATATATACCGATATATGTATATCGGCTATAGCAAAACCATTCTATAGGGGCAAAGTTCATCTTGCTGTCCGTCTGTCTATTCCCCTATCCGTCCATCAGCTAGAGACTTGGATTTTGGATTAAATACACGATTTTCGAGATGAAATTTGGGATGTATGGAATGTCTGCTAAGGCAGATCGTGTATGAGTATTCTACAGACGATCATGCCCAACTGCAACTTTCATTTGTTTTTATTTTTTCTGGTTATGTTTAGATAATATTGTTTTCCATATATATATATAATATATAAATTGAGTTTACATAAAAATAATTACAATTATTATGAATGTGGAAACTCTTTTTTATTTCCTTAGAATAAACAAACGACCCCAATCGAAAAACCATGCAATTCCAATAGCAAAAAAATTATCACACGGTTTCCAAGAAATACCCAACACAGAACAGCATTACACCCACACTCTCACACACACACACACACAGAGGCGAGCGATTTAGTCGTTGCGTCTGACGATCTACAAGTGCTGAAAAGTTGATTGCACTGCGTGTCAGACTTTTGCTCAAGCAAATATTGTTTAATAACATTTTTAAAAATAAATTTTACTGATTACACGCGCGACTGCCACAACGACAACGAGAACGACAACGCCAGCGTCAGCGTCAGCGTCAGTTAGCGAGTCAACAGTGGTACATCGGTCTTGGACCTATCCCAAGACAAAAATCAACAAGAATAAAACTGAAAATAAAAATAGAAAAGAAACAAAAAATTGATATGCCCACACTCGTGTGGCTCAGAGAGGTTTACTGCTGTGGGATATCAAAAGAGAAATTAAATGTAAAAAAAATTAAACTCATTACACCACTAAGGGTATATTGCGTCCGACCTCGATAGAGCCCATAATCTCCATAATCAAAATGAAAATCAGAAAGTTTTCGATCGTCTGACGAAACAGCATGAAGACCATTTGCTCGTTCTGCCAGCGATCGCCAGAGACCCACACCAGATAATCATTGCCCAGGGTATCCTGCATCGAGCGACTCGTATATCTATAGGGATACAACAGATGGACTCCAATCCGCCAGAAAAGCACAAAGAATATGCTGGGACTGTTTGCCATTCGATTACCAATTCGATTTGCAGAGAACACTTTCTTTACACACTTACGCCATGTTCAGCCGTAGGGCAGCAGCTTTTAATTTAATCTGCCTTTCCCTGACTTAGCTGTATCTTTCGGCTTGTTATTGGTTTTGTTTTGTTTTTTTTTTTTTTTTTACTTTAGACAATGAAATTTTGTAAATTCTTACGTCAATTACCTAAAAAGGCTGCTTTGTACAAATTTAGAGCATATAAAACAATTTGTATACTTAATAAAAAAATGAATGTTTAATTCTTTTTGAGTTTCTTTACAATCTCAAAAAGCCGTTATTTATGTGGTTTGAGACCTGGCTAAAGCGTTAGCTAAGACAGCAAGTGCTAGAGCGAGATAGCTACATGTGTTGTGCTGAGTTTTATAGCAACCAGCTTTAAGAGGTGTATAAAAAGCGGCTGTTTTAAAAGTGAAAGTGAATGAATATAAAAATTAAAAACAAGTAAATAACATATACAAAAATAAAAAAAATACTGAACTGTATACTGCATTTACTTGGCCAAAGCAATCAAAGTGGACCATGGACCACACACTACAGTATAATCACAATCATTAGGCAGCTGCTTCATATCAGTAAAACTATCCAAATAGGCCAATTTCGGCGACTGCTGACCAAGTTGACCGTGTGCACACCAGCCACTAGCCCAGAGTCGACCACAGCTGCGCTGGATGAGCGTGTGCCGTGAACCTGCGTAAGCCTTTATAGGAGCACACAGATCAGCCTCTGCACAGCATTCTGGCAAATCCTGCAGTTGGGGCAAGGGATAGACTGTGGGCTCCCTAAGCAGGCCATCCGGTTTCATGACGCGCATGCCCAACTGTCCATTGCAATTCCAGCCCCACACATAGAGATCGCCGAATGCGGAGATAGCTGCACTATGCCAGCCACCGGCCGCAATGTGTGTTATCTAGCAAATAGGCATTAGTTGAATAACGAAGATAACAAACTGACAAACTGACAAAATTAGTCATGAGTCTATTTGCTCACCTTGATGCCCGCCAGTGGCTCGAGTAAAAGCGGACGCTCTTCCACACCCAAACTCTCGTGACCCAGTTGCCCACGTCTGTGAAATATGCAAATACCTTAAATCTTAGTCAAATTAACGATAGTGAAATCTTACAGTCCGTTGCCCCAACTGTATACATCGCCATTGCCGTTCAGTAGCAGCGCGTGCTCGTGTCCACACTCCAATTGCCGCACTCGCCACGAGCCCTGCGGAAAGCGATGCAGGCAACTGGGTATGCTGTACACAGCATTCCCTGCACTGATGGCCACATTGATGTGCGAGCCACAGGCAATGTGGGTGATGGAGATTTCCTCGGCCGCCTTGGCCTGGCCAAATATGTTTCGTTTTGTTGCAGGAGGTGCTTCTAATTTGACGGCCTGCAGTGTGGCACTCAACTCCGCTCGCAGCTTATATAACTGACCATTCTGTAGCAGCACCAGGCAATGAGCATCGCAAGCAGCCAAGGCTTTAATCTCTTCAGTTGCATTCACTTCCAACTTTTCCTCTGGCTTGTTGGCTAGCAATCCTTGCAGCCACAGCTTCTTGCCCACGGCATAAGCCGTGTAACGCCAGCTCAAAGCAAGTATAATTTTCCCGTCGCTATCATCTGACAGACTGATTTCTAACAAGGATTTAAACATACAAAATTAGCATTTAATTTGAGCACGTATCAACTTGTTGCACACTTACGAACCGGTTAGGGCATTGACTCGACCGGAAATGCGTTCCGTGTTGCTCGCATTGTGCTGACCAAATGCATTGAAGCCCGTAAATAGCAACCGTCGACCCATCTTCCGCTTCTCGGAGAGCGTTTGCGCAGCGGGGCGATTCGATTCGAAGCGGGGCTCTACCTGCGTCTGCTCTGTTGCTCTATTGTGTTTGGTCGACCGTTGTTCAGTTGCTAGCTAGCATTGCACCTGTAATGTTGTCGGCGATTTCGGTGGTGGTTTTTAATCAGTTTTTCAAATTCAAGTGCTAGAGTTCAAATTAATTTAACCGATCGTCGCTGAGCGTGCCACTATTGCAATTGTTATTCATCAAAATGGTAGGTTGTACGCCCACTCATTCCATATAGTTGAGCAAACAAAGGCTTAAATAATTGTAGCTTTTTATAATATTATTAAATCGCCTCAAATTATCTAATTTATAATTTGTTTATTATTTGTCGTCGTCATGGCAACTTGTGCATGTGAGCATATCGATAACTTGCGCTCATCGCCAGCTGTTGCTGAAGAAATGTGACCAGATGTAAAAGCTCGATAGCTCATGCGGCTATATCGATTTGCATAAAGCGCGCCAATTAATCGAGCTTCAAACGTGCAAATTGTAATGGGCAGCTCGAATATTAATTTTATTTAAATTTTCCTATATGTACAGGGTCTACTTTCGCTGCTGCGCAAATTGCGACCCAATCCGGAGAAGGAGGCTCGTATTTTGCTGCTCGGCTTGGACAATGCAGGCAAGACAACAATTCTCAAACAGCTCGCTTCCGAGGATATAACAACGGTGAGTATTATGGAACAGATGCGTTCTTGCTTTCCTAATAGACTTTCCAATCATTCGCAGGTGACGCCCACCGCCGGCTTTAACATCAAATCCGTTGCTGCAGATGGCTTCAAATTGAATGTTTGGGACATTGGCGGTCAATGGAAGATTAGGCCCTATTGGAAGAATTATTTTGCCAACACAGATGTCTTGGTAACTAAACTAAAATAACTGATAGCCTTCAGCTGCTTTATAATTCTCTTTTTACTCTTATTAGATCTACGTTATAGACTGCACGGATCGGGCACGTCTGTCGGAAACGGGCAGCGAGCTCTTCGAGATGCTCATGGACAATCGCTTGAAGAGAGTACCGCTGCTGGTCTTTGCCAACAAGCAGGACTTGCCCAATGCCATGACCGCCTCCGAGGTGGCCGAAGCGTTGGGTCTAGTGCGCCTAGAAGAGCGGAGCTGGGAAATCAAAGCTTGCACAGCCGTCGATGGCACTGGCATCAAGGAGGGCATGGACTGGGTGTGCAAGAATATGAAAAAATAGTTTAAGCAGAAGGGAAAAATTTTTTGATTCAAATTAATGCAAATGTGAATATTGTTTTGTTAGAAAAGAAAACGTAATTAAAAGTGTCCTTAAATATTTACATATAAACTCAATGATTGAAAAGTTTTGGCCTCGTAGTATACAAATCTTAGTAGTAGCTCGTATACGGCTGACACTTCACAAAAATAAACAAAAATAGAAACAAAACAATTAAATAAATGTCCACGCTCCTGCGCAAGTTGCGCAAAGCGCCCAAGCCGGAGTTCAATGTGCTCATCCTAGGCCTCAATAATGCAGGCAAGAGCACCTTGGCGGCACGCCTCGGCCTGGAATCCGATGATGTCGTAAGAGGAAACTGATGTTCGATTTCGTATCATCTATTATATCTATACGTATATTTTTGGGCCAGGTCAAGCAGGTTACTCCGACGGTTGACCTAACAGAAAGGCATTTGAAATTTAAGAAAATGAAAGTTTGCTTGCGTGATTTGAGTGGTCAGTGGAGAATGCGTCAGTCGTGGAATAAATTCTATAAGGATGCCAATGTATTGGTAAGTGAAACATCCTAATCCTAGCCCAGCCCATAGACTTCATCGATATTCTTGGCAGATCTTTGTTATCGACAGCGCTGATGCATCTCGTCTGAGCGAGGCACGCTGTGAGCTGTGCGAGGTTCTGCTGGATGATCGACTTTCGCATGTGCCGCTGCTGCTTTTGGCCAATAAACAGGATGCATTTGGTGCTCTGCCCAGCTCCATGATTATTGAACTGCTAGGCCTGAATCGCATCGAGGACCGTGCTTGGAAAATATACGAATGCTCGTCACTGGGTGGCGTAGGCATCGATGTGAGTGGAGATTTATAGAATATAAAGTATATAAGCGATATATATTGACATATTTATGCACTTTAGAGCGCCGTTAATTGGATCTACGAGCGATTGAAGAAACTGCGGCCAGAAAGTCTTTTTAGTAGGTTTTTTACTCCTGGTTTTTTGTTTGGACCCACATGTTTGTTGGATCGTCGACCACGGGGATTGTACGATTAATAAAATTTATGTAACTGGCACACATCGAATAATCTATTATTCATTTCGAATTCAATTCGAGCAACAACAACTACAGGTAGAAGAAGAATGACAACAAATAGGCCATGGCACACATCTGGGCAAGAAGAAGAAAATTTCAATCGCGTCGATTTATATTGAGTTTATATGCATTTGCCTTCGATAACTAAAAATTAATGTTGCGACATTTATTTTAAATTTTAAATGTTCTCAACAACGACACTTTAATACTCTTACAAAACAGATTAACCTGATTTTAACTTGTATCAGCTGTAATATTACAAAAAGAAATGTAGCTAAATACCCAATTTAAAGAAATTGACAGAAATGTTGAGCTTGACTTGTAATAGAATTAGCAAAGCTCTCTCTCTAGTATATTTGTTTTTGTTTTTTTGCATTGATGAGCTTTTATAACAGTTCGAAAATGTCGTTAGAATTGTTGTCATGTAATTCCAAGCGTAAGCGTGTGTGTGTGCGTTAACTTAGCATAAAGAACGAAAGAGAAATAAAGCTAAAGCATTGACGTCAAAGTCAAGTCGCCACTGCGAGAAGAGCGACACACAGTAAGAATGTGTGTGTAAAAAGAAAGTGGGTAGAAAATATAAACAAAGTTAAAATCCAACAACAGAGCCATAGAACAGCGCAAAAGTATTTTTATATTTACACACACACTCATACACGGCATGTACGTATTTATGCGGGCAGCAAACTGACGTGGACAACCCAGCGCACACAAGGCGCAGGCGTGAAGAAGCTTAAGGCCAAAGAGAGTGGGAGAGACAGAGAGAGATAGAGAGAGCGCGCGTGATCAAAGCAAAAGGAGAGCGCGCATAGCGAACACAGCTGTGCTCGAAGTCGAATGCAACATGTTGCATCGGCCCAGACGAGCGACTTAAGAAGTGTTACACACTGACTCCGAGGCACAGAAGAAAGAAAGTTTTCGTCTGGGTTGGCTGTGTTTGCTGCGCTACGGGCTTGGACACAGGCATACCTACATACACGCATACATATACACATAGTATATGTTTATTCATATTTTACTGTAGCAGCAAAAGAAACGATTTGGGATTTTTTCTAACAATTTTTCAAGTCAGTGAAGCGTCGGTCGTGTTGTTGTTGTTGTTTAATTGGCCCAACAAGAAAAGAAATAATAGTTAAATATACATATATACAAAAAAAAGTATCTCAAGTGTGTGATTGTGAAAGTTCTTGCCGAAAAAAGTATAAAGCAAAGAAATGTATATGAAACGAGCGCTGCTTCTGCTGGCGTTGCTCTGCGCGCAGCCGTTTGGCCATATGGCCGAAGAGGAGGAGTCGAATCCATTGCTGGACATGGCCTCTGTATTTATACAGGAGGCGTTGTCCAATAGTGGCGGTGGCGGTGGAGGCGGTGCGGCCGGCGGCGGTGGCGCTGGGTTGGCTGGTGTGGCATCCCTCATCGGCAGCTTTATGCAGGCCAATGGCAAAGCTGGTGGAGGCGGTGGGGGCGGTGGAGGAGCCGCCATGCAAATCCTTTCGGGCCTGGGCAGCATGCTGGCTAACAATGCACGTGGCGGCAATGGTGGAGGTGGCGGTGGTGGTGGCTTCGATCCCTCCATCATTGGCAATGTCCTGGAGATGTTCACCCAAGGCGATGATGAGGATACTGGTGATGCACAGAAGCGCAGCAATGGTGGCAGCGGTGGCGGCGGCGGTGGTGCTGGCGCTGGCATTGGCCTGGACACCATTCTGCAAGTGGCGTCCGCTTTTATGGGCAACCAAGGCGCTCCCGAAAAGCCCGCCAATCTCCCACATCAGAAGCAAAAGAGAGCTGTCAAGGAGGAGGAACCAGAGACAGAGAATGGCTTCATGAATCTATTGCCACTAATCATGCAGGCAGTCAGCTCCTTTGCCGGACCCGAGGGCCAGCACACCCAGGAGCGCCACAAGAGCCATGCATGGGTTCTGCCACCATTCCTGGAGCACGTGCATGTGCTGTGGGATCACTTTTCCAACTCCGAGTTAGCGGATGCGCTGTACGAGAAGTCGGGCGTCAACAAGATAATGAAGGTATGTGAAGACAATATTCAAAACGAAGGTCAAATGAGAGCGATGTAATATGACATCGATTATTTATTCATCGATATATATTTTCTACTTGTTTAAAGGGCTTCAAGGGTCGCGATGGCAAAGTCGATTACGACAAACTGTTCGAGTCACTGAACAATCAATCCTTCCGTCGTCGCTGGATCAAGTCGGCTACTTTGTATTTGGCTGACTGGGCCAGCTATATAGCCAACCCGGAAAACTATCTTAGGTGAGCATTTGCCGGGTGATCAATGCGTGTTAATTGTTGATCACGAATCTCTGTCTTAACGGTATTAAGCTGTTTAACACCCTAATGTGATACGATTCTAACTCTAAGCGATGCTTACGTCTAATTGCAATACAAATGCGAGTACGCAACAGCTGCGTGTTGTTGTTGCTGTTGTTGTATCTGTCTCTTGAATTACCGTTATCTGCTACCTGTTTGGCATCGAACATGTTTGAAGCCAGCTCGTTCGCGCGCTCACTTACCTTTTGACACACTTTTTTAGTGCTGGCAGCTTTTAGAACATGGTTGTTAATCTGACTGGTCAACAACAATAAGAAGAAGAAAAGGCAGAAGAAGAGGAGAGAGAATTCAAGTCCAAATCCAATTGCAGGCTTCGCTTTTTCGGATTTGGGTGTGTGCGCACGCGTGCATGAGTGTGTGTATGTGTGTGTGTGTGTCGGCTTGCATGTCTCTGAGTGTGTGTGTGTGTGTTGTGTGTTGTGTGTTACAGTTACAACGACGATGGCATCATTAAGCATACAAATAAACCATACGAATGCCAGAACGGTTCATTTAGTTGGTTGTTGTTGTGGCTGTTGCTGTTGGCAAAACCTGTTTGGATGAGGAAGTGGGCCAAAGGCAAAGTAAATACTTGAAAAAGCGCCGAGCCGCGAGTATTTGGGTCAAGCTGACTCAAGACAGAATAAAAATGCAAAATTTTTGGCAATTATATTAATTATACACGCCCCCGCTTATCATCAGCATATCATCATCAACATCATCGTCATTATTATGATCATCATGATCATCATTGTTATTAGACAACAATAATAACTTCCACTTTCTAGCGGCCCTTTCACTCTAATAATGCTGCGTCAGCATTATATGAGCCACAATTTGATTTTCCATTTCTTTTTTCACTTTTTTCTCATTGCTTTTTGCACTTTCCACAGATACTTCCAGACGGCGCAAATCATGTTTAACGGTCTATTGAAGTCTCAAGGTTATCCCAAGCAGACCTATTTCGATCCGGCCCGTCCCAGCGAAACCATTTCAAATCTCTTGAACCACGTGGCCAAACACCATTTGAATGTGAAAATTGATTCGCGTCAATACGTGAAGCCAGCTGTGGGCTATGCCAAGGAGCTGCTCAAACTGGGCCAAGCACGTGGGCTGCTGCAGTTCAATGCCACCGAGATCAGTGATCGATTGACGGATACGCTCAACCTAGAGGTAAGTTCATGCCACAGAACTGAATTGGAAAACAGAAAACAAATCTAAGCCAAGCAGATAGCACAAATGCAATTAATTACGCTACAACTAATTTTCTCTTTTCTCATTTTTCTTCTTTTTCTACGATTGTTCGATAAACGCATGAAAACAGGTTATCGAACCGGTGCTAAAAGTCCATCGCGCCTACAGATTCATCTCCAAGTCGCCGCAATGCGATCGCTATGTGCTTTGCGAGCTAAATGCAGCCGCTCTCGAACAGCAACAGCAGCAGGAATCGAAGAAATCGACGAAGACAACAGCCGGCGGTCTCATTGCCGGCGTTAGTCCGAAAATTGTTAAGATCGGCAGCATGGGTGCCGCGATCTTCATTAGCACTGAAACCGGTACACCATTCTGGACGCTGTTCGGTGTAATCAATGCGCCATATAATTGCGAGGTGAGCATCCGTCTCTATCACAATTCCAATTGCTGTTACCGTTATATATTTGGTATTTGTCCACTAATCGTGTTCCTCCCATCATCTCAGGCTAAATATCCCGTCGACTGCGCCGGCTTCCACGAGGGCGAGGCCAAGGTGACCACGGAATACGTGCACAACGAGTTGTAGTTGCCCCAAACTACCAACGACGACTGCTAAGCGTGCTTATTAGAATGATATAGATGTAATTGATTGAACGATTTCTCAATGTAAATAGTATTACGAATTGCAATAAATCTTAATGTAATTAATTGGAAGTCGTATGAGGATATCTTGGTTCAGGATGTAAATAAACAACTTTCAAGGTAACAAGGTAATTTATATTTGAATAACATATATAATATTGCTCTTTACAAAACATATTTATTATAATCAATAATTTAAGTATTTTAAAATAATATATTTACATATATTTTTCTATATTTGAGTAAGACAAAAACAAAAAATAATTATATTCCAATTTTTATATAAAAATCAAATATGCAGTATAAAAAAAAATTAACAATGTATATTTAATTTTTGTATTCATTTCATGTTCATATGTATAGCTTATCATATGTAACTTTTTTAAATTTTGTATAAATATTTTAATTATAAAATTTTGTATACAAACAATTTTTATCATTAAATTATTTTTAGATTTAAAAAATTATTCTTATAATTTTCTTATCTATATTGAATATATATTCGTCTTCAAGTTCTTTTAATGTAAAATTCTTTACATTAATCTATTCTCTTTTATCATTGTTAAGTTCATTGAACAGCAAAACATTTAAGACTTCAAACAGATTAAATTTGTCTGCTATAGCAGCCTATTAAATTAACTCTACTTAACTACTTAAACTACAATAAAGTTAACGACAATTGAAAATCATTAACGCTAAATGGAGAATTACTTTGGTGATTGTACATATGCGAAGTCTCTCTAAAACATCATACTACCATAAGTATGGGATTCCAAATTAACCAAAAACAACCCCGACAAAACTCTAGCTAATATGGATGGGGGAGCACAAATTTGTTTGCCATAAACTGAACCTTTCTGACTGATAAAACTGCTTTGATAAAATAAACTGCAATGTAGTTGATTTCAGATACTTTAACGGTAACTTAAAATCATTTGGCCTAACTGGATAAGTACCTAGCTAACTCTATTCGATGTCTCTTTGTAACATCATACCTACATAGTATAGTATAGCAAATTAAGCCGTAAACAACCCCAACAAAACGTCAGATAATGAGTGTGGGGTAAACCAACTTGGACGGATTTGTGCCGGGACATTAGACATTGAGCTTTGAGCATCGAGCGGTGAGCACTTGGCTAACAATTTGAACTGCTGCAGTTTACATTCGCGATGCCAGCGAGCCGGTTTTTGTTTTTCGGTTGGTGCAAAAACAAGTTCATGTTGCGGAAAACTTAGATGGATTCCCGTTAGCCTCACTTTCACCGCACGCTTGGGCTGGCTTTCCACTTGGCTGTTGCAGCCAGTCGTTGGCTGACAGTGCAGAGAAAAGGTAGCAACGCCATCATGCAGCTCACCTACCGGGAATTGGATGCGGATATCGTGCGTCGCACGAACGCCGTGTTTCCAGTGCAGGATTGCTTTGTGGAGGTGCTACCCGATCAGTTAATCATACCACGCAAGTATATCGAAATGGGCGAGTCCATACGCGACTTGCCCATCTACAAGGATGATGTTTGGATGGTGTCGTACCCTCGCACCGGTTCGACATGGGCGCAGGAGATGATTTGGCTGCTGGGCCATCAACTGGACTACGAGGCGGCCAAACAGGACTTGCGCATGCGTGCACCCTTGATCGAGCTTTCCGCCCTGTTCAGCACGGATCATGAGCAGTGGGTGTCGTACGTATAAGAGATCCATCACTACTTCTCACAGGTATACAGGTATAGCTTTAACCCTCATACAGCGATGCCTTTGGCAACACAGTGGAACTGGTGAAGAATCTGCCCCGCCCCCGTTATGCACGTTCGCATCTCTCCTGGCAGCTGCTGCCCTCGCAGTTGGACACGGTCAAGCCCAAAATTGTGTACACTGCACGCAATCCGAAGGATCTGTGTGTATCCTACTACCACTACTGCAAGCTGCTTCATGGCATCAATGGAGACTTTGAACAGTTTGTGGAGCTATTTCTGGGCGGCCACACGCCCATGGGCTCGTATTGGAAGCATGTGCTGCCGTTCTGGAAGCGTAGCTTCGATGAAAACGTCTTGTTTATCAAGTACGAGGATATGGTGCGTGATCTGCCCGCCGTGATAAAACGATGTGCTCAATTCCTCAATGTTTCGGAGTTGCTCAATGAAGAGAACATGAAAAGCATCTGCCAGCATCTGAAGTTTGATAGCATGCAAAGCAATGGGGCTATCAACATGGAGAAGTTGATTCCGCAGCAGGAGACGAAGTTCATACGCAAGGGCAAGGTCGGCGACTGGCGGAATCACATGACCGATGAAATATCTGAACGATTTGATTCCTGGTCCGAGCAACATTTAAGGGGAAGCGGCTTAAAATTTGATTACGATTAATCCAATATCAATACATACATACATATATGGTACACAATGCTAGTTTAAACGACACATACACACACGACATGTACATATAAGCTGGGTTTACTGGACTTCAAGTTTTTACGTTTGTTGCCGTTTGAATTTATTTACATTAGTCTGATAAGTTATTTTCACCACAAAGCAGCTGTAAACGTAACACAGTGTCTGTTAATGAAGTGACGTCACAAACGCAAGCTGTTTGGGCGCGCGCTGAGTAATTTGAGTATAACCACTAACCATATAGCATGGTTAAATTTGTTAGTGGTAATTCTATACAAATATATTGAATTTATGTATATTTTAAAAAAATAAAATATGGGGTTTAACTAATTATTTTCATTCATTCTTTAGCATCTTCATATTTGCAAGTAGTCGGGCATTGCATATTTTCGCATTTAAGAGCGAGTTGCATTTTGCAATTCACCACTCTGTTATTGAGCAAGCTGGGCTGCTGTACAGCAGCATTGAAATATCAAAATCAATCGCAACTGAATTTAGTTTCTTAAATTTCTTAGTTGAAAATAAGATAAAACACTTCGCATTCGTCACTAAACAAATTAAAACCAAATGCATATTAAATTAAAACTGCGAAAATTACCGGTAAAAATACTGCATGCTGTTATTAACAGAACAGCGCCATGTTAAGTTTGCAAATCCATAACATAAAAAAACAAACAAAGAGAGCGCCACAAACTAGACAAACTACTGCAGCGCTGCAGTTTCGCATCGCATTTCTTTGTTATAACAACAAGTGTTCGCAGTTAAAATACATTTGTATGCCAAAAGGAAGCATTGTTAAATAATCTCTCCTATTAACTGTTTGCCTGGGCAACAATACCCGTGCAGTGTGACTCATCAAAAGAAAAAAAGAAAGAAAAAAAACAAAACAAGAAATATTCACAGGGTACTTTTTCACAATGGCCGCCAACAACAATAGCAGCTGCAACAACGAAATTGAGTCCACCGATCAGGTAGGCATACGCAACGAGGCCGCCACCAATACAGACGACTTAACCGATGCCTTTGGCTCCGTGGGCACGAGCAGTAACAGCAGTGCATCGACCTCAACGGCTTATAAACAGAGCCACTTTGGTAGCGGCGCCATCGGTCAGCTGGCCTCGAATGGCTACAGTTCATCCGGATATCACAAAAATGTGGCCAAAATGGTGACCGAGCGACATGCTGCCGAGTACAATATGCGGCACAAGAATCGCGGCATGGCCATCATCTTCAATCACGAGCATTTCGATGTACCCACCTTGAAGTCGCGTGCAGGCACAAATGTGGACTGCGAGAACCTGTCTCGAGTGCTCAAGCAGCTGGATTTTGATGTCAGTGTGTACAAAGATTATCGCTATCAGGAGATTATGAGCACCATTAAATATGCCGCGTCACAGGATCACACGCATAACGATTGCATATTGGTGGCTATACTCTCGCACGGTGAAATGGGATATATCTATGCCAAGGATACGCAATATAAGCTGGACAACATCTGGAGTCACTTCACTGCCAATCACTGCCCCACACTGGCGGGCAAGCCCAAGTTGTTCTTCATTCAGGCCTGCCAGGGTGATCGTCTGGATACGGGCGTCACCATGCAACGTGGTCGCACCGAAACGGATGGCGACTCCTCCATGAGCTACAAGATTCCCATCCATGCTGATTTCCTGATCGCCTACTCCACCATACCGGGATTCTATTCGTGGCGGAATACCACACGTGGCAGTTGGTTCATGCAGAGTCTCTGCGCCGAACTGGCCGCCAATGGCAAGCGTATGGACATTCTAACCCTGCTCACCTTCGTCTGCCAGCGTGTCGCTGTCGATTTCGAGTCCTGCACACCGGATACTCCTGAGATGCATCAACAGAAGCAAATACCCTGCATCACGACGATGCTAACGCGTATTTTACTATTCAGCGATAAGGAAAAGTCAACGGCTGGACGCAATTAACTATTTGCTATAAATACTACAGCTGACTAATCTGCTGCGGAATGAAGCAGTGTGATACAAAAACAAACAAACAAACAAAAGTTGGATATGAGAAGACCTCAAAACAAACTAAAAAAACAACTCGAAAATTTTGCAATTTTTACACCTTTTTTAAAGATCCTATTTAGAGCAATTTTTCTATGCCAGCTCCTGCCATGTCTTGATATTTGCCTGCTATGTGTCTATTGTCCGTCATACTTTATATATACATACTATACATGCATATATATAATTATATAACAATTTATATCTCTTAATATTTTTAAGCGCAAAACATAATCTCTAAATTTTTATACATATTTTTTATACTTTTATAAATACTCCAAATAATGTTAGAATGAGAAAACAAAGAACAATTAGTTTGATTTTCTAAATAAAGTATATTAAATTAAATCGACTGGCCTTTGCTTTGCCTGTGACTCGATCACACCATTTAGGAACGTGCACGACCGCAAGTAAAGGAAATTTTTCCGATTTAGGTGCGTCAAGTTGAGCCACGTTTGCTGAAAAGGAATTGACGGATATGTGACAAAATTGGCCAGTGGACGACCTCGTGGCACCTTGAACATCTATTGTGAATGGTAGCACATAGTATGACATTTTAGTGATTATGTAGGTACGTATAGAATTATTCTTAAACAGGCTCAACGACCGTCAATTAACAGGAACATGTATGTATGTATGTATGTCCTCTAATTGCACACGCAAGTCAAGATAGTTTCAAAACATCGATAACAAACAGATATAATCTTATCGAACTTCAATATTTGAACGTGTGTTTTTTACACATCCCAAGTGCAAGGAAAATGGCAAGATGTGAAATAGTTAACTTAGAGGATTGACACTAAAATTGTGATGATAGTTGTATGTACATACATATACTAATTCTTATACACATCTAATTTCATTCACATTCAATATCACATTTCACTTTGAAATTAGGAATCATAACCACGGAGTAAAATGCGCAGCAAAGCGACGTGCGTGAGTATATATGTACATATGTATGTATGCATGAGTGTGTGAGCGCGTGTGTGTGTTATTCTATTAATGTATGTACATACATATGTATGTATTGCGACAGGTTTTTGCAGAAAAACGGCACGGAATACAGGGTATCTCACAGTCGTTTTTTATGTTAGCATCACTTCAATTTATTCGTTAAGGCTTGACACGACAGATTCCAAAAATAAAAAACATTGAATTTTACTTAAAGCACTATGGGGACAGTTGGCTCTCTCAATCGGCACATCAATCGTTAGAGGCTAGATAAATGCACGTTTCTGATAGAAAGTAATTTAAATTCAAAATCAAATAGAACGTAGAATTTAGCTCACAATTTTGATAGGTTGCTCGCTTAGATGTGACCGCCAGCCTTTAGCTTGGCTACCAGAGCATCCACGTCGGCAACGACGGCGCCCGCTTGGCGTACTGGTGGATCCTCAACAGATATAATCTCAATGCGTGGCGTAGTATCAACGCCCAGATCTTTGGGCGTCACCTTCTTCAGTGGCTTCTTCTTGGCCTTCATGATGTTAGGTAACGTGGCATAACGTGGCGTATTCAAGCGCAAATCCGCGCTCAGCACCGCTGGCAATTTGGTCTTGATGGTCTCCAAGCCGCCGTCGATTTCACGGGCAATCGTTAGGCCCGCATCCGTCTTCTCCACCTTGTTGCAGAATGTGCCCTGGGGCCAGTCCAACACGGCGGCAGTCATCTGTGCCGTCTGATTGGCATCATCATCAATTGCCTGCTTGCCCAATATAACCAAGTCGGCCTTCTCGTCCAGTGCCAGCTTGGCAAGTATTTTGGACACATGAATCGGCTGCAACAGATCGTATTCGGCGGCTGGCACCTCAACGTGCACGCCACGATCTGCGCCCATGGCTAAGGCAGTGCGGATGACCTCTTGCGATTGCGTGGGACCCACAGAGACAGCAATCACCTCAGAGGCCAGCTTCTTCTCCTTCATCTTGACGGCCTCCTCGACGGCGATCTCGTCAAAGGGATTCATGGAGTGTTTAACACCTTGAGTAACAACGCCATTTTTCTCCGGCTTCACGCGCACCTACACAAGTGGCAATCGAAAGACATTTAATTAAGAATAATAAAAACGATTACGCAAATCGAAGCGCAACAAGTGATAAGAGGAAGAATATAACGGAGCTTCATACTAAATTTACTCACCTTAACGGCATAGTCGATCACACGCTTTACACCAACCAAAACACGAGCCATTTTCTAAGAAATTAGAAATCAATAATTATATATACATAATATAATTTTATTAATCGTGCTCTATGTTAATTTACCTTCCGAGCAACAGCAGATATTGTTAAAAATGAGAGGGGGTGGTTGGGGGTCCAAAGGTTGTATTTGCCGCAGCGTTGCCACTCCCAGAATGGCGTAGCCACACTGTTAAACAACAAGCTGATCATTAAAAATGGTATGCTGACCGCCAGTTATTTAGAGTAAAATATATATCTGTTATATTATTATAAATCATTTATATAAATATGTATAAAATAATAAATAAATATTAAAAAGAATGCAGTCTTGCAATATAAAATATTCAACATAGCAAAAAATTGTATTTTGCTCGCTGATTTTTGCGTGGCTTGTGCGTTGCGTACCATGCATGAGCGCGCAGTTTACAGCTGTTTCGCCAATTTTTTTTTGCATAAATTAAAGTGAAAGTTTGAAGAACAGAGTATTTCGGAGAAGTTATCATTCCACACACAGAACAATTCAACACTTAAAAAGATGACCACGAACGCTCCACTTATTATGCGAATTATGGCATTGTCCATTAACACGGCCAAACGGGCTGGCGTCATCATACGTGATGTCCTCAAGCAGGGCGACCTCGGCATCGTTGATAAGGGCAAAAACGATCCACAGACAGAAGCCGACCGTTCGGCGCAACGATGCATCATTGCATCATTGGCAAAGAAATTCCCCAGCATTAAGATTATTGGTGAGGAGGGTGGCTCCGATTTGAATGTATGCGATGAATGGTTGGTAGGCGAACTGGATGAAACATTCCTAAGACAAGACTGTCCGGCGGACTGGCGGGATGCAAAACCGGAAGACTTTGTCATATGGGTTGATCCCTTAGATGGCACTGCTGAGTATACACAAGGTATACACTCGATCTGTATAACAAAATTCTATCTAAAACCTGATTATATTATAGGGTTTGTGGAGCATGTGACGGTGCTCATTGGCATAGCCGTAAATAACTCAGCTGTGGGTGGCATTATTCACCAGCCATTTTATAAACAATCCAGCGGCGAGTTGGGCCGCACGATTTGGGGTCTCAAAGGCTTGGGCACTGGCGGATTTACGGCTGTCAAACCGCCGGCAAACGAATTTATTATAACGACCACCCGCTCGCACTCGAATGCACTGCATCAAAAGGCAGTGGATGTGTTCAATGCCAGCAAAGTGCTCAAGGTGGGCGGTGCTGGCTTCAAGGTGTTACAGCTGCTCGAGGGCAAGGCACACGCTTATGTCTTTGCCACGCCCGGTTGCAAAAAATGGGACACTTGTGCACCGGAAGCTGTGCTGGAGGCCAGTGGCGGAACCCTGACTAACATCAATGGCGAACACTATGAATACCATGAGAATGTGGAGCATGTCAACCGAAGGGGAGTGCTCGCCAGCGTGAGCAACAATCACCAAGAGCTGGTGGAGAAGATTCCCCTAGAAGTACGACAGGCCGTAGGCACTAAGCAAACGTAATCTGTTATCTATTTTCTTTATTTTTGCTTTGTTTTTTGTTTTTGTTTTTGCACTAAGCACATACAATTATAAATTAAGTAATAACATTGAGAGAGAAGTAAAAATTTGGATTATGCTTTATCAATTGTTAAAAAAGTACAAGATATACAAATGAATAGCTGGCAATTCAATTATTATAATCGTGAACGTGAATCGACAGTTTTACTTTTCGGAACTACTGTTGATGGAGCTGTTGTTGGAATTGTTAACGAACCGATTGCGCTTGGCCTTGGCCACTTTGCAGGAGTTGACGGAGGCGGCAAAGCGCAGCGATTTTACCGATTCCGGAAAGCAATCCTGGAACGGTGAGACATTGATAAACATGAGGGTCTTGGAATTACCACCCAATGCTGGCATCAACAAATGGGTCAGCTTTGAGTTGCGATACGGTATGTGATCCTGTTTTTGGAGCAACGCCAAAATCACATTCGTCAGTTCGGAGAGCGAACGATTTATGTTCTTGGTTTCGGTCATTCGGATGCTGGTTTTTGGCGATTCCGAGCCGGCCAAATCGACTAAGTTGATGGATCCTATAGACGTCTCCTGTTTCTCAGCATGATGGCCGATCAGTTCCAGCTTGGTGACCGCATGGGAACGCGACGAACGCTCATTGCCCACTGTGGATGCTGTGGCACGATTCATCTTGGCCAACTCCATCAGCTGGCGCAAGTGATTGGGATCTGTCACCGTTTCCTCCGTTATGTTCGATACATAGATTTCATTTTTGTTGCAATTCTTGGCCATCCGGATTTCCATTTCCTTTTGCTCGTTGCTCAGCAGATCGTACAGCACTTCATTGTAGATTTCCAAAAATGTCGCCTTTATAACATATTCCCAGCCCAAATTACGATAATTTTTAATGGAGTCAAAGAGTAGATCGACTGTGCGTGGTATAACGCCCACATTGTCTGGCACGCCGTCCATCGTGTACGTCTTTCCACTGCCCGTCTGGCCGTAGGCAAAGATGCATATATTGTAGCCGTCGAGAGCAGACTGAATCAGTGGAGCAACCATTTCGAAAATATGAATTTGATTCGAATTAGGGTGAAACACCTGATCGAAAGTGAATAGCTGTTGACCCATCTTATTCTTGGCCTGACCATCTAAACTCTGCAGCTCCACTGTCGCATCGTCATGGTATATCCAATTGCACATCAAACGTCCCGCTTCCGATTCTAGTGGCGGACGCACTCGGCAGAAAACTCTTATATTACCGCGCAAATCCATGACGACGTTGTGCAGTTCCTTGCGCTCGATGTTTGACTGGAATAGCTGCTCCCGGCACGTATTCAGTTCGGCTGCCAACTGTTCATTGCTTCGTATGAGCTCCTCATTCCGCCTACGCAAATGCTGAACCTCAGTCGAGAGGAACTCGTGCTCAGATTTAATATCCTGAAATTCAGTATATGTCACCCCGTGCTCTGCCATGCATTAGCTCTGTTGTCTTACCTGATGCGTAACTTTAAGTTCTTGCAACTCCAGTCGTGTTTCACCCAATGTGCTGGTTATCATCTCAATTTTCTCCGTCTGCTGCTTCACCTGACGCTGCAGACACTCGTTATCCGTTTGCGCATGCTTAAGCGTTGATTCCGTTTCAATTAGCTTGGCTTGTGTCTCTTCCAGTTGCATGGGCAGCGATTCCAGTTCGCCCATGTCATCTATTTGCTTCTCATATTTTGTTTTGAGCGCCTTGTGTTTCTCCAGTAAGTCGTGAAAACGTGCCTTAAAATCATAAGGAGCAATGCGCTTGGGTGCAGTTGCGGCGCCACCAGCAGCGCTTGCAGAGGATTTCGTTTTGTTAGTCGTCGCTGTCGCTGCTGCTGTGCCTGTACGAGGCAATGGACGCTGAGACGTTGAGACGCTAGCCGGTGGAGGCGCTGACCCTGCAGTGGGGCGTCTGACTGGTGCAGATCCGGCGCGAACCGTACGAGCCGCAGTGGTCGGATTCGTCGTTGTAGTTGGTGGTACTGCAGCACGTCGCGGGCACTTCGTTGGTATAGTTGGCAGATTGGGCATCCCGTTCCGCTTTAGATTCTGCCGCATCTCGCTTATGTCACAAGCTGAACGACTGCGTCGCAATTTCGCCCGGTTAATCGCAGTCATGGATTTCATTGGATCGGGTGAGGCGGCTCGAACTGTGTGTTCAATACGATTTAAAATCAAAAAATTGCACTCATTATTAACAAAAATATAAAAACTTACCTCCTGGGCCTTGACGTTTCAATGCCTGCGGTATGATGTTTTGCAAGTCTCTCGTTAGAGGTTGAATTGTTGTTGATCCATTGTATGTTAAATTCGCATTTGTAGCAGCTTTTATACGATCAGTGGGTAATATTGGTTTGATTGACGGCGCGGGACGTTTTAGACCCGTAGGCTTAGGTAAACGTGATTCCATTCTAGTTTTCTTCTATTTCCGAAAGTTGTTTTTGAAAAATTCCAATTCGGCGATCAGCAAATCCAAGCGACGCCAATTTTACATTCGCGCCGTTAATTTTGGATGTAGAGTTGCATAAATGTATCGATATTAATATCACGACTAATCAGTGTCCAGTTAATGTTTTCTCGATTTGGCGTTTTCTAGCACTGTTTTAGATTTGATTTTTTCGAAGGCGGTTTTATATTTTGTAGGCTTTTTCCTACAGCACTTGATAATTTTTGCAATTATTGAGTCATGATATTCCCTTCATTAATGTATTATTCAGAAAAAAGAACCTTAAAAATGAATACACGCATAATGCAACATATTATTTAAACCATTATGTAGCTATTTACCTACAAACGCGTAGATATACGTTCAAAAGTATAGAAACGAATTATGACAAATCGATAACAATATAAATTTTAAAACTGTGTCTAGTGTGATAAATATGACAGGCTAGTCATTCTTGTTTCCTAACAAATGATATCAATCACAGATGTGATATTGTGTTTCTTTAACACATGTCTAAATACTAAAATGCATATTAATTTGATGCGTGCACTGGAAATAGCTTATCGCATATCTCCGATAACTAGTAAATGCGATAATAAAATGTTTGCTATGGAAACATGGCAATAGTAAAAAAAATTAAAATTTGATTTGTGCAACAACAAAAAAAATATAAAAGAAGAAACGCTCGAAGCAGGTCCGCCAGCGACCACACAAAAAAGATTTCGTGATGGCGGTGCATGGGCATGCCGAGCTCAAGGAGATGCAGATTTTTGAGCTTCGTCCGCTTATTACGAATTTCAGCTGTAAGCTCTCCACCGTCACAGTCACACCGTTCGATGAAAAGCAGTTCCTGTGCCTGGTCAGCGAGGAAAATGAGATCGTGCTGCGTTATATCAGCGCCAGCGGTGGCCAGGAGGTACTCAAGATGATCTCCTGGTTCCGACGCACCAATCGTGTCATACACGATGTCTGCTTCGATCCTGCTGGCATTTGGCTGCTAGTTCTCTGTAAGTATGTGTGACGTTGTGTAGTACTGCTAAGGGCAGCTGGGGCAGGTGTATGTGTGCTAGGGGTGCTAGGGTTGGGGGTTGCTACAACATAGTAAAGCCTAAAATTACTTTTGATGCTGTAGGTGGGAGTGTTTGAGTGTGTTTGTGTTCGAGTGTGTGCAATTTACATTATTGATTTTCTTGAGCACATTTTGTTTTGATTGACTGCTTCGCTAGCGCGAGGGGGAGGCAGGTCTATTAAAGTGTTACTGAACCCAGCGCTAACCATGCCCATCGCCCCCTATCTATCAACAGGTTTCGACAATACGCTGCATATTGTGCCCGCCCTGGCTCTGGTCGATAAGTCTCACGATTTGGCCAGCTGTTCACTGTATAGCACCACACAGGTGACGTCCTATATAATACCATTTGTTGGGCCCCACGAGTGCCCCAACTCGAAGAAATGTCCCAATTATTCGACGGAACAGAGTGAAAGTCAGGAGCATCAATGGAACTTGGATCAGGTGGCAGACCAATTGCAGCACGTTAAGCTGGACAAAGAGGCTGAAAATGTGGACGAGGAAGAG
Source organism: Drosophila aldrichi (assembly GCA_035045965.1). Taxonomy (NCBI): domain Eukaryota; kingdom Metazoa; phylum Arthropoda; class Insecta; order Diptera; family Drosophilidae; genus Drosophila; species Drosophila aldrichi. The sequence goes on from JAWNOM010000038.1 coordinate 2,177,990, forward strand.
CCCTTGGGACATGAGCTCCCAGAGCATTTGTTAGCCAATGCTGATTCAATGGATATGCCCGGAGAGTCTGTCCAAGTACAAGCTCCGCCCTTTGATGCAACGGGCAATAGCCAGGTCATGGCCACCTCATTCATGGCATCCAAAACTTGCCCGTATCCGCTGTCAGTGGTGTGGTGGAAAACGTATTATGGGTTGAATCGTGCCATCATTGGCTACTCGGATGGCTCGATTTGCTTCGTGGGTCTCAGTCCAAATTGCCCAATGATTGCCAGTACAGCCATTCAGACTGGTTCCGTGGTGCGTTTGACCATATGCAAGGACAACACTTTCGATGGAGTCATGCTGCTGGTAAGCTAATTTCGCTGTCTTAAAAAAGGAAGCTCACAACCTCTGCTTTATCTTTCCATATGACTAGATCACATCCTCCGTAAAGGCACAGTTCAAGTTGCTGCTGGAGCAGAAGGCCATAAAGTATGTCTATCCCGGTGATAGTTCACCCACGACTCGCGAGGGTGCGTGGCAGATTGTGATGTCCGTGCACGGTAAGAATCAAAGCGGGCCTAGCTATGATGCCAGGCAAAGCAACAGCTCTGATCCGGCCTCGGATAGCAGCCAATTAGAAGAGGATGTTTTTGCCCCACCCGCCAGCGAAGAGATTGCTCCAAGCACACAAACGGTTCCGCCTTCCACCTGCGTAGTTGAGTCCAATGTGGAGGTTGTCAACGAAGAATCCATAATGCCGTCATCGTCGTCACCGCCACCCCCACCATCCTTTGTTGAGAGCACTGGCGTTCGTTTTCAACAGCAACAAATTGGCGTGAACAGCTTCGATGGATTTTTGCCAGCCACTCGGGCACGCCTGGCTTCGCTCAAAAGTCTCGGGTCGAAGAAATTGCAAGCCATCAAAATGCGATTATCCGATCAGCGGCAGAAAATAGATGAATGTAAGTTGGAATATTTATATACATATATGCATGTTAATATATATCTATGTCTGTTTGCAGTCATGCCGGAGGCTAACATGGGCACATTTGCTATCATGGACTCGCCATCGGTTACGCCGGAGCCTCTGGGGAATACGAATGGCTCTTTTTATAATATACAGAATCTGCGTAGCACTTATTTGTTAAGCGCCTTGCATAGCACCAACTGCAGCCTGACGGTGCATCGCATTGATATTAACCTGAAGCCATTGTTCATATATAAGATTCCCCAGCACTGTGTAGATATACTGATTAGCTCGAATATACTGTATGGCATACAATATGTGGATCTGCATCAGCGTAGTGAATCGGGCGCTTCGACAGCGGCCTCATCGCTCGAAGAGCCGGTGATGGCGAACACCGAGAAGGAGAGTCTAGATGCCGACACCGAGAAGCTGGAGCAGACGAATAAAAGCGACGAGACAAGCGCGACAAGCACAAGCAATGCGTCGAGCGTCGATCAAAGCGATATGCCCACCAATGCGATCAATGCAGTGAGCGTGATCAGCAGTGCAATGGCCTCGCTGCACACCGCCGAAGATGATGTAAGTGTGTGCTGAAATATTACCCGGTATATATACATCCATTCATTCTCTTTACTTTTCCTCACAGCGTTTCAATCAGCAGGCGCAGCTGGCGCTATTTCGCTTTGAGCAGGAGACTGTGCTGCAGCTTTATCAAATGGCGCAATTTCGGAGTCTGGGTGGCAACAACAACAATGCCGAAGCTCTGACAAAGGAGGAGAAGGCAAAGGCATTCGAGATCAAGGACATCCATACCCCAATGGACTATGTGCAGTTCTATGAATCGGCGGATAGCAGTAATGAATATTCGTTGCGGCAAATGGAGATAATGCAGGCCGAGTTCCCCAAGATCAACTATGATCCTTGCTATGTCATAACCAACAAGAATGTCTATACCATACAGCTGAAGTGAGTAAAGAAACACGCATAGATGAAGCTTATATATTACATTTATTGATATCCCTGCAGAAAGGAGCCATTTGAATTGTTTTTGGATGCCGCGCTGATGAGCGAATGGAATCAGTGCCGCGAGTTTTGCAACACATTCGATCTAACCTTCGAGCATTGCATTGAGTTTGCCGGCGACTATTTGTTGCGTCGCAAAAAGGTTACCCAGGCCTTGATCACGTACAATGTGGCGCGCGTTAAGCCCATTCGAACGGCCCTCAAGCTGGCGATGTATGGGCATACGTATGCGCTGATGCAGTTGAGCGCCATGGCCCTGAAATCATCTTATATACTGCGATCGACCTATTTGTCCCATCCGTTGCTGAAGGACATTCAATCGGATATCACATATCGGCATTCGGAGGATGTGCGCGAGATCTTGCAAGCGAAGGTGAAAGATGAGAACGCTGTGGAGAATACTGGAGCTTCCTGCAGCGATTATCATTATGGTGTCGATGAGTCCATAAGTGCATTACAAATGTCGCCCTCATCCCAGTTCCATTTGGCCAATTTGCTGTTGATTACGCTGGCCGAGAAGGCAGTCAACGATAAGAACTATATTCCTTTGTGGTAGGCGAAGCATGTTTTATATATTTCAATTCAATTAATGTGAAATTTAATTTTAGGAACTTTTTGGTCACCAACACAAAGTATCATACGAACATGACCAGCATTGTACTCTGTCAGAGCGGTCTCTTTTCGGCCGCAATCATTTTGGCAAAGGTACGTGGCGTCTGCTTGGACACCTTCAATGCGTTGGTCAGTGTTGTTGCCCAGGAGTTTGGCTGGTATAACGAGCTCAACGTCTGCCTGTACAACCTAAGCGAAAATATATTTATGGAGACAATCACATACTTGCCGCACGTGTCAATGGATTACTTTACCTTCATACAGGACAAGCTGGAGCATATTAGGCCATGTGTATTGCAGGTGAGTTCTTCATTACGTAAATCCTTTTTGATTTGCTTACTAAAGTCAGTTTCTTGTCCATCTGCAGCGTCTTGCCATGCAGCTAAATCCTTTTGCGCCCGCGTTGCGTCCAATTGTTTCGCACAGCAGCAGCTCAAGCAACAATGACAATAATGAGCATATATTTGAGTTCAGCAAATGCCTAATCGAAACCTATTTGGCTGTGCTCACACATATGGAAGCGCAACGTGTCAAGCACGACTCTATTATAAATGCCTTGTCAAACTTTCGCATCAGCTATGAGGACAATCAGGCAAGTGGAACAGACCATTAAACAATAGACAACATGTATATCTAACAATGAATTGTTTATATATTATTAGTTTGCCATTGAATCGTCACGTTTCAAGCCCATCTCGGCTGGCTGTGCCTATTGCGCCTGCGTTGTGGATGGCGTGGCCTATTTCTGGGGCTCGAGCGGCGTGCCCTGCTGCTATAGCGCCCAGAAATCAACAGGTTGGATGTTCTATATGCATTCATTGTGTAAATAAATATGTGTATGTTTATATTTACTATAGAACCACCGGAGCCTGCACATGCGGTGAAGACATTGGAGCTGCTCTCGCAACTCGATTTGGAGGTGCATGCGGTGAAGTGTGGACGCCAGCATACACTCATACTCACCAATAATGGCGTAGGTTTTGCTCACTCAATCATGTCCCGTTTCTAATAGAGTATATCACTTTCCACAGCTCTACGCCATTGGCAATAATAATCTCTGCCAACTGGGTGTTGGGCAGCACATGCAAATGGCTTTGCAGCCTATGTTGGTTACAGCTTTGGATGGCATGAATATCACCATGCTGGAGGCGGGTCAATATCATAATGCAGCCGTTGCTGATGGCAAGCTCTATATGTGGGGGTGCGTATCATATATAATCCAATCAAACAATAATTTGATAATCTAATTAATGTAATTACAATTCTCTTAGCTGGGGCATCTACGGCCAACTGGGCAACGGCAGCTGTGAGAACGTGCCAACGCCCACACTAGTCAGTTTCTTTAAGTACAAGGTGTGTATCATATATATGCTGCTCATATATCATTACCTAATATAATTCCATTTGCTTGTCATAGAAAATTTTGCAAATTTCGCTGGGGCATGCGCACAGTTTGGTGCTTTGCCAGGCATCCCCAAACAACTATACAGAGGCTAATAGCAGTGGCAACGAGCTCTATGTGTTTGGCTCCAATCATTTTGGGCAGCTGGGCACTGGCAACGACGACCAGAGTCAGGACACCAAGACGAGTGTGCCATTGCGCTTGGAACTGGGCAACGACTGCGGCTTAAGACTGATACATACGAAATTTTTTACAAATGTGAGCAAGCAAAAAAGCTGACTGAAGTGCAAGTCTCATTCGAACATATTTGTTTGTTTAGCTAGCTGTAGATGAACAGGAACGCATGTATACCTGGGGCAGTTCACCCCAGGCATTGCGGCTGGCCAATCAAATAAGGCGTCGCGCCAACGCCAAGCAGAAGCTGGAGGAGAATCAACAGCGTGAGCTGCTGAGTAAGCGACTGGAGGAGACGCTGCTGCCAGCGCCTAGCAACAACAGCGTCTTGGTGGAGCCGAGCACATCGTATGCAGCTGTTGTGGCAGGCGCCATACCCAAGTCCAGTGGAGAAACCAAAGAGTCCGCCCAGGATGAGGCTTTGCCATCTGATGCTACCGAAAATATCGCAGTGATCAATAATAATGTAGAGCCAATGCCGGCAGCATCTGCCAACGCGAATGCGCAACCCGTCTTTCCCGAAATAGATCCAACGGAGCACTTGAAGCCACACCTAGTGGATACCAGCGAGGTAGCTGGGAAAATATTACAGGTAGATTCATGAGCGTTCTTCTGATGATTGTTAATATTAATCAGTGATTTTCTTGCTGCTGAAAGATCTCCAGCGGCTTGTTTCACTTTGCATTGATATCGTCTTCGTGCACGCTTTACACGTGGGGGAAGAATCTGGAGCATCAGCTCGGCACCGAGGACAAAGATCGGCGAGCCGTGCTGAAACCATCGCCCATCGACAGCATCGAGAGGCCAATGTATGTGGATTGCGGCGCTGATTTCACCCTAGTCATGACCACCGATCACATTGTGAAGGCCTTTGGTGGTAACTCGAATGGTCAGTGCGGGCGCGACTTGGGCGCCAGCTTGGATCGCATGCGACAGCGGGTCGTCTGCTTGCCCACCACCAAGCGGCTAATGCGCTTCGAGACCCAATGCATTGATGTGCCGGTGGAGATAAATTTGCCTCGTCCACGCATCCGTTTGGATCAGGAGCCAGTGCGCTACTTGAAGGTGATTCCGCCATATCAGCCGCACTTTTTGCAGCAAGCGAATATCAGCTTTGAGCATCGCTACTCGCCCGAAACGCTCAACTACAAGTCCAGCACAGAACAGGCGGCCACTGGCCAAGACTCGGATGACCTGCTGAGCAGCCTGGAGAATCTGAGCCACAACGATGCTAGCTACTCATACAATGCACAGCAGATGGTCGATGGCAACAGCTCGCTGGAGTTGGACTACTCGCCGGAGGAGCAAAGCTATGTGCCCTTGCCCAACCAGGAGGCGCCGGGAATGGCTGACAATGCAGCTCCACTGCTCGGTGATCGAGATGATGCCAGCACCTGTACGCCCAGCTCAGACGCCGGCGATGCGAATGTATTGCAAGCGCTGCGCCATTATATACACTACTGCCTGTATGCCTTCCATGGGCTATACAATCCGGACAAAATAGCCGAATTTTCACGTCCGCTGCGCAACGAATATCGCATTAGGATCTGTATGCTCAACTTTCGATTCGTGGAGGCCTTTCAGCTCTGCCTGCAGAGCTGCGACAGCTCGCAGCGCACTCTCAAGCTATTTGAGTACTTCAGCAAGGACACGGGCTATGTGCCTCTGCATCGATCCGATCTCAAGCACCTTATCTATCATATGTGTGTACACTTTCTGGAACAGAAGTTCGATATGCTCGAGTGTGAGCGGTACTTCATGGCCGATCTGGACTACTATCTGCTGGAGCTGGCCTACGTGTTCTACTTTAACAACAACAACTCGGCACTCGAGCAGAATCTCAATCAGAAGTTCAAGTCGCTGATTGCGGCAACGGATAGCAATCAAGCGACGTCGTCGAGTTTGCTGCAGGATACGGATGCCATTTTCGATAGTTTTACGGTCAAGTTCAAGACGACTCTGTGCCAGCGTCTGCTCAGCTACTGTGATCAGGATGCCAGCGGAGGCAGCAATTAGCAGTGGCTTTGGCTATGTGGTCACTGGCGACGCTCGAGGGAATCGCGTTTCTTGCTTTGAATTTTGTTAACTCTTTGTTTTCCTCCTCACATTCAACTTTGCCTAAGTTGAAAGTTTATCGTGTGTATATTTCATATATATATATATTTATATGTATACATATATATTATTTTTTATTTAATTAATTTTTTTTTTTTTTTGGTTATAATTTGTAAAGTTTTTACGATTTGTTGTCAATTCGAGCAGGAAACCAAAGATCAATAATGGCGTCTTTAGCTGTGCCCGCCCAGATACCACACACACACACACACAAACACACTACACACACACACACACTTACATAAGTAAATATTATACATATATTATTGTCTATTACCCGATCCCACACATACACACACACACACACACATACATACACATGTTTATACTTAATTAAAAATAATTGTTGTTTGCGGTTTTGCTGCGCATATTTATATAAATAGCTTTTACAGCGATGTTGTTTAAGTCAAATATTTAAGGCAAACAGATTGTTTAAAGAATTTAATTTTTTTTGTAGTGCTTTGTTTGCGAATTGGTTTAACGCGCTTTTTGTTTACTCAATAAAAAAAAAAGAAAACGATAAAAAACAGACACACACACACACACTTTTAATTGATTGATATTCAGCTTGTGATTTGCAAATTATTTAATACATATATAAAGTAACATTTTTAATAAATTACAAAATATGATAAAAGTAATAAAAAATAAATTTATACAAAGTCAGTTGATGATAGCTCGCTAGAGCTTCAGTTTGATGTTGTCCGTGGTCCAGCGTTTGCTTTGCAGGGCTTTGAGCGCATTCTCGCAGTAGAACTGCTCCTCGGAGCGATCGGGCAGCGTTTGCTTCAATTGCTGCAGCTCCTGTTGCTGCTTCATACTGACCATGGCATCGATGACGGCCTTGATGCATTTGACCCGTTGTGCCAGCACCAGCTTCTCGGGACTGTTGCTCATCTTTGACAGGAAGAGCTGCAGCACTGTGGCGGGCGCCTGCAGCTCAAAGAGACGCTGCACGGCTAGGGTCAGATCGAAGCTGATGTGGAATTGCTTCGATTTGAGCGGATGCCAACCGGACACACGCTCAAAGATGCACTCCAGATCCGCGTATGCTTGTGACTGGGCGCGTTCATTTAAGGCCGTCCATTCGTATTGGGCGGGCGAGATTTCCTGATCAGCGGCAAAGCGCTGGGGTGAGCTGATCTTAAGCATGTCCTGTTCTTTCCAATTCTTGTTTTGTGCACAGCACGCGTAGAGTACCTCTATGGGGGTGGGGTCGTCGCCGATCCGTTGGCTCAGATCACCTAGGGGCTCCTTCTCCAGGACCAGCTGGAGCTTCAAAGCTGAATGAAATACCTGCTCATATAACGGTATTATGCCCACCCCTGCGTTCGCATATGCATCGATGAGTCGCTGCAGCTGTTGTTTACGCGTAGTCAGATCAGTGCAGGACAGGGCCGCCTGAAATTGCCTAAGAGCAGCTTCCTGATGACGCCCGAAGCGCTGCAGCGTATCAATATAGTTGCTCACGTCGCCACATTGTCGCAGATAGCTGAGATAGTGCTCCAGCGCCTTGGGCCGCTGCTGCAGAATGCCGTGGAACTGGGTGGCGTTCAGGGTTCGTTTGAGGAACAAAAGTACTCCAATGATCGCATCACCACCGTTGGCCAAAACCGCATCCAACAGCTGACGCTTCTCTAGCAATGATTTGAACATTTCCAATGGTGCCACTTTGCCATGCAGCAACTTCTGTGCGGTCAGCTCCAGATTGGGGCTGTACAGAGTGCTCTGTATTTGGCGGCGCAACAGCTTTAGCTCCTCTTCAGGCGTCACACCCTTGGGCATAACTTGATCGTCCACTGCTTGTTCTTGTAGCACCAGCTTAAGCGCTTCATCGCTCAGTATTGCTTTGATCGACAGATGATTCAGCGTGCCCAGTGCGGCGCTATTATCAAAGCTGGCCTCAGAGATGGTGTCGTCATTAAAAATTGCATTATTATCCCATTTGCTGCTCTGACTGGCCTGTCCCATTTTCGTTCTGGCGCCCACATCGCCAAGATCAACGTCCTCTTCATCATCAAAGCTAAAGGCAGCTCTCGAGGAGCGATTCCAATAGTTTTCGCTGTTAATAATCTTAAATTTAGCTACTTTATTGCGATTATTTAGGCGTACTCACTCTGTGTTATCAAATTGAGATTCCATTGGTGTTTACTATTAAAATTAAGAACAGCTGTTAGGGTGACCAGCGTAAAAAATTATTTTGTAGAGGCACTAACCATATGATATAGCCGATATATTTGGAAACCAAACACTTTTATCGATAATATCACACTCAATAGATAACGTTTTAAAATATACAACAAAAATATTTATTTGAAATTATTTTGTTGTGGAAAGATTGTCTCTCTTTCTAGGCACATCTAAAATGATTAGAGTAGTGATAAATAAGCCGTATTAGACGCAGGATTGTGCAGCTGTTCAAACAGGTGCGTTAGACAGGAAGCCTGTACAAATACAAATTTAAATGATTCGATAGTAACTGGCTCGATAGCTACTTTTGTTTATGAAATTGGCGCGAGCTCATACATATATTACAATTCTATTGAAGGTATCAATTTAAACAAATACATTATTGTGATCTATATTAATATAAAAATAGTGTTTACTTCAGTAATTTACGGCATCTACGATTACAAGTAAGCTTTGTTTATTTATTAGCTTTCAAATATTTATGTACAATTCGCCAGTAATATGATCGCATTCAAACGTCAATAAATAGTATTGCTTTGTCCGACTTTCTGCTCTTTGTACATACATATATTCTTTGTTATTCTTTCTCTTTGCTTATGCGCGCATACATACGTACATGCATACATACATACACACATTCATTCATACATACATTCATACACAATCAAAGCTGCTCTCGAAGGTGATTTTTGATAGGCGTTGCTGGCAATCTCAGATTAATATAGTTTTCGCTTTTGCAGATTGAACATGTTATCGCTCCCGTTCCCGCTACTGCTCTTCGGCTTGGTCTTCCGCCCTTTCGTTGGGGCTGCCAGCTTCTGTACGAAGGCTGATCAATGCGCCTTGGACGCCATCTCTCAGGCACCGGCTGCCCAGGCCCGTTATGATCACACGCGTATCTACAGTGTGGAGCTGGCGACCGCCACTCAGGTGGGCATCATGCAGGCGCTGGAAGAGGCTAGCGACTCGTGCGGCTTCATGGGCCATGCGCGCATGCCCGGCCAGAAACTGACAATTATGGTGACGGGCCACAAGGTGGCCGACTTTGATGATCTGCTGCACACCTACAACATTAGCCACCGCATATTGAACTACAACTTCCAGGAGCTCATCGATTCCAACTATCTAGAGGTGGCGCCAGAGAACACGCCGGCGGAAGAGTTCGATTGGAAGCGTTACTTTCAGCTGGACAACATTTATGGCTGGCTGGAGAAGCTGGCACGGGATCAACCGGACGTAGTCAAAGTGCTGGACATGGGTTTGAGTACTCAGGGCTTGCCAATCAAGGGAGTGAAACTGGCCTTTGGAGGGGAGAATCTGACCAGTGTGTTCATCGAGAGCGGCATCCATGCACGCGAGTGGATCGCCCCAGCCACTGCCACTTACTTTATTGATCAGCTGCTCCACTCCAAGGACTCGGCCGTTCGAGCTCTTGCTCGCTCTCAGAACTGGTTTATCTTTCCTTCGGTAAATCCTGATGGCTATCGCTATAGCTTCACTGGAGATCGTATGTGGCGCAAGAATCGCCAGATCTTTGGCATTTGCCGTGGCGTCGATCTGAATCGCAATTTCCCACTGAGCTGGAACACCACAGGCGCCAGCGGCAATCCCTGTAAATATGATTTCTCTGGCCCAGCTGCCGCCAGCGAGGTGGAAACACAGCGCATCATGCAGTTTCTGGAAACCCATGTCGAGTCCGAGCGTATTCGCACCTATTTATCGCTGCACAGCTACTCGCAGCTGATCATGTTCCCATACGGCCACACGGCCGAGCGTGTGGAGAACTATGCGGATCTGAAGGAGATTGGCCAACTTGCTGCGGCGCGCATCAAGGAGCTGACGGGACGCGTTTACAAGAGTGGAAGTATCTATGAGACTATCTATCCATCTAGTGGTGGTTCCAAGGATTGGGCTCACAACCAGCTGAAGGTGCCAATTACCTTTACGTTCGAGCTGCGCGGTTCGCCAGACAGCCAGGAGATGTTCATCCTGTCGGCCAAGGAGATCGAGCCGACGGCTCGCGAGGCATTCGCAGCGGTGCAAACCATTGTGGAGGAGGCAGCCAAACGCGGCTATTATCAGTAAATCACACGAAATTTAATTTCAAATGTTTATGAATTATAAAGAAGAATGAGAGATAATTGTATACAATATTGTGCGTCAATTGATTAACCCTCAAAGGAGGATACCAGAGGCGTTGTTGTCTCGACCATGACCAGGACGCTGTGAGCTAGTGGAAACACATCGTTTACCTGGACGTAGTAGCCACGCTCGCACTGCTCCTTGGATGAGTATAGGCTGTAGAGGCAAATATTTATAAGATTTATAGGAGAACTCAAACTTTCTCATCTTACGCCAATATATCCACAGGCTCCATGATTAGTTCCGACTTGTAAACCGAAGCCAGGAAATTGGTAAAGGCAGCCGTGTTGTTGCCCAACTCCAGGTCGGCGTTCGGCGTGCAGACCTCCAGGCCCAGCCCGCTGCTGCTGGAGCCAATCTCCGGCAGGCCGTTCCGCGTGCCCCACACAGTTATGATGTTGTCCTCGGAGGCAACAATCGTGCACTGATCATTGCAATTGGCCTTCTGCAATTAAGGAAAGCTATTAGGATCAGGCAAGTGGACGACGCGCTGCATTTATGGCCAACCACAATGTAACGTGCGCGTATGCTGTCGACCAAGGTGGGATGCTCCACAGCATTGCAGTGTCGTATGCCGCGCTGTCCCTCCTTGTTGCGTCCCATGGTATAGACATAGCCGCCCTCGACCAGGAACACCGAGTGGGTGGACGAGAAGCAAGCGTTGAGCACCTTATAAGGCAACTGTAGCTTTTTCTAGAAGACGATGGAATTGAAACAGGGATGGAATGGATGAATATGACAAGTCATGGCATACAAATGCTGTGATTCGGCCAGCACGATTGAAGCCCAGCTTGTTGTAGTCGTTGCTGCCGCAGACGTGCAGCTCTCCGCTGCTGAAGAGCACGGCGGATGTGTCCGGGCCGCAGTAGATCTTCGAGACTTTGCTCTTGACATGCGACAACAATACCTTCTGTGGATGCTTTCTGTGCAGGATTAAAAGAAGTTGAAGGGAGAAATTGATTGATTTGCTTTTCGCATTTCCCACTCACTGCTGCTGCTGGTAATTGCCCAGAGCCAGGGCGCCCGACACGCTGGTGCCCCAAACGTAAACGGCGCCTTCGCGACTCAGCGCCAGGACGTGATGCAAGCCAGCTGCAATCTGCTCGATGCGCACATCCGCCAGCTTGGCTATCAGCTTGGGCGTAAAGTAATCCTTCTGCTCCTCCTGGCCTAGAGCGAATTTCGCATTGTTGCCACAGCTCAGCAGATTGCCGGACTGGGTGAGGAATATGGTGAAGCCATCGCCGGCACAAGCGCTGACCAAATGATAATTGCGCACGCTCTGCACCAGCCCGGGGTAATGTTTCCAGGTCTCCAGAGAGCTCAGGCCCAGCTGGCCGTGAGTGCCCTCGCCCCAGGCATAGGCCGAGCCGTCATCATTGATGACCACAAAGTGGGTTTCGCTCATGGCAACGCAGACAATCAAGGCCTTCGGCGGCAGCTGGATGGGGCTCATGTTGAAGCTGTTGCCAAACGCCTTCAGCTGGTACAGCACAGAGCTGGAAATATATGTACATATGTATGTATATAGAATATCCACTGATCCCTTGACTTACCGTCTCTCGATCACCTCATGTGGTGCCACTGTCTCGGCGCTCATCAGCTTCCGCGTTTGGGTCTGCGCCGTCGGCAGTTCCATGGCCAAATTGCTGCAGCTGGCAAACAGAGAAGTTGGAGCAGCCAACAAGCTGCCGTTGCTGCTCAGATTGTCCTCGTAGGTGTAGCTATAGCAGAATTTTCATTGGGATACAGCAGATCTCTAGCGACAGCCTGACAACTCACCCTTTGTTCTTGCCCAGACTGCGAAAGATGAGCGGTATCCAGTAGACGAGGACCTCGGACGCAGTGGGACGACGTGCTGCATCCACCTGCAGCAGATTGGCCATCAGACTGCGCAGACCCGACGTATAGCCCAGCGGCACTGGGCTATAGGAGCCGGCCATGATTTTGGAGACCAGCTCGGAGAGATTGGAGGCAGCAAAGGTCTTCTTCAGGCAGCAGAGCTCACCCAAAATGCAGCCCAGGGCCCAGATGTCGCTCTTGTTGTCATATTCCTTGCCCTCGCACTGCGGAGAGTTGTTGACGTGAAACTAACTAAATCTAGGCAGACTAAAGCCGCTCACCATCTCCGGGCTGAAGTAGTAGGGCGTGCCCAGCACAGTCTGTGCATGGATCTTGGCATTCATGATCTTCGATATGCCAAAGTCGCCAATCTTGACAATCCCTCGCCTGTTGAGGAACACATTGGCCGTCTTCAGATCGCTGTGAATGAATGATAGATGCCCCTATATATATACAGGTGTACCTTTATATAACTTAACTCTATACCGATGTAGTATGTTCTCGGAGTGCATATAGTTGATGGCGCTGGAGATCTGCTCAAAGACCGCGATGATGTAGCGTTCGGGAAAATGCTGTTTGCCCTGTCGCTCCGCTATTATCTGGGCCAGGGTGCCGCCGTCCGCGTACTCCATCTCGATGAGCAGCGTATTGTCCTTGATGAAGCTGCCCAGATAGCTGACAATGTTCGGGTGATGCAGCTTGGAGAATACCTCCACCTCGTTCATGGCCAAGTCGCGGCCCGGCGGTGTCAGCTCGCTCAGATTGATTTGCTTGAAGACAATGTGGTGGCCATCGACTTTGCGCCTGTACAGTATGGCTATGCCGAAGGAGCCCTGACCCACCACGCGCACCTTCTCATAGTTGGCCAGCTCGGTGCCGGCAATGTTCAGTTGCTGCTCCTCCTCCTTGACTAGAGGCAATGGCGGCGGTGGAAGCGCCACCTGATTGATGGCCATCGCCTCGGCCAGCGAAGTGCTCGGCACGTGGCCAATGTTGCCGTCGGTTATGGTAAAAACTGAGGCGGTGCCACGCGAGGAGAGCTTGCGACTGGCCACCGGCTGCAGCGATGTGGTCGTCAATGTTGTGGCATCCGTTATCCTTCCATTGAATATGGGCAGCGAGCTGGCCTTGTTCCGAAACCCTTTCATGGCAAGCACGAAAATCGAACTGACTAATTGTATCTATTGAGGGCTCCTCAAAGGATACGTCACCATCATCGTTGTGGACATTTTTCGGTTGCTAGGCGCCGCGGCTAGATAGAATAGATACCGGAAATGGAACCACTTAAGCCCCTAATTGACCTAAGCCAATGAAAATTGAGCAATCGAGATTGTTTTTTGTATTATGCATGTATAATTGATCAGATCCAAGCAAAACCGGTCCACATAGAGACCTTACTAAGTTTTGTGTTTCACTTTAAAAGTTGTAACGAATCGTTACAGGCTTACATTCAGATTTTGTATTCGCATAGATTTATACAATATATATATTCATATATTTAGACTTATTTAGCTTAACGAGTACACGAGTTAGTTAATGTAAAAATGTTGATGTATTTGCACGAATATGCTAAAAATTATTATTATTAATATAATTATTATGCTATTCTTGGACTATCTTAAAAAATGCACAATCTGTACGTTTTACATAGGCTGCGACTCGATTCGACTCGACTCGACTTGGCTCTCCTCATGCATTTCAAATGAATTTTACTTGAATTGTTTATAATTTTTAGCGTTATTGTTAATAACTTGCACAAACTTGGCTACATGAATTGTTGCTGCTGCTGGGCTGGGCTGTACAGTGGCTATATATTGTGGACAACGGGCTGCAGCTAAGTACTCAGGGTGTCCCAGCGTTCCTAAAGGGAGTTTAGCAGGTGCAGCGATTCTCGCCCGACAAGCTGCCCAGACTGAAGGTGCCCAGGCCATTCGAGCCGGGCGATTTCTTGTCCTGTTTATCATCATTGTCGAAATTGTCGCCCTGCAAGGATTACAACATGCTTTAGTTCAGTTTCAAATTCTTAGGATATTCTGCCACTTACTCGTCTCTCGCGCTGTTCGCGTATCTTGCGAGCCAGCGATAGAAATGCATCCTCAATGTTGATATTCGATTTGCAAGAGACCTCGAAAAACGGCATGTCAAAGTTTTCGGCAATCTGTAAAGGAAGGAATCGAATTAGTTATTGGAAACATATAGGTAAGTGATAAATCATTAATATTACTGTATTATGTATAATATACATATGAGATTAGTATCACTTCAAATCAGGTGATAGTAAATTATCTTATATTTATATATTTAGAGTCCATTAATGTGCTCTATAACTAAAACTTTTCCTTAATTATGCATATCTGATTGGCAAGTGACATTGCCTCTAGACTATTCTTATATGTATGTCTATTATTTATCCGAAAATACATCCTACACATTCCATTCCCTCTCTCATGTTCGCCCTCTCGCTTACCTTTTCGCCTCTGTCCTTGTCCACCATGCGCTGTGTCGCTGAGCATTCGCATTTGTTGCCAGCGAGCACCTTGACCACGTCTGGCGATGCGTTCTCCTGTATGTTGCGCAACCAGTAGGACAAATTGTTGTAGCTCTCCAGGTTGGTGACATCGTACATCAGCAGAATGCCCATGGCGCCGCGATAGTAGGCCGTGGTTAATGTGCGAAAGCGCTCCTGCCCGGCTGTGTCCCAGATTTGCAGCTTTATGGGCACACCGTCCAGATTGATGAGTTTCTGTTTGAAGTCAATGCCTGGGCAGAGATAAAGGATGTTTGCATTGTTGTTGTTGTTGTCATTGAAGCCAGACAAAAGAGTGCATGGGTGTATGCAACTGTATGTGTGTGTGTATACATTTATGGCAACACTCACCGATTGTGGAGATGTATGTGTCGTAGTACTTCTCATCACAATACCTGTGCACGATGCACGTCTTGCCCACGTTGGAGTCACCGAGCACCAACACCTTGTAGGTGGCCACAAAATCCAAAGCCATATTGCGAAATGCTTGCGAGCGGGTTTACAGTTACAGATGCGCCTCTGTTGCAGTTGCTGTTGCTGTTGTCGTTGTTGCCTTTTTAAAAGTAGTGGTAGTGGTGGTATGAGTTGAGGTGGAAATGGCGGTGGTGGGTTTGGCCGTGGGGGTTGAACGTCGTATCTAGTTTACTGTTTATGTATCTGTTTGTTGTTGTTGTTGTTTGTGGAGCAAACGCAGCTGTTTACCTACATAGAAGATGCTGCTGCCTCTGCTGCTGTTGAATTAATTAGTTGAATTTGGTCAATTTTCACAGTTTCCTATGCATTTTCGCAGCTGAGCTGCCACAATCACAATCATGAAAACAAAAACAACAACAATAACAATTCACTCTCGTGCTTGGATGCCAAATGAAGTGGGAAACCCGAAAGAATTGGAAACGCTTTACGTTTTGCTTATTTATATGAATTTTTCTTTATTTATATTGATATATTTGAATAGTTTTCACTTAGAAAAAAATTAAATAACGCTGCTCGTTCGCTCCGCACAGCATGAATCAACATCGACATACGGCCTCTGCCTCTATCTCTGCCGCTGCTGCTGTTGACTGCGCTGCCGGAAAAATCAATAGAGCTGCGGCGGCGCAGCGACGAGAATCAAATCTGGTTGAAGATAAAGAAGTAACTAATCGTAATCGAAATTCAAATGCGCAGTTGTTGGAAAACTTTGGGCGCCACTTTAGATACATACATAATAGAAATATAGTTATACAAAATATATATATATATAGTCGATTCTGGCTTAATGATAATGATAGTATATATAGGGGGTTAAAGTTTAACAAAGTCTGACACTCTTTAGACTGCCTCGTTCGCCTTACATGATAAATACCTTGTCGATTTTAGGTTTTGTAAACTTAACTTTCGTCACCGGGCAGGTCACGGTGCCATCATCTTTGGTTATCTTCGGTAAAGCAAGCCGGCCGTAGATCTGTCCGTTGGGCAGCATCATCGGCTGGTTGTGCTCGTTCAGGGGCAAGCCGGTGACGCGACAAATGAGACGACTCTGGACGCAGTGAGAGTATGGCAACTTGAGCGCAATCTGGTGGAAATCGTCCTGGCAGACGGGACAATTGAGATTGCGGCAGGTCTGAGAGTAGCACTGGGGCGTCTTCAACGCCGAGAGACCGGCCTGTATGGCTGCCGAGAAGACTGACGTATTGGACAGCTGGAACAGGCGGTAGTTCTCGTGACGAAAGTCGAGCACGAGCTGTTCCCAGCGCTTGGGATCCATGTATTTCTTACAGGGCTCCATTTCCGAGTCGGTCGGATAGGCCAACAGTGCCATGACATGACAAATCTCGGTTAACTGAGTCTTTTCGTAGGCTGGAAAATAGCGACGCGAATGCTTGACTGCTTCCAAGCGCTGATTCTGGCGTACAAGCTCGACGAACTCCTGCACCCGCAAGCTAAATTCAATGGTGGAATTGATTTTCCGTAGCTTGGACTTGTTATCAATGCACCAGAGTACACATTTAGTCGTGCTATGATTTGCTAAATCCTCTTCCACCTCACGCGATGTTTGGAATATATCCACGTTAGTCAAATGACGCACCTCAGTGCGTGTCGCCAGCTCTTCGGCTGTCTGGTAGTAGCCCATGCGCAACAGGTGTTCGATAACCAGGCGATCGATACGTATGCGTTTCCACTGATCGACAGTACCGGGAAACATGTCTCCAGAGCATCGAGGCATGATGCCCTTGAGATGATGGAGCTTGCGTTTGCATATCTGCGTGACGCTCAATTCGTCATTGATGCTCTCGTCAGCTTTGCGTTTAAGCACCTGTAGTTTTTGGGCGACATTGCCCATTAATTTGGCCACATCTGACAAAATGGGCGGCTGCTCAGCGTCCAAGGCCTTTTCCACTTGTCGCGAAACATTCATTACTTGGTCAACTTCACGGTCGATAATCTTTTGAGCAGATCGAAAGCGTTTGTTTAGTATTTCGTACGGCACTTTGAGCGTGGCGTGCTCTAACGCCTTTATTTCCGACATATTGGTGATTGAATTCTGCAGAACTTGTTATTTATTTTCGTTTTTAATTATGAGACGCAATTTGGTTGCAGCTTTGTTCTACAGCTGTAAAATTATCGATGCAGTTATTGATAAGTCAATATATATTTGCATCGATTGTAGCTGCATTAGCTGAGGAGTTGTCGATAGTTTTGTGTATGCCCATTTGAACAGCTGGCAGAAACATCAGGGCTGATTTGTGTCTATCGACTGGCGGGGCTCAGCTGTTCAAGAGAATGAAGAAATTAAACTTTTGTGAAGAAGATGTCAATTAAAGAGCATTCAGATTTATTGTTAAGAGAAGTTTGAACGCTGTTGAACGTAAGACTAAAAATAATTAAATGGATTAAATATATCGATAAGTTGACATAATGAGAATCGCTCCGCTCAACTTGCAACCCTACAGTTGGCAAAGCAGTTCGTACGACGGCCATGTTATCGGTAAAGCAGGGGTGCCTTCTTTCTTTCTTTTTGACCACGTTCCGTGCGAGTCGTATGAAATGAATATGAACCTAAACATTTCAAAGAAACGTAAGGTAATTAATCGAAAATTGCATTGCAATGCAAACAGAAAAGTGCACTGTCCCTGCGCACTTGTTGGGTGCATAAAGTTATGTGAAAAATCTACGCGGGAACCTCAAAAAACAAAATCAAACCAAAGTTAACCTCAAATCGCGGTCGTCAGCGGCAGGCGTGGAGCCCCCGTTCAGCATGACACTCGTTTGAACGACAACAACAACAGCGACCAGCAATAATAATATTTGTTATATCTTTGAAATTTGGTGTGTTCGCCTAACAATTTGAAATTTTCTATTTCTTTTAGTTCGTTTCCGACGGTATCTTCAAGGCTGAGTTGAACGAGTTCCTGACTCGTGAGCTCGCCGAGGATGGTTACTCCGGTGTCGAGGTGCGTGTGACTCCATCCCGCACTGAGATCATCATCATGGCCACCAAGACCCAACAAGTGCTGGGCGAGAAGGGCCGTCGCATTCGTGAGCTCACCGCCATGGTTCAGAAGCGTTTCAATTTTGAAACCGGCCGCATTGAACTGTACGCTGAGAAGGTGGCCACTCGCGGTCTCTGCGCCATCGCTCAGGCTGAGTCTCTGCGCTACAAGCTGACCGGAGGTCTGGCTGTTCGTCGCGCCTGCTATGGTGTGCTGCGCTTCATCATGGAGTCCGGCGCCAAGGGCTGTGAAGTCGTTGTCTCTGGAAAGCTGCGTGGTCAGCGTGCCAAGTCGATGAAGTTCGTCGATGGACTCATGATCCACTCTGGTGATCCATGCAACGACTATGTCGAGACTGCCACACGTCACGTTCTGCTGCGCCAGGGCGTGCTTGGCATCAAGGTTAAGATCATGTTGCCCTACGATCCCAAGAACAAGATTGGACCCAAGAAGCCACTGCCCGACAATGTGTCTGTCGTTGAGCCCAAGGAGGAGAAGATCTACGAGACCCCAGAGACGGAATACAAGATTCCGCCACCCAGCAAGCCTTTGGATGATCTCTCCGAGGCTAAGGTTTTGTAAAATTAAGTTTTACTGTTTAAAAAGAGCAACAGCAACATCAACAACAAACAGAGCAACAAGTGTGCAGAGTTTGCGATAAATACAACCAGAAAAAAAACAACAACAAAAACCAAGCTAATTGAAATGTGTGTATTTTAATAAACAATGTAATATTTAGTAAACATTTGAAATGTATACAACAATAACAATGACAACAACAACAACTGAGCCCCAGTTTTGTGCAGTGTACGAGGGCTGTCCCATATAGTTCTGCTTGCTCGGGTGCTCGGGTGCTCGTCCCCATTCCCAAAATGGCAAACCAGTTTCTGGCTCTGTTTTCATTTCCAGCGAAGCGGAAATCAGCGATTAAAAAAGAGGAACGCAACTGATTTATGCGCTTGTCCTTCGCTTTGCGTGTAGCCCGGACACTGTCCGATAAGTGATATTGCTTATGGGTCGCATATTTATCATGCTGATATGTTTATTTGGCTGTGACATGACATGCAGTTGCAGCAAATGCAACATTTGCCGCCGCCTCGCAATCAACAGCATCAACAAATTGATCAACACATTTGCTGGCTGCTCTAACACCTAGAGATGAGAGTATGGCAGGCAGTGCACATAGAGATGGAACCACTAGAGATAACTTTTTCAACAAATTCACCTCTAATTTGTATTCGTATTTGCTAAGTGAGAGAGAGCTAAGCTAAGTGAGTAAAGCCTTTAGCAATGCTCATATCAACTTTGAAGTTTTCATGACTTCTTCTTAAGGTAAGGGTATCAAAGTGTGTGTCTATTGCTAGTCAGTAAATAACATTTGTTTTGTGCTTCCTGGCCGCAGCGTCTTTTCTTGTAGTCAGAATTACATCAGGCCGCATCCAGCGGCAGCAGCTGGAGCACACGATCTGCCGCATGACAAATGTGCCACATGCAATAGCTGCCCATTTGCGTCTGTTGCAGCATTCGCACGGCCAACCTACCTACCTGGCTGGCTGCCTGTTGCACAACACATCAAGCTAGTTGCGATTTAAGCCATAAATCTAAATTAACGTTTCACAGCAATTGCTGAATAGAACCTGGATACATTAGGATTAGCCTGCCATTCGGGCACAATGCCCATCAATTGAATGAGAAGAAGAAGAAAAAAACTATCCAGACTTTGTGTAGTTGGATGCCAATTGCTCATCACAGCATCCACGAGGACGGCTGTGCTGCCACAATGTCCATCAATTGAGCCCAGACTGTGAGAAGCACACACACATACAAGCACACACACACTCACATACATTTTGGCTTTTCAACGCTCGCATAAATCATAAAGAACCTTTTAAACACGACTTCGAATGTTTGATTTCAACACAAAAATTTGTAAATAAATTAGATCGTGATTATGCTTACTTACATCCATATCATCATCAGCAACAAAGCATCAGGCAGCAGCAGCAACATTATTAACTAGCCTAACAGGCTCGCTGACATGTGTTGTTGTTGTTGTTGTTGTAGCTGTTTTTCTTCCCTCTGCAAATCCACTGCCAAGCTCATATTGACAGCAATAACACTAACTATATATTTTAATGGCTTAAACAGCAAGGGGAGCAACGACAACAATAACAACATAGATTATGCTAGCTATCATCCATTTATTGCTCGACTTGCAAATACCCTAGATCAAAATATTAAGTACATAAGTAATTGCAGAAAGTATTGACATACAATAACTGATCTACCATTATATATTGCTTGGCATACCAAAAATATTGGGATAAAGTACTAATTTTAAAGTCAAAAACACTTTACTGATATGCAAACTAAAATTTAGAAAGATTTTACCGTGCGGTGTACAGCATGTAAACTCTTTAGTCTTCTTCTGTTAATATTAACAGAAATATGTTATGCTGATTGTCTATGTTGTTGGCAGAGCTAGTATTCTGCTTGGGATATGGAAGTGATTCGCTATGAAGTTAAATAGAAATCTGGAATATCTAAATATAAATTTAGTTTTTTTTTCAATATATATATTTGTTAGCATAATCTATCTACCCGCTTTATCATATGCGCCAGGTATAATCAGCCAGTCCAGACAAAAGCTGCCGTCAACAAGTCTGCTGTGGCGCGGCGGCGGCGGCTGGCAACATGTTGCTAAACATTGTTTTTGTTGCTGTTTCACATATATGTATGCACAAGCATGTGTCTATATTTCTTTTAGTTACGTGCCACATGCATGTGGCATATGGGACTGCTGCGGCTTCTAGCGGATCAGCGCAGGTTCATAACTTTTGCGGTTCTGGCCATGTCAACACAAATACACAAAAACAGGCAACCAAATCGTGCCGAACGTCGTATGCCCTATCGGAATAGAAGTCATCAAATCGCTTTATATGGCTGTCAATGGGGTTCCTGTTGGCTCTCAGCTATACATATACATACACAGTATATATCTATTGAGCACAGATTTATTTGCTTTGATTTATCAACATTATTGAGTGAGCCTTGTGTCATGATTTTTCCATCATTATTGTACATTAAGAAACGTTGGCGCGTAATGTGTTTTTCATGTGAACTGCCACAGAGCAAACGACACATTTATCATCATCATCAGATGGTGCTGCTGCTGCTGCTGCTCTCGTTGATGATGCTGGAGCAGTTGAGCACTGGGCTGGCTGGTTGGGCCAAGTCATGATTGTTTGCAGCAACTGCCCGCGCAATTGCCATAGATTGCCTTCAGCTTGGCAACATGAGCAACATTTGCCGATTTCTCGTGATTCGCACAGCTGACGCATTGCGCTCGCTAGTCCTTACCTGTAACAATAAAGCACGAGGTGCGTTTGAAAAGTTTGCAAACTAAAGGTGAATATGAGGAATATATAAAACAATTTCTCACACTATTCTCACATATACCTATCTAAAATATCTTTTACTCTAGCTTTTATTTTAACACCCAAGCTTTTCAGCCTACTCTCGTATATCTATATCATCTACATATATATCTATATTATCTACATAGATATATCTGTAGTCTTACTACTTGAATAAGGCATTAGTATTAACTGGTTTCAGTGTGCTTTGGGCTAGGCTTTACTTTTGACACCCGATCTTCCACTATTCTGCACACATGCAATTCCTAGCTTAGCTGCCTCCTGCTGCAGCTGATGCCATTGGCAACTCACCGTGGGAAAGATCAACCAGTTTTTGGCTTATCAATAATAAATAAGTGGCTTTAGCAGGTGTCATGCTCTATGAATAAACTAAGTTCTTGACTGCTTAATCCCAGGTGCCGCCATGTGGAAAACCATATATGGATGCTTTCCATTTGAAAGTCTCAGCCCGTTGCCCGTTGCCCGTTGCCTGTTGCCTGGCGCCATTCACCCAGGCGCTGGCAGTTGTGGCTGCAGCGGATCACCGGGGTCGCCCAATATAATTGTTAGCTTCTGGCCGGGCACGCGCGACCAAGCGATGAACCCACACGAGTCACCGGACAACAAAAGTTGCTACAACTGAAGCGCATGTGAGATATTCGCGTGTGTGATCATAGCGTGCCTGGGCTAAAAGTCACTTATGGCTAGGAACCGATGTATGTAGTAGCGAGCATTACGATTGGCTGCCACCCACAATAGTAAAAAATTTAAATGGAAACACATAGTCTGAGAGAGAGGGAGAGTGAGATGGAGCGGGGAAAAGATGGAAATTATTTTAAAGACAGAAAATAATGAGAGAGAAAGATTTAGAGCAAGGAAAAGGATTGCAATCTACTAGATTGAGGGAGTGCGCTGGAGAGAGACAGAAATAGAGAACGAGTGAAACAAAATAGAAGAAAAGTAAAAGCGGTAGATAAGTTCCCAACTTTTACCAGAATAGAGAGTGTAATAATAGTTTGAGTAGAACACATTTAGTAGCTTCCCCACTTAGGTGTTCGCACATGCAACTACAACAACTTTATCAACTATAACTAGATACGAACAACTACCATAAGATGTGATCGATTAATTAATTGGTGGCTCTGCCCCCTTTGGCAAAGTGTTGCAATGCCATCAAACGATTTATGAGTGCCTTTCATAACACATCATTAGCAACATTTTGGTCAGAATTTATAGCGCAGTGGAATTTGAAAACGTTTAACGAGCTTGTTCTAAACATTTAGTTAGCTCAGGCTAACCAAATTCGGATGAAGCCAAATGGCCAACAAGTGCGCAACGATGCGATGTTCAGTCAGTCGTTAGTTCGTTTGGCTTAAATGTTGCAGATGCAGAAACCAATTACCGTTGCACTTGCCTATGCAAACGTGTGTGTGTGAGCATTTGAGTGTGTTTGTGTGTGTGTGTGAGCATAAATTTGTCGCATGCCCCCTGGACATGGGACGACTCGGTTACGATGAGCTTTTAGTGTTAATTTATAGCAACACAGCTGGAAATCAAAATGGCGGCTTTTCTTTTCCATTCGACTGCTTGGCAGGCTGCACTGCTTAAACCTGCTTGTCAAACGAACAGCAACAAACACCATAACAACAACAACAACAACAACAGTAACAGTAAGTGGTGTTATGCAATCGTCGCGTCACCCGCTCAAAATGCATTTCTTGTAATAGACTTAACGTGACTTGGTCTTGAGAAACCAATTACAGAGCCACATTAATATTGGCAACATTTTCAAGCTAGCATGCAACAAAATTTTAATTAAGGACACTTTACCTGCACACACACAAACACACACACACACACACACGTAGCGGAGTGGGGGTGTTGCCAAAACTAATCTTATCAGCATTTTGGCAATTAGTTTCAGTTTTTCATTTAAACAGAAGCTGCCTTTATGGCTGCCTGTCGGCCTGCCTAGCCAATGGCCACTTGACTGCCCGTTTGTTGCCCATAAATGCATTTTAATTTCTTTATTTACAACAACTATAAATCATGGCTAGGTGTTTTACCATAATTCAAAGCTACTCGCATTCGCACTATTTTTGCAAACATTTCTTTTCGTCTTCTCGCTCGTAATGTCTCTTTTTCGTCGTCATCGCCGTCGTTGTTGTTGTTGTTGTTGTTTTTTTATTGCTAATGGAAAATGGCAAGTGTGTAGCACTGGAACCGTTGGTGTTGTAAAAATTCCAAAAATACCGTCGCAGCGCGTTGATCACGTCTGTTGGCCGCTCACCCCACGCCGCTCGCCTCCCCTCTGCTGGCTTCATTAGGTGACGTACGTACATATTAATTTAAACGCTGCATTTATGGTCAACGGGCTGCTGTGACATTAAATCATCATCTCAATCCAAGTCCGGGGCGTCGTTTGATCTGCGACCGTTTTCGATACGCCGTGGCTCGCATATGGAAATCGTTGCAACATTGCCACGCAATGCACGCGCACATTGACTTGTCGCCGTGGCATGTGTTTGTCAAATTAATGCAATTTTGTGTAAATTACTCATTAAAAATGATATAAATTTAATGCTAGCCGGCATAAATCACGGCCCATAAACTGTAACACACACACACACACACACACACATACACTGACTCTCAAAGCAAATCTTCAACGAAACAAAAAAAACTCGCAAAAGTATTATGAAAATTTTCATTTCTTGACTTGGTATTTTTGTTGTTGTTGCTTAAGAGACGCCAATTAGATATTTTATTGCTAATGTGAGGCTGTCAGCTGTGCTCGAGCCAATTGAGCTCCAGCTTCAGCTTCAGCTCCAACTCCAGCTCCAGCTCCAACTTGAGCTCGAGTGTCCAGCTCAGCTGTCCAATATGTACGGGCGCTGTCTACATCAATTAAAAGCGCATTTGACAATGATATTCGCTTTGGCTCTGGGGCCCATTCCGCTGTTTGCCATTTGTGCCGGGTGGGCAACCTGATCACTGATCACAACTGATCACTGCTGATCACTTGCGCAGAAATCCATCCAATTTAACCACAAAAAAAAAAAAAAAAAAAAAAAAAAAAAATCAGTTAAAAGCTGACTTTTTGATTACACCAGCTAAAGTGAAGTCTACACTTGAAATAATCGGCGAGTATGAGCTAAATTTAATATCAAAATATTATATTATAGTGATAATAAATCAATATCAATTATTAATAACTAAAAATTCTGTACAAAATTTCTACAACTATTTTTGAGGTAGAATGTAAGCAAAAAAAAAAAAAAAAAAATATATATATATATATATGTTATATAAAAATGTTATATTATAATAACAAAAATTATTATTATCAATTATTAATAACTGATAAATTCTCTACAAAATTTAAACAACAATTTTTGAGCGAGAATGTAAGCAAAAGAAGAGAAATAGAAAAAGAAAAAGAAAAAAAAAAAAAAATTGTATACTAAAACTACTTAAGATATTACACTTTTATTTTTTTCTTAAAGCTACATATTGTCATAAATTTAAAAAATATATACACAATTATAAAGTTTACTTTAGATTATATAATTTAATCTCTTATATTAAAAATGTACAAAATAAATCGAAAATTAATTTATAATTTAATTGAATTTACTCAATACTTTAGTCTGTTATATTGAGGAAAAATTATATTTATATATTAAATTAAACTTATGAAGAGGATGCCACTTATAATTTACCTATTAGCGCCTGAGCTTAAGCACTTGCATGCGGCACTTGGCACATTGATTAAGTTATACATATTGGCCACATTGGCAAGTTGGACAGCAACAAGCAGGCAACATTGGCAACGGCGACAGCAACAAAGTTGCTGCTTACAAATTATCAACAGCCAAGCAAGGCAAGGCAATGCAAGGCAGGGGGGCCTCCGGGCTGGGCAAACATGCAGGCTTGACTAAAACAAATGTTAAATGTTTGAAAATCGTAACAAAGTCGCATGCAATATGTGGCAATATCTATGATACACAAACACACACACACACACACACACACACACATACACACGAAGACAATGACCATATTTGTTTGGCAAACAGCTAATGATGTGGTAGCTCGAGCTTTGGCCGTTGCCGTTGCCGTTGGCTCGTGTTTTAATTGTGAAATTGAAATGCGCCGCAACAAATTGTAAGATGGCCAAAAAGCGCGACGATCTATTGCATGGTTTGTTTGAAACAATTTTGTTATATACATATGTACATATATTTGTGCTGCGCTGTGTCCTGTGCGCCAATTCAATTACAGCTCAATTTCGTGGCTGTGGCAGACGCAGGTCCATTTAGAGCGCTCGGCGACAATTTGTTTATGGAACCGCCATGGACTCGAACATGGTGCGCCGCATAAATCATGCAGTTCGCTTTGGTTCGTATTGTCAATTGCAGGTGCTCAGTAATTGGGCTAGGCAACAGCAACAACAGCAGCAGCAACAGCAGCAGCAGCAACATCACCCACCAACAGCAACATGCATCATTTTGGCATTAAACGTGCTTCAGTCCTGGGGGCATTTGTTATTAAAGCACATAAAATTTTGCATGCTGCTCCATTTGCAATTAGATCGGCGTGCTGGCCCGGGGTGTCAACAATTTAGCTGGCAACATGTTGCAAGAGTTTTTGCTAGCATTTAATATCTTAATATCGCTGTGCGTGTCTTTTTACCTTTGCACTGTGGGCCAAACGCGGCTCGCTAGCTAATGTGCTAATGACA
This sequence comes from Drosophila aldrichi, assembly GCA_035045965.1. NCBI lineage: Eukaryota > Metazoa > Arthropoda > Insecta > Diptera > Drosophilidae > Drosophila > Drosophila aldrichi. Next base: position 2,204,599 of record JAWNOM010000038.1, read on the forward strand.
TCATTTGCTGGCTAAGTCGGCAAACAAGTTGCACATAATTAAAAAACAGAAGAAAAAATAAAAATAAAAATAAATAATAAAAGAGTAAAGACAAACAACAGCAACAGCAGCCATAAGTGGCAGATTGCATGCGTCGTTGCTTGCAACACGAGGCCAAAGCGTAACTCATAAATGTGGCAAAACGCAAAACGCAAAACGACTTCCTGCTCCTCGAACATGTCATGTCTCGGGCCAGAAACATGCGGCCAAAGCAATGGAACAGTGCAACGGCAACACCATATCTCATACACGCAGGCGCCTCTTCAATAGACGCCTCTGCAGCGGCCGAATCAACTGGCGGCCTCTTCAGTCAATAAAAACCAAAACGCTAGCAAAAAAATTTTGCTCAACTCAGCGAGAAGCAGCAGCAGCTCCAGCAGCAGCAGCCGCATGCCAACATGATTTTTCTTGCTTTTTCATTATAATGCTATTGCGACATTTTTGTGTGCTGCTGCTCTGCGAAATCAAAGCACGCCAAGCAGCAGAAGGAGAAACAGCAATAGCAACAGCAACAGCAACATCATCAATTCAACATGTTGCAGGCGGCGCTGGCAACAAATCGCTGGCAAAATTGTGTGCGCTATAAATTTATGTTGGAAACATCAAATCGACGTAAATTACGCGCCGCCTGACTGCCACACACTCAACTAGCAGGCGGCGCTTTGGCTGTTAAATTCTTGACTTGTCTCGACTTGCAATTTAGCAACAGCAACAGCAACACCAACCAGCAATAGCAACCAGCAACCAGCAATGGCAATCGCTGCAGAGGACTTTCCAAGATGTAGTGACTCGGCCAAGACATTAATTCGCGCGTACTTAACACGACTTGGCCACGTCTCCAGGGGCAGTGTCATCTATCTGTAATACAAACGCATGCCTTGATTAAAGAGAAGGCAGCAGTTGGCGCAACAACAAATTGCTGATTGTAATTGATTTAAATACGTTGATGATGCGTCGCAAATAACTTAGAGTAACAGTTAATTATATAGACGTACATAGATATATATCTTTTTCTCTCTCTCTACAGATGTTATATGGGCGCACATTTCTGTTTAATTGTCGCTCGATTCGAATTCGTATTCGAATTGGTGGCGTGAAAGCCAGCAACTGTTGCCAATTATCAATGTGATTAATGTATTCTGTCATATTGTATATGCGCAAGCGGGCTTCATAGTAAATTTCACCATCAGTTATCCTGGATGGCAAACAAACAAATTTGCAATAAACTGCACACAGCGGTCACCGGTGAAAAGGCAATTTTCTGCAGGGTTAAAGGCAACGGGCAACGGGCAACAGCAACAGGCAACAGCAACAGGCAACATTCAAATAGGCAAACTGGCAACAACTTCAATTACAATCACGTCAACATTATTTTCAAACGCAACGAGATATATTTCTATTAGCCGATTTAATGTCAGCATAATTAATCACATTCTATAATGCACAACAACAGCAATAGCAACAGCAACATCTACAGCAACAGCAACAGCAGCAGGGTCAACAGTTCAACTTGTGTTATTGGCTTGGTTCGAGGAGATTGGCCAAAAGCAGAGACCTTCACACTTTGTTTATTTATTGGCCACATTGCGTAGGTTGTAGCTGTGTGCATTTCGTTTGACTCTGGGCCAAAACTCTTTAGCCAGACGAATTTGCTTGCCACTTAGTGTTGACGGCCCAGAGGTTTCCTTTCTGTGACTTGGGAAAAGGCTCGCGGCGTTTGTGCACTGTTTGCTGATTAGAGTCGCAAGTTTTGCCAAAAGCCTTAATCGCATAAACGAGCCACTTATGATAGAGCGGAAATGGCCGACAAAAATGAAAAAAAAAAACTTGGCTAAATTTGATCTGCTTATCAAATATTTTTCAGCTAACTTTGATTTATTTTATATTATTTTTTATTTGGCATTCGCAGCGTGCTGATGTTAATCAATTTGCGCAAATTAAAAATTAATTGCAAATTTATTGCTTTTAATTTTCCAATCGTTGATTTATGCCACCAGAAATCGCAACAACAACAACAACAACAACAGCTGCAACTGCGCATTGCCCAACTATTAGTGCCCCTGTTGTGGCGGCTTTGCATCGGTTGCACTTATTGATACTTAAGTATATATTAAGCGGAAGTGACTGGAGGTATTCTTAAAAAAATACCCTGTAATATGCGAATAATGTATAAAAAGAAGTTTGTTTCACTCAGAAACTACATAGTACGGAGAGAGGAAGCGAAAGAGAAGGAGAGAGATAGATATATAGATAGATAATTGAGAGAGAGAGAGAGAGAGAGAGAGAGAGAGAGAGAGAGAGAGAGAGAGAAAGAGATAGATAGAGAGAGAAAGAGAAAGAGATAGATAGAGGGATAGAGAGAGAGAGAGAGAGAGAGAGAGAGAGAGAGAGAGAGGTACGGCAAAAGTAGGAACTTCTCTCACAATTATTCCAGATTTCTATGATCAGATCTATACCTCACTTTAGATTTTGTCACTACATCACTCTCAGCTTTCCATTCTTGCTGTCTTTTAGGAATCACATCACTTATAGTCAGATCTATCACACCCGATCACATTTAGTTTAGTATAGGGTATAGCTCACTAATCGTAGGTTTTTTTTTTTTAGCCGAAAACCTATAGCAAATGGTCATTAAAATAAAAGCAGTTCAGCTTGAGCTCGTTTTTGGCCTTTGAGTTGAATCGGAAGCCGCGTATCAATGTCATAAATAATATTGAAAATTGCATGGGGCGTTTAAACATTGACAATTTGGCCATGTGGGGTGTCTGATACTAATTTAGCAGCGGGCTGGGCTAATAATGATATTCCAATTGATACGCTTTTGGAACAGTCCAAATTATTCAAAAGTCCAAATGCCAAACGTTGGGGCGAGCACAACGGCGAGTTGGCCAAGTCTCTGGCCAATTGTTTGTGGCCAGATGATCAGTGGACCATTGCCACCAGACGGGATTGCCAGCGAAAAGCAAAAGCAACAAAAACAATTTATGCAGCCAGCGAAATGCAACAATAAATCTCATTTTATGCAGCGCAGAGAGAACGGCCCTTTTATAGGTAACGCTAATGTAGCCCAAAATTGAACTTGACATTTGAATGCCCAATTAACCGTGACGTGTGCGCGAGCAGCACGTCCAGATGCCCAGCCTCAGGCTCAGGCTCCGTCCGGCTCATCCCCAGTCTCATGCCTCTGCCTGCTCTCTGGCTGGACAGTTGGAGGAGCAGCAGCTCGCCATTTGAGGTCAAGTTGTTTTGGGCATTCCAATGCGTTATGTTTTATTGGAGCAATAGAGCAATGCATTGTGCCGGATGTAGGCAGACATAAATAAACATATATAAATATTTCCTCATATATATGTATACATATATAGCGCCCCAATCAGCTTTGGCTGCTAATTAACCCACTTTCTAAGAGCGCGCGACCTTTTTTATCTGCGCCATTCGAATCAGGGGCCAGCCATGTGCAAAATTTGCCTGCCATTAAAGAGAAGGAGAAAATGTGCTCAATGGACATTAGATATTGGACACTGGACATTGGCCAGCTTGGTCTGCATGCGATTCTCACGCATGCCAAATGCGCAATGTGGTTATTGCATGCGAGTCGCTGGCTGGTCGTTGTCTTCCTCCTTTGGCATCGTCTATAAAATCACGATAAATATTTATACCGCACTTAGATTTATGGTGATTCATATCGCTCCAGCAGAAGTCAACGGCCAATGGGCATTGGCGGCGCTGCGGCGCTGCGGCAGCGACGGCGGCATGGGCCATAAACATTTTTATTAGCCATAATTGCACAATCCAATCCAAGCGACTGATTCATTTGCGTGCATTGGCCAAAAGCGTCAAATCGCCAGATATGAATATGTTTATTAAGTGCCTGCCAAACTTGTTGCATTGCATTTGTCAGCAATCTGGACGGGTCACAAGATTTCGTTATCTAGACTTAGCCTTGACACGCTACACACACAATCGATAAACGGCCCTAACGGTCTTTAGCTCCCCCACCCCCTTTACTTGTGTGGCTAATAGCGGTAATCGTAAATGGCCTGAAAACTATTTTGCCAGCACATAAAATGCAACATTTAAATTAATAGAATTATGTTCGCTAATTTTGCTTAATAGCTCAACTAGCGAAAAAGTCCCGCGGCCTCACGATCACCGCACAATATATGAATATATGTATATATGTATACGGATAAATATGTATATATTTATTTATACAAATTCATTTGACTATAAAGAATTGATATATTGCCCAAAGCAGGACAGATTTTTACTCTTTTTTTATACCCTGTACCCATTGAAAATGGGAAATCAGGGTATAATGGTTTTATTGAAATGTATGTAACAGGCAGAAGGAGGCGTGGCAGACCCCACAAAGTATATATATTCTTGATCAGGGTGTCGAGTTGAGTCGATTTAGTACTATTCCTCTGTCTATTTCTTCTAAGTATTCCCTCTACGTATTTCCTTTAAGTAATTCCTCTACGTATTTACTTTACGTTTTTCTTATACGTAATTCCTCTACGTAACGCTCTACGTCTTTAATGCACAGCTGATTGATCACACACTCTACTTCACCACCAGACCTGGACCACTGAAGACTGACTGAAGAAATGCTGCAGCTGATGCCCTTTATATAGGGCCACTTTTACTCAAGCACTGTCTCCCAAGCACTGTCTCGCTGCAGTCGAGCTGCAAGTGGGCAATGGGAACGCTCTGCTCTGCTGCTGTGAGCATTCTTTCTTCGTTTTACCTAAATACAAATACCAAATGAGAGCTGCTGCATACATATAGACAACTTTAGTGATCTTCTGCACTTCTTCTCTCCTTGCTCTTACTTTTACTCAAGTACTGTTTGCGTGCGTGCATATGTGTGTCTATGTATGTATGTGCGTGTGTGTGTGTGTATGTGTGTATGTGTGTGTGTGTGTGTGTGTGTGTGTGTGTGTGTGTGTGTGTGTGTATGTGTGTGTGTATGTGTGTGCGGTGTGTGTGTGTGTGTGTGTGTGTGTGTGTGTGTGTATGTGTGTGTGTGTGTGTGTGTGTGTGTGTGTGTGTGTATGAGAAAGACGCGAAGAATTATTGAAATATTAATTCTCTGAAGGGTTCAGGGGATTTCTTAGTCGAGCAGTCTCGATTAGAGCTTTATTACTTGTTTGCTATTTACTTTTGTTCTATTAGACCAAAGGCTATGGATCAATTAGACTTAAGGTTTACATTTATTTATAAATTTACATTTACATTTATCAATACAAACAATTTAAGTTTATTTTAATTTTTGCATTTTTTATTAAATGTCAAAGCACTTTACAAAATGCATATATTTGCAGTTCAAATTAAATGTAAAGAAAATGACATTAAATTACGGTGTAAACATATTCATATTCAATAAGAAAAGGCTGAGTGGGTCGGGCTCTGTTTGACTTTATGTGTGCATAAAGGCAATGATCATGGGGAATTATAAAATTAAGATCACAATTTTAGATATGTATTATAGTTGCAGTCATCTCCTCTATATTTTCCAACAGCATCCTGACTCTCCGAGAGTTTCTTTCCTGTTAGAGCTATAAATGATATAACTCGCTCATCAAAAAATCTAGGTATTTTTGTAGCATTCCTAGTGCCCCAACTCTACTTGGTTTATCTACACTCCGTATTCCTATTTTGATTGTGTTTAAATGCCAGATTATTTCCTTCAATTTTCCCGCTCTTATTGTTTTTGTTTAACAAATAAATTTTAGATAAATTTGATTTTTCATTATTTTTTTTTCTCAGAATTTATTTGAGTTTTTTTGTCAGCACTTTTGTGCAGCCTTCAACTGACGTTTGCTATAAATATAAATAAAGGCCTGATCAATGACACATTGGCAACCGTAAACTGTGATAATGTATTTGACTGTATAATTGGGCTTGGTGGTGGCCCCCGGCCATGGGAGCGTTTGAGGCCCTGTCAGGCGCGTAAGTGGCGCTAAGTGTTTTCTCTTGTTACTTACAAATGCAAATTGTCGAATGACAAAATTCATTTCAATTGCTGCAATTTATTGCATGCGCAGTCGCAGCTCGGCCGTGCTTCCTTTTGACCCAGTTAGTGAGCGCGCGTTGCACTAATACCAGGCATTGAAGGACCAAACTAGTTTCAAGTTATTTAACGCATGCATTGCGTGTGTCAGCAGCCAACATGAGGGAGAGAGAGAGACGGATAGATAGATATGTATATATGTATGTATAGTTTGTGTGCATTGGTGTGTTGGCCTTGATCTAGAATTTCGATTTTTCCGATGCTTGCGATTTCGTTTGCGTTATGCGAGACGAGCAAGTCCCAATGTACAACGCGGCGTATGCGCGATGGCATCTGATCTTCGTTCGCGCCGTTGCGTAATCTCGTTTTGTGTACTAAGTACCGGTTTAAACGCACACTGGACCAGTTCACAATATATACATACATACAGACATATGTATATTTCGACTCATATGCATCTAAGTATGCAGCAGAGCCAATCCAAGACTTGGACTCCGCTTGCGTTGAGTTTGTTTCTGCACTTATAATTTATTGAGAAATTTAATTGAATTCGCTTGGCCAACCGGTCGCATAATTTTGGCCCCTGATTACAGATTGAGCAATTCGCATGAGTTGTTAAACATTTGGCATTTGGTCGTTCTATATATCTATCGTAAAACAATTGGTTCTATTTTGCAGCTTGATGAAAAAACAGTTGTTAGCTCGTCACGGTCCGCACTATAAATGCAAGTTGATTAATATTTCTGATTCAGTTCAGTCTCTGCATTGAGCTGCCCCACAAAATGAGGTGTTTGATTGTCTTGGCTGTGGCTTTGCTACTGGCTGACTTGGCCTTGGGCCAGGACTACGATGATGGTCAAAATAATAGCTATAATCTTAAGGCACGACAGAGGCATTTCGAAAAAATCAATAAAGGTTCCTGAAATACAAGAAAAATGGATGACATTTGCGTTAACCTTTTGTCTCTTGCAGCCATTTGCTACACGAAGCCAGAATATGGCAAATGTAAGGGAAATCGCCAGCTCTGGTTCTTCAACAAGTACAAGACCAAGTGCGAGAAGTTCACATACTCGAATTGCGGCGGAAATCAAAATCGTTTCTATACCAAAGATGAATGCGATGTATTTTGTACTGAAAAGTCCAAGGATTGGCTGAAAAAGGATACCGCCCATGTGGGTTGATTTCCATTTCTCATAATAAAACTGTAGAAAACTTGCGTTTCTTGAATATAAAAGTGAAAAGTTAGAGACTTTCTGCTGACGAGTGGCGTAACAGTAAAGTTAAACAATGCTCACTGAGATCTTTTAGTAGAAAATCCAATCAACAAAACACATTTCCATTTCGAGCTGGGGGTATATAAAGCAGCCTCGCATAGGTATAAATCTAGCAGTGTTCTCGTAATCTTCAGCGGATGGAAAATGAAAGTTCCTGTGGTCATATTTTATTTGTTTGCTCTGTTGGTGATGGCAGGGACAGGTTCTCCACGAACAACAATGGAACGGTTAACAGCATTTAGAAAACGTAACTACTGTATTTTGTCATAGTTTACATAGAGCATATGCAATTAATTTTGTTATTTCCGTAGGTGTTTGCTCAGCGCAGCCGCTATATGGAAATTGCCATGGACATCGGCGGCTCTGGTATTATAATCCCTCTCAGAGGCGTTGTCTCACGTTTGTTCACTCCAATTGTGGCGGCAATGGCAATAGGTTCTCCACTGAAGAGCAATGCGTCAACTATTGCATACACATATTGTAAAACTAAAAGGCAAGAGAGGAGGGACATGCAATATATGAAAAATTAAGATATTATTGAAGTGAAAAATAAATGAAAGTTGAAAAAAAAAAACTATTCAATAAATTTGTATATTTCTAATAGTCTATGATGATCAATAAATGAATTGACTTTAAAAAACATTAAACATTAAACATTAACATGCTTTAAAGTGCACTGCAGTGTGATTCTAAGCAAATTTTAGGCGTACTAAAAAGATTAAAAAGAATTCTTATGTAGAATTTCTATATATACATTCTTAGTTTGCAATAAAATCGTGAGTAGAAAAAGTAAATAGAAATAAATAAATATATAAGAAGAATGCAGTCCCCCACAAGCTGAAAGCAACAAAAATATTTTTGCTTGAAACATTTTGCGCATTTTTGTTGCGGCAACTAAATTACGAATCGCTAGCGTTTCCAGGCACTCGCCAGAAGCGCGTTTCACTGACAAACGGCGATTTTTGGTACAATTTTTAGCAGGCGTGCAGCAGCGGGCAACAGACGTAAAACAGCTGCAGAGTGCTTTGCTAATTTACAGTTGCTTTAAATAGGCAGCACACTCGCACACAGAGACACACCAACACACGCGCATATGCGTGTAAGTGAGCAAGGGCTGGGCAAACATTGCGCTGCTTGCTCGCATTCGGAGCAGGCGAACAGCTTTCGCAGCAGCGAACGCGCTCTGCATTTGTGTTTGGGCTTTTTGTTTTGTTTGATTGCTATCGTTGTTGTTGTTCTTGTTTTTATTGCTGCTGCTGCTGCTGCTGAGGCGGCTGTTCTCGCTGTCACAGCGAAAGCTCGTCCGAAAGTTTTACGTGCATGCTTAAGTATGTATGTATGCGTGTGTGTTTATACACATGTATATATGCAAGTTTATATCTGTTTTCCATTGAATGGCAACAATGGCAATGGCGAAATCGAAGCATAAAGTCACGCAATTTCAATTACAAATAAACGCATAGGCAATGCCAAAGCCAAAGCCAAAGTCGAAGCCGCAGCCGAAGCCAAATGCCAGGCTGGCTGGTAAATTTACTATGGCCAATAATAATGCTTGTAATAATGAAATTGTGATAAGCTGTGCGCCACAAATTGCACGCTAGTAAACGACGCAAGAGACGCGAAATAATTTAAACCGTTAAGCGCTGGTTGCGGCGGCATCAAGCGTCGTCATTCTGGCTAGTATCATCATAGACTCCCTCTCTCCCTCTCTCACACTCTAGCGCTCTCCAGCTCTTGCTTGGCAACATTTGACGCACGCCGGCAACATATTGCTGGCAACATTAGCGCGTGTGTGCGTGTGCCAGGGAATCACTTGCTGGAAGTTGGAGTTGGCGTCGTTGTTGTTGTTGGGGCAATAGCTCTGCGCTTTGGTGTTTGCCAATTAATATTCGTATGATCAAATGCTTAACGCATTTAGCCTTATAGAAAGAGAGAGAGAGAGAGAGAGAGAGAGAGAGAGAGAGAGAGAGAAAAACCGGCTCACGTCCAACCTGTGTAAATGATCTACGTTCTGTGATGCACAGATGCGGCGAATTGATGCTGCCAAGCTGCAATCGTTTAAGCCCCGGCCTGTGGGAAAGTGCGCCTTAATTGAATTTAAGGCCAGGCTACTCTACATAGCAAATACAATAAATTAAATGATAATAAACAGACTGCGCATTCATTTAATTACATACATAATGATGCATTTATTTAGTATGAATTTGTTGTATAAGGTTTGTCTTTAGTTGTACATATGTATGTATGGATGCATGCATGCTGGCTGGCTGGCTGGCATGCATGTGCGTATTTGCTCAATATTTCAATAATGTTTTTCATTTTTTTTCTTTTTTGCTTTTAGTATGTTTGGTAAACTTGTTTATGCAATTTGACGAAGACAAATCAGGTTTACAGGTATTTTTTGTAAATTTATTTGTATTTATTTTTTGGTAAACATGTTATTATTTTATTATTTTTGTTGCTATATTTTTTGTTATGCATAGATCGCTATTAAATTTCATTAGTTATGCACTAGACTGTATGTGTGTATTTGTTTGTATATAGTTCTTCGATTTGGATGTAGTTTATATATGTATGTATGTATGTAGGTGCAAATGCACATTAATTATAGTAGACTTTTTCACATGATTTAATGATTTAATGATTTAATGGATAGGTACTTCTTATGAGCATTCTTGTACCATACAGCAGGCTAACATTTAAAGCATTGCACACATTGAGAGAGATAGAGACATGAAATTTATATTAATATAAAGTAAGAATAAACTAAAAATTTTGTATTTAACAAATGATAACAACAAGGCTTTGCCTTAAATTAATTTCAAATAAAATCAAAGACTAGTTTAAAAATATACATACATACTGTATATATTAAAGTTTAAAAATATCAAATAAAAACAAATGCCTCACAAATATTCGAATGTAATTTTCATTTGTTTCAATTTGATTTTTATTCATTTATTTTTTTTTTATAAATTTAATTTTGTTGTATTTTTTAAGCTAATTTGCTTATAACTTGTATGCGTTGTATTTCATTTTGATTAGAGTTTTGTGAATTGATTTAAAATTATATAACAACGCGCAGTGTCTCATGGGATTAGTTAATGTATATATATATGTTTATATATTTATCGCTTGTATATAGCCAATTTGTATTTCGTTTTATGTATTTTTTGGATATGAATTTTTCATTGCTTTTTTTTAAGCAGTTCGCTGTTTCAATTGTCTTACAGCTTTTAACATCAATAAAATTGTTTATGTGCCAATAGTATGTTAATAAATTTATACTTTATACTCGTTTCATGGATTAGATAAATAGCTAAAAATTTGCTAAAACTTGAATACACATACATTTAGTATTTAATGTATACATATGTGTGTGTGTGTGTGTATGTATATAGTTAAATGCCTTTTATATAGATATACTTAAAAAGTTGTAAATGCATTTTTGTTGTTGTTTCTGTTTTTTGCAGTTTGTCAAATAATGATATTCATGAATATTGTGCGTTCGATTCTCAAATAGTTTAGCTTGAAAAAAGCTGGAGTATTTCTGGAGTATCCAAACATTATTATATATAGTATATTGCATAAAAAATTGTTGTGCCTTTTGTATAAAGTCTTTCAGTTGTTGTTCTCTGCGCAAGGACTAGTTTCAATTCTGATTGGAACGTTTCCAACTAAAGCTTGAACAGCGCTCCATAGTTGGTCAGGCAAAATAGTTTGGCGCACAGGCTGCGGCTGCGACTGTGAGTGCGATTCGTGTTGTTGGCCAAAGACTGAGTGGGTTTACGGGCGATGGCCAGCTCCTGGCTCTATTTGCTGCCACCGCCACCGCTACCGCCACCGCAGTACTCGCCCTGCAGCATGCCGTTGTCCAGCAGCAGCGACGGCGTCGTGGCAATGCCATCGCGCAGGGCCAACTGGTAGGCCACCTCGAAGGCCTGGCCCAGCGTCAGTATGATCTCGCTGGCCAGATCCTATGGAATGGAAAAAAGGGATTCATACATATACCGTGAGATGAGTTGAGAGTACGTACTGTGCTTTGCACTAGAAACACGTGGCAGTAGTGCATGTCCTGCTCCTTGGTGATGTAGGCAAAGTGCCGCAGATCCTCCGAGTCCTGGCAGGCGCAATTGATGTTCTGTATCTCATGCTCACAGATGACGCGCTATAAGCATCAATTGGGATTAGTAAGCAGATCTTCGATTCACCATTCCTCCACACCTACCCTGCTAGCCACGTCTATGAACTCCACGCCCCGGTGGCAAATGGCCAGGGACAGCGGCGCCCCCTGTTTGTGCACCTCTTTGTTCGCCTGATCGCCGGAGGCCTTCAGCTTCTGTATTGATTTCTTTGTGGACTCTGTGCCACGCAGTTCTTTCACAACCGTTGAGCCTAGGTACTGGGGAGAGCATAAAATGATGGATGGAGTATGAAATAAAATACTTTAGTTGGCTGTTATCGACTAGGGAAGGTACACTCACCTGGACCTCGTATTTGATGTGCTCGTTAAGAAGAGTTTGCGCCGTGTGGCGCCACTGGGTGGTGCGCATGTTGGCGGGCAGCCCCAGCAGCAGCTCGGAGGGTGCGCGTATCTGAAGTGGAGCCGTTGATGGGTCAGCCTCAATAGTTTTGAGTGCTGGCGGTGCAGGCGGCGGTGGTGCGGGACTGCAAATGTGTTGAGTTGAGTATAGTAAATCAAAACTGGATATATCTTCTCTATAATCTACCGATTCTTGCGATAGCCCGTTATGGAGTTCCGATGCGGCAGTGCAATCGTGGTTGGCTGCGTGCTGCCGGTGGTGCTGGTCGCTGTGGTTGTGCCGGGCAAGGCTTCCTTGTTGCCGTTCGTTGTCATTTTGTTGGTTTCGTTGTTCTCGGCCAGCGGCGTCTTCTGTGACCTCGACTCGCGCATTTGCCGGATGAAGGCCAACGATTGCAGAATGCGCCGGCGATGGCCCAACTTGTTGATCTCGAGCACCGTCTGCAGCTCCACGTCCCAGACGCCGCAGACGCTATCGATTGTGTTGTACAGGTGCTTGCTGCCAGTGCAGGGCAATAAATATTGTTATGCTAATGCAGCTGGGACAGATCGCGTACTCACTTGAAGATCTCCAGGTATTCGGGCAGCGCGATGCTGTGCAGCCACTGCTGCAGCGTGGCCACGCCCGGCTGCTTATTCTCCTGCTGCGTCTTGAGGGGCACCTGGGGCAGAAACTCCGCCGGCGGCAGGGTCTCCACAAAGCGCAGCAGCTTGGCCGCATCCCGCTCTGGGATGTGCAGCAGCGGTATATCCGGCTCCTCGAACACATTGCGCTGGAATGGAGAGGGTTTCGATATGGTGGATCAATTGGAATTGCTAGATCGCTTGGAGCTTACCACAAACTTGTAGTTATCGTAGCCGTTCTCGAAGAGTATGCGCTCCAGGTGCAGGAGGCCCGCATTGCGCAGCCTCAGGGCCAGCTCGCGGCGCTCCGGCAGCACCTCGAGATCCTCAAAGTCCAGCTCGATGTCGTGGGTGGGCGTTATGTTCGTGTTGAGTATGCCGCTGCCGAAGTTCTCAATGATCTCGGAGATCTTCTTGCGCGCCTCCTCCGCATTGAAGGGGCTCAGCAGATTCAGCGAGTTGCGCGCCATCGAGTGACCACTGCCGGGAGACTTTGCCGGCGACTTGGCTGGCGATTTGACGGGCGATTTGCCAGCCGACTTGGTGGGCGACTTGTCGGGCTTGCGCGTGGATAAATTCTCGGTCTCGGTCTCGGCATTGCCATTCGTTTCCAGCTTCACTTCGGCACTTTGCTGGGTGGGCGTGGTCGGTGGCTTCACGAACTTGCGCTCCGGCACCTGTGGCTTGGTTGGGATCGGCGGACGCACACGTGGCGGCGCCACCTGCTCAGGCTGCGTCTTCACCTCCTGCTTCTCCTTGTGCTCCTTGTGGGAGGCGCCCTTGAGCAGGCCGGCGAAGGGCACATCGCTCACAAACTCCTCCACGTAGTCCGTGGTGGAATGCGAGAGGCTGTGATCCGAGCACGAAATGCTCGAGCTGAGCGAGCCCGACGACGGAGCCGGACAGCGCGGCACCACCGTCACCGTATCGTCGTAATCGTAGCCCGGCGTGCTCAGCGTCGGCAGCAGCTTCGACGGCGACGAGCCCGTCTCGATCATCAGCTGCTGCGCCGCCTGCAGCTGCAGCAGCGCCGATCGCCGCTTGTACTCCTGGCTCAGTGGACGGATGCGCTCGTGTATGGTGCGCTCGGCCTGGCTAGAGCTGGGTGGCGGATGATCCGGCGTCGGTGGCTGCTTGTAGTGCGTGGGACTGCTCGGAATTTGCTGCTTCGCATCGCAGTTCTGCTCAGCGTCTTCCGTCTTATCGGCTACATTTATGGAGCTGTTTGAAGGGGGAGAAAAGGGAGAGAAGATATTTATTGAATATATTCAGATCAATAGGCATATAGAGAATCTATCAGACTGGTCCCAAGTCAAGACCAGTTGCTCAGCTGGAGAGATTCACTCCCTAAGTTTTTCCACTCACCAGCTGTTGCGGTTCCGTTTGAGCTTGCGGTTGGGATTGTACGACTTGAGGGTGGCACTCTCGCAGCTCTTGAGCAGCTCCTTGGAGAGTTTGGTCGAGGCGCTGCGCTGCGCCGGAATGGGTCGCTTCATAGAGTTGGTGGCATGGGCAGCCGGAGCTGGTGACTCTCCGCTGGAATTTGGCACACTTGTCTCGCTATTCAGCTCCGAGCTGCTGCACTGACGATCCAGCATGTCATCTGGGCGGATACGAAAATGAATATTACTTGTAGTCTGTATGAGTTAGTGGGTCACTCACTGCTGGAGCTGAGGCTCATGCTGCCGTCTACGGCGGAGCGCGTGCTCTGCCTGGCGCTGGCGTAGAGGCGATCGTTGCGCTGCCGCTCGCGCAGCTGCGTCTCATCGAAGCTCATGCCGCCGACGCTGCCGTGGCTCTGGTGCGAGTAGGGACTCTCGCTGGCGGGCGGACGTCGGCGTCCCGCTGCTATCGGCTGCCCTTGGCCCTGACTGGAGGGCGAGCTGTAGCCGAACTGCTGGCCCGGGCCGGCGTGCGTGGGTGAGACCGAGAGATTGCGACGCGGCGGCTTCTTGGGCGGTCCGCTGGGCGCAAACGTGCTCATCACAATGGGCTGAGCGCCGCCGCCGGTGGAGCAGCGCGAGCGGGGCGACACGGAGGCCGGCTCAAAACTGCTCAGCGACGAAGAGGGACTGACACTAAAGCCGCCGCCCATATCACTGCAGAGAAAGAGAGAGGGAGAGGGAGAGGGAGTTTAGTTTGCTATAGTTCCACTCGGATATACCAGCTCACTTTTGTATGTGCAGTGGGGAGTGCGCGTTGAGATCCTGATAGAATCTATCCTCGGGCTGCAGGGCACTGTCCAGGGACTTGCCGCCATTGTAGGGTCCGCCATTGCCAGCGCTCAGCCGCTGCTTGCTGTAGCCGGACTGCTGCATGGAGTGCGAGTGGTTCAGCAAGTGGTTGTTCGAGTTGAAGTGATAGTGATTGTGGCTGTTGTGCGGCTGTGACTGGGACTGCGACTGTGGCTGCTTGGAGCTCTGGCCACGCCCAGTTGTGTGCGTGTGGGAGCCGGCGTGCTGGCGGTAGATAACCTCGTCCGCCTCATCTGTGTCCATTTGGTGGCGAAAGTCTGGCCGGAGGGCAAAGAGGGAAGGGATTTAATTAATTTATCTGCCCCAGGGCTTATCGCATTTGCAAATTGATGTCATTGACATAATTGCAGCCCACAGATGTGCATGTGGACTATATTACGTATACGTACTGTTAATCACTGCAATGATGTGCTTGGTCACATGCGGTGGAAATTCACGGAGTATATCCAGCGCTGTGCGGCCCTCGCTGTCCGTGGCCGACAAATCAATGCCCGCCCGCAGCAGAGTGCGCACCACGCTCTCCTTGCCGCACAGCGCCGCCTCATGCAGCGCCGTGCCCGAGGGCGTCAATAGGTTCACACAGACGCCGGCAGCCAGGAGAACATCGACCACGCTCTTGTGGCCATTGCGACTGGCCAGATGCAGGCAGGTGTGCGGAAATATGGGACGTGCAGGCGAGGAGGGGGATTCGCCGCCAGCTACTGTTCCACATCCGCCTGCTCTACCGCTCTCCACCGCCGCTGTGCTGAGATGTGAAATCAGTTCGGGATGTGCTCGAATGAGCATCTGCACGGCCTGCAGGCGTCCGTATTGGGCAGCCAGATCCAGCGGCGTCTCGCCCCTCGAGTTGCGCATATTGGGATCCGCATCGTGGGCGAGCAGCAGCGCCAGGGCGCCCGTGTGCCCGTGCTGGGCGGCACAGTGCAGCGGCGTCTCCTGCTCAATGGTCTGCAGATTGGCGTTAGCCGGCCGATACGGCTGCGTCAGCAACAGCCGCACAATGTCCGTCTCCCCGGCCCAAGCGGCCAAGTGCAGCGGCGACGAGCCACGCGAATCGGGCAGATTGGTGGACGCCTCATGGGCCAGCAGGAGTCGGACGATGTCCTCGTGTCCATTCAGGCAGGCATGATGCAGTGCCGAGTAGCCGCCGCTGTCCTGCACATTGACCCCGGTGCGTCGCAGGCTGGCCAAGGGCCCGGCCCGCTTGCCCTTCTGAGCGAGCACCTTTTCGATGTGGCTGATGTTGCCGTTGCGTGCCGCCTCGAGGAACTCCTGATCCTTGCCCATGCTGCCGCGTGCCTGCCTGCAATTTAATGGCCATTAATGGATGTGCTTAATCACATTCACAATCTGCGCCGACTTGATGTACTGCAAACGAATTATGACTGTCAAGTGTGCTTCATTAAAAGGCTGCAGGCTTTGCGGCTCTTTGGCTTTTTAGCTTTTTGGCTTTTAGCACGGGTCGCCTTTTAGCTCTAATGACTTTCGCATGCAGCCCAACCCCCCACGACTGTCTAAGGACTGCCATTACATAAAATAATATAGCACAATAAGAGATGAAGCACTCATGTGCGTATGTGTGTGGGTGTGCGCCCCCAGAGCCAGCCAGCCTCACGGCTGATGAAGTGCTTTCCAGCCGTTGAAATATCTTTGAGTATCTTTGATACGTGCCCTTAAGGGCGTTTACAGTGGATCAAATTCCCAAATGTTATTAGAATATTTGTTGAGCTCTATTTTTAAATGAATTTTATAATTAATTTAAAAAATGAAAAAGAGTTTTCATATATTGAGTGACCAATGAGAAATGGCTATGTAAGAAAAATGTTTTGAGACACTGTGTTATGTGCAAGATAATAATAATAAATATAAATAATATAATACTAATTATAGTTGCTTTAGCTTCGTTGGCAGCCCAGGCCTATAATTTGGTATGAGACTTTTCCGGGTCTTACTTAATAATGCTTGCTCTATAAGCTAACTTTTCTCTACTTTGTATTATTGAATAAATTCATGAATAATTTCGCAACGAATTAACAACACACTACACACCATAATTTAGACAGTCAGAACTTTGCAGATTTATCAAACAAATATTTTTCTCTAGGCACAAGAAAAGTTAATAAACAATCAAATGGCAAATCTCTTACAATATTTTCACATTCAAGCATTACCAATAACTCAAACAACAGATGATATATGGCTATAGTATCACTCTTGTTTGGTCACTCAATAACGGCCAGCTTTGGCTTGTGCTGCTGTTCAAAAAATATAATTTTTACCGTTGCGTAGCCTTGTTCGTATCATTCAAGCACACTTTCTAATTTAACAATTTAATACTTTGCATTGGCTTAACATTAATAACTTTACATAGGCAATTCTAACAATAGAGAAATTTGTATGTAAAATTTTGTATGAAAAAAAGTGAGAGTCGTTAATGTTGGCTGATTTAAAATCGTAGTCGATTTATGTATGTATGTATATGAAATTTTGTTGAACTTGTGTGAAATTTCAGCCATTGTACTCAGTCTGTCTGTCGTCTGTGTGTTCGTCTGTCGCTTAATATCGCTCTATGGGGAGACAGAAATTGAAAGCGCGCTGCCTGCCCGTCTGTCACAGCGGCTTCAATGAGATAAATACGACGCTGCAACAGATAATCACCTGCTTACACACGCGTTGTCACACACACACACACACGCACATGCACACACTCACACATACATGTGCTTTTATTATGCTACTATGGAATTCAACTCAAGGTAGGTTAGGCACGTCCTGGCGCCAGCAGGAGAAGGTAGAGGGGAGAGGGGTGAGCGGAGAGAGAACAAAGATGATGAGAGAGTTAAGCGTGCGCGAGAGAGCTTTCGCATGTGTGTAACTCCAGAGAGAGAGAGAGAGAGTGAGTGTGAGAGAGGGAGTGGGCGAGCGAGTGTGTGTATTCCTGCTCGGCCTTTGACTGGGCTACTGCCGCGCCCACCAACTAATGGGCGGGCTACGCCTCCCACTTACAACTCCATACGCAACGGTTGCTTATTTATTTATTTTTCCCGTTTTTCTTAGCCTTTCGAGAAACTGCGAGGCGTGTGCCATGTGGGCTGTGGGGCGAATCTACATTAGTCCAACGGAAATTGAAGTCCATTATAGACGAGTTGACACTGTCAAAGCAGTGGGAGCAGTGGGAGCAGCAGCAGCAACAACAGCGCTGTCAATTGGCTTAGCTTATGAATTTATAGTGCGCTGCCATAATTGGGTCAAAGGATATTGACCTGATATGAGGCACTTGGGAAATGGCCAGACAGCGCATTGTGTGTGCATATGGGAAAATCGGCTCAATTAGGCAGACGACTGTTAGTCTAGAGCACATTTCCTGTTTCCCTAGTCAACGATTTGTGTTCAATTCGAGCTGCGGGAAAACCGAGAGAAGAAAAAACATAGTCAAAGCTGCGCTTGCTGCTGCTGCTGCTGCTGCTGCACTCGAAAGGCGTGTACTTCCATATACACACACGCACATCCACTCAAGCACTTGACTACTATACGTATATATGTATACACACACACACGAGCACGCACACTCCCACACACACTCACACACATTTATGGCTACTTCACAGATACATTTTCTGACTGCAATTCGTTTAGCTACCTTTTGCGATTAGTTTATTCGACTGTGTACACTATGTCTATGTATGTATGTATGTGTGTCTAGTTGTTGTTGTTGTTGTTGGTTTTTTTCTTCTCGTATGTCTGCTGGGATGTGTGTAACTTTTCACTTCCGTTCGCTGGGCTGTGCACGTCTTCTTCAATTTAATAAATTTCATTTGATTGGCTTGCCGCGCCGTCTGCGTCTCCAGCACATTTCCATTTACGAAATGAGTTTGCAACGCCCGCGTTTCGCTCCGACCGCGCACACAGACGACACTGATGAGACTCTGACGGACGACTCTGACGACTCGGCCAGGCCAGGCGCTCGGTTGGTGACTCTGACTCTGCGACTACGACTGTGACTGTGACGCTGTCAGCGAGTGTCTGGGTCTGGGTTCCGTAAGAATTTCTGTTACATTTTTCACACATCGCACGGAGAGCATGCTCCACGCTCCGTGTTCCGCGCTCTTTGACTCCATGCGCCGTGCACTTTGGCTCTTGTGCAACGTACGCGCTGTCGTATCTGTATCTGTATCTGTAACTGTATCTGTATCTGGTGAGCAGCAATGAAAGTTGTTGTATACAATACGGCACAATAAGTTTAGATATGCTCAGCGCTTTCACTTGATTGTTTTGGCTCTGCTGCCGTCACAGTCGCCGCTCTATGCGGGCCAAAGAGCGGCAGAGAGCTAGAGCTAGAGAGCGAGAGAGACAGTGTTCTCTCTCTCTGCATTGAGAATATATAATTCGTTTCTGTTTATTTACACGATAGTAGGCATTTGTTTACGTATTTTGTTGTGCTAAACTGACAGACACCACAGTCAATCAGAGCGACAAATGGAAAGAGAGAGGGCGAAAGACAGGGAGAGCGAGAGGCACTGCCAGAACGAGAGAGCGTGGGAGCGTAACAATGGGAGAGAGTGAGAGTTGCGACTGTTGTAAAAATAGAGCGAGAGGCACTGCCAGAACGAGAGAGCGTGGGAGCGTAACAATGGGAGAGAGTGAGAGTTGCGACTGTTGTAAAAATAGTATCAACTTGTTTCACTTTGTTGTCATCATGAAGAAAGAATGTGGCAAGGGGAACGCCTCGGTTGCCCCATAAATGCATTCTATAGATATATTTCTCTATATATATGATCATTAATCTAGCTGAATCATCACATGTCTCATAAATATAAAAATAAATTCCTGTAATCTCTCAGTAATGATAAAATACCCAAGTCTAAAACAATTGGAGCATGTAAAAGCCTGCGCTATATTAATTTAAAATTTGTTTATAAATAGTGTGTAATGTAACCAAAAATCGGAGTTTATAACATGTCAAAATTCTAATTAAATATACAATGATAATACATATTTAAATAATAAATATTTTTTGTGAAATAAAGGCATTTATTTCTACATTTATTTTATTTCCTTAATAGTAAAATTAAGTAATTTATAATAAATTCTTAAAAATTATTTTATAGCATATTATATAATGTTATTTATAAACAAATATTATTATTAATTAAAAAAATATATTAAATAAATAAAAACAGAGATTAATTTTTATTAATATTTACAATTATATTCTTACAAGCAAACAAACAAATATGATTATTAATTAAAAAAATAAAATAAAAGCCGAGATTTGTTTATATTAATATTTAAAATTGTTTTTATATATATTTTTTTTATTTTTATATTAAAATTAGTTATTTAATGTTTAAGTTTTCTACAGTAAATATTTTAAATTAATTATTATTATAATTTTTCCATGACTTTATTTTTTATCTTCCAAATATTATTAGCGCTCACTTATAGAAACTTGTAAAAATATTTACGCTGAAAAATTTAAATTTTTAATTTTAATTAAAAAATGATTTTTCATCTATGTACACATTTGTTTAATTTAATAATAGTTTTATTAATTTAATCAAAATAATATTTGTGTTACGAAATAATTCAATTAAAAAATTTTAATTAATATTTAAGGTTTTTAATATAAACGTTTATAAACATTTCTCAATCTGTGCTTTAAGTGATGAGCGTGCATTCGTTATCAATGCGCACGCTCTCGCCCGCACTCTCTCAACTCACGCGCTCTCTCTCTCTCTTACACACACGCTCACACACGCTCTCTCTTGTGTTCTCTCTGTGCTTATTAGACATGCGTCGCACAGACAAATGAGCAAAAGCTTTCTTATCAATTTACTGCCTGGGGCTTTGTTGTTGTTTAGCTTCGTGTGTGCGTGTGTGAGCGTGTGTGGTGGGCGTGCAAAGCTTTTGAACAGCTGTTCGATAAGAGACGCTAGTTAACCCTTCGATGGCCCTGCAAATGGCCATTGTGCAAATGTATTGGACATGAATAATGGCTCGCTTGACTGCGAATGTGACTCAGTTGTGGCGCGTTGTTTGACCAGCGCAACACTGTGGGCGGACACATACGGTGCTGCTGTTGTTGTTGTTGTTGTGGCATGCCACGCGTACACAAACAAAATCGACGGATGACGGCAAAACATAGCAAAACATAGCAAAACAGACAAACGGCTAACACCTACGAGCGCGACCCACCATGCGGTGGGTATCCAAATCCACGAGTGCCACAAATGCCACAAATATGTGTAATTGACTTGAAAATGCAACAAGCAAATCAATCCCGCAACACGGACTACGGCTTGCAGTCCGCCGCCCGACCCGACCCCGAGTGCAGCGCGTGAACTCATTCTCATTCGGCGGCCAGCGCTGTGTGATTGATGAATGTTGCATATTTTGGACGCAGCGGGACGTCGCGTCGCGTCGCCTGCCGCTGGCTGCCTCCATTGTGTGGCATTAATGAGACATTGGCCATTTGTTTGACCGGACGACCGCCCGAGTTACCCGCTAGTCACTATACACACACATATATGTATATGAGCGACTCGCCGGTCACAGCGCCACACATACATGTACACACTTGCTTGTGCACACGTATGAGTCACCGAGGGATAGGATATACTTCAGACTCGCTGCTGCTTGTAGACGAATAAAGATCATTCTATTGTTTGTACTCCTCGAGACAAGTCGTGTTTTATTTCGCTTATCCATCTCATTAAATCAATCACAGATTGATAACTGGCGCAGCCTAAAGACTTCAGGGACAAGAAGAAGAGCCCCGAAGGAACCTACTTTATAAAATATTACAAAACATAAGTATATGTATCTATTAGTGACAAAAGATTATATATGTATGTTTATATATATATAATAATAATAATAATATATGTATGTACATATATATATATAAAAAAAAAAAAAAAAAAAAAAATGTGTGTGGGTGTATCGCATAAATTTCTGCCTTATCGTGCTAGAGATCATAAATGCATTTTGTGATTGAACCTACTGTATCGGACAGAGCGAACAAGACAACCAAGCAAAATAACAGTATACACTTACATATAAATATACATATGTACATATTTAATATACGACCCGAACATTACATCGTCATTAGCATTAACATAACATGTATAACAATCGCATACATACAAGCATGTGTACATACACATGTATTTCATCATTTGGTAAATATTACTCGAACTACTTGCATGTGCATACATACATATGTATGTGGGTATGTATGTATGTATAATTCTGTTCCTCGAATTCGGTAGTTATTGGACACACGTACATATGTACATACATGCATGTAAGTACATGTATGTATGTATTTACGTGCACCCATGCATTGTCAAGGCTAACTTTAACTACGTTTCGTAGTTTACTGTTAGAATTGTAGCGGCACGCCGCCGACGCGTCGCGACATAGAGGCGCCGCTGATCATCGCCGCAGACAAATTTTACAGGAACCGTTATATTCCAGGGTCGTCGCTGCGCAATTACTGCGTAGCGGCGCCACGGATCGTCGCTGCACAAGAAAGTATTTACAAGAACCATAATTTAGAATCGTCGCTGCGCAATTACTGCGTAGTTCGTCATATTTTTTCATCATCCTTCGCCGCTACTGCGTTACTTTGACGACAGCGACGAAATCATTTAAGTTTTGAATCTCGTTGCGTGTGGACATCGCTGCTCATTACAAAAATATAAAGTTAGTGAAAGCAGTGCGTTAAAAGTTGTTACAACAAACTAAAACGTTAATAAACACAGAGAAACAACAAAACAAACTATATCAAGCAAAGTAGAAAAAGACTTGGTGTTTGGACAAGATCACTGCATCGCGCAAGGATCTTGTACAATTTCAATTTTAATAAATGCAAAGAAAGTAAACAAAATAAAGTATACAAAACGAATAACAAAGAAACAAAGTATACAAAAAATATAGCGCACTTCATTTTAAAGTGAAAAGGTGAATCAAATTATATATATAAAAATGCAAAGTTTACATATATGTAACAAAATTATAAAATTAAACTCTCAACAGTGCAAACTTGATGTCTGAACAGGATCACTGCATCGAGCAAGGATCCTGGACAACTTCAATCTTATAAAAGAGAAGAGAGAACAAATAAATAAAATAAACAAAATATGAAAATTAAAATATAAAAAAAAAAAAAAAGAAAAAAAAAAAAAACAAAATGTACATATATATGTATGTATGTTACAGAACACGACTGATGTCTGTCCGCCCTTAGGCATGATAACTGCAACGCGCAAGGATCATGCCTCGCTTCAGCACAGTTAAAAAAAAAAAAAAAAAAAAAAATAAATAAATAAATAAATAAATAAATAAAAAAAAAATAAAACAAAATATTTATATAATATATATATAATAATAATAATATCATTATTCACAGAACAAAGTAAACAAAGGGAAGAAGGGAGAATAAAGGAAACGCAACAACTGCGAACCACAGCCCAAAGTCGCACTACAAGTGGATCTTGACGTACCTTCATTACACTTAAGTATCTAAAATAAGTAACATCTAATTTAAAATAAGAAACGTATAGCTTATACATCTATATATTTTAATACACATTATTACATATACGTATTCATTACACACTAAAGACATACAAATCATGTCAAAAACAACAACAAGAAGTGCAAAACGCACTACTAACATAGAAGACAGGGAAGAATCCCCGATTTTCTATGGGTCACCGGACGAGCAAATACCACCGGCTCAAGGACCCAATTTAGATAGACAGAATATAATAGGCACCTTCAACATATCCGATCTTATAAAGACAATGCCTAATTACGAAGGAAACACAGAAGAACTAGGAGAGTTTATTTCTAGAGTCGAGGAGATACTCCTGTTCATAAAAGGCTCGGAGCAAACTCCTACAGGGTTATTTATATTAAGAGCAATTAGAAATAAAATACTAGGAAAAGCTCATGAAAAGTTATATCAAACGGGAGTAAAATTAAATTGGGGCGATATAAAGAATACACTCATAAGACACTTCTCGGACAAAAGAACGGAATCAGATTTAATCTCCGAGTTAGGTATTTTGACAACACAGAGTCACCCTGTACAAATTCTGTATGAAAAGGTTTGCAATTTACAGAGGAGTTTAATAAATATTGTAAATGAAAAAGAAAGCAATTTAATAGTGCGGGAAACAAAAAAGGATTTTTTTATAAAACAATGTTTAGCCACATTCTTAAGAGGACTACGGGGACCATTAGGACTCAGTATCAGAGGAAGAAATCCATCAGATATTATTGCAGCCTACGAACTAGCGATGGCCGAAAAAGAAATTTTTAAAAATCAAAGACCTAATTACAGTAATAATCCGTACAGCCATGATAACACTAATAGAGAGCAACAGAAAAGACAGTTTAGACGTAATAGCAGAGAAAACTACAGTGGACAATCAAAAAACACGAAATTTTCTCAGCGGTCATATAATTCATCAATGTCTAGAGACCTAGGCAAGAAAAATAACAATAGCCAGGAAGAAATACATAACATTAACGATAACGAAAATTTTCAATTAACAGCCTCAACAAACACAAAGTACTAGAAGACAAGGGACCTACTTTCATATCAGCCAAACAAAACAAAAATTCACAAATCAAAAATAAGACACATAACAAAAAGCCAAATAACTCTTAGTCACCTACCTATAGATATATATATATATATATATATATATATAGATATAAATGTGTAAATATAATGTATCACATTGTGTATTTATGATGGGTAAACATATGAATATAGGTATGAATATAGGTATGGCATATTATATATTTATAATAAATATAGGTATATGGATGTGTATGCATGTGTACATATGTATATATATGTATGTTTATATATATGTATATACATGTGTATATATGTATGTATATATATATGTATGAATATATATGTATATATATATATATATATATATATATATAATTAAGAAAAGAAAATATGTATTTTGAAATACGAAACTTATGTTACACTTATGTTAGAATTTTGAAAAATACCTGAATTGTTACTGTTATATTGTTGCAAAAGGAATGTTAAAATTTAATATGAAAGTTATGTTATGTTAATATAAAAAAAAAAATTTTTTTAAAGCAAAACAAGGGATACAAAACGCTTTTACATGGAACCAAAGCAGCTGAAAAGGAACATCAACGGTGGATAATTCCGGACCCTTTAGCCCTCATTCAGGCCATACCTTCGTTCTGGCCCACACTTCAATCTAGGGGGGGAGGAGTTACCCGCTAGTCACTATACACACACATATATGTATATGAGCGACTCGCCGGTCACAGCGCCACACATACATGTACACACTTGCTTGTGCACACGTATGAGTCACCGAGGGATAGGATATACTTCAGACTCGCTGCTGCTTGTAGACGAATAAAGATCATTCTATTGTTTGTACTCCTCGAGACAAGTCGTGTTTTATTTCGCTTATCCATCTCATTAAATCAATCACAGATTGATAACTCCCGCCCATTGCCCGCTGTCCGTTGCCCGTTGCGCTCAGCTCAATGACGTTTCAACGTTTTAATATGCTGCGCTCGACTGCTAATTGCCAATCGCTGGCATTTTTGCATTTGCACAAATCGCTGAGATCGTTAAATTTTATAGAAATTGTAACACATGGGCTTGACGCTCGGTTACCTGCAGATTCATGTCTATCCGTGTGGCTGGATGCAGCTAAAGCTAAAGCCAAAGCCAAAGCCAAAGCCAAAGCTAGCGGTTCTCTATTTATTACCATAAATAATTGTCAAAGGCAGCTAGAGTCAACTGCTATGCAGCCAGCCCTGGACGGGTTGTTCGTATTTATTTCACCATACGGCACACTTAAAAGGCAGCGAGCCGACGACGACGACGACGGCGACGACTGCGGCACACCCCTGACGTCATGTTGGTTAGTGGGTGCAGCAGCAACAACAACAGCAACAATATATTGCTCTTGCTCTGCATTGCTCATAATAAAGACATTAGAATGTGCGATACGATTCTGGCTTAGAGTCGGCATTCGATCGCACAGTTTAAGGCGTAAATGATTTAGTTCCGCTGCATTGGCTACGCAACTTGTAATTGTTGATGTTGTTGGTGTTATAGCCTGGAGCTGTGTCTATGACAAGCTCAACATCCGCAAAGGCAAAAACATTTGCCTCTTCTCTTCTCTTCTGTGCACACGCTTTGTAAAAATTTAAATTACAATTAATATTTTTATTCACTAACAATTTAATTTTCAATTAATATTTACATTTATTGGCAACAGAATTGGGACACACACAATACTTATTAGTGTCTCAGATATCAGATATAATTTTAGCTAATCTGATATACTATTATCACTAGGAAAATAGTTCTCGACCACATAATATACGGTCGAATTCGGTGTTGTTATTGTGTCATAGTAGTCGACGTTTATTATTTTTTCACTTTCGTCTGTATCAGAGCCTTCTCCACTTCCGTTTTCAACTGATTCTTCTATGTTTAATTGGTCTGGTACGTCATCGCCGGATCCCTGGTTTATGCTTGAAGAGCTCGTGTCATACTCCAGCTCCCCGCTGGTCATCTTGCACTTGTTGATGCATTCAATTTCGGACTGAAAGCGATTCGGATTGCCGCCACAGCCAGTGTAAGTGAAGGGTATGCAATAACCGGCGTAGGGATCATAGCCAAACATTTTGAAGCTGCCTCTGCAATGACCTGGATCGACGATCGCCCAACAGCTGACTGCAATGAAGGATTTGTGTTCAAATGAAATAAAGTAAATATTAGTAGTTGGGTCGAGCATACTCGATGTAATAAGCGGATCGCTGGGCCAGTTATGACCTTGAGCAAGCACAATGAACGATCCTACCAATGGGAGCAACTGCATGACTTCAGCTATAATTGACAACTGAAATCGGTTCGGCGAGCTCCAAGCTGAGTGCTAGCTATTAACTAAAATGAAATATTATTTAAGTATTGCTTAACACTTAACTAACGTTGCTTGCAGCTCTATTCTCTGTTCTCTGTGCTCAGTTCTCAGTTCTCACAGAACGTCCAAATGTGGCGCTCCCAAAGGCAAAGATCGAATGGACGCTCTGACATGCAGGGAGCAGCCGCCTGGCAACATGTTGCCAATACAAATGTTGCCAATACAGTAATGTACAGTGGTTGAAGCTGGAAGAAACATTTCAATATTTAAATAATAAATTGCAAATAATTTAAATAAATTTTATTACACTTTTTTATATTTTATATTTATTGTTAAAAATTTTTATTATACTATTATTTATTTATTTTTAATGTTTGCTTAAATTTTATATTTTATTGCTTGCAATTGAGCCAGTGTGGCTGGCATTTGGTGCTTTGACCGTCTCGTCATTGTCGCACGAGTCACGACGGTGATAAATAATCATCTGTCTAAGCAGCTTCGACTGCAGCAGAACGAGCACAATTGAAGCTCTAGTGGAGTGGAGCAGCTGCCCTCATCCCATGTGCTTCTAATTAAGCAGCGGCAATAGCAGGTACTCGTAATTGCATAAGGAGTAACGGCACTTGCTGCTCCTGCCTGTTGGCCAAGTTAAGCGACTCGTTATTATCGCCATCGCCATTGGCTGGCTGACTGGCTGGCTGGCTCTCTTTCTTTCACTGGTTCTATTTATTTATTTTTGGTTTCGGGTTTGGGTTTTGGCCATCTCATAGCGTAGACGGCACTGATAGCCAACTGTATTGGCAATGACATTTCAATGCATTTATGATGTTTATCTTGGGCAGCAGGCCATGCAAAGTGCATGCAGCATGCTGCACCGATTTCGATAAATTGAGCACGTTTTCTAAGGCAGGGCCTTTATCAAAACAACTTCATCATCATCATCGGCAGCAGCGGCAGCCACTGACTTGGCTCGCTTAATTGGCCCGAACCCTGAAAGTACTTTTTAATGAAAAACCAAAAAAAAAATAAATAAAATCAAATGCAAAATAAATCAACAAAGGATGCCGCCAAGAGGGCTGCTGCTGCAAACTTAGATCCTGCTCATAATTCAATTTGGATCGTTGTCTGGTCTAGCACAGATTTATTTGGCTGCTCACTCGATTAACATACAATTAGAGCATTGCTGCATTTTATTAAATACTACTCACACACTGTTTCATATGTAAATTCATGTATACATATATAAATATTTCGCCTGTTGCTTTATTATGCAAATGCAAGGTGCCTCAAATCGAAGGTCCAAGTACAATATGAGCTGCATAGCTAAATATAGGCATATATTTGAGCAAGATTTTTCTTTTACTCTGCAGTTGAATTTTTGCTTATTTTTTTTGGAAAGTTTTTTGCTATAAGCACAAAGTTTACTGCTACACAGTGAGCATGTTGACCGTTAAGTGCCATTAAACAGGCAACTGCTGCTGTGGCATTGTTGCTGCTGCTGCTGCTGTTGCTGTTGCTGTGGCAGTGTTGCCGCTTTCTAAGAGAAGAAGAAAATGAAGCAGGTGCGCAATTGTCAATTTTCTTGCTAGCTGCAGGAGAAATATAGAGAGACACACACAACAAAAACAATGAATAACAAGGCGGAACAGAGGAAACTGAATATGAACGAAGCTCAAATACACTTGCTGATGCCAAAGGCTGCTTCTCCTTCTTCCTGCTTCTACAAAGCTAAAAAACATTTATAAAGTATTTATTGAACATTTACTAAATCGTATTGCATCTCAGTTTGCATAGGGTAAACTCAAGTTTTTTGACACAACCTTGCCAAATGTTGCGCTAGCTTTTATTACCCGCTTTCAGTTAGTGTATTTCTATATCTGATTGTTTTCTGCACAGGTTTTTATCAGTCGCATATCGGCTTGACATAGACATAGTAAGTAGCTTTTGTTGCCTGTTGTCAGTTGTTGCTGCCGCTGCCGCTGCTGCCGCTGCTGAAGCGAGTGGCCAGCCCGTTGTGACTGTGATTATTATGATTGTCCAGTCAAGCATGGACGATGCCTATGCCTAGGCCAATGCCGATGCCGATGCCGATGCTGATGCCCGATACCTATACCGATGTCTATGTGTACCGATGCCGATTGCTGCCGGCCACAGCATTGCCAAGCCAAGATTTATGACCTTTTTCTAAGCAAGATTTTTTTCTTCAGTTTTGTTTTTCCATTTTCTATATTTTTTTCTTTTTATTTTGGCAGCGGCGCTTGTTCTACGAGCTGTTGTCTACAGATATCTCTTTATATAGCTGCATGTGTATTCATATGGCATGCAATAATAACTATAATTTGCCTGATTTATGATTTGGTTTTGTGACATCAATTTGGCGGCTTGACCACGTTTGCGGCTCGATTTTATTCAATTTTAATGCGATATTATTATTTAGCTATAGATTACAGATTTTCTGCTGCTCTACTTAGCTACTTTATCATCATTTGAATTTAGATTTAAATGTGATTTGATATTAGCTAAAAGAGTGAAATTTTCGATTGGATAAGCTCTACTTCTCGTATATAAATATAGTTTAATTTTTAGGAGAACTCAAAGTCTTGAAGAGTTAGATTCGGTAGGTAAAGTATAGGAGGACCTGGATGTATTATCAATAGCAATATTTCATCATGGACATATCGTAATATTGCAAATTGTTTTTCTTTTCATTTCCAGTGCCTTCTATTTGGTCATCCTTTATTAAGTTTTTTCTTAATATTCCTGCAGGAAAATCATCACAATCTCTACAGCATGGGCAACTAACTGGGTTTACTTTTGCCCATAACAATCTCTGTCAACCTTAGCAAGAAATTGTCATTGCTCATATAATTGTAGATGTCAGGCGTCGCTGGTTATTTGCTCAGTTGTAACCTCGTTAACGCAATGTCAACAATAAATGCCATAGATCATTATTTATGTCCAGGAATAGGCAGCAGCTTGAGAGAGACTGTTGCTGCTGCTGCTGGCGCTGCTGCTGCTGCTGGCGCTGCTGCTGCTGCTGCTGTTTCGGATGTCACATAAAGTGGGCAAACTAATTTCCGCTGTATGCTAATTAAAAGTGCCAATGGCATGACTGCCGATGGGCAAATTGCAACAGCCAGTATGTCCCTAGCAAATGGGGCAGGCAAACAAGTGCCTGATCGCGGTTCTAGGAAGTGCAGCCGGCGGCACATGCTGCGCCTGGCCAAACCATGCCCAGCCAACCAGCCAAGCAGCCAACCAGCCAAGCAGCCAGCCATCCAAGTCGTTTCGTTATGGTTTAAATGAGCAATTTAACAAGCAGACAGCCTGAGCTGCAAGCGGAGCTGCCGCTGCCACTGCCACTGCTGCTGCTGCTGCTGCTGCTGTTGCTGCTCCATGTGGAGTAAGAGATCAAAGATAGAAATCTCGGCAAGAAGCGGCAGACAGTGGCAAACAGGCACACGGCGCTGGCGGCTCAGTTGGCTCAGTTAGGGCCATATTGCTTGTTGTTGTTGTCGACTTAATAGCGGCGCTTGGCGCTGTTGTTAATGCTGCTGCTGCTGCTGCTGCTGTTGTTGCTGTTGTTGCTGCTGCTGCTGCACTTGAAATTGAATCTGAAGTAAAATCGTGCACATTCTGAGGCGACACCGAGATGCGGAAACGGCAGCACAACAAGCACAGAAGCCGTTAGTTAAACTGCTGCCACTGCCGGCGGCCAGCGGCCAGCGTCCAACTGCAGCTGCATCCCGATCGAATGTTGCCGCGAACCCTGCCCTTGTCGCCTGTCATAAAGGCTGCCCGGTTTCTGTTTTCTTTTTTGTTGCCTTCTTTTTTTCTTTTTTTGAGGCATATTAATTATTTTTTCGGGCTTTTGTCGTTGGCTGTCGTTGTGTTTGTTGCTATTGTTGCTATTGCTGTTGCTGTTGCTGTTGCTGTTGCTGCTCTTGAGGATATGTCCGTAGCTGGGCCTGGCTTTAGGCCCGCAGCAGCTGCATGCGCCATGGTCAAAACGCCCGCCAGCGATATTTGGGCAGAGATTTGTGCCGTTGTTGCGAATCGTGGCCAGGCATAGAGCAAAAAGCACACCAGCAATGAAATTTTTCGTACATGTTATTGTCCATGTCCCTCGGTCCAGAGCTTTGTTGCTCTAGCTGTTGTTGCTGTTGCTGTTCCGCCAATGTTGCCGTCTCGCTCGCAGCTCGAGCCACCCATGGCGGGTTCAATCGGGTTTCGTTACAGTTTTACTATGGGCAACATTGTCGAACGGCCCCTAGTTGTCTTTTAGCGTTTGGCATTTTCAATTTCATGTTTTGTCTGTCGCTGTTGTTGTTGCTGGGTTTCTGTGAAGCACGATAAGCATTTCTTTTGAATTCGTTTTGTTGAGGGCGTGTGCACACCAAAAATCACAGTTACATCAAATTGTTAATTCGTTTCATTTTGCACTGGCCGCACACTCTCTGATATCAACTCTTGTAGCTACCGTTGCTCCAAGCACTCCAGCAACAATCGCAGCAACAGCAACAGCAACAACAGCAACAGGAGGTCAATTGAAATGGTGCATAAAATCAATTGACAACATTTTGTGGTTTTGTCGTTCAAGTCGTCATTTGGTTCCACACCAAAAATTGTTAACTCCACACCACGATTCGCTCTGCCTGAGCTCGATATTGAAAGCATGCCAATTGACGCATTATTGATGCTTAATTTATTACGTTCAGTCCCATAACTCACTGTCACATTGGATTACAGCTAATTAATACTCATTTTTTGAAGTTTCTTTATTCTATTTTTGGAGAAGAAATTTTCAGTAAAACTGAATGGAAATAAATTAGAAAATTATATTCGGCTTACTGAAATAAGATGCAGACTCTTTAAGAGCTGAGCCATAAGGGAAAATTTATTTGAATATTCAATTATTTTTGAAATCATTTTTAAGCCATAGGCTATAAAGAAATTGTGAAAATGTTTATCTCAATTTGAATTTTTAATTTATTCTACTAATTCAATAAATGAAAAGTAAATCAAATATAGATGGCAAACCATTCAAAGTATTAAAATAAATAAATAAATAGTTTATCTTAATTCAAATACTTGCTCTATTATAGATATCGAATAGTATCACGATATATATCACTCACAGTATTTGAATGCTTTGCAGCCCTATTTTTCTCAGTGTACTTCGCTTTAATTGCTTGCCGGCTTTATTGAAATTTGCATTTGTGTTCTCTTAGCTTGAGCAGTAGCTCTTTTCTCATGGCCACAAATCAAGCGGCACGCCCAGTTGCCACCGTTTTAGCCCCGATAGATTTCCTTAACTAAATTATGAGTAGGCAGCAGCGTAGCCAGAGTATCTAAATGGAAGAAGACGGGCAGGCAGATGTGCCATGGAATTTCCACATAAATTTCAATTTACCTGCCGTTTCCCCCAAAAACCGTTGCACGCAGTGAAATTGGCAAATGAAAGAAAGCGAAGCAACTGCAGCAAATGCGGCCCACACGGCCAGCAGCAGCAGCAGCAGCAGCACCGCCCAGCTGCAGCAGCAGCAACACGTTTGCCTCAGACGTTGCCACCCACTGTTTTAATTAAGTCGAAATGCAAATGAGCAGAGGCAGAGGCAGAGGCACAGAAGACTGGGGCGGGGGCGGGGGCGGGGGCGGCACAGATCGGACTAGCTATGCGATTAATTGCGCAAAATTGGCGCGGCAAGTGAAAGCCGCAGTGGCATCTTTATTTTTATGGCATTGCCGAGATAAATCGAGAGACAGAGAGTGAGCGAGATAGATGGAGAGACAGTGCTGGGGTGCGATCAATCTGCGCTGGGCCCAGATAGCCCAGTAAACGCCAAATCACTTAACAATCAACCGTAATAACAACTGCAGCAACGTAACTACAGCTGCGACACTTTTGAAACTCGTTTGACAACGATATTATGCGGAGATCGATGCGAGTCGCGCTCCAGCTGGAGGTGGATACCCGGCCAAGTGCCTAGCTCCCAGTGCCAGTCGCGTTAGATTAATTTCCAAAGGCTGTCATTAAAATTCCAACGGGCTGCAATTTATATGCCACACACATGCCGATGCGGCGCCCGCGTGCGTCTCGCCTTGCCTTTGGCCTCGCTGGCAATTTTTAATAAAAACAGCTTTATATTTATGATATCAGAATTCATATACACACATACATATGTATGTATGTATGTATGTATGTGTATATGTATGTATGGCAAAAGAGAGAAAAACAACAACAAAATAGGCATTGACAATAACAACGACAGCGACGACCACGCGCCGCTCGTTAGCTCGCCTGCTCAGCGACCAACAACATCATCAGCGTGCAACGTGCAACGTGCAACAGTTGGAGGCAGTTGCAGGCAGCCAGGCAGCCAGGCAGCGCATGCTGAAAATTTTGCATGACAAACTCAAACTCATCCATCAATCAAGGAGCGCAGTGCAGTTGGCTTTGCTCGTTGCTAACTCGTTGGGACCCCTAAGCCAAATAATTTCACTTTTAATTACAGACACACACACACGCACACACATGCACATAAATACACTAATATATTTGCACGCTAATCCCTGACAGCAGCAGCAGCAGCAGCAGCAGCGTCTGCATATCGCAGTTGTCGCCGCTTAACGTACATTTTCACTTGTCTATTTTTGCATAATGTGGATGAGTTGCACACGCACACATACACACACGCACTGCCTGTGGCTGTGGCACGGGCGGCGCCATAAAATCAATTTGCTGCCACGCACTGCATGCGTTATCAGTGCGCGTGCGAGCGAGATAGCTGCATGGTTGGATGGATGGCATCAGCAAGCGAATGATGTGCCGGCAGAGGGGCCGCTTTTGGTGCGTAGACAGCGCCACCTGTCGTCGCTCGTTAGCGTCATCATAAATAATTTTAGCAGTTTGAACATTGCGAAATCTATGCAAATTTATGACAAGCTCGCATTGATCGGTGTGTTTCCTTGTTGTGCGTGAGTGTGTGTGTGTGTGTGTTGGCCATGTGATAACGAAATGACCATAATGGCCATTAGGTGCATTTGTTTTTTGTTTTCCGTTGTTGCTGTGCATGTGCATGTTATTGCAGCTGCCCGCTGTGCCACGAAATGCATTCAACTCTTTCTCTCTCTCTCTCTCTCTCTTTCTAACTGTGTATGTATATTTGTATGTCTGTATGCACAAAAATAATTGTAAATCGTTAGATTTATGACCAAAAACACAGCCACGAATTATGACGCCGGTCACAGGTGGAAATCGCATGCTGATTTCTACTTGATTTGCTTGCCATATAATTGCAAATTGTATTTGTTTAAACACGTTCACATGGACCGACCAATGTTTCTATATGTGCATGTGTGTGTTTGTGTCTGTCTGTTTGTCTATGTGCATAAGTTGGTTGGCTTTGGGCTCTCAGCTTGGCACACACGAAATTGGCATCAAGCCAGCGCACGTCGCATGTTGTTTATATGTTCACTAACATGTTGCTGTTGTTGTTGGCTTTGTTGTTGCCATTGCTGTTGTTGTTGTTTGCTCGCTGCACGCCCACGTAAACACTCGACCATTGTCTGAACATAAAGAGAAGTTTAGTGATTGCCCATTGGAACAGCTTTGAATGATGGCTTGACGTGACTCTTTGGCATCCAACAGTTCATCCATCCATCCATCCATCCAGCCGCCGCCGCCTCAAGTGTGTCTGTTCACAAATTGTTATTATTTTATTATTATTATTATTACTTGATGTGTTCGTTTTGTAATGAAATAATTAAATGAGCAATCAATCAGCTAACGTATTCATCAGCAGTCAAGGCTGCAACAGCCACAGAACTAACTGCTGTAGAAGAGATCACAGGAAATCTCTGTCTGATATTGTTCAATTGTTATTTTGTTTAAGATAAATCTGTATCAGGGATATATCTATTTGGTGTGCTACTACTACTATTACAACTACTACTACTACTTCTACTCCTACTACTATTACAACTACTACTACTACTTCTACTCCTACTACTATTACCACTACTTCTACTCCTACTACTATTACTACTACTTCTACTCCTACTACTATTACCACTACTTCTACTCCTACTACTATTACTACTACTTCTACTCCTCCTACTATTACTACTACTTCTACTCCTACTACATTACTACTACTAGAACTTCTACTCCTACTACATTATTACTACTAGAACTTCTACTACTAGAACTTCTACTCCTACTACATTATTACTACTAGAACTTCTACTCCTACTACATTACTACTACTACTTCTAATACTATTACTACTACAACTACTACTACTTCTAATACTATTACTACTACAACTACTACTACTTCGACTACTATTACTATTACTACTACAACTACTACTACTTCTACTACTATTACTACTACTACTACTACTATTACTACTACTATTACTATTATTACTACTTATTTTACTACTATTGCTATTATTACTACTACTTCTACTACTATTACTACTACTACTACCACTACATTGTATTACTATCTTTTTAATGAACATATGATATGATATTAATATATGTTCCCTTTAATCAATTTAATAAACCTAATGTTTTATTACAATATTTATATCTATATGACTTATTTTAGACTGCCTCATACCTTTTTCATTACTACTATGATTCTAAACTGTCTCTCATCTAGTTTCCGCTTTCTTCTAGGCATTTAATGTAGTTTGGCTCTAAGTAAGTTAGCATATTTTATGGAACAGCAGAGTCATGAAGTCTTTCAGGCGAACACATTTTGATGTCTCCTAATGAGCTGCAGCTGCGTGTTGCCACTCCTTCTCGGCTCGACTGTGGCTGTGGCATCCAATTTCGTTGGATTTATCTCGGCCATGGAGCTGAGCCACATGCGTGCTCCATTTCATTTTGGCCAAGAGGTGGCAATGTGGCAAATGTTGTGCGCTTAACATTTTTATGACCAACATAAGTTAGTAGTTGGGCTTAGAATGTGAGTGTCTATGTGTGTGTGTGTGTGTGTGTGAGTGTGGCTCTGCTAACGGGCAGGAGCAACGTCTCGGCTGGCTTTGACACTTGAGGTATCGGTTTCATTAGCGAAATGTTTCCGTAAGAATGCCAAAAGGTCGCAATTGATGCCATTTACATGCGGCCAGTGCCAATGCCTGTGGCAGCAACTGTTGCAGTGGCAAACGCATTAACAGTGCCTCTGGCAGTGGCTATGGCAGTGGCAGTGGCAGTGGCAGCGTATTGGCCATTATAATTTGTATCGAGTTTCGTTTGTGTTATCGCAGGTGATTTGTTTGTCGGTCGGAAAGTCAATAAATTTATCAATTTGAAAAATATGCAATCGAAATCAAATCAAAGCGTAGCCAACAAAAACAAAAAATAAAAAGCAACAACAAGAAACGGCACAAAACATGTAAATAAATAAATTAGCTAAATGTTTTTACTTCGCATGAAACAATTCCCCAAGCGCTTGGCAATCAGCGCCTGGCCCCACCTAAACCCTGTTGCAGTTAGGGTATACGAAACGACTTGCGACAAAATGACGAAATTTATGTTTGATTTTTGTATTTCTTTGGTTTTCTTTGGCTTTGGCTGGCTGCAAAGTGCAGCAGGGCGGGGCATGTTGCCTGCTGCCTGTCAGCAACAAATGCAAAGCGCCAAAAACTGCGACACTTTGTATAAATTGTGTCGAAAAACGGCAGCGGGCATCGCGTCGCGTCCAACTCGAACGCCAACGCTGCCAGGGACAGTTAGAGCCAACTGTCTGCCAAGACAATTTGTTGGCCTGACTGCCAGCCTGGCTGACTGGCTGGCTGCCTAGCTGGTTGGCCACACCCCCTTCGGGCAAATGCAACAAATTATTGTCATCAATTTTTAGATGCAAAGCTCGAGGAGTGACATTTATTGAAGCGTGGCTGTGCAGCGAGGGCCAGCGGGCAGCGTCTGATGCCAGGATGCAGCCGGACGTGATTGTACACATTGCTCCACATTGTAGGCGACCGGCTGGCTAGCTGGCTAGCTGACTTACTGGCTGGCCAACTGGCTTAATGTTGATTATAGTGTGCCGTCGAGGAGTGACACGTTTTCTGGCTGATTGCTAGGAAACGATGGCCAACAACGAGCGCAACAAGTGGCCATCGGGCGGACACTTAAATTAGCACTGAGCCAGTCCGCTTTTATTTCAGTTTCTTTTGGGGGTTTTGTCTTCGCCGGCCGCTTCATTAGTACAACAAAAAGTAAAAGCCTCAAAAAAAAAGTATTTTTATATATATGAAATTATGTCCATATTTGTGGTAAATTATGAGACCCTTTCATAAATCAGCACCGGAGGCAGCAGCTGCTGCTGTAGCTGCAACGACCTAGCCAACTAGACAGCTGGCAGCGTTCACAGAAGGACTACTTAAAGGCCAAAAACGCTGGCCAAAATAGTCCATGGAAATTTACATTGTGCCGCCACAAGCCAACGCTGGACAATCGCCAGCATTTGACTTGCTTTAAACTATGCCATTTATCATACACAGAGCGACCGATATACGTACGTACTATATAGACACACATACAGATACAGATAGATATGTATATAGAGCTATAGTTATATATATACTATGCACATTTTGTCAGTCCGCATTTGGCCTTTTGCTATTTTCACCATTTCTTTCGCTTTTCAAAACGAACGACAACAATTCCATTGTTGTTAGCTCCAAAAGGCTACCGTTTTGTGGAGCGCCTGTTTTTTGTTTTTTTTGTGTCTCTACGCTCTGCGCCACTTATCCACTGACCGCACTGCGTGGCCTGGGTGGTGCTGCATTTGGGCCGCGACAATGAGTGGACAGAGCAGGCTAACCAGATCAGAGCCACTAACAAACTCAAATATGATGCTCGATGGAAAGACTCTACAGCATTCGCCCAGTTTCCGATTCGAGGAGTACTCGATGCGCCGCTATCTAGAGCTGCTTAGGCAGTCAAAGTAAGAAGTATTTGACCTAAAGTGCTATACTCAATAAAGAGAAGGTAGCAGTTCTCAAATCTGTGCTAGGACTATATCTAGTATATGCTCTATATCTCTTTATAGATATTCCACCTTAAAGATACTTTGGTAAGGCAGTAAGCTTTTGCTGATAATATATCTTCAATCAACTGATTTCGCTCCACAACAGAGTATAGAAGTCAAGATTCCAATTCAAGCTGAAACTGTATACATATTTATAGCAACAGCAATAAAAGAATATATTACTGAAATATGTGTTTATATTTAAGTGCAGGTAGCACTCAACAAAAATTTCTCTGCATTAAGCTGACAAGCTCGTAGTTAGCTTGCACTTGTGAACTTTTGAGGCATTCAACAAATTGTCTCCGTGGACGTAACTTATGCCAATTAAAGACTCGATGTGACCCCCTCCCCGGTGTTGGCAGTGCTGTCGCTGAGCGTTGCCTGGCTTGCCTGGGATATGCGCAGCTAATTGACCGACAACAGCGAGCGCAGATGCTGCACTTCATCAGCGAGCAAAAAAAAGTGAGACCTGGTCAAGTGGCGCGGCATTACGTCAACGTCAACTCAATTTGGCGTTTAACAAGCATGGGACACAGTCGAAGATGGAGTCCGTGTCCGAATCCGAATCCAAATCCACAGCCAAGTCCGAGTCCGAGTCCGAGTTCGAGTTCGAGTTAGAGCTCGAGTTCGACTTGGAGCCGGCGCGGGTCAAGTGCTGACGCATCTGCCAAATCGAGTGAAGTGCACCAAAACTTGTAGTAACCAAAAATAAAAAATGCTTGAAAAATAATGAGAGTTGTGGCTGTGCTGTGCTGTGCTGTGCTGTGCTCGTCGTCGGCGATGTAGCTCGCAGCATCATTAAGAGTGATCATCTGTCAGGCGGCTTGAAACATGAAACATGAACGAGATCTTTGCCTCATTTATGTTTTTCATTTTTGGTTTTTTTTTCTTATTTTTGTTTTTGGCTTTGCGCGATGTTGCGTTGCTCGGCGACAGCTCATTACGATTATATATCCATATTTCCATTTCAAAACTTGAGCTTGTGAAATTTTCAATTAAATAAGTGGACTCGATGGGCTGAAAGTACCAAAAATCATACAGCTGACAGTTTGAGAAACATTTTTGTTTGATACAAAATGAAATATTGGTGAAATATTAAGGAAAATATTGTTAATTATAATTAAACAGAACGATAAGCTCATTGACTCATGTAAATGTTGATAAATTGCTTTGCTGTTTTCTAAAACAACAAAAGGTAATACAATTTTAAAGCCAGTTTGAATTCATGCTAATGTCTTTAATGCGAAATGGCAGTTGGGAACTAAAAAGAGTGTTTGTTCATATGCTATGGCTAAGGTTTCACAGGTGTTTTGATTTCTGTTCTGCAAGGGCAGAGCCATGGAAATCTATAAAAATGGGCTCGCACATTGAGTTGCAGTTATAATTCCCAGTGGAGGCGTCAACTCAACATGTGCTCTGTGAATTATCAACAACTAGCGCTGGCGTTGCATTTGTGTCTCTTGGGGCTAGCCATGGCAGCCGAGAAGACGACAGAAGATCCCACGGAAGTCTACTGCAGAACCGTGCACTGTGGCGTCAGGAACATAGGATGTCACAGTACCAAAGTATGTATGCGTATTATGAGGCACTGTGGCTAACTCCTGCTTTTGTCCCCTGCTGCTGTGCAGCATATGAATATGAGCGTCACATGCGCCACAGATGCCAAGATGGTCAACTTGTTCCTGCACAAGGCCCACCTGCTGCACCAGTTCAATAGTTTTCGCAACAAGGTGGCTCTGGGATATACGCGCAGCTTGTATCCGGCCGGACGAATGGCGCGTATGGCCTGGTCCCGGGAGCTGGAGAGCTTTGCCATTATATATATGAAGAAGTGCAGCTTTCATATGCGTCCCTGCATGTCCTCGCCCAACTTCACAACCATTGGCAGCATCTTCGACGGGCTCACCTACACGGGCAGTGCTAAATTGCCCAAGGTGCCGGAGATTACGGAGGAGCTGCTAGCCGGTTGGTTTGAGGACGCGCATTTCGTGACCCGCGCCATGATGATGAGCCTGACCCATGAATTTCCTAAGCCGTCAGTAAGCGTGAACCAATCAGAATATAGTTTTCTAATCGACCATATTCTCGCAGATCCGTGCGTCAGGCAGTGCTGCTCATGGCGGACCGCAATTCGCACGTCGGCTGCAGCGGCATGCGGTTCTCCACTGGTATTTCCCATCAATTCAATATAGTCTGCGCCTTTGCCACCGACAACATGCTGCACAAGGCCATCTACAGACCCTGGGCTGTGGCTGGCGGCTTGTGCAGGGCACGCGACAAAACCTACAGAAACCTTTGCGCTCTTGGCGAAGTCTACAACAATAAGCACTTGTACAGGCCGGGCGAGCTGCTGCCAGATGAGTCGGATCACATTTCCGGGATAGACGCATGAGGAGCAATACCAAACTGAATTTCCGATTAGCTACGCAAAGTCGAAGTGAAATGAAGATTCGTCTGTCTGATATCTGTATTAGTATTATATGGTAGCTTGATTTTTTATTATCGTATACCCCGAACACAGAAATGGCAGTATAAAAGACAAAAGAAGGCGTGGCAGACCACATACAGTATATATTTTCTTGATCAAGACAAGCTGCGGCGATTTACCATCGTCTGGTCACCCGACTGCCCTGTCCGTCCATCCTTTTGTCGGTCTGTCTACCATATAATGTGCATAACTTATCAGACACCCAATTTTCATCTCCTTTGTTTTCTACTGCTCCTTCGTGGGTATTCATTCAATATCTATTAACCTTCAGTTGCTTAGAAAACAATGGTTTCTATCTCATCCAAGTCAACTTCTCTGGTCACGTTAGTCTTATTTGTAGGATTACAAACCCTCGTACACTCCTCATAGCTACTGAAGCGATTTGGATTGCCGCCACAGCCACTGTACTGAAATTCTTTGCATTGCTGATCGTAGCTGTCATAGGCAAACATTTTGTAATTGGATTTACATGGGCCGCGGTCCGTCATCATTATGCATGGCGCTGAAATAGTATATATAGCATTTGATTGACTTCATTCAGCTCACACTTACACAGATTGGCCTGCGATGCTGCAAAGTCAGTCATCAAGTTGCTTAAGATGCAACAAAAGAGTAAAGCTCTTACAATTTCCATAAATGTTTCCTTAAATGTCGCCATAGTTTTTGTTACCTTATGAGCCGAAAATAATTTTGAGTTTTTCTTGATTCGAAACCTAAAGCAAAGCTTGCTCAGAATATATTTGCGGATTATATTCGATTATATCTTTAGGTATTTTCATAGTCGACTTTTATAGAGTCACGTCTTATCTAGTTGCTTTCCTTAAATGCCTTTTCCACGGCAAAGTCTACTAGCCAGTTGATTGCCAATGGCCTCGTGGTTCATTGACGTGACCTGGCCTTTAGTGCCATAATTGCCAGCTGGAGAGGCTGCACCATGCACCTGCTGGAGTTGCTCCACATTCTAATGGAGCTCGTTGATTGATGATCGTGATAGCAGAAATTGGAGTAGAGCAATTATAACTAGTTTTAGCAACAATTAATGCTTGAAATGCATTGAAATGCATTAAATATTATTATAGTACCACAATTTCTCCAGGGAGTAATTATATAGCTAAAAGGAATCGACGACGTTTCTTGTTAATTTACCTAATTGAAATTCATTTGCATATGAAGCGCTATACTCTAGCCTCATGGGAGCTATTTGCCCAGTAGCCAATTAGACTTTTTTAGAGTTTGTGATTTATTGCGAATCCTTTAAAAGCCGCCAGCCATCAATCAATGTCAGGCAGTAATATGTCAAAGTCGGCAATGACTTCTCTGCGAACTATTTTGTGGGTTCTGCTTTCGATTATCAGGCCAACAGTCGGGGCGGACGCCTCGACAGTGCTCCGACTGCTGAGCAGCATTAAGAAACAAGATGACTTCAATTATTTATTGCTAATGAAACAACACAATGTCGCTGTGTCAGAGAAATTTATGGCAGCGCCATTTGATGCCAATTGTTTTGTGAGAACTCTAATGGAAGATCTGCAAGCGCCGGTTATGCAGCTCGACGAGCGCGTTAATTATATTCTC
This sequence comes from Drosophila aldrichi, assembly GCA_035045965.1. NCBI lineage: Eukaryota > Metazoa > Arthropoda > Insecta > Diptera > Drosophilidae > Drosophila > Drosophila aldrichi. The sequence continues at coordinate 2,246,420 of JAWNOM010000038.1, forward strand.
TATGACAGGCAAAGCAGTCGGGTGTTGTCTGTGCTCTATCTGATCGGAGCGGATATAGACGACTATGAGCGCTTGCTCAGCGCCCTGGTAGTCAACTTGAGTCACATGACCACATCGCGGGTGGTCTTCATGCTGCAGCTGGAAGAGGCCAACGAGACGCTTCTACACAAATTGTTCAACATCTGCTGGCAAATGAAGCTGCTGAACGTGCTGGCGATATTCAAGAGCTTTCAGGTACACTACCTGGGCAATAGAAATACATAAACTTATGTACTGTGTGTTTCAGCTCACAAACACCTTCTACAGCTACTCGCCGTTTCCCAGTTATCAATTGGAGCAGCGCGCATTTCATTCCAACTCGATCATCTTTCCTGATCGTCTGCGTGATCTTCAGGGATTTAGTGTGCGCATCGCTCTTGGCGGCGCCGTTCCCCGCATCATAGTCTACTACGACAGGCACGGGCACATAGTTCATCGAGGCATCCTGGGCCACTTCATGCACGCCTTTAGTCAGAAATACAATTGCACGTTTACCCAGCCGATGCCGGCCAGGCCGAATGAGCTGCTTCCGTCGACGCAACTGATCGCAGCCGTGCGAAACGATACCGTGGACATCTCCTTCGCCATTACGTATCCCACACAGCTCAGAATGCAGCCCTACTCGTATCCTTACGAGCTCATGAACTGGTGTATGATGCTGCCCGTGGAGGCGGATATATCGCGGGCTGACTGCTATCTCTATGTCTTTGAGCTGCAGCCATTTGTGCTCACTGTTGTTCTCTTGGTGATTATTTCAGCACTGCTCTCTTCGGTTCTACGCTTTGAAGGCTATTCGGTCCAGCTGTATGAGTTTATACTGCATAATAATTGCGTGAGAGGCGTCTTGGGACAGTCTTTCCCTCAGGTGCGTCGACCATCGGTGCACGTGAGCTCCATATACCTGCAGATCTGCTTATTGGGATTTTCGATTACCACTTGGTACAACTCCTATTTTTCGGCCTATGTGACTAGCATACCCAAGGTACCGCCCTATCGCAGCTACGAGGAAATCATGGCCTCCCAGCTGAAGGTAGTTGCATGGGAGGCGGAGTACCAGGAGCTCTTAAGATTCCTACCGGACATTCGGAAATTCGAGTCCATGTTTCTTATAGAGCCGAGCTTTAACAAATTCATGCGAATGGGCGATTCCTTTGACACGCGCTACGGCTTCATGACGACAACCAGCAAGTGGGTGGTGATCAATGAGCAGCAGACGATCTTCAGGAAACCGCTTTTTCGACTTCGCACCGATTTGTGCTTCTTTAATAATGTACCGCTCGGATTTCCAGTGCACGAGAACTCCATCTACAAGGATATCATTACAAAGCTGATCTTGCAACTGGAAGAGACGGGCTTAAAGTCGTACTGGAGCCTGAAGGGATTTTCAGAACTAGTTGCAGCTGGTGAAATGCAATACTTGGACCACAGTCTGCGACGAGAATTCCGCGCTATGAAGCTAGACGATCTGGAATACGTTTTATATGGCTTTGTTTTTATGCTGGTATTATCCTTGATTGTATTCTTGCTTGAAGTGTTCGTAAGCTGGCTGAGAATGAGATTAAATTATTGACTAATTATGTTAGGAAATTTGTATATAAGTTTCTAGGTATGCTGACACATTTCTATCATACAACAGTGCAATGCTACATATTATTGATTTAAAATAAACGACAAGAAAAAACTACAACAAAATTATGACAGCCCACCGACATAAGTTATTTCATTGCGAGCAGTGTTAACGTCGCGATGTTTGCTTGTAATCCCCAGGGTTTTGCTTAGTATGGGGGAAGCGTGTTAAGCGCCAATTGGACATATTTTTTTGTGTTTCTCTGGATCATTAGTAACCCTTTAAAAAGGCGGTGGCATGTTGCGCTGTCCTGCAGTGGTTCGTTCATGTTCGCCATGGTCTGTCTTTGGATTATTTTGGCCTGGACTATCAGCTGGAGAGGCGAGGCAGAGAGTTCGGAAATTCTGCAGTTGCTGAGCAACATTAAGCATCAGGAACATTTCAATTACGTGTTGTTGATGAAACATCAGAATAACACTGAGTGGAGGGAGCTCAATGATGGCCAAGATTTTGTTAAGAGTCTAATAGACCATCTGCAAACGCCTGTGATTCAACTCGATGAGCGCGTTACCCACTTCTTGTATGACAAAAATAGTAATATTCTACTCACTGTGGCACATTTGCTGGGAACGGATTTTGAGTTGAATAAAAGTTTGCTTGGCTCACTGGTCAAGAACCTGAGAATTATGACCGTCTCTCGGGTCGTATTTATGGTGCAGCTGGAAAAAGTAAACGAGATTTTTCTATACGAATTGTTCACCTACTGCTGGGAAAACAGGCTGTTGAATGTGCTGGCGATATTCGAGGACTATGAGGTATACGGCATATCCAATACAGAGATGTTGACTCACAAATTATATATTCCAGTTAACCAACACCTTCTACAGCTATTCGCCATTTCCCAGCTATCAATTGGAGCAGCGCGTGTATGATCCCAGCACGATCATCTTTCCTGATCGTCTTCGTGATCTCCAGGGATTCAAAGTGAGGGTTATACTTGGTGGCGCTACTCCGCGCACCATAGTCTATTATAACAAACAGGGAGAACTCGTGTTTAAGGGCACTTTGGGCCATTTCATGGATGCCTTTGAGCAGAAATATAATTGCACTCTTACGCAGCCGATTCCTATCAACCCGAATGCGTTGCTTCCATCAGCGGACCTGGTCGCAGCCGTGCGAAACGATACTGTGGACATCTCTATGGCCATTACGTTCCCGGAAGGGTATGATATGCTGGAGTATACCTATCCCTACGAGCAGCTGAACTGGTGTGTGGTGCTGCCCGTGGAAGCGGACATACCACGCGCGGAATACTACATTAATGTGTTCGATCTTGGGGCATTTCTGCTCACGCTGGCCGCCATGTCTGTGATTTCAATGACACTGTCGGGAGCTCTGAAGCACCATGGCTATGCTGTGCAGCTGTATGAGTTCATAATGCACGATAACTGCTTGAGAGGCGTTCTGGGGCAATCCTTTTACCAGGTTCGTCGAGCCTCGTTGCTAATACGTGCAACCTACATGCATATTTGTGTGCTGGGCTTTCTGGTTACAGCTTGGTACAACTCTTACTTCTCGGCCTTCGTGACCAGCATCCCTAAGGAGGCGCCCTTTCGGACCTACGATGATATTTTGGCCTCCAAGATAAAAGTACTCGCCTGGAAGGCGGAGTATATGGAGCTCATATCACGTGCCAAGGACTTGAAGAGATACGAGCGCATGTTCCTGGTCGAGCCCAACTTTAACAAGTTCTTGCGCATGCGTGACTCCTGGGATACCTCGCTGGGCTATATGATGCCAACTATTAAATGGGTCGTCATAAATGCCCAGCAGAACATCTTTAGTAAACCCCTCTTTCGCATGCGCAACGATTTCTGTTTCTTCAATAATATTCCCCTTGGATTTCCGGTGAATGAAAACGCAATTTACAAGCAGCCCATAGCCAGACTCATCTTGCAGCTGACTGATGCGGGTATCGTTAGCTATTGGACAAAAAACGGATTCTCGGAAATGGTCGAATCCGGCGAGCTGCAATTTTCGGATCTCAGTCCACGCAGAGACTTTCAACCCATGCAGCTGCAGGATCTGCAGTATGTGTGGTACGGCTATGCTTTCATGATCGTCTTCTCCTCAATAGTGCTGGTGCTCGAAATGTTTTGGAATCGGTGGAAATTGCGACGCCAGCAAGAGCGTAAGTCTATTTAGATATGATGGTTGATTCGTTCATGTGTTGTTGTTGAAGTATAAAGTGATTGGTGTTAGTCTGGAATATTAGTAATATATATTTATATACTTACTTAGAACTATTGGGATAATGGAAATTCAGTTTATTTTCCCCAGATTTCAGATAATTTGAGGCCTGCTTTTTTTCAGTCTATTGTGAATCGATCACATATGCATTCCCACTCTTATTTTCATCTTGGATAATTAATTTGTCAAAAGCTTGTGCAAAGTGCGCATAGTTCGGCGTTTCTTTGTGCAAATGGCCATTTGGCAGGAGATGTTGGCTCAAAGTTCATCAAATGCAATTAAGATGCTTGTTCAGTGCGGCTGGGTCTGCTGCAGGTCCCCCAAGGTGCCACGAAGACGTCGCGACGTCTCGAATGATGTGAGCCACCTGCGCCAGCAACCGGCAACTGGCAACTGGCAACTGGCAACTGGCGCCTCTTAAAATTCCCTAATCGACATGTTTCGATCTCAAATGACTTGCCGCTCACTACGCTCACAGTTGCCGCTTGCCTGCCAGATGCTGCAAGTAAAACATTTTCTCTAATCTGCACTGATGTTTGCTGTTGGCGCTGTTGGCGCTGCTGGCGCATGCGGCACGCATTTGCTGCACCTCCCCTCCACCTTCCCCTTGCCCCACTGCCTCAAATCCGCAGCACAGGCTCACTGATGATGCTGTTAATGCAGCAGTAGCTCCGCACTTTGATTTTGACTGACAAGTGCCGCCTGTGTAATGTTGCAGCCGATGTTGCCGCTGTTGCTGCGGCTGTTGCTGCTGCTGTTGTTGCAGTTGTTGTTGACATGCGCAGCTGCATGCGCTTGCATGCGCTTCCTTTATTGGAGAAAATTATTTATATGCCCCTGATGATCTCCGTTCAGCTAGCGGCCTGCAAAACTAATTAACACAATGCCAAGACTCGGCTCCAAGACGCTTGCTGCTCGGCCATGAAATGCGATGATTCAATAAAACTTTTTATTTTTCTTTATTTTGATGTTTAATGTTTGCAATACTTAAATTTAATTAAATTATTATAAGACTTAATTGGTAAATTGTTTAAATTTTTCTTTTCTGTTTGTTTGTTTTTTTTTTAATTTTTTTTCTTTTGTTTCTTTTTTCTGTTTGCATAAATAATAACTAACAAACATTTAGCTAAAGAATGTAATTCGATTCGCAGTGTGTATAAACAAGGGCTTAGATACAAAATTAATTATGTACATAAATTAAATTCAATAAATTAGAAAATATTGCAAAATTCACAGTAAATATATATTTATATATGTAACAATAAGTGTAACGTAACCCAAACACCGGAAATAAAGTTTTTTTTTGTGTTATTTAATTTTTATTAAAACTATCACATAATAATTGGCAGTTTAATTAATTATTAATTAATCATTAACTAAACGTAATTATATTCAATTTGTTTTACTTAGCCTAGATATTTTGTATAGTTATTGATTTATTTATAGTACATACAAACAGCGGCGAGTGTCAGAAGAAGAAGTTGAATATATATATGTATATATATAGTAAATCGAGTAACATAGACGATTTATCAAATACGAACAAATAATAATGGCAAGTGCAATGCATTGAAGCATTTTCGAAGTTTTTTCTGCAAGTAGTTGAGCCGTGGACAACATGAACACTTCTCAGGGCTGGCGAAAATTTGTGTGAGTATTATCGAAGGGAGGATTAGCTTGTGCCTGGGTATGAGAGATCCTTGAAGAGAAGACATGTATAAATTCGTATTTCTCAGAGTGTTCTATTTATATTTATTTTATTATTAAAAGTATTTTTCGAATTTTTCTGAAGTGTTCAAGCTTCTTCTCGTTGCTGGCTTTTAGCTTAAGTTATTAACTATTTACACTGACGAACTTTAATCTTATGCTAATTAGGGGTGGCAAAGCAACTATAATGAAATACTTTTAATTTACAGGAAACGCTTCACAAAATATATTTAATTTTTTTCTTTTAATTAACCATAAATATTTTTCATTTATTTACTTGATTAATGTGGGTGAGTTTATGGATTTTTAAAAAATATTTTTTTATTATTATTATTTTTTTTTAGGAAGCGTTTGGCCTCATTTAGATATCACCTCGCGTAAATTTGCTTTTTAGCTTCGTTTTCACTTTGAATTATTTAATTAATATTAAGAAATTGCTCTTAACTTCTTAGCTCTTCCATTAAATTTGGCACATTTAAAATTAATTTGTGTATGTATGTATGTATGAGTGTGTGTGTGTGTGTGTGGAAGTGCATTTAGTGTGTCTTGATGTATTTGTGATATAGGAATTGCACAGAAAGCTGAGATAGGAATTCATCAATGACATTCAACACTTTCCCAAGAGTATTCAAAGAGTTAGCTTAGTTTATTATTATTATTTTTATATAATTCGTTTTGTTGTTAGTAAGGAACAAGAAATAGTTTGCTGTTTGTGTTTTTGTTTTGTTTTGTTTTTTGTGGAACATAGCCTATGTGTATATAATTATTTGTATGTATATAGCCAAGGTCGGCTCTACTACCTGTTTGCGAGCAGACCATTAGCTGGCGGTAAGACACCGGGCGGCGTATTTGGTCCGCTCAGCACGACGCCGGCGCTCATTAAACTGGGGCTGGCCACCGCGGTGGCCACAGCGCTCAGCTGCCGCTGCTGGGCCAGACTGTTGGCTGCGCCCGCGTTGCCGGAGCCCGCGCGCTGGTGCTTGCCGGAGCTGCCTTTGATCAGGCTGCCATTGTTCTTCTGGGTCATGTGGGTCTGGTAGTGCTTGGCCAGATGCGCCTTCTGCCGGAAGCTCTTGCCGCACAGCGAGCACGCGAATGGCTTTTCGCCCGTGTGCGTGCGTATGTGCACATTCACCGAGTACTTGTCCTTGAAGCCCTTCGAGCAGATGGAGCAGTAGTGCAACGAACGCTCCTTCCGCTGGCTGCCGCCGCCGCCGGTGCTGCTGCCGCCCGAGTTGGTGTTGCAGTTGGCTGGCGGACTGTTGCTGCTGCTGCTGGCGCTGCCGCTCGAGGAGGAGCTGCCGCCGTTGCCTATGACCACGCCCAACACACCGTTGCTGCTGCTGCTGTTGCTGTTGGCGGTGCTGCTGTTGTTGTTGTTGTTGGCCACATTAGGATTGTTGTTGTTGTTGGCGCTGCTGTTGCTGCGCTTGTACTGCTTCTTGGGCTTGCTAATGCCGCCCAGGCGACCTCCATGCACAGTTGTGCCCACAGCAGCGGCTGCTGTCGACGTGGACACCTCAGGCTTCAGTGGCTGCGGGGGCGGTGGCTGTTGCTGTTGCTGTTGCTGCTGCTGTTGTTGCTGCTGCTGTTGCTGTGCATTGGCCAGTGGCTGCAGTTGCTGTGCTGCATTTGTCGCTGTGCCGCTCGGCGACAGCTGCATGAGCACATCGCCGCTGGCGTAGTCGCCGGGCGTGGGTGTGCCCGTGCTGGTGCTGCAGAACTGCTGCACCTCATTGGCAATGCGCTTGATCTTCTCGAAGTCGTCGCTAAACGCATTCTCCAGCGAGAGGAACATGTCGTCGACAATGATGCTGGCGTTGCCGCCGTGCTGGCCGTGATTCGAGCCAGCCATGTGCGCGTTTGGTCCACCGTGGGCCATGGCCTGGGCATCGTCGAACATTTGGGCCGTGCTGAGCGTGGAGTCCGCAAAGCCCAGTGCGTCGGCCGCATCGTCTGGCGTGAAGAGTAGCCTGCGCATCTCTTCGTCCTTGACCACGGGCAGAGTCAGTCCGTTTTGCATGTGCAGACCCTTGGCGTAGCCCTTGCCCTGCAGTGCGCTGCGCAATAGCGACTCGGCCGTATTTTGCTCCGCCTCCGCATTGTGATCGGCCATGTGCCAGTCGTTGTTGTTGTTCTGGAACTGGGCCAACTGCTGGCCCAGCTCATTGACACCGCCGCCCGCTATTGAAATGGCCGTGACCAGCGAGGGCAGCGTCTGGCCATGCGACTGCGACTGCGATTGCGACTGCGAAATACTGCTGAGGCCATTGGCATCCGCTCCATTGACAATCACATCCTTGCCATCCGTGCTGAATCCGCTGTCGTCGTACGGATACTCCGACTTGATGTAGCCCGGAAAGCTGCCCAGCAAGCTGTCCAAGTCCAGCGCGCTGGGCAGCTGCTCCGCCTCGGCACGCTTCAGCCAAGGCTCGCCGCCATTTAATACTGTCAATGTGTAGATCTGGCCGTCCGTTGTGTCCAGGCTGCTGATGGTGTCGCTGCTGCTGCCGGCGGCGCTCGACGAGCTGCTGGCGTTTGGCTGCTGTTGCTGTTGGTGTTGCTGTTGCTGATGTTGCTGTTGCTGCTGCTGCTGCTGCTGATGGGGATGTGGGTGGGAGTGTGGATGCGATTGCGGAGACGTGGGACTTGGCTGGTTGCTGCAGCGCACGTTGCTGGCATTGACAGTGGTCGTGGCGCTTGCTGTGATCGGCTGCTGCTGCCAGCAGTAGCGATCGAGGTCCTCGAAAATCGAGCTCGAGTCCAGGCGGCTGCTGTCCTTGTCCTGATGCCAAAACTGTCAAATGAAATGGAATGAAGCGAGCGAGAAGTTTTGGTCAAGATTAGCATTGATTGACTCCTCGCGAGGATCTAATGATGCCTTCATACTCACCTCGTAGCCTTGTAACGTGGGATCGCCGCCATTGCTGCTGCTGCCATTGCGATTGCTCACCGGGACAATGCCAGCACCACCGCCACCGCCCTCGCCAATGTCGTGGGTCATGCTGCTGGTGGTTCGCGCGCCGCCGCCGCAGATCGCCTGCTGCGGCGTTTGTGATGTCGTTGGCTGATGACCTTGGCTATGGCTGTGACTGTGCTGCTGCTGTTGCTGCTGTTGCTGCTGTTGCTGCTGGTGGTGTTGCTGCTGCTGCTGATGGTGCTGTTGTTGCTGCTGCAGGCTAACGCCGACACCGACGCCCACATCGACGCCAACGCCAATGCCAATGCCCATGTCCGGCGCTGTGACAAAATCGAAGAAATCCGTCTTTGAGAGATCCTCGGCACGAAAGGATTCACTTATATCCATGCCAGTCGATGTGGACATATCCTCGGTGCCAATCATTTGTTGTGCGTTTATTTCCAGTTCGCAAAACTTTGTTCAATGCTGGCCCAGGAGTATAAATGTTGCTTAATTGTTTTTTTAGCTGCGTCTTTCAAGCTGCAATTGACAAAGATGGTAAGAAAAAACTATTAAAATGTAATTCGTTTATATTCGTTTTTTAAATAAAGATTTATATTGCTTTCGTAATTTATATAATTGAAATTTAATGTATTCACAGGCAGCAAAAAGAAATAAAAACCAGCTCTAAGTGTTTTGTTGCTGCTGTTGCTGGGGTTGTTGTTGTTGTTGGCAACTTCATCCACGCCTCTGATTAGTAAACAGTTTCCCTCGAATCTCTTTGGGGACATGCAAGCATGTGTGTGTGCAAGTGTGTGTGTGTATACATTAATTTATTTAAGCCACTTGTCAGCTGGCTGCATAAGTCAATCAGTCATTCATTCGCCCATTTCTTGCACTCGGCTCACCTCGGCCACCTCGCCAGCGTGCATTCCAGCAATACTTGCATTTTAATTTGGCCAGCTACTTTAGCCTTCTCAGCTTTTTGCTTGGCTATCTGCAAACAAATAAATCAAACTGACAGAAGGGTGACAAAGTGTAAACACATTTGGCGTGCCCGGCTCGTAAATCTCCTGAAGCCGCACTTGGACTTTGGCTAAAACCAAATGCTGACGCGGTGACACCATGTCTTTTATTTTATTTTATTTCAATTTTTTTTAAATTTTATTTGTATGTATTTTTTTCTTTTTTTGTTTCATTTGCATAGATTCTGCGAGTCGCATTTAGAATAGGCAACCTAGCTGCCGAAAAAATAAAAATAAATAAATAAAATAAACTTGGCCTGCAGGGTGGCTGCTGCCTTGATTAGAAATCCATTTGGTCAGTCTGAAATCGAGCTATCGCAATTGTATTGACAGCTTGCGTGCAGTTGCTGTTGCAGCGATTCAGATTCGGATTCGGATTGCGATGGCGATTTTGATCTGTTGTTCATGTGTTTTGTTGTTGTTGTTGTTGTTGTTGTTGTTGTTGTTGCTGGCCCGTCAAAGTCGTGCAGCAAGTACTAAATGTTCAAATTGTCAATTGATTTGCTTTTGTTTGAAATATTTGTTGTAATTTTTTGTTTTTGTTTTTGTGTTGTTATTTTTTGTTTTTTTTTTTTTTTTGTTTAATTATTTGGGTCTGCTTATAGGAGAAATATGGACGGCATTTCGAGGCCTGGTGTGGCAGCGTGAGAACCACAAACAGAAATGACTTAACAAATTTGCATACAGCACAGAGAGCAAAGAGCTTGGCGCATAGCTTAGATAAGGGCAAAGCGAAGAGAAAATGCCTGGGTATAAATATTTCAGATGCTATTGCTAGGAACATTTAAGTGCAATCTACGCAGAAATCAACTGCAATGTGAGGCCAGGTCTTTGAAATGCTTAGTTGAGGCCGCTGCTGTCCGCTGCAGCATCAACACCTGATCTCCAAAGACATTAAAGTGCGGCAGTGCTGGCCAAAGACACGACCCATTAGAGCCCGAATGAAAGCAACAACAACAACACCAACAACTACAACAAACAACCAACAAGTAGTTACAACAAGTGCAGGCCAATGGCCAAGTCAGAGTCCAAGCGATGGTCCAGTCTGCATTTTAGACTCTCGAACTGAGCTCGTTTTCAATGTTTTCCACAGCTTATCGCCCGTTCATCTGACCGGCCATAGAAGGCAAAGGCAGCTTACTGAAATTTCACCAAAAAATAAAAAAGAGAGAAGTAAAGAGACTTAAGACTTGGCCTGGCTCAAATGCGTAATCATTTGTAGTCATTTGCCTGGCCTGGCTGGCTGCCGCTTGGTAGTTAAGCTAATCATGATGTTTAAATTCGAAAAATTACTTTATACACATTTTATGGTCAACGGAGAGTAATAGAGGGAGGATCGCTTGTAAAGTATATGCATATAAAATGCATTAAAAAAACACAGCAGACAAAAAAAAGGCAAAATAGTAAATAAAATAATAAGCGTTTCTTTTGAGAGATTTTTTTGGGGCGCAAATATTGACTAATTTGGCCACGATTATTGTTATTTGACTGCAGCCGGGGCAAAAAGAAAGTTTACGGTGCTACGTGCATATAGTACACTCAGACATAACTGGCTGATCGGCTGCCTGGCGGCCAATCATGTACGTGCATGTGCCCAGCACATGCCTCATGACTCAAGATGAAGATGCATGTGGCCGCAGCTTCAGCTTCAGCTCCAACTTCATCTCCATCTCCATCTCCTACTCCTTCTCCTTCTGCCTCTCCGATTGCGATTGCAGTTTATTTCTTTATGCCGCATAGCAATTGCAATCGTAATCGTAGAAATTGTTAGCGCATTTTGGCCAATGCAAACAGCCTGCAGCGGCTTCATTTAAAAAACATGATATCATGATAGGCTACACTATCTGCCAAGAAGGTTTCCTTCACTTTAAAGATGAGTATGTGTAGCAGTCATTGGCTAAGCATGAAGGGATCTAGGAGGTTTCGATTCGCCAAATTACAAAATTTGTGTTATTATTGTTATATAGATTTTAATAACAAAACAAAAATTGTTTCTTTAAATATGATTAAAAATAAAAATGTTTTTTTAAATTTTTTTTTTTTTTTTTTTTTTTTTTTTGAATAAAGAATTATTATAAAAAATTTTTATTTAAAAAAAAAAAAAAATTGTTATAAAAAAAAACTTTTATATAAAAAAATTTTTTTTTTTTTTTATAACAATACTTTGTTTCATATCCTTAAAAATAAATAAAATTTAATTTAATTTAACAATTTTCTGTAAGATAATGAACAAATTTTTATTCACTAAAGCGAATTTTTCTCAAATTTACTGATGAATTTCTCTCTTAAAAATAAAGTTTAAAAATTTGATACAAAGAGTATTTGATAGTCGCTTCTCTTTGGCAGCTGACTCCAAAGTAACTTGTTTATGCAGCTTGCAATTTTGTTTGATTGCATAAAGGGGGCCTATTCGATTATGGGCCATAAATAAAAATGCGCCAATAATTTTTTTAATTAAACGAAATTTTGGCATATTTATTTACACAGAAGTACGAGTGAGATACTATCTCGTGTGCTATTTGACATACAGTTAGTAACTGGAAAGTATATATGTATATACATATATATACTTATAGATGTGTAGTACACTGTGCTGGGGCTTTGTTTGGCATGCAAATTGCTAAGGAAAATTGCCAGGGAAATTTATTGCAGTATGCAAAAGAGCACAGACAACGGCAGCTGAAAGTTATGAAGTTTTCGGCACAATTTCTTTGGTGTGCCTGGCTCGAGCATGATTAGCATCCCTCCATCTCCATCTTGCGGGCGTCAAATACAAAGATGAAAAAAATATAAAAAAAATAAAATGCGGTAGTCAAAAGCCACCGCTGTTGCCAAGATTAGTTTATGTGCAGGAATTTGTATATTGTGGTTGCACAATTTGCCTCAGCTGCCTCTCGGCTCCTTGCCGTGATCAAGTTTTGTCTTCAAAATCACACGCTTGAGCTCTTCTGCTTCAGTAGCTGTCTGCTTCGATTATGATTTCTTGTCAAATGTATTTGGTTTTTCCTTTGGCTGTCTGCTGTCTGCTGTATGTGTTTTCTGATTTCTGTTTTGCTTTGATTTTTTCACGATTTTCCACGCATTTTTAACCCAAATTCCGTGCTAAACGATTTTTTAATGTCTTAACAAGTTTCAATTACCAATAGGCAGCAGCCGCGATGGCTAAATGCGTACAGATGCCGTTTGCAGACATGCTGCAAATGAAAACCAGTCACCGTCGCCGTTGCCGTTGCCGTCGTAGCCCCACTCCAATCAATTAAAATAATTCAGCAATTGTTGCGAGAAAATCAAGAAAAGATAGACACATAAAGAAGACAATGCGGCGAAAAACCTGTCGATCCAGATGCGCCGCCGAGAATTCGCTGCGGCCAAAGCAAGAAAAGTTGACTCCAATTGCACTTCGATTGGCCAAAATGGATGCATCAGCGAAAATATCTATGGATTTGTGTGCGCACTTGTCGATAATAGAATATTTATTGAACTGAACTCGATTAACTTCGAAAACTGGCGAAGCAATTGCCTTTGCTGGATATTTCTCTTCACAGATAACTGCTCTTCTTTATATATGCTTTTAAGTGAATGCGATAGAGCTCTACAGGGATATGGGTGGTAAGCCCATAAAGAGGCATCTTTAAGCCTTAATGTTAGCTTAAAGTGCTCGGCATTGTGCACGTTTAACTAAACTTTTTGATTGCAGTTATATTACATTAATAACTAATATTACTTACTTACTATTTTTACAATTTGCATATAAGTATGCAATTATTTAAGTTAATTGAAATTGCCGCCGCATTTGATTACTATCAAATATTTATCATATGTATTTGCACCTCGTGATAGATACGAAATCCTCTCAAATAAAAATTGTAATATACCGCTGCGGCATATAAAACGCATCATAAGCGAATGAAAGCTCGTAAAAAAAGCGATTCAATGCAGCTGCAGATTTATCAATTTTTTATTGATTTCTTCTATTTTTGGAGTTTTTTTTTTATATTTGCGCTCACATTCATTTCTCCAATGCAAATGCTGATCGTTAGCGTAGTGAGACTAGTCTCTGCCGGTTGCCAAGACGATCATTTTTCAGTCAGATAATTATCGCCCACCAACCGACTGAAAAGCGGCTGCTGCTGTTGCTGCTGCTGATCTCCTCCTCCTCCTTCTCACTCCAGCCGGAGAGTAGTGCTGACCAATTGACCAATAGACGGACAGGTTGATAAGCGGATGGGCAGCTGTTGCAAGCGGACTTATGTTTCAATTGCATGCAAATGCATAATTGAATCAAATGGCCTTTCGGCTGCAACTTTCGAGCTGCGGAGCCGGCCTAATGAAGTAATCAACGGACAGCATCTCAAACATTGCCTGGCATTGTCAATCAAAAGAAACGTTTTTATTGGCCTGCGTTACAAACCAAATGGCATCAAGATGTATTAATCATTTCGACCACTGTTCGCGTTGGCGGTTAACGGCGACGCTGGCTGCGCTAGTGTAGCTATAGCTGTGGCTCTGGCTGTGGCTGTGACTCTGCAGACGCGTCGGCAGCGCTTTATCAGAGCGCGCAGATCTTTGGCATAAGCAAACGTAAAAACGTATAAAGCCAAATAACTTCAGGCGAGACAAGCATGATTAAAATGCGCAAAAATGGCAAACTCCAAATGGGCGATGCATGTTGGAAGCGCCAAACACAGGCAAACAACAGCAGCAGCAGCAACAACAACAACAACAACAAGAGAAGTAACGCCGTGTGATGTACACGCGGTGCATTTCAATTCCATTTGATTAATGACAAAGCCTTAAAAGCAACTGCGGCGACCGCAGCAGCAAACGAAGATGTTGCTGATTGGCCCGTTGTCCATTGCTGTTGTCAACTGCCAATTGCAGTTGCTGCTGCCACGGCTGCAGCGGCTACTATTGCAGATGCAACATCTTAGTTATTCGCAGTTATTTTTATTTTTATTTCTTTTTTTTTTTTTTTTTTATGACAAACAATAAAAATAATTTGTGCACCAAGATCATAAAGCAATCACTTGGCCAACAGTTTGCCTGCGAGTTGATTAAATGCAAATTGTGCAATTGCCAACAAGTAGAAAGTGTCGCGTCTTGCCCACCCACACAGAGACTGAAAGTGGGAGGGAGCGAGAGAGAGAGAGAGAGAGGGAGAGAGAGAGCTGTGATCTGCATAAAGACTGCCCGCCAAATAAGGCCAGCCGCATGTGGGGCTACAATTGTGTGGCCTTGTTTGTGGGTGCTGCTGTGAGTGATGCTGTGATGCAGCAAACATGCCATGATAAATTTCGAATTTGCTACACAAAACTAGTATCAGAACATGTCCATCTTGGTTGGCCCCCGCAACAAGCACACACACACATACACACATACATATGCCGGCCAGGTGAAAATTGTGAGTGGCTTGGCTTTCACAGCTGCAGCAGGAGTCGGCGCTCGTTCAGTGTGATTAATGTATTAATTAGAGCCAGTTAAGCTGAACCCCAGCCCAGCCCCTGATTCGTGGCCATAGTAGAGATCGGCAGACATTAATCAAAATCAATAAGTTGCCTGTCTCAATGCCAGTTCAAAAGGCGGGCGAAACCCCTTAAGTCAAAAATTTGCATTTTAACAAGTTAATTTGTTGTTGTTGTTGTTGTTGTTGTTGTCCTTCTTGTTGCTATTCTAAAAAACTTACCAAACAGTAGCGCACGATCTGTTGTTGCTGTTGTTGTTGTTGTTGTTATCGTTGTTGTTGCTGCGCTTGTTTTACTTTCAATTGCTTTTGACTGGCGACATAATAATGAGAAACCAAAACTGCATTCATTGCCCAAACGTGACATGTTAATTGAGTTTGTAGTTTTTTTTTCTTATTTTCGGGTGGGCGTTAACCCAGCGAGGCAAAGTTTTGACAGCTGTCTGAGGCAGTAACTTAATTTGCTGCTTTCAAATGCCATTCATATGAGAGAGCACATGCTATATGATATATATGAATATTTATGTAGAGATATAGAGACTTGTAGAGCTAAACGCTAGTGACGCCTCTGCCAGAGGTAGCCTGATAACTTTATTGATTTTGGCAAACGAGCTGAAAGACATTGAAGCCGAATCGTGAGTCTGGCCAAACAATCAAAGCAAATAGTAACAATAAGCCAAGAGTTTATAATATTTGTAGCTGTTGTTGTTGTTGTGTCTGTGACGTGATCGCTGCAGGCGCCACTTGGCAGCCAAACAAAAGAGCAGGTCAGAGCACAGCACGCCAGGAATTCTGGCTAATCAGCACAAGCTCCAACTCCAACTCCAACTTCAACTTCAACAAAAGGTGGGCGCTTGACGACGAGCCCATGTATTCCATTTGAAGGCTGCCATTCATTAAAGTCATTTAACTGTTCAAATTGTAGGTGTGTGCATAATGCTCTATCTCTCTCTCTCTCTCTTGCTCTCTCGCTCTCTTGCTCTCTGGCTGTGTGTCTGTCTAGCAATTTGTTTGCTGTCATGTCAAAGTGCAATGAAAATATTTTCACTTGCCCATCAAACGGTGCACACACAACACTTGACATGAGACAGCAACGTCAAACATTCCGCAATGCCACCCAAAAGGCATCTTCATAAATTTGATGCTGCAGCATCACCAGCAGCAGCAACGGCAACTGTGGCAGCCACAACACTCCCACATGCCCAACAATCGTGTGCAGTCTGTCTGCTCCTTGAGGCTGGCTCGTCTTGTGGGTCGATCAAAATGTTTGTGGCGTCTTTTTCATCATCATCATTAAATTCGTCAAGATGCAAATTTTTGCTGTTTCTTTTTTCTTTTTTTTTTTTTCTGCCGTTTTTTTCAACAGGCTGTTTGCTTTGTTGTTGTCGCGGCTGCTGCTGTTGTTTGGCAGTCGTGCGCATCTTCCAGGAAGGCGCACAGATTGATACCAGCCTGCCGACAGTCGGTTTGCAGCCTGAGCACAATTTATTGCCACGGCCCGGCTGTTAGGGCCAGCTGTGGGCGTCCACATGCCTTATGCACACAGCTGTTTGCCCATTTAGTTCTATTGACTATATGAGCACTCATATAACTCATGCTAAAACCAACTACATAAATTGCTCGTGACTGCAATTAGACAATTGTCGGCTGTCGTCAAACTCAGCCATGGATCAGTAGCTAATGAATTTTTATTTGTACCCGTGTATGTCTTACAAGACAACAGCAGAGCAGCAGCCGCAGCAGCAGCGCCAACAGCAGCCAACAGAGTCTTTATTGTGTTGGTGTTGTGGGCATTGGCTGGCTGGCTGGCTGACTGGCTGGCTGGCTTAGCTGCTGCTTGTATAAATTACCATAATAACAAATTACGGATCATTAAGATTGTCAGCTACTTCGTTTCAATTAATTAACCATTAATTACAAAGCGCCTGAATGGCAGAATGTGGCAACAGTGCCTGCCAACGACAACTGCTGTGCATGAGCCTACAGTAAAAGCCCAGAGCCAGCAACAAAGAGACAGCAGGCAACCTCAGCCAAGCGGCCATATAAGCTACACTGACGACGACAAGAAGCCAAAATTAATGCAATAGAAGACAACAACAACAATTGCAACAGCAAGTGAAGAAATGCACAAAAAAAGCAGCTGTGCACAAAAATGCAAATTTTTACAGAGTATAACAACAACAACAACAACTACAGCAGCAACAACAACAACATCAGCAACAGCTACAAATATGCTAAGAGACTTCACTTTCAATATATAGCAAAGGATGCTATTTGTTGTTGTTGTTGTTGCTGTTGCTGTTTGTCGCGTTTGCCAGTTGCACAAATTGCATTTTACCATATAAAACACAATTTCAGCAGAAGACAAAGGCAAGCAAAAATAACAACAAAAACTAAAACAATACAACAAGAAAACAGATGCATATGGGACAGTGGCAGCAGACAAAGCACCTCCGCTAAAAATGCGACAAAACTCCAAAAAAAAAAAAACTGAAAAAAAAAATTAAAAAGAAGGCAAACTGAAAGTGAAACTCAAGAGAATCGAAATGGAAACTAGAAATTTGCATAGAAATCAATTTGCAAGAGATGTTACGCCAAGAGCTATTTAAGAGTATATTCAACTCAAGCCGATCAAGCATAGCAAATGCTTTTCCCATAATCACCCAAGTGGAGCTATGCAAATTTAAATAAAAAAAATAAAATACTTATACAAATGCAAGTAAAACTAGTGAAAATTGACTTAAATTATTTTAGAATAATAATTTATATCTAAAGTTTCTTTTCTTCTACTTGAGCTAAGACTACAATCTCAGCTTTAATCTACATATTTCTCATTATATAATACTTGAATTTGCTTATCAAACATGTCTATTAATATATATCTAACTACAATAGTCTGTACTGTGCTGTGCTGTGCTGACATGCCTTTATGACATGCCGATGAGTTGTCGAGCAAGTTCGTTGCCTAAGTCTTTCGTATTACATGCGCAGGGCATGCAAATATTTGCATATCTATTTATGTATATTTAGTACTTGAGCAGCTGAGCGGATCAACACACCCACAGGCGGCTGGCTTGGCAACAAGGCGGCCGTAAACGAGGCCTCCTTGGAGCCCCGACTCCAAACTCTAAATATATTACACTCTAATGTCTTTTAAACCGAAACTATAAATTTCTTATCGCACATCGAAAATCATGCCAAAACCGAATGCGGCCGGCGGCAGTCTGGCAGCAGTTGCAGTTGCAGTTGCAGTTTGGAGTTGCAGTTGGAGTCTTGGACACGGACATGGACATGGGCACGGACACGGGCACACACCCTAGTTGGACATGCGGCGCACTCGTGCGTCATATTCAAATGTGGAGTTGATGTCGGGAGTCTGGCCCAAGAGTCTGTAGATTGCGTTCGCCAGATAATGCAGCGCCACTGTTTCTGTTGGCCGTGTCTAGGCATTCTTTTAAAGGCCGTTTCGCTAACGGCTAACGGATTCAACCAGGAACCCAGCGCAGGTCCATAAATGGCTGCACAGCATACGTAGCCTTAAACAGTCAAATGTGTGGATAATAATTTTTGATTTATTGCCAAAGCGACCCAAGCATTGGCCTGGCCTACAATCTCGGCCAGATAGCTCAATCGAGCCACACGCTCTGTTAGCCATTATCAGCCGCAGCTAGCCCGAAAAGCTCGTTGGGGCGTGTGCCAAACATGCTAATGAGCCAACTCTCGATTGGACGACCAATCGCTGGCCAGCTTGACTAATATTCAAATAACACAACAACAACAACAGCAACAACAATAGCCACCCAATCGATAGCAACAATAATGCCGACATTAGGCAGAAATATGAGTTTGTTGTTATTGTATCTTTTTTTTTGTGTTTTTGGTTTTTGTTTTGAGTTTTGAGTTTTGGCTTTTGCATCTTTAGCCATGTTTCGTCTTGCATAATCTTTGCGGTAACTTGAACGGACCGCAAACTTTTCCCGCTCCGAATGCACTTTAATTATGAAACGCGCAGCTCGTGCCAAACGGAAATCGATATGTTCATTTACATAAATGTTGAACAAAGACAGAAACCCCAGCGCATGTGAGTGAAATCTTGTTTTGGTCGTTAGATAGGGCAGAACGCAATATGTTGTGCGTTCAATAACAATGAGAAGAGAGCTAAAAAGTATTGAAATTCTAGATAAATCCCGGATTATGCTTTAGCTGGAGTCGATACTGAATTGATTTCTTTTAAGGACAGTCGATTCCTGGAATCTGGCATGCAAAGCTCTTCCATTGATTTATAAGCCTATTAAGGAATTTCATTTATCTTCGTTGACTCTTATTTTTTTTGGAGGCTGTTGACATGAGGCAAAAAGAAAGTCGCTCGCAATACTTTCTACCACGGTTTTTATCGCTGCTCAGCTATCGCCACAGGCCACTGCAGCGTCATTCATCTTGCAGTCAAGGCTATAAAGCAGATTAAGCTGTAAATAAAGCTGCTGCGGCTACGGCTGCGGCTGCGACTGCTCTGTCAATCTGTCAGTGTCCTCGCCGGTCGCTTCTCTATGCGCTTTTTTAATTGCCCAACAGCAAATCGGAGCTGACATTTATGCGCGCGCTCCATTTCGTAAATTTGTAAGGCTGCCAATTGAATTGGCTGCCAGGCTAATTGCCCAGAATGCGCGACGCCTCTCTAACGGTCTGTCTCTGACATTCAGCATACAGCATGCAGCATTCGGCATGCAGCATCCTCTCTCAGCTGTGCATGCAAATTGAGCTGTTGCTGGCCGTTGTACGCACAATTAATGTTTGACAGCTGTTGGCCCGGGACAACACTCAAAGGCAATTAGGGTCGTCTCGGTCGCTGGTTCTACCAAATTCATTGCGAAATATTCGTCTCTCTCTCTCTCTCTGTTTCGTGTGTGTGTGTGTGTGACAAGTGTGCTTGCTGCTGGACAGCCAACAGGCATGCAAATTGTAATTTATGTGACAAATTTTTATGTACCAAACCCGAGAATTTATTGAGCCTAGCGAGCGAACGCACCGAGACGAGCCCCGCTCGGCTTATCAGGTGCTTTAAGCTTCTTGTTTTTTATGCACGGTGTTAAGCTGAGCTGAGCTCGCAGCCAAACGAGTGTTGTATAACCAACACAAACACATACACACACATATATATAGATAAGCTTGTGTGTTATTCATTCATTGATTGCTACTCTATGTTGTTGTTGTTGTTGTTGTTTCATCCATTGAGTATTTCATGACGGAAGAAACGCACACACGTCAAAGTGTTGAGTCTGTGGCGATGTCCGCATAGCATAATCCAAGTCACATTCAAAAGCCATTTATCATGTATGCGAGACTTGAGCCCAATCATGGCAAAGGTCTTTGGTCCAACAATTTGTCAATGGTGCACTCTAATACGCGTAAGCCTACTACGAATATAATTTGGAGATAATTCCGACTCTGAACCCATCTATTAATATCCGACGGCTGTGGCATGTGTGAGATGCGCAAGGAAGGAAACTAGTTTTATTATCGTTTTAAATTTATTTTTGGCACTGTGGTGCACCACATCATCAAAATAGAAATCAAATATAAAATGAAAACAAAATCAATATATAAAAACAAAAAAAGAAGAATCTTTGGGGAAAAAAAATAGCCACACGCATTAGACTAATTAAAATATACGAGTTTGAAGCACGTTTAAATTCGATTTGCATATAAAATCCATTCAAAACAGTGCTCGCTGGCTATCAGAGGGAAGAAAACAAAAACACCCCCACGCAGGTCAACCAGTTTTGGCGACCAGTCGCATCCATCATTTTGATAGCATAAACTGTGTAGCCGGAATCCGAATGAGATTTGCATCTGCTCTGCCTTTAATTGATGTGAAATGAATTGGACTAAGAGCCAATGCTAAAAGAGTTTGTTTGACTTACATTTTATAGCTGTTCGGTTCTATGTTGTTGCTGAGGCAGCTTTGACATATTGCTTCGGATGCCAACTGAAACGAAATACAGAAAGAGAAGAAGCATTTAGACAAAAATAAAGCACATCATCTTAGGCAAAGCAAACACAACAAAAGTAAATATATAATTAAAAAGATTAAGAACAGCTAAGCAAAGGGTACAAAAAGTATATATACCTATATATATACTTATATATACATATATAACAAAAAGTAAAAATCTAACAAAAGGTCAAAACACAAATAAAATGAAACCGGTTTGTCAATTTGCCAAAAAAAAAACAAACTGAAACTGAAAATTAAATCTTTCTTGACGTCATTGGCGATGCTCAAATATTTCAAGCAATACAATTTTATCCATTTGCCCACACGCATTTCCTACCAGCGTCAGCTAAAAGCCTACGACGAGCTGACCCAGTTTCTGGCAACAAATTGTCGGGAAATATTCCAAACACAAACAAAAGATAATAATAATAATACGAATAATAAATAAAACATAATGTATAGGAAATAAAAGAAATTTACTGCAGAATTGTTTTCGCCTTGTGCCGGTGTAATTTATTGCATGTTTTGCTCATTAAATTGATTTTTCTTTTGATTTTGAGTGCGAGTGTCATTGCAGAGCGGTCGGGAGCGGCGGTGGAGTCTGCAGTGAAACTTACAAACAGGGAGCCCAGAAGCACGAATGGGTCTCAATGTTGTTGATTTTGTTTTCGGCACGCTCGGGTTTCATAAAAAATGCCAATTAAGCGTGAATATAAGTGCCAGATAATTTTTCAGACAGCAGCCAATGTAACCCAAATTGCCAAAATACAACAACAACAGAAAAGGCACCCGAAAAAAATAAGAGTTACAGCACAAGAGCAGCCACAACTGCAAAACGCAAAACAAAAAGAAGAAGAAGCAAAAGCAGAAGGAAAGAAACAACATTTTTGCGGAACATGCTCTTAGCCGAAAAAAAAGAAATTTTCCCTTTCTGACATTACATGTAACACAATGCAAGTGAAACACAAGACTTGAGGCAATAGGCCTCAATTGTTTTCAAAGCTTTTCTATCAAAATTCGTTATCGAACAGATGGACCACCCTGAGATGCACTTGAGCATCAGTTGGGGTATCTTCAAAGCGGCTGTCATCTATTAATAAGCCTCGCTTATCACTCACCGGAGCTTGGCGTACGTTCAGGGCATTCGGTATTCGTTTCAACTTTGGCGCACACTGAGAGACACAATAAGGCAGCTTTAAAAAATATTTACAACACTCAAGTACAGTTCAAGTGCTGGGCCAAGTCAGCGATATGCCCGCCAATGTCCAAGTCCAGCTCCGACTTCAACTCCGTCTTGCAGGCCGTAAGGCAGCCCGTCAGGCAAAACGAGGGCCCCGAAAAAAACACACACATACAGAAAAGAAAAAAAAATGCCACTAAACATAAAGAAGAACGACACAAAGTGTTTCTTTTTTATTTCGGTTTTTGTTTTGGGCATTTTTCATTTAAAAGCGACAGCCAAACTGATGTCGATGTCCACTTCCATTGCCAGTCGCGTTGGAGTCTCGGATGACCGAGATATGGGGTATGTGAATCGTTTTTGGCTGCTTGGGACTCGCCGCGTCTTGTCTCGTCTCGATTTCAATTTCAGTTTCAATTTCAATGTGCACTTGGACTAGCCAAGTTAATAAGGCAATAAAAACGAAGACAATGATCCAGCGCGGCGCAACTCCAAACAATGACAATCATAATGCATATAAATATACTAAGTATATTTAAAATGCTGAAATGTCAACAGGTCGCGGGCATCTTTGAAATTTTTGGGGTGCTGCTCTCTGTTCGCTGCTCGGAGCTCGCTGTTGGCTGGTTCGTTTAGCGATGCGGCTTTGATTTTGATAAATGTTTAATTAATTTTGTGCCTCGGTCAAACATTAAACTTGGCCATTTTCGGACTTAATGAACGAAAAATTAACAACACACTGAGAAATCAACTGGTAAGCAGTGCCAGCCATGCCAGCCAGGCCAGCCACGCGGAAGATCTTCAAAGTGAGTTTTCGAACATTTTGGTTGCTTAGTTTCTCGTCGTCGTGCACATTATGCTGGCCTGTGTGGTTTAATATTATGAATGAATGTTTACATATGTGAAAAATGTTGTAATTAGTTTTTAGTTTTTTTTTTTTCCTCTGCTTCTCCTCTGCTGCTTTGGGTACTTTGGCTGTGGCGCCCTCTCAGTGATTTTCAACAACGGGCGCTTTGAAACAACTGCAAATTACAAGTTATTATTAATGTTAACAAGCGAAATCGCCGTGTACTTATGTGAAAACTCATTTGGCAGGGGGTCTCCATGATTTATCTATATATTGTATATACATAAATGTATATATAATACACACACACATACATGCATACATACATACATATTATACTACATTAATGTCTATTCTTGATTTATATGAGCATGGCTCTCTGTTATATAAAGCACACAGCGTAGAGTCGCTGAGTGCAAGTGGGTCAACTGTCCCCAGGGTCGGGCATTGACGAGCGCTGCCAACTTAACGCGCACATAAAACAATCTTCATGCTTCAGTAGCTGCCAGCAGTACATAGAATTCAAATCAAAATGTTCCACAGTAATTATGCAAAGATTTTCAGAGAGCCCCCATTGCACAAGCCCAGACACGGCTTAGGCTTCGTTCGTTTAGTCTTTCGGCAATGGCTTAACGGCTCAGGCACATCCAAAATGCACCACCAGCAACACCAGCACCACTACCAGCACCACGAACAGCAACGACAACGACAACGACACGAGCTCGTAAAATATGCAAAATGTGTGCCAGGCCGTGCAGTCAGCAGTCCGCTAACGACTTGTGTCAATAAAAATCAAGCAAAGCACTGAAATGCATTGCTTTCATGGATGTACTCGTAAGTATGTACATATTCTTCACTCTAGAGCTGCCTCCGTTGCACTTGTTCTACTCATCGCGCTTGCTGCTGTTCATATTGTTGTTGTTGTTGTTGGTGTTGGTGGCGGTGATGTTGCTGCAGCTGGCAGGAAAAATCGAAGAATGTCTAGACAGCAGACAGCCAAAGTCACTTCACATCGCACATTGCTTCCTGACTGGCTGCAACGGACGAACGGTGAATGTGGATGTGGATGTAGCTATGTGGCTATGATTGTGGCTGGTGTTGTGTTGTTAGTTCGCCAAGACTTGGCGGATTTCCAATAGCATCAGGCAGTTTCCTATAAACAGGTTGCTTTCCTCTGCGTTGCCAAAAAATGTATAAAGTATAAACTATAAAATATATATGCAAAAGCTGAAATGCTTCACTCGCTGTTAAACAAAAGACTTAGGCAACGAACATGACAGTAAAATGTTTTTAATGCTAATTAATTACTTCATTATTCGGCTAGAACAAGGGAATCATATCGATATGTATGTAGATTTAAAATGAATTTCTGAATTCAAAATAATCTCTATAGATCATCGATAAGAAAAGCAGCCAGCAGCCAGCAGCGTTGATAATGTATTCAAGTGCATCAAGCAAAGCTTCTCGAAGTATATAAATAAATGAAACAATGAAACCAAAAGCAGCTGTGGCAAAAGTTCTGAGACTGAGACCAACAGCGCTGAGAGCAACAAATGATTTATGACACATGACGTTGCTCTGTACAAGCAGCAACAACAACAACAGCAACAGCAATAGCTACTCTAGCAGCAACAACAAGAGCTACGACGACGGCGACTGAAGTGTAACTTCCCACTGACCCAATTTACAAGCACTTAATGCCAAAAAGGAGAAGTTGTAGAAGAAATAAAACAACAAAAAGACGAAAGCTGGTAATGCATATCAAATAAAATTGTAGCAGCAACAACAGCAGCACTGGAGCAGCAACAATGCGTGCCAACAAGACGACAAAAATTATGACCAAAATAGACAAATAAAAAACGAAATTAAAAAAAAAAAAGCCAGAAAAAAAGACTACAGAAAAATTTAAATTAAAAGCCAAAAACTCCCACACATAAAAGTCGAGAAAGAGACTTGAAAAAATGGTCTGTCAAAATTAAATCATTTCGGTGGCACACAACTTTAACCGATGGTTAAAACTTGATAATGATGATGCTTGGATAACGCTTGTTATTATTTCGCTTGTTGTTGCTGTTGTTATTATTATTGTTATTGCTGTCATGTAGTAGTTGTTGTTGTTGGTGCTGCTGCTGCTGCTGCTGCTGCTGTTACTGTCCAGTGCGTTGGTGGCTGGTACTGGCAGCGTAACAAATGCTGTTTTGACTAAGTGTTTGACATGAGGAGCGTGGAAAAAAATACGACACACAGGTCACACACATATATGTATATCTAGAAACATGCGAAAGTGAGAAAATCTTAGTGCAAATTGAGCTGCGTGCATTGTATATAAATATTAAAATTTCTTTTGCCATTGTTGCTGCTGTTGTTGTTGTTGTTGCTACCGATAAACTGAAATATTCAGGCAAGCGTCGGACGGCCAAGCAACTATGTATTTGAGTCCATTCCACTTGACGGTCGCGCTTCCGGTTTCATTTGAGTGAAATTTTGCGCCTGTGGCAAATTTATGTGAGAAATCAACAACACTAACACCAACACCAACATCAACATCAACATCAAATAACCCAGCAACATTTTTCATAGAAAATTATAAACGAAACCGAGCAAACATGGAAATTTGCATATGACGCCGCGAGCAGCTTTAGCACATATTAATTTTCTGCTGTTGAATGGAAAAGCACGGGGCAGCCGTCAGTTATTAATTATTAATATTAAATATTATTATAAATAACCAAATTAATCAGTTTGACTCCAGATACCCCAGCGAATCAACAGCTTTTATTTGCTGTCTTAAGTGTGTCTCTTATTTGTTTTCATTCGAGAATCGTCCTACTTTGTGCATAGATTAACTGCTAATCGTCATGTCAAGCTAAGAATTGGATTCATGAAAGTTGTTCGCAAAGCGATTAACTGATCAAGCTATAAAAAAATATAGATGTTTTTATATAACATGAAAAACAAAAATTTTACAGTTAGCATAAGAAATGTCAATAATATATTTTTTTATATAAAATCAATCTGTTAATGGAAAAGCTTTCTAAATTCTGGCTACTTCGTCCAAAATTGAAATTCTTTATGTGCATATATTCTGCATTGGCTATAAAGTGGTTTAGTTCATTATGCATTAACGATTCAATTTGAATCTGCTTAGTATTCATTGTGGCTTAATTTATTGGATATATTTAATGCGACTGCTGCCGATTTATTTGCCATTTACAGGTTTAATATCAGCGTGTCATATAAATTAAATTTATGGTCTAGTTTGGTATATAAAAAGCCAGCAGTAATAAGAAATCAAGCTAATGATTATTAAATACTTTTCGTATTTATTTTTTTGGTATAATTATAATATAAAGAGTTTTTGGTGGAGAAATAATTTTTCATAAAAGACTATTTAAAGTATTTTTTTTTTCGTGTATTTTTAATTTCTCTATGTGTATCTTGTCTTGCAATAAAATTTTTCTCCATTATATACCACTTTGAAACTCGAGTACATGTCATAAAAATAATTAATCATAGAGGAAAAGACAATAAAGACTGAACTCTAAGCAACAAAAAAAATTTATTTTAATACTCAATGTGAATAAATAAATTCAATTTCAATTTGAAAACCAAAAATTAAAGCTAAAACTAATCTAAGCCAACATTTTATATGTCTAAGGTCAACATACAGTTGAAATAGAAACTTTGACTGGTCCAATTAGACAGACATATGTATGTGTTTATATATATATGTTCGTCTATATATTTATATATTTTTAGCAATTCGCAAATTTTCAATTATGAAGCCATTAATACTTATTTACTAAGAGCCAAGCACAGGCGAGCAAATTTGATTAATTGCTTTTTGCGGCTTGTCAAGGGTTTAGTCATGCTTGCTGTTTTCTATTTTCGCAGGCATTTTTGCACAAAAGGTGTAGCCGGAAGATATTAAAACTTTGGCTTTTCAGTTTTTGGCTGCGCAGTTCTAATTAGCTAATTATACGCTAAATTATTGTATAATTATTGCGAGCTAGGCGCGTGATCATGCCGAGCAGATAGAGAGATGCATATACATATTTGCAAAATATCAAAGAACAGAGTAAGAGAGAGAGAGAGAGAAGAGTTTAAAATGTTTTAATTTCTGGGATTTACGCTCTTAGCACGAGTTATCAATTTCTGTTATTTATCTACCATTGGCTGACAAAAGGAACATACGTATTCAGTGAGCAAACGAATAGCTGGAACAAAAGAATAGGAGCATTTATAACTAATGAAACTAGGTAAACAGATATCTGCAAATTCGCAGTCTGATCAATGAATGGCTGTTATTTGCCAATACAAATCGTCGGAGATAAAATCTAAATTTATTCGCACAATAAGTTGGTGGCGTTCAAGCTTTTTATTTTATCTGCGAAATATTTTTTATATATATATTATTTGGATCCATAGAAAATTCATAGCAGCTTTTTTTTTCTATTTTGATGTGGATTTTGTTTTTTTTCATATAGTGAACAAAAGACTTGGGCAACGAACTTGGCAGAAACTTGCACTCACCAGTTTAAAGTTGTAGGAAACTTTTTATCCAATTTGAATAGCTTAATAAATCCATAAAGAGGTGATAGCAGCTGTATATTTTGTTTAATTTTTGAGTATATATATAAATATAGATGTGGAAATTGATAAGGCAGACAATTCTGTTGTTTTGTTGGTTTCACACTTGAGCTTGAGTTTCTCACATGGCTTCAACTCAGCCCATTATGGGCATTATTTATGGCTCTCGATTGTTGGGCACACTCACACACATATCATGATGCTACTAGCTGGGTATTATCAACTTATCATACAATACATAATTCTTGCAGCTATTCAGAAACTTTTGCACTTTTCATTCCCATTCGGGGAGGGGGCGGACCGGCGGGTCGATCGGCAGAGCCTCATTAAAAATTCTGGAAAACAAATTTTTGCTTGGCTCGTCGAGGCTCGCTAATTAAATATTAACTGCAAATAAGCGTCGGTGGCTATCGCACGCCCGACTTCCGCTCGTGTTTCGGATTTCGGCTTTCGGTTTCCGTTGCGTTGCGTTACGTTGAGTTTTGCCCGCTAACTCGGCGACAGGAATCGCGACGCCCACGACAGTGATCGTGATCGCAGTTTTGGTGGCCGGTCGGCGGCCGACGGCAAATGAACTTTACGGAAGTCGGATTCGACGATGCCGAAAACAACCGACATCCGACAGCGACAACCGACAACGGTAACGACAGCGACAACGAAACACAACAAAATCTCCGCTCTCCGCTTCGTGGCGCACGCAACGCACAAACACTTGAAACTGAACTAAATCTGGCCGGGCTCGGACCCGGGCCAGCAAGTCCAAGAAGTTGCTGGCCCGCAGCAGCGCTCGCTGCTGGCTTCGCAGTCTAAGTCGTTGCTGAGAGCATGACGGCAGCGCTGGAAGAGCGAGACCTACTCGTAAAAGTGTTTTTTTTTTTTTTTTTCTTCTACTGAGTTTTGGGATATTTCTGTTTTGTTTTGCTTTTTTCGGTTCGGTTTTGTACTGCGGACAAGCGGTAAATGATAATAAAAGCTGCCTAGGTTTTATTTCTGGTCGACGCTGACGCTGACGCCGCTGGCGACAGCGACGCCGGCGCAGACAGCGAAAAATCAATGAAAACATTTCGATCTTTATTGTTGATCTTCTCGTTGTCGTTGTTGTTGTTGCTGTTGTTGTTGCTGCTGTTGTTGTTGTTGTGTTTTGGGGCTCTTTTGAGCTAAGAGTCGGCTACACGCTCTTCGCGCTCTATTAGCCATTCTGATTTATGCTCTTAATATATTTGTCAATTATTTTTATGTTTGTGCGTTGCCAAAGTCTTTTGTTCGGGCCCAAAATCATTTTGGGCTGTAGCATTTCTCATTGTGGACTTTTCTTTGAATTGCAAGAGTTATTGTGATAGCAAAGAAGAGTGTGGTTTATTTTTAGACACGCCATTGTGGCTTTTTCTATTTTGATGTAGAGGATTTGCATAGTTAGCCAGGGGGAGCACACATATTTATATGTATATGTCTTTATGTTTGTTACGCTGCGTCCCATAAACTGAACAATTTATGTTTTGGGGTTTCTGTGAATGAACCGCATAAAGGGTTGTGCAAATTTCGTTGTGCTCGCCAAAAGAAAAACACCTTTTGACCTCTAGAATTTCGAATTCGAAAGGCCTGAATAACGGACACGCCCAGCTCTCCAACTTTCCAATATGCATGATATTTTCTCACACAATTATGCTGCCCCATTGATATAATTTAGTGCTCAATGATGTTGTAGTAGCTCACCTCTCATCTCCCCCCTTTCCTCTCTCTCCCTCTCTCTCACTCTCTATCATTGTCTCTCTCGCACTACCTCAACAAAAATGTATCTCTCTCGAATAATTTATCAAAAGCTTTTAGTCAATGATTTCAAATTTACGATTTCGGTTGGCTCGAGCTGCTTGAATGGCCCATTGATCTGGAACTGGAACTGGCACCGGGGGTCTCCAAAAACTCAACGGCTGTGGCTCCATTGAACCGTTCTTTGAGTGCCGCAACTTCGCTGCCTCGCTGCCTCGCTGCGACCCCCATAAGCGCTCACCAGGCGCGTATACAGGGGGGGGTTTTGGGGGTTCAAACCCCCCCCGAAATAGTCGGAAACTCAACATCCACTCTAAAATTGAAGTCACTCCAGAGGATATTTTGAACGAAATGGCGAAAACAAGTCGGAAAATAGACATTCTTTTGTAGAAAAAAAAATTTGAAATAAAGGTCATCCATTATATTATTAAATACGAATATGTGTATTTAATATATGCTGAAAACCCCCCCGAAAAAATTTTCTGGCTACGCGCCTGGCGCTCACTAATTCATTTCACTTCCACTTATTAGCTACAACATCAACGGCAACAACAATAACGAAATCCACTTGCACCTGGCTCTTAGAGTTTTGCTCCATTTAAAACATTTCAACGTCAATCAATATGCATTTGAACCCAATCTTCCATTTGGATGTGGTTTCTTTTCGGTTTTAGCCATATCGGCTTTTTATGGCTTAATGCCGTTCGTTGGGCTTTGGAACACACTTAACGCTACATTTAAGGGGGCTCATTGTGTTGCAGCTTGGCATTGCCATTACCTTGCTTATTAGTTGTCATATCTGTGGCCATCTATGGTCATCTGGTATGTCTACTCTCTACCCGCTCATTTGCATTTTACAGCGCATTTAGCTGGCCGCCGCTGCCTCAGCTAGCTGCGTTTTTCTCACATTTCACATTTTACATTTTCACATTTCCACGCGGCGGTGCGATGCGATGCGATACGCGATGCCTTTTTTCAATTTCTGAGCACTTTTTTATGAATTCTTAATAATATCTTTTATGTTTGATTTGACACCTAACGACGAGCGTTTCCAATATTAACGGTTTTTTAATTACCTATGCGCCCCATTGGCACGGCTTCTCGACTTTGTTGGCCAGGTCTTTTGTTTTGCCAGCCAGCTAGCCATGACAAGCTGTCTTGTCCAAATGCTGCCTGCATGTAGTTATGTAGAAAAGTGAAATTGAAAAAAATAAAAACTCTAGTAATAATAACAAGAATAATAATAAAGGAGGCAGCTCATTAACTTGCCGCTTTCGTCAACTGTGCGACTGCCGAAATGCCAAATAGCGCCACGTCATGGCCACTGCCCTGCAACACGGCCAACGACATGGCCAAGCTGCTACCTGGTGGAAAACACTTGCCCCTTGCAGGTCCATCTGTGGCATGCCGCGTGCAGCGCCCACTCAGCCGCCGATCTCAAACAGCTTTTTTTTTTCTCTCTCCGCTTTTTTTTTTTTTTTTGGGCTGGTCCGCCGCCCCGCTTGACCCATTTTATTTAGCTGCTCAGCGGCTCTGGTGCCTGCGCTCCTCAATCTGCTGTGGCTCATTGTTAAGTGTAACTATTAGTTCGGCCGCTCTGTGCTACGTTTCCAGGTCAACGGGGCAATCAATCATATTACAGTGTAAGAAATTTGTATACCACTGCCGCACGACGCACATAAAATGCGCCACAGATGAAGAAAAAAAATAATAATAAATGTATCAATATGGAAAATAAAATTGAACAGATGAAAGTCAGCATTCGGCTGGCCGATACCTGGATGCCCTAACGGTCCTAAGTATGCAATAACTGGATGCTTCAGCTTTCGGATCATCAGCATTGATTTTGTTTAAATGCTTGTTTTAGAGCTTATTTTTACGACCATCTAAATTAATCGAAATATTGAAATCATTAAAAGCCCATAAAAATTCCACTTTCAAATATATATTTTAAAAAAATTTGTCTTTTCATTAATTTGATTCCAGTTTTTCTGGATTCGTTTTCATTTTCGAACTTGTCAGGTGAAAAGTTTGTTTTTTTGATGTTTCTATTGGGTACGGCGTAGATTCTATTAAAAAATTAAAAACTTGGCTAAAAATATATACTAAACTAGCATGCAAAAAAAAAAAAAACATGACGTGCTGTTATTTCATACAGGCAAATAATTTTTTAAGTTTGTTAACTGAAGCAACAATTTTTATTTAAATAAATATGAAAATGTTTACGAAGGTATACGATAATATTTTTGTATTTTTCGTATACATTTTTTATTGTTCTTATTTATTTATAAAAAAAAATATATATATATATTTTTTTTCTCTTCAAATAGAGAAACGAACAAATTTTGAAAATTGATTGAAATATTAATTATTATTATTTAAATACAGTAAAATTTATAAGAAATTTTTTAATGAATATACTTTGTATTACTTAAATATATATTGATGGCTAAAGAAATGTTTACTTATTTCATATTTCACTTAACAACTAATATAGGTTAGCCACAACTAAACAATATGAAATAAAAACATTTTTGTTAAGAAAAATTCATTATTTTTGTTGAATAATCGAAAGTGATTAATGCTGAAAAGGCAAAATTAAATACGATTAAAAAACCAAAATAATTGGTTCTCGAAATATAACAACAAGTGTTTGATGTTGTTGCATACTTGAAACTTCCAAATCGTTTTCAAGACTTTTTCCTCATTTATTCACATAATTTTCCTAATGATATATCTCTCTGCAGGTTTATTTTTAGCTATATATAATAATTGTTATATATAACAGTGTATGTGGTGATGAGCATGCATGAAATGTGTTTTTGTTTTATTTTTCTTAGCATATTTCTCTCAATACGGCCATAAAAATTAGCACAGGAAGCGCATACCACAAAAAGTTGCACGTTCATTACACTGAGCGACGGTGAGTATGAAAATAAGTTTATTTCCATTTTGTTTACTTACAAAATGAACTTTTCTCTATGCGGCGATCTAGCTCCCGTTGGGGGCCTTTATTGTCGTTGTTGTTGTTGTTGCTGGTGTTGCTGGTGTTTGGCCGTTGCTCGTTTTGGGCGGATGTGGAGTGTTTAGCGGAAAGTGAAAAGTACTGCTTAAAATGGCTTAGTTTGCAGGTTTCGCCTTGCGGAAGTGGACGCTGGCAAACGCTAACAAGTTGTCTATCATAGAAAAGCAATTTTCATGCCAATGATTTATGAGCCGCTTAACCGGGCCATTACTATCTTATCTCTGGGCTATTATGTACACCATTTGAGCTGACAAAATATATTGTGGTCCAATCTAAAGCTGGCATTGCCACTGCCACGCTGACGCTGACATGTCGCGCTTATCGCCGCAAAATTATCAACAAACAAACACAGACACAGACACAGACACAGACATACGGACACTGAGAGCAACAAAACAAAAGCCAAACTCAGAAATTGTTGGCTCAGACAAAGGCTTACAGTGTTTCTCAATTGTTAGCCACCACGTACGCGCGCATTTACTTAAACATAAGCGAGCACGAGTTTCATGCGGAGTCAGTTGGCCAGTTGGTCTAAGTCTAAGCATGTGCCCACATTTTAGCTGGAGTGCCTAGGCCTAGGCCTAGTGTGTGTCTGAGTGCAGCTCAACTCATTGAATGACCCTCGTTGGGCCTACTGCGTGAGTTCGACCGTTTCTCTGACTCTCTGTCTCTCTGACTGTCTGCCAGTCTGTCTGGCCGTCTGTCTGCCAGTCTGTGTGTTCGCTGCACGTCAGTCACGCTTTGTTTGGCCTGTCAAGATGACAAGTGTTTGCTTTGCAGCTTGCTGTTTGCTGCTTGCTGCTTGCAACATGCAGCTGGCGCTCCAGCAAATGTAAACTTGACATTTGATTGCATTTTAATTAAAAAGTGTTCGAACATTTAAATGGAAGCGGTGAAAATTTATGGCGGCGCGCAAAAATTGTCAGTGCGTGGCCCAATGCCCAATGCTAACCAAAAAAATTCAATCGCCTCGACTTGCCAATAACTCAAAATTATTTCACGCAGAGCTATTGTAGCCAGAGCAAAGGCGCAAGGGATCGGCGGGCGGGCAGCTGGGCTCTGGTACGCATATGAACACCGTCCGTGACCGTGTGGCGGCAGACCAACAACAATGACGACGACGACGACGACGACGACGACGCCTAGCAAAATGAGGTCGAAATTATTTGCAATTTATTGAAGGCAATCAAAATGCTTATAAGCCATAGACAGGCTTTATTTCTTTGCTGTTGCTGTTGTTGTTGTTGCTGTTGTGGTCGCTGCTCGATGGCTGTTTGATTGTAGCGTGATTTCTAACCTGTCCGTGGTGTCCAAGTTTATTAGTTCTTTGGCTGCCTGTGCCATTGCCATTGAGCCATGAAATACCGTTTTCTTCACTTTGCTCGCCAAGAATGTGTATTTGCGATGGTGCTAAATTAAAGCAATCATATCCATATTTATAAGCCCATGGCAATAAGTCTTTGGAATGCCATAGATATTGGATTTGGCCAGTAGTTGTTGCTTGGCTAGGGTATACATTGGTCGTCCATTGGGCTTCTGATTTCCATTTTCCCGCTTTGTAAATTAAGTTTTTGCCATTGTTGTTTCTTGGTAGCGGGTGGTTGATTAAAACGGAAATGCTGTGAATTTGGCTTAATAATGTTTGGCGTTTTGTATTTTTGGCTTTCAGCATGAAGTGTGAAGCTGAAACAAATGCGAGTCACATTGCTCAAAGGCAACGAAAAAATGTCATTAGGCAATGGCAACGGCAACGGCAGAGGCAACGGCAACTGGCAGTCACCTTCTTAACTCAATGTCTTAGCCAGAGCCGTCGCTCATTTATTACATCATATTTATTTTGGCAAAGCTTTAAACGGCTTTATGTTGTCTGCCAGTCGTAAATATAAATGCAACCGCTGTAACATGCTGGATGCGCTGAAGAAGCCTTCAAAGCAAACTCCCAGCTGTTGCCGGAGAGACTCCAACTGCAGTTTCTCAGGCCCACAGCTGGCTCGCTGACTGGCTTGGCCTAGCCTAGCCATGTCAATTCTGGCAGGAAATTTGAATATAGTATCAAGAGTGTAGAAGAGTTACAAATAAACGTCGTCGTCGTCGTCGCCGTCGTCGTTGCTGTCGACGGCTTTCATGCTTTTCATGTTCAGCGTGATCATTCAATGGCAACCCAGTCGCATCTCACCCAGACGCAGATCTCTGTGCGCTGTGCATCTCCAACTCCATCTCCATCTTCGTTTTTATGCGCAGGTGTTGGATAAATATCAAAATAGTGCAAAATCGTGCATACGAAATTTGTACGTGATGCCATGTTGTAGGTGTCGGTTCAGTTCGGTTCGGTTTTTGGGTTTTAGGTTTCCAGTTACAGCGTCCAATTTAAAAGGAAAAAAAAACAAAAACCCAAAACCAAAAAATAACCCACAAAAAGAACAGACGAAAACAATGGCATGGGGGGCAAGTAACTATGCCAAAGTTGGTCGTCATTGAGAGAGGGTACATGAAATGCGTGGCTTATTCAAATTGCTCAAGTCGAGCATTATCACACTCACACACTCACACACACACAAATAAACATAAAAGCGACGTCATTAAAAAACGTTTAAAATAAATTTTTGCGCTTTTATTAACTCTGACATTTGAACAAAGGCTTTTGTCAGCTTTGCTGCCTGTTGTCTATTATTATGATTAAAATATCTAACCGAAAAGAAGTTTATTTTTGTTATTTAACTCGATGCCGCTATATTTTTCATTATCCCAGCGCGCTGTTTGTTTAAGTAGCCAGTGCCAGCAGCCGCAGCAGCTCGCTTGAAATTTATTGTTGTTGTTGTTGTTTTTTTTTTCGGGGTCCGCTTGTTGTTTCATTGTTGTTTTCTTTGCTGGGCTTTTCAAATCAAACTGCTCCACATTCAATATTGAACGCATTCAATGCTACACATGGGTTTATTTATTATGATTTTTTTTCATTTCCATTTTGTTGTTGTTTATTTTCATAATGTCTGGCCGAATCGGGCCTGGGACACACCTCAAAAAGAGTAACACCACAAACGGTTGCCACTGATAGCCACCGTAGAGCCACCAGCACCAGCACCAGCAGTAACAAATTTTAACCCGACACCGACGCCGACTGCGACGCCGACTGCGACTGCGACGCGTCGGCTTCTTTTTAGAGCCCGCAACTGTGCGGCATTTAAACATTTACGATTTGTTTTAAATAAAAGCAATCGCAAGCGGCTAACGTATTAACACTATTGCAGCACATAATCACAAAGGCGCAGCAATGTCTGTCAATACCAGCCGATACGATACGATATTTTGAATTCTCGCTTTGACATTAAAATCTGTAAATAATTCCCGCCATTAAGCGTGCGACGATCTGAGAGCTGTGCGCTGTTTGGCAACTCCATTTGCCGTCTTATAAATTGCCCTCCCCAAAATGCGATCCCAAGTTGTTTGATTATTTATATAGAGTTGTTGGCCGCGCCAGTTGTTGTTAATAATATTTTATTTAATTTAATTTTGTTTAATTTTGATTGTTGTTTTCTTTTTGTTTTAATTTATGGCACATTGTGGCGCTGACGACATCTGGACCACATAAATATAAATTAATAATAATAAAATAAAATGTCTAAAAATATAATAACTAAAAACACATTTGCATAACTATTTTGGCTAAAAAATATGTGTTATATTCATGCGTATTTGAAGCTGAACGAATTTTAATTAATTTCTCAGATTGCTTATCTGTTATCATTATTGTTTTCTATTATATATTGATGGTGGAGCCATGGAAGGTTGAGCATTTGGTGCTCAATCTGTAGCAGGCGATTAATCGCTCCATTTGGAGCCCAGCTGAGTGCAAAACATTTGTCAAACATTACACGATTGAGGAATGGGCCAACATGTGGATGATCCAATTAGCATAATTGGAAAAGAGGCAAAATAAATTATATACATAGAGTGCTTAAAGCTCGTTTATTTAATTTACATTAACAATTTTAGCATGCATATTCATGCTCAATCAAAGTGATGGAGGGATCGAGCTTATTTGGTATGCAGCTCCATTAAGCACAAATATAAAATCTATATACACACACACCACACCACACACCACATACATATATATTTCTCGTGTTGAACATGTCGGAAATTGGGCTGCTAACTATTAAAAATGCTCAAATTTAAAATCAAACCAAATTTATGCTGACGTGAGACAAATTTAAGGCTCCAAGGTGCGTAGGCGGCCATAAAACAAACGAAGTCCAATAATGAGAAAATGAAACGAACTACATCCGAGATACCAGCAGCAGCAGCAGCAGCAGCAGCTACCCAGCATCAAATTGACTTGATTTGATTCGTTTGAGCTGGTAGCCCCTTACTTTTTGTGTAGCTAATTCTTGTTTTCGATATTTGATTTAATGCCCGCTCAGCGACCTTTGATTAATGCCACGCGATCTAGAACGGGCGGAAGGACCACGACTGACTGCTGGGCCACCTACAACGTGGCTGTCCTCAATGACAGCCAATCGCCAGTTGACCATCGCCGACTGTCTCGAACCGCAAATAGTCGCAATGCTTACGCTGGCATCCGAGTGCCAGTTACGGCTCTAATTGATACGCGTCAGTGTTTACCGAGCTGTGGGTGTTCCGCACGCACAGCGGCTTGTTGACCGCTATTCCAATATGATATTGCGGTGTGTTTGCTTATTCTAATGAACCATCTTACAGTGGCACACATGGCGTATGCGTAACGTCGATACAGTCTCTACCTGTCTCTCTTTCTCTTGCTATGCTGCTGTCTCTGCCATCAGCTCTGTTTACTTTGGCATGCGCAATGCGGAATATGATCTCATGTAACTCAATTCACTTGATACATGCGCTGTCCAGTGCGGTAGCTGTGAGAAAAATGATTGAATTAAAAGATACACTAGCCTGCCTGTTGGCCAGAGGGGGAATGGAGGGTGCCAGGGTGGCTAAGCTGGGCTGTGAGCCTGCCAAAATGTGTAACTGTGCAGGCGTTCGATTTTAATCGCTTCATTTAAAATGCCGCTCGATACGCATCAGGTAGCCAGCTAGCCAGGCAGCCAACAGCAGCAGCTGCTGCTGCTGCTCGATTGCGTGCCACTCGCTGCGATCTGGTTTTGACCAAAAAAAAATAACGACAAGTGCTGCAGGCCATAACCAATTGGCTGCCGTTGCAGTTGCCGCAGCAGCCACTGCAGATTGGCCACACAATTTGATAACATTTTTCCTGGCAGGAGCGAAAAATGAAAATCGAAAGACGAAAAACGAAAAACGCAGAAAACATTTAATTAAATTGTTGCCGGCTGGCTGCAAAATGATTTTCGCTCATAAATAAACGCATGTTATCAACATGGTCTCAAATTGAATTGCATGGGCACTATCTTTCACAGTCATATTCGTATAACTATGGACACTTAATAGATATGTACCCTATGCATATTCACATCGGCGGCAACGGAACACGTGTTCTTTGCTTTGGCTCTGGCTGTAAATCAAATTGCCTAATGATGCATTTAGCGCTTGAAATATGCCAATGCAGCCACGCCGGGTCACTAACTGCGAATAATTTACAGCACCGCTGCAGAGCCCAGCCAGGCACTGGCCAAAGCCGGCTAAAGTCCCAGCACCAGCTCTGTCTCTGTCTCAACTCTGGCTTTGGCTTTAGATTGCCGCGTGCATGTGGCGGCATTATGGCATTATGGCCTATCAAAGTCAAGGTGGATATTAAATGTTGAGAAATATGTGAGCTTCGAGGTGCAAGTACATACACACTCACACACACACACTCATACACATGCAGCATTTGTAATTCTCACAGCCGGCGCACAGAAATCAACAGCAATACAAGCGCACATATCATACTAATGATGCAAAATAACTTTAACGGCTTTTTTGCTGTTGCTGTTGCTGTTGTTGTTGTTGTTGCCGTTTGTTGCTGTTGTTTTTGCTTTGGCAAACAGCGTCAACAGTCAGCAGCGACAACAGCAACAAGGCCGACAATGACAGACCCGGGCTCGATACCGAGCAGCGGCTGGGAGCACAGAGACACGGCCAACTGGTTCTTTGCTCTCTCCCGCAAAGTGCAGACGATATTGGCAAGCGCTTCGTTCATATAAAGGTCGCAGCAGCGCAACAGCAACAAAAACAATCGATATCAGCTAAAACAGGTGTTTTTTTGCCAATATGTATACCAATGCATAGATCCGGCCATCGGATCGGCCGCAATTAAATGGCATGCTTTGAAAAAAGATTTATTGTTTTAGGTTTTTAGATCGACATTTGTACAACATATTTGGTGCTATGTTCTCTGCAATTAATTATCTTTGATGCGCAGTCGATGCGATGCGATTCTCAAGCACTCAAGTTGCTCCAATAAATTGTACAGGCATAGATAAAATTTGAGTTCTTTTGCAGTTTTAATAAATCACGCAAGATGCTGAAGAGAGGCAGACAAGGAGAGATAGACATCAATATGGGCCTTTGTCTCTCTCTCTCTCTCTCTCTATCTCTCTCTCTCCCTTGAGCTCTCTCTCTTTTTAGCTATCTCCTACCGTTTCTGTCCTTTTCTCTCAATCTCTCTCTCTCTCTCTCTCTCGCTATCTATGATTTTCTGCTTGCTAGCTCCTTCTTATACACCATCTCTTTCTTCTTTTTTCTTCCTCTTTCTTTCTCTCTCTCTCTTTCTATCTATCTTTTCTGCTTGGGTTTATCCTTTCTCTCGCTCTCTTTTTGACCCCTCTCCTACGTATGTATATATCTCTCTATATCTGTAATCTCTCTCCTCCCCTCTTTTTTCCCCATTCTTAATTCGCTCTCCTTCTCGTTCTACTCTACTTTATAGTTTATTATATTATACATCTGTCACCTTTTCCTTTATCATTCTTCTAATGTGTAAAATAGATTGACAATAAAGACGACTCATTCATACCTACGTTATTCTTTCAGTAAACTAATTAACATTTGAATTTATACATAAATTATAGTTGATGTTCAGGTGATTCTGAGATTGGGATGGGTTTTTCATTTAGAACTTCATAAATTATTTGCGAATAAAATTCTTTTACGCGAATAGCTTTTTGTTCTTCTTGGTAATCTATTTATTTGAACAAATTAGTTATGCAGATTGAAAGGCATCTGAGATCTTACTTAGAGATGGACAGAGATTTTAATGATTAGCATAGCTATCGGCGACCGATGCCACTGGTTGGCGCCGTGGGCCGAAGTCGAAGTCGAAGTCGAAGTCAAATTCAAAGCCAAAAGAAAGCTGACACGGCGTGCCGTTTTATTTATTTCCGCCTTCTCGGGCAACAACACATGGCATGGCTACAATTTGTTATGGTCGCGTTTCGCCAAGAAAGCGGTCTTAAATCAAAACGCTTAACAACGGAAGCTTTGGCTTGCCACAATCATGAGCTGGCCAAAAAAACAAAACAGAAAAAAAAAATGAAAAAAAATTTTGATGCCCCACAAAAAATTAATCAAAACAAGCAATAAAGAAATCCCAAAGCAAATAAAAAGCTTTCTGCTTGCCACGCCGCAAGACAGACAAACGGACAGGCAGACAGGCAGCATGAAATTGGGTCTAGATGCTGCAGAATGCTACGCTTGCCTCGGGCCAATCGGGCAAATTTGAATGACCAAAGAGTTGGCCAGATATTTTGTGCTTATCTCTCTCTCCCTCGCTCTTGGTCTCTGTCTGCCCTTTGCGCGTCACGCAAGGGCGTCAACTGTTTTGCTGCGTAATCTTTTGGCAATTTTGAGCAGCAGATGCCGACACGCTTCGCACCGAGTCTCGAAAGTAGTCCAATCCAATCGAACCCCCACAGCAGCCGCCAGCTAGCAATTGACCGGCAGAGGCAGAGGCAGAGACCAGCGATACATATTGAGCTATGAAAAGGCCAATTATTATGAATAACTCGTTTTAATGGAATGTCGGGGCTTATTACAGTTTTACAGCCACGGCGTGTTGCAAAGCATTACTCATACGCACCGTGAGCCAGACTGAGGCTACCAGAGCAAGCCAAAGCGAAACTTGGCGCTGCTTGCCACTATCGCTAATATTTATGTTGACTTGTGTTGCTTAGGGGCAGTTAGAGAGCGATGCGATGCCTCCGTTGCGACACGTTACGCATACGCCGCATACGCGCGGCTAGACTAGGTAGGTAGGTGCTCATAGTTTGTCGTGGCCATGATTGATATACGATCGCATAATATGATCGATCTCTTTCTTCATCATCAATTACACTTTGAATGGCTTATGGCCGGGCTTATTGTGCTGCCTGTGATACACTGCCGTTAGCTTTGATAGTTTTTCGAAAAATGTTAATAATAGCACGCGTCGATCGTTGCTGTTGTTGTTGCTGCTGTTGTTATTTTACCTCCGCCCCGTTTTGGTTGTTGTTGCTTTTTGCACTGGCATTTGTGGGTTAACTGCATATTAGTTACTCTGTTTGCTTTTCGGCCGCACGGGCCACACACACACAGCAGAACGTAATGAGTGTGTGGCGCTGGCTCTGCTATTAGCCTTACACCCATCGAGCTCTCAGTGAGCCATTAACAGTTTCGGCTTTAGCATATGAATAGCTGGCTGGCTAGCATCAGTACCGTTCGGTTCAGTTAACGCCTGCATTCAGCTTCACCTGATTATGCAAATGCCATGCCACGCATCACACATCACACATCAGATATAAAATATTTATATCACTCGAAATGATGTGCTTTAATCAAAAGCTGATGACTCTGCGTCGTTTGGCAGCCAACGTCAGTCAACGTCAGTCGAGCTAAACTGGCAGTCAAGTTTTAAGCGACTGCTGACTATAAATTTGCATAAATGATTTCTTTATCAAAATGGCCCAATTGTCTAGAGGGGGCGTGGTACGACTAGCGTGAACGTGCGTGTCGCCTCGTGTTGCTTGTTTTTTTCTTGTCAATTTTGACTCACTCATTGTAAAATTAACATGTCACTCAAAATTGTAGAGACAGCGCGCAAAAATCTAACATATCTGTTATATGAGCATATAGTTTACATATGGGGCGTGGCACAAACTAAATATTTGCAATAGGCAATAAAGTGTTTGTTATGAAACTAAAAGTTTTAAAACTCCAGCAAAGTTAATTTGAATTTGATTGGCCATGAGAGAGAGAGAGAGAGAGAGAGAGAGAGTGAGAGAGAGAGAGAGAGTGGGAGAGAGAGAGAGAGAGTGTGTGTGTGTGAGAGAGAGAGAGAGAGTGAGAGAGGGAGAGAGAGAGTGTGAGAGAGAGAGTGAGAGAGAGAGAGAAGTAACACAACGAGATCAATCTCTCTCAAGAGATTTTTCACTCTAATAGGTGCATTTCATATTGCTTTTAAATATCTATTCTCATTCAACCTGTAATTCTTCTTCATAATTTATATCTGCAATTGATCTAAAAACCTTTTTCATGTAAATATTTTGATATTCACTTTGACTTTCCGTGAATTTTCAAAACTGTTTCCAGGATAATTTTTGCTCAATTCGCAATTGCAGCAGCTGAGATGGGGGCCGTGCAGTGGCTAACAACATGAAGTGCCAAATGTTGGTCTGTAGAAAAGCATTAGACACGATGCTTGTTTCTTGCATTGGTTAACACCCTTCTCGTGCTGCCCTGTCAGCCTGCCCCTTGGTCGCTGTTTGTTTCTTATCTGTTCCCTGTTGCCTGTTGCCAGTTGGCTGTTGGCTGGCCACGCCATTTGCATGCGCCGCTGACAGCGCAACATTTTGTTGCCCGGCTACCAATTCCGCAGTTCGAGTCCCTGTTGCTGCTGTTGTTGTTGCTGTTGTTGCTCTTGTTGCAGCCAACAAGGTGCTCTGCTGTGCTATGTTGAGCTGTGCACTAAGTAAGGCTGTAGTTGGTCGGAGTCTGGCATTAGTTGTAGCTCGTTTGGCTGCAGGTTGTTCTTGTTGGAGTCGCTTGTTGGTTGTCATGTACGAAAATTGTAGCGCGCATTGCTGCAGGAAATAGTTCAAACATATCAATTTTATTTTTATTTATGCTAATAAACCGTTAGGCCGCCCGAGTGAATTATTGGCCATATACGAATACGTACGTACGTACGTACGTAGAGACACACGTAAGTCAGCGCCCGGGCACGACCCATGTCAGCTCGTCGACAGATAAAGATTGAGTGAGGGAGAGATGTAGAGAGAGAGAGAGAGAGAGAGAGAGAGAGAGAGCGAGAGTGGGATACGGAGAGATCTAAGGTGAAATCAGTTCATGTGCATTTTGATTAATCAAATCAAATTAACGCCACATTCCCACACAAATCAATGCCCGGCTGCCGAGGCGAGTGCCTAACCCAATTGCCAATTGGCGAAAGTGTTGCATCTAACACCCACCCAAATGTAGCGACAAGCCAAAATGGCAGCTGGACTGGGCGCGGGCGTGTGGCGAATGCAAAGCAAGTGCAGGCCACAAGCTCAAGTAAATAAATAAACAAAATCAATCCAGTCACAGACTCCAACTCCAACTGCAACTCTGAGTGCAACTCAGATTCAGATTCAGATTCGGTTTCAGTCTCTGAAAGGCAACTGCCACACACAAGCGCAGCAAAAAACTGGATCCCGCTCGAGCTGTGCCATTTTTGGGCAACCCTCGACGTTGTCATTATTTTTGGACACATAATTAAAATTGACTGCCGCATTGTCAGTTGTCGCGCCCAGTTGGTCGTCCCGCATCGAGAGTCGAAGTGTTCTCGACATCGACGTCGACTGCAACTCCAACTGCATAAATTTTTTCGGCAACCGCTGCTATAGTTGTTACAGTGAGTGCAACAAATCACTGTCGCCTAGTAAAATAAATGTTTATTGTTTTGTAAGTGCCGCGGCCCATGGAAAAAACTTGCCGCATTAAATGCATTGGCAATTTACAGACGCCATTTTCGGCCATTTGACTGAAAAGTTCCGCAATGGGCGTTTACTGATTGTCAAAAGGTGGACAGTCAGCCACACATGTGTGTGTGTGTTGGTAGAGAAAACCTCACGTATTTTCGCCTATTAATTTACAACTTTCTGTACCAATGGCCATAATGGCACAAACACAATTCGACTTGGCCAAAAATGGCAGTGCTGCCAAATTTTTTGCCAATTGTATTTCTCTTTTTCTTTGGTTTTCCTCTGTTGCTTTTTGCTTTGCATATTTTCCTAGTTTTGGATTGGCGCACGCCATGGCACAAGCAAAAAAGTGAAAATTTCATAAGTGCTTGAGAATTTCTAGCAACAGCAGCAAAAATTCAATTTACAGCGATTTACATTGCGGTGCCGTCAACAGCTGTTGCTGCTGTTGCTGCTGCCGTTGACTGTTTGCTTTCTGCGCAATTAGCGCTGGCCACGAGTTGTTTAACGGTGGCTAAATCTCCCACCTGTATGATGAGTATGTGTTTGTGTATGTGTGTGTGTGTGTGTGTGTGGTCCCAACGGTGGCTATGTTTGCACTACGCATTAAACCGTTCGAGTCAACAAGCCAGTTAGGGCATCTGTTGGCCTTGTCAAGGGTATGCTGGCTTTTATCAGTAAATATGCAAGAAGTAAGTCATAGTTTTTTTTTCAGTTTTATGCTCAGTCACGAAATGGAATTAATATAAGCTTTTTTTTTTTTAAATGTAAATGTATATATGATAATAGATTCGTTTATAAAATATTAATAACAAATCAACTGTTTTTTTTTTTTTTTTTTTTTTTTTTTTTTATAAA
This sequence comes from Drosophila aldrichi, assembly GCA_035045965.1. NCBI lineage: Eukaryota > Metazoa > Arthropoda > Insecta > Diptera > Drosophilidae > Drosophila > Drosophila aldrichi. The sequence goes on from JAWNOM010000038.1 coordinate 2,290,492, forward strand.
AATATGTATTTTTTAACTTTTTTAAAAATTAAATTCTTTTTTATCGTAACTATTGAAATTTGAGAGTGAACACAATATTTTTAAGTATTAATAATATTCAATAATGATTAAAAATTGTTTTTATAATTATATATTCATTTATTTATTTATTTTTTGTTAAATTTATTTTTTTTTTTTTTTTTTTTTTTACCAATTTCTTCTTAAAAGCTCTAAGCTATGCTAGTTATATCAAAAAATATGTTTTGCCTATGAACTCTTGCTCAGCTCTCATTATAGTGTATGCCAGATTCGACTTTTATGACTTTTCGTCTGTTGTCTTTTTGTCAGCTTCAGCTGCGGCCGGAGTTCAAGCTGTTTGCCCAATGCCAGTGTGGCATTTAAAAACTAATACGAGCGAACGAGCAGCGTTTACTTTGGCTGCCTGTTACAGCTAGTTGCCACCAATATGGTATTGAAAACAGTCAACAGTCAACAGTCAGCCGGCCGTCCAGACAGCTTGGCGGCAGCAAAGCAGAGTCAAAGCAGCCGTCCAGCTGGTCTGGCAGTTGTTTGCGCCATGCAAACAATCGACTTGGAATCGAAAGACAAACCTCTGCGAAATTCCTGCACGTGGCGACGGGATGTAACATTCGTTCAACTGGGCAGCTGAGACGCCCCGTCCTAGTTGCCGACAGCCACTTGATATGAAGTTACGGCAGGCAAGTCGGTCAGCTCGATCCGCGGTGGCTCTGCTGATCCACTTGTCGGGCGAAGGCAAAGAAAATGCCTGCTGGGGGCACTCCTATGGCTTTCCTAACTGGTTATCTGCATGAGCGCTTGATGAGTTTTTCATTCAGCGGAGGCTGCCATGCACCTGTTGCACCACTCAATCCCCCACTCAGCGCGGCTCAGTTGAGTTTTATGTTGCAAATTAATTTTGCTTTCATTGCATTTCCAGCATTTGCATACAAAGTGAAAATCTGCGAAACTCGGCCACATATGTATGTATGTATGTGCATATTTTGTGTCAGCCATAGGGCGTATCGAGCTATGTGACATTATTATAGCTTTGCTGTTGTCTCCATTCCAAATCAGATGATGTCAAATGAAGCCTGACGTCGGATGGAACTGAAGTTGCGCGGAAACTGGTTTCGGCTCTAAGAATTTTAAGTGTGGCTGTCGCAAGGCGATAACTTTTGATATGCATACGGTAGATAACCGTCTGTCTGTCTGGCTGGCTGGCTGGCTAGCAACACAGGTAGTTGGCTGCCTGTCAACGAGCCGTTTAGCATGGGAGGGGGCAGCGTCTATTAATTGGCTATTGGCTGCGTATTGGTGTGAGCTGCGGACCTTTTTGATCTCTTGATCTACTTGAGATGCAGTTTATCTATAACATGACTTGGCATCTACATACGTTTGCCTAACGGGTTTTCACAATTACAATTGCGTCTTCAGCTAGAAATTTTCATTTTCAGCCGCAGACAAATTTATTTATTCGCCCGCCATCCACATCCACATCGTACAAAGGCCAACAGGCAATTAAACCTATTTAATAGTTACAGTTGCATCCCAGCCATTTCCGCCTAGCTAAGTGAAAGCCTCGACTGCAGAAAGGAACCACATTTGGCTAACATGCTTTAATTTACAACATGCAAAATGCAGCCTAGGCGCAAAATGAAAAAGAACCCGCTGAACGAACCACCGCACCACCACCAGAGTAAGGACGCATGCTGTGCGAAGGCAATTTATAGTGTGTTTGTTTTAAGCGCACATATGAGCACACACACACACACAGATACACGTATGGTGGCAGATAGAGCTCCAGCTATAACAACGCTGCCAGCGAACCAGCAACGGTGCCTAACTGCAAATGTGAGAAAAACACAATTAGCTTTTGGCGGCGGTGCAGCACGGGGACCACCTGCTGCTCGCTCGCCTGGCTATGAAATCAAAAAACTTTCAACACACGACGCGATACCAACGAAAAAAAAAAGGCAACAACAAAGCTAAACAAAATGAAACACAATAAAAATAAAAATAAAAAAATCACAGATTGATAGCAACAACAAAAAAATAAGACTTATATAGTAAAAACTAATTGCACATAGAAGCTGACCGCTGCATAGTTTATTTGAATCTGTTATTTGCCATAACAAAAGCCGCCTGGCAAGTTTAAGGTCAGTTTGTCGTTTGATATGGGGCCAAGACTTAGTTTGATATTTCATGTAATTGCGTCAATGCTGTGCGTCAATACTTCTGTGTGTGCCCACATACTATATGTATCCATATATTATGCAAAAGCGAAGCTATAAAATGAGAAAAAGAAATATGTATCGCAACAGCAAATTGAAACTAGTCGGGTTTTGGCCAAAGGCAGCTATAAAACAGAAACAGAAACAGAACGAGCCGAACCGAACTGAGCCGAGCCGAGGTTACGCGAGGCGACTGGAAGGTGCACAGATTGTAATAAAAATCACTTTGAGTCTCGCATAGGTGTGGTCCTAATTACCGATATTAAAGCGGATCTATTTCATCAGGCAGCCTGAGCGCGATTCGATACGTTTCGATGTGCCACGCGCGCTCGCGCGCATGGAAAACAATATCAAAGCGTGACAGAGGGAGGGCGCTGTAGATAGAGGGACAGTGAGATAGATAGGGAGTAGGAGTGTGGAGGGGTGGGCGGAGTGGGAGTGCTGGGCCTGGCCTACTGTAAATAGCCGCAACAGTTGCAGCCAGCATCGCGTCGTGGCGGCATCTAAGCGACTCGAGATTTGTGTTAATAGCATCAAATATCAGTAATTTCACTTGGCAATTCAATACAACAAATGCGCTCCGCTTCAGTTGAAGTGGCCGATGGCCACGAAAAAAGGAGCAGCTGCGGCCTAAAAGCTTTCGGCCCGCTCGCTCTTATCAAGGCCAGGCTGAGAAATAAGCCCAGCCTTTGTTTTAATTAGATAGCGGCGCATAAAATAACAAAATACACTTACCGACGACTGAGTGCACTGCTAAGCAGGAAGTGGCCAGAGCCGAAAAGCGTTCGATCTTAGGCTCGGTTTCGTCTACTTTCATTGTATCTATTACACTTGCCCATCAGTGTCAGGCTGTCAGTCAGCTCAGTTCAGTCAGTTAGTCAGTCAGTCAGTCTGTTCAGTCCACTCATTCGATGTCTGTCAAAACGCACGCCCATTCATTCATAAGCTGAGCTCAAGCTTTACATTTAACGCTCAATTATTGTACACTTAATGAACTCATCACATGACAGCGCATCAAACAATAACTGCAAACTGTCAAAACATTTTTGGTCGATTGAAATGCCTTCGTGCCACAGAGATTGAGATTGAGATTGAGATAGAGGCACACAGAGTTATGGATAGACTCAGCTAGAGAGTGAGTGAGATCAACTACAATAAATCAAATTGGAGCAGCAAGCTGCCGGCTGCGTGGGTGCGTGTTTATGTCAGAGTCGCGTAGCTCCAAGTCGCAGCTGCCCCATCGAACACATAAAAGAAAGCAATTACCAATTACAATTACAATTTGAGGTTTGGGTGCGCCATTAGCTAAGTCGACATTAATCCCGCATTCGAAAATGATTTTAGCGAAATAGTTGGCTACAATGGACCCGATTAAATGGCTGTAATATAGGGGTACTCCATTGGCAATCCAGAAAATAATATATATATTTACTACAATAAGCATAATCATAATAAAATATAATATAATAAGGATATCTTTCTATAAAATGATATTCCTATTAATGAGAATGTGAATATTGTGAAATCATGGAATAGTTCCGTATTAAATTCCTTTTCTCACTTTCCACTTGTAAAAAACTTGAAAAATCCTGTCAAGATCAACAGCCCTAAGAGACTCTACTCATCGAAAGAACGCGTTCATTACCCTAACATTATTATAATATAATTCACACCAGTTTTTGTGCTAATTTACAATACATATACAAAAAATAATGTTTTTTAATAATAATAATGGATCCTATTAAATGGTTGTAATTAACACATTATAGCCAGATCTTCATACTTAGCAATCAATTAGCTGACTCTCAGATCCTGCTCCACATATACATATTATAAATTTTAATACCACATTCAATGAAGTATGTGGGGTATATTGGTTTTCTGCAATGCTGGTTTCATAAAGATGGGTAGGTGACGATAGAGATAGAACATTTTATGTTTAAATTTTCAAAGGTTGCCCTATTAATTTAAGATTCCTAAATTATAATTACCATGAATATAGAGTATAGTTATTTTTTCTGCTTCCAAAATTCTCTCTCCTTTGAAAACAATTTCTTCTACATGCGCAAGCATTATAAAGTCAGTCGCACCCAGTAGCTTAAAGGATTTAAAGCTTAACTTTTATTTGACTATCAGCTGAAACGATCTCATGCGATATGGATATAATTCATGTTATTAAAGTTTACAGTTAAACATAATTGTTTTAAATTAGCAATTGAAAATTGTATTGTGCTGCTGACAGTTGTTTTAATGACAGCTGCCCAAAATTAGCCATATTATATGCTATATACTATATACTATATGTATCTACAGTGTGCTCTATAATCAGTGAAACGAATTCAGTTTTGTAGCCAACACGCCTTTCTCTCCGATCCTGAGTCATGTGAAACGTCTAATAATAAGTTTTGCACTTGGCTTTACCGTTTCAGGGGTCTAATTGATTGTTGTTGTTGCTGCTGGCCGCCACCTACTGACCTTCACATTGAGCAACCGCAGCAGCAGCAGCCGCAACAGCAGCGGACAGTATCCGCAAACCGATCGATCCGGTAGACAAACGTCGCGACGTCTGGTTCGTGCATAGAGATAGCCCGAATAAGTATTGAGCTGCGACGGCGACGCTGACTGAGACGGCGACGCTGACTGTGACTGCGACATCAGCTGAGGCCAAGTCTAAGTCCGACCACACAATGGGCGCGTTAGATTGCTAATCGATTTGCTGCTCATTCGATTTTTATTACGTATTCAAATTGGAGCAATTACCACTTGAAACTTGTATGGCATTAAAGTGGGTGTGCCGCCCCAGCAACAACAACAACAGCAGCTACAGCGGCAACTGTAATCTACAACTAGCAACAGTTTGGCCAATTGTCTTGTGATAATTATAAATGCGGCTACAAGTGGACCCGACCACACTTTAGTTCATGTGTTATGTGCGCTGAAATTTCTCTGGTGCTTGAATTACCTGCCGGATTCAAAAGAGATACAAAACAATGCTGCTGGAACAGTCGAAGGTAACTCGATGCCTTCTTTCACAAGAGGAGACGAGACAACAGCAAACATTTATAAAAAAAAAAGAAATATATATACAAATACATGTATATTTATATATCTGTATGGAAGAAAAAAATGATTTTCATTCAGTTATTGCCGTGGCAGGCGCAGCGCTTGGTATGCAGATATTTGTAACCACAGCCAGAGCAGAGCCACGCTGAGCCACGGCAACCGCAGTGGGCAACACTTGCTGCCTGGTTGGCTACCATGTCTGCCGGGTCTGCTGGTCTGCTGGCCGGGTCTCTCTCTTGACTCGTTGCCAATCACTCAATCAAAACGTCACTTGGCGTGGCAGTTTTGCGTGGCGTTTGTTAGGAAAATTGAAATAGAAACGTCAGAATTTCTGCTCTAATTATAAGGCGGTATGTTTAACGTGCTAGCTGAGTTTCTTGACTTCTCTATCCGTTTGTCCAACTCTCGGTCTGTCTGTCTGTCAGTCAGTTAGTCACAGTGCCTCTGTCTGTCTGTGTTTGTGTGTTTTTCTTTTCCTCTTCTCTTCACTTCTCTTCTTCTCTTTTTTCTTCAATGAATTGCTGCAGTGTGTAGCGGCAGCTCTGTTGCAAGAAAATTATGCTTTGATGCACTCACGTTAAGCTCACTTTACAGTTACAATTATTGTTTAATATCTTGACTCGGCTCGACTCTTAACAAATACAAGTGCTCAAACAAAAACAGAAAAAAAAGAAGAAAACCAACCGCACTCGGCTTGCATTCGCAACACTTGGTGTTTGGCTTTTGCAATTTGAGTCGCGCTGGTTTTTTGTTTCACCGGTTTTAATTTGCAATTATTATACATTAATTGTGGGTGGGATGTCTCGGATGTCGCCCGGGTCTCTCTCTGCCTGTCCGTCCAGCTGGCTAGCTGGCCAATTGCAACACGAAACGTATCTGCTCCAGGTTTATATTTTGGCCAAATGTTTGCAGCCGAAAAACGAAACGTAAATTGTTTTAGATTGGCCCAAAGCAATGGCAAATTACATGCGGTATTGTTGCCACGTTTTGTGTCGCTGCTGATTATATAAATCGCCGCACAAATTGTTAGCCAAATCAGCTGCCGCTGCAGCACGACCACGACACATCGGCAACTGCAGCAGCAGCAGCAGCAGCAGCCGCTGGTCAATTTGGTCGCTGAACGAGGTGCCAATGCAGCACGTGATTATTGTCAGGTGGCACTGCATTCGGATGCATATAGTGCGCTGCAATCAAAATGAGCTAAAGTGCTCCAGTGGGGAGTACTCGACTAGTAGATACCCGCAACAGGGCAGTTTATAGACGAAAATATATGCAGATAGATATAAGAGCTATATATAAAGAAGTTTCTAAGTCTATAGACTTCATATGGCTTACGGATGGTCAGTGGACAGCTTGCTCTAGCCTAGCTCAGCTGAATGCATAATAAATAGAATAATATATATACATAGATGTATATGTAGTTCCTTAACTTTCACGCCTCCTGCTGCCTGTTACATACACTTGCACACAAACAGCATACCCTAAACTCACATTTGCATTGGCTTGAGGGTATGTTTAGCTAAAAGTTTTCAATTTGTAGCGCGCCTTGATATGCTGCTTGTGCAATCGTAGCGCATTCAAAGTGCGGCAAGAGCCAAAGGAAACTGCTGCGCTGCTCGTGTTGCATTTAATGCAGTGTTTGAATTTCTGATTAAGCATGCATCAACTGGCAAAGCACAAAACTACGTTTATATTTAACGCTGTCGACGTCGCAGCAGCAGTGCTGGCAGCAGCGGCGCTATTTGCCGCTGGTTAAAAAAATTTTGCGCGATTTGCGAGCGTGTCAAAAAATTGGTCATTGTTCGTAATTATGAAAATTGCTTAATTATTGCTTAACAGCAACAGCAACAGCAGCAGCAACATTTTTCAGCTGCTGCTGTTGCTGTTGCAGTTGCTGCCAGAATAGCGTTCATAGCTCTGGGGGCCCCAAACCATATTGTGTCTTGTGGCTGGCATCTGCTCAAGTGGCGCACTTAATTGTTATTAATAATAAATGCTTTTGTTATAATTTCTGGGCGATGTGTGGTGGCAGGTATTAAGTTTTATTGCCAAATTATTAAACGCAATAACATTTTGTGCATTGCCGAGGCATTGCTGCTTAGCCGTGGGCCAAATAGCTGCGCCCAGTCAGCGCTTAGCACTTGGCGCTTGACTAAGCAAATTTTTGTCTGAGCTGAGCCGAGCCGAGCCATGTGTGATTATAGCCCAGTTTGTTGTTAGTTTATTATGCAGCCACTTGGCGCAAAAATTGGTTTTTAATTATTATTATTGTTATTATTGCGGCTGCCATTTTTGGTGCGCGTAATGAGCTATTTCAGTTGAAAATTCTTTCAAGTGCTGCCCCCTGTTTGCCATAAGCTTGCAATTATGTGTTACTCATACGACCCTGTGGCCCGGCGCACAGTGACTGCAGCCCGATATGGTTCAGGCCACAATTAAACGCCTCGCATTGAGTTTGTCATATGATTTTGCATAGATCTATTGGCCGCGTTAATTCGTTGGCCCGAGCAGGAAGAATGTGCGCTCAGGAAATGCCCGCCGTCTGAACCGCAAATCGTTTAAAGCGAAGCATTTAAGTGTTATAATTAACACAAAGCACATACTTAACATATATAAGCAGGCACAGTCATATATACATTGCCGATTGGAGCCCAGTTAGTGGAATGTGCGCGATTTTAATCATACATAAATACGCACAGCAATGATGACGACGATGATGATGATGACGACGACGATGATGATGTTGATGTTGATCGGAGCAAGAAAGTGTTTAGTTGCCAATTACATAAAATAAGGAGCAGCTAGCAAGCGGCTGCCATGTAACGGCCGCTCGTTTAGCTCTTTATGCAACGCACAGCGAATTAACATGTTCAACAGCAAAAAGCCAACGCGCACAAGTCGCTGCCCAAGATGCTGTCATCGGACTTGGCCACAAGACACACTCACACAGAGCCACAGAGCCTTGCTCTGATTTCAAGCAGCAACAACTGCAACAACTGCAACAGGTGCCCGGCTACGCCCATTGCGTGCGGCCAAAGGCGGCGGCGGCTAGAAAAAAAACTAAAAAAAAAAAGAAAAACTTGACGATAAGTTGCAAGTCGCGCTGAAGGCTGCCGCAGCGACTGGGCAACGGCAGGCGAGTGCGTGAGAAGTCGAAAGCTGCCACAGAGGCGGCAGCTGCAGGGGGCGCGCGCTCTAACAAAAGCCAAAGCCGAGTTCATGACATGTCTTAGCCCCGCTTATATAAGCTGCAAATGTTAATAACATGTTATGCCACTTGTCTCGAGAGGCATTTTGAATGGTCTATCAGCGCCCCCCTTGATGGCTTTCTCCAGCGCCCAGCGCCACTGGGTTGAGCTATTGAAACTACTTCATAACTCGCCGAGGCAGAAGCTCCACTGGCCGGCGCTAAGCGCTTTTGCCATATAAATGTCTTCATTGCGTATGAGTGATGATGGTGCAACGGCAACGGCAACGGCAACGGCAGGAGGCGGCTGTCCGCGTGTCCGGCTCTACGCACTTGGGTGTTAATTTATAATTTATGCGCTTTTAATGTGCGAGAAAACATGCATTTAAAGTGAATTTATTACGAATAAATATCGGCGCTTAATTAAGCGTGCAGCGCGAACAAAAGGCGCAGCGAATCTGAAAGATCCGACCCGTTGCGCCGCCAACCAACCAAAATGGGGCCCAATCAGCTGGGTGGGTAGGTGGGGCAATTATTAGGCCAATTGGGAGTTGGCTTAGTCGAAAATTTGTCGTCGAGGGAATTGCTCAACTGCCTCAGCTGCCCACATCCTGGGCGAAGGCGCGGCATGTGCGGCTTGCAACACTGCGGCACGCATGCGCGGCATTTTAATGTGCAAAGTGCAGACAACAGACAACATCAAGAGCAGAGCAGAGCAGAGCAGCACGCCCACTTTTTGTATATCTCCCATAGTATGTGAGATTTATTATATTGTATAATAGGCTGTGCGCTGTTTTATTTATTGCAGCAGCAAAATCAATTGAACAGCTATAAAAACACTCGTTCATTTTTTTTTTCTTTTTCATTCAGTTTTGTCAGTTTTTTTTTTGTGTTTGTTATTGTAGTTGCGTTTCATTTCGCATTTTGCAAAGTATTTCAACATTTTTGTTGCTCGCATTGCACCAAATTGCCAAAATGGCAAAATCGTTTTTGGTTTGCCAATGGGTTGGTCACAGCCTAGCCAACCAGACAGACAGGCAGACAGACAGACGGACAGTCAGCTAACTCGATATAAGTTCAGTGCAATTTTTAATTTGTACAACTTGGATCTTAAGTGCTGCCCGAGTGAATTGAGCATGGCAAGAATATTTAATGTCAGCCACAAATGCCTTTCTCGGCATGAAAAGTGAAAGATCATAAAAACGTTGAGCTAAACCGTTTAATACTTATCAGGCCATTTACATGCTGCCGAAACTTTTATGACAACTCTACGCAGATCTCCAGTTGAGTTTCGCGAACGTACATAATTAGGCAGCTCAATAGTTCATCTCGTTTTATAGTCCTCATATGGGGTGTTTAGATCATGTCTGGCTGGCTGTTCGCTATTGAGAACTGCACTCATTATATATGCACATATCAATCAGGCTGGCAATCAATACGTCTTCGCATATGAAGCTAATGGTCTTCGTTTGGAGTTAAAATTAATTATTTCCGAAATCGATTTGCATTTGAGAGGAGGGTTTATGGGCAACAAGTTCATGAACGATTTCACTTTGGCAAACAACAGAGTTTATTTCAGTGCGAATCGCTGGACAATAGCCGACTAGAATTCCTCTATATATATGCAGATACCCGACAAAATCGGAATACCCCGACAAAATACAAAATCAAACATTTAAAGAGCGCAGACAATGCAACAGCTCCTTTGTGTGGGGCTTAGTGGGCTTTAGAGTCTAACACATCGTTTTATGGCTCTTCACACATTGATGGGCTTTGGGGCTTGGGGCTTAGTTCCTTTCAGGCGGAAATGACACACCCATTGCCAAGTTTTACGATCGATTATTGAAATGCCGTGTGTAGAAAAAGTGTCAACAATTTTCTGGGCTTAAGCGCGACTCTAAATGCGTGTGTAGGTTATAAAGAAACAAAAACACCTGGTCAAAGCCACTTTGGACCCAAATTATAAGCCATAAACCACCCAAAACACATTTTCGGGCCATAATTGCGGCTACAACTTTGACTACAGCTAAACACAACTGTATATTGACGCATTATGAGCACATTTATACATACATTATATGTATTTATACGTATCTATAAGTACAGCATAAAACCCATTCACTTTTTGTTGTGATGATTTCATAGAGGCAAACACTCAGCGGGCCATAAATACATAGATACAAGGAGTCGATGTTTAAGCAATGGTGCTTAACGCATCTTTAAAGCAGCCATTGTTGTTGTTGTTGTTGCTGCTGTTGTTGCTGCTGTTGCTGTTGCTGTTATTGCTGGCTCATAAATATTGGCCAACTGTCAGTGGCATGACGAATAGCTGAGTTGCTGCCCAAGCGCCTGATTGGCTTAAGCAAGTGGCTTAATTTATGCAAATGCCACTTGAGCAGATCGACCTGAGATCCCTCTCTCTCTCTCGCTCATTCTCCTCCATCTCTCGAGTGGCTGGCTGCAGTTAAGTGCGCACAAAGTGAGCTAAATGCATAACAATAAGCGGCCCAAAAACATTTTGCAATTGAATGCCCCATAGAATCTCACGGCCCAACACAGCCAATTAGACCTATGAATATGAACGCCCTCTGACTGACTGACTGACTGACGGACTGACTGACTGACGACTGACTCTGATTGTTTGTTGTTTGACTGCTGAGTGTGACATGTTGGGCGTAGTTGGCTTTTGTGTTCAGTGTTTGCATATTTGCATAAACGATCCAAGCAGCGACACCTCTGAATGGGCCGCTGGGACCACGCATGAATGGAGCCGCGACGCCCAGGCCTCGGAAGTGGGGTCTCCCTCTCTCTCTCTCTCTCTTGCGCGCGCTGAGTGTGGGGTCTCTCTGTGTGATTTATGCCTGGGAGCCTGCACTGCGCTTGCATATCGAATTCATGCGAGTGGGAAACACACAACCATTCGGATTGCCTCGAAAGAGAACGCATAATTTAATTACACAAAAGTTAAACGGCGCTGGGAACCAAAACTCTAAGAGCTCTCAGAGCAACGCAAATCTTGCCATCAAGTTGACTATTCAATATAATAACACTCAGGTCTTGTAGCATTGCGAGACTGAGTCACTTTTATGACATTTGGGCACGAGCTGCCTGATTCAGTCCGCTTCAACTTCATGCGGAAGACAATTCTTGCAACATTTTGTTGGCTAGCGCCAAGGACGCTGTTGAAATGAGCGCTTAATAAAGCAATCAATGCCTGGCCTGCAAATCAAATTGGTAACAGCGCCAAAATTAAGCCAAAATGCGCTAAATTAACTAAGTTTTTAGCAGCAGCAGCACTAAAAACAAAGCCAAGCCAAGAGTGGGAAATTAAGTGTCTTGCACTAACAATGGCACATTGGCAACCACTCTGGTGGGGCTGGCTGGATTTGTATTCGGACGCTTTGACTTTGACTCGGTATCGGACTTGTGCTGGGCATTGGGGCACTGGGGGTAGGGCCTAGTCGAGGCGAGCCGTGCCGAGCCGAGCTGCAGTGGCAACTTTGTGGGCGCAGCCGCTGTCCGTGTATGCCATAACTATTTATGAACAGTTAGTTAACTCAAATGCTAGGTGGCAATTAAATGGGCGTGGCCGCAGCTACACTGCAACAAAGAAAGATAGACGGGCACACAAACACACACACAGTGCTGAACCAGCCAGACTGCTTCTTGTATTGTCCAAATCATAACCTTGCCCAGGTCGAAGTAAACACAGAGGGAATCAATGAGCGCTTCGTACACTTCGTACACTTCGTACTCGGCAAGCATATAATTAGCATTTGCTGAGCGAACTCGCTGCCCGTCAGTCTCTCAATGGAGGAGGACTCGCCCAGGTACACACCCCAAAAGTTGGGGCTAAGTCAAACCGAATTTCGTTGGCTTCAATTTCTGGTTAGCTTGTTGGCCGCAGCATTAATTGGCCTTAATTAAAAAGTAACTCTCTAATTGATTAATTAAATTGAGATACATATATACAGCGTATTTTACAATGAAGTACGCTGGGATTTGTCGCCAGCACATGTAGGTGCAAAGTTGTTAACACAAACATTGAACTTCAATTCGGTTCGGTTCGCTTCGGCTGGCTTTTTTGCTTCGATGAATCCATTAATTTACGCCTGCGCCCCCAACAAGCACTGCAATTGAAGTGCAAAGTTGAACAACAATGCAGCCAGCATGTTGTGTGTACTTGAAGTTGGCTCGTTGGCTGGCTGGTTGGCTGGCAGCTGGCTGCTTGGCTGCTTGGCAGTAGAAATAAGTCGCGAACCTCGCCTTGTGTGCCTGGTGTGCAGCAGTTTGTAGTCCTAGCCCAATCTTGATCGCATTTTTTACGGCACATAAATATATGCCAAAACACTACAATGAAAATATTGTGCTATACGAAAATGTGGCAACAACGGCCAGCGCTACAACTATGGCAAAAATATGAAAACGTTTTTCAATGAAAATTAATGGGCAACGCCGAAAATTTCGGGGTGCTCGCTGCGCATGCGCAAAAATGTTAAAATCGTGACCATAGCCATAGTCATAGCCATAGCCGTAGACGTAGACGCAGACGTAGACGTAGACCCAGCCGTAACCAGTGAGCAAAAGCAAAAGCAAATGCTTTCAGCTTCCAGCTACAACAAGAGCAACGACGACGACAAGTACTGTATTGTCTTGTGTCTCTGCGAGTCTGTGGAGCGCGTGTGATTTAGCAAATATTTAGACCGTATATGGAGCACCCGCCGCTGACCATTGCTCACTGCAATGAAAACAATTTCCTGCGTTGCGAAAAGCCACTCGAGGCGAATTCTGCAGACCGGGCGATGTCACTAGGGGCGGCACCATATTGATAATTCATAACGCGACCATTTTTGGTGAGCCATTTGAAATTAACGCGCGCCAGCTAGCGACGGCCCGTTGTTGAAATGTCAACATCAATTTGCCGTTTGCCGTTTGCCGTTGCGCGAGTGCGCCAGCGCTTTGATAAAAAGCAGTCGAAAATGTTGCCAATCTTCGCTGCAACATGCTGTGGCAATTAAAAATGCGCATACGCCGCGTCAGCCAAGCTCCAGCCTAGAGCTGTCCCCGCGTCTGCGTCGGCGGCATAGTTGAAAGCGAACGCTAGGCAACGCGGAAATCAAATGCAGCCATCATCTGGCAATAACAACTCATTTCCATTTTGATTTTGGGTTTTTTCTTCACTGTCTACGACATCGGGGGAGGCAGTTGAATACGAATATTTAACGGACTTCTTAGAGTGTGTTTAAATAAATATTTAATACTGCAATTATCAGTGGAAGATTTGTATTTACAAAAATACTTAGAGAGAGAGAGAGAGAGAGAGAGAGACAGAGAGAGAGAGAGAGAGAGAGAGAGAGAAAATGCATATATATATATATATATATATATATATATATATATTTTTTTTTTTTTTTTTTTTCGTAATTTCTATTACAACTTTGTTTTTTTTTTTTTTTTTTTTTTTTTTTTTATATATATAGTTTTATTGCAGCTTTTGTCTTAAACTCTATAGCGCATTTATAGACAACTTTGTAAATTCCATTTATTTACTGTACTTCACTTAAAGCCTCTGCAATTCTTTTAGGCGTAAATGCAAAACGAAAATTAAAACTTATATATAAACAATTTCATGCAAGTATTTGCTGCAAGTCACGCAAATCTGTTGCTGCACTCATTTGGCTGGTAAATCGTATTCGCATTGCTAAGCCTCGAGCGCAATGGATTTCATTATTCACTTCACGCCACGCTGAATCAGAGCACGCACTTTATAAAGTCATTATATAAAATATATATATGCATATATATTTATTAGCATTGCTCGGCGCTGCTTGCTTTGGCTTTTAATTAGCTGCCGAGTTGGCCAACTAAATGGTTTTCTCATTGACAAAATCAATTCGCGCGATTTGCGTGCCAAGTGGGCATGGAGTGGGGATACATGGCGTATATGGTTAATTAGAGTGCAGTTAATTTGAATGTTCATTAATGTGCTGGCTGCCAGGTGTGAACAGGGACAAAAGGAGCCGAGACCGGAGACTGTTATGACAATAATCAATCAGCGTCATTTGCTGTGCCAAAATATTGCAAATCGCTGCATTCCCACACACGCCCAAACTAGAGTCGGCGGCTGGAATAACGAATTATTGAATGGCCAGAGCCTATGGCGTTAATAATGCCAATTGCAAGTTTTATGTGCCACAACAGCGACACCACCAGCAATAACAATAATAGACTGCATATTATTAAGCGCTTTAAAGTATTTCCAATGTGTTCATAACTCAAAGGCCTGAGATCGACCGAGCGACAGAGCGACTGAACGACCGACAGACGGAACGACCGCAAAGCCGGATCTGAGGCTGGGCGACCTCTCGCGGGGGCACACACGCTGCCAGACTAGACACGGCGACGTGGTCAGCCCCATGCACTGTTGTTGTAAAAATCGAGCAAGTCGTTTTCCACTGCACATTGCTCTCTTTTTGCATTGCATTGCATAGATGTTGCTGTAGCTGTTGTTGTTGTTGTAGCTGCAGCTATATGGCTGACTGACTGTATTTGGTGTTTGAGCATTGCTATTGCTATTGCAAAATCTTCACAAGTTGTGTGCAGATCGGATTTCATGCTAATTGATTGATGGTACTGTTGGCACCTCCACGCTTAGCCCTCTAATGCTAATCAATTCAGGTGTATCTACCTGTGCGTCGTCTTGAACAAATTAATTAGTCGCTTAATAGTGACACTAAGCCCAAGCTGCTAGATCCAAAGCGTACAAATTACCCAGGCATTAGCATAATAAAACGATGCAGCCCAAAACGACTCTCATAAATTATGCATAGTTTTGGACAAAACGAAACCGTTGCGGCTACGACTCTGACTCTGACTCTGACTGCGACTGCCACTGCGACGGTGACGGCGACGGCGATAGGAGTACTGAAATTACAATAATAAAAGAACGAACGAAACGATGAAACCGAAGCTGTTTGCTGATAGCGGTCATCGTCTGGCTTTCGCATATATTTCATTAGTGGCGAATATGCGAATGGCGAAAACTGCACGCTAGATGGCGCTGCTCTGTGCGGACGAAACTGGTTCACATACCGCTTTCGCGGGATCTGTGCCTCTGCCTGTGCCTGTGTCTCTGCCTGTGCAGCTATGCCCCGCAATCCGGCCAGGATGACGTTGATGATGAAAATCGTTATTGACAACGGAAGACGGCGGCTGGAGCAGACGGCGGCTGGGAGTCAACGGCGCGAGCTGAGCGATTTCCATGCAAATGACCATGAAATGGAATCTGCTCGTTTGCCTGGTCCGCGCGATGTCGACTTATCTGCGACAAACGTACTTGAACCACAAAACGAACGACACTTTAATGCAAGCCGACATTGAAACGTTGCCGTTGTTGTTGCGCTTGTTGTTGTTGTTGCTGTTGTTGTTGTTGCCGTTGCCTGTCACGGCCAGAAAGTGGCACACAGGCGAACAATGCGTGAGGAAAAGAGAAAAGTGCCGGCCGCGTAGTAAAATTAATTGAAATGTCCCGTGGAATGCGGCGCAGAAAAGTATTTTTCAATTTTGGTTTTTCAATTTTTGGTCAATGGCATTTGGTGATTGCCCGCTTTTCAATTAAACTGCAGCTAATTGCATTTGACAGCGTCGGCAAGCAATTTATATCAACACGCAAAAGCAAAAGCAAAAGCAAAAAATACAAACTGCCAAGTTTGTTGCCTAAGTCTTTTGTCAGCGTGTGTGCCTCCGTGTGTCAACTGTGTGTGTGACGGGGTGGCCGAGCAGCAAGATGCTGGCAATTTTCAAAAAATATAATAATCATAAAATAAAAAGCTGGCAACAATCAAACGGCCACAGCACCAACAACAACAAAGGCAACTTGTGCGATAAAAAAGAAATCTTTTGCGATTTCGCAAGCTAAAAACGTTGGGAAAAAGCAAGCACTGAAATCAAAGCAGCCAGCAGCAAAACCGACTGCTAACTCCCCAGAGATTTTTATGACATTTTCACAGGCAGGCAGGCAGGCAGGCGGGCGGCAGGTAGGAGCACAGGTGAGGGGATGCGGCGACCAGTGCTGGCTACATGGCAGCCATCTGACAGACGCGTCACTACGTGAGCGACGTGTTTAAAAGTTTAATGAGCCGCAAAATAATTGCAAATGCGGCGCATGTCGCCAAAACGTAGCACAGAGGCAGCCAGGAAGGCTGGCAACAGCAGCCGCAGCCGCAGCAGCAGCAGCAGCAGCCAAAGAAAGACCAAACAAGCAGGCAAACTGGCAAGCGAGTCTGCAATCAGATGGCCAACACCCCCCAGCGCCCAGAAAGGAGGCAGGAAGGCTGCTGCCACCTGTCGAGGGCGGCCACAGGCCACAGTCAGTGCGGTTAGGCTTGGTCTCGTCTCGCTCAGTGTTGCTGCTGGTGTTGGGGGCACTTAATTGCCAAAAGCGTGACTTACATTTAAAAAATCATAAAAGCCACGAGACCAGCGCAGTGGCGCAGCAGAGCTCAGATTGCGACCAGATAACGATAGACGGATGCTAAGCGTTTGTCAGTTTCGCAAATTAACGAAAAAATGCTTAGGACGAGCTGGTGGCCAATTAGGAGCACTTACCGCAGTCACACAGACCGACAGACAGACTCAGTGAGAGAGAGAGATAGAGTGAGAGAGGGGGAGAGGCAGTGGCGTCTGATGAGTCGCCAACTGGTTGGCTTTGCTTTATGGTCGTTTAATTAGCGTCATATTAAAAGCTTTGACACATTTCTTTGAGTCAGCCAGAGTTGACGCCAAAATTGTGGGAAATTCCAATTGCCAAATTACAAATTCTCTCCGCGCCTCAATCAACCCCTCTCAGTCCAGCACCACACAGCACACACACTTAAATGCCCCAGCATCGATATGTATTTAAGCAGTATTAGCGTCAGCTTGTGGGCGTAATTGCCTCAACACATTGTTCCCAGCGATACGAACTACGCACAGCACGTTGAATGGCTGCCAACAAGAGAATTGTGCGCGCATAAATCATGGACCGGAGTGTCATTGCGTCTGACAGCGGAGACACAAAATCGGGTGCCAGATGTGGATTCCGATTCCAATATCAATTCCGAATCAGTTCAGTTCAGTTCAGTTTCAGTTTCAGATCTGGAGCAGCAGATAAAATATGTGAGCGTATGACTCGTATTTTATAAACAATCCGAGGCGAGAGAGTGTGTGATGGAGAGGCTGTTGTCAATATCGGGGCGGGGCGGGGCAAGCGTGTGGATCGTTGACCAATAACGGAATCTGTTTCGTTCGACTCGGCCTGCGCCCGCACTTGAGCAACGTTGTCCCGCTGTCAATTTATCAACGTTTACGGTTTCTAAACATTTTAGCGCGTGCCTCACAGCCTCTCGCGCGGGCCCTCACCAAGCGCTAATCCCTTGGCAAACGTATTCATTTTGCGTAGATCGCCGGCTATCGGATGGCAAACGGGGCACAGCCACAGCTAAAGCTACAGCAACATTTATAGCGCAGGGATTAACGCGCCATTGACATTTCTTTCTTTACTGATTTCGTAGCGGACGCACAGCAGGTGAGTTGCTGTTGTTGTTGCTCTTGTTGTTGCTGTGGCTGTTGTTATTGTTAGTGGCTAACGAAGCGGGCGGATTTGTAAGCCGAATCTCGTATAATCAAGTGTAGCTAGCTGGTCAGGCGATCGCGAGTCGGATTTGATTTATTTGCTGGTTATTTTAATGTCTGGACAACAGACTATCCGTTGTTTCATTAAACAATCATTGACTTCTAGTCAGCCAGGCAGCCAGCCAGATAGCCAGTCAGCTAGCCAGGCAAGCAGGCGGACAGTCAGCTTTTATGACCACCATATAAACATGCATAAAAATTCATCAGCAGTTGTGAGTTGATTTTAGTT
Source organism: Drosophila aldrichi (assembly GCA_035045965.1). NCBI lineage: Eukaryota > Metazoa > Arthropoda > Insecta > Diptera > Drosophilidae > Drosophila > Drosophila aldrichi. The sequence goes on from JAWNOM010000038.1 coordinate 2,308,874, forward strand.
ATGTGCCCGTTTTCCGTTTTGCTTGATTTTTATAGTCTTACAGTTCTGATGTTGTTGTAGTTGTTGTTGGTATCTGTGCAGCTATCGTTGCCTGCTGCTGGTCTCTTGGTGTTCGTTTTATTGGCCCAATTTGTAAATATAGCGCAAAAGTGTTGAGCATAACAATGAGCTGATCGGGCGGGATGGGCGGTATGGGCGGTGTGGGCGCCTGATCGGTGCGGCAATTTCTTGTGCATGCCATCAAGTTCGTTGCCTAAGTCTTTCGTTTCAATTCAATTGAATTCAACTCCGACTCCGACTCCATCCGTTTCGTGCTGCATGATTTGTTGTTTATTTGTCGTTTCTAATCAAAGACAAATCAAACACGCACCCACAGCCCAAGTGTGTGTACAAATGCATATAAATTACAATTCTTACTGGCCAAAGAGCTATTGAAATCAACATAAATGCATCAATGCGTCGCTTTTTTTCCATTTTTTTCATTTTGGATTTTAATTTTCGTTTTCATAAACAAACAACGCAAAATGTACGCATTATTTATGATTGCAAGGCATGTAATTCGTATGCTAATTGATAAGTATCTTAAAATTTATTAACCAGCTAGACGCAACAACAACAACAGCAATTGCAACAACAATAATGCGTGCGTGCCGTGCGGCGTCAATTTTCAAGTACACAAATGCAAAATTGAAATCTTGATATATATAAGGCAACACTATGCACGCCGCTGCTGTTGTTGTTGTTGTTGTTGCTGTTGTTGCTGCTGTTGTTGTTGTTAATGGCCAGCTGGTTCTCACGCACAGCGATCGAGCACAGCTGCACATTCGGACAACGTCAGGTTTAACGTTGACCCCGGTCCCCGACCCGAGCCGCCCCCTTGACGGAGCCCATGACTTTTGTTATACCGCCGCCAAAATCAAGTTCAAATCTAAAGTCGCCTTAGTTGCGCATTCATTTGCAAGGCAAATAGATATTATGCACACTTTTTAGCTGCCCATTTAGATTTTGTTCGCCTTTTTGTCAATAGCGCAAAATATTTGTGTGTAACATAAAACCGCCTGCAATAACAGCTCAGAAAACAAGCAGCAACAAGTGCAACAACCAACGCAACTTTGTAACATGAAATCAGCTACGAAATCGCAGCTAAAGCGATTTCGTCGTATCAACAACATTAATTACAACAGCCATGCAAAACTTACAGCAGTTCGAGCCGAACTCAAATAGTGCGTATTTCAAATTGAACATTAAATTATGGTAAATATCAGTCACGCTGTAAAACAAGTGCGACTGAGCTCTAAGCATAAAGAGTGACTAGCAGATACCCTGCAATTGAATTTTCTTGAAGTTTGATTTGAGTTAGATTAGATGAAGACTCCAGCAGCAGCCCTAAAACATATTTATTTTGAATTTGTTTACTTTTTAATAATTTTTACTAATAATTTTGATTAATTTTTTGAAGAAATTTAAGTTATGTTGAGGCATCAAAAAATTATATTGTATTTTAGACAATTCAGCCAATTTTAACATATTTTCATTTAGCATTTTAATTTTTTTTTTAACTTTAACTTTTCTTAAATTTTTTTACAATTTTTTTAAAATGCTAACAAGTTAGTTTTTTCCATAAAGCTATTATATGTATTTACAAACTGCAATCAGAAACATTTATCACATGAAATTTTTAATGAATTGAGAAAAGCAAATCCCGATGCGTCAACAAAGCATAAACGTTTCGTTGATTTATTTCTCCAGCATCTCGTTATCTGCTGACCATTTATGTATCTGATGTAATTCCTATGCTGACGTCACGCATGCTTTGCGTCAATTAAGCGCAAACCCCAAAAGCATATAGAAAATAATAAATAAATAAAATGCGCCGACTGTTCAGACTTTATGGAAACGCAGCTGAAATGTGGTGTGCTGTGGTTAAAAGGGGTCGTCGGGTACGCACTGCAGTTGCAATATGTTTGTATAGAGGACAACAAAAATAAAATAGAAAAAAAACTACAAAAATTGAAATAAAATAACTACTACGTGTCGATCAATAACAACAACGCACGCTTGTCCCGTGTGTGTTTGTGTGTGTGTGCGACATTTTTGTACATTTTCGCCTTGATCTAGAATTTTTTCCTATTAATTGATCTCATAATGACAGACACTTCAAAAGCGACATCACGACATTTATTAATTAATGCACGCAGCACAGCTAAACGCGACACGGCCCGAGCTCGAAAACCAAATCGACCGGCTGCTGGTGCGTATACGTAACATACGTTTTGCATGCGTTAATAACAACAACAACAACAACAACAACAACAACAACAAATAATGCCGGCAGCTTAATTAGCATTTTAGATTACTTTGTGGCAAGTGCGTAGCAAGAGTTGAGCTAAAAGTTAGCTTATGAGGTTAGCCCGAAGGCCGCAGCTAAATTGCGTTTAAATAATTTTAATAAACAACTACATACTAGCTACGAGTGCACTAAGTACGCTAATTACATACGCTCTTGTCGAACTATTTCCCGTTTGCCAATATACAAATCACAAACTGTATATCTATGTATATACTATATACATATGTATGTATCTATGTATGTAGTAAGCTCTCGTTGCTCAGCGGCAAGAGCTGCCTGCACATTAATTAAAGAGGCGTTATCAATTAGCCAAGTTGGCTGCACAGCCTGAGAGCGTCGCAGATGCTTCCCATGGCAGCTATCTGCAAATCATGGCGCAAATGCACGCAGCTCATGCAGCAGCTCAATTGCAATTAAGAGTCGCAGAAAAGCGAGTGAATTGGGTGTCGGGCATCTCCTACTGCCTTGGCTCGTTAGCCCGCGTAAATCTCTTTAATAGAAATTGTCAGCGGGCCAAAAGACGCGGCGACTTTTGGCCATATGTTATGTTATCAGACCTTTTGAAAGTTGCAGTTGAAACTGGATTGAAATTGGTGTTTGTATTATATTCGATATTTGGGCTAGTTGAGGGTTGAATAATTGCTTTTTGTATTTGTTGATTGGATTTAGTTTAGCTTTGATTTTTCAGATCTTATGCAAATGTTTGCAAATTTGTCAAATTACGCGTAGGCGACTCAAGCCGCGAGCTGGAAGTGTCGCTGTCGTTGCCTTGCGTCGCCGTCGTCTTCGCCGTCGCCTCATCGACTGACGCCCCCACCAAATCCAGAGACTCGCTCTACTGTAGCAGCAAGTTCATTGAACCACCTACGAGAAATATGCAAATCGAGTGTTGCAAAAAAAACTGAGAGCGAGAGAAAAAAAAAGGCAAAAACAATGAGCCGAACAAAAAGAAAACTAATCTTTGATTTGATTTTTATAGCTTTTGTCTATCCGCTGTTAAGAAACTAAAAATAAAATTGGTATGCATGAATTTTGCCATTTTTCCATTTATTTGGCTAATTTCTTGGCGTTTCACGCTGCATTCACATCAAAGCCAAATTAATTGATGTCACCAAAAACCAGCTGCTGACACAAAGATTTATGCGCCGTTGCGCCTCACACGAGGCAGACGTGCTTGAAATTCTGATTGGCCGCCCGACCACTAAGAGCGTTATTAAATTCATATATGTTTATGGTAAGTGTATAAATTATTTATAGCAAAATTAAACGAAACAAAAACAAATCGCCAACTCAACAAAATTATGAATGCAAAACATTAAACATTTTCAGCCCAGCATCCAAACTGATCGGCCGTTTAGCTAATATACGCATAAAGACGCCGAGTTCAGAGTCTTTTTTCACGGCTGACAATTAAGAGCTGTCACAGCCAATGGCACAAGCACATCCGTAATGCTGTGAATTATTTTTGATATTTTTATTTAACTTTTATTGCTAATTATGGGATTCACAAAGTGGGCAATAAAATTCATAAATTAATAAATTAATAATAAACTGCGCACATTTCCCAGCTGCCTGCGACCTCCTTTCGCAGCCAATTTGATTGTGATTTTGATTTGGATTTGGATTTCTAATAAATAATTATCACGCCCATTTGCTGGGCAGAAAAATTCATTAGGCTGAAAACGCACAAATTTCTCACTTGATTATAGGCCACAAGGCCTCCCTCGGCCCTTTTCGATTGTTGGGTCTCTGTCGGAAGGGTCGACGCGTCGCTGCTGCGGCTGCTGCCACATGCGGCGTAATTAAATTTCCTTTGTTGCCTGGGAATTCGCTACGATTTTAATTGTCGATTGGCGCTGATGTGGCCTACGGCGCTCCAATAGGCCCTCATTTGGGCCAGTCCCTGGGCCGGGCCCTTCCGCTACAATTAGCAATTTCATGCGTCGTTTTTGTCTATTTTTTGGTGTTGTAATGTGTGAAATTGATTATGGCTGGCAATTGGGCTTATAAACGGCCGAAGCTTTTCCCACTTGTATTCGATTCAGTTGGGGCATTTGTTATCCCCCCACTTATTTATTGTCTGGGAAACGATTTGAATTGTGTTAATTGCAAATGGCTGGGTGAGTTGTGTATTAAATGGACTTGGATGCCGCTAGTTGTGCCACTCATAAGAAGTTACCGAAAAATGTGATCTCATGCCTATGGCAATGCCTGTGCCTCAGTGTCCACTGCGAAACACTTTATGCATCATTACGTGGTGCAATTTGCAACATCTGCAAAGCGTTTGCGAGCTCTTTGAAGTGGTTTTTATCAAAAGCTAACTCAATGTCGCCGATGCCTGGACTCTCGGCTGCCTCGAGGCATTATAACACTCGTAATATGAGCAACAGCCACATTCAAATGACACTAACGGTTCTGTCTGTCCATCTCCTAGTCTGTGTGAGCGCCAGTAATCATGTTTTAACGACACTCACACACACACACACACACATACACAAGCACTCATATGCAGACTTACAGGCGCGTCATCTGCGAGTTCATATAGAAATCTTGTAATCTGATAGGCATGACAAGAAATATTTTGCTTGTCATTAAATTTACTTTTATTTATGCAGCAGCGCTGATTGTTTGCTGTTTGTTGTTGTTTATTTGTTGTTGTTGGTGTTGCTGGTGTAGCTGTTGTTGTTTTATTCGCGTGTTTTGTTTCGCAGCAACTCGAAATTAGTGAAAACTCTTCACATTTGTGGCATGAAGTTGGCTTAGGACACACAGAAAACAAATAGCAAACCAAAATGTATGCATATTGTGTTGGTATTGTGTTGTATCGTCTGCCAAGCTCATCGATTTTGGCCAAAGTTGCTGTTGTTGTTGTTGTTGGTTTTCTTTGCTGTTTGCTGTTGTTGTATTGCGTAATAGACGAAATATTTGCGCATGCCTCATTACAGTTGGTTTGGTTGCCGTAATCGACGCGGGCGCAGTATAAGCGAAATATTCCGGGAATTCCAACTGGTATGGCGAAACAAAAGACTTAGGCAACAAACTTGCGCGTCGCTCAGCTGCTTAGAATTAGCAAAAGTTGTCGTTGTCTATTATATGCTGCACTACGGATCGAGCCGGATAAGTGCGTGACATTTACGGTGCCTGGCATTGCACTGGCAGCCGATGACGGCGATGACATCAGAGATCAACAGCAAATGTCAGTCAAGTGCGTCATCGATTCTACAAACAAAGGGCAACAAAGCGTTTAGCTGGAAATCAAAGCGTTTGCAGTAGCCAAATGGGCACTAAATAAGATTGACAGCCCCACTGACTGCCTGACTGGCTGACTGTCTGACGGATGGACCAGCTGACAGACATGCAAGTGATCAGCAAATGAGTGACAGACGCATAGACAGACGGACAGACAGACAGTCTGTCGCCGCCTAGACAACATGTGTAATGACGCGAAACTGTGTGCAAAAACCACAGCAACAACAACAACAACAGCAACAACAATAGCTGGCATAATGAGCACAATTACAGGCACAAGCAAAGCAAATCAAATGCAACGCGTTACGAGTCGCACTTTGAATCAGTCACAATAATTGCACTGGCAAAAAAGGTTCATAAATTATGGCAGTAGAAAAAAGAATTAATTAAAAAAAAAAAAAGCACACAAATGCATGGCAAGAGCAGAAAAAACAGGCAACGGTAACAAATGCAAAGCCACAAATGAAATTAAACTTGAGCAGAAAAAAAAAAAAAAATGCTGCCAGACGGCTATTAAGAAAATTTCTTGTTGACTCATCCATCTAACCAGGCAGGCAGACGGGCGGCGGCGGCCCACAATTAACAATTCAGAGTCAGAGTCAGAAGCAGAGTCAGAGACGGGGCAGCTACCAAGAAATTGTCAGCCAACATTTCTTGAACTCATTTGCGGCGTTTTGTATCAGAGCTCGGCAATTTCTTTGTCAGCGCTGCAATTAAACCATTGCCGACTTTGTTGTTGTGGCTTTAACTGTTACTGATGCATCTGTTATTGTTGCTGCTGCTGCTGCTGCTGCTGTTTTTGTTGCTGTTGCTGACAATAAATTAAATTTAATGCGCTTTATGTACTGAGCGAAGCACACGCCCAATTGGAGCTGCAATCGGAATCTCGTGACTTGTGTTTCGCAATTGTGAGAATTAAATAATTCTTTGCATATTTATTTGCAAGTGACTTTTGCACACTTTATGTAATTTCCTTACTCTTAATTAAATATTTTTTTGCAGCTTTGCTTTAATTATAGCTTTATAATTGATTTGGTAGCACATAAAAAAATATGAAATCAATCAATGCACAGGTCAAAGCACAGCATATACAAATACCCTACGATATGATAAAACGTCCAATATATATATAATACATTGATTAATTAAATTAAAAATTATGTTATACAAAAAAAAATATATATAATTTTTTGGGTTATATATAATTTTTATATTCGAAAAATTAATAAAATAACTATCATTCAGGATTTTCTTAAGTTCTGTTAAATGCTTCGATATTTTTAAGACTATTAAATAGGGAAATAATATTAAAATATTATTTAATACACGCAAACGGCTTATAAATTATTTATTAATTTTTAAATAATTTTTGCTAATTACTATTCAGATTTCTTTTATTAAAAAAAAAAAAAAAAAATAGTTTTCAAAATAAATTGATTTATTTAAGGAAAAAATACATATTAAAAAAAAAATAGTTTTCAATGCTTTGCGCTATATTTATTTATACTGAGCATACCCTATGATTCTCTATAAAATATTATGTTAAACTGAATAATTTGTATATTTTTTTCTAGGCAGTTAAGAACTAATTACAATACTGCACTATTATTTCCGCTTTTGAATGTGTTTCCCTTAATTTGTTTAGTATAAAGTTTAGATATTCTATAAGAGATATATATATTTATTTATATACTGTATATACATATATTGAATATTCATTTGTTTATATTTGAGCATAGTCGCTTTTTACATTTGTTTCACGCTGTGCGAATAAATATTTAAATTGCATTTCAATTAAGCGTGCCAGTTAAAACGTTTTTCCAATAAATTGCATCACCAGACTTTAACATACACACTAACTCTGACGACTGGACAGAGCGACAGAAAGACAGACAGACAGAGGCTGGCAATCAGCTGCTGTTGCTGTTGATTCGTCTATTGTTAAAGTGTTGAAGTGTTTTTATTTAAATTGCTCAACTGAACTTGTAATTATGGCGCGCTTTTTTGTTGCTGCTGCTGATATTGGCCGGACAGAGTCTGCTCTTTGAGTTTTTTACATAAAGCTAGGAAATGACAGCGAGCGTCGTCTTAAAAGCCAAGTGGCCTGTTTGTAGTTGATGTTTTCTCTCAAATCACTGCAATTAATTGTTGTGGCAAACTTTTAAATAACGGTTTTATAGCCAAACGCACCACCAACAGCAGCCGCAGTAGAAGCAGCAGTAGCAAAAGCAACAACAATAACAACAAACACGGCAGCTGTTTTGTTTGTTAATTGTAATTGAAATCGCTGCGTTTGTTAATTGATGAATCTGCGGCTCTGTCAGGGAGTCTGTGCATCTAGTTGGCCGCTGCAGCACATAAAGTGCAATTAAAGAGGCATAAAACCAAAGCAGAGACGACTAAATAATAACTATGAACGAATTGAAGACAATTACACTTACCCCAGCTCGATTCGAATGAACAGCAATTAACGATCTCGCTCTCGCACTCGCACTCGCATACGCACTCGAGGCTCTCTGTTTTATTTTTGTTTTTTATTATTTTGATTGGAACTATTATTTGGATTTGTCTGGCACTGGCATTTAGCTGATTGAGATTCTTGGAGAAATATACACACACACGCGCACGCACACACACAGTCAAACACTTGCAACTATCCAGCTTGGCAAATCTCAATCTTTGAAACGCGGATGTGACCGTCGCGTCGCGTCGCGTCTCGTCGTCAGTGCAACAGTTGCAAAAAGCAGCACGTGAAATATTTATGTAAATTTATTTGGTTTCTTTTCTTTTGTTGTTGTTGCAGTTGTTGCAGTTGCAGTTGTTGGTGTTTTTGTGTGCGGCAGTAAAATGCATTTGGAAACATTAAGAGGCACACTTTGCAATTGTCGTTTGGGGCGCTGCGATTTGATTAAAGCTGAAGCCACACAACTCTGCCAGCCGACGAGCTGCTGTCCGGCGATTGTTTTTGTTGTCGTTGTTGTTGTTGTAGTTGTTGTTTTTGCTTGCTAGCTGGTCGCTTGTTGCCAGCTGTTTGTGTTTGTGGCAGGCAGGATTTGACTTGTCAATTAGTTTGTTACTTGTTGCATTTTGTTGCTGCCGACATTGCTGTTGTTGTTGTTGTTGTGTTTGTTGCTATTATTATTGTTGGTGCTGCTGCTGTTGCTGTTGCTATCACTCGAAGCACCGTTATCTGGCGCAACTCTCTCAACACTCAATACTAAACCACATAATGCAGGCGAGTAATGAAACGGCAGCAAGTTCGTTGCCTAAGTCTTTTGTTTAGCAGCACGCCTGTCGCGTTGTTATCGCTTCTGTTGTTGAGCTTCTACCACTACTACTACTACTCTTACTATATATATTTTTATTATTTTTTGTTTTTGTTTTTGTTTTTTTTTTTCTGTAATTTTTTTTATTTTTAAATCGTAAACTTTTTTATCACATCATGTTTTTCTATATACAATATAATTAATTTGCTGATATTTTTCTTTTTACTGCACGCTTTTTATGTGATCTTTTGGCGGCAATTAAAATTAATTTAATTTAATTTGTTTTATATTTGTTACTGCGCGATGCCGTTGATGGAAACAAGTTTGTCTTTTTGATTACACTACCATGTGTATAACTTATGTGGCCATATACACACACATACACACACACACACACTCGTATATATATTTATAGTTATATATATAGTCGTCTGGTATTTGGACGAAGGGCATATCCCATGTACATGCTGATTTACATACACGAATGTGATACATGCAGACGTACATGTGTTTGCATGTGTATGTGTATTAATTTGGTTTTATGGCAGCACTGAATTGCTTTTTACTGTTGCTTGTTTGGCTGCTTTTATGAGTGATTTGGTTTTCGGAGTAGCCACAGATGGCTAAACATTAAAAATTTTAAGCTTGTGATGCAGCTGAAAACATTATTTGCTATGCGTTATGAATGCAGTTCGTTGGCTCGATGGCTGGATGGCTCGCTAGCTCGTTGGCCAACTGTTGCGCTAAGAGGCGCACGCAAATCGCATGCAAAACGCACGCAAATCGCAACTGAAACGCGCGCACGCGACTGCGAAAACGCGTGAACAAAACAGCACAAAAAACGCAAGTTTTTTGCAACGCGCGCAAACGCAAAAAGTTTAAACAGTCCCGCAAGAAAGTCGCACAGAAACTGCAAGAGGATGAAAACTGCAGGCAGCTCACAGCTCGCAGCTCCCAGCGCAGCCGAAGTTGCGGCAGCAGCAACAGTCGCAGCAGCAGAAGCAGCAGCAGCAGCAGTTGAGTGCAATTGCCGTTGCCGTTGCCGGTGCAGCAGCAGAAATAACAATAACAACAGCTATAGCAACAGCAACAGTAACAACAACAACAAGTTGCAAAACACCAACGAAGCGCAGCGAGCAAAAATCGCCAAGCAAAAAAGTGGCAAAATAGCAACAACCTCTCAAAGACCGACTGACCGAGTAATACAGTCCAGCAGCAGCAGCGGCAGCGGCAGCGGCAGCAGCGGCAGCAACAATAACAAAAGCCAACAGCCAGGCAGCCAGGGCTTACGATTGAGGAGCCGAGCTCGAGCATACGAACCTGGGAGCAACGGCAAAAAAGCCGCTAAAACTCAAAAACCTGTTCAGCTGGATGCGGTCGCCGTTTGGTCTCTCTGCCAGCGTCGTTCGTTGCTTCGTTTATCGCCGATCGACGACGCTCTCTGCCAACTCGCAAGCTCTCAGCAGCAGCAACACCAACAGCACCAACAGCTCCAGCTGGCTCTCTCCTTCTCTCTCGGTCGCTCACTCTCTCTGGCTAAGGCGTTGTTGAGTTTCGTTGGTGATTTTCCAGTCTGACGCTCTGCCTGGCTGACCTAGCGGTTCATTTCCAACTCGCAGCTGCGCTATCAGTTGCCGATCAGCTTTTGACCAATAAAAAGAGGTTTCGGCGACGTCGCTGGAAGGCGTCGCAGCCGCAGCAACAGCCGCTGTTGACTGCGGCGCTCAGAGTGCGCGAACGCAACTCTTCGAAAGAGAACAAAAAGAGTTGGCTTAAAAATAAAAAGACGAAAACGTTAAGAGAATCAACCAGAGGCCCGCTGGCCATTTGGTTGATAAGAAATTGAATAAAATTATATGCATTTTATTAGCTGAAACGCGTCAAGTCTTTTTGTTTTTATTTCGCTTAGTTTATGGCATAATTTCGCAGGTAATTCCACAAACGCCTCTCGACAAGTTCAAGCTGAATCGTATCAAGGCTCATTTATCAGCACATAAAAAATTGCCAATTTTCTGGTGAGAAACCAACTTGCCGAGCGGAATAAAAACAGCTAAAAGAAGCAAAAAAGAAAAATATATATGTATATAAAGCTGTTGCTTCTGCTGCTGCTCAACTGTTTGGTGATTAAAATCATAATTGAAATGCGCCCCTTTCTGCTAACTGGCTAAACAGACAAGGACAGCGAACAGCCAAGCAGCAGCAACGGCGGCAGCAGCTACAGCTTCAGCAACAACAACAACTACAACAACAACTGTGACACTTGCCACGCGTCAATGTCAAAGGCCTGCGCTTGACAATTTAATTGTCACACGCCCGCCGCTTTTGGTCAGCACACGAACTCGCTGCCGGGGTTCGAGCTCGAACTCTATTAACGATGCCAATTGACGGACACTTGAATGCAGCCCGACTGTCAGTGTGTGTGTGTGTGTGCAGAGAGAGAGTGGGGGTAGAAGGGAGCTGCAACTCGAACTTTGCATTAACATAAACAGAGAAGAGAAGGGGGCGTCCATAACAGCAAAAGAAACATCTTGAACATTGTCATAAATAACGCGCCAATGACAACTTGTTTGGTCGCTGGCTGGGATTGGGATCGGGACTGGGACTGGGACTGGGCACTGGCACTGGGACTGGAGCTGACACAGCGACTGGGACTGCCTGCTCTAATGCTGGCAATTGACGTGCGGCGTTTGCACCTACTTGGTTTTTGATGCAACAGCAGTTGAGGCAGCAGGGGGAGCAGAGGCAGTCCGGCAGCAGTCCGGCTGCTCCCCAGGCGGAGGCCACATAAAAGTGGCGCGGCAATTGCCAACTTTGGTCAATGGCGGCGACAAGTGTAAAACGACTGTCGATGGCGGCAAACTGCAACAGCAACAACAACAACACTAACAACAACAGCAACAGCATCAATATCAGCTCCTGCTTTAGCTTGGTTTTGGCCTGATCTGGTCTGCTCCTTTCAGCTATCGTCGACACGTTGACGGCGTGTTTGTGTGTTTATGGCAGCTGCCGTTTGATACTCATTCAAGTGCCGCCTAACATGATTTCGGTGTCATCTGCTTTTCAGCTTTAATATTGCCTGTTTAATGTGACATTTCGTAGCTGCATCTTGTTGCTGCCTCCTGCATTATTTATGAGAGTCAACAGCATCTCTAGCATTTCCCCATGCAGGAATCTTAAATGTTTTTTAATTTAGTGATGATTGATGTCTTGTCCACGTTGCCTTGACAACGCGACACACTTGACGCAGCGACGTCGACGTCGACTTCATCTGATTGCCATTGACTGCTGCTGCTGCCTGTTGCCTGTTGCTTGCTGCCTATTGGGGATACGCAGCCAAAGTGGACGTCAGCACAAAAGTCAATTAAGCTGCGATTTAAATGCAGCCAGGGTCAATGTCAATGGCTGCTGACTAGAAAGGCGCGCACACCAAAGCCACCAAATGCCAGCCAGATGTGGCCAAAAGCCTCTTTGGTTACGTGCTGCTGCTGCTGCCCATTGTGCCCCATTTGACCTGATTTTATTTGCAGTATTTTACTTTTATTACTATACTGTGCGCGGCACACTGATGCGGAACTGAATTCGAAATGAAATTGCAACCACAAATTGCGCGGCGGCCCATCGACAATTTCATTTTTCTCAATGCAGTCGAGTTCAAAAGGTTTGCCAAATTATAAATTAAAAGTAAATCGAATCGAATGCGCGCCCATTTGTCTCTGAACTTGAAAGTGCCTGCTGCTGCTCCGGCTGCTGCTCCTAGTCTCTTGTGAAAGTCAGGTTTGGGGTCAGGCCTAGACAGAGCGAGCGCCATTCAGCAGGTGCATGCCAAATCCGTTTGTCAGCGCTTGCCGTCGCGTGTGTTTTTCCAGCTTGTTCTAATTTGCATGCAGCAAACGGAACTGAAGCCGGACTGCCGACATCGACATCGATGTCTGCCACATGCCATGACGAACTACTTGACACTGGCTTGACTCGAAAGATCCGCACACACACATACACATATGGGCACAGAAATGCGCATAGTCAGCATCCAGTTGTCGCGCCGTGTGGGCGGATTCAGTGCGCCAGTGGCACGCCGAAGCGTTTGCGTTTGCGATTGCGATTGCCGCAATCTCAATTCATAATGATTATGCCGGCCATTAGCAGAGCGAGCATCGACAGCAGCCTCCGCCAGCAGCTTCATTGCTAATTACAATTGCCTGACAACGCCGAATGGTCGAATGCTTTTACGAGGACATCGGCTCCGGCCGGGCTGATTTATGCCCACGCATTGCCATCGGCTGTCATTGGCTGTGGGCCATTTGGCTGTCAGGTTTTAGTGCGTGCATCACTCATTGTTACAGTTAGAGAGTTGGCGGCTCTAATTTAATTTAAATGAAACTCTCTGCAGCACAAGAAAATAGACACCCGCGCCCGCCAGCTGCACATTTGTCTGACAGCGACAGCGACTGCGACTGCTGCAGCGACTGCGCCTGCGACTGCAAGCTGGGCAAACGGATCTTGGTCCACATCCACTTGGCTGTCGGCTGCTGCAGCTTGACTAGGTGAAATTTTGAGCTGACGTGGGCGTTTGTAATATTTTCAGTTTTATGGCCGTCGTTCACAATGCACTTCAATTTTGTGTCTCTCGGCGGGCAAACATCACATTGCATTGCATTGCATTGCACTGCACTGCATTGCAATGGCCGAACTGGCATGGCCATTAACCCATTAAAATGTACCTGCAGCTCGACATCAAGCTGAGTCCTCAATTGCAAATCATGTCCGAGCACGAGATGCCAAATAGAAACTGCGACACATCCAGGGCAAAGCTGCAAATAAAAACTCTAATGAAATGATGTATGTATTTATTATCAACTTTACAACACATAGAAAGTTAATAAATAATACTTATAATATAACCATTTACCCTTAGCTACCTAAGCACATTACAAACCCATAAGCTAATATTTACGTCTGAAAATTAAAATTAACTATCAATTGTAAAATTAAAGAGTGAAAAAAAGAAAATAATATTAAAGATCAAAGAGAATTTGTAAAATTCAAGATTAAATTAAAATAAAACATAATAGTTTTGTGATTCAACTACAAATTCACAATAAATTCTATTATTAAACAAAGTGAAATAAAATAAATAAATTCTACTTTTACTTCAACTACTATTCACAATAAATTGTAAAATTAAAGAGTGAAACAGATGGTTAAAAAAAAAACAGCTTTTGCCGTTTGATAAATCGTCTAAGGCTTTTCGCTCTAAACGTTTTATGGCTCTTTAACAATCTGTATCTAAAATGAATTAGAAAAATGAATGCTAATGGTGTAAACGACTGTCCGCTTGACTGTTGATCATCAGCAACATCAGTGATTGTCATCGTCAGCCTCAGCCGCAGCAGCAGCAGCAGCAGCAGCAGCAGAAGCATCATCATTGCTGTGTTAATTCATTTTGCTCGCGCTTATCAACAGCGCCATCAGCGCAAAAGCGAACATTTGTTAAACACTAAATGCACTTATTTGTTTTGTGGCACTGGCATCCGCATCCGCAGTCGCCGTCGCCGTCGCCGTTGCCGTTGCCGTTGCCGTTGCCGTCTCAGTCGCAGCGAATGCCACACAGCGGCAGCAGCGACTAACTGACTGACAGCAGTTGGTAGCTGGAAAGCTGGCTGCGCAGTGGGGAAGCTACTAAAATGAGCAGCCGTCTCGGAGACGGAGTCGGACTTGGACTCGGAGTTGGAGCTGGAGTTGGAGTCAAAGTCAGAGGCAGAGGCAGCCCCATGGCGGCACCAACTCTGACTCCGACAACACAGTTTCGACTCCCACGTTTGCGCAGCCGCATTGCACAAATTGCATTATTTGCACGCTGCAGTTGTTGTTGTTGTTGTTATTGTTGTTGACTGTTTACTGTTGACTGTTGTTGTTACTATTATCATCAACATTGTTCTTGTTTGGGGTCTAGCAAAATTTCTAACGTTTTGCTGTGCGGTGCATGACGGCAGCGGCACTTGACGCCACGAGAACATAAAAATGCTTTTCAGCACTCGCACTCGAACGGCGGCGACTGCGACGGCGGCAGAGGCTGCTGATGCGCTTGCTGCGCTGTTTAACTAAACTACTCCAGTCAAAATAGCATTTTAATAGACGCAGCTACAACAACAACAACAACAACGACAAGTTTGTCTGCAGCAGTCGAAAAGGTACGACTAGTAGATACCATAAAGCTTTGATGCAGGTATTCCAGGATTACGTAAATTTTAAATACAAACAGTAATTTATATTCATACATTTTAAATATAATTTCTCTTTTATTAAAGAGTATTGATTTAATTTATTTTCCCTTTTTCTTATTATTTTCTGCATTATCAATGTAATGTTTTGCTGGGAAGCTAAGAGCAATGTATGTTAATAAATGTATTGAGATTAATGTTCTGAGTAATGAAATCATATAGAGTACATGATTGGTAAAGTAGAGGCGTATTGAATGACATGCAACCGTCTGCATGTTACATAGAGTACCTCATTAGCAGCATACCTTGCTTACCTGATAGCATGGCTTGCAGGGTATTTGAAATGCAGCAACTGCACCAGCTAGAGTCGACACGACGACCTGGCTCGGCTTTATGACGCTGCAACATGTGAAAATACTTGAGGAGAAGAAATTACAAGCACACGCTTTTCTAATCTAAGCGAAGAACCTTTTGCAGCATGTCCAAAAAACTAAAATTTGACAGCGGGCCGCGGGGGGCGGCTGGGCGCAAATCTTTATTTTGTGTTTTATGTGCGCGCCGCGACTCGGGAATAAAACCCAGTTAGCTGCCTCGGCCCCCAAAATAAATACCACTTGCAACGCCCTGCTTAGCTTCTCTCTGCTCTCTGATGTTGCTTTGTTGATGTTGTTCATATCGTTGTTATTATTCCTGCTGTTGTTGTTGTTGCTTGTTGCTGTTGGTGTTCGTGTTTACTCTAATGCTGCTGCGCTGAGGTGCACACATTTAGCGCAACGCTTGACTTACCCTTACCCCATTTATTTGGGTGGGTGTCTGTGTAATGAGCAACTGTTTATTGCTGTCTGTGGCTGGCAAGTGAAGTGCTCATCATGACAGCTGTGAATTTGCCAAGGCGAAGATGATTTATAATTGTCATAGACTTCCTGGTTTTAGCCATTCAAAAGCACTGCAAACTGCATGCCGTACACACTTGTGCTCGTAATCGCATTCATGCCATATACATTTCAGCTCCTTGGCAGCTTCAGCTCTGTGCAGCACATCATGAGCTGCCCCAAAGCAAACAGAGATTGTTAGGCGCACTCCAGTCAAGTTATGGGGGGAGCTGCCTTTGTTCGCGCTCATAATTGTTAGGAAATTGCTTTTATTTTCATTCATACAGGTCATTTGTCAATAGTTAGATTTCAGTATGAGTTTATAATTGCTTATGCTCTGAGTATTAGGTGTATCCTTTGCCTTATTGTATGGGGTTCCCCTATTCAAGATTGTGTAACCAACTCATCTACAGTTCATAACTAGCTACAGTGGCTCCACTCATTTGCCTAGCTCCTTGGCATACTCTATAAATCACTGCTAGTCCATAAAATTGCCCGTAATAACAACAATAGCAAATAAGCCAGCTGAATTATGCAATTGCTTGGGCCAGGCCAGAGGCAGTTGTTGGCAATTAATTTAATTACAACTGCATCGAAGCACACACACACACTCAAGCACAAACACATACACCCCACGCCCCGTAATATTTTAATTAGTTTTAAATGCATTTCAACAGACGCCTAGATGCAGTGAAGCGTTGCTGGAACCAACAGAGAGAGAAAAAAATCAGAAAAATGCGAAAATAGTTCAATCTAACGAGGGCCATTTGTAATTTTATTGACTGCCAGTCGACAGTCGATTAATGGCGAGTTCTGTGGCGCAATTTTCAAATTCGGTGCAGCAGAAGCGCCCCCGGCGCAGACATGTGCGATTGTCTGGCTGCAGTTTTGCATATAGCTGCATTTTCGACATTAGCTCACAATTTGATGGCCCAAAGCTGTCACGCGGAAAAAAAAATAGAAACTATACAACAAAATAAATGTAAAGCAGCAAACACATTTGCAACATTTTGACTTCTCGTCAAATGTGGCTGCCGCACAGCCCAGACAATGTTTGCTAAGCAGGCACACGTCGAGCCACCGAACAGACTCGAGTTGAGTCGCAGCAGCCTCAGCTCAGCCTCTGACATATTCCTTGTTGACGGCGCACGACTTGGTGAAGGACTGGCTGACTGGCACGGATTGAGGGCATCATTATGATGTGACTGTGACTCTGACTATGACTGAGACGCAGACGCAGACGCAGACGGAGATGGAGATGGAGATGGAGACGCGGGCGGTGGTGACGGCAACCTTTCGGGAGGGGCCACATAAACATTTTCATTTTCGTTTGGCATAGAAACGTCGCCGCTTGGCACATTTATCAAAAAATGCCTTACTGACATTTGCAAGCCACTTGAACTGGGTTAGCGGTGCAGCAGTGATTTTTTCTGTTTGCCTCTTTTTTTTTGCTGTTGTCCATGTCCAGCTTGAAGCTCATTAATTTTATTTGTTGCCAAGTAAAGATTGTTTGCCGCCTTTGGGCGTCGCAATGTGGCGATTTCTCAATACACAATTTTATAGCCATCTATTGAATTGAGAAATGACTCCAAGATTTGCTGCCCCAAATGCCAATTAGAGATTGCCCAAATCAAAGGGCGGCCCTCTAATGATATCAGCTCCAATCGGAGCATTAAAAATGTATCTCTTTTGTCATAATTCGTTTGTAACTACATAGTAGTAGTAGTAGTAGCCACTAAATCAATTAACGCCTGCAGCCAACTAGGCGAGATAACGAGGCACGGCTAAAAAGCAAATTATTTTGACATTTGCAACCGCAATACGCCCGACAGCTCGACTGCCCGACAGCCCGACTGCCCGACTGCCTGTTGCCTGTGATGTAATCAGCCGTTTGGCATCGGCTCGGCCACAAATATGTTTTATCGCATTTATTATCAGTTGCACAAAATCGTTTATAATTGAAAAACTGTTAACTAGATTAGCGGCCATTAAAGACGAACGCGTTGCGGCCAACTAAACGACGGGCGTTGCTCTCGTTGCTCTCGTTGCGGCCAGTTTATTTGGCCGGCCAGATAAGTCACTCGCTCAATCGGCTACTTTGCAGCTAAATCACTCAGCTTCAGTTACCAAAATGGTGCTATTGGCAGGCAGCGGGGCAATTAATCAATGGCAGGCTGCCCGAAGGGACATGCTCTCCATATTTGATTTGATTTTGTTTATTTAAGTGCATTCAAATAAGCCTCTTTACTTGTTGTTTTTATTTTACTTTTTTTTTATATCTAATTAAGTTGTTTTAGCGGAATTTGCGGCCATAAAATTATGCAAATGCCACCGCACACCGCACATTGCACGCCCGGCTCTCGGGACACGCTGGCTCCATGCATTTTTACATTGGTAATTTGCACTCGGGCGCCCTGAGGGGCCAACAGCGAAATCGTAAATCACAAAACTGGGCAAGTTGGCTTTTATTTAGCATTTGAATAGCGCCAGCTCATATTCTGATATATTTATTCGGCGAGGGTGGAGCGAGCTCTGGCTGTGTTTGCATTGCATTCAAAATAAGGATACATTTTTCAAAATATTCTATTTTATTTATAATAATTTAGCTTCGGTTCCACCCAGTTGGCCTACAAATTTGTTCATTAACCTGGCTTTTGACGGATAACTAGGAGTGTATAGAATGTACATTTTAATTTCTGTTTTATTCAAACTTTAAAAATTATTTAAAGACTATTTGAATAGGCTATATTTTAAAACGTCAAATGAAAATGATTTACTTTATTAATACTGAATAGCTATTACTGCTAAAAAATATCAAAAATATTTATTGGAAACAAATTAAATTTTTAATTTATTTATTTACAAATTTTTATAATTAAAAAAAATTTATATTTTATTTATTTATTTATTTTTTTTTTATTATAAATTTAAGTCTATTTCTTTGTAATTGTTAAAGGAAAACTGTGTATAGAAATTAAAATAATTGGTTTTTATATTGTATATTATAATGTAGATCTTAGTCGTTACTAATAAAAATAATCATATTAATATGATTTCCATAAATTAGTATAAGCTGATATTATACTGAACAGACTCTAGTTGTGAACAAAATCTATTAGGTTATTATGCAAATCCCTAGCTTATTATCTTATAATCAGGTATAATTACCGAATAAAGGCATGAAATAAAAGTGTTTATAGATAACTAAATCGCTCTCACGGAATATGCCCTGCACTGCAGTAGCATTTCGAAATGCTTCACTTCAAGTTTTCTGGCCAAGTCACAAGAAGTTCTCATGCTCGTTAAGCAGCGCATCATGAATTTTTAATTGTCATCAAGGCATGACACGAGGCAGCCTAAAATTGAGCACGCATTTGTTTATTTGATTTTTATGATGGCTCCTGCTCGGTTTGTGGTTGCCAACTGGGCAGCTGGTCCACAGCAGAGTGCAGACCACGGACTGCGGACTATGGACTGCCGAGTGCCGAGTGCCGTCTGCCGATGATGACGCTGGGTTTGTTTGCTTGTTTAGTGCCCACACACGCACATAAAGATGTCAACGCTTAACTTATCAAGCGAGTGAGGCAAGCAGCGGCAGACGACGCCAACGATGCTGACGTTAATACAATAAAAACTACAATAATTTCTTGTTTGGGTTTTATTTGCGTGTCGTTGTTGCTGGACACACAAAATACAAATACAAGTAGCGCCCACCGTTGGCCGTTTATCAAACAACAATAAACTGTAATTTATGAAAAATGCTTGTAAAATGACGATAAAACAAGTGCTAGCCAGACAGACGGACGGACCGACGGACGAATGGATGGACAGAGGAACGGCCATAGAGACACTGCAAGCACAACGACAACAATGATGATAATGATGATGATGATGACATGGACATGGACATTGCTGCCCGTCTTGTGCAGGGGCAAAGCTTAAGACCGAGTCACAGTCACAAGTGTGCAGCCATGTGGGTGTCTCTTTCTCTCTCTCTCCCTCTCTCTGCTCTATGTGTGTGTGTGTGTGAAGACAAACAATTCATTGTATGCAAGTGTCTCGCTGTCGTGGCTCGGGGTCTGCGATCCCAGCTGCATCTTCACTTTGGCCTGCACATTTGACCATTGTCGTCGCGCTTGCTTTGTGCTAGCCCAGCCAAGTGGGCAGCCTGGCGACAGGTCAGGCCAACAGCATTTGTCCAACTCGAAACTTTTGCTTTCATAGCCCGACTCTTTAGCTCTTTATCTAATTGTGCTAGACAATGTTGAACAATGCCATATTAATTGAGTTCACCGAGTTTTGCAAGTCAGCCCTTAAAAACGCTGACACCACAACTTAGGCAAAACTCCGCGAGATGCTCGAATGTCCAGGCGAAGTTGCGTAATCAGCCAGGCAGTTCTAGACAGTATATCAGATATCGAGTCTAGTAAATATGTAGTTCGTTGAGCAAAACAGAGACAACTCTCAGCCAGCCGTGTCCTGCTGAGATTAGTCGCAGATCCCGTGGCGTTGGCAGTGGGTGAAAATTCTCTAAACAAAGCTACCAACTTACACCTTGAGTTGTTTGTTGTTTCGGTTGGCTTTTGTCTGCTGCTTGTTTAGCCCGCAAATAAAATAAATGCAAATCGACTGCAAAGAAGCCACCACAGAGGCACGACGAACAGCACGAAGACTCAATTCGGCGTCAGAAATAAGCAACGAGCAGGCAAACCGCAAGAAAACAACCAAATTATGTAAAACCCTGCCAACAGGCAGCCAAGTATCAGCTAACAAATTGTGGCTTATAGTGCCCGTTGTGATGTTGTCGCCTTGCCCTTCCCCTCCCCCCTGGCTGCTTGTCTGCCTGGGCCAATTCGATTAACATAAACCGAAGAACTACTATTCGCCATAATAAGAGGCATTTACTTGCAGCCACATAATACAAATTTGTATTCACGATTTTTGACTATTGAGGCAGCAGAGTCAACAAACACCTGATGCCAAGCTTGGTCAAATGAATAACTCAATAGGCAGCAGCTAACTGTAAAGCTCAAAGTCGGCTAAACCCATGGAGGGATTCTAAGTGTTAATCGTTGTCGAAATGAATCAATTGAAATTATGAATGTAGACAGCATCTCATATATTTCCAAGCCTCTGACAATTGGCATACTGAGCTTCACAGAGAGAAAGAAAGAGGGAGAGGGAGAAAAGAAGAGTAAGAGTAAGAGGAGGAAAAATCAACAATTTATGGCGCCACGATTTGTTGACAAATTTCTCACAACACGATCCATAAATTATGTGGCCGTGACCGTGGGCTGCCTGTGGAAAAGCCAGCCCAGAGATGGGATGCCCCGCCGATCTGCCGAGCCGCACGACATGTGGGGCAATTTGGAACCGTAATCGTGCAGTAGGTGTCACTGGAGACGGCTGACACTATTTCGTTTGGCCTAGCGCTTATAATTTGCTGCAAATTATTTGATATGTCGATGAAACGTAAAGTCGATTTTCAATTTCGACCCTGAAATTAATATTGTAAGCGAAACTTTCTCCTGCTGTTATGCGATTGCTGTCCAGAAGGATCAATGGAGATGGCCTCATGTTTTATTGCGCACATAAAGAACGCCGTATGAACTCTGGCATCCAGCGAACAAGAAATGAGCAAAACAAAACAGAAATATGTAAGCACGTTGCAGGCGGGCATACACGACTCCACAATACTCAGTCAGCAGGGTCTGCTCTAGCTTATTAGGGAGAGCAAGCTGCAGGAAAAAACTTTTCCGATATGCCTTGTTCCAAATGAGTGATGATACTTGACTTATATATACCAACTCTAACAAAACCAATATACCCTTTTCATCAATGGGCATCAATACTTTTGTATAAAAATAACTTGGCTTACCTGCGGCTGCCCTTTAGGTTGACCTGGCCAGTTGGGCAGGAGTTGTGCCTTTTATCCACGCCATGCTAAGGCTTACATTTTTATGTGTGCGATATGCAGCCACAGCTGATTAACAGAAATGCATGTTTAAACAGTAAATTTGTTTGTTTGTTCGCTGTCAATGCAAATGCAGCAATCATTATTTTCGAGCAACATATTATTGCCATAATTGGCATATCCCCAAGCAATTACAAAGGCAAACAATGTGAAATGCATTGCGTTACACTTACGACTTCTCGCTGCGGTGCTGCAGTCCTTTGCGGTTGCTGGCGCACGTCATGTGGGTCAACGGCAGTGGCAGCCTCGCTGCAGAAATCTATCAGCTGTACGCCTTGGTGCTGCAGTTCGTCGATAGAAGAAGCATATTTTATTACAATCCCGGCAGGCTGGACTGCGACTGGCAGCGGTGGCAGCAGCGCGGCAACTTAAGCAGCCAGCCGCAGTGGGTGTGGCACAGTCGAATGCCCTTTGCCCAGCTGAAAGAGCAACAGACCAGCGAGCTGTTTGTTTTGGCCTGCTTGCCAGCGAGCTATGACGTGCCCGGCCTGGCTGGTTTATCTGGCAGTCTGAATCACCTGAAAGATATGCCTGTGCTCATTGAGCTATGGGACAGCACCGCCATTCATCAATCGGACAAGGACTCCTTGGCTAGTCAAGTCCTGGCCTATTGCCTGAAGAATTCCATGCTCAATGTGGCGCTCTATTTTCAGCAAGACAGAAGTCATTTGACGCTCTACAGCTTCTCAGCATTTCCCAGCTTCACGCTGATCAAACGAAACCTACTGCACTCTAGATTAGCTGGAGGAGCAGGTGAGCTCTTTCCTGACCAGCTGGCCAATCTTAGAGGCTACACTGTGCGCATCATGCCTGCTTATTCCGAGCCATCTTCAATCATTGAGCGCGATGCAAACGGAGAGCATCGTATTTCGGGATACGGATGGCGCGTGATAGAGACATTTGCGCAGAAGCTTGGGGCCAATATTTCTATCGTCTTGCCCACTTGGCGGCCGGAGAGATTCTTAACCGAGGCCTATATGTTGGAGTTCACAAGGAATGGAAGCATCGATTTTGGTCTGCTCAGTACTCAAATGACCCACAGATTTCACAACAGGTGAGCAATGTACTTGGAAAAGCTAAGAGCCTATTGTCATTGGATGTGTCTTCATAGGTACTATCAATACTCGTATCCAATCTTTTATGGCGGCTGGTGCATCATTTTGCCAGTCGAGCGTCACATAGACCTGCGTGAGGTGTTCAAGAGAGTCCTGGAGACAAAGGCATTGGCTCTGCTTCTCATCAGCTTAGGCTCCTATTATCTTTTGCTTTATCTGGAACCTATCAGCGTTCCAGCCTGGCTTCGTTCCTTCTTACGTAGCCTGCGGATAGCACCCTGGATATTAGCTCTCCTAGTGCTATGCGCCTGCCAGGCCCAGTTATTTTCACTGATCAACATGCGTCCCATTGAAGCACGCATCGACAGCTTTGACGCCTTGCTAGCAACGAATCTGCGTATTTTTAGTCTGCGCGAGCAGTTCGACAACTTGGACGACGAGTTCCGCGCCAGATATGCGTCGGCATTTAGGTTGACTGGAAATGTCACGAATTTTTTCCAGCTGCGCAATAGCTTCAACACGAGCTGGGCTTACCCAATCACAACCATCAAATGGGTCGTAATGAACGAGATGCAGAGCTATTTTCAAAGGCCGGTCTTTCGCTACTCCGAGCTATGCTTGTTCCAGAACTATCCCTACAGCATCCTGTTGGCCGACGAGTCCATATTCCGCAGAAGATTGATGATGTTCACCATGAGATCACGCTCGTCCGGCCTCATCAATCATTGGATGCGACACAGCCTCATCGATATGGTCAAAGCTGGTCGCATGAAAATCCAGGACTACAGCACGCCCAGCCAGGTGCAGCCGCTGCGACTACAGGACCTGCGCTATGTGGTGCTCTGCCTTGGCGGCGGCTTACTTCTAGCAGCCACTGTGTTCGTGGCCGAGCTGCTGCCGTTCTACGTCAATGTGTGGCTGGATAGCTTGTAGAGAGCTGCAGAAGTCATTGTTGCTTTGTGGCATATAAAATGAATGCAAATTGGCTGTCAGGAAGCCACCGCAACTTCACGACGAACTACACGAAGATTCATTTCGGCCACAGAATTGAGTCGCAACCACAAGAAAACCACCGAATTCTGCTAAATCCGGGCAACAAGCACAAGCACAGAGCTATTCAACACCTCGCTAGAGACTCACTCGGTCAGATATAATTGGAGACTATCTCAAATGGGAGATATGAATATGTATTCTATCAGCTCTTTGATTTGTACTTGAGGCTTACACTTTTTCGAATGTCTATGCAAAATATGTTCGGGCTTGTTTGCATATGCAGAAATATACGAATGCTCTGCAATTGCAGCATGGCAAAAGGTTCGCCTTTACCTTGAAGCCAAGCGCATGAGTCACTGTCAGATGGCGACCGCCCTGGTCGAGCTGGCCGGAATGGACAACGCGTCATCGCTGTGGTCGTCCAGGTGTTCAATTCAATGCTGACGCTGACCTTAATACTCGAGCTGCTGGAGAAGGCGGCCAGAATTTTTGACAAATTGTCGCTGAATGTGCGCAGAAATCAAGTTTATGGTCAATTTGCTTGGGCAACTTTTAAAAAAATACCCATTGATACACGCACACACACACACAAACACACACAGACAGATGCTTTTGCAGAATAAGCCATATGAAACTGTTTTTTGACTTCAACTCTATCGCATTGTCGACTGTGGTAGAAAGTTGCACTAAGCTGGCATTAAAATACCAAAAATAGTCATCGGCCGCTGCAACTGCCAATTCCAAGGTGTTAAAATACTAACGTATGCATTAAAATTGCTGATGAAGCGTCTTGTAGTCTGGCTGGATTGTGGGATTACCAAATATTTGCGACTGCTGCCAAAAGTCAAAAGAAATCAATCAAAATGCCACAATCAGCAACAACAACGGGCGCCAAAAGAAACAAAAGGCAACTGCAACAACAACAACAACAACAGCTGCAAGAGCTGTAGCTGCAACAGCAACACACGCCACCGACAGAAGCGACAGTCTGACGTGTGCCTAAGACGCTTAGTGGCTGCCTGCTTGGCTGCTTGCCAGCCTGCCAGCCAGACGACGGCGGCTGCTGGGGCATGGACAGACAGCCCCTCATCTCTAAGTGGACAACAAAACGCCTCCAACACATTTGGGCGCGAAAAATGTGTTGCCATTGCCGGCGATGCTAAAGCAATAGCTGCTGCGGCTGTTGTTGCTGTTGCTGTTGCATTAAGTTTAGCCAGGCCAAGTGTTTGCCAAGTGCTTTTGGCTGGCTGCTGAGCTGCTGAGCTGCCTCCTCTCGATGCTGCAGTTGCAGTTGCAGTTGCAGGGGCGTAACGGCTTTTATACACCGACTGCGACGGCGACTGCGACTGCAACTGCAAATCTGCTGTGATGCATATATAAAGTAAAATAAATAAGCCAACTTTGATCTTCATTTGTTGTTGTCAAGCAGCTGACATGACTCTGCCATTGCCATCGGGCTTGACACATATTTGCATAGTTTAGTCGAGAACAAAATGGCTGAGCCGAAATGTTGACAAGTGTCTGTCAGGCGAACACTTCGTGGAGCTGGGCCGCAGCGTCGCGTCGTGCATAAATTTGCATGCGGTCGCATCTCACGCTTCAGACTAAAGCTCGGCATATACATATATGCATATCTCGAAATATAAATAGATACATATATATATTGTACCCATGTATGTATGTATCTTCTGTGGCAGTGAAATTTTTTCGCCGACATTTCGAGCGCACCTTTATGGTCTATTATACTAACGGGATTGCCCCCAGAGCTGGCAATAATAAGTAAATTGATTGAAAAGTGCGATATCATGTTTGGCCGCTATTGAACGAACGGAAATGGCCCAGCCCATTCCGCCACCCCCCACAGACAGACTCCACACAATTTTTGTGGTAGCGCATTCAATGTCGATTTCGTTTTGCACCCGAGGCGCTGATACGCAGCCACAGATAGAGCAGTGGGGTTGGGTCAGTTTGGCTGGGTCGTTGCCAATGCCACGCATACAGGGTGCGGCCAGGCCCAGGCCTATGACGCCCACCTCGTTGGCCCCCGCCGGCCAATCAGTTAGGCTCGGGGTCGGCCTGCCTCAATGTGGCCGGCAATATGCTTTAAATAAATCATTAGCGAATTTGCAGCAGCCCGCAACGGTTGCCATCCCGATCGATAAACGAATTCTATGCTCGCTAATTTTAAAGTGAATTGCATTTTAATAAACATATATATATGTATGTGTGTGTATATATATTTATTTGGTGTAATTAATTTAGTTTCCGCGGCTTTACATAACATTTGATCTTAAAGTTCCCTTTCGCTGTTCGTTGCCTAAGTCTTTTGATGTGCGTGTGTGCCAGTGGCAGCAACAACAACAACTTCAACAAGTGCTTGGCGACATGTTGCTGGCGTGTAATTAGCATGCTAACTGACTGCCAGTTTGGCTAACTTTTTCGGCCAGCTTGCAGCGCAGATCTGGCGCACCTGCAGCTGCTGCCGTTTCCGCCAGCGTCGACATCTCAAATGATCTCATAAAATGCTACTTAACACGTCGTCGTCGTCGTTGTTGTTGTTGTTGCAGCGGCACCTAAGTCGCATGTTAAACTCAAACGTAATGATAACTCTTTGGCTCGTGTGTGCGCGACCGGCTGACTGATCGTGTGAACGTCTGTCTGGCGATTTTTATTGACTTTTCATTGATTGCTGAGCCGAGCAGCACACACTAAATATTATAAAAAAAAAAAAACACAAACACAAAAAGACAGCAAAAACGCACAGTTCTTTTCAACATCGCCGTCTTTTTGGCACATGCGTAATTAAAGCGCTGTAAAAACTCGCGAATTGTGTTAACCAGTTGAAATGTTTTCATGCGATTTTTTGTCAATATTCAATTTTTGCGCCGCTTTTATATGCCCAATACGAGCTGTTGTAACGCATTTCAATGCACATATTTGATTGTGCGGTTTTTCTTATTCAATTTCGTATTTATATTTTTTTTTGCCCAAAATTTAATGGACTCTTTCGGTGGACATGCAAATATATGGTTTCCTGCCTGCTGGCAGCCAGAGCCATATCAACAGCAACAACAACAGCAACAGCGGACAGAGCAACAACTTCGTCAGTAAATGCTTCAGCCCATAAATAGGCAATTTTCGCTTGGCCGTTTAACGCCAACACCAAAATTGGGCTGGTCTGCAGCGAGTCGAATCGATTATCGTGCACTTAACACCAGTCAGCTCTTTAACCTGTGCTCTGGATCTCTTGCTCGAGCGAGTTGGGGGCAGTGTTACCCTTAAAGGTTTTTCTGTAACGATTTTCAAAATATTTTCAATCAAAAACTAGGCGGTAACTGCTGCATGTAGCGAGCGTTGATTGCCCTGCCCGGCACTCGAACATGATTGAAAGATGAAAAAAAAGCACAAAAATAACAGAAACCTCGACCAGAGCCGCAATCAAGGCCAGTGCTGGCATCATTATCAGTTTCAGTCGCAGTCGTTTCGGCTTCGGCTTCAGCTTCAGCATCAGCATCGGCATCGACATCGGCACTGGCTTCGTGCTGATTATCAGCATGTGCACTGGCTGGCCGACAACGACAACGACAACGGCAACGACAACGTCGCCGCATGTGCTTTTGCCCTCGATCCATAGATCAAGATCATAAATAGCAATAAGCCAAGCCAGACAATGTCTGCTAACTGTTTCAGGCAATCAATCAATCCATCTAGCCGCGATGCTGCGCCGACTGCAGCTGCTGCTGCCGCTGCCGCTGCTGCTCAGTTGACGCCGACAGCATTTTGCGAGCCTCGCGCTGTCCATTTGGAAAGTTCATTCAGTTGCGCTTCAGTTTTTCCTCTATTTTTATTTATTTTCATTTTGTTTTTCCTCAGCATTGTTGTTGTTGTTGCTTTTTTTCTCTCGAAAACCAAGTCTGCTGCAGCATTATAAAACGTGATCGATTGATTTGTGCGATCGCGAGGGCAGCAGCGGGGCAAAAGTAGTGTTGGCTGTGGCCGCAGCAATAGCTGAAGCTGGAGCGCCGGTTGCAAGTTCAACGAGCCGATTGACTGACTGACTGCTGACTAGATAATTGTAGCGTTCTGCCGCTTACGCTGATGCTGACGCTGAAGCTGACGCAAACGCTACTTTTTGCGCTGAACAGCTGGAGCAGCAAACGGGAAGCGGGCAGCAGACCGTGCTGCCGCATAGCTGAGGCATGCAGCGCATTCCACTTGGCTTGGCCAGCTTCTTCTTGCCATCTCCCTCTGGCTCACCTTCTCCGATTTCCTGCTCGGCTTCCAGCGTCTGCTCTCTCGCTGAAAGCGGGCAATCTGTCAGGCTGACAGTTGGCCCAGTCACAGAATTCTGCCGGCCGCTGTCGGCATTGCATTTGATGATTGATGATTGTTGAAACGCGAACAAAATTATGATTAAATAAGTAATTGTAGTTAAACAAAACGGCAATAGCGATGGTGACGACGTTGTCGACGAGCACGATTGAGCCAAAATGGCCAGCAAAAAATGCTAAGCAGCTAACTGCATGCGGCGGCTGTGATAGCTGAAAAGCAGTTGGATCAGTTGCAGTTGCAATTGCCGATGGAGATGAAGATGGAGATGAAGATGAATATGAGCATGAAGAGGGAGATGGGGATGGAGGTAACACTGACGTTGCTATGAATGATCTTTACTTTTGCAGTCGCCATTCAATTAGCTGCTAAGCATTGGCCATTGGCCAGCCGGGCCAAGAGATATCGGATTCTAGCCGAGGCCTAGGTCAATGCGGCTTGGGTGGTCCGCTGCGTTGCCAAAGGTCAAATGCAGTTAAAAAGTAGATCAATACTAAAACTGTTTCACACACACACATAGAAACACACGATAACTAGGGTAGGATACATGAAAGATATGAAATAATTTAGCGCTCATAATAAATTCAAGCGCTCGGCAATTAAATCGTAAATTTTTACAACTACAAATTTACAGTTATTAAAAACATAATTTGTTGTTGCTGCCTGCTATTATTAATTACTACAACTGTTCGGTGTCACGCTTAAAAACAAGGGGCCACGTTGGCGGCGTTGCCTGCATTTGTCTGCTAAGTGAGCAGTCGAAGCGAACGAAAGACTTAGGCTACGAACTTGAGTTCAATCAACATTTTCAATTTAAAAGCACTCGCTGCTCGGCGGCTGCTCCGCAAGTCATTTGTGCACTGGCACGTTTTTGTTATGTGTGCCTTAACACCAGCGAGGGCCACTCATAGAGTTTCACAATTCTCATAATGTGACGCCAGAATCAATAGAGCCATACGAATTAAGCAAGAATAATGATCGCTTATTGGTTCGTTAAATAGTTTTTGTTCTTTTTTTTCAGATTTTTCCAGCTACTCATTGTTCGCGTCTGGCTGAGTGGCGAATCGTGGAGCACGTGTTGCCCCCGCTAGACTTCACTGCTAATCGCCCATATTTACCAATGTCGTTTGCTCGCTTGCTCAGCTTTTCGCGATGCTTATCGCCAAATGTGTTGAATGCTTGGCGGGTGCGCGGCCGTTGCAAAATGGCAGAGAGAAAAAAATAAATAAATAGAAATACAGCAAAATTAATTAGAACAAAATACAAAACGCTCAAATATTTACAACAATGGGCGTGCCCGTTTGGCGGATTTGGTGTATTTGTTTTGGCCAAAACAATTGGCAACAATTTGTGGCAACAACTGCCAGTCAGAGTGGCGCACTCAAAGTCACAATGCCCAGGCAGGCATGACGATGTGGCAGCCGTGGCGTTATCGCGATTTATGTTCCTATGAATTATTTGTTAAATTGGCTGCCCGCACATGTGTGCCGATTGCCGATTGACGAAAGGATCGCTGCCCAATCAATGGGCAAACGCTAACAGCTGGCGCTGGGATGCCGAGCGGAGTCTGGCTGGCCCGACCGGTTGCCCAAAAGCGAAAACTTCCAACTAATTAGGCGTGGTGGCTTTTAATCAAAACGATTAAAATGCTTTCCGACAATATTTTTCCACGCCTAATCAAAGACTTTATGCCATTTTTTGCATTGCGCTCATGACAGCTGCAATAACTGCTGCCAGAGTCGAACCTGAAGCTCAAGCTGAGGCTGAGGCTGTAGCTGCTGCTTTAGCTGAAGCTAAACTGGAGTCGGGGCACGGGCGTGGCGTTGCCATATCAAATTGTGCTGCAATTTATTAAAAACGAAATATGTGCGAGCCGGGTGAGCCGGGTGAACCGGGCGACGGTACACACGAACGATAACAAGTTGTCGAACCAGATGTCAAAGCGATTTGCAAATATTTGACAAGCGCAAAACACCGACACCGAAAACCATAAGCCGAACACCGCAAACAGAAAACACTAAACTGCAGCAGGGCCTCCGCTTGCGGGCATAAACGATCATTAGCAGTTACTGCATCTGGCAACAAAATACGAGCAGTTGTGACACACATAACGATACGCAGCAAGGATGAGCGCATAGTTACACTTGATTTGCCGATAACAGCGAGTAAGAGTGCTCTAGTGGGGAGTGGGCGGCTAGTAGATACCCTGCCTGCACGTAGATTATGTTCATCAAGAGAGTTCTCTTGTATGTAAGGCAACGAATAAGAGTATCTACTGCATGCTATCTCTAGCTGATTATTATTCTTCAGATAATAATATACAAATGTGTTAGTTTAGCAATAACTAAATTCAGACTTGAGAGGAGTCTAGAAAATGTCCTTCATCTGTGAATTCTACCCAAAAGGAATGTAAAATTTACTTTCCTGAGGCTGAGCAATTAATGAGGAGATATAATTTTGTATAGCCTAGGGTATACAAGAACCGACAATTAAAACTACGGGAAATTGCGATGTTGCTGAGTTAAAGAACATGAACAGGTGGAGTCCAGACAGATGGGCAAGTGTTGTAGGGATTGATCATGAATTAATATAGTTTATGCAATCTGCCACGATTCCTCCTATGTATTCAGTGGATTCCATAAGTGCAAAGACAACAAATCTACACAATTCCTTTCTGGTATTGTACAATTTGCATGTGTGTATGTATGTACAATATTTCTTGATTGCTTACAATATTTTGGAAACCCATTTGTCTTGCCTGCGGCGTCTTATCGGTCACATACATTGTTAATGCATTTTGGCCCAACTATCAGTGGCGATCTCTTATGAGGCCTCGTCACAGCGGCGTCAACATAATAATAACATAAAAGTTTATTTTATTTTTATTTTCAATTTAATTTTATTGAAAATCATCAAAAAACCAAAAAAAAAAGAATAATATCATGGCAAAAATCAAGGCGCGTGGCGAGAGCTGAGGGAATCTTGTTTTTTTTTTTTTTCTTTTCTTTGGTTTTTGCAAAGCTTCCAAGGGAAAACCAAATTTAATACAACATGAGGCGACGTCGGCGCACGCATTAAAACCGCAGCAGAGCTGCCCCCTATCCCCCCTTTTGCGGCTCTGCTCGATAACCTTCGCGGCCGTTGCCACCGGCTGCTGGGGCAGGCCACTTTTCGGCCATTGTCAGCTTCGAAAAATCTGATAAGTCGCATTATAAGAACATAAAAACACCCAAACCAGAAAACGTAAACGAAACATATACGACGAGGGAGAGAAAATAATTCCAGTCAGTCCTGCCGGCTCTGCCCGGCGTTGCGCGGCACCGCAGCAACAACAAGGCCGTAACCAAAAATATGCGGCATGCATGTTGTTGTTGTTGTTGTCGTTGCTGCTGTTGTTGCTTGTAACTGTTGCTGTTGTTGATGTTGCGGTCGCCAAAGCAAAGCAAAGCAAAATCAGAAAAGCGAGGCGAAAATATTTGGGGCCATGCCACGAAATGAAGTTGCAACAAGATACTGTACTTTACTTAAGGGCAAGTAGATGCACAACTGATACACGGACATGGAACTTGATTTCGCCTTTATGGGTATTTCTTCAGCTGCGCGCATCGTTCGCGTTTAATTTCTTGTGCAAACTTCGGGCCGCCGCTCGATGGGGCGTGTTAAGCCCCAGCCAGCCAACGCGTAGCGGCTGCAGCCACTGCCCTCATTAAGTTTGACAAGGATGCCAGGAGGAGCTGGCGGACATGGGGCCATTGTTTCTGCTGCCTCATTGCCGCTGTAAATCTGCATTACGTGCGCATCATTTTGAGGTGTTCAATTAAAGTTCGATGCAGTCAGAGCCAGAGCCAGAGTCAGGGCCGCTTTGATGCCGAACGGCTTTTTAATTACACTCGAAGCGCGAATCCAAAACAAACTCCCTCCATATACACACATATATCAGGCAGCAGACATTGAGCTAGCTTCGCTGGAAATGGCCAAGCCATAAAGCAATATTCAATTAAAACTGCTCACAAAAACGCAAACGAGGAGGAGGCTGCAGGGGAGGCGATTATCAATTGCGCTTTGTAGTAGATTTCAGCAAATACTTTATTGAGTTTTTTTCTAATTTTTCTACTCATTTTTTTTGGGAATTATTAACTTAATTTTTGAACGCCAGCCACATAAACTGTGGCTTATTCACTTGACTGTTTATTTATTTTTAGCCAAGCTTCATACGGTGAAACTGTAAAACGCCTTCGGCCTGACTGGCTTTGCTCCACCTCCACCTTCACCTGCGTCTCCACCGGCAACTCCATCTTCACCTCAAGCTCTGATTGATGCTGTCCATAACAACAACAACAACAACAAGCCATTTGGCTTGATTTATTTTTAGCTTGTTTATTTGTTATTCGCTTTGATGAAGCGGCCAAAGCAAAGAGCGCGCTGGCAGATGATGAAGCATGTTCAAGTGCATTTGAAGATCGTTTAAATTTCTTCGCTGAGCCCCAAAAACATTTTGAATGTCTAATCAATTAAGTCGATTTGTTTGCCCCGTGTTCGGCATTTAGGCCTAATAAGCAGCTATGCGGAACTGCAAGCTTGCCCAAAAATATTTTCGCTAGTAGACTAATTACTTTGGCACTCAGTCAACGGAGAGCACTCACTTCATTCACTCGGTCACTCGGCAAGCTTTCATCTCGCTGGCATCCAATGCCTGCGAAATCCAGTCATGGCGATGGCTATGGCTATGGATGTGGATGTGGATGTGGATATGGATGTGGCCGTCGCTGTGGGTCACCGACAAACAGCCACCCGGTCAACCTACTTTGGCAGCACGCCACAGAGCCCCAGTGAGCCAGGCCACAGCCACAAAAGGTGATGATGAGGTTGATTACTTGAAGTCGGACTGCGAGCTGCGACTGGCTGCCATTGGCGACTTTCCTTCTAATTTGAGCTGTACAAATAATCAAAATTTTTGGCGCGCGCTTTGTAGCATTTAATTTGGTCTCCAGCACGTTTCGGCTTTAATTGAAACCGATTTTCGTACTCCATTTGTGGCCACGGATCGAGTGCGAGTGCACTTTGCTGGGTGTCAAATTGGGCGCACGTTTTTGGAGCAACTTTCACCCGGTCCGTAGGCGTTGGCTAAGGCAGCTAGCCTAGGCTGGTTCATTTGATTGGCTCATTTCTGTGGGGTTAGCCAATAAATATAATTTAGGGTTGAGCAGCAATCATTTTAACAGATTTTAACAATAACAAACAACTAACTGGGAAACATATACATACATAGCTACATATGCATGCAATTGTTAATAAATCTAGGAGAATTCGAACCCAAACCCGTTAAGCTGGCGTTAAATCATCCAAAAGCTGCACACGCGCCAACATCAATACCGAGGCTGTCAGCACTTGACCCAATGCCCAGACAATGGCTTTAATTTCGAGCTGTCCAATTGTTTCTTCTCTTTTTTTGTTTTCTGTTTTCAGTTTTTAGTTGGAGCCGCGTTGCGGGTGTGGCGCATCTTTTTCTCCTATTTCGGGTTTTATTTTGGATTTGTGTTTTGTTTTGATCTTTGCGCGTCGGAAAACAATGAAACCTTATAAGCAAATTGTCTGTCAGCGCCAGCGCCGCCATGGAGCCTCGGTCCGCTGATGGCCTGGTCAAAATGTTTGATGCCCTTACAAATGGCGCTCTCTGATTTCATTTTCGTTTTCGTTTTCGTTGTGGCCGCAGCCTCGGCCGCAGCCGCAGCAGCAGCAGCAGCGCGGGTCACCTTTGCTGGGCGGCTTGACCTGGCTTAAATGAAAAACCATATTTCTCTGATGCTGGCTGGCCCCAGTTTTTGACGTGCGATCGATTGCGCCTGTCCGGGTGCTGCAGCAGCGCAAATTTGTTGCCAGCTTGGGCGTCTCTGGCCGGGCTTGACCTGATTTCATTTTGAGGTTGGGCAGCAAAAGTCATGCACTTGCCAAGTCCAAAAACGAAATCCAAATCCAAATCCAAATCCAAGTCCGAATGCGCACTAGCTGGCGTTCGAGTCGGATGTCTATGGATATTGCCATTGGGAATTGCCTTCTAATTAAGTGCATTTCGTTTAATTAATTTAAACTAACTGTAAATTGGGCGCGGTGCCATCGTCCGACGTCCGCCGTCCGCCGTCCGCCGTTCGCAATAGCCATTCGCCGGGCCCAACAGCAGCAGGCGAAGCAACAACAAGCTCGTTAAGACGACCAAATCGAGGGCCAAAGACGACGACCAAGTTTATTAGTTCGTGCCTTCATTTCGTAATTACTTCAATTGATTTTGCGCTACTGATGGCAGCGCGACTCTGGCGGCAGCAGCAGCAGCAGCAGCGCCAAGGGAGAAGCAGCCAACGGGATCTAACAAACGAATTGAACGGAACTAAATCGAACTCAACTGAACTCAACTCAACTCAACTGAGCTGAAACCTCATTGCGACTCTTTTGCGCGCTTCGTTGCCTTTGATTGTAAATCAGTTTACTTTGCCATTTAGAAGCATTTGTGTTGTTGTTGTAGTTGTTGTTGTGATTGGTGGTGGTGGTGCTGGTGGTGTTGCTGTAGCTGCAGCCAGTTGCCAGTTGGCAATTGCTGGCAAAGTCTGGCTTACCTTAGCCTACCTTGCCTTGCCATGCTCAAAAGGTGAAATCACGATTTTCAAGTGCATCGCCATCGATATACAATGAGAACAAGCCAGGAACTGAACTGCCTGCCTGGCCATTGCAAATTGTAACTCTAACTGTACAACAGGTTCAAAGTATCTCTTAACAGGTACGCCTGACAATGCGCCTGGCCCCAAAAAGGAGCACAGAGAGTATCGGCCGAGCAGGTACTAGCATTTTGTAGTTGGCTTTAATTATCGCCAGGCATTTCAACGATTTCCACCCAACTAAGCAAATAAATTTCAAATACCTCTGGCCAACCAAAAAAGTTAATTAGTTTTTGTTTTTGTGAAGTCTCCTTTTTTTTTTTTGGTTTTTTTGCCCACAGCATTCGAGAAATCACTCAATTAGATCGAGCGAAAGGCCGAAGCAATAACTTGCTGGCATTAAGAGCAACATCGGAAAACATAAAATCCATTTTATCCATGCTCTGACGTGCATATTAAAGGCCGTTCAGAGAGAAACAATGGCCAGCCACAACTGACCATAAACACGGACAGCGTGTGAGGTCAGCGAGTGGCAGGCGGCGACTCACGTGATAATCATGTGAAAATACTTTGATTTAATAAAGTAGCCAGCTCTGGCAGCTCTGGCAGCTCTGGCAGCCCTGCCTGGCGGCCAACTATAACAATAATTTTGCGGCGTTAATCGCATCTAAACGCTGCACAGCTGCGAACCAAATGGGACCTCATGCACGGGTCAGATGGCAGAAGGCAGAAGGCAGCCGGCAAAGTTCGCCGGCATCAACACCTCGGCCGGAGTGGAAGTCGTACCATGGGCTAGCTGCAAGCTGGCTGACCCATGGCTGCCTAATTGACAGTATCGTGACTAAAATCAATTTGTTGTGTGCGGCCAATGCAACAAATTTCACGTTGTTGCAGTTGATGCGGCTGCCGATGATGCTGCGCCGGAGGATGCTGCGGCTGTTGCTGCTGCTTCTGCTGCCTCTATGAATGATTTACGATGCGTCGTAGCTGCTGTGACCCCAAAGTTCGACGTTGTTGAAACATCAAAAAGCTAACATCATCGCAACCTCAGTCACAGTCGCGGTACTCCTCTATCGCTGCCTCCGCCTCCGCCTCTACCGTTGCCCCTACCTCTGCTTCAGCTGCAGCTCCAGAGCCCACTTTGTCCGATTATGTGTTTGCCAGTGACGCCTGCTCATAATCAGCAGCACATAAACAACATTGCTGACCACCGCATTGATCAGCCGCCGTTGATCTACCGAAGATGGTCGAAGATCGCCAGCGATTTTCACCACGGCCTATACAGACGTTGCCCCGGACGAACATAATCAGCAGTGGGTGTCCGGCCAGTGAATGGGCACGGGCATGGCTCTTTAGCTATTTCAATGCAATCGTTATAGCAACACCGACAACAACAACAACAACAGCGGGCTCTCCCTGAGCACGATCATCAACTGATGAACATGATCATTACGTTTGTTTATTGGCGAAAATTTAGAAATTTATTGCTCATTTGTTATTATGACTGAAAAGTCAAAGCAGTTCTCACACTTTGGACTTTGACAGGTAAATAGCCCTAAGAGTGTCATGCCCTCCCCCACCTCTATCGATCTCTCTCTCTCTGCTGTCCGCCTTCTCTGCTCTTATGTTAAATGTGCATTAAGCCCGACATTATCGACAATCAGCGGGCGGCTGTCTGCACAACATTATGGCAAATTAGTGAGCGTAAGACTTTGGATGCGCTGATTACGCCTCACATTCGTATTGGTGCAGGTTAGAATAAGTGCGAGACAATCGAAATATTGAAATATTGAGTTCTATTTATGGACCAAAGTTGTTGACTGATTGATGGGCCTGACCTCAATTTGCAGCGAACACAATCTAACTAATGGATCTAATTAAACAACTAAAAATATCAATCAACGTCTTTTAGATATTTTGCTGTTGATAAGTTCCTCAATTTGAATGCTGGGCCAGCCTCACAGAGATGTTATATAGAACTAATGGTTCAATTTGTTACTCTCTGCTCTGTCGATATATGCAACTGGCGGGAAAGGCTCTTTGGCAGGCAGCTCGAACAAATTGCAGTTGGATTTATCGAATGTTTTCTATCAGGGTCTGGAAACGGGTTCAGTACCGCTGTCCTGCTGTCCGGCTGTCATATCGTGCCACAACCGCCGTGAATTGACGTGATAAAGTCGCGTAATTAAAATATGAACAGCGTTCATCCATTGGGCCCAGCCCGTCCCGGCTATGGTCATGGCCATGGCTGTTGCTCCATTGCCGGCGGTGGCAATGCTCTGCTCTATTTTAAATAAATGTTTTGTGGCAAGCAAAAAGTTATTCGTATTAGCTCAAGGATAGAAACCGGCAGCAGCAGCAGCAGCAGCAGCAGCGGCAACACGATGCGCGACTCTCACGGATGCAACCGATGTCGACCGTCAGAGAGCTGGTGTGGAGCCAACACATGGTTGTGCCCCGCTCCTTGCGCTCCAGCTGCCAGCCAGAGCTGCGGGAGCTAATAAATTTTTCGTCGACTGTTTGCCGTTTGCCTGCCGCTATTGATCGTTAAGTAAATTGTCTGCAATTATGCCAAAAGGGAAAATAATAGAAATTATAACGAAAATGCTGTTGACTTTGTGCGCCGAATGGCTGAAATTGTGGGAAGCAGCGGCCTCCTCACTTCCACCCACCCAACACACTTGAGTGCGCCACACAGCACTCGACTCCACTCCACTCCACTCGACTCCGCTCGACTCGGCTTGGCTCGACTCAGTTCAGTTGGCATTTGTGCAGAAGTGACGTGACGCGTTTTCCTGTTCGCTTTTATTGCCGATCGTTTGTTTTGAGCTGCTGATGCTGGTGCTCATAATTTTCCTTTTAGGTGGCAAATTGCTGGCAGTTGCCGCCAGTCCATGTGGGTCAAAATGCACACGAATCTCTGCATCTCAGCGTCT
Organism: Drosophila aldrichi; assembly: GCA_035045965.1. NCBI lineage: Eukaryota > Metazoa > Arthropoda > Insecta > Diptera > Drosophilidae > Drosophila > Drosophila aldrichi. The sequence goes on from JAWNOM010000038.1 coordinate 2,346,763, forward strand.
TGGCATCTTAGCATCCTGACATTCATATTTATAACTCGTGCAAATGCATTTAATTGTTTGCTGTTATTGTTGCTTGATAAGTGAAACCTACAATGCCTTCAACGATAACAAACAACAACAACAACAACAGCTGGACACATTGGCGGCCCACATAGGCTATGGCAGCAGCCGAATGTCGAGCTAGTTGGCCCGTTTGACTAACAAATCTACGGCTGACTGACTGACAACTGACTGGACTGGACTGGACTGGATAGCAGTGGGACTGGATAGGGGTGTGGGGTGGTGGTTTGTTCAGTCTGTGAGGCTTTTGAGTTTGACTTGGCTGAGACGACTATCGACATGTTACATCCGTGCCGACTCTCGGCGTTCAATTAACATGGCCAGCAACGAAATCAATTAAGAAATTGCCATGCGATGCTAATAATAACCATGCCACGCCCCAAACTCATCGACGGCCTCTCAGAACCCCGAGGCTGTCGCTCAACATGAGACTTGAGCAGCCTGACAGACAGACAGACGGTGGCTGTCCGCTCTCAGTCTGTGCATGCATTTGCATTTATGCGAGGGCTGCTCAATCGACTGTTAAGTGAGCAAGGGGCAGCATTTGTTAGAGTCAACATTGGTTAGGCCTGAGTGGGAACATTCAGTGAAGTTGGCTTATTTGTTTTCGTTTTCCTTATGTTATATGAGATCAAGACAAGCTGCAACTAACAACAACAACAGCTGAAAAGTGAGCTAGTAAAGACTGTTGCTTGAAACATATTATATTTAGGGATAGAAGTACAGAAAAAACATTTAGGACTGAGCTTGGTATGATTGTGTGCAGGGTGTCTCTTAGTCGGTCTAGCTTCACTCACTCCATCACTCTCACTTGTTCGTCTCTAATTCACTGATATTGAACAATTTTACAAGTCACCCACTGCACAGTGCATTGCATGTTGTTGGGTCCAGTTGACAGAGTGACCGACTGACTGGGGCAATGTTTATCCTGCGAGCATTTGATTGATGCATGTTACTCACACACAGACAAAATGCTTAATTGGCGCATATTCATGACAAGCCCGCAAAGCCGCAAAGTGAATAAAAAGAGCGAAAAAATGCAGATTACATAAACGCTGAAAACGTTGACAAATGTTTAGGCAGGACTTTGATCCTGTTTTCACACATTGTGCAACACGCCAGCTTGGACAACCGGACAGTGGTGGCATGGTGTGCATGTATGTATGTGTGTGTGTGTATGTCGGAATATGTTTGACTGTGTTTTTTTTTGCCCCGCCCGCGCATTGTCACTCTTTCAATTGGAATTGGAAATCGCAATCGTCGTCAGCGACGTGTAAAAATATTTGTGTAACTGACTTCGATTTTTGGGTTTTTTTTTTTTTTTTTTTAAGTTTGTTTCTGTTTCTGATTGCTGCAGTTGATGCATTTCAAATGAGTTGATTTATGGCAACATTTCGGCTGGCTTTTGAATGACTGACTGACTGACTGACTGACTTTGCTAACTGGCTAGCCGGACTGCCTGGCTGCCTGGCTGCCTGTCGCAGCGCATGAATGAAGGCTTGTTGATGTTGTGACAGCTTCAAAAACTGGCCAACTTCCATCGAAATACATGTTAAACTGCTTTAATTACTCAGCTAGCAATGTACAACTGTGCACACATACATACATGCATGTACATGTGTGTACTTATGTGCGGGCATATTTCGGCTTACATTTTGGGGCCACAGATTTATGAGAATTTTGGCCGCGCCCAAAATGCAGTTGCGGCTGTTACTGCTGTTGCTGTTGTTGTTGTTGCTGTTGGAGTTCGAGTGCAGAGGCTGCCCTTAGCCAAAAGGAAAGTTGTTGGACATGCGACTACTTATCTTAACTGACCTGCAGATAGTTTTGTTTGTACAGAAAAACAAAGAAGAAGAAAATAAATAAAAGCAACAACAGTTGACTCCCACGCGACACGAATTCAATCCAAATGGCACACATACCGCACACCCAGCACCCAGCACCCGGTGGGTGCTCCAGCTCTGCTGGCAGCGTCTCTGCGGAGCGACTTTGATAAATTCCGCAGAAACACACGAGCAATTTGAATAATGAAGCGGGGGCCTCGGCCGCAGCACTAGTCGATGCCCGTGCGGCTGTTGGGGGCATCAATCTGTCAACGCCGTCGCCGTTTGTTGCATGCGCGTGCGCGCACAGTTTGAGTTCGATGGGTTTTCTGCCACTGGCGGCTTTGGCAAAGGCAAACTCAGCCACTGCAACAGCAACAGCAACAACCACGGCAACAGCAACAGTAACAGCAACAACAAAGAGCAACAGTTAAATCGCGTGCCGCATGGCTGGCGCAGCTTTGTCGCCGGCGTGGGTCGTCTATCAATTAAACAAAGCGGCTGCTGCAATATCAAATGCAAGGCCGGCATGACGGCCACCCAAAACGCTGCTCCAGTTGCCAGTTGCCAGTTGCCCGTTGCCTTTTGCGGCATCAGCAACAGCAACAGCAACAGCAACAGCAACAACAGCAACTACAACGGCAGGCAGCATCGTCGCTTCCGCTCTAAGCAGCCAACCAGTTTTAGCTTCGCCCTCGCTCTGCTCCGCCTTGGGCCTCTTCCTCGTGCAGGATTTGCCGACATGGCGCATTATTTAACGACACAATTCGTGCAACTCCCACGCATGCAAACTGAAAGCGAAAAATGCGCACAGAGCTCGCCAGTTGTTGCTGTTGCTGTTGCTGTTGCTTAACTGATGCCCCAGCGACCGAAATTGGCGCAAAAATGTCACCAGGTTGCACTCCCTGGATATGCATCGATCATCGCCAGCGAAATGCCAAATTTGCGGCGCGTTTATCGACCCACCAATGCGGCTTTAATGTCAGTTTAGCAATTTGACAAATGACTTGCGATACCAGAAACAAGCCTGCCACTAAATGTTGAAAGCAGCACTCCACCTCGAGCGATGAGAACTGAACTTGCCTATATAGGCACCTATATATATACCATATACGATATACCATATTGGGCTCAGGCAATGACTGAGTCAGCTTGCTAGCAGAGCTACCTGTGCCTGGGGTTATCGGCTGGGCCTAATCGGCGATAAAAATGTTTGCCTGCATGTTAGATCAGATGTTGACGATGCCATCGCCGGCGACATTCATAAATGCAGTTGCAAATGTAAAATGCAGCGAGCGAATGCTCAAAAGCAATTTGGGCATATCGCGTTTCAGCGGCAGCAGCAACTGCCACAAATTACACGCGGCTCGCCGACAACGGGCATTAATAATTGGCTAACTGAACGCAATATCAAAGCACGCTGGCAAGCGTTATCAATAAAACTGTTCAACGGCCACGCCCTCGCACGCACTTGGCTGCAAAGGATGGGGGATTGGGGCACTGGGGACAGCTGCCGCCTGCGCAGGATGGATGACAAATTGCGCAAGTCCATGAGATAGTTTTGCTGTGACTGCGGCGGCTGCTGCTGCGGCTGCGGTGGGGCAGTCGCACGATTGCATTGCCAATTGCATAATGTGCAGCTTAGATTTGTATCTTTTGCATGCGGCAACGAGCGGGCCATGTTGTTGACTCAAAACGCTGTCAAAATGGCAAAACCAAAAATGATTCGTGGCGATAAAGACTGGCAACGTTGCCGTGCAGAGACGCAAACAAACAAATGAACACCCCAGCTGGCCCAGAGACCCGAAGCTGGGCTAGGCCAGAGCTGGTCAGCCATGAGCATTTAATAAACAATTTTGCACCATTTCGACTGCTGCGGCTGCTACGGCTGCTGCGGCTGCTGCTGCTGTTGTTGCTGTTGTTAATTGCCATCATTAGCTGTTCATCTGCAGCCGAGGCTTATCAATTATCTGGAGCAGCCTGGCTCGATCGCTGCAATTAGCCAGGCTAAGCGTCTAATTAAGCTGCCCCAGCAGTTAGCAGTCGCGACGTCTCTGATCGATGGCGTGTTATTGGCCAACAATTTGGCTGCAGACATTGCAGATGCAAATGCTCGAAAGACACGTTCCTATCTGAGCATACAATGACTGCAATATGTAGCTCTAATTGCCTCAGCTTGATGATTATATTCTGCTGCAAATGATTTACACGATTTATGGCTTAAAGCAGCGGGCCAGACATGTGATTCAGTTTATCTTGTAAGAGATGTAATTATCAATTAAATATCAGGCTCATCTTTAGTTCTATGAGTCAGCTCGAAGCAAAATTGTCAAATGAGCTGAGACATTTTTCCTACTTTTTACTGTATAATTGATTATCTTACCATGTTTTGTTTCAGAGTTATATGCAGGTATTTAGAGTGTGTGTAAATGGCAAACAAACAAACTTGGAAAATTACAAGAAACATGCACATGAACAACAATTACATTAAATTCCCACCATGCCCCGCCTACTCCAGGCATCCGCTGGCGCACTTTGGCGTTGATCCTCGCGCAGCACCTCGTCGTACAGGTTGGCGAATAAACGAATCTCCTGCTCCGTGAGCGTCAGCACCAAAGTGTCGTTCAGCATATCGATGTCGAGGAGGTGCATATAGTCGGGGCTCCGCAGATCGGGATAGGCATCGGCATAGGCATCGGCAACGGCATCCGCATCGGCAACGGTAATGGCATCGGAATGGGCTGGTTCTGACGTGGATGGCATGGCTGCTGGGACAACATGCGTATCTGGGTCTGTGGTGCTGTCATTGGATGCTTCAGCTGGTTCTCGAGGGCTCACCTGAAACACGCGACGACACAGCGGGCACCGAGGATCGCCTCTCACCTGCAAATAGCGCTCTAAACAATCCGTGCAAAACGAATGGCTGCACGGCAAGCGACAAGGCCGCTGTTGCTCATCTAAACAAAATATGCATGGGTAGGGGTTAGTCTTCATGTTAACGGACCAACAAGGAAATGCACAAACACTTATTCAACGACACTTGCTTACAAATCTGAATTCGCTTTAAAGGACACCGTCGATAGCTCAGCTACAGCACACGAAGCGCTCGAATTAGCCTCAGGGTTTTCGATAAAACAACAAAAGCGACAGACCAGTCACAGCCTACTCGATGAAATTAGACTTTCAACTATCGAACAATAATTGCTTGAAAAGCCATGGCATCAAGTGCGATAATCTTGACTTTTACCACTACTTCAAGGCCCGCGACAAATGTTTGCCGTGTGTGCTAAACGCTGTGGCTTATGCTGATGAACTTTGATTGATCTTGACTACCATGGCACCCTCTTAGCGCGGATAAGTTGCCCCTGGCAGGCAGGCTGGCAGGCCATTATCCCACTGCTCACATAACGTGAAGTTGGCCCAAGAACCATAAACGTTCGTTGTCTGGGAAAAATTGAATAATTTTATTAAATCTTGGTCAAAGTTGATTGCAATTTTCAATCTTGGCTTTTCCAGCGACTCCAACGACGAAGCAACTGCACCCGTTGCTGTTGCCATTGTTGCCGTTGTTTGCTGTTGTTGCTGTTTTTGTTGCAGTTGCCCGATTCATTCAAATTGCATTCAAATCAATTACAATCGAACTAAACATAATTCATGTGGTATGGGTTAATACAACAAATTACAACTGACATTTAAACAGAAACATGAAACGGACAATTTAACATGAGCCACAGCCGAGCCGAAAAATAAAACAAAATATATATAGTATGTATATATGTATGTATATATGTGCTATATATGTATAATAAAGCCAAGACAAAGGCTGACAGCGGCCGCTGCCAGGCATCATGTGAGGCAATGGGCAAAGGCAGAAATCGAGAAAACCGAAAAGCCAAAAGAGTCAAAAAGAGACGTAAACAAAATTAAGCAAAACAAAACAAAACAAAAGTATATATATATACAGAAACTGAAATTTTAAAGGCGCACATAAAATCGGAGCCACTCAGACAAACAAACGTAGAGCCAGCGATCAAGGCGAAGTGACCTTCAGTGGCCACAAAAAGTGCAGCCACACACACACATACACACATACAGGGGGGAAAAAATAAAAACAATAAAATTCTTTTCTCACGATTGTTGACTTTAACACTTACAGCGTCGAAAAATTACGAGCCATATTCACTGTCATTGCCTGCCTGCATAGCCCCGCCAGAAATTAAGCTTGACAGCGTGGCACTCGTATACAAAACTTTTCGTATTACCCCGATAATAACAAGAACAGAGACAAATTTCCAGCTGACGATACGGAAAGCGGCCCGAGGAGCCGCAACCTGCAAGTCAATTTCAATGGAATCGAGAGAGTAGAGTAAGAGATAAATGTTCTGCGAGCCGTTGCAGTTGCTGTAGCCGTTGCGGTTGTTATTGCGATTTTTGCTTAATTTTATGTGCTTTGCATATTTTTTGGCTGCGATTGCATTAAAATTTCGCTTGCGTGTTGAACTCATTTATTTGTGCTGCCTTTATCGATTTAATGCATTTCGTAGTTGGCATGTCCGCCAGCTTTTAAATCTCTACCCAGCCAGAAGGCAGCCAGGCAGCCTTTGTTTTTGCAATTAAGTGAAATTTATATTATTGCAAGTTCGTCGCTTAAGTCTTTTGTTTGCGCGTCGCACATCGTAGCACGTAAATTGCCAAAAAGAGAGAAGATATTTCCTACTTACCAGGGCCCGGGTCGTTGCTGCGTGGGTCGTAACTAAGCACTGCCCACTCCACACCACACCACATAGTCACCCCCATCTTGATGCACTGTCCCGGGTCGAGTTGTCCTGCGACTACTCTCCGGCTCCGACTCTGGCTCTGGCTCTGGCTCTGGCTGCAGCGGTAGCTTATTTTAATCTGCCGCGTTGGTGGCGTGCATACATAATACATAATTACCGGTTTCACTTTTTGCCTACCTCTGATTATCGTGGCATTTCTTGACGTTTTATTTTGCATTTTTTTCCCCTCTTTTCTGTTGTTGTTGTTGTTGAATTTTTTCCAGCCATTGCGGTTGGCTTTTTATGACCCTCCAGTTGTTGTAGGCATTGTAGTTGTTCTTTTTAGTGTCGGTGGCTGCATCGTAAGGTTTCTTAATTTTTTAATTTTTATGATGTGTTAATGGATATTTGCGTGACATGACCTCCTGTCGTGCTGTCGTTGTTATGGCCGCTGCAGCGCGCTGCCAAGAGCCGCCTACTTGATGAGTGCTGCAGCGCCTGTCAGTCTGTCCGGTTTAATTGGACTGCTGCACCGCTGAACCACTGGGCCACTTGGCCAGGCTGCAACTGCATCTGCATCTGCATAGAGTGAAGCCAATGGCCAGACATTACGCAATGCTATGCATGTCCAGCTGAGGTACGCCGTAGTTGAAGCTATTTAATGCTTGTTAAATGGCAAGGACACGCCAGACTCTGGCAAAGCCATCCACAAGGCTGTTGCCCTCTGCTAAGCGGTGCGAATTGAGAAGTCAGCCACAATAGGGCTGTGCCAGCCGATTAATATCTGAATAATGTTTGGCGCCACTAGATGGCGCCCTAACGCATTCGCCCCTCCATGCGACTTAAGTGAGTTTCCCATCAGAATGTGACCCAGTTTCCAGTCGCCTATCAAGCATCTGTCAAGATACAGCCAAGATGAGAGAGAACAAGCCGAGCAGCCAACGCAACGAGGGGAATGAAATCGAGATGCAGTTCGAGCCGAAGTCGTAGTCGGGCCAGTTGTCGATCAAATTACACGCACAGCGCTCGGCAGGAAGGTGATTACAGGCCCCGGGGCATGCAATTTGCATCAATAAAAGCTGGCCCGACTTCTCCGCTCGGTCTGCTGCTGTAGGTCAGTTAGTGATTGCTGTCCCTGACGCTGCCCTTAAATGCCGTTCATCTTGTTCGCCCTGGCGTTGATTTGTTGACTGCTTCTGCATTTGGCTGCGCCTCAGCCACTCACTGGCTTCAATCAAGTGACGATGGGCGCAAACGAGCCACAAGCGCGCACAGGACGGAGCCTAACGCACGCCCCAGCACGCCCCTGCCCGCTTTCATCACAGCCGCGGTCGCAGTGTTATCCGCCAGCTTGTCTCTTATCGGATAAGATGCTGGTGCTGTCTGTGGCCACTTGACCGGCCAATAATTACTTTCTCCAACTCGAGTGGATAAAAAACTGTTATTGATTTCTGATTGCGGCCATAATTTTATTATGGATCATTAAGCCGATAAAGTCGATGCGCGTACACCAAATAACAACGCACGTTTGCAAATCGCTAATGGCCGCGCGAAGAACTTTAGTTGCGATATCAAATGATCCCATGAAACTTCCAGTTCATTTTCATAAACATAAAACTTTCCAAAAGTTATGTGTAAATGTGAAAGGTTCACGGCCTACGAGGCGATGGAAGCAACAGTCTGAACTGTTTTGCATGTGAAAAGGCTGATGGGTTTATGAGTTTATCGATTCATAAATCTGCGCTAATGATTCGCAATAAACACAAAGACAAATTGAGCCGTAAAGATTAGCGCAACAAAGGGCGTTAGATCAATGACGGCTACTAAAACCAAGCGCTAATATTAATGCTGCCCTTTATGAGCGTACTATGTAAATGCTGTGCGTCGTTATACAGCATATATAAATTAGCAGATCTCGCTGAGATAGCGCTAAGATCGCGCCAAGATCTGCCATAATTCGCCACATACAATGTCGGACAAAGTGAAACTGGGAATGCATTTATCTTAAGCTCGTCAAGGCTTATAGTTGGCCCCTTTTGGCCAAGGGCTCAAGTGTGTGTGTGTTTTATTATTTTGCAATTTCTTTTGTGGCAGTTGAAGTTTGCTAAATTACCTTCACTTCAGATCAAAAGCCGCCAAAAAGGCAAATCCGCAGTATCAAGAAAAAGATGTATGTATAAAGGAAAAATGAAATAAAAATATAAAAAATAATAATAATAATAACCTGCAGCTTCTCCACACCGCTCAAGTGTTATTTTTGACAGTTCGGACGTCCACTCCAACGTGAGATCTGTCAGAAAGGCGACCTGTGCCGCTCTTGATTGTCATTTTGATTTTGATTTTTATTTTGGCGGATTTCGGATGACAGGCAGAGTCTGCCCGCCGGTCCGCCAGCCCGCCAGCCTGCCAGCCATTGCAAAATGCAACAGACCCAAAAATGTATGCAGATTTTAAATTAAAGCCCCCTTATCAACGTGGAAAAATACATCATAACCGGTCGCCCGATAGCCAATTTGGCCTGGCTCTCAGTCTCAGTTGATGGGGTTTCATTTCAGTTCAGTCTTGCAGCGAGTGGCACTTCCTTAATTGGAGCGGGCAGTGCAACAAGTGCAGCGCTAATTTATTATGTTATTTAATAAATATAATTAAGGAACAATGCGAAAACAAAGCGAACAAAAACAAGCACCGGCGACGTCCACGTCCACTGCACTCATTTGTTGCCAGCATAAAAATTACTTAATAATTTCCATCAAAACTAATTAATTTCAATATTATGCAGCCAAGCAAAAGACGCCCAAGGCAAACGGCAACGGCAACGGGAACGACAACGACAACGACAACGACAACGGCTCCAGTGTGTTAAGCATAGTGTCCTGCACTTAACCCTTTTGCGCCGACTTTGTACTGTGAAATTTGTTATTGCAACATAAAATGCATATTATGGGCAGCCGAACAGGCAGCAGGGGCCAAAGGCCTCCTGCCACTTTTATATACATCATTATGCATGTAGTTATGTGCTATGTCGTAAAGATATGGCCAGGCTATCTGTCTCTTTCTCTATCTCGTCGTCCGTCTCTTGCGCACTCAATCACTTTGTAAGTTTTCGGGAGTAACTTAAATCAATTGCTGCACATAGCGGCAAAATCGTCAACGCTTGAAGCCGTAGCTGATGCTGAGACTCGCGTTTCTCTCCCCCTCCCATTCTCTGCTCTCTCACCCTCTTTCTATGTATCTCTGTCTCTCGCGTGCGCTTTATATGTCCGTCTGCGCCGTCTGTGGGCCGTTCGCTACGCTTGAGTAATTTCATTTTTGGCGGCTTTGTCCTTACTGGCAAATGACTTGAAGTTTGAACGTGGCTTCCAGGCCATCTCTTATGGCATTTATGCTACTTATGCAGCGTTTGTGGCTGCTGCTGCAGCTGCTGCTGTTGTTGCTGCTGCAAAAATGACCGTAATTAATCAATTTGAGCAAAGTGGCAGCAGCGGGAGCTGGAGTGGGGCGTGCGGTCAGTGGCAACGGCAACGGCATCGGCAACGGCAATGTCCGTGTAATAACAATGAAAACAGCGTGTGTTGCATGGGACACGGCCGGACCCGAGCTCACATATGCATGCCCATGTGCTCATATAGTCATATACTCGTATTGCTATACTCATGTATATCTGCACACCATAAATTATGTTCGCACAGGGTTAAGCGCATTATTTAAGCATTCATCACGAGCCGCGGCCCAGCCGCAGACATCGTCTGGGGGCCCTTGCAGCCTCTCCTGCAGCTCTCATCTCTCTGATCCCTCAACCCTCAACGCACATCTCTCATCTCTGTTGCCGTGTAATAATTTTTGAAATTTATGTAAACAGTGTTGATTATGGATGAGTTATGTAGCATGTTCTACCCTTTGTTGCCGTTGCCATTTTCGCGCTGCGAGCGCAGTTAATTTTAAGCTTGTTTTACAGGAACTCGCCTGCACTTACCCGTAAGCCTCAGTCGCCGCTTCAGCTGCTGCCTCAGCCTGAGCTTGAGTCATCGTCCAATTGATGTCTTTATTAGGTTGCATGGCTGCTGCCCGCCGCATGCATGGCTGCTAAATATCAAGCGGGCCACATATTTTCTCGCTTTTGAGCTTGCAACAATAAAATGCCAGCTAGTGAACGAAACGAACTCGGGCTATGAGTGTGCTGACAGCTAGCAGCTTTAAGGCGTGTTTCGGGCCACTTGGCCGAGCCATGGGAAGCCAAGAGTCGCTCACGGACTGCTGCATCTAAAGCTCATGATATACATAAATACTTCAAATAGTCGAATTTGTATGTGCCACATTAAAAATGACACGAACAATTATTTACCATGCCCACACACACACACACACATGCATGGAGTTTTTCGGGGAAATATGAATTGCTGCGATCAAAGCCAGAGGTAGAGGCCAAAACCATTTGGGTGGCGCTTTTGTTTCTTTGAAACGTGCCAGTGCTCGTGCCACATGCAGCGCGCGCTGCCTGCAACGTTTTGAGCCGCCAATAATATTTTAATTTCAGCCAGAGTCAGGCACGCTGGGCCACGTAGTCAGCTGGCAGATACGAGCACGTTTAGTTGAAACAATCACTCGATAGACCGCCACATGTGCCCTGCCCTGCCCCTGCCCCGCCACTGCCACTGCGACGCATGTCACCTGAGCCACAGCTTCTGCCACGTCTGGCCGGTTAATGGGCAGCGCTGTGCGCTTTTAAATATGCTCGCTAGCTGATAAGCACGACTGACAAACATTTAACAAGTAATTAAACATACTTCCAAAGCTCAGACTCAGTCAGAGTCAGAGTCAGTCTCAGTTTCATTTTCAGTTTCAGTTGCAGTCTGTTTGAGTCAAGCCTGGACTGGCGTGGCCCGCTGTCAAATGTGGGTTAAGGACACACAGCAAAGCTCAGCACAGCACAGCACGGCACAGCACTCAACGGTTGCCGCCCCTCGCCGATGGCAGGCCAGTGTGCATTTTGTTTTCATTTTCGAATATCCACTGTAATTGTTGTAATAGAGTTGCTGAAATCTGGCATTGCATGGCCTGCACACAGATGTCTGACCCACACCCACATTTCATTAGCCCCAGTCGCTGGTCTCTGGTCGCTGGTCGCTGGGCGCTGTGATAAATGTGATAATAAATATTCAAGCTGTTTGTGAGTGTTATAATTTAGTGTTGATTAGTTTGCGCAAATAAGAGTTATTGATTCAATTTCAATTAAAAGGATATGAATGTTTTGCGTTAGCGCCATTCCAGGTCACATCAATTCGCGCGCCCACAATTGAAACAGACTTCGGCCACAAACTCGTTGTGGTTATCCACATTTTGTTTTCTTTTCCACTTTTTGATACCCTGAAATTGGGGCATATTAAAGTGAGTGGCAGAAGAAGACGGAACCAGAAAGTATATACATACATATAATTTATACAATGACTACAAGCGATGTGAATCTAGATGAACTCTTCTAAGGCTCAGCTGTGATATATCAATTATGTGACAATGACAATCAGCCCAGTCAAGCATCCAGCCATATTAATTAAAATTCATGCAACCGTCTATCATCATATATATCTTACTTACCATGCACAATTAAAAGATATACAGTTTAGCTCAGGGTATCTCCTAGTCGTGCATAGACCGAATAGAGCTTTCTTACTTGTTTCTTTTGGCCAAGTGCTGAGTAAATTTTTGGCACCTTTGCATTGATAATTCGCAGTCCGATTATTAATGATACCTGATGAGTGGGCTGGGCCGACTCGCATAGCGCAATTGCAATTGCCGATTGCCGGCTGCCGACTGCCGATTCCCAAGTGAAACCCGTCGAAGTGGTTAAATGGCAATTATGTGTCATTTATATGAATCGCTGAACGTGTAATTTGTGTACACTAAAGCTCAAGCATTTATTAACTTATTTTTGTAAGCAGTAAGTAATCAAAGAAAAGTACTCGTAGGTTTCACGTGTCGATAGAACAGCCTCTCTGCAAGGGCAGCGACAGCTGCCAGCGCAGGCGACGCGGCAGCTGCGGATTGCCGCACCAGGAACTGTAGCCGGAGCTGTTGGAGTGCGTGGAGGGATTGGGAGAGCTGCGCAGCTGGGCAGAAGCTAAGAAGCGAGATGGAGAGAGATTATTGCAGAAAATCTTCAAATACTGGGTCATGGGTCAACTTACTTGGGGATGGGGAGAACACGGAGCAGGCTGGCTGACAAACGAGTGGGCAACAACTACAACTACTATAAACTATACATATATATTTATGTAGATAGCAACAAATAGGAAGACAAAGTTTGAACGGCACAAATGCTTATGAGGCCTGATCGGAATGATTGTTGGACAACTGACGCATGGTGAAGGTCGTCTCTGCAGTGACAATGGACAGAAAGCATTAGAGAGTTACGAGAATAAACATCGTTATGGAATCAAACCTGGGGTGCGGAAGCCCTCCTGTATCTTGTAGATCTCGTTCAGCTCGCGGGCGCTGCAGAGGGGCGTGTCCACCTGCGTGGTCTCGTTGAAGCGCGCATAGTCGATCTCGTAGGCCTGCAAGTCCTTGTTGTACAGGACGACGGGATCGAAGCGGTGGCCCCACAGGATCTCCGTATTGATGTAGCTCGATCGGGCCTGCGTCGACTGTCCCGTCGACTCGACGGTGCCCTCCAGTATGACCACGATTTCGAACTTGTCCTGCAGCATATCGGTGGCATTCATGTTGTAGAGCGGCGAGTTCTCGTCGATGCGATGCTCGATGACCATGGGCCAGATGAAGAACAAGTCGGAGCCCGAGTCGTCCGTGCCTATCTGCAGCTCTGTGAAGTGCTGTGTCATCACCTCGCCCTCCTTGGTGGTGCGTGTCCTGATGAGCTGGGCCCGCACAGCGGCGCCAATAATGTGCGACTTCCGCATGTCACCCACGCGGAACATCAGCGAGAGGCAGCCGTCGCGTTGGCAGATCACCGCATGCTTGGAGAACAGCAGCGTCTGGGCGCGCTGCTTGGCGCGTGTCATCTTGGCGAAAACAATGCCGGCCATGAATGCCGACGACATCACGCCGAATATGGACTGGAAGCACATCATGAATATGGCCTCGGGGCACTCGGGTGACGTGGTGCGCACGCCGTAGCCGATCGTGTGCTGCGTCTCGATCGAGAACAGGAAGCAGGAGGTGAAGCCGTCAATGGCCGAGACACAAGGCGCCCAGCCGGACTCCTCTAAAGAATACTCATCAGCTCATCTGTTGGGCTCAGCTGTGACATACACTTACCCTGGTTGTGCGGCAGGTGCAGCTCCTCTAGGTCACCGTGCGTATACATAATGAGCCACCAGATCAGTGCAAAGAACAGCCAGGACAGTATGAAGCTCAATGCGAAGGCCAGCAGTGTCCAGCGCCATTGCCAGTCCACCATCGTTGTGTACATGTCCTGGAGGAAGCGCACCCGCCTGCGCTGCAGATGCTTCTGCACCACATTGCAGTCCCCGTTCTTGAAGACGGCGCGACGACGCACGCGTCGCATGCTGCCAGGCCGAAAGTTGCGAGATCTAGAGAGAGAGAGAGAAAGATGACTTTAGATGGACGTGCAGGTAAATGTTTTTAATTTTTGCTATGCAAAGAAAATTTAAATAACCGCCCAAAAATATGTTACAGTCTTTGCACTTTGCAGAAGTTGCCAAAAAAATAAATAAATGAATAAATAAAATAGGCAGACCTTCTCCAATCTAAAGAGAATGAATCTGAGCCTGAATCTACTGTTATAGATAGTTCTTTGCATGATTTTCTATTCACTCTTCTCTGTTCTATTATTTATAATTGTGGAAATTCCTTAAACAATAAGCTAATTAAGCAACTGATATTTAGAATATATATTTCAAAGTCTCTGGAATATTCAAAAATATTTTTTGTCGACTTGATTACTAAATTACATTTTATTAAAATATACAGCCTGGCAGAAAATTAAACTCTTTGCTAAAAGTATAAAGAGTCAGCGGATTTTGTTTTTTAATTTTTGTTCAACTTTTTTCGTTAATTCAACTTTGTTACCTGTCCAACACATGGATAGCTATATTTAGGATTAGATCTATTTCGAGGTCATTTGCATTTCAATGGCACTTAGTCTGTCTGCAATTGAATTGCCTGGCGAGACCTGCACCAGTTACCCCAGCAGTTCAGCAGCTCAGCAGCTCGGCTAATTGTCTAAATTGAGTGCGCACACTTGAGCAGCAAACTATTTGCCAGCTTTTGGATATGGAAATGAAGTGCATCTAATTAACGGCGCACTTAATTTGCCAATGTCAGACGTAACGAACTAAACTGGTTCCAGCCGAGCCGAGATGTCTTCTAGTAGCTAAAGTATATACACATAAATGTTTAATTAATTCCAATTGTCGCTGCATGAATCGCAGCTGAGTTGAAACTTGCATAAAAATTGTCAATGCAAGATTTGGGCTTAGCTCCCACATGACCCAGGCGCACTGGCAATTAACTTAGCTTTGAACCCCATTGGCACTTGGAGCTTGGGCTATTAATTGACACTGAGCTGGTTCCATAAATAACCGCTAATCGAATTTCTGGCACAACTCTTAAAAACAACAAGTAAGAAAGCTTTATTCGAGAATGCTCGACTAGGAAATCCCCTGAACTCTTCGGAGAACTGATATTTCAATAATTCACACACACACACACACACACACACACACGCACACACACACACACACACACACACACACACACACACACACACACACACACACACACACACACACACACACACACACACACACACACACACACACACACACACACATACATAGACACACATAGGCACGCACGCATACAGTACTTGAGTAAGAGTAAAAGCAAGGAGAGAAGAAGTGCAGAAGATCATTAAAGTTGTCTATATGTATGCAGCAGTTCTCATTTGGTATTTGTATTTAGGTAAAACGAAGCTAAATTGCTCACAGCAGCAGAGAGCGTTCCCATTGCCCACTTGAAGCTCGACTGCAGCGAGCTCTACCTGCCGTCGGGCTCAATATTTGGGAGACTGTGCTTGAGTAAAAGTGGCCCTATATAAAGGGCAGCAGCTGCAGCATTGCTTCAGTCAGTCTTCAGTGTTCCAGGCCTGGTGGTGAGGTAGAGTGTGTGATCGATCAGCTGTGCATTAAAGACGTAGAGGAGCTACGTAGAGGAATTACGTATAAGAAATACGTAAAGTAAGTACGTAGAGGAATTACTTAAAGGAAATACGTAGAGGGAATACTTAGAAGAAATAGACAGAGGAATAGTACTAAATCGACTCAACTCGACACCCTGATCAAGAATATATATACTTTTTGGGTTCTGCCACGCCTCCTTCTGTCTGTTACATTCATTTCAACAAATCCATTATACCCTGATTTCCCATTTTCAATGGGTTCATAAAAATGTGCGAGATGAGCGAGGGCAATCAAATGATTCACTTTGCTTTGAAGAGATGCCGCACTTGCTTAATTGTTAATTAGTGTGAGTGTGCGAGTGTATATATATATGTGTGTGTGTGTGTGTGTGTGTGTTTGGACGCCAACGCAGCCAAAAGTGTCTTAATCCCCACTTCAGCCAGACCCGTGCTCCGTCCTCCGGGAGGGGCAGGCGTCTGCGGAAATGATTTCATAATCGCTCACGTGTGGGAAAATTGTGAGCACAATTGATTGATAAATCGCGCATGTGATAGTGATAGTGATGGGCCAATAACTTAAATCGGATCGTTTAACGGCTGAGAAACGATTCCATTGAAATTCTTTTCAAAATCTGTTCAAGTCATGGGGCGTTTCACGTTTGACAGGTGTATAATGCGGCAGTGGGACAACATTTGAATGGGCCGGCTAATGAGCCGATTTCTATGGCGCAGATAGGAAAATGTTTGAGCGACTTCTCGTTTAGATAATCAGCTCTCAGCTTGTGTAAAAATGCAACTAGCCGACTGCAACTGCGACTGCGACTGCGTGGGCGTCCGTATAAATTACAACCGCAAACGACAAACAGCACATGGAGCACTTAAAATCAAATAACCGTCGCACTGCTAATCAGTAAATAAATCGTAATTTTAGACTTTTGTATCTGTCACACACACACACAGACACACAGACAAACAGAGCTGCTGATTGAGCACAAGCAAGTTCAAGTTGAATGTCAATCGTTATGCAAGCAACATATATATATACACACACATATGTATGTGTGTGTATGGAAATACCCCTTGGCCAGCGAGTGGCTGGATCCTTTGAGCGCCTCGTAGTAGACGCCAGCCTGCGAGGGCGTGTGTGAGATGCCCCTAATATACTGGCGCTTCCACTCCTTCATATGCGCAAACGTTTCTTCCTCCCTGTCGCCGTCGACGGCCTCCGCATCGCCAGCATCCTGTAGGACCTGCACATCGGTCAGAGGCACCTGCATACTGGCCCGTTCGCGCACAAAACTTGACTGAATCGGAGGCTGGCACAACTGATCTCAGGCCAACATGGGCAACAGCTATGTGTGGCTTACAATGTTTGCCATAGAAATTAGAGCAGTACTAACTAATAAATGTCTGTTGACGACAGCACTTAGGCAGCTCACAAGAGCAGAGTGTAAATATAGCCCTAATGGCTGGCGCCCCGCTCCCTCAGTACCACCATACCCCGCTCGATTACCTGCAGCTGGGCTGTCGCTGAAAGCCTTTGCCATTGGCGGAGGAGAGGCCATAGAAGCTGGCCGGACGATTGGGCACGATCGTTATGGGATACGACTGCGGATTGCTGATCACACTGTCCAGCGAATCGGGATCCTCCTCGATGGTCGTCGGTCGGTTGAGCGGCTTGGCGGACTTCTCATTGGACCTAGCCGTCGCCGTAGTCGTTGCTGTTGCAGCCGGCGTCGTATTCGCTGCCGAGTGAGTTGTAAAATTAAAACGCATCTGTGGAAGGCAGTTGATGGCAGTTTAAAGTACTTGTAAATCACAGTATTTTGCCAGCTATTCCGTTGTGCCAAGTGCGCAAACAGAAAACTGGTGAGCAGGCCGCAGCGAGGTGCGACAAATATTTCACACATAACTAGATTTGCGAACGTCAACAAGAGATGAGCACGTTAACGTGAGCAACCACTTTGTTATCAATTGCATATATAGTCGTATAAATTATCGAAATACATATATATAGTCATGCAAGTTCTTCACTTATATATCACTTGGTTTACTTTAGAATGATGTAAACTGCAAACTGTCATCAGATAAAATTGTTAATAATTTTAAAGCACAGACTCAATTTTCATATATTTTTATTCTGAATAGCACTTAAGGCCTGGATTTGTGTTAAAAATACGTTAAATATATGTTGAGCAAACACACACCTTTAAGCGATTTTTGGCTATTAGGAGATTCAAGCTTTTTAGCACCTCTTTAATCAATTGACACCTTTAAAACTAACATATCGAATTTTCTTGTTGCTTGTTTTCTTTTCTTCTTTTTCTTTGTTATGCAAACAAACTTTAGCACATCTTTAGCAATTTGGTCAATTTTTTTTATGAGCGGCCAGCGCACGCCGCTAAAATTGAGCTTTGTTTTGTGCACGCGCGTCGATCCAGAAATGAACAGATAGACAGGGCAGACCGGGCAGCTGCACACAGACAAGCCACAGAAACTATCCACAGAAATCCACAGCGAGACTGAGATGAGTACGCCACAGAAGCTACTCCGTAAGTCCGACCAACGGATTAAATGACGGCTCGAGCGACGTGGATGTGGACAGCGACTGCTATTGCGACTGCGACGGCAAGAAAAATATATCAAACTAAACAAAAGTTGTGAACAAAAGGCGGCGCGCTGTAAATGAGCTCAGTTACGCACACACACACACACACACACACACACATTCATACACTCATTCACAGTGGCAGTTCCCACTCAGACTGCAGATTGATGCTCTCACAGATACAAATGCCGAAACAGATACGCACACAGCCAGCTGAAATTGTCGCGTTGATACGTGGATACGAGAAAAGTTCAATTGAAATGATTTTTAAATTGAAAACGAGGCGGAAGATAAGCGCGATAAGTGCTACTTATCTGTATTTGATGTTGCAATCCAGAGAAGAAGTGGAAAAAGTCGCTACTTTTAGCGGGCGTGACCTTGCTACCCAATGCTACGTCGCAAGGTCAGCGTATACGTAATATTTACAGTGCACTTTCTCGCCGTGGGCATGAAAGTAGTCACATTTAATATAAATGTGTGTCTGATAACAGCAGCCAGAGCAAGTGGGAGCAATTTATCAAAAGCCATGGCGTATACTTAATATTTGAATATTTACGCGTCGCTGATTGCAGGCTCAATGAACGGCTCACCAAAGTCACGCATCATAAATTTATTACGTTTGCTTACCAATTATTTTGAGGCGTGCGGTCAATAATTTAAAGTGAGTAAAAGAATAAAATGTTTGTGACAGCTTCAGAGCTTAGAGCGAACCGCTGCGCCTATTCATCAGGAATGGATGATGGCACACCTCAATGATCGACAGTCGATGCTGCGGATACTTGACCAGAAGCGACTTGACAAGCTGCTGAGCTGGCAGGCTGATCTTCATCTTCAGCTCGGGCGGTATGTGGTAGTCATTCCTTCGAATGAATTCCTGCACAACGAGGGGATCGCTCTCGCAGTGCGCGAAAGGCAGCCGACTGAACAGCATATAGTAGAGCGTGACGCCCAGCGACCACAGGTCCACAGAGAAGTCGTAGCCCGTGCAGTTGATCAGCTCGGGTGCCATGTAGTGGGGCGTGCCGCAGCACTGGTAGATCTCCCGGCCCTGGTAGTAGGTGGCCAGTCCAAAGTCGCTTATCTTGATGGCCACCACAGCGGGCTCCATGGGGGCCGAGTAGTCGAGCTGCGCCAGCAGATTGTCGAGCTTCAAGTCACGGTGGATGATCTGGCACGCGTGGATGTATGCCAGGCCCTTGCTCACGTCCTTCATGGCCTTCTTGACCAGCGACTCGTGAAATACTTTCTTTTTCTGCAGCAGCTCATAGAGATCACAGTCCAGGCGCTCGATGACAATGTAAATGTACTTGAGCTGCTCCACCGTGTATATCAGGTCAATGATGTTCGGATGATCCTGCAGCCTGCGCAAGATTTCAATCTCAAAGTAGGTGTCATTGGTGCGCGAGCACATGTGCTCTTTGTCTACCATTTTGATGATGTAGTTCTTATCCTTGCGCGCTCGGCCCGTGCCCTCAAAGATCACCGTTGACTTGTTTATCCAGATGGGCTTATTCACATCCAGGTACAGGAGTATGGCTTGTGGCAGCTCGCAGCTCTTGTAGTCAATGACGCCATCGTCGTCTGAGGGAGTCGCTTCCTCCCCGGCATCCTCTTCAATTTTCCCACGCATTCGGATGAGGGAGCCCAGAATCCGCATGTAGTGCTGATTGACATTGTAGCCCACGTCCATGAAGGGCTCGTACTGGCAGCAGCAGGCCACAATGTCGCCCTCGAAGAAGTCGTCGATGGACAGCAGCTCAGTGCCATTGATGCGAAAAATGCGAGTTATGGCCGACTTGAGGTAGACGTGGGGGCGGAACGCCACGGTGACTGCCTCCAGCAGTGCTTGAAACTCCTGGTAGTGCTTCTTGGATACGGGCAAGCACACGCCCCCAAAATGTTGATTCATGTTGCGCAAGAAGCAGACACGCAGCGCCTTGGCCGGCAGACGTCGAGCCAGCGGGCAGACGCTGACGTCGGAGAGTGGGCGCGGGAAGGGCGGCATGCTGGTCAGCTCATTTATGCTCAGTATGGATGTGGAGCGTGCCATTGTGAGTGCGATAGCAAATATATGAATATTTTTGGTGCTGTTAGTCGAGTATTATGTACTGTGAGTAATTCTAGTGTTATCGATCTCAAATTTCAGTCTACTGAAACTGTATCCAGTGCCTGTCTGTATCTATGCGGCAGTTCACGTTCAATATTCTTCCGTACTTCAGCTGGGGCTTGGGGCTTGGTGCAGGCTAATGCTAACGGCAGCCACGTAAATTATGTCACTCTAAATTGTGAGCCGCCGACACTGATGAAGAGCACCCGAGCAGCTGTGATAATTGAATAATCAGCTTAGTTACGCCGCATGACAGTGAGCGAGCAACCGCAAGTTATGCACAGACACAGCCAGAATCAGAATCAGAGAGAAAGGCAGAGGCAGAGGCAGAGGCCGTGCGCACAGGCTTCTATATACCCCACAGCTCCATAATCCGTTGATGCTGGGTCATGCGTTGCACTGCGTCGTTTCGTATGTGTGTGTGTGTGTGTGTGTGGGTACTCGCCAAGTGCAAATTTGTAAGCAATCATTGGGCACTTTGTTGTCGTGACACGTTGTATAGGTAAGTGTTAATTTGTTTTTAATGCATTGAAAAGCGCCGATTTGCGTCTATTTGAAGCAGATTTTTAGTTTTTCTTGTCGGGTTTCTTCTTATGCGAGTAAAGTATATTTAAAAACAGAAGAAAATGCATGGCTCAACTATTTGGATTAACGATGCTCAATACAAACAGTTAATATTTATAATTTTTTTGAACAAAAAACTAATATTGAAAAACCAAATTTCAAACTGAGCACATGACATAAATATATGTGAATATTTACATATATATTTTTTCAATGAAAACTATGCCAGCGAACACATGAGCTATATTTGTTAAATATTTATGTTGATTCCCCTAAAACTATGTTCTTTTCATATTGCTGCTGCGAGAGCGCCCTCTAGCGGAATTGCTTGCATTACTGAGTGCAGCAGAAAAGTATGCAATGGTTTTAGCTAACGTAATTCAAATAAAAACAGCTTTCAATTAAACAAAATACTTTAGGCCTTTGAAAAATTTGCTTTAGCATCAGTAACTCTCTGGGGAGCTCTAAAGGGAGGAGAGAGCTCTAAAAAATAAAGAATAGCTTTCCATGTGCCTGTCTGCTTTAATAATGATTCAATGTGTATCATTATCATTTTTCTCGTAACGTCAGCATTCACCAAATCGAAATTAACAATTCAAATTATATATATTTAAAATAACGTTTAGATTTATTTTACAAAAATTTCAAGACGATGGATTCCGAGTACAGACAAACCGAATTATGGACTGTGATGTGCTTAGGATATAATTGATTGAATATCGAATTACTTTTAACTTTGACTATTTACACCTGATATGAAGAAGTAAGGAAATGTTGTTCGGCTTTGGGTATGCTATAAGTAAAATGCTTAAGCTACGTATTGGCATGTGTGTGTGTGTGTGTGTGTGTGTGTGGGCAAGTGACATTGTGTGTTTTTGTTTGTTTTTTTAATCGTGTATAAATGCTGCGACACTTATGTACAAGCTATTTACTAATAAAAAATATTTAACTACGAACTACTGACTACGATCTACGATAATTTTACAATGGAATCTGCATTAAATATTCTTTTCTGCTCACTCTTTCACAAAATGGCAAAATTTTTACAAAATGTGAGTGTGTGTGTGTGAGTGTGGGTTGTGTTGTTGTGGCTGGGTGAGCAATGTGCATGGTTGATGCGTAAATATATACGTAGCCCTGGCACAGAGCTCTACATAGCCGCACCATTGTAATGCTGGTACATTTCATCCCAAAATCTCTGTCGTTCCGGCTCGGGATTCGTCTTCATGTTCAGCTCGTGCGAGATGTCCAAATAGTTGAGACTATTCATAACATTTGTGGAATCTATTGGAGCCCACTTGGCAGTAAGCAGGGGATCCTCAAAGTTGGGCGTGGGCGTGCTGAAATCAAAAGCCAAGTCAGTGCCTTTTATCGGATGAAGAGCTTATGGGGGGGCTTACCCGTATTTGGCAAAGTTTGCCCACATGCGCACCATGCGGTTCTTGACCTGCACTTCCATGGACTTCGGATCTAGACTCAGATTCAGGAAGCCAAACTTGAACAGGTAGCCCATCTCGTCGCCGTGGCATACACCTGGCCGCGGAATGCCCAGCATGCGCTTGTACAGGCCCAAGGCGCCATCGAAGGAGAAGCGGTACATGTAGACCGGTGCATTGCCGTACTTGGCATGGTTCCTGGCGGTGCGACGAATGCCTTGCAGGAACATGAGATCAGTCAGCAGCTAAAGAGAAAGCCACGATTAATGTAGATGCAGGATATGTATATACTATATAAGAGATAATTTACTGCTATCATTTCATCCACAGACTCGAGGCCAACGTGCTTGTTGCCCAGATAGAAGGAGCGTATTTCGCGTGTGACTCTGTCATGGGCGTGGCTCACATTCAGATCGTGCGGCACGAGGCGGCCAAAGTCGTTCTCAATAATATTCAATAGCTGCGGATTCTTGCGCAGTCCTAGAGAAAGAGATATATAAATATGATTTCTCAGGATTTACTCCGCCTGCTTCTCGACTCACTTCTGATGAACAGCATCGCCTCGTGCGTGTTGTAGCCCGTCATGTAGGGCACCTCGCCGTTGAAGTTGTGGGCGTCGTACATGTCGCTGGGATGCTCGGTGAGGAAGGGCTGCTCCAGGTATGTCTCCTCCTGCGAGTCCTTGTTCCAGTAGCCCTCCACGACGGGCACGAAGGGCAGGCCAATATTGTTGCGCTGATCGTCTGCTGTGAGCGTTGTGGGCGCCGCCTCGACCAGCTTCATGGCGGGCACTCGCCGCAAGAAGTCCAAGATCTCTTCCGTATTGTTGGCACCCACATAGCCTAGGTTGGCTGCCAGTCGTGCCGCTCTCTGTCCCGAGCTGGCGGCCATGGACCAGGGGTTCAGTGCGGAGCCGCTCTGCGAGATGGCCCGATGGAACAGACCCTTGGCCAGTGGCGACAGCAGCAGCAGCTGCACCGAAGAGGCGCCCGCCGACTCCCCAAAGATGGTCACCTGCTGCGGATCACCGCCAAAGGCGGCTATGTTGTCGCGCACCCACTGCAGGGCCAGCACCTGATCCTTGAGCCCCTGATTGCCCGGCGCGTCGGGTCCAGCCGTCAGAAAGCCCAAAGGCCCCAGCCTATAGTTCAGCGTAACTAGCACAATGTCCTCTGCAACCAGGTAGTCGGGCCCGTAGAGGAAGGAGTTGCCGGAGCCAAAGGAAAAGCCGCCACCATGCAGCCACACCATCACAGGCAGCTTAGGTTGGGCCCTGAATGGAAGAGGAATGAATTGAGAACTCTATATATACTGTGAATCTCCCTCAGCTTAGCTGCTTACTCATCCTCCTTGGGCATGCGCGTGGTGAACACGTTCACAAACAGACAGTCCTCGTCGCCTTTGAAGGTGTCCAGTATCATGTTTTTGTGCGGACAGCTTTGGCCCTCCCGCGAGGCATCCCGCACGCCGCTCCACGGCTTCTCGGGCAGCGCGGCACGGAATCTGCGCGGAAGTCACATTAGATGTAAGGCCATTAGTAATTTGTTGAGGCAATTGTTCAGGCATTGGGACTCACCTTCTGGCGCCTACAGGCGGCGCACCATATCGCATGCCCTTGAAGCTGTAGTAGCCTCCCCTCTCGCCGGAACGGTACTTCTGAAAACGTCCACGCACCTTGCCCAACGTGGTGCTGGCCACGATTTCACGTTCCTTCTACAAATGCATGGGTAAACGAGTTTAGATACAAATCTTGACAAACACATTAAAGCGTGGGAACTTCTGCTCCTCTCCACTCCTAGTGCCTCATGAATGTGCTGTTTGATAAAATCAATTTTGAATGGCAAATCAAATGTTTTCAGAAACCTGCAGCTCGCTCAGCCTGCCAAGTATCTGCCAGATGCTTAGCATGTGTGCCGTTCTTGCACAAGAGTTCTGCAAGAATTTTGCATTAAACTTGGACAGCTCTGGCGTCTACAACTAGGCCATGGTGCAAACGTTGCGCAATCGCCTAATGGCCAAAAAGCCAGTTATTAACAAATTTGTATTAAAGCAGCAGCAGCAGCAGCCGCAACTGCAGCGACTAGCTCTTTCTTTGTTCTTGAAGTTATTTCAGCAATTATCAACTGGCAACTGCATCAGCTTAGACTTGACCTCAGCCAAGCTGCAGCTGCTGCTGCTGCGACTGCTGCTGCTTATGATTCTTGATGTTTATGTTGGGGCTGAAGTTGATGCAATATTTGTTATGTGCGCCTCAAGGTCGTCGAGTTGCCATCTGTGCTTACCCGCAGAGATCGCACCACCTCCTGCACCACACGCATGGCGCGCGATGGCAGCAGCTGCACCAGCGAATTCGGATGCGAGGTCAGCGTTTTCCAGGCCGTCGTCTCCTGCAATGACAAAGGTTACAATTACAGCTCGGATTAATGGCAATTTACAAGCGAGCCAACCAACTGCGCCTTGTGCAAACACAACTCTCAAGTTCACTGCGATTGTTGCATTAATGTTGACAATTTTACTGTGTGTGTGTGTGTGTTCCAGTGTGTATATATAAGTGTGTGTGTGTGTGTGTGTGTGTGTGTGTGTCTTGATCTGTGTCGCTTTTCTGTCACTTTTAATGATGTTAACGGGCAACCTTGCGGCCAAGCAAATTTCGTTTAATTGAAATGCCATTTGCATAACACCAAACAAACGGAGCTCTTAGAGGCGGCAGCAGTCAGAGAAACCGTTAAGTGCGAACAACAATGGCAGCAGTCACGTGCAGCCAACGCTTAGCCATAGATATAGATACATATACATATACATATATATAGATACAGTAATAAATGTGAGTGTGTGTTTGGTTAACTGTCTGTCAGCTGTCACATTAGCCGGCGTGTGTCCCCAGCTGAAATGTATCTGTATCTCAAAGTGAATCATGACACAGTTAGGCCAAACGCACAGCTCCAGTTAGTTTCAAGTTCACCTTTTATGAGCTAACCATATTATGCTAATTTCTTCTATTTTTTTTTCTTATTTATTTTTTTCCTTTTATCTACAATTTGATTTCATTGGGTCTGGCTAGAGACTTGACCCGCTAGGTGCGTGGGTCCCCCACAGTCTCTGCAGCCTTATCTGCGCCACACAGTTATGCAAATGTGGGCGTAGCCAAAGTCTTATTCAAATTGATCTCCAGTGGCTTTGGCTTAAATCGACCACGCGGCCATAAAACACATAATATTTATAACTAACTGTATAGCAGATATTGTGATAGAGGCGAATTAAATCAACTGAAGCTGTGCATTTTCATGGATTAGTTTAAAGCCATATTTAAAGCTAATTAGAATTTAAATTAGTTTTATTTGTCTCTCACAGATTATAATTTGGGATTAGGCACACGAATTTCCTAACTATATCACATAGTTAAGATGCCCTGAAGGCCTGGCTCATCTCATTTAATTGGATTTTTATACTCATTCGCATAGGGAAGGGGTATATTGGTTTTGTGCAATGTTCGTGCTCGTGTTCGTCCGTCCGTTTGTGCGTCAGTGAGTTATTCCTCTCATCTGTCCGCTCATATGTCTTTTCTTCTGTCTATCTGTCCGTTCACATGTTCGTCTGTCTATAAGTCTGTCCATCCTGCTGTCTGTCTGCGTGAATGAGTATTATGTATACAGGAGTATCCCACTGCAAAATTCTTGCTTGATTTTTATTTATTTTTTTTTGCAGATGCAACTGACAAATTAAATCGTCAATTCAACGTAAGCGTGCACAAATGATGCCATTTACAAAACATAAATATTATGCAAGCACAAAGGCAGCAACATTAACAGCAACAGCAACAGCAACAATACAGCGAAAGCAACAACAATAGCAACAATGAGCTCATGGGCGCTTTCACGCTACGCTCGAAATATAAATATAAATACAAAATAACTGCAGTCCAGCAGATCGTCAGCTAACTGCAGTGTAGAAAGTTGCATCTACAGCAACAACAACAACAATAATAACAACAGCAACAAAGCAAATTGCATAAATATTTTATAACTTAACAAAAGCACAACCAGAAAAAAACAAAAATGAAAAATAAATATAAAAAAATGATTGAAAACAAACCTCAGTTGTGGTTGTAGAACGCTCCATTTCCATTCTGTTTGGCTCGTGCGACGACCCGGAAGCTAAGCTCTCAGTTTGTGTTGTTGTTGTTATTGTGGATGTTGTTGTGCCAATCAAGAATTGCGCACTCGTTGCCAACTCTGGCCCATCGTTGGACAGCACAGCCTCCAGATCGTCACCGAAGAGACTCTCGAAATTCTGAGCCGAACTGTCTGAACTTTTTTCAATTTTCAACTTGTTGTCCGGCTCGAACGAGCGCTGCATGCAAATGCCAAAGATAATTAGACCAGTGGCCAGCAAGACAGCCACGCTGGCCACTACGTAGGGTAAATAGTGGCGGCAGCCCATGCCAAATGGACGAATGGGCAAAAGGGCGTGGCGTGGCGTTTGTGCAACAATGCAATCGTTGTCAACGACAACTTGCAACCAGCAACCACCTGCAACAGTGCTACAAATGCGAAACACTCAACTTTGATTTATTGAACTCGCTTTGTCTGTCTTTGTTTTAACGTTGCTCCCTATTGGGCTCACACACACACACGGATACCGACTAGCTGCATACACTTTAACTAGCTAACTAACTAGCTAACTAACTTCGCGACTGTTCCACTTGGCGGTCGATAGAGTTTTGAGTCGGAGTTAGAGCTGCAAGTCTTGTTATTCAATTTTTTCTGTGTAACTAGATATAGATATTTTATATATATATTTTGGTACGATTATTTTTAGTGCTTGTAATAATTTTTTGTACATTTTTTTTTTCTACTTTTTTTTTACCTTTTGTTTATGTTATGTGCAGCACGCAATGGCTGAGTGCAGACGTTGGCATTGTTTTTTAGCTGTAGTTGCAGTTGTTGTTGTTGTTGTTGTTGTTGTTGTTGGAGGTGCTTTGGTTGTTAACTTGCAGCTGATAAGCGGCTATCATTCAATGTTAACTGAGAGCGAGCGGAAATATTGCAGTCGCTGTTTAATTATTCATTTAATTGCAATTATAATTGCAGCCAGTACACATAATTTGATAATTTGATTAGCTTATTTGGACTTTAATTACTATATATACAGAGTGATGAATATATAAATTAATAAATCTATTTACATATGTACAGAACCTAGCCAAGCTCGGCTGATAATCGTATTAGGGTTAGACACACACACAGACACAGACACAGACTTAGAGATTGGCACTGCAGCTCACCTGGCTTAACTCTTCACATATCCAATACAGCATTGGCTGCAGAGTGGAAATTCTGTATTGTGGCAGAGTAAAATAAAATACCTACAAAATGCAGGCGAATAAGGTACATTAATTTATATACTACACATGAATCAAAACTCAAATAATTCCCTTTTAAGCTTAAATTTGCTTCAAATTTTTGAGACAGGTTTCTATCTACAGCAAATAATAAATAAATAAATAATAGTATAAAAACATGTATATGCCGAGTTTAAGGCCGTTGGCGCTATGAAGCTTCTTCTCTCTCAAAACAAAAACTTAAATGAAATAAATAAATTATTATTATCTATTATTTACAGCTCAACTATTTTCATCCTCATTTGCACAGTGAATAGAGTATATTGGTTTTCTGGTATTATGCAGCTTACAGTACACCTGTTCGTCAGTCTGTATATGTATATGTATGTGAGCAATTCGTTTCATTGCCATTGAAACTTGAGCCGTTAGTTTTGAAAAATCTTCTCATTGACACCATCGTTTTATTATTTTATAATGCGTGAAGCACTTTTCGATGCGCCTACTGATGGTATAGCAAATTGGAATTTCTATACAATCCTAGGATTAATGGCATGAACTGTTAAGTCAAGAGACTTGTAATTTATTTATTTAATTTATAATATAAACTCATGCATACTGTAATGTATAAATAAAATCTATTTAATTTATTATACAGTAATATACTATACATAAATAAAGAAAAAATAAAGAAAAATATCAAGATATTATGCAGTAAAGAGAGCAAGAGTAACTGATAAGATAGCAGCGAGTAAAGTAAACAGAGGAATTACTGAACTTCAGGAACTGAGAAAATATCAGGCACCTCCAGAGGCAACTTTGACTGGGGCCATCAACTTAGTTTACAGCTAGCTTAAATTCTCACGCTTAAGCTAAAACAAATAAAAGCAGACCAAACTCTTATTCAAAATCTTACTAATCAGTATGTAAACATAACGTATGTATGTATCTAGTTCGCACAGCAATGCGTCTGGCCGTAAAACGTGACAAAAATCAAAATTTTGATGAAAGCAAAAATTGGCAATATAGATTAATCAATCCGATAAAAAATTCATCAGAGCGCCGGAATTAAAATTTGACAAAACTGAAATGTAATTATGAACATAAAAAGTTGAGGGAATTCAGATGAATTTGTGTAAGACTTTATCATAGTTGAATTGCTATAAAATCTGTATTGAGTTAGGTGTATGGAAAAATCACTTAAAAATTTATCTCTTTTCACTCTTTGTTGCTCATTTAAAATTTAAATTAAATTAACAATTTATAAAATTGTCTTTTTTCAGTTTCCATATATAAACACACTTCAGCTGTATCATGGTCTAAAAACAACACTGATTGAATTTAACTGTGAATTGGAGCATAGCTGGCCAATTGGGAAAAGAAAATAGCCCATCGAGTCACCATTTCTCTCTATTTATTTGGCTTATATAATATTGATGCTTTAGTTTTAACTTGTTGTTGACACAATCTATTTCGTCAATGTATTTAAATGAATGAATATCTACAAATATCTGCCTCAATTTTAGTCACACTCTCCAACTTTTGCACTGCTAACTTCTTCTTCTTCTTCTTGGGACAGATCTAAAGCTATTGGCAAATCGGAATATATGGATTTTGTAATAAATTTAGTCTGTTTCGGAACATGAATGAGTATTTTTCCGTTCAGATTGCGCCCCACAATGATTTGCTTCTTTTATGCTGCTATCGCTTTAGCATAAGTTTTAGTTTTTTAGTAAAAATGTAAATTTCAGACTTGAGCCGGTTCGACTTGAATCAGGTTTTTTCACATGCCCAAAAACTTCATTTACTTATCAGCTTAATGAGTTTGCCAAATATATATATAGAGAAAATCATATTGAGCATAAGTAAACAAATATATATATGAATATATATTTTGATATACGTTTGGCATTGGCAGTGTATTGAGCGGCTGCGACGGCAGCATTCAAGATCGGATTCCATATATGCAGTCACACGCGCTGGGCACAGATTCTAAAAATCCATGGCCAAAACCAATTGAACAGCAACGTAAATATTTGCGGCTCTATGCGGTACATAAAGCACGGGTCATATGCCGCAACGGCTGTGCGCTGTGAATATGGCCAATAACGTATGCCCAGGCCCATAAAAAGCATTAACAGCCACCTGTAAATGCAGTCGCAAAGTGTTTTAAAGGCGATAACTCAGAGTCGTCGGGCCGACGGAGTGCTTAAGACAATGGCTCGACGTTCATGCGCGGCTACCTGTACAGAGGGGTACAGAGCTGTAGCTCTGACTGGGCATTGGTAGCCCCGGCGACGACTGCTCAGGTGTTGAATTACTTTTGAAACGGCAACAAATTTGCGACACGATGTCAAAGTCACACTAGATAAGAGCTAAAGCCAAACTACGTAGTAAGCAAGTTTTTCGTCTCTGGCACGCTTCACGTTGGCTTCTTTGTTTAAGCACACACACACACACATGAATATATATAAATATTAAGTTGGCTATCGACTCACCTTTAAGGTATTGGAAATCTTTCCAGCTCGGGCGATGGCTGTGCCAAACGTTGAGGGCGCTATGGCTATCGAAGCCGTCTCATTGCAGAGCAGCAGCAGCGAGATGAGCAGCAGCGCCAGGGCTAGCCATGGATGCGACTGTCTTTTGCGTATCATATTGAACTTGGCTCCAACTCTGGCTCTGGCTCTGACTTGTGAACTGCGACTGAGCAAATAGAAACGAATAGTAATGCATTAGTCGATTGTCTACAGCAATCATGTGTGTGCTTGCAAACGCGCGACGCACCGCACCGCACCGCAACCGAACCGTACCGTACCGCACCGAGCTCTGCTCTGCTCAGACTACTTCTTGGTCAGGGCCAAGCGCGAATGTCAACAAGCACCAGCAACAGCAGCAGCGGCAGCGGCAGCAGCAGCTGTGAACTAAGCTGAGCTAAGCATGAGCCACTTGACTCGCTTTTGTTGAGACTGACGCGGCATTGTCTTACATTTAATTGGCTTGAATTATATTCGAATCTGTTGACTTTAGCCGG
Organism: Drosophila aldrichi; assembly: GCA_035045965.1. Lineage (NCBI taxonomy): Eukaryota > Metazoa > Arthropoda > Insecta > Diptera > Drosophilidae > Drosophila > Drosophila aldrichi. The sequence goes on from JAWNOM010000038.1 coordinate 2,377,644, forward strand.
CGCTGGCTCGTATTAGCCTAATACAGACATTATTCAATTTATTTTGCTGCCGCTTTGAGGTCAATGCGCGCTCAAGCTTCACGCAAATATTTGCCTGCTCCCGGGGCGCGTGATGAATTAGCTATGCATGCGAAGTCGTCGACGTCGGCTCGCCTGATCTCTGCAACGTGTGATGCCATTAGCAGATGCTTCAATGACGACGCCACCTAATCGGAGGAGCGTAGAGCAAGCCGGAAGCCATGCGGAAGGTTGTCAACTTATTAGTTACAGTTAAAATGATCTAATTGATTCACAATATTCAGACTAAGGGAACAGAATCTAGAGTGCTAATTTCTTGGGGCGACACTGCCTCTTCCTCTTTCTCAAGAATCGCTCAATCAGTGACTCTTCTTCTTTTTGTCTGATTGGCGCCTTCGCTGGCCAACTACTAAATGACTTGGGCAACAAACTTGTTTACGACTAACAGTGATGTGACGACGATTTATAAAAACAAATGTACAGCCACTTGGCATATAACACAACGGCAACAGCAATAGCAGACAAAAAATGCTTCATAATACGCGTGCATTGGATATTAGCGAAAAAAAGAAGAAGCGTTAGAGGCTGACACGCCCACTGGCTGATGACTAGCAAAAAAGAGGCAACAAAATCGCCTCAGACAGTGAGGGGAGAGGCGAGGGAGGGGGACAGACAATCCATTGGACGACGCTTAAACCACTAACCCACTTCCTACTTGAGCCAAGTGCGACGACATTGCCGTTGCCGTGGGCCGCAGCAGACAATGCTAAGGAAACACTTGCACTTTCGTGGAAAGTTGTTTGACCAGCTGCAGACAGAGCGAGCGAGCGAGAGAGGGAGAGAAAGATCAAATGAGTTGAATGAGTTAAATGAGAAAAGATATTTAAGTGAGAAAGAGGGGGGGAAAGACGGAGAGCCTGGCGAATCATAAATATGTACAGGCCTGCCTATGAATATGTATTCGTCGTCGTCTTCGCATTCGTATGGAAATTAGCTTGAGGTAATATTGCATTCATAGTGGAGACACAACAGCAGAATGCGTTGATTTTGCAATGGGCATTTGTAAAAGGAGAGAGAGCAGCAGCAGCAGCAGCAGCAGCAGCAGCAGCAGCAGCAGCAGCAGCTGGCCAGCTGCCAAATACCAAATGAGTGGAGCTGCAGAAAGCAGCTGCCTAGAGAGTGCAGCAGGAGAGCGCAGCCAATTGCAGCCCCCTCCCCCCGAAAAGAAAAAACGAGACTCTGAAGCTGAGCTGATAAAACGAGCAAACAGACTGCGTATGCGACGACGACGACGACGTGAGCTGCCAACGAATACCGCTATGCGAGCCATTACGTAAGCTGCGATCAAAACAAAAAAGGTAAATATTGAAGAAGAAGCAGAAGCAGGAGGAGGAGAAAAAAAAAACGATAAATAAATGAGACCAACAAGAGCTGAAAACGGCCAGTGAAATGAGCTGTGAAGTGGAGGAGAGAGTGAGTTGCAGACAGAAAGAGAGTGAGCGATGAAGAGCGAGAGGGAGCGTGATAGAGAGTGAGACACTTATGGCAGATGAACCATTGATAACGTGATCGAAATGAGTTTTTGCCATTTCGTTTTAGGCCAGCGTGCGAATTGAAACCTAATGCAAAATTTCACTTGACCCCTTATATAAGCAGGCTGTAAACGGAACTAATAAGCCAAGTTACAGGCATACATACATATATGAAATGCACAGATGTATATATGTATGTATAACAATAACTGTTTGCATTGGCGTACGAGCGTAAAGTTAAACAATATTAAGTTTGACATAGTTAAGGCTAAGTAAACGTGACTCAATGGCTGAGTTGAGCTAAAGCTAATAACAGCAATAAGCAATTATCGATTAATGATTAACGAATAACGATTGCACACACACACACACACGCAGGCACTACTTCTCTACATACAGGATGCTAAACACAAATATTGCACTGCACAAGTTCAAGTTTGTCGTCTAAGTCTTCTGTTTGGCGCGTTTCTCTTGCTCGTCTGCGATCTGTGCGCTCGCCGCGTGTTTCTCGTTTGACTGCCGCCGTTGAACTGAGTCTGGGCCGGGCCAGCGGTTCGCTTAAGCGTCAAATCGCTCTTTCTCATGCGCGCTCAAATCTGCTGCTAGCTGCGGCTGCCGACTGTCGACCGTTGGCTGTAGGCTATAGGCTGTGGGCGGGGCAGCAGGCGAAGATGGAAGTCAGACAGCTCCTAGCAATGAGCTTACTTTTTTGGACTTCTCTGGCTACTTCTTGGCGCAAAGCTGCGTAAATTATGCACGAAATTTGGCTTGTCGGATTTCTATTTGGCAAGAAACGGGGCAGCCGCATAACGACTGCGTATTCTTGACCAAGATGAGGCCGCGATCTGTCTATCCGCATCGTTAATCTATGGACACGTACAATTAGTTTGTTTTTTGGTATTTGTTGTTTTGGCCAACATGGAAAAGCAGTTGACACTGAAAACCATTTGAGATCAAGGATAAAGCGTTCGTAATAAAGCGATGCCCGCCTCGCCTCGCCTCGCCTAGCAGATGGCAAGGCAAATGATGAGCAAATGACGGCGACAAACTGTAAACTGCTTAATTATTCAATTTAATTGACTTTTCACTAATTGCCCCAAAACGCATTGTGCAATCAGCTTTGCCGTAGACGACAGTTCACATGTGCAAAATCATGCCCCACCTGACCTAATGGCGTCTTAGATAGAGCATCTGCACTTGACTCGGTACTCAGCCTGAGCTTGAGCTTTGCGATTGCTAGAATTCGTATTCGTATCCAAATTGTGCATTCAGCTGCTGCTCGGTTGAGTGGAAAGTGTGTCACCATATTGTTCTATACAAATATTTGGACGGGCGTGAATTATTAAAAACATACGTATGTGCATAAAAAAACCGAATATAAAATAACGCTGCTGCCCCGCTTGGGTAAGCTGGAATTTCGAAAGCGAGCCGGCAGTAAAATGTAGTCTGTATAAACAAACAAGAACTGGCGGTTGTCGCACATACAGATTAACATTGAGATCTGTAATGAGGCTGGCACAAGCTGCCGGAGAGTTCATGCAACTCTGCAATGCTACAGATGAAGTTGTTCTTGACTTGTCCCGTTGTAACTGCCAATTCAGGGTCAACTGACAATCATTCTGTGATACTGACGTCACTCGACTACAGTTTGTAGTCTTTACAGTTGACTTGTTCGCAGATAAAAAGATAAAGCGAATATGTATCATTTCAAGTTGTATAAAGAGCAGTTTAACGAGTTTATATTATCAAAATTAGTTTCCATTGAATCTTTGTATAGTTTAGTTTTAATTATAGTTATTTGCAAATGTATTTAAGAGAAAAAATATGTTTATTTTTATTTATTTCATTTTTTTTTTTTTATAAATGATTGCAAAAGATTAAGTAATATGAAATCGGTTAAAATTAGAATTTAAAAATCCTTAATTTACATGTATAGTTGCAATGAATTTCTTACTAAATTTGAATTTGGCGCGCATCAATTATTTACAATTATATTATTTAGCTTTTGTCAGTGTGTCATTCAATATTTGTACCAACCAGCTCCTGTAAGCGACCAAACTTTTATTTAGTGTGTAACACAACCATCTTCGATTTAGGGAAGCAGTAGCTATGAGCTATAGAGAGCGTGCTGAACATCTATTGTGAATAGTTGGCCTGGCATTATTCTCACTAGAGTGCGCCACAAATTTTAGCGAAGACAGCTTCATTTCGAAAAGTGTGGTATCACCGATAGCTCGCATGCATGCGAAATCTGTTTTCGAATTTTGTAACTTGGATAATTTCCCTATTTTTCATTTGATAATCAAATTCCCTATTAGCCATCTGTGAGGATTTTTCTTCAATTTTGCGCCCTCTGTGCTGCTGAATATGCACTAATAGAATATCCTTTTGCGCTGTTAAGTTTACAGAGGGACATTTACAAATTATTTCACAGGAAATAAAAACATCCTTAGGAAATTCTTCTGCAGGAAATAAACCTACCTTTAGAAAATCCTTAGCTGAAATTGTTTTCCGTTAAGGAATAATATTAGGGAAATTCAAATTTGTTATATTTCCAAATTCCGCAAAGCGCGTAAGCTGTGATCAAAATACATTTGTTATATTTGACGTAAGGAACGTAAGCTTTCATAGTATTCAATTATAAATCCCAATTGGACAATGAACGGACAATCTGCTTGTTCTTTCTTAAAGACTTTTTTTTTAGCATTTTCTGAGATTTTTTCAAGACGCTTATCGATTGATTTTGATGACTATAAAGAGCTTCATGATTTCTTCATTGGAGCTACACACGCAAAGCGTTGGCTTTATATATGTTATTTGGCAATAACTCAAAGTGCACGTCGCCTTATTTGCATTGTTTGCATGTGTGTGTGTGTGGGTGTGTGTGAAGCATGCATGAATCACATGAATAGCGCCGAAAATGTGCACCGGCGGCAATAGCAGTGGGCGATGCGGCCACGCCCCACCCTGGCAGCGCAAATTAACTTAACACTCATAAATCAGCGTTAACGGCTACCGCAAAAGTGTTGCATAAAAAATAGTTATGACACACTGAGTATTTTTTTGTGAAACAGAAACTCAAACTGAAAATGAAACGGCACTAGAGCTGGGAACTGGAATCGGAACAGGGAGCTGGGAGCTGGGATCGAGACTGGGACAGAGATAGGGTGTTGGAGTTGGTCAGGCAGCACTGAGACTGTGCCACCGAGATCCATGCCAAATAAACGATTCTCATAAAATACGTGAGTTTGCATTGCCAACTTGATGACCGCTGCACACAGACGCACACCCAAACACACACATTTTTTTATGTGCATCACTCGAACCCGCAACGCACTGCATACAACATGCAGCCTCCTCTCGCACGCCTGTCAATAAAGCAGTCGGCCATTTGGTCATTTGGCTGGTTGACAAAATGGCGGCTGTCATTCTTGGTAATCAAATCGTAAACCGCTATTTGAGCATATTTCTTTTTTTGTTTTTTGTTTGCAGTGAAGCGCCGACTGCATAGATGGAACACAGTCATCAACGTTCCAGGCCCATAATTGAGTGATATACACATATATAATAATTGCCACTAAATGAAAGCATTTAACCAAACATACGGAATGTTAATTGCACTTCGGATGAGACAATTACGAAAGCAATGAAAAGTTCAAATAATTGAGAATATATGCCTATAATCAATTGAGTTATTTGATTCAATTATTCGCGCTTGTATCTAATCAAGACTGATAACCCTAGCGAAATTTTTAACTACCAGCAGTTTTTCATTTAGAATGTTGCTATGACCGGAACTGAGAGATCAATTTGTTCGTCAATTGTTTTGAAAAATATATAAATATACGTATAAGAAAAGCTCCACACCCATTTGCCTGTTGCATAACTGTTGCACACGCATAAACGTCTAACACGCTTAAGGTAAGCGGCGTAAGCTCAGGACGCTTTTAATTATCCTAATGCGGCAGCTGAGCTGTGGGTGTGCGTGTGTGTGTGCGTGTGTATTGACTTTTGTATGGTGGTTAGCAAGAGACGCGTGTGAATGTGAAAGAGGTTCGCTGTCGCATTGCATTAAAGTCACAACATTCAAATGGTTGCCAACCTGTGCAGGCAGGCAGGCGGGCAGGCAGGTGTCGGCAGCGTGATAATGTCAACAGCGGAAACAATAAAAGCCGCCGCTGCCTTTTTGCTTTTGCTGCGGGATATTTGACACTCCAGGATGTGCGCGAGAGCTGGCATTTGAAGGAGACAGCACTCGAGACAGCGGCAGAACAACGGCAACAAAGCGCACAGCAGAGACAGAGAGAGAGAGAGAGAGAAAGAGGGAGAGAGAGTGAGAGACAGACCCCGAAACAGAGAGAGGAAGCCAGCATCAAAACGTAAAATGTGTCATTGCGTTTTATACTGTGTTTTTATATGCATGCAGCATCCATAAATATCCTGCGTGTGTGCGAGCAACAACATCGAAACGGCGAAAATAATGATGCCGAAACGTACTTTAATGACAATCCGAATTCAATAAATAAATATCACATTCTGCATGTATCACAACAGGGCTTGCAAATGCTTTTAATTAACTTGATATGAAACGGGGTATTTAACGATCGGCTTATTGAATCGTTTATTTACCAATTAGTTAATGTTCTATTTGCTTTTGCAGGTGTCATTAGCTGTAAAGTAGCAATGATTTTGAACGTCTTTCGACCTCATCATGCATGCGATTTCATTGTATTGCTTCGAGTTCATCGTTCAAGAGTTTAGAGGGTAAAGATATTAAGAAGAGATCTGCAGTAATTGTAAAGTAAACATTCTCAACTCAAAATTTCTCTAGCTCCGCACATACAGACTGTGGGACGGCGGGATAGATATGACCATTGCACACAACCAATATACTCTTTCAGGCTGCAAATGAGTATAACAAAGCGAAGTATTCTGTGCGCTGAACTTTGGCCAAAGAGTTGTTAGAAATATAAAACGTGTCAAGTATACAGAGAGAGAGAGAGAGAGAGAGAGAGAGCAAGTGAGAGCGAGAGAGAAATACTCGTAGCGAGGGCAGCGAAAGTTTAGCAAAAACTCTGTGGCCTCAGGTCAGAACAATGGCTAAAGCGGGTAACTTTGCGCCGCATTGAGCACAATAATACTTACTACGAACAATAACAAAATTATCCAACAGCCGGTGGGTGGACGGAGTGGGCTGTGTGGACTGTGTGTGGTGCGTGGCCCCACAGCGGGCGCAAGGCTAATGCAATCTAATGTGAAATTCAGCATATTCAAGCTGCACGCCACCCGCTCGCTTAGAATCAGCATTTGAATCCCAATTCAAATACAAAATGCCCTCAATGGACGAGGCTGCAACAGTCGCTGTGGCTGTGGCTCTGGCTCCGGCTCTGGCTGGGGTCGGGTCTCTTTTCGCTCTTTGTGGCTGTGCTCGGCTCGGTTTTGTTATTATGCATGCCAAACAAATGCAAATGTGATTTGCTGTGGTCAAAATGCTCAAAGTGCGAAGACTCTTTCTGCCACTCGGGTTGCTAATTGCGTTGAAGCTCAAATTAGCTGCATCTAGGATCTAGATGAAAAAAGTTTTCAATCTTTATCGCCCACGGGCAAACAAAGTATTAAAACCAAGCAGCTATTATGGTCGTTGCTTTGTTAAGTAGCTGCCAACTATACAACAGTTAAAAAAGTATAAGCCAAAGAGCAGAGGAAAATGTTAGAGCAGACCTCAGAGCTGCTCTCGGGCCTCGCTTTGTGGCACTTTGGACGATCCCGTCTAGCTTTTAAGCGCTCAAATATTTATAAAGCTCAAAATTTTATGTTGACGCGCTGCTGGTCGGTGAGGGGTGGCGAGGTGGTGGAGAGCTGCTGCCAGGACTTAAGTGCTGCAAATGAGAGCAAATGCAAAGTAAAAGTGCCCGAGTGGCTAAAGTGTGATAGGTGGCAGACCTTGCACAATATGGCCAATAGAACTTTGCGAGTCAATTAGGAGACATGCTGGGCAAAAAGAGTCTAAAATATTTACTGCTAATTACAATTATTAAAAATTTACACTGAGAAATGTGCTGCAAGACCTTTGCAGCTTGTGCTTGTGCTCGTGCTTGCATTCTAAATATTGCGCATACGCCGCATGTGCACTGCTTGCCTTGATAACTAACTGCCTGCGACTATAGACACTGACAGCTCTTGCGGCATTAAGACGTCAGCTAAAATGATTACATGCCTGTTTAGATTTGTCAGTTGACGGCGACGGCGACTGGCTTCTCTCGTTTGATTTAGTGGCGTCGGGGAGCCGGAGAAGGTTGCCACAGCCAGCTTTTGTATTTCACACACTTGATAAATGATCAAATTAGGCGCCTCGCATATGCATCCCCATATACACTGTGCACACATATTGCTCGGAGTTTGTGCAGCCAAGTTCTACTGCACGCTGCTGGCTTTGTCTTCGCGCCGCGCTCTTATTACCCACACACTTTCACTGCAGAATGGGGGCAGCTGCAGACTCGCACTGCTTTGTATGCGCTGCATGCCTTGCACTTTTGCTGCCGTCTGCTTAGGTTGTGTGGCCACAACATAAAGCGCATTGCATGTTGCATGGCTCTAAACTATTTGGGCACATCGTGCACGTTTTCATTTAGCTGAGTGCATGCAGCTGCCTGTCTGCTCAACCGACAGCAGAGGCAGCCTCAACTCGACCAAGTAACTAGAAACGGCGTCTTCTTCTTCATCTTGTTCTTCTTCTTCTTCTTGTTCACCTTCGTCTCGTATCGAATGCAAATGCGAATGCCAGTAAGTGCTGGTTAAATGTTGCTGCTCATGGCTATTACAGAGATTTATTTGAATTTTTGGGGCCATAATTTATGCTACATAAATATCAAATTTCTCAAGCTGCCAGCTATTCAGGTCGAGCATTTTCAGCCCTGTCGATTGGCCACAGCTCGAGCCAATGAAGTGCAATAATGTACATATTTAAGCAATTTGTTTATGCAAGCGGCATGCGCACGCATGTCTCCATGATAATGGCAATATTTCAATATTTTATATCAAATTGCATTGCGGCTAGGAAATTGTCTCAGCTGTCCAAACGACATTCCTCTGCTTGGCAAGTAATTTCCTTTTGCGCAGCACAACTAATTGAAATAATAATGACAAAATTATTAACCCAAGTCAACAAATTATTACCCAATATGGTCAAATATGTTATGCGAGCATCTGTATGTGTGTGTATGCGTATGCAAATATGTGAATAGTTTTGGTAAATATTCCATTCTACAAATGGGAAATCAGGGTAGAATGTAAGCTTGAAAGTGTTTGTAACGGGCAGAAGAGAGTGGGATAGAAAGAGATATTTAATTAATTGTATGTATTTAATATAGCATGTTGATCATATACTAAAATTTGTTCTTCATAAATACATACATACATGGAGGAAAGTATGTGTAACTTTGGGTGCTTCGCGTAACTCTGTATAGGTGAAAGTTTCGGAGCTCAGGGTATCTGCTAGTCGGACCGTCCTGACTGACTGGAGCGCACTCACCTGTTCATAAAAAGAATTGTTCACAAATTGATTTGCATGCGAGGAATTATGTATTTTGTATTGATCAGTTAACATATTTTGGCACTTATGCTGGCAGGTGGAGCCTGAACCGTGGCCGATAGCTGCGCACACACCTTTTCGTATCGCCTTCATGTGACAGAATGACGCTGCGCGTGTTTGCCTTTGTTTGCATGTGAGTTGTGGTCGCAGAAAAAAAAATATTCTGTTGAATTTATTTGCGGTGGCCGACACGCCCCTCATTCGTGTTGTAGCTGTCGCTGACAGAAGCTGTGCTGCAATGCAGTTGCAGCCGAAACTTAAAAAAAAGTAAAATAAAATAAAATCAGAAAGAGACGATTCAGCTAAAGCGCGACGCATAAATTTAATTTGCAACTGAGACTCGCCTCACACACATTCTCCCTCCCTGTCTCTCTCTCTCTCTCTCTCTCTCACTCTATTAGCGAAAAGTTGCGCATTATAAAAACAATTTCGGCAAGTTTTTGCCAAGTTTTGAAATGATTCAATTTGCTGATTCTGAAACTTTGCCAGGTACCAGCTGCTGCTGCTCTGCGAGACTATCCATAATAGCTTTCGGCAGACCACAAACAGCAGCCGGCTGGCAATTAAATGCCGCTGCACAGGATGCGCCTGCTTCCGGGCTGGCTCGTATAGTTCACACAGAAGAAGAATGAAAGAACGGACAGTCATTATCTTGCTGTGATTGGGGCTTTCGTATAATGATGTAATTTTAATTATCTACAAAAGCCATATATAAATTATGCAGCGAAATAAAATACGATTCAATTACGTGCTCATAGCGATACTCTGTATGCAGAAAACGATTCTGAAGGGGTGACACGACACGTGAGTAAATATGCAACAGGCATGAAGAGCTGAGAGAGTCAACTCTTGTAGCTCTGCCTGGTTAGTCGTTTAAATGTACTACATTAATGTGTTACACATACTTATATATTCTAATAAACATATGCCAATCCCTCACAGTTGAGACTCATTCAAGAGCGATAGGCTAGGTATTCCACAGTTCGTATGAATATTGAGCACTCGCATTATTTTATTAAATTTGAAACTGATAACCGCATTCAGCTGCCCTTAACACAGCGGCTTACTGCAGCATATTTCAGTATTTCAGCCGATTAAATGAGAATAAATAAATACAAAAAGTGAGCTCGAATCTCATAAACATATTTAACCGCCGCTTGACATATGCCATCCATACTATAATCATCAGTGTCAGCTTTGTGTTTGCCTGGCAAATATTTGGCTCGCGCCTGGAGCTATGCATGCCGATGACATTGGCTGCCTGCGGTTTCGTTGACTCGCTTATTCCACACGTGCTTCAGGAATGCCAATGTAAATTCCGCCAAGTGTATTAAATAGCTTATCTACCGTTTGGCCCCAGCCTCTGCTCCACATTCCAAGCGTATTTGGCAGTAATCTTGCCATCGGTTGCCCACAAAGCTACACTAGTAATATATACATATATGTATATATATAACTGCGAAATGCATTGACTGCGGTCACTAAGCGATCTATTGACTGAGCTATCTGCCACACAAACATATTCAGGTATTTGAGTGAGCTGCAATTGGACGTTTAGAGCTAGCAAGGCACACATCAATGATATGAATTGCCACAGAAATTAACATTAACATTATTAACACATGCCACAGAGGATGCAATTGTGACGGCTAAAGGCTACGTGTGCTAGCAGCAACATAATTTAAAGCCAGCTGCTCTGGCACTCGACAGGCAACAGGTAACAGGTGAGGCGTCTATGTCAAAGAAAAATATAGCTTAAACTCTAAATTGCAAATAGAAATATGTCCGCTTAATTGGCTATGCAAAACTTTGAGCAGAAGAGAAAGGCAAAAGAAACAGAAACGGACGGAATACTAACAGCAGATTCTTTAGAATTTCATTCTAGTGTAAGAATTTCGTTCAAAAGCAATAAAAAGCAATTGGTAATTCACCCAAAGAGAAGTTTCGTAAAGAAAAACATAAAAAATAGTGTAGACAAGTAAGAAAGCTCGTGTTGGTATGGTTCGACTAGAAGATACTCTGTATCTAGAGGTGAGTTGATATTCTAATGATTCTATATAGAATTTTAATAATTATATTAATATTAATAGCAAACAATCGATTTCAAATGATATGTGAATATATTGGAGGAAAAGGAATACAAAATAATATTTATGTACTGAATGCTGCATTCAGGAACAGAGGGAATGAATGAACTGTCCTCCGCTCCTTCTGCATGTTACATACATATTTACATTATCAACCTACCCTGATTTACCATACTCAATGGGTTAAGGGCACACAAAGATAGGCACTTATCGTATGGTGCTTATGCTCTGCTAAACTATTGGGATGCGTATACGCAACACAATGAAACGAGCAATAAAACAGTAGAGCAAACATTCCAGTTATCCAACTTTCTTTTCGCAATTCTTTAGACATGCAATAAAAACGCATGCAACTAGCAATGAAACATTGCAGATCGGATGGGGTTAGTTGTAATAGTACGAATGAATGCATGCCTATTAGAAAAAGTGCCTAAATGCAATTTTGAAACATTTCCGTTTGTAATAAATAATTACTTGGATATTAAAAACATGCTTGGCTCATCTGCCTTCGAGCATCCAGCATCCAAAGCCATTCGAACAATGCAGCACAGCCCTTCAAGCTATAAGCTGGCATGTGTGTGGGTGAGTGGGTGTGTGAGTGTGTGTGTGTTTGCGTGGGTCGAGTATATAAGAATGATAATAACAAAAATTGTTTGGAAAACGAGTCTAGCACATAATAAATAACTACAAAATGAATGCCGCCATGCAACATAAGAACAGAGCGAAGGCCACAGCATACATATATAGACGACGAGTATATATGATGCTGGGAGTTAAGTGGAATGGAGTGGTGTGGCTGCTCGTATTTTTAATAAAACCAAATAAACAGCAAAACGGCCATAAAAGCTTTGAGGACGGCACGGAGCTCGGCGAAATGTTTGCAATATTAAAGCAGCAGAATTGAGCCCAGAAATCAAGGCGAGGCCCGAGCAAACAGCGCAGCTCAACTGGCCAGCGGCCAGGCCAAGAAAATTATAGAGGGAGACTGAGAGAGAGAGAGAGAGAGAGAGAGAGAGAGAGAGGAGAAAGAACAAAAAAATACAATAAAAATTACTGAACCGAATGCATCATAATGTTTACGTCAAAAATGAACAACATGAAAAGCGTCCGAGCTGAACCAGGCCATGCCATGCCAGGCTAGGCCAGTCAGCCAGGCCAAGATGCAGTCCCCAAGGAGCAGCGTGCTGAGGTCCTTGTTCCAGGCAGCTGCAGTACAGTCTTTATGGCGAACAAAAAAGGAAATGTGCAATATACACACACTTCACATAATTGTAAAGGCTGTTGTGGCAAACTCTGTTTATTGTTGTTGTTGCTGTTGCTATTGCGGTTGGCCAGCATCTAAATTGTTTATGAGCAGCTGGGCCCAAGGTAAACAGAGAGTTGCACAAGACGAAGTCAAAGTAAGCCAGAGCCAGAGCCAGAGCCATAGCCAGAGCTAGCCGGAGTTGGCCACTTGGCGTATACTAAATATTATATTGCGAGTTTCTTAGCAGCAGGTCTTAAATTTAATATGTCCTAAAACGATTTGTTTATTTGCTTTGGCAATTTGCTATAGATTACCGCAAGAGCTTGTGCCGAGCATGTGGCTGAAAACGAGAAGTCGAATTAAATTTTCATATTAAATTTGAATTAAATTCTAGGCTATGGGGCGCATTAAAAAGATTCTTAGAAATTTCAGTCTCTTTTTTTGTGAAAATATGGATCAGAGATTCGGATTCTAGCTCACAATATAAATCACAGCTCAAGTAAATAATAATTGAATTTAAGTTTCATATGAAAGCAGGCATCAACTTATCCAGCTTCTTAGAACAATTATACAATTTCTTAAACTTAATTAAAGTTCCACTCCATATAATTTATAATTATATATATCTATTTTATTAAACTTCAGCTTCATAGGAATTTAGTTATTACGATCTTAAGCTGCTTTATAATTCTAAAAATTAATCAAAGTTCCCTTCTATTTAGTCTTAGAACAAAGAAGTTGTCTCAGTCAACAGCAACATCCAAAGGGAACTTGGCTTTGTTTTAAAGCTGCAACAGCATCTTCAAAGACGTCACGTCGTTAATGTTGCGTGCTCGAGTGCACAGAAGTTAGAGAATAACAACATAAAGTAAATCCTAGAAATGGCTTTTAATGTCGCCGCAGCGAGAGTGGCCTTCAGAGTCGACCAGCCCAGGCAAGTTGCCGGTGAGTAAAGTTTTTAATGCGCCAAAGCCCGAGCTGAAGCCGCTTTCGGAAGCGCCACAACAGCAGCAAACGCCACTTGAAGTTGTGCAGCTGCGGCTTTGCCTACAACATTTGTTGCATGCCACAGCCTGCCTGCTGCACTTGACTGTTAGCGACAACTGCAACAGCAACAACGACATTCACCATTTGGCTGCTAAAAACAGCATAACGTAATTATGAGTTGCCATAGGTAATGGCATTGGCAACAAGAGCTCCTGCACCTGCAATTGCAACTGCTACGACTGTTGTTGCTGCTGCTGCTGCTGCTAGACGACCATCAAAGTGTTGCTGTGAAATTTATATATAAAAAAAAAAAAAGAAAACATTTCAAGTGACATTCGTGCACAGTTTTTTGTTGCATATTCGTTTCACTGTTTCTCTTTTTTTCTCCGTTTTGTTTTGTTTTGTATCAACTCTAAAACGCCGCAAAACGGCCAAGAGCCCACTTCGTTCACACTCGATGCGTTAGCATGGTCGGCCAGGCCGGCGCAAGGGGATGACAGTTTCGCTTACCTGACAAACAGGCAGGACCCAACTGCTGTTTTATAGCAAAATATTTACGATTTGGTATGTAAAGTGGCGTTTCTTGTGCGCTTTTCCGGCACCTTCGCTGTACGCTTTTAAAAGCCTCTGGGGCTTTTGTTTGCACACACATACACCAGCAGGCAAACACACTCAAGCACTCACACATACATACACACTCAGACAACAGCAGTCTGGTAGAGCGTTTTAGTTGGCAAGCCTTTTTCATGTCCTGTCAAGTATTTGGCTTTGTCACAGCCAGCTAAATGCTTCAAGTGTAATGCCCGATGATTCGTTACATATAAGTTCGCTGCAAAAGTTGCTGTTTCTGTTGTTGTTGTTGCTTCTGCATTGCTTTAATGTATTTTTTACACTTTGTCATTTACTTGATTGCACAGATTCATTGTTCACTGTTTGTCCAGCCAGTCAGCGCGAGTTGCCATCTCTCAGCCTGTTAATATCAATTTGTAAAGCTTGACATTTGTCAGCTATTTATTTGTTTGTCGTCTCTGCTGCTCAGCTGCTCTGGCTCTGCCTGCCTGCTGCCTCATGCCGTCTGCTGATTTGCTTACTGCGCTCAACTGTCAATTTTGTCCTGTCACTGATTCACTTATTCGCTTCAGCCCTAATTGGTTTCGCATTACCAGACTGACTCGAATGACACTCAAGTAGAAAAATTGTATGTCGTAATTCAGCTTGAAGGTTATTCTATTGTATATATTGTATTTTGAAATATTATCTTATTATACAGCGAATCCCTTATAAATGAGAAATCGGGATGGTAATGGTTCAGTTAAGGTATGTAGGTAGGTTGGAGGTGTGGCAGACCCCCTAAGAGTAAACATTCTTGAGCATCCTCCTGGTAATGACAATTTATTGAGTCTATCTTGAGCTGTTTGTTGCGCCGTTTGTCTGTCTGCTCGTCTGTCCGACCGTTCGTTCATTTCTCCATATATATACGTTGACCTCAGCAGATCTTATGTCAGTTCAAATGGAATATTATGTATTTGTTAAATCATATTCAATTTGGTTATCTAGCCTTAAATGAAAATATTTTCTATTTACCATTTCAGCACGAAGTGTTTCCTTTAATTCGCAGATGCCTTTGGCCACTTTGATGTTGGTTGACAATCCAGGAGGACTTTTGACATTCTGTGGTTGGCTAAGGGCGAGAAGACTTGTGGAAAATATTTAATTAAAATTAAAATATGGCAGCTGCTCACAGCTACATTCCATGACACAAATCGCACTTAATCCATCTGCAGTTTGCTGCTGCTGCTGCTACACTTTGGGGCAATAAATCTAAGGGCAACTCGGTTCGCTCTTCAACCAAACTACTCCTAACAAATGCGAACACACACAGATATATATGTATACACTTAGTTACCAACAAATATATAGATATATGTATGTACATATATATAGCGCCTGCAGCTGATCTTCTGCTGCAACTGCGCCAGTTACTACTGCAACTGGCAGTGTTGGCTGCAGCTCGGACCTCGACTTCCTGGCTGCGTTCCACATTTTTGCCACGAAGATTTTAACTGTCAGCAAGTTGGGCGACTTAATTTGAATTTACGGCACCAAGAGGAACGGCTCGCACTGTTCGCACTGTTCGCTCTGGGTCGTGCTCGGCTATTATATAGCCAAACACCATTAAATACTGAGTGGAGCTTCTAATGTGTTTATTGTTGTTACTGTCCCTGGATCGGGCTCTGGTACTGGTCTGGTCTGGTCTGGGATGGTCTGAACTGTTCTGTTCGGGGATGGGCTGGGCCTCGTGTGTGCGCGACAATAATATTCAAATACTATGCTGCATGGCTGCACACTTTTCTCTTTTTTTGCCTTTCCTCGCGTGTGTGTGGGCGTGGCATGACGAGGAGTAGTCAGCGCCTAGGTGCTCACTATCCGCCCATCCATGATGTTTATACCGGCACTCTCACACCCACTCGCACTGACACTCTGGCTGGCATTCGCAGTCATGCAGCTCGGTGCGCTCTCGAGTCCCGCCTGCATTTTCATATTTATGTGTCTCTAGATAGCGCCACAGCAGTCAAAAGTTCTTCGTTCACACTCTCTCCACACACACACACAAATACACTTGACAATGTGTGTGTTTATATGTTTATATGCTAATACTTTAGCACACATGCCGAGCACTATTATCGGGTCTGCCACTTAGGCGTCGAACTTCCGCTTTCCTGCTGTAGGATCTCAAGGCAATTGCGCAGCATTGCAATTTAGGGTCTGAGCTTCGTCTCTCTCTCGCTCTGTGTGTGTACGTGTGTATGTGTGTTGGTTGTAAAATGAATTTTACTTCATTTTGATATGTTTTCCCTGCTGGTTTAGTGTCGGCCACATAAATACATGTGTGCTGGGGTGTTTTGTCTGTTTGTTTTGCCCGCTGACTGCACTATCGCAATGATAATAAATTTTATTAATCTTGCTGTCACACAAAATACACACACACACACACTGAGTGAGGCAAGGATGCATATTTCTCTAGCCCTCGCCCACGCCTTGCCACTCGCTGATCAAGTGCTCAACCTAGTGCTCAAATATGTAAACCTGCCCCCCAGCCACATGTGATTAGCGACGCGCACGCCGGCAGCCCAAAACAGAGCGCGCGAGTGCGACTTGCAATTTATTTTCATTTCTCGATGCACAGCTAACAACTAACAGCTAACGGCAACACAAGCCCATTTCCACCTACAGCAGCAACTGTGGCAGAGCAACGCCTGAATTTATGATACGTGTCCAGAATGACTTGTTGGGAAACAACGCAGAATTTGGCAACATTTAAAAGGAGCTTTAGAGGCGGCACAATTTATATAATTAAAGCTTAATGCTTTGTAATTATAAATAATGCATTTTGTAATTCAGCCCATTGAATGGGCCTCTCCAGGCACTCAGCCCAGCTCAGCAAGGGCAGCTAATAAAAAATGTATTCAATTTCTGCCTCAGTCAAAGGCGCGCACAGCGAGTGAAAGTGCATCGAAAAATCCCCAGGCTCTGCCAGCAATTAAAACCAGCCAACGGCAACAGATTTACTAAAGCCTATGCTGGCCTGGCCTTTGCTGTGTGTGACGGGCTGCGCTCTGAGTCCTTCGTCCTTGGTAAGCGCTAAGCAGCAAATTTGATGATGTCGACCGCAGTGCACTCATGTTTAAGCCGCAGCTGTCTGCTGTCTGCTGTTGCTGCTGCTGCTGCTGCTGCTACTCCTGCTGGTTCTGTTGCTACAGGAAATGCAGTAGAAAAATCAACAAATGCCGGAAATGCGCCGCTGCGATTAAAGTTTTTGCATTAAAATTTGGGCCAAAGAGGTGGCCGGCTGGGCGGGGCTGGCCTGGCTTGTGGTCCCCGCGGATGCTGTGGCTGCTTTTGCAAAATCTAATTGCAAAATTTTATTTAGCGACAGCCTTTCAGCGTGCACACGAAACATGGGTTCGCTCTCTGCGCCGACTATGCATAGTTTCCTGTCTGGTCGCAGTAAATCATGATATTTATTTGGCCAAATACGAGCAACTGAGAGAGGCAAAATAAATATAAAAAAAAAAAACATAAAAAAAACGAAAAAAATGGCAAATGTTGTCAGTTCTTTGAGTGGACGCAGCCCCGCGGCAGTTTCATTTGCTGCTGTGGCATTAATTTAAATATCGTTTTTAATTCAGTTTTGTTGGCCAAACTCATTGGCCGAAGCCTCAAAGAATGCTCGCCCCGCAGAGTCATTTTGTTTATTATTTAATTAAAACTAATTGAAAGTTTTGTCTTTGTCGTCGCTAAGCGCCAGCGGCCGCCCAGCCGAGCAGTAGTCAATCTCGTAATTTGAACATAGCCCAAATACCCAGAAATGATTTTTGGCCAAACACTGTCCTGACTGGCTCGTCCCACAAGGACAAGAGCAGAAGCAGCTGCAGCAGCTAGGGCAGATATGCCATGCACTTGACTGACTGACGTTTTGCCAAATCTGTCAGAAACTAGATAGAGGGCCGGAAATAGGAGAGATGCAGAGAGAGAGATAGACCGAGCAGAGAGCGGGAGACCTGCTGCTGCTATGCTGCCGAAATTCCCAAACTTGTCCTGCTCGAGTACACTTTAAAAGCAAATGCTGGCAAAGCAGGCAAAGCAAAGTTTAAGGACCTTTTGCCACAATTAAGCAAACCTTGCTAAATGAGCTACATTCTTGTACGGCCCCAGCAAAATGAGCAATGAAAGTGCGACAAATGGAGGCAGGTGAAGTGAACTTACGAAAACTTTCTAAGAAATTTGCCACGTATTCATCGTTTACGATTGTGGGTTAACTGAAGCAGCTTCAATAATGGCCATTTATTTCGTAAATATATTGATCGTATAACCATTGAGAAGAATACCCCGTCAAATAGTGACAACAAGTAAAGCGCGAATTGGAACTGAACGGAGTCCTGCTCATCAGAAATCACTTGAAATCACTTTAGCTTCTTCAATGGGCGAGGTACCTTGAGGAATGTTCGTGACTTGTTCTGAAGTGGCGTTGGCTCAGCAACAAAATCTTCTGCCTGCTCTCGAAATATCTTGTCAGACACACAGGCTGGAGTGGCTGCTGGCATCATGAGAGATCGGGTCTTAGTTAGTGCAATCGGCTCGACCTTGCATCTATTGGCGTAAGGTCCAGGGTTATGTGGACGTTTCTCTGGTTGCTGCTGCTGCTGTTGCATGAGCAGATCTCCGATTTTGCTGACAATGGGCGATTCAGCTGATTTCTGAGTGGGAAAGGAATCTGATCTGCTGCATCTGCTGCCCAGGACCACGCTGGGGGTGGACTCTTCGCACAAACAGGTCGAGCTGTACATCTTTTGTAAGCTCGGCCGTGACTCGGTTTGGGCCAGTTCGCTGATGGTCGTGGCACGAGTCAGACGCGGCGTCTCCGAATCGAGGGAGAGGCTCGAAGTGGACTCCGAGATCGGCACATCACGCTCAATGTCAAATGTGGCCTCGCGTCTAATGCGCAGTTGCTCCAGGAGTGACTCTGGCTCGTCGGGCTCGTTCTGCTGCTGCTCGCGCAGCCTTTCCAGCTGAATGCGAATCTCTTCGATCCGTGACAAGTTCGGTGACAGATCCTCTGTGCTGACGGCATGTGCGATGGGTGTGTGCGACTCAGTCTCTTGAGGCTCTGGACTTTTCTCCTCGCCCTTCAGCATGTCCAGCTGCAAGAGTTTCAGATCCGCCTGAAAATTCAGCTCATCTTGAGCGTCCTTCTCCGCCTCCGTCATGGGCTCCGTATCGTAAACCGGTCTCGTATGCTCCAACCAAGGCAGCACGGCGCACTGCCGCTTGATGCGCTTCATGCACTTCTTTTCGCGCTTCGACAGGGCGATGTGCAGCTGATGGCGATTGCGAGCACAGACTCCGTCGACTAGAATAAATGGCATGCCCGAGCTGTCGAACTGAGCAAGGTCCTCCAAGCCAGCCAGTCGATCCATTGGATCATAGTTGTGTGCTTTCTGGTCAACAGTTGGCGTGCTCGCTAAAGCTGTGTGGCCCAACTCCAGAGCCTCGGAATTGGTGCCCGTGCGGTTCTTCTTTTTGCTCATTGTGGCTGCGGGCAGGTGGCAGCAAAGCGTCATTCAATTGCCTTTTGGCAGCTAAATGCAAATCAAATTTGTCGCTCAACGAATGCCACATATGTATGATAAATGATTTTCACGTGGTCTTATGCCAACTGGCGCACTCATCGCATTTGATTTGCATTTAATTGCAGCGGAAATAATGTGAGACGTGTCTAGACGGCATCATCCGCCCGCCTTGGCGACTTACCTGAACGGCGAATAGTTCCCACTGCTGTACTTCGAAATTTAAATCCCTATAAAGCTCTCCGGCAAAAATCAAATTGAAAGGGATATAAAAA
The DNA here is from genome assembly GCA_035045965.1 of Drosophila aldrichi. Lineage (NCBI taxonomy): Eukaryota > Metazoa > Arthropoda > Insecta > Diptera > Drosophilidae > Drosophila > Drosophila aldrichi. The sequence goes on from JAWNOM010000038.1 coordinate 2,397,508, forward strand.
GTTTCCTCAACAGAAGAATAAACAGAAAAAAAAATTGTTGCTTTAAGTCCTCAAGCGTCCTTTGAGGCCAGGCGCACGTGCACTTGTGGCTGCCAGGCGCCTGCTGCTTGGCTCCTTCGGATTTGTGGGCGGCGCAATCCGTACAACAAAACTTTACTTTGTTCTGATAAAAACTTAAATGTTACAGTTGCCGCGAGCTGCCGTAAATGCTTGATATCCCCAAAAGGTTAACAGTTTTGGCTGCTGCTGCTGCCGCTGCCGCTTCTGCTACTGCTGCTACAGCTGCTGCTGCTGCTGCTGCTGCTGGTGGTCCCGGCTCTGCTCTGCACTGCTTGACGTTCGCTTTGTTTACAGAATTTTTATATTTTTGTTGGTTTTTTGTTTTTCAGTCTTTTTTTGCGTTTATTTTTGAGAATTTTGCAAAACCACAAGGATGGAAGTGCCCGCTCCACAAACACAGCGACACAATCAGGCTAGCACACACACCCACACGCACAGATACGAAGAACGCACTCTGTGCGTGTCTCTCTGTGGTTTGTGTAGTCTTCTGTTTCTCGGCCGCTGGCTGCTACATTAGGAGAAGCGAGCTCAGTCGAATTTGGTCATTTAACAGGAATAATTTGTATTTAATGAAATATATGTATATGTGCGAGCAGGTCGGAGCCTTTAAGGCTTGAAATTTGAAATGCCATAGCCAGCAAAGGGTCTCAACCTTGATGTCAACAAACAGCCAGCCTACTTTGCTAAACCGAGTTTAACAATTTATATCGTATGTAGTTCATCTGATTCTCTGCTCTCTCAGCTCTACTCTGTTCTCTTACAAACCACTTACGATATAAGGTGTACTAAAAAAGCTTTCGCATCCCGCCTGCCGAGCCATTTGCCGAAGCTGACAAGAAACACGAACGCGACGCTGCCGCAGCCGATGCTGATGCCGGGCTCGGCCGCACCGCCACGTTAGCTGTGCCCACGCCAGGACGCGCTTAGTTTGAATCGGTTGGGTCTACGGCACGGACGTGACAGCGGCTGGCCAGAGGCAGCAACTCGGGCGTTAACAATAATAACTGCGGTTGTGGATTTAGCTGCCAAATATCAACGTCAATTCGACAAGTTGGCATTATGCCGTACGTACAGCTCGACACAGCATTGCCACGCTCACGTTCACGTCACATGTCGCCTGTGCACTCGGTCACCTGTCCGGGCGTGAAAATTATTAGTGTGCAATTGTTTTCGAAGTGCGCGGGCAATTAAAGTTTCAGAGCCGCTGACGAGTGAAGTCTAATGGCTGCTTGATGCAAGTCACGACATAAATTGCATGTCCAGGTAGTTAAACGACATGAAAAATACGCAGCAGAGACGGCTATAGAGTGAGTGGGTTTGTGTGTGTGCGTGCGTGTGTGTGTGTAGAAAAATACAGACGTGTCAGTTACTCCAGTGGAATTCAAAGAATAACAACCATAATTGGTTCAGTGGATCAATTCAAGAAAATGGAACTTTGACTGCTCAGAAGACTTAGCGGACTCTATAACTTGAGCGAAATATGTAAGTAATTATGTGGAGGATTTTCTTGAAAATATTCCAAGTAATTATAATTTAGTCGCAACTTCACTTGAGTCGCAACTGTACTTAAGCTAGTCTGTGGGGAGTCAATGACCCCATAGGTAAACAATTGGACAAACAATGCATGGAAGTGTGTAAATTATTCGGTTACATCGCCCCACAATAGCTGATAAACAATGGGGGCCAAGCTGTGGGTATTGGCACAAAGGCAAACAGTTTAGCGGCCCGTCATAAATTCAATTAAAATTCAATCGCAAATATATGCAAATTAAACAAGGGTTGAGCCCGCCATTGAATAACAGCAAACAATGTCTGTCGTATGTTTGAATTCTATATAAATCTATATACCTCCTAATACATATACATACATATGTATGTATATGTGTGTAGGCATGCCATACAAACATACGCGCCCCAAAGTATGCTGTGTCACAGGCCATGCCTCGTTCGGGTTGACTGATCAAGTGGCGCCTTATTAACATTTCCAGCATTTCTGAAATATGCAAGCCCCCAGGGCCCATCGGCTTCAGTTACGCTCTTTCAATATTGTTGCTGCCACTTGAGCGAAACTTTAATTTTTTTTTCACACTTTACTTGCCAAAAACTTTTGAAGTTTTGTGTCATTTTTCTTCAAGAATTTACGTCTCAAGCATTTTACTTTGACATTCTTCTTTTTGTGCTGCGAAAGTTTTATCTTTGCAAATTATACGCATTACCAAGACCTCAACGTTCCCGTAGAAAAGTTTGACTCTTAATTGGCATGCCATGAAAGCTAGATATATATATTTTATTATTTAAATATACTTAATGAGGATTTTTCAATTAATTGAAATATTTTCGAATTAATAGTTAATTGGTTCAAAATTAAGCATGAACAAGTGAGCCCTAATTAAATTATTTTCTAATTAATTTCTATATTTTAGCAGTTATCAAATTCAAATCAATTTTGTATAAATTGTCTTTTTTTTTTTTTGCAAAAACTTTTCATATTTTCTAAATGAACTACATTAAGCCGAGTTTCCTTTTGGCACTCCCCTTAATTTCCGGCTTAGACAATTTGCGAAAACACGCCGTCGTCATCTCTTCTTCTCCCTCTACCTCTCTCTCTCACTTAACTTCCCCTGTTGTTTTTCATCAGATATGAATTTGCGCGTAATTTTAGCTTCACTTTCACCAGAGACAAAAGAAACGGCAGCTGTTTGCTTTTAATTTTAAAGCCAACACCGCTGCAATATGTTATACATCAAGTTTACTTAAGGTTTCACACAACAAAAATAATATGAAGCAAAATAAGCGAGCTCATAACTCATACGCCGTGTGGGCCGCAGCCAACTCGCGGCTTTCCCCCACAAGCGTGGGACTTTATTCTTTATTTCTTCCCTTCAATTTATGCCCATGCCTAACAAATCTTGTATGAAGCAGTTAATTCTTTGACTCTGCCTGCCTCTGAGGTGCCTGTGCGGTTAGCCAGCGGCAACTCAAGCGGCACTTTTGCTGCAACCGCAAACTGTTGGCATAGGAATGTTGGCGAAATTGCTGCTGCGAGTGGGGGTTGATATAAATAACTATTTTTACCATTTATAGTAATGGATATGCGGCAGGCCATATTAAAGCGTCCTTAAATCGTCAGTTATAAATTTTGATAATTAATTAAAAGTCGCAGTTAGCCGAAAAGGTGTCCTGCTCTTATCTCAGTCAACAATTGTTGTTTGCTTAATATTTACACAAACAACCTGGCGTGCCTTGAGCCTCGCTTTGCTTTAAATATTGTAATAAGTAACGAGGCTGTGACAAAGAAAAATAACGAAAGATTAGAGCTCGCCCCAACCTCGTTTCCAAGGTCCACGAGCAACGGAACTGTGACAAGGAGTCACCGAATTCCGACGTGCCTCTGCCACAATTCAGCTCAGCATTGTCAACAACAGAGTTGCCGTGTTGCAGCTGTTGCTGTTGTTGTTGCTCTTGTTGTTGTTTGTGTGCTATGTACTCATTTATATTTTATGAGCCTTGCACCTGAAACAGCAGACATAGACACACGCCAAGGCAGAAAAACTGGCGGTGCTGGCATTAAAAATTAAAGTTTTTCTTGTCATTGAGTGTCGCTTGCTTTTATCGCTGCCTGTCCGCTCTCTACTCATATCATATACCGTGTATATACCATATATGCGTTCACTCTCCAGACGTTGATTTAATTTTAGTCTATGCGCATGAGTTATGCCGCAAAGCCTAGAAATTTTATAATGTTAGACTTAAGTGGTAAACACTTAACAAAAATTAATAAGTATAAAATTTGAAATAGGCAAACAGCACTAAAAAAAGAAAAAAAAGCGGAAAGTTGATTGTGTGCGTGCTGAAATGGCAAAGTGTGTGTACCTGGGCATAGGTAATCATAATTTATTTATTTTATAGTTAGTTTAGGCATGGATAATTTTCGACGTTGACGCACCCATAAAAAGGCCATAAACACTTTGCCCACACACTCTCTCTCTCTCCCACACACACACACACACAGACACAGACTTTTTTTATGTATGCAGCCATAAACTGGTTTTATTTTGCAAGCATAATACTTATCAAGCGAAACGTAAAAATACGTATATTCATGTTTATTTAAGAGCCACTGCAACACACATACGAGTATCCTGTGTATCTTTTATGAGCTTACGCCACTATATTTAACCACTGTGTGGGCTCGACGCTTCAGGAGACTGACCCAAGGGTTAACTATAAAATAGAATATATAGCCGTGTCTAGCAGTTCCGGATGTCGCATTCGTAATTTGTAGCAGCTGCCCCATTCACAATGTACAATCCAATGAATATTTGAATGCAAAAACTATCTTTGCTGCAAATGAAGCTCAATTGTCTGTTCACTAATAACTTGTTGCCAACAATTAACATTCAACAATTTTAATTAAACAAACGTTTCATTTGAATTTCAATAGACTTGAATTTATTTATTTACAAAAAATTAATAATAATAATAGATTCATTATTTTTATTAAACATCATTAAACAGTATTCAAGACCCAATCAAAAACAAAAAGCACAAAATCTGACGTTTTTATTCACGTTTAAATGTTTCATAAATGCAATATTTATGAATAGGTATGATATAATGGAGAAATTTCTTTTGTCGACTTTATAGTAAAATGTTTTATTAATAATGGATTTATAGAAAACAATCAGCAGTGTTAAATTGATTGTTTTATATTCAGTCTAAATCAATGAAGGATTAAATAATAAAAACACACACGCGCACAGTATAAGATGAAGATAAAAATCAAATAGTTGCTTTCATTACAAGATTTTATATGATATGCAGAAACTATTTTCAATTAGATTGGTTAAGGAATTCACATTTAAAAATAAACTAAATTTGAATTTTGCCACAGTAATATAATACTTACATTAAACAGATTACCCGCTGGTATTCGAATGACTGACGTTCAGGCAATTTAAGTGATCCACTTAATTTTACATTTGCTGCTAATGTAAAATTTATATTTAAATTGGATTAAGTGACAAACATTTTGACTCGTGCCAACAACAATTTGGCCTGCTGAATTTTAATGTGATTTTTGGCAATGCAGCTTTTGGCTAGGCCAGCAATACGAGCAGCGACAAATATTTGCACCCCCCAGCATGTTCTATGCACTCAAATTATGTGTGTATGTGTATGTGTGTCAATTTGTTAATTTTGAGTGTGGGTCCCTAGGCGCATTTGAAACCAAAATCAATATTATGCACAAATAGGCAGCAGCTTGACATCTTTGACATGTGGTCAGAGAGTGCAAATGGGATTTCGTGGGTCAGCGTATAAATTTAATTTGTCAGCTCATAGCAGCTTGCACATTAAATTATCAATAATTGATGTAGCACGCAGTCAATTTTTTGCATTAATTGTCCTCTTTATGATGCACCAAATAATGGTAGATGTGTATCTATAACTAACTATTTATTTATATACATATATGTGACAGTTCAAATAAACTCACACCCCGAATCGAGCTCATGACCCCAAAAAGTTAGGGCAACTATCTGAAAGATAAACAACTGCAAACTCTCGGCCAGACCAAAGGGACAAGTTGTCCGGCTGCTTTTGCTTGTTTTACAATAATAAAGTGCGGCTGCAGCTTTAATAACTTTTGCAGCAGCCACAACAAAGTTCCTGATGAAGACGACGACGACGACGACGACTGCGACGACATAGATGAAGCTGTGGACAGTAGAAAAGCAAGCAAAAACAACAGTTCGACTGTGGAACTGCAGCCACAGCCCGGACCAAAGGCGAGACATAAAGCATGCATATGCAGTATTAAGCGGGAATAAGTCCACAGATTTGCGGCAAGGCAATGGTTATTTAAAGTGCTGCTCACCCTAAATTCGTAATCCCCCTCGCGAGGTGCCAAAAATGAATAACATTTGGCGGAGCAATGTTTGCACATATTTAAACAAGTTAGGAATTAGCCAACTTTACTTGGAAATGCTGCTTGCTGCTCGCTGCTCGCTGCATTACCTGAGTCTTATAAGTAGTACCAAATTGGAAAGTAGTGCCGGCGCAAGCCGCGCTCCCTCTTCTGCGTGCATTCATGCCGTCAACCCAGAAAGAAACTTTCGTCGCGCCGTGTCACGTAGTTGCGCCCGTCGCGCAACCCAATTTGGCCAAAATCGCGCTTTGCAATGCAAAATGGCGGCGCTGGCAAAGTTTTTACTGCATAATCGCAGGCGCAGCATTTTTCGTTCCCAGATAACAACAAAAGCAATTGGAATACAAAATAAACTTTCGAGCTGAAGGCTCCACAACTTTTGCGAGACTGCGCATAATGTGCCGCCGGGACACGGGAACGGCAATAGGAACTAGAACAGACAAATTCATCTGCGTCTGTGGGCAAAAAAACACATCAGCAAAGTTTCAGTTGCCAAATGCGAAATGAATGAGAGAAAGAGCGAAGAGTCGAGGGAACATCAAGTCGACTTCGACATCATCGCTTTTTATTTAACGTTTAGATTCTCACTCCAGCCCTACTTTCAGTTTTTTTTTTCGTGTTTTTCCTTTGTGTTGCTTGCTGATTTGTATTTCATTTAAAAGCAAAAGCACGACAAATGTTTCTTGATTTAGAAGCCAGGGACTTGGGGACCCCAGTCAGGGCGCAGCCACATTTATTTCCTTTTACTTTTCTTTTTCCATTTTTTTTTTTCTTCAAATTCCATATTGATTTTATGACGATTCGCAAAGCGCCATTTTAATGTTTTTTCATTTGGAAGCAAGGCCAAATCAGCTTTGTACATTTGACATTTGAAAGTTCTTATCAAAGACTTGGACTTCAGTCAAGTTATCTCCGCTTCTATCACTGATAAGCATACTTTTGTATCTGTTCTTCATTCAACAATGAGCTGTCACTGCTTTTGACAAGTCTCTCATAGTTCATTCATAGGCCTTTGAATGTCCATGAAAATCGATGATAGTTAAACGGCTCGTGGCCAAAAATAATTTCATGCCATTCAACATAATGGGGCTTGCCTTTGTGCCCGTAAAAGCCACGAGAAAGCCAAATAATTGATAATAATTGAATGTGTGAGTGTGGGTGTGCAAGTCATGGAAAACTGTTGATGACCCAAATAAATGTCACCACTCGTTTATTCCATCAAAACTTTTGTATATTTTTGAAATACCAAATCTCTTAAGGTCTTTATTAAATTTATTCTTGTTCTCTTGCAGCTCTCAACGCGCATTTAATGAGACACTGCCAGTGTCTGCATATGGGACTCGAGCCAACTATAAATGGCAACAGGCTGAAATTTATGCGAAAAGTTGTACAAAGTAATAAGCGCACAAAACAAACCAAAACGAAACAAAACGAAGCAAAACGAAGCGAAGCAAAAGTAAACAGCAATGCCAACAAATCCCATAAACAAAGGGCGCACAAACTGAAACGAACAACTATCAAATAGGACTAAGGCAAGAAAATCACTTAAATCGGCAGGAAAACAGATTACGAGAAGACGACGGCAAGGACGCCAGGACGCCACTACGCCAGGACGGCAAACGCATTACAATTTCCACCCAGAACAGGACTTCGTATCATTAGCTGGGCATAGGGGATTATTATGTCATAAATATGAAACACATAAGCGATATACGCATCATTGTGCTCATTTGCTGTTTGCTACAAGGTGAGTGCCATATTTTCCAATTGAATGAGAACAGGTAGCACAGCAGCCGAACTGACTCTCTCTCTCTCGCCTCACCTTGCCAGTCAATAAAAAGCAAATTGTAACTGCCGCAGCACAGTCACTTGTTGGGTTTTAACACCTCAAAGCACACACCCACGCACACACACTCAGTTATCTCTGCCCCACACAATGGCTCAATCCGTGCAGCGCCTGTCTCTTTCGCTTATTTCGATTATTCGCCCTGTGAGACGCACGTGCTGCGATTACAAATGGCCGCCATTCACTTCGACATAGAAAGTTGCGTGCCATTTGGAGTTTATTTTAAATAAAACAAGATAATTTTCCTAATAGAATATCTGCCTGCCTGTTGAGCTCAGTGCGAGTGGCCCAGCTAGGTAGCTCGGTCGATGGTTGCTGCTGCTGTTGACATTTGTAGGTCGCAGCTCCCTGCAGAAATCAGCCATATGCATCCGCAAATGTTGTGGCTGTGAGGCATGCAGCACCAGCAGGGAGTTACAGCTGCTGCTGTTACATTGGCATTGGCATAAATTCCAATTCATTTTGCAAATATGTAATCGCACTCAAAGTGCGCACAAAACACACATGCCGAATGGCTCACTCTCCCTCTCTCCCTCTCTCACTCACTCTGTGCTCGCACATTGGCTATTTCGTGCTGCGTCAGCAAATTGTGTGGCGAACGTGTGGCAGTTGCAACCCATTCCATTCCATTCCATTCCCAGTGCCCAGCTCAATTTGTAAAGGCGAATTTTCTTGCATTTAACTCCCCTCCACCCTGGCTGCATATTGCATATTAGTGCAACATTTAATTTCAAGTGCCTTCAAATGATATGCGACTGCTGAAAATTTCCATTCGCATTACTCATACGACCCCGGCCGCGGACTCAGTGCACTGCTGCAGTTATTATTGTTATTACTTTTTCAATTATGTGCGAGCTTAGCAACAATGACAGCCCGCCCAGCCACGGCATCCCGCCATGCACTCGCTGTTATTTCGCTTTTAATTTCACATCGCTTGTCAGGCGCTTGTTGCAGTTGCAGCTCGTTGCGAGTGTTATGTTATTCATAAATGCTTTGCTGCGAGTCAAGAGTACTTCGCACTAGAGCAGGCACAGGCGCAGGCACAGGAATCTGGCTTGTACATACATACGTACATACATATCTACATACATTTACATCGCTCGTCATGTCAGACCCGTTTAAAGTTGCATTGCAGCAGCAATTGTTGGCGTTGTTGTTTTAGTTTTCCCTGTTTGTGTTTGCGGATTTGCGCCAGATTTGTGTCAACTTGAATACATCAGAAGCGTTGCACAGACTCAGCTGCTTTGTTGTTGTCGGTCGTTGTGGTCCCAAACAAAAATGCACACACAATCGCCCCGCAACGGGGCGTATGAGTAACGTACGTATGTGTAACGCTGCCTTTGAGCCAGCTAAGCGACTGAAAACTGTTGCACACTTTTGTTGTTGCAGTTGCTATTGCTGTTGCTTGTTGTTAAACTAGTTGTTGTTACTGTTGTTGCTGTTGCTGTTGCTGATGAGTTGCCGCACCACAAGCCACCATAGAATTTTCCACCGAAGCCTTTGTTGCCGCTCGCTTACCGAGTCAACCTAACCTACAGGCTTTTTCATTAGAATTTCTCTTTGAGAGCAGTTTTTTAATAGAATTGTTTGCGAATGCGGCACAAGGCCACGCGTGATCCACAATGAAGTGGATTTTTTCCAGCAAACTAATTGTTGTGCTAGCACAGTTTAAAGTGTCAATAGCTCGCTGTCTGCATGATAAATGTACATGTTAATTTAGTCTAGACACTTTTATCTGGGCAACAGCAACAGCAACAGCAACGCGACAACGAGGGTTGCCCGAGCCTTAATGAGCATCACTTTTAATTGCCTGGCATTTGAATATCTGCCACAGAATTCGTTGTTGTTCTTGTTGCTGCTTTAGCATTCTTTAGCATTCTGACAGTTTTCAGTAACTTTTTGCTGATAGGCTGCCAAGCCAGGGCCATTGTCTGCAGCAGCCCTGGCCCTGGGACTGACAGAATTTCGCGCTAAACGCTTTGGCTGATAAAAACTTTCTGTTTTTTTTTTTTTTTTATCCCGAATGGGGCGGCATAATTGCGCGGCCGGCATAGAACTCATTAGTAGAGGAAATCGTGGTTGGGGTTCCTCTCTCTCTCCCTCTCTCTTTCTCACTCTCTCTCTCAGTGGCACGCTTGCTGACATCGCGGCTGTCCAAGTAAGCCGTTTCGATAGATTTTTGGCCAGTTTTATCTGCTAATGGCGCGCTTCATTATGCGCTATTTGGTAACGCACTTCAGCCTGGGCTGCTCTGGACTGCTCTGAACTGGTGTTTTGAACCCATTTAACGTATTTCACGCTCCTTTGTATTGTCGTCAGCTAGACAATGTTATCGAATTATGTTAAGCATTCAGTTTCAACAGATGGCTGATGACTGGTCACAGGTTCACGTGGTCCGCTGGGAGTCGCCCGATTAAATATGCATTAATGAGCGAAATTATCATACATACTTAATCATGTATTCTGTATAATGCCTTCCGCCCGATTTGTTGTCCCAGCTGCTGCTCCTGCTCCAGCCAGCGCATAATTAATTTACTTAGAGTGCCTCGGAATGGTGAACAATTTCTAAGCATGGAAATTGGAGTTCTAATTGATTAAAGGTTTGCTTCTTTCTACTAGTAACAGAATTCCCTTTCACATATGATTCATAAAATATTTTGTTTGCTTCAGCGTGCATTTCCCCAGCACTTGCATTTTAATCAGACTTTATGTAGCTTTGCCCATTGTAGTCCAGACGTTTTGTCCCTGTCGCTTCTGCAGGCAACGCTATTGTCTTTGGCTCTTTCTCCGGCTTTGGCTCTGGCTCTGGTTCTGGCTTTGTTGCTGTTGTTGTTAGCTGGTGCCATTGCCGTTGGATATGGATATGCGGGTGTTTGAGCATTTCCCCTTTTAATTAATGTACTTTGTAATGTAGCCAAAATGACATGTGTTTGCTTTGTCAGCTGATGCTTTGTGTCGATGTGTGCTGCATATGTATGTGGATACTGATTTCATTTTTTTTCTTCTGACAAAGCTGCTGCTGCTAACTGAGTGGCTCCATACACCCAAACAAATGTCGACTGACATTTGCAACTCGTTGTTAGATATTCAAATTTCTCAATTTAATTACGTGTTTCGGCTCTAATTTTTGGCACGTGCCTCATTAATGCCGAATTTAATTATTCGAAATGAATTTAGCTACTGCAAACAATGCCTACGCGAACTTTTTAATGCCGCAGCCTGTGGCATGCTAAGCAGGAGCTGTAAAATGTTTCGAATGCTTCTCAGCCAATTGCCAAAAATTGCAGAGTTTAAGGCGAGAGGAGACTTGGCTGTTTGTTTTAATAGCCAGTCCAGTCCACTGTTGGTGGGCTATTAAATTATTTATTTAAAAAAGAACGACAACACGGTGAGCTGATTTTCTAATTTTACGCTGTATGAACATGGCCCCGGCGTCAGCAGGCGAGGATGCGAGCCAATATCCTGTTGGCGCTCGGTCGCTATTTGTAATTTGTGGCCAGGATGTGCGACGTGGCAGCCGGCGTCATAATTTTACAAAGGATTAAGCGCGATTACGTAGTCAGTTATGAATATTTACGAGCCACCCAGCGACAGGATAATAAAACAAGGGCAGCTCATTGGCAGTATTAAAGATTGCCTACATGCGTTTGCATGTTCGTTTTTTATCCAACAGAATTTTACACATAAATCATGCATTTTTATATGGCAGGCTCACTAATCCGGCATTCATTTCAGTTGACACAAATCAATTACGCGAATGCGCAATGAGACGAAAAACTAAAGCCGCAATCAGAGCTTTATGTTGCCTCAAGACAGATTGCTGCTAGATTATCTAAGTCCCTCTGTTCTTCATCCTCAGGTTTCGCACTGGGCGTGCGCATGATCAAAGTCTCCATACCCGCCTTCAAGATGCGAGGTGAGTCGGCATTCATGGAATGCCAATACGAGCTGAATCGGACTCACGGCCCGCAAATAATCAGCACTGGACATCGGGAGCGCGACCGCTATACGCCACATGCCGGCAGCGAGCTTCACTACGTGGACTCGGCGGACGTTGAGAGGCAGCCGGTGCACCGGCGCACGCATCAGGGCAAGCGACAATATCAACAGCGACGACAGCAACACCAGCCAATGGCCATGCGCCAGTATCAGAGCCAGAGTCAGAGTCAGACGGAGAGACATAATCCTCCGCTGCCAGAGAAGTCGCCCTATGGACACAGCGTCTACAGAGGCAGCGCAGCATCCGGTTATCTGGGTGGGCGTGTCGGCGCCAGTGTGCACAACAGTGGTGCAGGTGGCGGTGGCAATGGTGTTGGGGGCAGCAGTAGCTCTAGCGGATCTATTTCCTATATGCCCGACTTTGGCAGAGACGATCGATACGATGAGAGCGACGAGGAGGAGGAGGAGACGCAAGAAGAGGGCGAGTCGCTCTACGCCATCAAATGGTACAAAGACAACGAGGAATTCTATCGCTATGTGCCAAAGGCGCGTCCGCCCAAGACGAGCTACCGCGTGGACGGTGTGCGCGTGATTGTAAGTATGCGGGCGAACAGAGCTCAAAGAAACCCATTAACCAACACCCTCACTCTCTTTCTCTCTGTCTCTCTGTCTCTCTCTTTCTCTGCCTTTGTCTGCCTGCCAACAGGAGGAGCTATCAGATGCCAGCCGCGTGCTGCTGCGTGGGCTCACCCTCAACTCGACTGGCCTCTATCGCTGTGAAATCTCCGCCGAGGCGCCAAATTTCTCATCTGTGCAGGGCGAGGGTCGCATGGACATTGTGTGTAAGTTAAAAATAAAGAAAAAGACAAAAAAAAAAATAAATAAATAAATTAAAAAATAACTAGAATTACTATCAGAAACATTTTTGCATTCCACCTAATGGACAAGCAAATATTTTGCAAACAAATTTCCTTTTGCAATTACAAACAAATATTGAATTGGTACACAGACCACGTTTATTTATTTATGTATATTTCATAGCTCTGGCATTTAGCTAAAGAATTATATAGACAGAGGGAGATTGAGAGGGAGATTTGCAAACATTTTTGATATGTTTGCCATTTCAGTTTGGGATGTTGACTTTCAGTTCGTCATATTTATTGAAGTTTTTGTTTTTGTCTGTGCAACTAATAGACTAAATAAACAAAAATGTTATTAAAAGTATATTCGAACAATTGAAACATTCAAACTCTGATATAGAATATGATCAAATTTGGATAAAGAGATTGCAATGAAAGCAGAGAGAATTTATTTTTTTCGGCTTAGCTCAGTTGAGAGTATCTGCTAGTCAAGCACTTTCAATTTAAACAAAAGCCATTGTATCATACAATGCATCACAAAAGAATATACTCACACACCCACACATCCACACACACACACACATATTTGCCTTACAGTTGAACTCGTTTTTTCGTGGAACGGTAAATGCGGCTTCCTGAGCTGTTTGTATTGCGTTTGGAATGCTTTTAAAAGGCCATTCATAAGCTTTAGTTCTATAACAGCATTTTTCTGTAATTTCACGATGTATATTTTTTATTGTTTATCGCATGCACTACTACTATATGCTCTACATAATCTTCTTCTTTTTTTTTTTTTTATTTGCCCATATGCATGTGTATGGTTTTTGTATTTCGTATTTGTTTAAGCCAAATGGCCAGTGCCAGTGCCAGTGCCAGTGGGCAGGCTATAAAGGGGAATATGGTAAACGGCTATTGGGCGCCACTGGAGTATGTCGGGCTATATCAATACATTCGGCATGGCAACGGCCGGCAGCTACGGCAGCGGCTCCGAGCCGGCGATTTATAAGTTGAAATGCCATTTTAATGGATATTTCCGCAGCATGGCCGCGAACAACATATTTTGTGTTTGTTGCCAGTTTATGTGGGAATTGTTGCTTTGTAATTTTTACTCTTTTTTATAAGAGCTTAAAAACAATTTGAATGGCTTTGCTGTGGGTGTTGTTAATACTTGTAGTGTGTCTTTATAATGCATTTTTATTAACAATAAATGCTGAAAGAAATACTGTAAATAATGTAGCTTTTAATATTTTTATTTTTTTAGTATTTAAGTTGATTCCATTATTATTTTATATTTACACTAAGTAGACTCTCTTTCTCTCTCTCTCTCTCTTTCTCTCTCTCTCTCTCTCTCTCTATCTATTTAAATGTTTCATGAAATAAAATAAATTGGATTTATCCTCTGTCTGCAATCGGAAAACTTATCTCTATCCTCTCACATCCATCTCTTGCAGTTCTGCCACGCGATGGACCTCACATTAGAGGGCAACAGCATCAGTATCAAATCGGTGAATACTTAACTTTAAACTGCACGTCGGGGAAATCACACCCAGCATCGCATCTACAGTGGTTCGTCAATGACCAGCCGGTAGGTGCTACGCACAAGGATCCAACTTGTTCTGTTACCTTTTGCCATGTTTTTGCTGTACCTTTTTTTTGCGTTCAGGCGCGCAAGTTAGCTCAACGAAAAATGTTGAAATTATGCATACAGTAAATATTTAAGCTGCTAACAATGAACTGAGCGACGGGGGCGAGTGGAAGAGGGTGTGAGTGTGGATGAATAGTGTCCGAATCCTTGGCACAGCTGCCAATTTAGGTGCCAGAAATGATTTCACGAGCAAAAATCATGCTCAGCTCTGCCTATGTGCACGGCGCGCCCAAACCGCTGCAGTTGCCCAAAGGGCCTTGGAATGGTTTATGGCATGTTGTTAGTTGTCTGTAGGTGTAGCTGGGCCATCCATCTAGCTGAAAGCTCGTTACACGTTTACCGGTGCCGGAACACAAAACGGCTGCTGCCGATCCGGAGCCGAGGCATGAGGAATGAACAGCCAGCCATGGGTCTGGGCCCCACTGCATTTTATAGTCGTCGACTACATGCTACTCAAATTGTGTGAACCGAGGCGTTAAGGTACGAGTTAGTTCATTGTACCATGGTGCTGCTGCTACTCCTGCTGCTACTGGGGCTGCTACTGGCAGAGCTCGGCCGTGCCTATGCCGTCCACTTGTATAAATAAAGGAAAAATCAATAGGGACGATTAGGCACGTCTTTCGGTTTATATGCAGCTCGACAATGGGGATTACTTATTGAATAACATTTGTCTAGCAGCTACTCACTATAAGCGCCTGTTAAATGCTGTTTATTTATTTTTTCTCACTGTGACACGCCCCTCTGTGCTCTTCAGCTCCCTCAAGCTCCCTCAACTAACAATAACTGTCCGTCAGGTGGAGAAATTTTGCAATTTTGAAAAACTTTTAATTCTAGCTCGGCCCTTGCTCTGGCCGCAAACTGTCCTGCTCTCTGACTCGGTATGCGGCGGGCATTTTAAATGCCTCCCCACCTCTATTTGGCATGGGCTGCCTGCGTGTCCAGTAGCGTGTCCTTGTTCAGTGTTTTGTATCAGGACACTGGACAGCTGCTGGCATTTGCAGCATGTTTGCTATGTTAGATCCGAGCCGGGGCACAATTGCGACCGTTTGAGCCTGTTTAATTTATGCGTGCCAAGTTTAAACTCTCTTTCAACTTTGGAATTCGGAAGCTTTGTAATTTTTATGGCCGCCATAAAGAATGGCAAACCAATCGCATAACAAATGGCAGCCATTTCGTTCGCAAAGTGCCAAAGTGCGCCGCCCGCATCCGCATTCTCATCCACAACTCCAATTCAAACTCAATCCAAATCCAATATATGAGCAAAAAGTTCAAGCTATTTATTTTAGCATTTCACATTTTGTATCTGCAGCTCGCATTTCTCTTGTTTATGGCATCGGGGTCTGAGCAAATGACTTCAATTTTTTCACCCCCATAGTGTGGTGTGAGTTGTTGTTGCCCCCGTGCCACTCCCCTCGCAATTTGCTGTCAACGACAACATTGAAAGGGAGAAATTATAAAGCGTTTGCCTGTACTCGTAATTGCAACCTTCAGCACAGACAACTAAGCATGCCGGGGCGAACAAAAGACCCATCTATGTACGCTCTTTCAGCGCAGCCCTTGAGCGATGGCCAGACACGTCTGACATACCCCGGCGTATACTTGTTGTCGTTACTCATACACCATGCGTGTGTATGTGTGGGTGTGTGTGTGTGCCTCTAATAACAAAATGCAATGCGGGCATATACTGGAACGTCACTTAACTTTCACTCAGTCACAGAGGGGCAGGAAGAGCGTCGAGTGTAGCAAATGACTAAAAGCTTTGCATCTGCGTCTGTCTGGTCTTACCTTGCAGATACTGGAGGAGCAATACCTGCGCAGATACAACGATATCGTGCACAAGCACGGGCTAATCACCTCGATACTGGGCCTGCAGCTGGAGCTGGAGCCACGACACTTCCATGACGGCGACATGCGCGTCAAGTGCCTGGCTAGCATATCGCCGGTGTTGTGGAAGGGCGGCCGGGAGAGCATTCTGCAGCGTCGTCCTGGCATTATTGACAATCGCGAGACAATGCTGCTGGGTGAGTGACCACAGTGGGTGCGCATTAACAGGCACCACCATTTTAATTGCTTTCTCCTGCACAGTGCGTAGCGATGCCGGACAGATTGAGAGCAATTTACTGCGTCTGCTGACCATCACCATCATCCTGGCGCGCATCGGCCGGTGGCTGCTTCAGCCGGAGCTGACCTAGGCTGACTTGTGGACGGAGTTAAAGGCGAACGCATGATTTTCGAACCGATTCGATTCAATTCAATTCAATTAAATTCAATTCAATTGCAATTGCAGAGCATCAAAGGTGATTTTGTATACTTAAAGTGTAATATCTTTAGTTTCTAAGCGATAACCGATAACAGGAAACTCCCCGGCAACCACTCAACTTGATGGCCCAATCATTAAGCATAAGTGTCTGAATGTGTAGTGGAAACTCAAGAAAAAGAAAGAAAAAAGAGAAAAATGCAAATATATACTCAAACACAGACAGATAATAGTAATAACAATCCATATTCAAATTGAAATGTGTCGTAACTTTAGACAAAATGTGGTAAATCTAGTGCAAATATCGTGTCTCTGGCATACACAGATACGCATACACACACACATACACAAATGAAAGCGTAAAGTTTTCAAATGCATATCTATCATTAACTGTTAACTTTCAGACGAGAGGAAAATGGCAGACGAGAGACGGCAGACGGCGAGAGGAACAGCTCTAACACTAACATCGTACGAAAATACGAAAATAGTTATTTAAATGTTTGCTTCATGTTCATGTTCACATGCTTGTGTGTGTTCACGTGTGTGTGCGTGTGTGAGTCTGTTTCTCTGGCAAAACGAAATCCAATTAAAAACATTTTTGCTCGACAAAACGACGAACATCCAAAAACTACTCGCACAATAAAGGATGGTTGAGCTTAGTTTCTGTGTGTAAATAATTCAATGTAACCAAAGCGAAATTCAAACCTCAAATTTACCATACACTCATACACTCATATATACATCATACATACACACACACACACCCGCACCTCACGTTCTAATTGTCTGCGTCAGAAACGACATTTGCCTCATTCTCGATTTGAATACAAACAGACGACAGACATGATTTTGTTAGGGCTGCTCCTTGTGGAGCAGCATAAAGAGTTCAAGAAACTTTTAAGTTAATTAAATTCAGTTGCCATCTGTTTGCCCCATTGAGAGTTGAATAATAATTTTTAGTAATCAGATTAGAAATAAGACTACAAATAAACACAAAAACAAATGTCATCAAAATAATCACAATAATATTTAATGTATTCCATTTGGTTCAGATAAATTAGAAGGGTCTAACAACACATATATATATATATATATATATATATATACGAAAATGTTATATGTAAATTAGAAATTAAGCTGTTTTATTTATAGCTAAGCGAGTTTGTTTCACTCATTCCAACTGACTTGAGTTTGTAGTGCAAATCGAAATAAAACTATGAAATGCCAAAAAGCGGCAGCTAAAATAAATAAATGAAATGTGTCATAAAGCAAGCTCACTGTGTCCCTCTCTCTCTCTCTCTCTCTCTCTCTCTCTCTCCAACTCTCCGACTCCCTCTCTCTTTCCCTCTCTCTCTCTCTCTCTCTCTCTCTCTCTCTCTCTCGCTCCATCTTTCTCTTGAGTGTTTGAAATATAAATGTGAAAACAAAGTTAAAGTCTTTTGTTTATATTGGGGTCAGGAATTTGGTCATGTACTATGCTTTTATCTACAGCAGACACGCACTCTGGCTAAATAACAAACATTAACACCTGTATAACCGCGGTAAAGGTGTTTTTTTCAGCCCAGGTGTTGCTCCTGCGCCCGTTTTCTTGCAACAACATAAAAGATACCAAGTTTATATGGCAGCAAAGTTAAAATACCACGTACGAATGTTCTGAGCAAACAAAAACCGCAATCCACGGAACACGCCAACACTCACACGCACACATGCACGAGCAAAATGACGGTGACGTATAAAAAATAGAATCGTGCATCCTTTTAGGTGCGCGCGTAAAAATATCAACCAAACCAAATAAGAGTGCTCTAGTCAGTCGGCTAACCGACCAGGAGATACCCAGGGGGATTCATATTGAAATCATTTTTTCATCCCCTATGAATGCATAAGAAGGAACACATAAGCAAGACGAGCAGCAACTCCGCTTGAGCTGGGCTTAAACTGCACTCGGGCTGAAGAAAAAGAAAGATAAGGGCAGAAAGAGAGCAGAATATTCATAGATGAATTCCTAAAAAATAATATAGATTAAACTCTTACTGCATATGACATTCAGCAATAGATATTTTGACTTTAACGAGATCGCTGAGCTCACCAATCAATGAATAGTCATAGGATCAGCTCGTCTCCCCGTCTGAAGAAAACATAACCCTTACATGCTCTGCCACGCCTCCTTCCACCTGTTACCTACACTTTCGCAAAACGAATATGCTCTGATTATCCATTTTCAGTGGGCTCAGGGTATAACAAAATAAGACATAACATATTCCACTTGCACAGTCGCTGGCATTGCGGCTTTCCCAATTTGATGGCGCAGTAAACTTTATGCCATTCACAAAAATAGAAAGGCACGCAAAAGTTTCGCCGAAATGCGACAAAAGAAAGAAAAAAAACGGAAGCAAAATTAATAAGAGAAGTAGGGGTAACAGGCGCAACTGAGGCAACAGGAGCAACTGGGGCAGAAAAGCACACGCAAAGCGCGTCAAGATACGCGCCATATAAAACAAGTCCAAGGCGTGTTTGGGCACTCTAATCCCTGGCTCTAGCTACACCTTGGCTGGGATGGTCAAGATTTATGTGTAGCATGCATTGCATAAACGGCGCCATTTAAATGCTTCAGTTCGAAGCGTTCAGTCTGCCGGCTTTTAGCCTCTGGCAGGAAGTGGGCAAGAATTTATTGCCAATGATTGCATAGCTGATAAATTTATTTCGCACACACCACACAAGGGGCACGGCGCACACCTGGCGAAGGGGGAGAGGGTAATTATGACGCTCCAATCGACACTCGCTGGGCATGCGTGAGTGTGTGTCTATAAGTGCTCGTGCGTGTGTGTGTGCGGAAGTACCTGACTAAATTGCAGCACTGCGAGAGCAATTTCATTTGATTTAAGTTGCATTAAATTAGTTTTCTTTTTTAGTTTTTTCAGTTTTTAGCAGCAATGATTAATGAGAGCACGGTAAATTTTGACGGCTTCGTGGAAAGCGAAAAGTTTCTAATGAGTTTGCCGCGAAAAATGTTCATTTGAATATGCAGCAAAACCATAGTAAATTCTCTAGTTTTTTCTATTAAAAACAGAGAACGAGGATCGAGTTTGGAATTTAATTGCTTGGCAAACAAATTAATTGTTACGATTATTTGGTGCCCAGCATCTCTGCTGCTGCAGTCGTTGAGTTTCCACATAAATTTGCTCTCATATGAATAATTTATACATGCCCGAATTGCTTTATACTCTGCACTTATGCGCCCCTGGCCCAGTTTATCCATTAATGGCAAATCAATATGCGGAGCGAGGCAAAATGGAATACAACAAAATAATATATCGACGATTGGAGAAGGAAGAAGAATAAAGTGGAAGCGAAGCATCACATGTGGAGACGAGAGGCCAGGAGACCTGCACCCTGAGCCCTCCCCTTCCACCGTCAACCTTTACTATTTGCATAATATTGATTCAATTTCGATGCGATACGGCCGAGCACGTTATGTCCTATGAAGAGTGCAAGTGCCATCCGATGTTATGGGCATGCCATGAATTGTATAAATCAATCTCAGCCAGTGCAACTGCAATTGAATTGAGCTAATGGAAGGCAAATGAAATATAAGCATGAG
Organism: Drosophila aldrichi; assembly: GCA_035045965.1. Classification (NCBI taxonomy): domain Eukaryota; kingdom Metazoa; phylum Arthropoda; class Insecta; order Diptera; family Drosophilidae; genus Drosophila; species Drosophila aldrichi. The sequence goes on from JAWNOM010000038.1 coordinate 2,417,642, forward strand.
ATGCCTGAATGCTCACACTCATACACACACACATACACACACAAGCCACAAAAAATCTGCATAAATTTAAGCCGAGCTCGGCAAATGGACTCAGCCAAAGGCCAGCATGCATAACCGTTCCCAAAAACAATCGCATAAGCGGCCAAAATCCTATTTGCCTAGCTATGGTAATTAGGAAATTCGCGTCCAGCAAATGGAAAACGTTGCCAAAAGCATGCATGACATTCAATAAAGTCGACTGACTTCTGCGGATTTATAATGATCTGGCCTGGCCTAGCTGACGACTGCCAGCAGGACTGCGGCTCACTCCCTGCTGTCGATGCCAAACGCTTACTGTTGCGGGCAGCTCGTCATCCTCATCGTCATCGACATCGACATCGACATGGGCATCGACGTCGGCGTCGGCTTCGGCGTCACGTAGCTTGTCTATCGTTGACAAAGTGCCATTGTTAGGATGCCAGCAGCTGCTGTTGGACGCATTCTGCGTATGCAAAAGCCAAAAACACCAACGCGAACATCACTTGCTGCCTTCTGCCTGCTGCCGGCTGCCTGAGCTGACCAAATTAGTAGCCAAATGATGCAGTTTCACAGCCAGCATTTTGGGGCACTCGTTTCGCGGATATTAAGCGGTCCAGGCCGATGTTCAGCACTTGCAGCTGGCCTTAATCGAGTCGCTTTCCAAAAATTTCACTCTGCCGGCCCGCTTTGTAAATCAATTTTGTAGCAAGTGCCGGTCCGCAATTAGCCGGACCAATTATGCTGTTCGCCTGGCTGCACAGAAGCCAGCACTGGCCGTAGCTGCAATTATGCAGCAATTAGCATAAAGTGAGTTCCACTGTAGGAGGGCCGACGATCAACAAGTAGTGCCTATGGAAAAGAGTAAACAGTCTCTAATGACGACGTTGTCAATATTATTTATTCACATTTTATTATTCATGGAAAATGGGAAATCAAAGTATGAGAATAACTCAGAATACATGTAATATGTAAGAGGAGGCGCGGCAGACACCACGACGAGCTGAGTCGAATTTGGCAATGAGTGTATCCATCCTTGTCTCCATCTCTCCGTTCATTCACCCACTTAACCGTCCGTCTATCCCTGCTAGCTCTGCTGTCCTGTCTTTCTAGATTTTATGAGCTATTCCAAGTCAACCTATTATTTTGAGCTATTGAAAATGAACTAGTTCTTTTGAATTTCACTTCCTTGTGCCATATAATATACTAATATAGCTTACGGGCTCTGGTCTAATGACTCAGACGCTTTAAAAACTCTAGCTCAAACTTTGCAAATCGATTAGAGGAGGAAATTGCTTTGATTTCAGCTTATTCAACACGGAATATGGCAAAGTTTTATGCATTTTTCACCAGGCCCAGCCATACCTGCGATGTGATATTTTCCATTGTGCTTTATTGTGGTACTCAATCGATAAGTTTGTTGTGGAAACTTTTGCTTTTCCTTGCAGCATCGGGGCATTGTTCTAGCCTCCCTCAGGCTAATGCTGTTCATTAGGCTCAAACACAATGGCGTCGAGTGCGTCTTAACTGGCAGCCTTTATCTGGAATACATAAATTCATGCCTAGACGCCGTTCGGAGGCAACTTTTTAATGGCTTGATGTGTGTGAAGGCTTCTAATTAAGACATGCTCAGAGAAAAATGTTTCACTGGCACGTAAGCAATGCTTCAATTCGAAGCGAGTAGGCGTGGGCGTGGGCGTCGACGGGGACGGGGGCGGGGGTGGCGGCGTAGGCGTGGGCTTCAGTTTAGGCTCTGGGCGGACATTTTTCATTTGAGCCCAAGCGTGTTTTGTTTACAGAAATCTTAAAAAGCCGCAATTCGCCGCCTCATAAAAAATGTCAATGATGCGATTTGTTAGAAGTCCTTTTGACGTAGTCAAATATGCTAATGCGCCGCAGTTAATCTGGATGGCGGGCAGGGGCAGGGGCAGGAGCCTACAGCGCGTAATCAACTGGGCTGGATGGCTTATTAGCCGGCCTGTTATTTGGCCAGCAATTTGTATTCAACATTCGAATAATGTCTTTATATACTGCCCTTTTGTATATTTTTCTATTTTTGCATTTTTAGCTAATTTTTTTTTCTGCCTTTTTGCGTGCCCAGAGTCGCACATTAAGTTTTAATGCCATATTTTATGCTTGGAAAATGTACATAAATTTATTTACTGGCCAGCCGAACTGTGTTGCGGTTGTCGGCTAATCAAATCAAAAAAGAGCCAGCGAGCGAGCCACAAGCCAACGAAACGAAAAGCAATCCATGAATAACCAAGCAGACATGCAAAGTTTTTGGGCCACCTTAGGAGCTGGAGCCAAACAAAAGTTACACAAACACACACACACATGTTCTCTCAAACAGAGTTTGTATCGGGCATAAAAATAAGAGAAATGGACGAAGTTGCCCATACGACCCGTTACCTTTTCTGGCGTTGAAGCTGGCAGAGAGCCAAAGTTGCTGCTAAACACAAACACAAGGCATGCAAGTAACACACATGCATATAGCAACAACATGCATAAAATAACAACAATAACAACAACATTGGCAGCCCCAATAGCTTTTGTTATTCTTGGTGCAGCCCTCGTAGGAAGTCGTTTTCTAGGAAGGCGCATGTATAATTAGAGCTATGAAGCATGTCCGGTGAAGTTTGCCATTGAAATATAACGGCAATGCAACAATCGCAACACCCCAACCCACACACACACACACACACATTAGCACACACAAACACACCTGCAAGTTGAATTGAACAAAAAAGTTTACGCTTGGCTGCGATATTATTGCAATAGCTTTTGCTCCTGTTGTTGTTGCTGGCTTGTGTTATTGTTGTTGCTGCTGGAGCTGCTACTGGTGCTGCTGCTGCTGCTGCCGTTGTCCAAATACATTTTATAATCCTACAAATATGCATCACAAGAATTTTACATATGAATTTACGTGGTTGCCGAGTGTTCGCCCAGGGGGAGCATGGCTGCCTGGCAGCCAGGGCTAACCAGCCACCCGTGTATGTATGCATAGCTAGCTGGGCGCCCCGGCACAGTCGACTTACGTGTAAAAAGTTTATATATGGTACAAGCTTATGCCTTGATTTATACAATAATAAGCATAAATGTGCAGAAAAGTCCTCTGGCGCCAAGCACTTGGTAGTTAACCTAAGGAGGAACTAATGTGGGAGAGCGGTTACGAAGGCCCTTCAAGAAGAGGACTTTTCTTAAGCGGAAAAGCCAACATTACTTTAATTATTTTTGATTTTCGTATTTACTTGCATTAAATTGGGACAAGAGCTTAAATTTGGAGCATTCGTTGAACTCGAATGAATTGTAATTCAGCTGCGCCCATCGAACACTGAAGTGAACTTCTTCAACTGCCGAATGCCGACTGGCGACTGCCGCACCTCCTCCCGCCTTCTGCCCTATGCCACCATCTACATGCAAAGAAATGCAATGAAACACGCAAAGTTTGCGCCACACCACAGTCCCAGAGTCAGAAATGTTGCCAGCGTTTATTTTTATAGCGGCTTGCGTTGGCTTCTAGTTCCACGGCCGTCGCTGCCCTAATGGGTGTGGCATTTCGAATGGCGTCAATGTTGTGCACATTACGGTTAATGCCGTTCAAACGCGGCACAGCCGAACTTTAAAGCGCAAGTTTATTGCCACATGCAATGGCAGCCAGCTGCTGCCGCCGCTGTTGCCAGTTGCCAGTTGCCAGCTAACAGCTGCTTGCAGCACGAATCGGGCATCGTAATATATGCGACAGGCACTGCGTAATAATGTTAAATGTCAGGTGCAATGCAGTCGCAGTCGCAGTCGCACTTGCAGTTGCAGTTGCAGTTCGCAATCGAAGCCGCTGGCAACAGCTAATTAAGTTGCCGCCGCCCGTGTGCGCCCAGCGGGCCCCGGTGCGAGCTCTCAGTTAGTTGCCATAAAATATGCGCAGAGCCGAGGAGCATTGGCTACGCGAATGCGAGCAGACCGAACAGACATTTATCGCCAGCCCATTGTGCCATGTGCACTTTATGGTATTGGCCGAGAAGAAAGTCGATTCGAGTCATGCGGCCTTCATTTGTTTTGCGCTTCAAATCTACACAGAGCACGCAACGGCAGTGCCTTATGCGGGTGACTGATGCACGTGGCAGTCCGGCCCAGCCGGAAGCTCAGCCCAGTAAATTAATGTCTTACTCAACTCGCCCGAGCCAACTCTAGCTCATCCATACAAATACATGTGTGCCTAGGCCAGTGCCCAGCTACACCCAGACAGAGCCCCTTGTGCATTAGCCAAAACATGTTTGCATTTCCGACAACAACTATGCCTGCAATTACACTGGCCCCCCAAGACGTTGTCTACTTCGCATTTAGACATTTAAATTAGTGCAAAATTTAAATTTGTTAAATGAATTTGTAGCCCAGATGAGAGTGTTAAGTCAACTATCAGCTGTCACAAGGCAAGCTGTGAATTGTGTTTAATTAAATTTTCACATATAAGTCACTTATTGCTGAGATTCTTATTAGATAATCACAGCATGGAATTCCCTCCGAATCAACTATGCCTCAATTAGTGCGCCCATCAATTAAGCAATAATTGCGTATAAAATATTTCAAATATTTAGTGATTACTTTAAGTTTTTGCAGCTGCAAAAATACTACAATAATATCAAGTATTTGAAGTGAAAATAAAAAAATACAATTTTTAATTTAAATTCCCATACAGCCTGAAGCTATGCAGCGCGAAAAACATGCAAATATTCAATGCAAAACTATTCAAATTAATTTTTTGGCAAATTTCGTCTATAAAAAATGCAGTAAGCAAATAGTAAATAGAAAAGAAAAATAGACATATATATATAAACATATATTCCAATCGGATTTGTAGTTTATCTTGATGAAAATAATGAAAGTTCATATTTTTCAGACATTAGCTCATCGTCAATTTGTTAGCTTTGGAAATGGGCAGCAAACACGTCATACTCAGTGAGCCACGCCCTCACTTACAATATATTTTTACTGACATACGAATTGCCATTAGTTGGCCTGAGTTACGGGTACTTCGCAGTCTTTCTTCTTCGTCTTCTTCTTCTGCTTTGTTACTCGATTTTGGCACTTACTGCCTCTGGCCACCATTCTGGGTTCGATCCAAGTAATTTGCTTTTCATTGATTAAATAGAAAATAGCTTAGTTTTATTTGCGCGCATGCAATTAATTAAATTACCGCGGTCCAGAAACCCATCAAACGGCAAACGGGCAAATGGCTTTTCGGCAATAGAACACAGAAACACATAAAAACTGATGGAAGACGGATTTGATTTTCGCTTATTGAATCATCATTCGAGGCGCCACTTTATGCAAATTTCAATTTACTTTTAGTTTCGTCTGCAGCTCGGGCTGGATAGCTGGCTGGCTGCCTAGCTGGCTGCCTAGCTGGGTCCTCGGCTGATATCGAGCTCGTTTTAGCTCACAGTTTACGACTTTATTTCATGACTGTTTGTCATTTAGGTGTAACACGACAGTGTTTTCATAATGTCGGTATTGCGTTTTCAGTTCTCGGCAAGCCATGAGAACCAAAGTTTTTTAGAGCCCATACATCATGTATTTTCTACCATATTAAACACATTAAATATGCCGGCTCCTGGCACGTGCCGTCAAACGGCGTTGTTAATAAAGCTAAAACCTCGTCTCCTGTACAAAAAACAGAAACAACAACAACCACACCAACAATAGCTAAAAGAAAAACAAACACAATAAAAATGAGCTAACGACTATTTAAATGGGAAATTTGCATTGAAAGTGTCCGCTTAGGCTTATTGAAACGTTATTTAATTGAAAATGTCATGCGTGTTTATTTATAATTTAATTACTTCAAGCTTAACTTTATCGATTGCAATCAAACTTTACGTTTTAATTAGAACAAATTAATTTAGCTTTAAGTGCTCATGCATCTAATCAGATAATTGAGCTAATTATCTGCAAGTGATAATGAAGCGTATTCAAATTACAATTTGAATTGCAAATATAAATTAGGAAATAAAAAAAAAAAAAATAAAAAATTAATAAAAAAAAAAAAAAAATATTTTGTCAGAAGTGGGATTCGAACCCACGCCCTCAGAGAGGACCAGAACGCTCATCACAACCTTTCTATGAAAGGCAAGACTTTTCAATCTTGAGTCTGGCGCCTTAGACCGCTCGGCCATCCTGACATGTTGAATGGGGTTGGCCAAGACGTTGTAATTAACGAACGAAAAAAAGTAAAAGAATCAAGCATTAAGTTTAAGCTATTTTAAGAACGGCCACATACCTGTTATCTCTCTCACTCGCACACACACACAAAGTTAATAGCAACACCAACAAACACGAGTTTTCGCGCCCTAACCTCGCCTTCAGCGTTGCATGTCTGGTAGTTATTTATAGACATGCCACGCTCTCTCTCTCTCCCTCTCTCTCGCTCTCGCACACACCACTCTATCGTTGTTCTTTAAAAGCTTAAACGTGTGTGCTTTCGCTACTGAACGAAACTTTAATTCGTAGCCTACTTATATGCGCACTGCATTTCCAAGAACTTTAAATGCAAGGCATACTTTCAGGCTGTTAAGGTAAAACTGGTGTTATTAGAGTTGCATTAAGTAATTTCCAATTTCAATTACTTTTATGTATTAGTACCTATTCGTAACAACACGACATTCCTATGTGACTTTATAGTTGATCCATCTTGTTACACATACAACTTGTATAGAGTTGAAGGAATTTTGTATGTATCAAATGCCTCTTTAATTGAATTCTACTTCGGTTTTATGCACAGCATAAAGCTTTTCAATGCGAAGAGCAGAGCAGCACAAAGGGCATTATCCACAGGATACCTTAATCTATTATATGTTGCTCGATTTGCTCCACTGTTGCCGTGCTGCCGCTTGGCAATCACATTGATAAGTGCGCTTATAAATCACAAAAGTCCGTCGACAAGCAAGACGGAGCTAGCTTGGGATGCCCATGTCTTGGGTCGACTGCGGTGCGGCGGCGCATGCTTTTAAATCGATGAGCATAGCGAAATTGACAATGATTTTTTAAAAATAATTTTATTACTTCATTCAGTGGGGCATTCATGCAGACGGATCCATGCAGCGGCAGCGGCAATAGAAGTCCATCAGGACTATCAGACGATGCTCCCTATGATTGGATGCAGTCATGCGTGAATGTAAACGTTGCCTCGAACCACTCAAGAAACACTAATACGAATTTCATCAGATTTCAGATTTTTGCTTTGGTTTTTAATTAAATGACCAGAATGATATCAAATTCTTATTTTTTTCTTTTTGCTGCAACATTTGATGTCAATACGATTTTAAGAGTGCTTATGTCCAGGACTCAAGGCCAGCGGGCATCGTACTGTTTGATGACATAGCTAAGCTTCTTAATGGCTAGTTCCACCTGTTCGTCGTCCACCTGATGATACAGCACTAAACGCATAAACTCCCAATTGCGCGCGCTGGCCTTGAGCACAATGCCCGCTCCATTACTGCCCGTTACTCCAGCCAGCAGCTCCTCGGGCTCGATGACAGCCAGGCGCTCCGCAAACTGGCTCGCAGTCAGCTTTGGCTGCTTAATCTGTATCAGCAAAATGTTACTCTGCACGGTCGCCAGGTCCACAACTACATTGGGGCTTTGCAGCTGGTCAATGCCTATTAGGGGAATGTGAGAATGAAATGAATTTGCGAATAAACGTAGACTTACTTTTCGCAATGCGTTTGGTTCGCTCATGGTCTGCTGCCAGCAGCGGCACCACCTCATCCAAGGCCACCAATCCTGCAGCCGCCAGGATGCCCGCCTGTCGCATGCCACCGCCCAAGGCTTTGCGGAGGCGGTGAGCTCTGTAAGGAGGAATCGGCAGGGTATCAGGCAAATAATGATTAGTAAAGCCGTGCAATACTTACTCAGCTATAAATTTCTTGGAGCCAACCAATACAGAGCCCACCGGCGCAGACAAACTCTTGCTCAGGCACACCGAGACCGAGTCAAAGCCGCGAGCGATGCGCTCAACGCTGACACCCAAGGCAGCGGCCGCATTGAACACTCGAGCGCCGTCCATGTGCAGGCCGATGCGTACGACGCCTAAGCCCGAATCGCGCACCAGTGACACCAGCTCGTCCAGATACGACAGCGGCAACACCTTGCCGCCACACATGTTGTGGGTGTTCTCGACGACGACCAGGGAGGTGACCGGCTCGTGACAGTCCTCATACTGGCGTATCTTGTTCCGCAACTCTTCCAGGCTGAAGGTGCCATCCGGCAGATTCCTCAACTGGGCTAATTGCACGCCAGCCAAGTGCGCCGAGCCACCTAATTGGGTTCAAGATGCGGCCGTAGTAGCTTATATTTATTACTCCGGACTAGCTTACCTTGCTCATAGAGAAATATGTGGGATAAATCGCCCACAATGGCCTCAGAGCCACGTCGACTGCAATGAACCATAACTGCAAGCAATATGAATTTCATTTTAGTTAGTTCATGGCATAGAAAACAGCTTGGGGTAGTCTGGGCGCCCAGCGAATTCGACTTTAATAAAATGGCGATCCCATTAGAAATATTAGTTTGGGTGGGATGGCCACTAAGCAGCCAAGAAGTTTACCTCACTGCAGCCGCCCACGTCTACGTCCACGCCCACGCCCCACACTAAAGTCCATAAAAATAAATGTTATGATTATGGGCGTGCCCTTAACCTTAACGATTATGAGCCTGATGCATGATATGGCCGTCTTGTTTGTGTTTGTTCTTGTTTCTGTTTTCGTTTCCGCTAAAAGTTTCAATTTCACTTTCCGCAAAGTAAGTCGGTTCACTTAAAGCTAATAAACATCAGCGGAACAGAGCGAATTATTTGTATATATATATGCACATACATATATATTGAGGGGGGTCTCGCTTTAAACTAATATGCATTTACGTGTCCGAGAGGCTGGGGCTCCTTTGTGAGGCCGTCGGTCCCTAAATTGCCGGGCTGTGTTATTTATGTGCACGTCGTGCCACTTACCGGCCAAAAGATTTCCCATGGTGCCGCTGGGCACAAACAGGCCAGCCTCCTTGCCGAATATTGCAGCTGTCTTTGCCTCCAGCTCGGCAAGAGTGGGATCCTCGCCGTAGACATCGTCGCCCACCACAGCGCTGGCCATGCGCGCACGCATCTCCGGTGTCGGCTGGCTGACGGTGTCCGAGCGCAGGTCAACGATGTTGTTGCTCTTGTTGCTAGCCATTTTACGGTGCTCTACGGACAGCGAAAATTGGATTTGGATGGGGATGTGAGCGCTTGTTGGATTGAAAATTGACTTGCTTAAATTTGCATATTTGCTGTTCCTATAGCTGTCAACCTGCCTACTTTGGGCCAGTCGGGCCAGACAGACCCCAATATGGCAACAAGAAAAACGTCAATTAAAATACAATTATTTGCATTATCATATTGAAATTGATAAACTCTGTATTAATATTCAGAAACTGACCTGAATGTCAGTCGAGTTGAGTTCGCTAAGGCAAGCACTTAGCACATGAATAAACACAATCGTACTTGTTATTGATAATGCCTGGAAATGCACAACTGAATTCAATGCCCTGCAATCTATATTTTATGTATGTATGTACATATACGTATACATATACATATATACACTCGAGTGTTGGAGCATCACACGTGTTTTTTTTGTTTGCTTTTATCAATAATCCCGCAAAAAGCTCTACTCAAGCAACAAACACATTAACATTTACTTAAAGCTAATTCAATTATGTCAGATTCGCCGCACATCAGTAAATCAACAACAACTCACGAAAAGTATAGATTCTAATTGAATGGGAGCCGGCAACAATAACAAAAAAGAAACGAAAAAAAACGGTGGAGAAGTCGAACCAGTGCTGCTCGAACACACAAAACGAACTGAACCCAACAGCTGGCGGCAGTCCCCATGTGGTCTTCTGTTCGTTTCCAGCGGAGCAAATTTCCCATGAGAGTAGAAACATTAATGCTTAGCTGAGCGAGCTTCGATCGAAGAGAGCCACAGTGAACCTACTGTGAGTGCTGTAGCAGCGAGCCATTGACTGGCCTTGAAATATGATTAAGTGCACTTATGAATAGTTGTTATTGTAATGTATGGGAGAAGCAAATCAATGTGTTGTATGAATGCTAAAAAAATATACAAAAATTATAAGTGTAAAAAATATAAATTAATATGAAATCTGTGTTATTCACCTAATATATAATATACATTCAATACCTCATAATATATATTTATTATTTGCTTATGCTGATCTGATCATGTTGATAAGATAATTACAATAATAATCAATCTGAAAATGCGAATACTTCAAAGTTTTCCAATTGTAATTTACTCACCTGTTTTCATTTAATTATAATTTAGTTATAATATAAAAATATAACAAATTATTTTGGATTTTTTTCTTTGTTATATTGTAATATATTATATTATTTATTTATTTCAATTTATAAATTATTTAGATAAATTCAAAACAAACTGTTTATTTCTTTGGTATTTTTTATTCAATATTTCAGAAATTTTCACTAAAATTTTCACTAATTCTAACATGGTTTGTTTCTAGTTTAGTTTCTTTATCGCTCATCTTGATTGGCCAACAACAAACTGCGTCACGTTTCAACTATATTAGGTACGATTTAAACGGTTAAACATTAAAAACAAATGAAATTAACTATTTGTATATGGTCGAGTCAACGCTCGAAGGATATCTTTTCATGCTGCTGAAACTAATTCGACTAACTAATAAGATAAGTTATATATAAAACACAACATGTCCTCGCTTCGGAGGTACGGGAACATTGTTAGGCATACGGATAAAGCTACGTCTGATATCGTCGATCGTATTATTGTAATTCTTATCTTACCAACTAAACTATAACAAATATTTCTCCTTATTTTTCTCTCTCTCTCTCTCTTTTTTCCCGTCTTGCAAAAATGTACATACATAAATATACATGTTGTAAAATGTATGAAAATAATTAAAAATAAATATTTAGCAATTAGTTATATGTTATAGTCTTTTCAAGAAGTTTCACTCTAGCGCAATGTATGTATAATTTAGTTTTGCTCTTACAATCAAGTACATGTGTTCATGTACAAATACGCGTTGATTTGCTTTTGGCACCTACTGTGGCTGTAATTTGTAGTTAATTTGTGGTTTAGCTGCTCGGGAAGTTTATGTGTGCGCGTGTGTGGTATGAGTTATGCGTGTGTGTGTGTGCAATGTGCTGAAGGTACTTCATTTAAGATTAGACCACATAACCGAAATTCGAGTCAATCAATTGGCCAACTCGATTACATACATACATACATGCTTAACAAAATGAACCAAAGAAATGCACAAGAAGTTTCGTACATTCATTTGTTTGGTTTTACTTTTTTCTTGTTTTTTCTTTCCTTTTCCTTTTTTTGGTATGTGCAGACAGAGCTGCAAGGATGTCGTGGGACAGCGCGACCTTTTACAAAGGTGCCCCGCCTCGATTTCTACTCTTACGTCTAGACAGTACACAAGACACGCAAACTTATAGCTAAGTTTAGACTCTAACTCAGTTTGGGAGGCTTAGCGCTATGACGATACGTCCACATCGGAGCCGTCAAGCTCGCCGGGCGGATTTCGCTTGATGCAGTCCCGTATACTTTGCAGAATGACGCCTACCCGGCGATCGAGCGCGTCCAGATGGGGCTGCCAGAGCACTGGACTGATGGGATCGACGCTCAGCGACTCGCTCAAAACCTGCGACAGCGGCTTAGGCCCATTGTGGAATCTGTAGATGAAAGTAAATAACCAAATGTTTGCAATTCATTCTGTCATTGTGTCTACTCACTCTATCAGCTTGGTGAGCGTCGTCTTGCGTATCAGGCAGCACTGCAGGACGGGCGCCAGAATGGAGAGCTCATCGTGATAGGGACGCCCGAAGCCACGTCCGTGGTCCAAATGCAGGGGGAACGTCTCGTTGCCATAGATTCTGCAAAGAAATGCAAAGCAAGTATTGTTGTCAAATTGCACATACGCCCTGTGTTTAGCATTGCATATGCATAATTGCCAGCAAATGTGATTAGAGGCAAACACCAGAGATCGGCTTAGCTCCGACGCAACGCACTCGGGTGTAACCGGCCAACGACAACGACAATGGCAATAGCAATGGCAACAGCAACGGCAACGGCTAAAGCTGCTCTGCATAGCAAACACTGTTGCAGGGCAGGGCACCTGGTGCGCCATTGGCATGCATGATGATGCAGTCTGTTGCCATTGCCACGTCTGCCGTCTGCCGTCTGCTGTCCGCCTACACGCTCCTGTCTTGAGCAGCCGACAGATTTAGCTGCTTTTTACAGCATGCATGCAAATATCTTTCCGAGGCATTGGCTCCTGCCGTTGAGCATGCTGTGCGGCAGCCTTGCCAAATATAGAGACAGCAGCAGACCCAGATGCAGTGAAGCGTATGGGATACGTATACGTAATGCGCTACCCACACGGCGGTAGGCATGAAGCCAACAACGCCAGTTATGCGGAAATAAGCCAATCGCATTATGTCTCTGGCCAAAATCGCTTACACTCCACACTTCATACTCCATACTCACTTGAAAGTCTCGTAATGATGTCGATCCATGTTACCAGTGAGAAAGTCAAATACAGCCATGTCCATAAGATCAAGCAGACGTCGTCCCTCATCGTAGGGCGGTATGTCGCGTACCTTTGACAAAAATCAAAATATCTGTTAGAGGCAAAACTAAGCAAAGGCATATTGGGGCTGGGTGGAGGAGTCTTAATTAAGTCGGGGATGATTGCCAGCAGAGCATAGCTCGAGCGAAAGTAACAAATAAAAACATTTGCATTCCACTCCAGCTAAAATGCAAATTAAGTAAAAATAACCGCAGCAGGAAAAGCTACAGACAAAGCATAGCCGGGCACAACCGGAAGTGGAAATGAAAATGGCACACAAAATTGGGGTAAAGCAAGAGGCGACCGTCTCCTACCTCTCCTCCCCCATGCCCCACCGTTCGTTTTCTCATCCAGTAAGTAGCCAACTGGGCGACTCGTTTACTTACCAGAGCACAATAATTGGCATCTGTCTCCCACTGAGCCTTCTTTCGTTTGTGATAGGAACGTCGCCAAGGATGCCGCCAGAGCTGTGGAAGAGGAAATGCCAGCACAGAATACAAAATCAATATCAATTTGAGCTGCACAATGTAAAAATCTAAAGCTGCTGAACAGCATTAATATGCCACGAGTGTGCGGCGGGCGGGCGGGTGGTCTTTGGGTGTTTGGGTCGCTTGCTCTGATGGCTAAAACATTTATTTCTCATCTTGCAATACGACAATATTATTTCTGTCCCGTTTTGTACTTAGATATTCTTCCTCTTTTTTTTTTTTTTTTTGTTTTCTGTTATTTTTATTTTATTTTGTATTTGCTCGTTCCACTTTTCCTTAGCTGAAATGCTGCTGCACTCACTATAAGCGAAATTAAATTATTTGCCAGGCTACCAAGAAAGTAATAAAACTTTCTCTAGCATTTTGCTTGGATTCGCAGTAGCATTCGAGCCCCGGCCGGACCTCACAACGACCGCAACTTACCTTCCGTCCCTATGCAATTGGCAATGGTAAAGGCAAGGAGCGCGTTTTTGGGTTCGTGGGTTCGCGGGTTCGTGAGACGCAACAACAACAATGCAGCAACCAAAAATATACAGAAAAATTAGACAAAAAATAAAAAGAACACGTTGAGATAAAAATCATAATAATAAAATTGCATAGGCATGGGCGCGGCAAAGCCTGTGTAATGACCGGAAGCCCGCACGGGCCACAAAATGCAGCAGGAGGCGTAAAAGCAAATAGAAGCCAGCAAGCAAATACAAAAGGAGGCAGCAAAAAAAAATAAAAAACGTAAAAAAAAAGAAATAGATGCACAGTGCGACCGCAACGGCGACCGCAAAATGCAAAATGCAAACACAAAGCCAACACGTAAAAGTTAGGTAAGTTAACGTTCACAGCGCGACGATGGGCCAAGGATTGTTTGCATATAAAGCAGATTCCTCCACCTGCTCATAAAGTGCATAAATCAAGCGAAATTAAATTTCCACAAAAAAAAGAGAAAGACATGCAGAAAGAAAGTAAAAAAAAGCCAGCTAAAATATGACAAGACGAGGTATGAGGTAAGCAAATTTTTAGAATTTTGTTTAATACGCGCAGAAATGCGGCGAAAATGCGCATGGATGAAACTTGATGACAGCCAACTTAAAAGTCTTAAGCAATATTATTAAAGCACCACATAAAAAAATATCAAATGGAAATGGTAAATGAACCGAGGCGAATATATCGGTTGGTTATCTTAGAGTTACACAGGCATAAATCATAATAAATCCACGATATATATTTATTTAATATTAATGAAAAGGAATTTTCGGATAACGAATTTATATGACATTAATATTTAAGCATGATTTTGGCCAGGGGACTACTCAAACAGTGGTAAATAAGGCTGGCAAGGTTTACCAAGGTCCCATTAAATATTTAATATATTGATTTATTCAAAGAAAACAAAGGCTAAATTGGCAACAATGAGCTTATGTGAAAGGAAGAAATTATGAAAAAAATGTATAAGAATTACAAATAAATATTAATGAACAGAACCATTATTTTGCTTGAAGCTCCCAACAACTTCGTATAAATCTAAACATAATGCAATGACAAATTCAACAACTTGCAGCTTTTAAACAAATTGTCAACTACATCAAAAGTTGTGCATCTCTAGAAAAGCACATAATAATGAATATTCTTATTAATGAGTAATTACTTTTATTTAAAAGCAACAAGCCGTTAATTCAATTTTTTTTTTTTTTTTTTAAGTCTGTGGTCAGCAATTAATGCGAATGCAAATCAGATTTGCAGCATAATTAAAATGTTTCACAGTTGCGAAATTGTTTGTTATTTTGCTTTTTGGCAGGGGTTGGCTCAAAGGCAACATCTAAGAATCCTAAAAGTGAATTAAACCCAAAGGACAACAACAATGGCAACGGCGAAGGCGACGGCGACGGCAACAACAATCTGGATAAGCCTCTGCTTAGTTTTCTCAAGTAAAATGATCTCCTGTGCATAATTTACAGTTTTGCCTTGCGCCAAGTCTCTAGCATGCTCTTAACCGTTTTCTACTTGTTAACTGCAAGAAGGCAAACCGAAAACAAGTCGAAAAAAATAGAAAAATAAAAATAATTCCTTTGAGGGAACGGCAGAAAGAAATATGTATATATATATATAATATATATAAATATTTTAGCTGCGGCAATCTGTCTGAAAGGGCTGGAAACCCTTCCAAAATACTTTTGGGGCAGGCTGAGTTTGGGTTTTGCTTTAATTTGTGCAGCTATTTGCATTTATAACCCGTTGCCGCTGTCCCCATTTCGAATTTATTAACGTCCATTCGGGGCTGCATTTATATTTCATTTTACGCTCTACGGCCCGCTGAAGAACTGATACAATATTTCTGTTTTGAGCCAACGGTGAGCCAAATACAAGTAGAAATAGAAATGAAAATAAAAATAAAATATGAAATTATGCAAATGAAATGCGAGCTTTTTGGGGCCAGCAATAAAGCAATGAAGTGCCATCCCAGTAAGTAACTAGTTAAGTTCTCGCATTTATACTAAGCCAAGCAGATATCTTGCAGGCTCTAAACTAAATGGCCTGCTACCCTTTAGGGCACTTTGCTGCCAGCTTACATAAAGGTAGCACTGGCGGACAGCTTACCTGTTGCCGGCGTACATACATACAGGCATTCGTGTATGTATGTATGTATGTATGTGTTTAGTGAATAATGTGATTTTTTATTTAGTTTGGCCAAGCGCACGAAATTAGTAATGAAAGCAGAAGACTCCCAGCTAGCAGCAAGCTGAGCATATAAATTGTAATCTGGCGCTGCTTTGAGAGTTGAGGAGAGTTGCTATGCATTAATCAAAAGCCACTTAGCCGGACCTACGACTACAGCATCCAACCACATGCGTCGCACATAGAGGTTGACCACCATGAGACCCATATGTATGTGTGTGTGTGTGCGTGTGTTATTCTTGTTGTTGTTGTTGTAGTGTGTGGAGTGGCGAGAGTTGTTTGCTGCTGACCTACCTTGCGATTGGAGGTCTCGAAGCTGGGCAGAAATGCGGCAAAGGAGCCCTCCAGCATGTCCGGATTGCCACAAATGGCATGCGAAGTGTCGCAGTAGTACGAGCACTTGCCATGGAAGCATAAATTCAGCGATGGCGAAACAAAGAATGTCTTCAATAAATTTTCGTCGGCCAGTTGATAAATTTCGGTCGTTATGTTCAGCGTGCGACCAGCCACAGGCATCGCGCGACGAAAGCCCAGAACTCTGAAAGACAGTAGAAAAAAAAAAAAAAAACGAAAATAAACGATGAGCACTGGGCGAAAAATAGGTGGTAAATAAACATTTTAGCTAGAGTGCGTGTGCCAAGCAAACATCCCAAAGTACTCGACTTTCAAATACCCTACACAAGACACAATATACAAATACACGTGCTTATTACGGTTATAACGGTTTGGCCTCAACTACAAACGCATTTTTGTATTCTGTCATCGGCAAGCCAATTGCCAATGGCACCCCAAGGAAACGAGACAAATCTATTTTCGAGAATCTGCCAAATGCACTGCATATGGTCGAGGATGAACTGCCCCCAAATTGTTTTGGGCACATGAAAAATGCTCGGTGTCTGTGGAGTGTCGCCTGAGGTTATCAGGGAAATGCCATAATTTTGGCAGCATTTCATTATGCTGTGGCCAGCGGGCTTCTGGTTTCCTGGGAACCCTTGTAACTGAGATTTGATTATGTCTGCTTGTGCGTATACGGGTATATGGGTGTGTGTGCGTGTGCGTGTGCGCCTGGCAGTCACAACAATTATAAAAGCTGTTTTATTTTCATTTGTTATCTCGAATCTAAAGCGTTGAAATGGAACTCTGATTTTGAGAACGAATCATCAGGCCCCTAACTATGCCAGCAATTTCAATCTAAATTGCGGTTAGACATGTCAGAGCGCCTATTAAGCACTGAGTGAGTGTCTGTGTGTGTCCACTCTAATTTATAGCTAATTAAATTGAATAAAGTGAACTTTTAAATAACACACCAACGTCCTTGCTGCGAGAAACTAGTTGTAAGCACTTAACTCTTGAGCCGCTGTGCGCTCTTCACCATAAATAATAAATATTAATTGTATTTGCCCTCGGACAATTTCACAGCGCTGAATTTATAACCCCACAAATTTACCAAGTCCTTGGATAATACCCGAACCCGAATTTTAAATCTTGCCTGATTTACTTGATTTAACGTTATTAATTTTTCATTTCAGTCCTACTTTAAATTGCTTTCTATTATTATTAAGCCTTGAACTCATCAGGGTATATTGGGAACAGATATGAAGGAGATATGGCAAGACCCATAAAGTATTAATATTTCTGACCATGAGCTAGTCATGTCTATTTAGACGTCTGAATGTTTGCCAGTCCATGGGGATGCAGAGGTTTTGTGCACTACAAGAAATGCAGATATTAAATATATGAACTATATTTCCATATTATCGATAAAAATCGATAATTTTATTTCCTCTGTTAACACAGCATCAATTCGTAAATAGTTGGTAAAACCAGCTTCTTGCATAGCTCAGGGAATCTCGTAGTCGGCCTTTTCTTTATTAAATCACTTTTTCTTGATATTAATTAATTTATGAAATTTCACATTTTTTTATACAGTTTACGAAATTCAGCGTAAATGCTTTATAGCATTTATGCAAATTGCAATAACCGCCGTAGTCTTTGCCGTAGAATGCAATAACGAAATGAAGAATCTTAATTGATATGCAAGAAAATCAATTTTATTTTATGCATTTATATTTGCGTTCAATTTGATAAATGTAATTAAAAGTGAACTCTAAAATAAATATGCGGTAATTTCGTATTCGCTTGCAATTCGATGATTTTTATTGCATAAATTTTAGCTGCATTTTTAACACGGCTCACTGCGTTCTCCGCACTGATAATTGATGGGTAAGGGGGTAAAGGTAAATGCTGAAATGGGGGCAACTCACCTGTCCAAGTGGAAGGCTGCAATCTCGGCATTGTGACGCTCATAGTCTGTGAAGTAGAAGTGATTGGGCAACGTTTGCTGGTCCCGTGGAAACCTGGAAAAACAGATTGAAAATAGCACACAAAAGATCGTAATAAAATGAATTGAATTTAATGTGCGGCCACCGTTTTGTAGTTAAGTGCATTTGCATATGCAGCGAGAAGAAGCTGCGACTTTCTACAGAAATGCACACAAACAGTCAGAGGGCAGAGGGCAGAGGGCAGACGGACGGACGCATTGAATGGACTGAATGGCCCGGACGGATGTGGGCGGTTAACTGGCGTGGCTACCTGATTGCTATATGCCTGCTTAATTACTTACATTGCGACACCGCAGCGTAATTCAAAAAACGTTTCATTTAAATTGCAAATGAAGAACATTAAAAGGACACTTTACACTTTACTTTGACAACTGCAGCGGTTGGCCAGCTATGAGCTCTGCGCAGTCCACTGTGGCCGTGGCCCCTGAAAAACTGGCCAAGCACCGCCGCGTTGAAATCTCATTAAAAATCGCGAATAAATGTTCAAATTACGAGCTGTATCAAGTGCCCTCTGCAATCCGCTTTAAGCGCATTGCAGCACTGCATTGAGCTCAGCGCACGGCCGTCCATTGGCCACGGCGAATAAGTCAGGCAGTGTGGGTAAATTATATTTACCCAGGTCGAAAGTGCTGACAAGTAGCAATTGCAGCAATTGTTGTGAATTTTATCAATATTTTCTCTCCCGTTTATGCTCACTCACGAAGTGAGAGAAGTGCAAGAGTATATTGGCTTTAAGCAAATCCGCTGTAGCCAAAGCTAAGAGCTGAAATCTGAATTATACTCGTAATTACGCTAATCCTATATAGTATTAAGGTTATTCCTTTACGTCCATTAGAATATAGTAAATACATATATACCTTTATTTATTTACCTAAAATATCTAAGAGTATTGGAAAATCAGACAAAAATATATATTTGACAGTGAGATTTGCAGATTTCTTTCAAGTATTTTAGAAGCGCGAATGAGTATTCTGCAGTCGGTAGTGCCCGACTTACATATTTTTTGTAATGATCACCGCTTAAGAGCGATATGTGCGCTTCCTACTTACCGCATGGGCTTCATTAGAGCCTTAACGTCATTCGGATACTCAATGATCAGCTTCAGCTGTGTGCCGCCCTCTTTCTGAACTGTGAAACGGAAAGAAAACAATTACATGATTATTTCATTTCGCTACATATTTATTGCAGTTTAATTACGTCAAATGTTTGCTGCTTAAATTCTGGCAGCACAGCACACAATTTACACAACGTTGCACACATAATTGGGCCAGACGAGAAGAGAACAAGAAGCAGCAGCAGCTGCGGCAGCGGCAGTAACATCAAAAATAGCAACGAACTGCACTGATATGGCAATCATTGAAATTGCATTAAGGGAAAGTGGATGCACAAATTACACTTGACTAAATTGCAATTAAAATGCATAAAGTCCACAAAAATATTGCGTATACGCACACGCACACTCGCCACAACGAAGCCCAATTGCTGTCTGTGTGTGCAGTCAACTGGGCAACTGAGCAAGACAATAATAGACACATCAAAACCATATTTTTGCTGCTCCCAAAAGTGCGTATTGAAAGGCAAAAATCTCAGTTTTGTGCACACCACAAGACACAGGGACAGAGCGCATGAGTTGAGTAAAAACATATTCAAATCTACATAAATACCATTAAAATGCTAAATCGGAGGCCTGAAAATACAATGTGCAAAATGCAATAAAAGGACCTTCAGCTGCAGAGGACAATTAAATGTTTGATAAATTCCTTTAATGACAGCAAAGAAATTCCTGTACAAATCAAAATAAAATGGTTCGCATGTATGCTGAATTCATGGTCTCATATTAAACAGACTTTCCATCTCTAGCGAATATATAAGAGATTATATACAGTGTGTTGTATAATAAAATATGTTTTGTGTACCATGGAACGTATACGTGATGGATGCTAGCAATGCACCTGAAGCCAAAAGGTGGCACCAAGCAATAAGAAATTATGACAATACGTACATTCTCCTGCCAACCATATTAAAAAGACTTTCTAATTTGAGAATACATATCACTCTATAATAAAACAGATTCCCACTAATATGGGGCGTATATGTAATATTAGTTAGCAACTCGCGGCTCAGGCCATCTAATTTATGTGAAAGTTAGTGCCTTAGCGCACATGAGACATTGTTGTCATTGTTGTTATTGTCGGCGCATAGAGCAGGCAAAATGAGTTTCGCACTTTGTCTTGAACATTTTACATTGTTAGCTGAACTGGGCTGAACAGTGCTGAACAGGGCTGGGCTGTGCTGTTGCATGGTTTTCTCTTCTTTGGTGCAGCGTGCGCGGCAGCAAAAGTTTATTATTAATAAATTAGAGCCGTAGTAAAGTTTCAAATGAAAATAGTTTCGCCTGCCACCTTGGCGGCTCTCAATAATCCGAGCAAGTTACATGCCGCTCCTTTGCATAATTAAGTCAAATGTGCAGCCAGCCAAAGGGCAAATAAGTTTACAAAGGCAATTCAAGTTGAATGCTGGCTGACTGGCTGGCTGGCATTGGCAGTGGGCTACGACACCACTATGTATTTATGGCCATCAAGAGGAACTACAATTGCAAGGCTGAGTTTGCCGTTCGCCGTTCGCCGTTTGCCGTTTGCTGTTTACTGTTTGCTCTTTGCTGAGCTAATGTGAGCCGTTCAGTCAATATACATATGTACTTACCCACATGCTGTATTGGCAGCGTGATCATGTCACGTAGCACCGCATCGACCAGGGTATCCTGCTCGCTGTAGAGCTCCTTCTTGGTAATGCGCAATTGGAAGCGTTCCAAATTGCTGGCGTTTGCCCTGCAATGTAAGTAAGAAACAGAAGAAACTTTAGCCAGATGTGCTGTGCTCTGCTGTCGCTTTGCGTGTAGATAGACCGACAATCAGGCGAGTTGAGGAATACGGCGGAAGCGCTTATAAGCGTGCTATGAGCACGCCTTGGGGCCACAATGCGAGCGAGTATCAAGTTGATGTAATGATTGTCACATTGATTTATCAAAGCAGCCGCCAACCGGCAGCTGCTGCAGGAAATCTTCCTCATTCCACACTCCACACTCCGCTATTCGCTCGGCTCTATTCTCTGTGTATTTTTGCCATGCCAATTTGGTTTTCAAATGCATTCTCCCTTTTGCCCTGAATCAATCGACAAACACACACAGACACTCACACACACATACCGAAAGGAGCACGCATTTTTTCGCTGTAATCCTCAAGAAATCGTTGCCTTTGACGATTTCTCTTCCAGTACGTTGCCTGGCATTGCCAGCTGGCGATAGCCAGTAAAAAACGAAAGGAATGGCTTTTTTACCACATTTTACCAACAAATAGAAGACGCAACATTCCTTTCTCTCACTCCCTTTCTCTCTGTCCTGTTTTTTGTCTTTCTCCATGCGCATTTGAAACAGTTTATTTAAGCAGTTTTGCAGTTTGCTCCATTTTTTGTTTCTTTCCGGTTTTTTGGTAAGCATTAAATCCGATAGAAAATTGTTACCAAAATGCGCCCAAAATGGCTTGCCTCAAATGTCTGTTGCATACTTTTTGGGCGAGGGAGCGCTGCAAGCGCGTGGCAAATTATCATCCACGAAATTACCAAAAGAAATACTAAATAAATACAAAAAGGGAGAGAGAGAGACACAAAGTGACAAATTGAATTGTTGAAAAGCTCTTGTCCTGTCGCTGCCGCCGCTGGTCAAGTTGTGCGAGCCAAGCCACTGCCACTGGGCCAGCGATTCACAGCATGAGCAATGGGCGAATGTCTGCGGCATTGTGTGTCATATTTATCATGATAATGTAGTCTGCATTCGTCTAACTCTTTTAGCAGCTAACGGACAGCTCGACTGCACTCACGTAACTCCCATGGATGTCCATCGTCCCTTACAGAGTTTTTCTCTTATTTCCGCATTGCTCGCTGTCGTCCCAGCCAACTACAATGATTGCTGTTCCTGTCTGTCCGTAGTCCCGGCTGTCTGCTTAACTGGCTGGCTTGCTGCTGTTGGAGCAGAGTCAACTTGCCGCTCGTGCCGGCCGTGGCCCGACTTAAATCCTTTTCATAATTTGCTAGATGACGTTTGTGATACTTCACGCAGGCGACGCTTTAAAGCTGCTTCCTGCGCCTTGCTGCACCTGCCACCTGCTCTAGCTGGCAGGAAGGAAATAAATGTCTGAAGGCTCAGCCTCCTTTGTGCAGCGACCGGCACAAAATGACTTTCAATATTTCAACGGTTTTTCTCTGCGTTCTGTTTTTCATGGAAATGGCGACAACTTCCTGTCTACCTGACGGCCTTGTAATGAGCGTGCTAAGTGTATGCACAGCCGGTGAAAGACCTTTGTGAGCAGTATGTGAGCTGGCTTTAAAGCGTTCAGTTGGTCTGCAATTAACGGCAGTTGAATTGGCTTCCATTTGGCAGCAGCTGGCAATTGTCATGAAATTGCCAAGAAATTGACGAGGGTTCATGCTGAGGTCGCCGACGCAGCTGCTAAGTGCGGTCGGCACTTGACAAGCGCACAACGGCATGGGTCATAGTTCATTCCAGCCAGTGTTGAACAATGCGGCCACACTCTGCTCGGCACCAATTTCCGTGCAGGTTTCATTTGTCAAATGCCACAAGGGCCGGGGCAGCCGGAAAGCTGCGTAATTGATGAAGCAGCTCCTTCAGACATTGACTAATCACAAGATGCTGTCCGGCTGGCAATATGTTGAGGTTGCCATTGGTTGCCCCGCCATAGCTGCCAGCTGCCAGCTTACACTGAGCTCTGGATTTCTCTTCATATGCAGCAAGCCATACGTAATGAAACTTCGCAAATCGCATTACATGCGAGGGACAACGTGTGCAGTGCATATGTTATAAAAGTATTGCAACAATTAGAAGAACTGAATGGAAAAGTTAGCAAACTGACTGCGACATGTCTGCGATTGCAGCACACTGACATAATGTGGCTTATATAAGCCAGGTACACTCATGGCTGAAAGTTACGTAATATGTCAACATATTGTTACACTTTGATAATGGTACAAAGGTATTACAAAACACTGCATTGTTGCAGTCAGTCATAACTGTGCAAAGGACGCCAGCAAATTGATGAAAAGCTTGAGTTTCGCTTTTATGTATCAGTTGAAAGAGAAAAGATTTTCTTGCTAATCAACTTAGGAAAGAATAATATACTTATAATTAGCGAACAATTAAGGGTAAATTATTTTCATGTCTAATTTAATAAGGAACAAAATTTCTTGGCGCAATTACTTTGGCATAACTTTTAGCTGAAGAGAAAAATAATTTCTCAGAATAAATGTTTAAGACTTTTCATTCCAGCTTTTGTGGTTTATGGACAGACAGACGAACAGACAGACAGAAAGACGGTTGGTTAATTGGACACGACTAGATCAACTTAACTCGTTGATCTGATCATGAATATCAGTATATACTCTGCCAATCGTCCCCCTATTTGTTACATATATTTTTAGAGAATATTAGCCTTGTTTTCCATTTTCAAAAGGCTCAGGGTTAACTAGTATAGATTCAGCCCATTCAAGGCCTTAGGCTCGGGCAAACCTGTGGAAATATCTAGCTCTCGGTTCAAGTAGTTTTAGTTATCCGCGTTTATTTGTTTTTTTGTCAACATTTTTGTTTATGCATCTGACAAGTAGAACAACGGCTATGAGCCGCTAGTCTCCCGCGATTGCCCCAAGTTGGTTGCTCTTAAACTCCGCCCCATAATTATTTTGGCATAAGAAAATGTCAGTAAACTTTGCCATTGCCGATTCCGGTTACAGCTGGGCCAGGCCAGGCCGGGCCAGGCCACGGGCACTTCTCAAGCTCCGGCGTGTGCTTAGAAAGTGAAAAACTTTGTGCGTGCGAAATTGTGGCGAGCAGACAACCAGCGAATAGCCCAACAACGCAACCGCGGCCAACATTCCAGCTACAGACTACAGCCAACAAAGACAGCCGACAGTCGACAGCCGACAACCGACAGGCGACAAGCGGACAAGTGGACAGGCGGACAGGCGGACAGTTTGAACTGAGTTCGCAAGAACAACGCGCAAAACGAAAATTAAACTTATATTGTTGCGTTTGCCAGGCAACAAGGATAAACTTTCGCTGCCACGGGCACGGGCACGGGCACGGGCACGGGCAGGAGGCATTAAAAGCAGTGACAGCTCTAGCTGGCTGCAGCTGCGATGCCAACTGAATAAGGAATATCCATGCTAGCTGCGCAAAATGTCAGCGTACTTTAGTTTAACACACTCGCCGACATTGAGCATAGTCTTTTATTACGGCAACCGCAATGCTAGCACAAGGGAGCGGAGAGCGAAGCGTAGATCGGTGGCAGGGCAACAGCTGCTTAGCTTGCAGTAGGTGGTTTCTTTTTTCTTCCCTCAGCTTGCTTGTTATTTGGCTGTAATTCGCTCGAAATAAGATTGCTTTCCCAGCTCAGCGAGGTCGCAATTGTGGGCTAATTAAAAATTTGTCATACTAATTAAGTGCACGCCACGAGACGAAGTAATGGGATAAGCGCAGGACGCGCTAGCTTATGGTAAATCAGAGGCAGCACAACATGAAAACGTGCAAGATTTTCGTAATTATATTTTGGCCAATAAAGTGAGCCTGGCCGCTCACCTGCCCACCGTTAGTACACAATAGACTGTTTGCCATAGACTCTGGTATCTCGTATCTCACATCTCGCATCTCGTATTTCATATTGTAATTTTTAGGCACATTTGCATTTTTTTTGTTCATCCTCTTTTACTATTTTTTGCTGCACCTGAGCAGCGTGGTGCTGTCACAAAACTGCTGACAGCGCTGCCGCAAACCGCAGAGCTAGGGCTGAGGGCGGCCTAAGCCACACGAGCTCGGCACGCGTCTGCAGTGAGTGAGACGGCATTTTAATGAGATATCACTGATGGAGGCTGTAAGAGGAGAACCATTCTGCAGATCTAATTGCGACTGTCATATTGGAGAGCTACGCTCATCATGTATTTATGTATATATACATATATTAAATTAAATTGTTGTAAGGAAATTGCATTATCTGACATCTAATCCAATTGCAAACGCCTACAGGGTATCTCCCCTTCGAGCAACTTTTAACTAGATCACTTCC
The DNA here is from genome assembly GCA_035045965.1 of Drosophila aldrichi. NCBI lineage: Eukaryota > Metazoa > Arthropoda > Insecta > Diptera > Drosophilidae > Drosophila > Drosophila aldrichi. The sequence continues at coordinate 2,442,950 of JAWNOM010000038.1, forward strand.
ACTTTTTTTTCTCTGCACATTTACTGCAAACCATTTCGCTTGTTAATGAAATTTGCATTTGTGCTACGTGCAGCGCAAAAAAACATTTGGCTCCGTTTCGGTGATGTGCGATAAATTAGAAAATCAAGCATTTTATGCTAATGCCAACGCCCACAGAGCCAACCCCCGACAGACCGAGCCACCGATCCACCGACCGACAGGAACAACATACTTTCAGCTTGACAAGTTTTAACCACTTTGCATTTTTCCAATTTTCTTTTATTTTACTTACTTTTCTACTTGGTTTTCTCACTCTCCCTCTCCTCTCTCTCTCTCTCTCTCTCTCTCTCTCCCACACAGTGTGAGTGTGCCAACTATTCGAGCAAATGAAATTACTCATACGCCACGTTTTCAATTTTGATAAAGACTGTCAAAACTGTGTTGCATATTTTTTGGTGGTGCGGGCGAGCGAGCGTGGCAACGTAAGCTGATTACTTGTCATTGGATAGAAATGAATTTGTAGAGAAGGAAATGCCACTGCTGCCTTAAATGAGAGCTGAGGAAATTGCCAGAGGAGTGCGAGTGCGTACGCAATTCGCATTGATTTCTTTATTGCAATTTTATTTGATTGCGCTCATATAAAATTACGTATACGCACTGCTGAGACAAGTACCGTTACGTAGCGCTAAAATCTCATCAGCGTTATCAGCGAATGGCATCAGGCATGCAATCGTTGTCAACAATGGCAACAACAACAACGTCTCAACCGCACAGCAACAACAATCAAGCAACACTTATGAGAAAATAGAGCGGGGGCGCAACGTTAACGTTAGAGCAAATATCTAAAACGTAAACGTGTCACGTAAATGGAGCGTAAATTTCAATAAAAATCATTTCAATTTCAGCCAAAGCCAAAAGGAACCGTAACTGCTTCAATCGTGTGCCCTGCCACAGAGGCTGGCTGAAAAGTTATGTAGTTTGATGGGCGGCGAGGCTTTGGTGGTTCAGGTGGATGTCTCTCAAGTGGAGCAGTCAGAGAGAGCGGTGAGTGTGTGAGAGAGAGAGAGAGAGGGCGCGCGTGCCTTGTGTAAGTGAAACCGTAATCTGCCAATGCAAAGCAAAGTGCGAAGGTAAGCAAGAAGGTAAAACACTAAGCATTATGTCTTCCGCTCAAGGGAAATTGAATTTTTCGTTCAACTTCCGCGCCGTCCGCCATTAACAATGGCATCTAACGACTCAATATCACTTACCCGACTTGACGGTGCAGCAGCTCGCCGAGCGTCGGATTGTTAACCGTCACATCTGGCTCATTATCGACGATGACATGCATATACTCATCGCTCAGCAGCAGCTTCTGCAGGTCCAGGTACCGATCGTGCGGCTTTGGCTTGCGCGTCGACTGCGAGGGCCCAGCGAGTACGCCCTCCTGTCCGCTCGTCGTGCCGCCGCCCGACGTCTGTGCCGGCGTGGAGGCCTCCTTGGAGCCAGAAGAGTTGCTGCAACAGAAGAAGGCAAACAAACATAAGTCGTCTCTCTCTGCACAAAGGAGCTCACTCAACGTACGCTAATTGCAACTCACAAGTGACACTTGAGCGCTGCCTGCCTGCCTGCCGGGCTCTCTGCCTAGTCTTGCTGCAATTTAGCTACGTTTAATCGTAGGCCTAACTTGACCAGAATTTCACTCATATGCATCTGTCTCTGTTACTCAACTGCCTTCCAAGAAAACTAAGCTCAGTCTATTAGATTTTCTAGTAAATTCATCACAGTTGCTGTTCTTTGGCTCGAATTGACCTTGGAGCGAGAGCTGAGATTGCAGTCAGTCAGCCAGTTGCTCGTTATCACAATATTCGAAAAGTTGGTCGTGTGTGCTTTGCCCGTAATTTGAGTGCTGCTCTCTTTGGTCATTAAAACGAAATTCCAAATATGCCTACAACAAGTCGGGGCTGCTCGATGTTGTTGCTGTCGCATCATTAAACGAAGGGTTTTTTGCAGCTGAGCATTGGCGCAAATCAAGTCTTGCAAATTGCTTCGTCTCAGCCACAAAACTCTGTGGATTGTCGTTTAAATTTTTAAGTGTGCCACAATTTCTCGCTCAGCCCATTTGCCTGCTGGCTCTGGATTATGTGTCTCGGGGCGTCACTCAAAAGGTGCGCACATGTGCAACACCGTCTGGAGTGTGAAACTTTTTCAATTAACAGTTGCCGGCATGCTTTAAACTTTACAGCCGCAACAGATCCTGGCGCTGTCTTTGCCGACGCGTCGCTGCCGAAGGGCTCATAACGAGTCTCTGCAGATTTCACGCTTTTAATGCCAAGCACACAGAATAATTCCACATAATGCCATTATATGTGGCAATCAGCTTACTTTGTTGCACGCATATATGCATACATCCATACAATATACCAAGCCAATTCCAACAAGTTGGCGATGAGCGCACACGAGCTGAAACTCCACTCGGATCTTTATGCAACACACCGCATTGATTTTGACTGGCTAGAGCAGCTTATGGGTTTGCGGCTAACTGGCCACGTGGCAGCTTGGCCATCGGCATTATTTAGCATCAACAATATAATGCAACAAAGCAGCAAAGTAGCAGAGCAGCATACGTTGCATGGATCGATGCTCGATGTGGCCTGCACTTAATTAAACCAATGACAAAGTTTCCTCATTAAACTGTCACGTGTGTGTGTGCAGGCGTGGTGCAGTTGAACCCTCCATGGCCTTCTATCAACTTGGTAATGGAACGCGGCTAATTAAATCCCATTTAATACAAATATCAAACGTGCAATTCTGTCACATGCAGCTGGCCAAGCTCTCAGGTATGTTCGCTTGAAAAGGTCAGCTAATAGTACTACGGTAATATCCTGAATTGATGGATCAGTGATCAGTCTATGAACATCTGACGAGAATTAAACTATTAATGAATTAAACTATAATTTTTTTTTTTTTTTTTTTTAGGTAAAAACAGTATTAAGGAATTAGTGAGGTTTTCCAACAAACTATTACTATTTGGCCGTACCTGATTTAAAAAATATTAAAAACCGATTAAATTTCCTTTTGATACTAATATCTCTAGCATCTAATAAATTTGATCTGAGTTATTTTCACTATTAGAAAAAAATAAATAATAATAATAATAATAGCAATTCAACATTTATAATATTTATTCTATAACCCATTAGTCCAAACGCATTCGTAGCTAACAAACAGAGGGACAACTTTGTCCATTAACACGTAGAGTAATGTGTCATTTAATTAAGCTAATGACAACGATTGCTCATTAAACTGTCACGTGACATGAGCAATGCAATCTGCTGCCTCGCTCCTGTCTCTTGAGCAGGACATGTAACGCGCTTAGCTAAGCTAATTTGCAAGCCGTGAGAATGCCCAAAGCTGCAGCGGACAGTGTCAACTGCAGCTGGCCAAAATCACAAATTGAGATGGGTATAAATGTATAGCGCTGGCGTTACGTAAAGCTAATCGAGTTCAGAATGTCGACGCGAGCCAGCGATACTTTCAATGAAATAATGCGCTTTGTGCGCTTCATAACGAGCTGCGTGGGGTTCGATGTGTACGATCCGAACTATCACTTCAATGCCATTACCGTCACCGTAGTAGTGCTGATTGGTATGTACTTCATCTTCACAATTTCAACGATAGCCAAGGAGTTCCACGGCAACTGGATGTTCATGATACAGGCCAGTGCCATGAGCGGCAGCGTGGTGCAGGCTTGCGCCAAGATATACATGGGAGTCAGCTCGGCACCCACGGTGGCCAAGCTCTACTTACAGCTGCAGCGGAACTATACTGACTTCGAAAAGGAAGAGGATGCCAGATACTCCATGGTGCTCTTGCGCAGCTGCCACAAGCTGCGGCGCTTCTTGACTGTGGTCGGCATCAGTTACGTGGTTGGGCCCCTGGGAATGATCTTTGCAGCAGTGCTGGGATCAATCATAACGGGCAAACTATATCTTATCATGCACTTTCATCTGCCCGGCATAGACGTGAACACCGAATGGGGGGCCTGGGTCACGCAAGGCCTGCACGGCGTATGCATTATCCTTGGCGGACTCGGTCTCTATACGGGCGACATGATTATCATAGTGTATTTAATGCAATCCTTTGTCTACGCCGACATTCTGCAGCTCAAGGTCGACCGTCTGAACGTGCTTAGCGACAAGCAGGAGAATACAGAAAAACATCACGAGGCCTCAGCTCAGCTGATCGACATAGCCAAGTGGCATCAGACCTATACAAGGTGGGCAGACAGGCTGCTGCTGGATGCAAGTGTTCCATGTCTAAACTGTGCCTTCCCTTAGGTTCATCGACCAGTGCAATGACATGTTCTCGGTTCTGGTCTCTGTTCAGGTGACAACCTCTGCCATCTGCATTGTCATCACAATCTTCTCGCTGCTCACCAGTGACTGGATCGGAGGATATTGCTATTTCTGTGTGCTCGTGCCCAATATGTATCTCTATTGCATACTTGGTACTATACTGGAGAACTGTGTATGTCTCAGCCAACGGGTAACGGATAAAGCACTGTTATCTATTTAACATCACGATGTTTTCTCTCTAATTTTAGAGTGAACGATTCATGTATGAGCTCTACAACATCTCGTTCTACAATCTCAATCCGAGTCAACAACGATTTGTCCTCTTCATGCTGGCCAAGAGCCAGCAGCCAGGTGCAATCCTGCTGCTCGGAGTGATGCCATTGTCGGTCAGCAGTGCTCTGCAGGTGGGTCAAAGGACTTGAGCAAAGTCAATGGCATTTGCATTTGCATTTGCATTTATTTGCAGGTAACCAAAAGTATCTATAGCATTACCATGATGATGGCTAGATTTTTGCAAAAGTAATCAACATTTGATGAACAGCTGATGAACATATATCTGATATCATAGTCGGGGCTCAGCCAACTCGCAGCAGGTAGTTATAGCCAGCCATTTGGCTGGCAGCACCAAACGATTTATGAATTAATTAAATGTTTACCAACTAACAACAGAGCTGTTTTATGTTCCCTTGCCGGCGGAAAGGAGCTGCTGCTGCCGCTGCCACCTGGCAGCTTATGGGATGAATTGCTAGCGTTAGTTTTTTGCCCAGGCGGAAGCGTGTCTTGCTGCCTGTCTTGGCAGCGTATCTTACGTTTTGCTGCGTCACTTTTATGTTTTATTACTTGACTTCCACCAGCCGCAGCATAAAGCTGCCGTGCACACACACCGACACACACACACATATAGGTAAAATAGGAGCAGCATGTCGAAGTCAGCGTAAAAGCGCAATTGCAAGACGGCCGATTGGCGCCCGTGTGTGTGTGTGGGTGTGTGTGTGTGGGAGCACGGCAAGCATAAAAAGCGGCTTTAGCTAGCTGTTATGCCCTGCTTGTTGTTGGCTTCAGCAGCAGACATGTCCTGGCCCAAGCGCTCGCTGCCTGGAATTGCAATTCTCGCAAGCTTTCGCTGCCTGCTTGCAGCAATTTATGATTTAATAGCAGGGCAACCATGCTTTATTGCAACTTTTGTTGCATTTTGTAAAATTGAATTATGTGCAATAGTCGTTTCGAGCGATGGCGTTCAACGGCAAGCGGAACTGCATCATTAAACGGGAGCAATGACCGCCACAGAAGTAACTCCTGCTGTCAGCCAACAATCCAGCAGGCCAGTCACTATATGGCAATATAATCAGAGCAGTACCCATTTCAGAATTTTAGTTGAGCAAAGAATGGCATAGGGCTTACCTATATATTTGTATATATCGATATGTGTATAAACATTTTTGCAACATTTAAACATGGATTTTTAAGAGCTCATTGCTCTTCATATTCCCGTTGTAACTGTGTTTGCTTGCTACAGTTAAGCAAATGAATAAATAATAAAGGATTGTTGAATTAAAACTCAACCCATTCGAATGCTGTGATATTTATGAATCCCTATACCAGAGAATAAAAGCCGGAAGCTGTTTTTGCATTCAAGCGAAGTTGCTTCAACACTCACATAAATCAGCTACAAATCAGTCGAAATAAAATCTTGCAGCAATCTAAGCTGAAAATACTCTAATGTTGACCTACATTGTGCAGCAAAAATTACCGGATTATCTAATGCAAATATCAAGAGTCGAGATATCCTAACACAAATAAACTGGCAGAGGCTGTTGGGTGTATAGGAAACTCCGTTTTATATTCCTATATTTTTTTCTTAAGAAGCCATTAGTTATCTTTATATATTATTATCTTAATGTACTTATTGTAGTCTTGCTTTACTTTAAGAGTAAAATAAATGAATTGAATTAAATAGTAGCTTCACGTCTCACGTCTAGTCAACTACAACGTTTCTTAAACATTTAATTAGCCGACTTTAAAGAAAAACTAATCGAGATCTTAGCTACTTACCTCTTTTGCAGGAATTTGCGCTTGAACTCGTGCAGCATGCCACCGGCTCCAGCTGAGCCGGCCTCATTGTAATCGTTGTTGCTATTGCCAAAGCGCAGCTTTTGATGCTGTTGCTGCAGCAGATGGCGGTTGGCAACCCCGAAGTCCATTTGCACGTCCACAATGAGCAGCAGCGTGAGCAGCACGAGCGTCGCGCCTAGGCTAATGGCGAGGCGCTCTTTGAGCTTCATAGTACGCAGGACGGCCATGATGGGTGTTGGAGCGCTGCTCCCTTGGCTCTTGTTGCTATCCAATTGATGTGAGGCAAAAGCCGTTTTTGTGGCGCCCTTTAAATTGCTGTTGTTTGAGCCGCTGTCACGGAAACTGCGCAGCCTTGCCAGCCAGCCGAGCTGACAATCCGCTTCTTGCTTTCGCCCCGCAGCCGATCTGTGCGGTGAGGCCGATGCGGATGCGGATGGGGATGGCGGAGCTGCACTGTTGTGGACGCGTGTCGAGCGCACAATGCGGCGCTTGATGAGCACACGTCGTCGAGGCGCTGCCTCGTCGTTGCCAACGTCACTCGGCTGAACCTCAAAACCCTGCCAAGGTGCCTCCTCTAAAGCGTCTGTTGAGTAGCTAGCGGTGGCATCAACTGCACCACTTGCGCTTGAACGTCGAACGGCAGCAGTTTTACTAAACTTGTTGTTGTTATTGTTGTTGTTGTTGGCGTCGCTCTGCTCATGCAAATTGGCAACGCTTATTTGTTCAGCTGATAAGTCGGTATTTTCAATATCAGCGCTGTTGTAACGCTGCTGTCGCTGCCGGAATCGCTGCAGTCGCTCCGCTAGCGGCGCAAACTGCGCACAGCTGCAAATATAGAAGAGAATTTCATTAGAATAGCCACATACATATACATAAACAACTACATATATATGTATGTACGTGTGAATGTACGTATATATTCGTGTTTGTTAAATCTTAAAACAAGTCGACTGCTGTGCGAAATGCAATCAAACAGGCCACTAAAAAACCAACTATAAACAAGAATTGATAAAAAGCTTAAAGCACAAAAAGAAAGAGCGGTAGATAGAGAGAGACAGAGAGAGAAAGACGAAATGTTTTGGTATTTTATTGAACATCATAAAAAGTAATGGGCAATTTAAAAACAAACTTTAACTACTGGACGTGCTGATACCCTAAAAAAAAAACTAAATTGATTTCCCAACAACAAATTGCAGCAAGAGTTAGATATTATCAAAAAAAAAGAACAAAACATGGTAAAACTAGTGCTAAATCCATGTCCCGTCGTAACGGCTTAAGGTGTCATTCGCTTTAAGAGAAACATTGCGCTTAGGCTACTCTATTTCGTAGCATGACAAAGTCATCAGGCTCCCATTGTTTGGCTGCCATAACAAGTGGGGGAACGAGCCTCAAAAATATGAAGAGACGACCACGGCTCGCGGCTCCCAGCTCCCAGCTCCCGGCTCCCGGCTTCCATAACGTAGTTGCTTTTTTATTATTTGTGCATGAAACGGCGTCACGACCATCCGCCATGTTGACTGCTGCCGGAAATGCGGCAGAGTCCATTTTTTGTGCCGCCAACGTTGACGCCGTCTTTGTTGTTGTTTTTTGTTTTTTTCTATTGTCTGGCTGAGCACATATATTTTTTTGCGCCAGTTTTGTGAACTGCCGGTGTGTCAGACAATCTGGATTTGAACTATAACTTCAACAGGCTCGCGCAGGCTTAGCGTAGCTCTGTTTGTTGTTGTCGCTGCTGATAGCCAGGTCAAATTTAACGAAGCTTGTTGCTTGCAGCTACTCCGATAGCAATATTGTTGCCAACAAACAGTACAAACAACAACAACAATGACGACGACAAGGAACGATAACACAGGCCCAGGTAGAACTACATACGTGCCAGTGCAAATTAAAGGCATATTTATTGGCATTTTCACATGGACAGGGAGACAGACAAAGAGAGAGAGAGAGAGAGAGAGAGAGAGAGAGAGAGAGAGAGAGATATACAGAGAACTTACACTGCATAGAGCCCGCATACAGCTGACATGACATAACTAAGCCGACAGCCTTAATAGAATTTTGGCAGCGAGCCGCATGCAAAATTATCTGATTAGGCCAGTGCCTGACAGATAACACGACAAAGGTGCCATCAGATTGCAAATGGGCCACAACACCACACCGAATCGCATCGAATCGAGTCGAACCAAACCGAACCGAACCGAGCTGAACTGAGCAGAGTTAAGTAAGGAGCCTTAGCTCCATGTCGCCATGTCAATCAAATCAAATATCGTGCCAATTGCCGATGTTGCCCATCAAAACTGCATATCACGGCGAGGCGATTTGACAGCTAGATCCAGACATAACTGGGCTGGGATATGTGTCTGAGATATGCACAATGCCTGCAACAATCAAATCAATTGCAGACATCGGCGCCCCTCTGGCATGTCAGAGTCGAATGCAGACGCCGACAGCAACGTGACCTGAGACGATTCTCTACAGACTGCAGGAGCCGGCGATACTACGTACATTTATCGACTGACAACAGCGGCGACAAACGCTCGATAAGCGACAGCAACAGCCGAACAACTGCAAGCTGCACTGCAATGCCAGCGCCTGCAACTGAAAAGTTCGAGTGGGTCGGCAAGGGGGGAAGAGTGAAGTTTGAGACGCGTTAATGGCAATTGCTTCTGCTTCTCCATGTTATTGTCGATAACATTGCTGATGTTGTTGGTGTTTTGATAAAATTGCTGCGTTGCATTAAATTAAACTGATGCGGTGTATTAATGATGGAGCGACGGGAACGCTGCTGGCAACAGCCTTACTTTAATGCAATTGCCGACGACAGCAACAGCAACAGAGACAGCAACAGAGAGAGACAGAGGGACATGGAGGCAGAGTACGAGAAAGCGAGAACGAACACGTCGCCACCGGGTGATTGAGTGACAGCAATTTCCCTTCCAATTTGCGCTCTGTGTTTTTATTAATCAGACAAAAAAGAGAAAACAATATAAAAGGGGTCTAGCTAGGCAAAGGCGAGTTCAATGCATGTGGAACGTGCGAAAGAGCCCCCACTCATGCGTCGATAAGAAATGCTCTCCACAGACAGACAGACAGAAGAGAGAGAGAGAGAGAGAGAGAGAGAGAGAGAGAGAGAGAGAGAGAGAGAGACAGTGTTTAGTTTATGCTGCAGCACTTCACTTGAATATCTTAGCTGTGTTAATTAATCGAGTAGCCTCATGCTGATCAGCCAAGTCAATGAATGGCTGGTACATGAAATCATTTGGCCGTAAATTGTTCCGTTTTGCTGGGCATTGCTGTCGTCATCATCAGCTGCCCTCATTATCGACCACCCACCCCCTCCAATTGTCTGAATCAAACTCACTTTCAATCAAATGACAAATTGCTTTCCGCTACCTTTCTCCTGCTCAATTAGCTTCAGTCAGTGAACTTGCCAGCGTCGACAACAAGATTATGCATTTTACCCTCGCCTCGCCTCTCCGCCTCCTCTTCAAACACCCAACGAACTGCAGCTCGTAGTTCGCCCCTCAACTGAGCCAGCAACTACGCATGATTGATTTTCGGAAACTCTTTCCCATGCCCCCGTTCGCAATCTATAGTTGCCCCATATAGGGCGAGTGAGCTGTGCAGTTTTTGCTGTTGTTGTTGCTGTTGTTAGTGATGTTGCTGTTGTTGTTATTGTAAGTGCGAGTGAACGCGTAACCCGCACAAACTTGACGCGCTAACAAACTCGGCAAACTTAAATCAAATCAATGGCGATTGTGCAACAGCAACTGCTGCTAAAAATGACACGCTTAATGCGCTCAACACCCTGCCCCCTAGCCTGCCCTCCATCTGACTTCTCCTGCCACAATTTCTACAGCTGTTTGTTGCTTGCCACGCATCAATGAGGTTGAAGAATGTTGAGCATTGTGCTGCTGTTGCTGTTGCTGCTGCTGCTGCTGCTGCTGCTGTCGACATGCCCAACAACATTGAGCGAGAGTGGCTGGCAAAAGACTTATCGATTTTATGGGATTGTTGTCAGCGGGTGCACTTGAGCTGCTGACGATAACAACAACAACATCAACAACAATAACAACCAACCACTGCACTGTACTGTTGCCTTATCGACCAATCGAGCGAGCCAATCACGCAAACTGTTATCCGATATGCAAATGTCTGACAAACTGTTGCAAATGCCATTCGATTGAAACAGCTTGTCAAGGTTAGTTTCGCAGCTCACTCTGCTAATTTGGCCAAATTTTCACTCAACTTAGAGCTGGCGCAAATGCAACGAGTTCGCTTAACTCACTCAACTTGATGTCGAAAATTAAGTAAACTTTGCAACTTCATGGGGGCTGACTTGCTGCTCAGTTTAGTCTTGGGAACATAATTCTTTTAGCATAATTTAATTAAAAAATAAAATTCTTATCCAGAACTGAGTTGGCTTTGAGCCTGTATAAGCTGATATTGCTTAGTTTCTAAAGCATTCTCTACTTCTTTTTCTGTTGCTTATTGTGAGATATTTTCGCTGTGTTTTTTCTTTCTTTCTTTCTTTCACTCTTGGGGCGTTAGCTACGCGCTTTGTCAATTTACCTTTCGCTGTGCATACTTGGGCGTTGCTCCTCATCAACCTTAGCCGCGTCGTAATCGCGAGCAACAGCAGCGCCAGTGGCTGCCGTATAAATGTCTTGGCGCTGCTCGGGCTGAAGTGAGTTCTGTCGCAGTCTCAGGTGATTCAATGGCAGCGATTTCTCTGCTGCGTTGCCCCAGGTCATTTCATTACCAAAGTCAACATTGTTGTTGCCGCTGACTTCACCCAGCTTAAGCTGATCCAGCTCATGCTGCTGCTGCTGCTGCTGCTGTTCCAGCTCCTGCTGCTGCTGTTTTTGCATGCTGCTGTTAATAAAATTTTCCGGCTGGCTCATTGCCTGCCAGTTCTTACGCTCGTGCCAGGCCAGTGAAGGACGACGCAGTGGCTGCTGCACCTGCAGCTGCTCTGTAGCCAATTGCAATGCGCTCGACTGCCAGTCATTGTTTTGCTTGTTGGCCCAGTCGCTCTGGCTGCCATAGGCATTGAACTGTCGGCTCAGACTGCCCTTTGAATTGTTCTCATATTGTTCCATTGCTGATTGATTTCTAGTCATTGCCATTTGATTTATGTCGGGGCCATCGCTCCCTCGCTGCCATCTGCCTCCCTGGTAATCGTCATTGTTCGCATTAGTCCCATTGTAGTTGCCTATTTGTCCCATGGAACGTCTCAGCGCCTGATTGCTCTGGGACAGCCCGTAGCCCGGCTGAGTCACTTGCCGTTCATGTGGTTTCTCCTCGTTCAGCTCCCGTTGCTCCCGTTGCTCGAGTTGCCCTCGATCCAGGCAAACACTGCTCTGGCTGCGCTGCCGTGCCGCCTTTCGCTTGGCCAGCTCCGCCGGAGTGGGCGCAAATAGATTCCGTATGTTTGCATTGCGCTCGCTGCTGCCGCCGGCATCGCTGCCCTGCTTAACCTGAATAATTGTGAATTGGATTGTTATCGCCGTTTCTTTTTCAGCTAGAAGCGGCTTTTGTTTCTGGCCGTTTAGTAATTGGTTAATTGGACTGGCGCTACAAAAATCCTGCGCTCAGGCAAATCATGCTCAACGATTGGGGTTAGTACAACGACCGGAGAGGGAGCAAACGTGACAGTAACGATAATAATTATTATAAACAGATTAACAGAGGAGCCATAAAAGACACTATGGCCTCAACTCAACGCAACTACAGTCATAATCGGATGATTTTGCTCTCATCTTTTTCTTTGCTTTTTCTAGAAGCGAACCAACGCCGGAAATGGTAGTACTTACGCTGCTCGTCAGCGATATCCTTGAAGACAGAGACATTGGGGTAGACGTAAGTGGAGAGCTGGGAATTCAGGGTCTCATCAAAGTCTACGGATACAGGAAATTTTGTGTGCGCCTCAAAGTCGGCTCAATCTCTTCATCCGTAAAACACTGTCACACACAGACACAACAGACAAAAAAAAAAAGAAAAAGACATTCAGATGGAAGAGAGAGAAAATTTGAAACGTAAGACAGATTAGCATAAGCGGATAATACCCAAACAACGAATTGGCAACAGCAACAGCAACGGCAACAATAACAACAACAGCAATGGCAACAAAACAGCAACTGCAACAAAATTCAGTAAGCCCAACATTGTACGGGAGATGGACAGCATGTGTGGAACATCTAAGTGCTGATGCCAAGCAATTCTCAAATGCATAGCAAACAAAGCTACAAGCCTGCACAGAGAGCAAAGAGAGCACAGCACGGCGAGTGGCAAAAAGACAAAGCCACATCAATTCAAATGTGAGTGGATGCCTGAGCTCCAGCTAAAGCCCCTTTAAATACGCAATTTGAGTGGCAAGGCGTAAAATGCCAGCCAATGCCAACAGATACACCCAAACTATCAGCAATAACAACAGCAACAACTACAACTGCTGCAACATGCTCGAATTTGACATAAGAATTAGAGAGCATCGACATTTCCTGTTTATCAGCAAAAAGTTGACATGGAAAGAGTAGTGTCAATAATAATGAATTGACATAGGAATAGCTGTGCCTAAGATAAATGAAATAACTATCGAAATGATTTATAAAATTGCTGCCACTTCTAGTAAAAACAATTGATCTGGTCAAGCGGCGTTTCATTTTACCCAACTTGAACTTGATTCATTTCATTTAATTTGATATTGTGTGAGAAGCGTGTCAATGAATATATGTATATCGATCCGAATAGTACCCAGTCAAGTGTCTGCTGAAACATAAGCACTTCTGCAACAACAAACTAATATAAAGCTCTCAGGTTTGGCGTCGAGTCTAGAGAGTATCAGCATTTCTTCACATTGATTCTCACACTCAAAGTTGACATAGAAACTGCGAAAAATCTAGCTCTATAAATAATTTGTAAATTAAGCTATGACATATGCAATTACTGGCACTTCAATTATAAACAATTAGAAATATGATCAACTTGAACTTGACTCTTTTCATTTGTGTGGGAAAATGCGTCAATGATTTTATATCGATCTAAATAGTTCCCAGGCAAGTTTCTGATTGCTGCTATACAAGTACTTTCAATATTTTGTGGCTTCCACTATCAACAAAATAATCAAAAGTGCCTGGCAAATACACACACACACACACACTACCGCACGCAACAAGACATTAAGATAAAATTGAAACTGGGACGAGCTGTGCTATCTGATGCAACTTTACAGCTGTTTGCGTTTGGCTGCAGCGCTGCAACCTAACCAAAATGGAAGCCAGAAAAGGATGAAATGCATGTCAAGTGAAATTACTTGTTTGCAGTGGCAACAGATTGGCAAATGGGGAGTCGGCAGCTGCTGCTTAGATTGGGCCAACGGCCACACCTACCCACACACACACACACACACAGAGAGATGTGCTCCTGTCTTAGCTCAGTGATATATGCAGACGACACTTCGATCTGTTAGGGCAGGCGACTAGCAGCTATAAATTGAGATGAATGTAGCTCGGACAGGATGAGGACCTGCGGCCATATACACAATGTGATTCTTACTTGTGTCGCCTCGAGTGCATTTGCCTGCTCGCTGTCTATCTGGAGCTGCATGATGGAGCTGCATGATGGCGCCGCCATTGCAAGTGTGCGATGTCTATAAATATTTTATTGTATTTCTGTTTTTTCTTGTTTTTCTTCTTTTTTCCATTGAATGGTGCCATAAAAAGCGGCAAGCGGGGTTGCGACAGCGGACGGCCATTAAAATGCAATACGCATGCAACGCGCTGCAATTGCATTGCATAATTTAAGGCGCTCGCACACGCAGTCAACTGAAACAATCAGCAGCAAACCGCTGCTGCCAACGTCATTTCCAGCGTCGCGTCGCGTCGCCTCCCTGCTGATGTTGCCCATAAAATATTCATTTAAAATGCAACATGCAACACTTTGCATCACGCATCCAGCACACCCCCACACAAATGTCAGCCCTAGAAATATTTTATGCCGTTGACAGCTCCAACCGGACAACTGGACCTGGCATCGCATGGCGCGCTGTTAGCATTTTGACGCTCCAAAAATTCTAATCCGTGGTGCGCGAATACACGTGTCATATTCGGCCAGGGTTTGACACATTCAATAGTTTGCAATTGATAACAGGCGCAACAAAACGGGGCAAACAAAAGCGAACAAACGAGCACTTACCAAACAAACTCCAACAGCTAACAGCTGAGGTGGGGCTGGCGGTTGGTGGTTGCTGGGGGCTGGTGGCTGACCCTTCGTATGCAAATAGGATGATTTATCAACTGTAAATAATGTGAAATATTTGTTTCATTAGCATTGCGATGCATATTGCCATATAATATATTGTATAATTTCATTTAGGGTTTACGTTCATTTAATTAATGAGCATTTTGCGACTCATTCACATATAATAATACATTATTCGACTTGGCTTGTCTATCTATTCACTATATAAATCATATTACATCATAAACAAACCCATCAGAGTCAGCTCAGCACATATCATTTTAATATATATGTATTTACATATGTAACATTTACGCACTAGAAATAGATTATCATTTAGATTATTGTTAATTCAAGAGTCTTGTTGTAATTAGAATTGAATACACAATTGATTTATTGACACGAGCTTCAATGCAAATGATTGAAGACCACACTGACTTGGCAACAAGCAAACAAATACAAATGTCAGCTGATTTGTATTCAAATTCAATTTAATTATCAGCTCATTGCATTGCTGTGCAGCACATTGGCTAGCAGCCTTTGATAGGTCCGCTGAAGCGTACATCACAGCGCACTACCGCTGCTGCACCTACGCATAATGCACAAAGGTTGTTTCGATCAGACATGGGCGCATTAATGGTCTGGGTTGGGCCATGCAGATGCAGTGATTACGGGCCGCACATGAACATGGACTCTTAAAAGCAATATCGCGTAAGATAGGCGAACTACAGCGGCGATGAGACAATGCAGTTTTGCAGGAAACTGCAGCAGGCCATGCAGCTCTTCGGGCCATTTGCAGTAAGTACAATTATCGAATTCACTCAAACGTGGCTATATTGTCGTCATCGCTCATCGCTCATCGGGCCGCTGTGGTCTTTATGACAAAACTGCCGGTTTGGTTGCCAACTGGCCGATGGCTGCGCCTAATTGTGCTGCGGTAATAGATAGATAGATCGAGAGCCTACCAAGCACACGAAGCTCACGACTCGCTCGACGCGATCATGCGCCTCAGATTATGAGCCCAGCCAGCGACTCCAGCTCGAACTCTGCACGTTTTTTTCTCTCTGTCTTTTTTCTTTTTGCACAAAAAGCGAAAACGAAAAGGGAAATTTCTTGCTGGCTCACGTAATTGAATTGCAGGCAGCTAAATTGGCATTTATTATAATAAAAGCAAATATGCAATTTCGCTTTTCTAAAAGAGCTGAACAAAAAAAGACTTCAAAGAGGAAGCAACCACTGCAAAAAACCTGCTGTTTAGCTGGGAGCATGAGATGACAGGCTTAGCAAAGGAAAGTCAAGTGAAGCGAAAAAGGTGATAATAGGATATGCATTTCACGTACTTGTACTATTTTAATTGTAATTAATTAATGCATAACTCTAACTGCCCGTTAATAGGCTTAGCGAAAAGTGAAATGCAAAACAGATAATAGAAATCTGCCCGTCAGCCATATGGCTCTGCTATTAATCCCCTTAATTAGCCTTTTGATATGCGCATGCCGATTACAATAATGAAATTCTTACAATATAATTTTCTATTAAATGCGTTGTAATTCACAGGCTAGTTGACACGAACCCCACCTAAGGATATATAAATGTATATATACATATACATATATATGTATTTAATTTGCATTAACAATTCAGGCACGCCAAATCAGTTTTAAACAATTTTTCAATTGCGGTAATAAATCACATAAATATTTCAAATGACAAAACAGTGAAATAATTAAAATATGAAAATAAATCAGGAGCCCCAAATACAAATTCAATGAGAGCAAATCGAGAATTATGCATAATGAATTGAAATTATGCATAAATACGTATTAGCGCAACGTATTCACGCAATGGAAATTTAAATTTATAATTGGAATCCATTTCACAGGATTTGCCACTGCTTTAACTAAACTCAATTTAAACAAATATTTAAGAAACTCGCTTTGTTATCGCACAGAGGCCATATTTCATTCTAGTCTATAAATAATATGGGAATAGTAGATAGTAGATATTTATACATATATGACAATTCGAACTTGTCAAAAGTATTTTGTTGGCCATTCCGTAATCACCTGCGTGGCTTGCCAATTTGCTGGCGTAATTATTGAAACCCATTAAGCCAAATAATTGCAAATTTTCATGTGAATAAATCAGGCTGACAGACAAATCTGTTTATACTCTACCCAGAGCGGGTTTCCCATTGGCTTCTATTGCATTGATAGCAATCGTTTCTCTCTTCTAGCAATTATAAATGAATTACAAATAATTATATTTATATCACCATTTACAAGGGCTAACGTACTTCCATATTAAATTGCCTTAGGCCACTGTCATCTTTTCAAATACATATTTTCATTTAGTATTTGCCGCTTAATGAGTTTCCCACTGCGCCAGGCAATTTCCGCATTTCATTACGATTGTGATGATTGTATAGGAAGCAGAGCAAGCTCGGCTCTGACTTCAGCATTGAACTTGAAAATGCTGCAAATTGTTAATTGGCTCATCGAGGCAGCTATTTGCTGTGTGCCACGCCCACAGTTAGCACTTTCATGCACGTGTGGCTGTTGTTGTCAACACATTGGCAAACTGCATTACATAGGTGGTAATTGCCGGGGCTGGCCGTTGTTGTTGCTGTTGTTTGAGAATTTAACAAAATCCATTAACTCATAATTTTCTGCTATGCTGCACTCGCCGCCATCGCCAGCTCTCGGCAATGCAAACAGCTGAACGTTCAGTTAGTTAAGCCAAAAGGCAAAATTGTGCGCAATTTAACGGCAGAGCGCGCTTTTCCACACCAACAAAAGCGATGTGCACGTATCCGTGAAATATTGTGAAAATAGCAACCAGTACAGTACCGCACACACACTCGCACACTCATAGACGAACTTGCTGTTAAGTGCAGCACAATTGTGGCAGCAAGAAATCTACCAAAATGTTGAGGGAGTTTGCTTCGAAAAAATTCACACGACACGACGCGACGTTGGCGTTGTTGATTATGGGAACCACTCAAAACGAGTTGGATTGTTTTTGTCGATTGCTGCAGTTGCTGTTGTTGTTGTTGTTATCGGTGTTGTTGTTCCTGCTGCTGATGTTGCAGCTGTTGGCGTAATTTGACTGTTGCATGCGAGTTGCATTGTGTGGACTATTCGTTTGCATATGGTAAGCAAAGTGTATAAGTGCAGGCATATGTTATGCACCTTTATCCTGTGCAGTCACAGTATGAATGGCTCATCGTATACCCTACACATTAGATGTGGTATATAAAAAGATGTTCTTAATCCTTATAAATAACGAAAGAGTCTACATTCGCATTGAAACAAGCTGGTTGGGTAGTGATACAGAAAGATCTGTTAGTCTCCGTTTAAAAATTAAGAAGAAAACAGGGCGTAGAAATATCCACATATTTCTTACATTCTATCAGCTACCTCTTGACTCCTTATTGATCACATTGGGAGAGTCTGGAGAGACGTCCGAACGATTCTTTACACGACAGCTCCGCCGACAGCCAGGGTATAACCAATATATATTCTGCCTTCTGTGTTAGTTATCTTCCATAAAGTTTCCAGCATATATAATATATATAAATTAAAATATATATATTTTTTTAAATTTATTAAAAAAAAAAAATAAAGTAAATTAAATGTTAGTCTCTACTACTCCTCACTAATTATTACAATCTCCTTACAGGGTATGTCACACTCCCACTCTCTTCACTTTGTCTAGTTAATCGCTCTGTACACAAGCAAATTGAATTTGTTAGCCGTGCATTTTGTCTTGCGGTGTTTGGTTACTGCATTTTTTCCAACTGTAAATTGATAAATTATAAGCAATTATATTTAATTTGATTTGCAGACAAAGTCACACGAAAGCCGCTGCGCATTTTGTCAGACAATTTCATTAGTAACAATTGCCGCTGGTTAACGGACTGCACCTTCCTGACCCGAGCCCCTGCTCCCAAGCGATTTGATTAAAAGTTCTCTGCAATTGCGTGAAATGTTTTGTATATACAGACCTTACATCATTATCAAATGGACAGACGAATCACAGCTCCAAGTCGGTTGCATGTGTCGTAGAAGCAAGAAAAACGTTTTTATTATTTTTTTTTTTTTGGGCATACGCAGCGCTGCCAACGGACGTAGAACGGGAGACCGGAAACTAGCGGAAATCATTAGACCCTGACTTGAAGCGCTTTGGCTTTTACTACTGTTGCCATAAGAACTTTGCTTGACAGTGGAATCAAGTGACACAGATCTGAACAAATGGAAATATGGAAAAGTGTGTACGGCAAGTGAAACTACCCAATCATGAGATACCCTGGACCTCGACTTATTTAAGTTCGACTCATAAGTCAGCTACTCTTCAATTCTGAAGGATATTCAAGATTTTTCTTCTGATTATCTACATTGTACAGTGAATTTTCATTAGGTTATTGGAAATGGCTTACCCCTTTTCAATATGATTAGTGTATAGAAATTGAAAAGTCAGCTGATTTTTACATAGGAATATTTTTTGAATGACAATTATGCTCTCCGACCCACTGTACACTTCAGTTGTCGTTCTCCACAGCCTTTGTTCAGATATATTTTTGCTTGCCCCACACACACACACACACACGCAAAGATGTGCCCCAAGAGGCATTATTGTTATTGCTGTCAGTTGTAGTTGTTGTTGTTATTGTTGCTGTTGTTGTTGTTAGTTCAGTTGTTAGTAGTTAGCAGCTTATGCTCGCAACTACTCAAATATCCGGAATCATTATTATAAAAATCTAGCAGGCAACGGATGCACTGGGCCAGGAAGTAATTAAAGCACTGCACATAATTGGTAAGTTACAAGCGAAGCAAAGCAAAGCACATTAAACTCCTTGATGGCTTTGAGAACGAGTGCAAAGTTATAAGCAAACAAACAGCAAAAGGGGAAAAAATAAAATGAAATAAATAAATAAAACTTGTCAGAAGCAGGTAACATTAATTAAATTAAGTAAGTGCGAACAGCAGGGCATCTTTTTACGTTTGGGTAACGAGTAAAAAATGAAGCCTATATCCTAGACGCGACCTTAAAAATAGACCCTAATAAAATCAACTGAGGTGACAGCACGGCGTATACGCGACGTGCCAATGAGATGCCCGGTTGCTGGTTGCCAGTTGCCAACTGGCGTCAGTAAAAAATAAAAACCAGATAAAAATCAAATTAACAAGCGATGCGAGCGCAAAAAAAAGTGAAATGTTGCACAAGTAAATAAAGCTGCCCCAGTTAAACGCGCAAACTGATAAAGCAAAAAAAAATGCTCGGCTCTCTGATGCTGCATCACAGGACACATCTGACTGCGACTGGGCTAGCAGGCTGGCTGCTAGACGTTTCTAGTTTGTCGTATGGACAGAACCAATTTATATTTATGTATATGCAAACATTTGTTGTTACTGCTGCTGCTGCCGCTGCTGCTGCTGCTGATTGCGAGCAAAATGAATTCAGCCGCTGAGAAATGACAGCGGACTAGGGCCAGACGCAGCACAGGCTGAATGAGCCGGCGCTACGTGCGTCTGTGTGTGTGTGTGCGTGTGGCAATATAAAGGTCCAATTTGACAATGACCGAAAGGACATTTATAAAGGTAAAATTTAATGACGTTGACCGTTGTGAAAATATAAGGTCCGCAGATAAAAAATCAGGTAAATTAAATGAACAAGCCAGCAGAACAAGACAAGACCGAGCCTGGACAAACGTGTCCGTAATCTGTTTAAAAGCGGTGCCTTGCCTTGCCCCGAGGCCCGCAGCAGACATCAAAATTAACGGCAGCGAATTTAAAATGTAATTGACAAGCCAACTGACGGCAGCTGTGGAGCCAGTTATTAAAGCATACAGTGCGTATACGCAACGCACAAATATTCAGCATTAAATGAAAATAAAGCCACGCAGCCAAGCGTCAACGAGCATGGGATCTCCGCCCCCCATTCCGCCTTCTCTTGCTGCGTCGAAATGGACACATTCGCTCTTTCGTCCTGTCGCTTTTCGCTCAGCATAATTGCTCTCCATGGAGGGCTTAGCACGAGAGAGAGAGAGAGAGAGAGACAGAGTGTGTGTGTGTGTGTGTGTGTGCGTGGGCTTGCATGTGCTGTTGTCAATGGTTTATTTGCGTTTATCGCGAACATTTCTTTCGAGGGGTTTTCGTCCTGTTAATATGCCAATTTACATATACATTATTTTAACTGCACAAGCGACCGAATGAATCCCTCGAATTATTTGTCATTTTCAGCATGATGAGCGCCGGCTCAGCCATTCCGCGCGCTTATCACTTAATTGCA
Source organism: Drosophila aldrichi (assembly GCA_035045965.1). NCBI lineage: Eukaryota > Metazoa > Arthropoda > Insecta > Diptera > Drosophilidae > Drosophila > Drosophila aldrichi. The sequence continues at coordinate 2,463,865 of JAWNOM010000038.1, forward strand.
TTGCACTTAAGCACTGAACGGGGCTAAATTTAAATGCCAACTGGGGTCGACAAGGCTCTAAGCCAAAGACTTGCAGCCATAACAATTAGCAGCAATTGCTACTACTGCTACTGCGGCTAGCAGCAATCGTCGCTGCTCGGGCGCTGCAAGCAGTTTCACTTTTTCAAGTAGCGACGACATCTAATGTCTGCAACAGCCACCAAGAGCTGACTGAGCTGGTGGCATCATTGCAAAGGTAAACATTAAACGTAACTCTCATCACGGCAGCGGCTGAGCATGAGCATGAGCGTGAGCATGAGCGAGCCGGAAGCACAGCAATGTACATATGCGAAGATTTCACTTTCTGGCTCTGCGGCAACAACAGCAACAACAATGAGTGTTGTCACAACAATGCGTTGGCGAGTCGCTGTGGGGCAAAGGGGCAAACAACCAAGTAGAAAAAAACAAACCAGCTGCAGCGCTTGACTAAGTCTCTGAAGTCTCATATGAGTCGAAGAGGATGCCGCAGTTTACAGCTGCTCGTATGGCAACAAGATTGAGCAAGAGTTTTGGCCAACAATGTTGCCAGCAAAGAGATGAGCCACTTCAATGCGCACATCTCCAATTGTGTGGCGCGTACAAGACAAAGAGAATTCATTCCATTCAGTTTGATTACATTACGCATGTTACCATCATTAGTGAAGTTAGCTTGATTGAATTATATTCAATGGAATAGCAATTAATATGATGACACACAAGTTCTCCTGATTCACAAAGAGAGAGAAAGAGAGAGGGAGAGTGAGTGAAAGGGGAGTTGAACTGCTATGTATACCTATATTCTACAGCAGCAATAACATAGTGGCTGTGCAGTATATACAGTCCCAACACCTAACATGACAGAGAGCAACAAATAAACAAACAAAACAACTGCCATCAATTGCATCTACTGTCGCATGAATGCTTGACTGGGGCAAGGCAAACAGTTGAAGTGGAGACCACAGCTGTCTCCTAGCCTCCCTTGGGGCATGTGGGTAATAAATAGCTGCAGCAAGTTTCCTTCTGATGCAATTCAAGTGCATTGCTTCTCACTGCATGACTGACCGAATGCTTGGTTGACTGAATGAATGCGTGTGCACTAGGTGACTGAGTGAGTGGACAGTTGAGTGTGTGTTTGTGGGTGTGTGGCTGTTGTCTGCCAGCAGCAGCTAGGGCAACCAGCAAATCAATAAAAAAAAGCAACCCAACGCAATCCCAACTGCAATCTCAAATAGTCTTCGGGCTGACAGCCGCCGAATGCAAATCACATAGCTGATTTTTTTGCACGTTGCTCTGAATTACAATCCAGACTTTTACTTTGCTAGGGCCCAAGGCCAACGCGATGATATTGATTTGCTGTCATTATTGTTAGTTTTTCTGGCACGAGACACGAGCCAGTGCGCTGCGCTGCTGCTGCGCCTCAAGGCAGACAGCACCAAAACTTTCAGCGAGTGCGGCGCGTGTGAAAATATCTAACACCGAGTGTGCGACTCCTGCGGGCTACCCTTGGCAGCCACAAAATTTGAATTTACGCGATTTACTCGAAACGCTAAATTGAAATTGCTATTTGTTGAGCCAAGGCATCTGGCCGGGCATAGAGCATAAAAAGTTCGCGGTTACCAATGCGCCCCCCAGGCAACCAGACACTGCTCTAATTTAAGGCCCAATATACATAGATATAGTTCAAAGCACTTTCAATTTTGTGGCTGTCATTGTTGCTGTTGTCGTTGTTGTTGTTGCTCAGCGACAGTAATTGACTTTGGCCAATGAGATTTGCATGCTGATGGCATTTTCAGCAGCTGAGTTTTAATTGTGTCCCATGAATTCGGAGCAGCCGCACAAGCTGTCCCTTAGACTCGGCCGAAGTCATCTAGTCGCTGCCCACTGCCCCGGCAAACGAATTCAATTGTCAGGTCATCTGTCAATTTGTTTGTTTGGCTGGCTGCAGCTGGACAGCCGTCAAGGGTGGACGGTGGGCCAGGCAGGTGCACGGCAAACATGCCAAAACACAAAATGCTTTTAATGTGACGCGAAACTGCAACAAAATTGCAGTCGCCTCAGACAACGAAAAGCGTGCAACGTGCAACGGACAACGGACAACGACTGACGGCCAACGGGAGAGACAGGCAACAAGGGCGGCAGTAGCCCAACTGACGTCTGTCAGTCGGACGGAGTGAATGATACCCGCGTCTCAAGTCGCGGATAAGTTCAAAAGTTCGTTGGCGCTTGTGTAAACAAATTATTTGTATATGTTGCTTTCCTGTCAGGTAATTGGCCACGCGAGCTAGCCAGCGAAAAGTCAAGCTATTTGACAGCTAAAACGTCAACAATACCCTGTAAAGTCATTAGGTAAGCTGCACAATAAAAAAACTGGGATAGATTTTGGCGGAAGTCATTTTGACAATGATTATACTTTTCAGATGACTTGGCCATGGCTCTATTAAGAAATTAAGCAGAATATCAAGAGTCCATGAATACCCTATAAATTTGTATGATAGCCATGCTACGTTATTAAACTCAAAGCCAACCTGATTAGTTTAGGGTGCATTCAGTTTTCCTTCTCTTGTTTGCTGTTCACAATTTGCACTTGGTTTCATTGGCGCCAGTTGGGCAAGGCTCCTGCTCCTGCTGCATTCGCCTGCAGAGCCTAATTAGGCTAAATGCGACCTGGAACTGTTGCCAGTCTGCCATAATTAGTTTACAATACAAATCTATGGGCGGTCGGATTGACAACTGCCAACAGGGCGCCAGCTACAGCTTACGTAGGAGCACAGGGTGTGAGGGGCAATTGGCGTTTACGCGCTTCCATCAATCAAATTAACTGATATTGATGATGTACCTTTTATTACAATGGCCCAATCTCATTGTTTGAATGGCTCCTTTCAATTACACAAACAGCCGCGCTTTGTGTACCAGTCGGGCATTAGATGTACGTACGTATTGTTGCCTAAGCGGCCATTACGCGCAGCGTAACGATGGATCGCGTGGACCTACCGTGGCGTAGCCCTTTTGGTCTGGCATTTATTTTAGCTTAACCGCAGCGTGAACGTTCTTTTGAAGCGCCTATAAATCATGGCTAACCGAAAATTCAAACGTTACGCTACTTGAAATGAATTGAATAACAATTCGGGCACTTGATAATGTTGAAGTTCCATCAATCAGGCACTACATATAAGCTCTATATATTACTGGCAGTCTTTAACTAAAGCGGATTCAACATTTTCAAGCAACACCCAAACTACAACTATTTGTATTCACACATGAAATGCCATTCTGTTTGCTGGACTTTAGTCATTTGTAGACGCTGAGGAATTTATGATATTCATACATTTGCACAATGGGACTTATGGCTGGCTTATGGATCACGGCCGGGCTGGCGCATTGTCAAATATTTGGCTCATTAAAATTATTGAATAAAGCGGCGCATGTCCTTTTTGCCGTGCCACCTCAAGGGATAAAGGATATGAGCGGATTAAAGCCCATTTACGGCCAACGGAGAGCGTATAAAGCCCGCAGTCCGATTTAAGCCTTACGGAGAATTTGGAATTGCAGGCGGAATTGAGTTGGGCCGGGCCCTATAAAGGGCATATTGAATGCGTGACTAAGTTAGTTACACGAGAGCGTGGGCGAGGCGTGTCCAGGTGGGCGGCTCTCTGTGTGGGCGGGTCGTAACATTTTCCAATCAATTGAATTTCAATTTGCATAATTTTTGGAATGTCAAAGTAATGTGCATATATGAAATTCAATTATTTTCCATTGAATTGAGCTGGAGACATTGAGAGTGGACTACAACGGGACTGGACAAAGGAAACCCAATCCAGGCAGTTTTCGGGCGAGCAGCCAGCTATACAGAGCAGCCCGGCATGTCCCTCTCTCTATCTCTCTCTCTCTCTCTCTCTCTCGCTCTCTCCCTCTGGAAAATATTTGCACACGCACACAAATATACGGAGTGGACAAACATTTTTGCACATTTGCATGACGGTAGTTTGTGAGCCAGACGACCGTTTCAGGGCAACGGGTGACCCCAAACTAACCTAAAACTCAAAAACGTACAAAATGGCAACAAAATGCGAGTTCAGACTCGAACGGGAATGTTAAAGCATGGAAAGCAATAAAAAGAATGACATTTTTCATTGGGTCACTTCGTTGTCCACAAAAAAATAGCAAAAGATATAAGTAAAAAAACAAACAACGTGACATTTAAATACCCTTGAAGACACCAAGTGAGTTTGGCACACGAAGAGTTCACGTTTGAATTACTAACAATTCGAATGCTACGCCAAAATCAATTATCAATTCACTTGAGACATAAATAAATACGTAATAATATACTCTGAGTAAACTGAGGCAGATATATAAATATATATCTAAAGATATATACTCCATATCTGGTGCCCCACAGAACAATCTGTGCGCTCTTTAAGCTTCTCAAACGACACAGCGAAAAAAGAAAAGGGTAAACTGTATTTACTATTGCCTTTTGCCCATTTTCATTTTCATTTTCATTTTATTTGTTTTTCTTGTTTTTCGGTTTGGCTATCATTTCTTTGACCAAAAGAAATGTACAAAACACGCAAAGCTGTCCGCAGGCAGCGCCGTTGTCCTTGTGTCCTGCGGGCGAACCCATTTAAAAATAATTTTCTCTCGTCTGCTGCGAAGAAGCAAAAAAGGGCAAGTCCCAGGCTTTACTTTCGGTTTTTGTGGGCGCGCGCGCGACTCGTAAAAATTTAATTAAAAAATTATTTCGCTTGCAGTAAAAATCAACACTTCGCAATCCTTGAACGGCGACAGCCGACAGCCGCCAGCCGGCAGCCAAATAATGATTAGGCTCGACTGCCAGGCAGACGGAGAGACGGGCAGCTGAAAGTGAAAAAGCTTTTCCAGCTGCCACGCCCATTAGCTGTGGCCAAATGTGCGAATAATGTGCATGGACAATGGACAATGGACAATGGACAGCGGACAATGGCCAACAGACAACAGACAACAGACAGCGGGCATTTACGGGCTGTTATGCGCTCCTTGGACAGGGCGAGCGCTTATGTGTCAAGCGAACAAAATTATGATGACGACTTTTATTGGGTTAGCAGCCATTGTCTGTCAAGAGGCCTGCGCCTGCCTGGCTGCCGTCTTGAGCGAGTCAATAAAAAATCAGTAAATCCCTGTCGACATGGGCTCAAGGATTATTATTGCTACTTTATGACGGTCCATATTTGCGCACTGGTGCAAAACTCAAAAGGATAAATACACAAGCTGTGGCGGCGCCGTTAAGCAAGTCACTTGACAAGTGACTTGTCATTTCCATCGATAGTGCTCCAGACTGCTTCAATTGGCCACGGCCTGAAGTGGCAAACCTTAAGCATATGAGCCATAATAAACAGCTTGAGCAAAATACTGATAAAAGCCCAGATTCGAATCGGGAGTTGACTTCATCTGCACTGCAGTTAAGCAGCGGCAAACATCCGCCGAAACCGAAACTGAAATAAAATTAACATGCTCTAATGAAGTCCGAGCTTAAGCCAAAGAATTGCAACCAAATTCTCACGCTAATTATGCGCTGACAAAGGAACAAGTCTCTCTGTCAATCCTAATGCTAATGAAGAGGCGGCTGCGGCCTCCAGCTGTGACTCTTGGTTCAATTATAGCAACGCTTCAATGCCGGCCCCCCATCAAATTAGCATATTTCTCTTCTTTTTTTCTGTTTCTTTTTTCTTTTTATGTGTGGCAAACACTTCTTGTAGCTTTTCATGTTTTGAAAAATTCGACATGCTAAATACGTTGACACCTTTTTGAAGGGGGGCGGGGGGAGGCGTTTAAGGCCGAAAGCAGAACCAGAAACACTCGCTGCTAATTGCGAGCGGGCGGCTCAACAACGGCTTAATTACACTGTTTGTTGCTGTTGTAATTTCAGCTGACCTTTTGGTGTGGCCTGGCCATTTGAGCTCATTTGCATAATTGTATAGAATTAATTTATTTAAATTATTCTCCCTTTGCCCTCCTTTTTTGACAATTTGCACGTAGAATTTGCATTTTGAAATTTCCAGCTGCAAAACATACATCATTACCAAATACCAATCTAATCTGAACTGCACAAAACCGTCGAAACTTTTGCCAACATTAAAGCAAATGTTAGTTAGTAACAACTGAAACAAATAAACAAACAAAAAAAAGTCAGCTAAAAGCAAAGTTTCGAGTGCGATATTTGCGCATCAAATTAGTTTTCTCGCACACGTTTTCAATTTTTGGGCGCTGCAAAAGTTTTGTTAACAACAAGTTGCTCAGATACAGAGAGAGAGACAGCGACAAAAGGAGAGAGAGAGAGAGAGTGAAAGAAGAATATAGGTCATAAGTCAGGTACGCCTTGAAATGGGTCAACAAGTTTACAAGTTTACAAATTTACGAAATTTATAAATTGATTAGAAATTTATAAATTGATTATCTAACTTCTTTAGCCATCAATAATCAAATCAGCTTAAGCAACACGTAATAGCCTTAAGACAAAAGCAAGCTATAAATAGCATGCAAATATTGGATAAATCAACTTTTGAGGAAACACATTTGCAATCACACAAAAAGCAGTTGGCTTCACTTTGGCCATATTCCATGGGCTGGGCTCACGTTGCGTATGTGTAATATTGTTATGACAGCTCAAATATTCGCACATATTTACCAACGCGCCTATTTACTTAGGCGGCTGCCGTTGTTGCTGCTTTTAGCCATTAGCTGTTGGCTGTTAGTAGTTGATAATGCGATTTACCTTTGTTTGCTATTGATTTCTATTAACTTGCACTTTCCATGCGGCCATTTGTATAATTGCAGTTCAATAAAATGAAAATTCGCTTTATGGCCGACTGTGAAAGTTGGCTAATTGTTGTTTTAATTGGGATATCCGATTAACGACTGCAAATTGTGCTGACATTAACAGATAACGCGCGCATACATATATTTAATTCACCTATAAATGTCTGATATTTAAATATGATTATTATATATTATCGTAAGGCTATTGAAAATGGGAAATTAGGTCGGGGTTCTTAAAATGTAGGTATGATTAGATGAACTAACTGAGATGATATGAGTTATATCCCTTCGTCTATGCGTATTGTTGTTTATTACTGATTCCATTCGCTTTTACTATTATTACATTATCATGTTTTCAAATTTCGATCAAGTAAGCTCATCAAGAAGAAAAGTTATTCAAGAATGAAATTCGAATACTGCAGCTTAAAAGACGTCGCTGAATTAACTGCGCAATAAGCAGAGCGCGTGCTCAGTGTGTGTCTGTGTGTGTTTTGTTATGTATGTGTGAAAGAAGCGTAAAATGATTAGAATATCACCTATTCTCAGGGTTCAGGGTATCTGCTAGACAGGCAGTCCCGACTGAAGCACTCTTACATACTGCAAATACATATATTCCCGATGGCAAATATTTGTGCAGCCCAAACAGCTGATATGGCAAATATATGTATTTAACAATCGTTAAATATGCTTTAAATTTGGATTAGCTTAAGTCAATGACTATTTGCACGCCCTGAAAATATACGTATTTCCATCAATTCTTATCAAATTTCTACGTATTTTTGCGAATCCAGGCCACATTTGGAGGGTGACTGTGTCAACAGGCAAACATTTCAAATTCTTATTTGGTATTTACCTAACATACAAGACACTTGAACAAATGCTCTTAATTCCATTGTCCATGCGCAATTTTTTATCTGCTCCCGGCCCTGACATGCTAATGCCTTCGCTGATACACTGCAAAGGCCCGGCGATTACAAGCGACCCGGCTCCAGAGCCGACAAATAGCAAAATAAATAAATTTGCCAGTTAAATGATAAAGAGAGAATGCTTTTAAGGCAAGCACTCAAATCACAAATAGCACATGACCAATTCTATACAATGCAATTCTATGTTCATATGTAATTATCATTTGAATCTAATTATCAGGCCGCTGCTTATTAACCCAAGAGTGTGAATCAAACGGGCAAACAGGCACATGAAGTACACGTTTCTCAGATAACTCTTTACAATCGAGAGACATTTGCAAGATCAAATTTAGCTGCTGGCGAGATAAGGCGAAACAACTGTGGGAACTGCCCGAACTGCGAATTCAGCTGATAGCGCGCGACAAAGCCAGTTGACGTCAATTCTCTCGCCCCAGCCTCTCTCTCTCACCTCTCTCTCTCTCTCTCCTCTCTCTGATAAGTAGTCGTAAGTAAGTGTTGCAAAATAAACGTATTCACAGCATTGTTCGGCCGGCTTTTACTCACCCACTTCACTCCACCGCACGGCGATTGTCTTTGTCAAAAAGACAAAAACTTGATTAATATGCAAATGCCTGGCAATTTGATTAACTGCTCAACCCAGTTTTTCTTCAAAGCCCGCACGCTTCCGCCAACAAAAGCCAGCAAAATGCTGCGAAAACCACAAAACCGAGCTCACTTGCACTTGACGTTGCTTATACAATCAGTCAGAGTGAGTCAGCGCGACGGACGAAGGTCGGGACGGAGTTAAAGCCGAATAAAGCGAGTGTCGCTTGAAGTGTGCAAAACTATTTAGACCAAAAAGCTGTCAAGAAGTCGCAGCAGATATTCAAGTCAAGATCGCACTCGCACTCGCACTCGCACTTTTTTCTTTGTTTAGCCAGTTTGACAAATGTCACAATCGACATAATGGCCATTGCTTAACCAAAAAGCCAAATGGGTAAATGTTTAAAGTGCAATCCATAAGCGGGCTTCATGGCTTGTAACGTGCACCTGGCTAATTAAGACGGCTGAATAGTGAGTTATGGGTCAGCCTTTTGAACTACTCACACACACACATACACACACACACACACGTGTTTGAGTACACAATCACTGAGGGCACTTTATGCTAAGCAGCTTAGGTTGTTAATTGAATTAGTTTACAAGTGAGGCAAGGCATTCGCCTTTGGCACAACGTATTGCTAACTGGCGCATAAAATGCACTCATTCCCATATACCAATACACTCACACACACTATCCTATACAGCTGCACATGCACCCACAAGTACAATTACACTTGCACTTGATACACAATTAGATTCTTTGTTGCTGCTGAGCGGCGGCTGACCGCAAAGCCAAGCAACAATTTTTATATTCGCCATGCGGCTGCGACGCTCTTAATCTGCCGTTGCAATTCATTCTGGCTTAGTTTTTAATGAACATTTAATTGTTTGCATCTTGGCTGCAGACAAGCGACTGCGAAGACTCAGTTTGAGTCAGTCTGAGTGCGAGCTGCGAGCTGCAGATGTTTACATAATTGAACTATCGTTGGGCTTTAAGTAAATTGTTTAATTAAGTCATTAAAATGCCATAAAAATAATTAGCACGCCTAGACGGAAGTTTGTGGCTGCTGGGGCCCCGACTAGCTGGCTACCAGCCCAAGAGTTCAAATGGCTTTTGACATGCGACTCTTGCAGTTAATGAGCTCAACTATGTATCTTGGGGTTGTCGGCGGGCTCAAGAGCAGGAGCAAGAGCAAGAGCACAGGGTAGACCAAGGTTAAAGGCGGTTGAGTAACGCGCATACAAATTCGTGAGAGCCATTTCATATTTTATATAAAATGCTGACTAAAACCAAATTAGTTGATTAAATATATATAAGCTTTAAGCATGGCGTGATACTTAATATATTAATGATCTTTCACTTAATCATCAGACGTCAAATGCGTGGCACACGAACCGCCAGCCAGCCCCAGAGTCCATATTGACAAAAATATCAACGGAAATTAAAAGAAAACAACAACGGCACACTGTCACCATGACAATAATTGATAACATTATCATTAATTCAAATAACGCAAAATCCATTTACCAGGAAAGTCATACAATGGTCCAAACTGGAGCTCACTTCTGTATGCAAGGACAGCTACGGCCTGCTACGGTCTCTCCTGTCCTGTCCTCACAGGCCTATGAGAATTAGAGGGCAAAGCTAATGATTCCGAGGCAGCTGCACTGACAGCAACTTAATTGTAAATAATATTTAAAGCACCAATAAAATGATGATTAACTTGTTCCAACTTGACTGAGAGACACATTCCAATCAATCCTCCCTCAGTCACTTGCTCGTAATTAATTACCGCTTTAAAGTTAACAAGCAACAGAGTTCTCGATTAGGAAATACCCTAAGCTCTGACTCATCTGCGTTTTTAACAATTGGCGGATATAAGAGAAGAGAAAGATAGAGAGAGAAGAGAGTTGAAGAGTTCAACCAGTTTAACTCTCCATTATGATCAAAAATATTCTTCTGCCTGTTACATACTTTTTCATCCAATCCAATATACCCCAAAAACCCATTTGCTATACCCCTAAAAAGAAAGTAATTGAAACTGAAGATTGAATACGAAGCGTCCAGCCCTTGTCTAATGATGCATACTCGCATTTGGGCAGATATCAATTTCGAAATGAAATCAAATTTACAAAACTCAATCGGAATATGCCGAAAATAATATTTTGAAAGTTATTAAAAACAAAAATCGATTTGCTATAGAGGTAGTCTACCGTGTCGTACAACACACATGTAGGACAAATTTTAATTTGTCCGGGCAACGTTCTGGAAAAACAATTTAAGCTCAGAGCAGACCAACAAAAATACAAATAAAATCAAAATCTGTGCACACTCATAACAATAAAATAACGTCGAGCAAAAACTAGAACGGTTATACGTACATACATACATTTAACAATTCTGTGAAAAGTAAAAAAAAAAAAAAAAAAAAATGAAAAATAAAATGTAGCCACACGCAAGTTTTTTGCCTGCAACAAAATTGCATTGTCAATCATAGATGCTCCATCTGGCATGGCTGATGGTGAGAAGCAAATAAATGAAATTCAATATTGTTCGAGCTAGTCCAATTGTTGCTGCTAACACATTTAATTGAACAAATAGAAATCAGTTTAATCCTTTCGTGGCTTTTGTGTTGACAAGCTTCCACAGGTGAAAAGTTGGCTAAAGTCAGCGCAGCTGTTGTTTGTATTTAGTTTCAGTCATATGCCAATTGTTTTGTAAACAAGCTAGAACGAAGCAATATACAATATATTCTCATGAGCTCGATTTTCTAAAGACTTTAATTGCGAGTTTTTTACTTTCAGCTTGCAGCTTCCAGCTTCCAGCTTCGAGCTCTCGCCAGCTATTATTCCCGTCTATTGCGTCAACTTTCGCTGAGCTAATTGAACTTTCATTGAAACTTTAGTCCCATTAGAAAGTAAGGAAAATCAGAACCGTGAGCTTCGCTCGAAATCTCGACTGCTTGAAAATGAAATTAAAGAGCAACGGCATAAGCAACGGCAACGGCAACAGCGAATTCCCCGATGAAATGATTAGTTAGCTGCGTTCCGCTTTGTGCTCAATTTCTGCTTGCCTCCATTCACAATTCAATTGAAATCAAATTAAATGAAATGCAATTATTTTATCATCATTTGGCCAATACGGTAATTGGGTTAAGTGTGCTGCCGCTTATCAGCTTGACTGCCTTTGAACGTTGACTAATCAATGAACAACGGCCCTGTTTGTGGCATGCACTTCAAATTAATTAGCCCACGCAGAGATCGCCTCGCATTCGTTGGTCTAATTTAATTGATACGGAGCGCAAATCTATTTTTCGCTGTATCGGCCAAAGAACTTTTGAAAGAGCGTGCAAATTATATGCCATAAAATAAAGAGAGAAAACGAGAGAGACAGAGAGAGGACAGAGTGAAAATTTCCCCAAAATATACAAACCACAATTATTTGTGACTCTCGCTGGCTCTCATGTGGCAACTGTCGCCGCTGTCGCCAGCTATCCAGCAGCAGCAACAGTAGCAACAACAACAACAACGAAAGTGCCTCCCAAAAGGCCGAAGGTGTGAAAACAGAAGCAGAAGCAAACAGCCGGCAAGTGGCCAAACGCTCACTCTCCGCATATATTTAATGTAGCTTAACTAGGAAAACAAAAAAGGTGAACAAGGCGAAGGTCAACATTGAAAATTGATAAACAGCAAAGCAGCAAAGCTGTAAAATTTTAACAACAACAAGAAGTAGAGCCAAAAGAAGAGGAACAACAACAAGAACAGCTACAGCAGCTAGAACAATCAATTGTTATCAACACACACACACACACATACACAGCGAACGCGACGGTCAAAATTGAGGTTTTATAATTAAAAACAAACACAAACAATTTCGAACTTTAAATTTAATTCTGACTAAATGTATTTCGCATTTAATTTTGAACTAGAAATAAATTCATCAACGGCAGCAACTAAATAGCGGACAGACCGAATTAGAGCATTATAAATAGAGGCAGCTATTTTTATTTTTAAATAGCTCTCAGCGCACAGCCGAATGGCCAAGTATATTCATTTGATTTAAGACAATTGCAGGCCGTCTATCCAATTTACATAAGCCACAATTAAAAGCTCCGAAAATTAGAATAATGTACGATTTTTTTATACCCTGAACCCATTGAAAATGGGAAATCAGGATATAATGGTTTTGTTGAAATGTATGTAACAGGCTGAAGGAGGCGTGGCAGACCCCACAAAATATATATACTCTTGATCAGGATGAAGAGTTGAGTCGATTCAGTACTATTCCTCTGTCTATTCCCACTACGTAATTCCTCTACGTATTTCATTTACGTATTTCCTCTACGTAATTCCTGTACGCCGTTAATGCTTATAATTCACACAGCGCACTTCCTTGCGCTGACCCCCACCAGGCCTGGACGACTGAAGAAATGCTGCAGCTGCTGCCCTTTATATAGGGCCACTTTTACTCAAGCATTGTCTCTCTCAAATGTGTGAGCCCGACGGCAGTTAGAGCTCGTTGCTGTTGACCTTCCAGTGAGCAATGGGAACGCTCTCTGCTGCTGTGAGCATTCTAGCTGCGTTTTACCTAAATACGCATACCAAATGAGAACTGCTGCATACACATACATAGACAACTTTAGTGATCTTCTGCACTTCTTCTCTCCTTGCTTTTACTTTTACTCAAGTACTGTATGCGTGCGTGCCTATGTGTGTCTATGTATGTGTGTGTGCGTCAGAAAGACGCGAATAATTATTGAAATATTAGTTCAGGGTATTTCCTAGTCGATCAGTCTCGATTAGAGCTTTCTTACTTGTTTTTCTTTTTTTCTGTTTGTGTGTGAAGGCTAAATGAACTTACGACATGCGATATATATGCGTTGGGGGGCCAGCTAAATGGGACGAATTCTATTTTTAAAGCTCAAAATATGTGAGATGTGAAGGGATAGCCAAGTGTGAGAGCTAAAACTAAATTAGCAGAGAGCGGCATTCTTTGGCGTGCCAGAGATTAGATGCCCTTATGGATAATGTTAGAGACTCTCAAAGTATTCCTGCCAGGATTATTGTTGCTCATTGGTCCGAGTATTTAAGGCAACTAGACGGGAAATATTTTATACAAAATATTTTATACATTAACTGCTTTTTATATGTTTATTTTTAATATTTCCCCAAGTGTTCAATTAGAGCATTATTTCTGTAATTTTAGTTAGCAAATCTTTACAAAATATTTTCATCTGCTCAAGGCAAACAAGTTTTGTTACTTTTCTTTTAATCTCTTTGCAGTCAAACAGAAATATTTAAAGCATAAATTGAATACAGAGCATGCAAGTGATAGCATTAAATTATTCAATTTTATTTCACTTAAACATAACTAAGAAACATATTTTCAATAATTTTAATCTTTTTTGCAATCAAATATAAATGCATTGAAGTGTTCGATATATGGCTCATCAAATGGATTGCAAAATAAAGAATTTTATTTATAAAGCTCTTCTGAACTATTTTCTTTCTTTTTTGTGTGTGTGCTATGAGCTCAACTACTCAAACAGATTAGAATATGTATATATATTTATCTTATATATACGTCACAGAGCTATAAGCTCTTTTAGTTGTAAGCATTTTATAACTCAATTCAAATACAACTAAGGTAAATATTATTATTTGGCTATGTTTGCTTAAATGTGGCATAAAATGGTATTTAAATTTAATGTAGCAAACTCAAAAGACTATTTTTCTTTTTGAGAGTTTCTTTTTTTGACGGAAAATATCAAATTTTTTAAATGCGCTCATTCGAGGCGATGCGTAAAATTAATTTACAGATTGCTTCAGTCGAAAAATTCCACACAGCGAGCCTCATAGTTGATGATGTTGGCTAACCCCAGTAACAGCCTTTTTTCGCGTTGTTAAATTACAAGTTTTAAGTGGCAGTACTCGCAGTAAGTGCTTTAAGGTATTTCGTAAATACAATAAATGCATTACATTTTTTTTTTTATAAATCGAATAAGAGTTTCCTTTAATTTATATGTATATATGTATATATAAGAGTATATTTTTTTATGAAATGCAAAACGGAAACCTCCACTTATTGCATGCACAAAAAAAAAAGAAGTAAATCGAAAATATTATTATTGTTTGCAATTATTTGTTGAAATTTCGTCTGACGTGCGCTTTTCCAACTGTCATTTCCTGCCAAGCAAACAAACACAAAAATATTCTTATATTTGTGTTTGCACAGATTATTAACGACAAACACATATACAAAAGATATACATATATATGTATTTTGGATGCATATAAATTTTCTGTTCTGTCGATAAATGCGCAATAATAGATAGCGTTATGCAATAAATTGTTCTTTTGATCAAATATTTTGCAACTTCAACATCAATAAATGATACAAAAACAACATATATGTATGTATATATATTTAAAATTTAATTTTAATATTATATTGTCAATACACTGCCACAAAGGTCAAAAGCTTACATAATGCCAACTCACGCAAACAGTTCAGGGTTATTTTTACGACCAAAATTCTCATATTTCCAATTGGCAAGGCAAACAAATTAATTGTGCTAATTTGGCAACTTCACAGATATATTTATATCCCCAATATGAATGAAAGTACAAACAAAATGTGTCTGAAAACTAACAATTCGTCACTCATAATTCATTTGTCAACACAACACCAAGTTAAGCCTCTTATTTCCAAAGAAATATGTTCAGCAAGAAATATGTAAAGATATCTAAATATCTATATATATATAGAAAATTGGCTTTTAAAGCCTGCGCTAATATGCAAATTTACAGTTCGGCTATGCAATTAAATTCAATTAAATTCACTTCTAGGCCATGGCTAAAAATAATGCCAAATAATACACTAAACAAGAATATACCAACAAATTGTCTTTCCTTTATTTTTTGGCTTGATTAATGGTTTGGCTGGCGAATTGCTCAATGGCGTTCATCTTCATTTGCCGCAGACCGGAATTTGTGCTGTCAAGCACTTTGCCGTGCTTAATTCGCATTGAACTACAAAAGTGCGACATCAACGCGCAATTAAATGTAACCCATAGATGAAAAGCAAACAATTTCGATGACAGCTGCTGCTGAAAACAGACGACGCAGCATTGCATTTCCATTTAACTGCACAACGGCCAAATGGGTTTCATTGAGAGCAAATACAGCAACAAAAATAAAAAGAAAGCCAAGCCGATATCAATCAGTCGACAGAGCCACAGGACTGGACAGTTTGCTGGCTGGAAAATTCAAATTAAATGTGGCCAGAAGTGGGACAAAAGGTTCAGAGCCAAAGCCACAGGCGAAGACTGTTCATATTGCGACATATTTAGATATGAGGGGGCGAGGGTTAAGCCACACCCACTGCCAGCTGCAACTGGCAACTGGCGGTAAGCGAGTAGTTTTAAGGTTGGGCTTGGGCTTGGGCTTGGACTTGGGCCGTTGCGGTTCGTCTGCTACCTTTTTCGAGCAGCAAGTATCCATCCAAAATACTTAGCTCCCCTCCCCCCAAAAAATAACGAAAAAAAGAACCGTAAGCGCCGAGCTTTGGCAACCAACTCAAGCATGGCCAGTGCTGTAGTTAAGCTTGCTGCTGTTGCAAGACACAACGGAACAATTTGATAGCGTTGTGTGTTGTATCCAGTATTCTCTCTACATATAAGTATATAAATAAGATTTAATTACGCAGTTCTTACTCTCTCACCTGCCTCTCTCTCTGTCTCTCTCACCTGCCTTGACTAGAAAACTTGCCCAAAAATAAACCAAAATGACAACACGAAGAAGTAGTATAAAAAACAGTTACGCTTTGTATTTTCAGCTTTAGCCGCCTAAATGCTGCCCCGTTTGATGGCCCCCATTTGGCATTGTTCTGTTTATAAGCATTTTGCACTTTTGTAAAATGTTTGACACAGTTTCTGGGTCGTTTCTGGCCGTCGCCGAGATTGAGACTTTTCTGGCTGTGCTCTTTAAAGTAAATACCATTATAGTTGTTCTGCCTCGTGATGTCTTTATGCCAAGCAGAAAGCTGGCGTAAACTTCTAAGAGCCTCTTTTCCCCCCAAAACCCAAAAAAAAAAAAAAAAATCCAACAACAACAAAAATGAAAGCCAGGCCAAAAATACACAAGTCATGTTCTGGAAAGCGTAACAAAAGTAACAGAAGTAGAGAAAATAAATAAAAGCAGATATAAAAAAAAAAAAGAAAATTGTATTCATATCTGCGTATCTCCAAGGGATAACTAAGACTAAATTATTTCAGCCAGATGAAAATTGCAGACACACACATACACACACACACATACGCACCACATAAAGCAGATCTTAATAATGCGTATCATATTCACTAAGCAAAGCGTGCGGGCCAAGTTTAATAACTCATTAACCTTTCCGACCAGACCCAGCACATAGCCAGAAACTTCTCTCAGCCAGCTGCCGTCAGCCGTCTGTGTGTGTGTGGATTGTGCGTATGTGTGAGTGAATGCATAAGCATCTGTAAATGTATGTGATTATTTGTGTTTGAGTTTTGTGTTGATATTTATTCAAGTTGTCGCTCGCTTCTGTGTGTCACTGGCACAGCTAGAGCGCTCTAAGGCAGCTGTAGGAGCGACATTAAATGCGCTTCATTAGCCAGTCCAGGCCGGAGAGAGAGAGAGAGAGAGAGAGAGAGAGAGAGAGAGAAACCTTTAAGCAAGAGACTAAATCAACAATTGACTCGATGATTTTCACATTTTGTCTGTGACAATTAAAATGATATTTGTGATTAATCATGCAGTTTAATGCCAGCCACACAAATACAATCAAGAGCAGCTTGAATTTTCTCTTCTCTTTGCTGGCAGACGCAGAGCTGCAATGATGTACGAGAATTTATATTCTATTGATGACGATGATGATGACGATGATGCTGATGTTGTTGTTTCACGCACTCCCTACAGGGCCAAGCTGTACTTGGCTGGCTGGCTGGCCTAACGGTGTATGTAGTTAAGCCATGCGAGAGGGCATGTGAGAGGGCATAATTTAATGGGAGCAATGTCCGATTCAAATCGCATCGTAAAATGCAACGGAAATATTTACCACTGTGCAGCTTATGCGCACAGTATCATTATGAAAGCTAAGGGAAAGGCAATCGCAATCAAAGTTAACGCCAAATGCGCTATGAGACAACAACAACAACAACAACAATAAAATGTAACAAGCCAACAGCCAAAGAATACCAAACAGTCCCGAGGTGCTTAGTGCGCTAAACACCCCAGCAGGTTGGCATGTGCTGCGGCTTCCTGGTCTCTAAAGCGCGCTGCGTTGCTTTGCATACTAATTAAATATTAAATAAATTAGTTACTTAATACCAGAGAATACACGCTGTGTCTTTGGGGCGTGCGACGTTTAATAAAATGATGACGATGACAATGACGATGACGATGTTGTTGACGACTAGTCTAACTAGTTTTCCAGCTCCAATCCAAACAAAATCCAAATGCTACAAGCTAATTGTTTATGAATAAATATATACACATATATATACACATATCAGTGCGCAAGTCCATCAAGGGAGGGTCAACTGAGAAGCCTACAAACATAAACAAGTTTGTGAATCACACGATGAATGAAAAAGAAAGAAAAGGCTAGAGCTCTAAACACAACTAATTGTGCTCTACTTAGATGTTGATCTGAACGATTGCTTTTGGCCATAGCTCTTAGCGTCAACTGAAAGCTAAGGGAATATGAAAGAGAATAACATTGATAATAACAATCGCTTGCGGCTATAATTAAAAATATGAACCATGTCCACGCTGACGTCTCGCCTTGGAAGGGTATCAAAAAGTTGGCTACGAAGCCAAACGAAGACGGGCAGCAAACAGCGGCAGTGCGACCATTGCAATTTAATGCTCGAAATTTCATTGACACAGTTTTTGGCTGTTTTTTCTCGATGTTTTCTTGTTTTTCTTTCTCTTTAATTTTTTGTTCTCTCTCTTTTCTTTTCTTTTTCATGTCAGCTGCGGCGAACGCAACAGTCTGCAACAGTAACTAAAACTTGGCTGGCATCTCTGTAGATGGCCGTAGTCTTGCTCAAAAAAATATGCAAATTTATGTAGAACGCCAGAGCTGATTGTTTTCTGTATACATTTGGAGATTTGTAAAAGCAGCTTAGCGCTCAACCGGTTTCTTGAAAAGAATACCAACGAGATTCTTCATCGATTACCAGCCACAACTTCACTTAACTGCACAGTAAATATTAATTTCTATCATATAAGAAAATACCCATTTTTAAAGACTACCACGCCTCCTTCTGTCTGTTACATATATTTTAGTAAAACGATTATACCCCGATTTTCCATTTTCATTGGGTTCAGGGTATAAAAACGCATTCGTTGTTGATTGTTCAAAAAATTGCCTTTGCCACAGCTGCTGAATTCTTCTTCAAAGAACAAAATTTATTTCATTCATGCCGGAATGTTTGCTGAATAGATATAATTTTTGAAAACTTTCGAAAAATGTCAAACCTATTCGGTAAAGTGGAACTACTTAACTGACCCCAATTCGGAGCCATAAACATCAATTCTACGTCATCGCATCAGTATGTCATTTAACCACACAAAATACCTTCCTCAAGCGAGTCAGTTGGGTTGAGTGGTACATAGTCCACGCATTCCAACGTACCCTGGGTCGGACACGTAATAAACAAACAATCAACAACAATATCAATACAATCTTAATGCTCCCGCCCTAAACTATTTGTCTAAAGACTCCGCTAAAGACTCAAGTGGATATACGCATCGGAATGCCTCGTTTGATGTTCCGCTTAATATTGAAATATTCCCTCACCTTGGCCACAATTTTCAATTACACAACACCAAACAAATCTAGTCTTACCACATCCAATACTCTAGTAAAAGTCGCTAAATACCAACTGGAAACGAGAAACAAACTAAAAAGCAATTACAATTGCAAATTATAAATGAACAAAAATAAAAAAATGGACAAATAAATAAAACATTGTTAAATTAGAAAACAAAAAAAAAACAAAACAATATTCAAATTAAAATTAAAAAACGTATGGTTTAGCTACCTAAATGCCCCAAATATGTATATATATGTATATATATGTGTGTATATGTATATTTATTTATTTAAACTCTAATACATGATATACGTATATCAATATATATATATATACATATATCTATCTACCCATCTATCTACCTATCTATCCATCCCCTGCTAGCTCAATCATTTAAATTTTATGCAAAACACAGACTCGCACGTTTCTGTGTAGTTTACATTTTGTGTGTTTTGTACAATGTGTGTATAGTGTTTATTGTATATTGTATATCGTATATTGTTTTCTGATGTCACGTCATTTATTTTTGGGTTTGCTCGTCGACTGCCCAACTTCGTATCGCTTGCAGTATTTAATTTCCTGCTGCTGCACGGCAAAATCAAATTTGTGCGCATTTTTTTAACATCGGCAATTGGCTATTGCTATTTGCCTTTTATTTCTATTGCTTATGAGATTCGCGGCTAATACGAGACTATTTCAATTTCCAAAACAA